>OW388300.1:68098894-70498894 GCA_936450465.1 Gibbula magus | reverse complement strand
CGTTCGTATGTTCTAAATAGATACTGCATTTCTCAGCTTCAAGCAATTAAACAACGTTTCTGATATTAATCAATATAGTTATGAGCTCTGTAATTACTGCTTTAAGTTACCAAGAGGCCCGATTTAGAAGGCTTAAATGCCTTGGATAATAATGTATGGATATTCTGCATGAAAGATCTCCTTCACGTGATTGATCAAAACCTCTCTTTCAGGATAGACAAACTTCCATAAATGTTACCACGAGCCATTTGAAACTTCAATTAAAAAATCTGATATTGTTAATCAATAAACATGGATGAGTATGTTTTCGAGTTATTGAATGTTTATTTCTCTTTTAGTATCAAACTGATGCATAAAAAAGAAAATGAATCTATATTTCCACATCAATGGTAGAAATGTAAATATATCATGTTAATATGCAGATTTATTTCTCACAGATCATATAAACTTCGTTTTTTATTTCCCTATTACAACATTTGTTTTTCAAATTTAATTCATAAACTACTTATCTAGCTATTTCTATTAACAGGATCTCATAAGTGTATGTATTACTTTTTACATTAAAGTCAAGTCATTCCTCTATACATGTATAAAAAAAGGATACATAAGTTTTCCTTTAGCTAAAGTAAGTCGACATTAACAAGATATAGGAGGTTCTTATATAAAAAAGTGGTAGAAAATTTCAGCAGTTTCAGACTCTTTGACAAAAAAGAACAACCCATACCTAGGTATGTGATACATTGCTATACTGAGGATAAGATATTCTAGCAGTATAGACAGTAGGAACACCATATAAGCCTGGCCTGGTTTTATTATTAACCATGAAAGTGGTGTATTTCTTTCCTGAAAATGAGACAGTTGTCAAGTACTTATTCGATAGATATGAGGGTTCTGTACAGTAGTGTCACATTATCCCTCAGGCCATCCAATTGGCTGCAATCTAGCTTTATCTTTCAAAGTAGATCTATGTCCTGTGAAGGAAGAGAAACCAAACCGTCAATTAGCGTCTAATCATGAGATCACAAATCCTGGATAAGTAAGAAGTCTGTGCAATTGCAGATGTCTCTGGGGTTCTTATCTAATGTATAACTTTTACTGAGATTTGTATGTCTTGTCACATATTAGCTTCGCGACTAACTCACATCCTTAGCTTCCTTGTTATTATTCAGCCTAACTGATTCAATTTGCTGAACATGAAATAAAATTGAGATTCAATATGCATTAGACTGTAAGTAGGTCACAGTATCATGACTTGGAATCTAAATGAGGCTCGTGTAATCGAATATGAATATGACGAATATACTTTAGTGATAATACAAAAACGAGAGAAGGAGAGACACTTTTAACTGAATAACAACAACTTTTATACAGATATTTTAAAATAATATTAATACAAATGTATTTGATTGTTGTATATTTGAAACAAAATTTTTCAAATGAACTTAATTGTTAAAATAAATTTCAGTGTGAGTTGCACTGACGTCCCCATACCCTTTATTAATAAATCACCTACTCATATGCTGTGTATTACAAGTGCATTGTTGTTTTAGTCTTTGATTGGCATTTAGATGTGGAATGCGATTTTCCTGATAACAACGTCTTTATTGTGAACATAAACGACGCTGATGTCCACAATGAAGAAATCACGTTTTCGTATTATAGAGTTCCTTCATAACCTACGTTTTACTTCTGTGTCATTTGATCTTCTCTTGGTCTGTTTTTATTCACAAAAAGACATTCAAATCATTGTCCTTTTATAACAATTGTCGTGATCAAAGTTTCAGACTCATTAAGTGTTGTTATTGAAATGAGAGACAATCGAAAGGCGGAACATGACAAAGACTGACTCTGGGGTGATGGTAATTGTACTCTTGTGGTAATCACCAGTCTGGTAACCCGTTAGATCTTCACGTTCTTTCGTGATAATTACCTCAAACCATGAAATTGCTTTTCAAGAACACATTGTAATGAGACAGAAAGTATCGAAACTAGTGGAGTGTTTCTATACTATACTTCTTGACTGAGTGGCTGTTAATTGTTATATGTCATGAACCATAAAAAGTAATACAAAATTCACAATAGATAACAGAACTCAATGTAGAGGTTCTATATAAAATTGTGCCCAGTGAAAAGCCATTTGTTTAATCAAATATGTTGCTCTCATCTCGAATCTGAAAGACACAAAAACGTAGTGAAGTGCATCCACTAGCCATTCTGCTTTAGCTCATATATGTCTATTGACTTTGTGAGCATTGAGATCGCTACATCTCAACCGTAGGCGACAGTGAATGATTTGACAATGTCTTGAACCTAAATTTTGATCAAAATGAACATTTAAGCATTTTTAGGCACGACTTAGAGACTCTAACACAAGATAAGAAACTGAAAGCTGTGTTTTATACAACCAATATAATTAAAATCAAATGGTAACAGATAACTTGAAAAAATACACGCTAGACCAATATTCATGAATATTGATAATCAGGCTGAAGTTTCCAAGTGTTATTATTATGGAATGCCAAGAATTCCAAAAGTGGGCAAACTATTAAAGTTAAACACAAAATTATTTTCAAATCTAACTTTTAACAAGGAAATAAAGAAATGATCTATGCTGTGGGATACAAATATCAGTAAAATTATCCAAATGCCAAGTGTCCCATAACCATCTGCATTAGTACAGGTTTCTGATTTATCAAGACTTCATGATCTCATGGTTAGAGACTAATAGAAGATTTGGTTCGTCTTCCTTCACAGGACATTTAGCCACAGAGTCTTTATTGCTGAAATATGTCTGTCATAGTTAGAAAAGTCCTGGAGCGTGTCAATGCTGACTTACTTTAGCTAAAGGGAAAGTTATGTATCGTTTCAATGACTTGACTTTTTATAGAGAGCAATAATAATATCCCCATCCCCATCCCCAACAGATAATGGTTGAGCTGAGTTAAAAATGAAAGTTTAACCAACCGTTGCATTTTGAAGAATATAAAGCGAGTTTGTATGATCTGTGATAAATAGATAATAATAATAATAATTGCACTTATATGGCGCAGCCATCACACTAGTTCGTATGCCCTCAATTGTAACACTGCTAGAACAGATGGGTTTAAAGTTTCTTTAAAAATGTTGTTCTTGATTGGCAGACTTTAGAGTTTCTGGGAGAGAGTTCCATTTTGATGCTGCAGCGAAAGAGAATGTTTTGTTTCCAAATGAGGTAGTCTTCACTTTAGGAACTGTAAAGAGGGACTTTGTTTCAGAGCGTAGAGCACGAGTAGGGTGGTATACACTGAGTGTGTCTGACAGATAGGCAGGTGCCCCTCCATGATAGCACTTGAAGGCAAGGCTGATGATCTTGTAGTCGATTCTTGCTTTTACAAGAAGCCAGTGTAGTGACTCCAAGGCTCCAGAGACATGATCGAATTTGCAGAGACGTAGTGTTATCCGAGCAGCAGTATTTTGCACGGCTAGCAAACGCTGTATCTGGCTGTTTGGCAGATTCACAAGAAGACTGTTGCAATAGTGATGACATGAGTTTTGCGACAGCAGACTGTGACAGATATGTCCTTAGTTTTCCAATATTTCGCAGGTGAAAATAGGTCTTCTGGATGACACTTGAGATGTGGTATTCCATACACATGGCTTCGTCAAAAATGACGCCGAGGTTTCTTGCTTGTCTGGCTGGAGAAACTTCAGTTGAACCAAGGGTGATTGTGGGCTTGGGACCAATGAGAAGGAATTCAGTTTTCGAATCGTTCAGTTTTAGCAGATTGAGCGTCATCCATTGTTTGATGTCCTCGTAACACAGCTTTAAAGTAGGTTGGATGTTAGGTCTGTCGGCATGAAGGAGATGTAGACCTGGTTGTCATCAGCATACTGGTGCTGCAGAACGTTGTGTTCCCTTGAGATGCTGCTTAGTGGGCTGGTGTACAGGGAAAACAGTGTGGGACCGAGAACGGACCCTTGTGGAACTCCTCTGTGTAGTTGGACTGGATCTGAGGTTGCATGTTCTACAACAACTTGCTGGAGTCTTCCTGTCAGATACGATGAAAACCATCTGAGAGCAGTACCTCTGATTCCAAATTGATGTCCAGTCTGTTTAACAATTTGCCATGAGCAATAGTGTCAAACGCGGCAGATAGGTCAAGTAAAAGTAGACCTGTTACTTTGCCTTCATCTGCCGCGGTAAGGATGTCATTGGGTACCTTGAGAAGAGCTGTTTCTGTACTGTGGTTTTTGCGATAAGCAGACTGGTGTTTTTCAAGGAGATCGTGCTGTTCAAGATGACTAAGAAGACGAGATTCTACTGCTTTTTCAATGACTTTGGACAGGAATGATAGATTTGATACAGGTCGATAGTTGCTGTGGCTGTTTTTGTCTAGATCTGTTTTCTTCAGATGGGGTCTCACAATGGCATGTTTCAGGGAAGATGGGACCTGACCCTTTGTGATTGACAGGTTAACAATGTTTGTTATAGGTTCTAACACGGCATCTGCATATTTGTATCATGAATTAATATTTTATCAAGAATTTATATTTTTTATCATGAATTTATATTTTATCATGAATTTATATTTTACCATGAATTTAAATTTTATCATTCATTTGGACCTATATATTCATCGTCTTCTTTTATGGATCATTTTGATACTAAAATAGCCATAAACATTCACTACTCAGCTATGTTTATTGATTAACAATATTAGATTTGAAGGCGTTCTTTCATACAGGATATTCATGCAGCATGTAGGCATATAAATCGGGCATCTTAGTAAGTTATAGCAAGAATGACAGAGCTTACAAATACCTCGATGAATATCAGAAACGTTGTTTACTTGCTTGTTGCTATTGGGGCTAAGACACGAAGTCTATTGGGGCTAAGATACGAAGTCCGTTTATGAGGACACAAGAGCACAGAAGTGTTTATATTAGTCATTGTTTAGTACTGATACTGATTACTGGATACACATGTAACTTTCTTCCACGTCCCATAAAACATGTTTTCCCCCTTAATCTTGCAACGCTCCACTCACTTCAATCAACATTCATATTTACTTTTGCAATATATACATATTACTATATATATATATATATATATATATATATATATATATATATATATATATATATATATATATATATATATATATACATGTTACTCCAGTTGTAAGATAACAATTGTCTATCGATTTTGTTTTGAAAGTAAACCACGCTATGTACATGGTGTAGTAACGTGTCCAATACTCTATAGGTTTTCTCACTCAGTTTTTCTTTATACAATAATAATAACAATAACAATAACAATAATAATAATTAATAATTAATAATAATAGACCATTTATATGGCGCTATAATACATGCACCATCTAAGCGCATTTTTTATAAAAAAATAATCATCTGAGAATGTAGACACAAAAACAACATGAAATATAACAAATAAATTTGGAGCTAAAAGATCACTATATTTAACATGTCGATTGAGTTGAGATCAATATTTGAGACAATTATACTCTTCGCTCTTGAGACAATTCTATTTCAACATACATTCAGCAAATATTAATAGGAACACACATTACTTCTACTTTGAATCCGATTAATCTTCATACATGCCCCAGAGTCATGTACGACTTGGGCTGACTATTTGAGTAACGTGCTTACAAGTCTTTTCTCTTCTTTAAAAATGTGTCTTTGCCGGAAAATTGCTCCAATCAGTTTCATCGATCAGAAGGCTTTTTAAAAAAATCAAATCATATACAATATTCAAAAAGTGCGTCAATCCAATCTTTTTTTAATTACTTGAGATTCTTTACTTACGATTTTCCATGAAATTGTGCGACTAATGTCCAATTTACAAAGTTTTCATTTAATTCAAAATGTGTTTACTTTATCCGAAGTTGGGAATTAAGAGGCTCTCAAGGTATTATGTAAATATTTGTTTGATGAACTTGTCCCGGGATGTGTTTGAATAACTCCGAATAACTAGATTGACAGTCTTATAAGAGGACACTGCATGAATGATAATCATGTTAATGGACAGTTGAACCACGATTGTTGAATAATCACAGGCAGCATAGATTAACTCAGACAGAAAAACAATCAAGTATCAATCGGATACAACCTTATCTAAATTGTTAAAAAAGTCTTCATGAAACTTACGTGTCGATATTATGGCAAGTAATATTTAAAATACAATTGAGTTATTTTAATAACATTCTGATACTCCATACTTTTTTGTTATTTTGATAAGGCCAAAGCTGATGATTAAACTTCTGCTTAGCAGCAAAACCAAACAGATTTGTTTGGAAATTATCGTTTTTGTTTCGTGGTAATGGATACGAAAAGCATCATAGCAAGATGTCTTCCATTTGCTGGTTCATATAAGGCGCCGGGCATCTTACAACTGTACATTAATAATAGAGAGATTATTCATTTGAAATTTTCTAATTTAAAATAATGTCAAAGATGTTTCCTTACTTATACATTGCATGATAAGATACATTGTCTTTTATTTAATTAAATAAACGTCAATAGTCTGTTAAGTGACAAATACTTTCATGTACATATAATTGTATGTTTGTAGATGTAAAATCTCCAAGAAGTCGAGAAGGTAACCTGTGACGAGACTTACAAATATCAGTAACAGTTATTCATTAGCTGAAGCCGCAAGAGACATCTGTATTAATACGGGTTTCTTACATATCCAGGCTTCGTGATCTCATGATTAAAACACTAATAGACGGTTTGGTTTGTCGTCCTTCTGCTCTAAATAATATATCTAGATTGCAGCCAATTGGAAGGCCCGCAGGATACTGAGGCACTTTAAAAACTGAACCAATTTCGGAAAGACTTTCACCACTTTCACTTTGGCTAACACAGTTTGTGTCTTTGAAAAAGAAAAAAACAACACATATTGCAATAATTTATAACATTTCTGAAAGTTTTGTTTCGTTTCCTTTTTGGAGAGTGTATTTTAGTCCTCGCACCTTTACTGGCTGAACTATGCTATAATGGAAGACAGCAGTCTATCACATTGATCAGACATCTTCTGACAAACTAATGGAAGGTTTAGTTCACCTCCATATACATTACAGGAATTTACCTTAAAGGGCATATTGTCTGCTTGGAGTCGATTGCAAGGATCAGGGGATGGTCTTACATTAGGAACATTGATTTTATATCGTTCATATGTGATCTTGTCAGGTCACTTTGAAACATGTGATTAAAAGAATTGAATGTGACCTACAGTTTTCCTCGCATCCAAATGGATATTGAATCTCAATACCATTAGATCTTCAACAAATTGAATCATTTAATCTGGTGATCAGGATAAGAACAGGGAATATCAGGAAGTGATCGAGCCGAGAGTGTAACGACGCGAGATACAAGTCTCAGTTAAAGTTATCCATGCGTCAAGAGCCCCAGAGTCATCTGCATCAGCACAGGCTTCTAACGTACCCAGGCTTCATGATCTTATGATTAGACGCTTATTGACGGTTTATTTCCTCCTCCTTAATAGGACACATGCCTGCTGTGTACGGTACAGCTTCATTGAAGTCAATTGGAAGGCCAAGGGGATAATGTGACACTTTGATACAGAACCTTCATATCTATCGAAGAAATGCTTTCTTCTGACTTTGAATGCTGTATCATTTATGCAAAGTCATTTGTCACTGTCAACGTTCAATCATTTAACCCTGTCAGGTTTATATGGCCAAAGAGTCTATAGAGCTAGAATGTTTCTGTCACAGAGTAATATAAGAACATCCTAGAGCTTCTCAATGTCGACTTGTTTTAGCTGAACGAAAATATATATCATTTCACTGACTTGACTTTTTATAGAGAGCAAAACATATATGAGACCCCATACAAAGGAATGGCTGAAATAAGTTTAACATGGTTATATTGGGGATAACACTGCCTTCAATAGTCCCGCATGGGACTCGGCCCGAAAAAGTACAAGAAATTGTACTATTGAAGGTAGTGTTCTCCCAAATATAACCATGTTATATTTCCTCACTATCAAAATGGCAAGTATTTCTAATGAAATAAGTTTATTGATTAACAATATCAAATTTCAAATTGTTCATGGTGACATTTATGAATCTGACATAGAGATTATTATTAACTAATGTGTTCTGTCATGCATATGTGTGTTTAACTTTAGGGAATTCATATTGCAAATTAAAGGTGACATATTTCTTGATAATATTGTAAGTATGCAAACATGCCTTAAAAATTGGTTCGACAGTTTTGTTGTCTTTTTGTAAAGTATATGCAAAAAAATAAAAAAGAGCGTAAATCCAATTTTATTTACATTATTTCACGGTTTTCTATGGAATTTAACTCATTTCAACTTTTAAAGGTGTTATTTAAATCAAAATATGTCAACCTAGCACACATTTGGGATGTAAGAGGCTACCGACATATTATGTAAATATTTGTTTGTTGAACTTGCCCTGGGATTTAACTCAGCATAACAAGAATGTTAATTCTATAAGAGGACACTTAGTGAATTGTCATCATGTTAATGGACAGTTCAATCAACAGAATAATCAAAGAAAGAGCAGATTCAGTTGGACAGAAAAATTATTAAAAAATTATCAGAAACCATCTCTATTTCAATCGTTTAAATTCTTACATGAGGAAAGACATACTTAAAAACCAATTTGGATTTTACAACTGAAATCGAAATTAATTTTAATAATATACTTTTTTGGTGTTTTGATAAAGCCAAAGCTGATGATTACATTCTACTTAGCATCACAACCAAATAGATTTGTTGGAAATAAAACAAATTTATTCTTGCATGATCATGACTGACGTGTGAAGACAGTTGCCATGTCTGTTTTTCACTATTTAGCTGATGTAAAAGAAAATGAGGTAATGACATGTGTCGAATGACTCCTAATCGTTATTTCTATTTTTTTTTAAATCCAGGATATCCTTTGATGTTTAAGATATTATCGATATGTTCAATTTGTAAAACTTGTGTTTAATCCATATATTCAGCAAGTGATGATAAAACAGACGTTTCTTTCTTGAGTTTCGATGGTTTTATTCTTGACATTTGTTTTCAAAATGCATACTTATGATAGAGTGAACATTATTAATATACAGTGAAACCTCATTTAACCGGACCACTTAAATCCTGACACCCAGCAATCCGCACGGTAGTATTTCAATTTTTTCTGTGCATTTCTATGCAAATAATTATTGGCATAACTGAACGTCTAGCTATGCAGACGACGTTCAACTGTAACCAAACTGTGCGGATAAATAAGGTCTGACTGTACACCAAATTCTTCATATTAAATCTATGTTATGTTCACTTTAAATATCATTTCACAAAATGCCTAGGTAATTTCAAACAATGTCCACTCTTCCAAACGCAAGACAGTGGTAGATGGTCACTGTACAATCCATTCCAGGCAATCTAATTTTCTGACCACACACATGTCCCAGTTGTCTTGTGCTTGTCAATCCAGTAAATGTATTTGTTCATGTTTTCTCTCTCAAATTTACCTTCTTTCTGAATGAAGTTTTTATGTAGGTAATTATTTGTTATTTTGTTACCCGTTTAGTAACACTCCAGTTTCCATACCTTCTGCGTCATTAAAATGTGTCTTGAGAAGTAGGTTGATGATTGGAAGTAATTAACCCAGAAGTATGTGAACATCTAACTGGTGACCAATATGGAGATCACTACAAGAGTAATTACCATCACCTCACAGTGAGTCAGTCGTTCAGTGGTCTCCTCGTGTCAATAAAAAATACTTAATGAATGGGTCTGAACTTCCAATTGATCACGACAATTGTTAAAAAGACATGAAAAGATCTGTTCCATTAAAACATTTAAAGACTTAAAACAACAATACGATTGTAATCTTACCCATATGGGAAGAAAGACACAGGGTAATATATTTTCTGTAAGTCACACGGGAGTTACACCTTTTCCTGGCTTTTGATTGGCTGCTATAGAAAATAAACTTTTTCATTGGTTGCCGGAACTACTTCATTCATCTTTTCAGTTCATTCACCATTTTTTACACTCAAACTCTCTTCTACACGAGAACAAGAAAAACGTAACCAAATGTACATTTATTTTTTATTAGCGATAAAGACGTTTCTATTATATCTACACACTTGTTGATAATATTTTAGAAAAACAAAAAAATACTTTGTTAAATAAGGTAAGATAATTCGTCTGCTAATGAGTTGCCAATGTAAACAAACATGGCGTCATCCGTATCGCCGATAAAAGTGAATGACCTCGTAAAGGTTGATGGAAGCATATTGGGAAGAGTGGTCAATATTGTTCAGCCACTGAACAGCTTCAATGTTTATGTTGTAAGAATTGAGCAAGGTGAGCTGCATGTGGCGAGATACCGCATACTTAACTTTGACAAATATCCTGTCATGCAGTAGGCCTACTGCATACACGACTTCCGGTCGATTTCACTGAACAATATTCAAATGTTCACGGTGTTCTTCACCTTGTGTTTCTTGTTAAAAAGTTGACAGTCAAATTAAACCACTGTCTGAGTTGATTTTAAAAATTTGTTGTAGATTAAGAAAGAGTAGTTCGTTGTCTAGTCCTATATTTTCAATCTTGACGAAGTTGATGGTCTCGCAATGTGATGCGACTGTCACACGTAACGTCTCGCCTTCAAATATGGAACACTAAACTGTTACCCTCACATGGTTCGACAAATTACGTTTAAATTGCAATTATGAGTAAAAAAGGCAAGAAGTTAGGTTCAGTAAACCGATTTAATGTACAATTACATGAATACATAATCTAACAATAATCTAAGGATAAGAATAACACATTATACTAAGGAACTTTTTGTTCTCGCATAATGCATTTGTTTAAAAAGGTAGTGACGCAATGAAATTCCCGGAAATTTAGTCTCATCACACGCGTATGGATACGGGGATTCCCAAAATACGGGTTTCCTTATAGAGGAACAGCTGATTTCTTTTTAGGGATTTTTAGAATGAAAACGGATATGGGTAAGATAAACAATAACCAACTCGTGACGGGGAATGACAGATTATCTTTCCCTGGTCATATCAATAAAGTAATTGATATGACTCGGGAAAGATAATCTGTCATTCCCCGTCACTCGTTAGTTATTGTCTAAATATACAACATATGACAAGTTGATCAATTGATAAAAGGTATTGTCACATTAGTACAACTCACACGGAAATTTAATTTCACAAATGTGAAAATTTATTTATATACAGAGCAAACAAAGTAAGAACCATTGGATGTTCGCCGTATTTAGAAAATGTGTGCCATGAAAACAAGATTATAGATAATATTCTTATGAACGTCATTGCGATGAAATTTAAAAAAAAAAACCAGACGTTTTTGGAGTTAAATCAGAATATTTTTTAATCTGAAACTGAATTGAAATCATGTTTATGGGCGTGTATGCACACTTCGTGCATTAATTACGTCTTGAAAACTTAAGGAAAGGTTCTGAAACAGTTGATATGGAATCTGATGCCATTCATAAACAAAGGCGTTAACAAGCTCATTTAGGGTTGTTGTAGGACATTTTGAAATGCGACCTTGAAGCATTGGTGGCAGACATTGCGGCTAAAATTGCAAATGTTCATCTTTGAAAAATCATGTCAAAATAAAATAAAATAGTCCTTAACAATTTTGGCTCAGTAGATATAAATTTAGTCAAAATGCAGTAATGGTTTTATGAATGGATTACAAACTCTCTTATGACAGTGGGTTTGTATAAACTCAAAATATATTTTGTGTTAAACGTTCTTGATATTAAGTTAAAACTGGAACAAATAAAGAATATATTCTCCCACTGTCGGTCCATCTCTCGCTCTAGGTTATTCATTACACACGTTAATAAGAAAACATGATTTTCTTGATGACGTCGTGTATGTTCACAATAAAGAAGGTGTTATCAAGACAATCGTGTTATCAATTGTCAAGTTAGCGCAACATACTTAGATGATTAAATTTGAATACAAGCTCTATTTCAAATATTCAACTATCAAATATAAATATTTTGCACAGATACAAGGATTTAGCTTATCATATATTTGTGGGTAAAAATGCAATTATTGTTGTATGAATGGATTACTATCTAATGATACTGGGTTTGCATAAATACAGTATTTATATATACCCCTACTTCTATATAATTATTCTGTATAATCTTGATGTATATTCATGTTTATTTGATGTGTATACCTTGTTGATATTCGGTTAAAACTAAATTACTGAAATCGGTCCATAAACTACTTATATACGGCTTTTAAAAAAAAAAAAAGCCTAATTTAGCCACAACAACCAGAATGAAAATCTGCTGTGATGTGGTCCCTGAAGGATAACTCCTGTGACGTCACTGGAGTAACATCATTATCGGCGATAGTCATAATTCAACGTAATTTCCCAAAATTTTGATTGTTAATTTCACTAACTTCAATCAAACAACTTGAACAACTTTCCATATATCGAATGTTTAGATATCCAACTAGGTAATTCCGCAGAGAACAAGTACATAATTATTGCAAAAACATTTGCTTTTGGCTACACACCTCAAAAATCCATCTAGTGTCAGTGATAATCATCATTAATTAATTAATGAGGCTCCACGGAGTGGGTCGCAGACGACACGCTGTCTGTGGTTAATCAGTCACGCTTCAATGATTCTTTTCAACACGTTTCGCAGTGTTTATTACGGCATTGTTAAAATGAGTATATTCAAATCGTCTTAATAATCAACTGCAAGGCTATATTGTCTCGATTTTATGCACAATTGATTCCGATACATGATGTAGGTAGAGGTAATAATCCGTCATTCTTCATAAAAATGCATTTCACGGGATCTATAAAAAATATAATTATCTAAGCTGGTAACCAAGATAAGAAGCAGTCTTCGAACAAATTCTGACTCTTTCCTGACAAAACAGAGATCTCCAAGTCTTATCGAGCCCCCAGTTACAACAGGCCTAAACTTAGATTTTTCTTCAAAGGAAAATAAGGAACATTTCATCTAAGGAAACTTTTAAATTGCTACTGAAAACATATCTGTTCACTGCTCATGTAACCACGAAACTCTCAATTATTGTCTTAGCACCACTAAGCATGTTGACGGCGGATATTAGGCGCTTTATAAATACATTATTATTATCATTATTTGTTTACTTATGATTTGCCATGGAATTTTGTAACTATTTCCACTTTTAAAGGTTTTCCTTTAATTCAAAATGTTTACTTAGCACAAATGTGGCACGGAAGGCATGCTACCACACTCTTGTGTAAATATCAGTTTGTTGAACCTGTCCCGGGATGTGTTTGAATAACTCAGCATAACAAGATAGACAATTTTCTAAGTGGCGAATTGTCATCATGTTAATGGACAGTTGAACCAACATTTGTTGAATAATTAAAGAAAGAGCAGATTCGGTCAGACAGAAAAAACAATCAAGATTTTATCAGAAAGAATGTGTATTTAAATAGTTAAAAGTATTATCTGAAGCAGAACAGCCAATATTATTGCAAGTAATAGTTGAACAACTGAAATCGAAACATTTAGATAATATCCTGACATACCATACTTTTTGTTATTTGAGTCTTCAATACTACTCAGCAGCAACACCAAACAGATTTGTATGGAAATAAAACAAATGTCTGCCCACTCAAAAAAGCTTTAAATTAGTAAAATCGACATAAAGGGACACAGCAAAACATAACAGTAAAGTTATATGAAAGTGGTGGGTACAGTTTTAGAGGTGTTTTCAATGTTGTACAATGTATATATTATTGTTAATTTATTCATTGAAAAAATTGCATGATTGTACTATTTAAACATTAAACTAATTAGATGCATGGTAACATATATTTTGTTGTTTACATGGAACATATAATAAACAGGTTGTTTGGTTGTCATTCTGTCTTCTTATGGTTCCATCTATGTTGCCAAAATAATCACAAAAATCACATAAAAAGTTGATGGTCCCTTCAGTCAAGTCTTGTTTAGATCGTATGTAAAGTTGTATTTGAAAATATGAAAACAAATTCACAATAGATCCTTTAATGCATACAGTAATTATTGATATTACCAGATACCTTCTTTAAATAACGTCATTCGAAAACACCAAATATGTTGTCACTGTATTAATGTCATAGCGTGTAATTTGTGTAGGCTCATCGATGGCAAGCAATTTAAAGTAATTGTGTTATTTTCGTAAAGAACATATTTATTCACGAATTAGAAATATTGCATGACTTACACCACTCATTCCTCTTGTTACTGAAACAATTTCCTGACTTATAGATGTGTGTTACCTAATCCTCAAAATTAACACTTTAAAAAAAAAATTAATGAAGTAAAGGACATGGATTTCCCCCAGGTAATGGTTAATAAAAACACTTAAGATAGTTGTTTTGTCAGAATGGAGGTGTGTTTAAAAACAACAACTTCTGCTGGAAATATAATAGCTACGCATTCAACTTTATATTGAATATAGATATATCATAATTCAGTTACATGCGGTTGATTTTCCAAAACAGCATATTTTCTCCTTAAGGCACATATAGACTCAACTACGAAAGAAACGTCACTGTACAAATACAAGATAATCAATACACGAGTGATTAACATGATTGAACCAGAAATGCATCATGTCTTCAGAAACCAACAAAACTGAATTTGAATTTGAATTTGAATTTGAAAACATTATCTGTTCATATTCGGAGAAACTTGACAAAAGGCAACAGAGGAATAATTTGTAGTTGAATTAACATCAACGTTATTTCTTCATTAGATACATGAATATGACTAATGAACACGAACATGCACATGAACATGAGAACAGACATTTTTTTTAGAAAAGATTTAATAACATTTTGGAAGAATTAACACATTCTGAAAGGTTTGTTGTGTTTATTTATTTTTTTGGAGGGGGAGGAAGAGTTTATTTAATTCCTTTACTAGCTGGTATATGGTTTTTCGGGACAACATGGAAGTTTAGTTCCCCTCAATAAACATTGTATCAATTTTCCTTAAAGGCCATATTGTCTGCTTTGTAAGGATCAGGGGATTAAGACAATTGATTTTCATATGTGATCCTGTCCTGGCACTTTGTAATATGTCATTGAAAGAATTGCCTGTCAGTAAAGATTATCTATTTGCCAAAAGCCCTATGGACATCTCATGATCTAGAAGCTAATTGACGGTTTGGTTCGTCTTCCTTCCCAAGACGAATGCCAACTCTGTACGATATAGCTTGATTGAAGCCAATTGGAAGGCCTGAGGGATAATGTGACACTATGATACAGAACCTTTATATCTATCGAAGAAATGCTTGTCTTCTGCGTTTTCTTCTGACTCTCATTTTTAGAAATTATTACCAATTCATTTCAATTAACCAGATCAGGTTTATATGGCATTTCTTTTGGTCAAAGAGTCTATATTTCCTGGATTGTTGATCAATTGATAAAAAATATTGTCATGTTAATTTATTTTCACAATTCAAATTTTGAATGGAAGTTTTGTTTCAAATAAACAGTAATTAAATATGAAAGAAACTATTTTTGTATGGATGGATGACCAACTTTCTTCTGATAGTTGGTTTGTATAATATAATATATATTTGTATATATTTGTATAAATGTTTTTGATATTCAGTTATAACTAGAGGAAATAAAGAATCCCCTCTTCTCCTATTCTGTTTTTCACTCTTTCTGTCTATCTGTTTATCTGTCTGTCTCTGTCTGTCTGTCTGTCTGTCTCTCTGTCTGTGTCTGTCTGTGTGTGTGTGTCTCTCTCTCTCTCTCTCTCTCTCTCTCTCTCTCTCTCTCTCTCTCTCTCTCTCTCTCTCTCTCTCTCTCTCTCATTGTCACCCCGACTATATACACATTAGATTTACATCAACATTGAGATTCCAAGTCACGATGCTGTGACCTTAAGTCTTACTTCCATCCAAGTGGATATTGACTCTCACTAACATTTGATATTCAACATATTATTTTATTCATGCATCAGTGTATTTAACCTTTGGTAATTGACATTGCAAAGGTGACATATTTCTTGACAATATTGTATGTATGCAAACATGCCTTAGAAGTTGGATTTTTTTTGGCTGCTATTTGTAAAGTCTATGAAACATATAAAAAGAGTGTCAATCCAATTTTATTTCAATTATTTCACGTTGTTTACTGGTAGTTTCCCATGGAATGTTGTAATTTATTTCCACTTTCAAAGGCTTAATTTAGCTCAACTTCGGGACGAAGAGGCTACCGACATATTATGTAAATATCAGTTTGTTGAACTTGCCCTGGAATGTGTTTGAATAACAAGATTGACAATCTTCTAAGAGGACACTCAGTGCATTGTCATCATATTAACGGACAGTTAAACTAGCAATTGTTTTTAAAATGTTTTTTTTATTAGTTCCCATTGGTTACAGAATGAATATAAATACATTTGATATATAGTGTGAGATATACAAACAATGGGCAGTCTTTAGTTTGGAAATAAAGAATCCCCTCTTCTCCTAATCTGCTTTTCACTCTTTCTGTCTATCTGTTTATCTGTCTGTCTGTGTCTCTCTCTGTCTGTCTGTCTCTCTCTGTCTGTCTCTCTCTCTCTGTCTCTCTGTCTCTCATTGTCACCCCGACTATATACACATTAGATTTACATCAACATTGAGATTCCTAGTCACGATGCTGTGACCTTTAGTCTCACTTACATCCAAGTGGATATTGACTCTCACTAACATTTGATATTCAACATATTAAATCATTTAAGCTTGTAATCAGAAAGTTCAGGAAGTGATCCAGCCATGAAGGTATTCTATGAAACGAGATACAAATCCAAGTAAAAGTTATCCATTAGCCAAGACGCCAAGAGAAATCTCTATAAATACGAGTTTCTAACTTATCCATGCTTCGTGATCTCATGATTAGAAGCTTATAGGTTTGGTGTGTCTTCCTCCACATGACACAGGTCTTCTCTGTACGATATAGCTAGAGTGCAGCCAATGGGAAGGCCTGAGGAAAAAATGTGACACAATTAAACAATCTTCATATCTGACTGTGTTATTTTCAGGAAACACATTTACCACTTTCAAGGTTAATTCATTCAACCAGGTCAGGTTTATATGACAACCTTTTTGGCCAAAGAGTCTGAAATGTTTCTGTCACAGGTTGATAGAACCTCCTATATTTTGTCTATGTTGACCGGTTTAGCTAAATGAAAAGTTTTGTATCATTTCATTGAATTCATGATTGACTTGAATTTGTATACAGCGTGATACAATTATGAAGCCTAAAAATAGCTGAAATAAATTCATAATTAGATTTGAAAAGAAATGTTGTATCAGAGAAAGAAAACTATAAGTAATGGATCTGCATATTTATATGATAAATTTTAATTTCTCGCATTAATATATTTTTATTCCTTTTTTTATGGGACAGTTTGATACTAAAAAGAGCCATAAACATTCAATAACTCATAAACATACTCAGCTATGTTTATTTATTAACAATATTTGATGTGATTATCGAAGTTTACCGAATGGCAAGATTTGTCGAACTCCATCTATCTTAACAGAAATTATCATAAACTACATAAATGTGTTTTTTTCATGCATCAGTGTATTTAACCTTCGGTAATTGACATTGCAAAGGTGACATATTTCTTGACAATATTGTAAGTATGCAAACATGCCTTAGAAGTTGGATTGGCAGTTTTGCTGCTATTTGTAAAATCTATGAAACATATAAAAAGTGTGTCAATCCAATTTTATTTCAATTATTTCGCGTTGTTTACTTGCAGTTTTCCATGGAATGTTGTAACTAATTTCCACTTTCAAAGGTTTCATTTAATTCAAAATATGTTAACTTAGCACAAATTTGGGACGTAAGAGGCTAACGACATATTATGTAAATATTAGTTTGTTGAACTTGTCCTGGAATGTGTTTGAATAACTCAGTATAACAAGAATGTTAATTCTATAAGAGGACACGCGGTGAATTGTCATCAAGTTAATGGACAGTTGAAGCAACAATTGTTGAATAATCAAAGAAAGAGCAGATTCGGTCAAACAGAAAAACAATACAATTTTTATCAGAAACAATCTCTGCTTCAATCGTTAAAACTTTCATGAAGAAAGTCATACTCAAACCAATGCTGATTTGACAACTGAAATCCAAAGTAATTTTAATAACATACCAATACATCATATCAAAGCTGATGATTAAATTCTACTCAGCAGCAAAACCTTGAACGATTTGTTTGGAAATTAAACAAATTTCTTCTTGCGTGGTCATGGCTGACATGTGAGGACATTTTTGTTAAATAAACTTCCATTAGCTGGTTCACATTAAGCGCTATTAAACAAACAAGTTCTTTTCAGATGTATCTAAATATAATAAGTGGAATAAATGTCAAATAAAAATATTTCATTGATGACAGAAAAATTGGCATACTTCTACAGACATATCTATAAGGGTTGTCTTGAAACTGTTCACCGTTTGATTAACAAAAAGATGGCTTTTTGGCAGCCAGTTGAGGTTTTTACATTTATGACAAGAATAAATAGAGGAAACATGACCCCCTTCAACAATACTGTTCGTTAATTATAGGTTAGCTAACGAGCTTCCCCCTTCATGTAAAGTTTATGTCCCGCATGAAATAATTGATAAGTAATACCATCCTTGTCACACCATGAATGTTTTCATAACATTGCGACGTTAAATATTCACACATTTAATATCAAACAATTCTTTTAAAATCGAACCATTTTATAATTTGTGATGTTCGGTATGGTGAAACAAGTTGCACTAGTAATTTTGAAGGAAGCGTACACAATATAAAATCTCTCTGCTCGAGAACAGGAGATGAGAGTTATCTGTCCTTTGAATAACATCATGTCATGCCTGACGCCATTCGCATGTTTATCATCGTCGAAATGTGTAAACAAGTTAAACAAGCTCATTAAATGTAAGTTTTAGATGAACATCGCCGTTTTCGAATTTTAAATGTGAGAAATGCTTTACTATTACTTACGTTTACTATTATTTTGCATGATTAGGTACATTATCTTTAGTTTGTTGCTTGGCTGCTAAATGATGTATGTAGATGTAAAAGAAGAAACATTTCGCTTACTTCAGGATGATTACCAGTAGACTGCTATATGACATACATTTATATATATATATATATATATATATATATATATATATATATATATATATATATATATATATATATATATATATATATATATATATATATATATATATATATATATATATATATATATATAAATAGCTCAAGAATAACACAGGCAGTTATTTGGGAAGAAAACTGGAACAGCTTACAACACGACCGGTTTGCCTGACTTATGTGTGCTGCCTAGTGCACCAGTTTGCAGAGATTAAAGGTATGTATTGAGAATACAGTTAAACACCAAAAACAAAATATTCATCACCCAATCTACATGGAATTGTTTTATGCATCTGACATCAAGTCACGTTTGAAGCGTTTTGCGTTGTTTATGTCGTTGTGCATGCTTACCACATTGCAGAAATGGTAACGTGTATTTTACTAAGAGAAGATTGTTCTGACAAACCATAATTCTCATATGCATGTATCTGAGACTCCGGCGTTTTTACTACTTTTACATAAAATGTTCTTCATATATCACCGTATCTAACCTTGGCACCCTACACGCACATTTCTTATGAATTAATTTCGAAAAACCCTACATTTGGTAATTATTGATTCCCATGTCCAATTATCATATGCTCTGTCTTTTCTTTTCTCCTTAGTAACACTTCAGTCGTCACCTTCCACAGAATCTATATACTTAAATGTGTTCTTATGCTGAATATGTAAGACTGATGTTTCAGGTAATTCATTTGCATCATTTGCTATTTTAAACACAACCAGAGTTACAGTCAGTAAACATCGTTTTGAATATATAATATTCAGAAATTGAACTGTTCTCTGTCTTCATATTTCAGATTTTCAGATTTATTTTTCATTTTCCCCATGACCACCATATGTGGAGAACGAACATTCGCAAGATCATGCACATAATGTACTTCAGTCATCGCGATCAAGTCACTGGTTCTGATCATTGTACCTCAAAGAAAATAAAAGAAACGTTTGAGAAACAACATAAGTATTCAGTCTTCAATACATTATCATTTCATCTTCCTATTCAGTTACAAAATACTTAACCTACATGCTTTGAGGGTAAACTGCGTCTTATACCTAGCAGGCAGATCACGATCAAGTTCTGAAGGATGTAAATTCATACATGTAGAAGTTTTAAACCTTTAAATGGTGAGACTCAAATTGAATATTAGATGATAACATCACTTGATGTGCATCCTTAGCAATCTATAGGAATCTCTATATGTGTATAGTAGCATTAGATGATATTTTTGACTCCATGTGAAACCGAAACAGAAAAAAACAACTAATAATAGAACTATATCAACGTTTGTATGATCTGTGATACAAATTATTGTATATTTCATATTTTACATTGCATTGTCTATATAATATGATAAATTGTCAGTAATATCAGTAATATCACTAATATAAGAATACAACTCCTAGGTCATATAGATGATCAAAATACTTCAAGATATCTTCAGCTATGTACTACTTACCTACAAACTTGCAAATTGCTTACAGACTTGCGGCCATGCATTGGTAACTGCGTCCAGAGAGATCAGGATTGAATACTTTAGGATGTTTGTCCATTCATATAGCAGTGACGGATTCTGACGGAAGGTTCAGATTTGTTGATTGGTTTGCTTTCATCAGTCGTTGTTCTTTCAGTTTCAAAGGACATTAAACTGCATCTAACCTAGCATAAAGATAATTATATCCTTCACTGAAATGTGGTTACTTAGAAATTACCATTCACTTTTGGGTAACGTAACAACTATGCTAAAATATAACAACTATGCTTATCTCATTAAATTTGTGTTTTATTTAATACAATTTGAAAAATGTAATACTTTGTTTTTATTTGCTGATTCCCTCTGGGGATTTCATTGTTTTATTTTCTAATCATAACAGCACGACCTTTTCAGATCTTTCATGATAGTTTCATTCTCCAAAGCCGTGGCATGCTAGTACTTTTGTCATCAATTCTCTGGCAAAATATATAGTTCTAGCCATGAAAAAAAATAAAAAAATTCTTGTAACCACAAAAGACATGATGATGTAATTTTCATGATAGAGTACGGTGCTCTATGTATGTATAATAGTATGCTGTAATCTGATGTATAATGGGTCTGTGGCCCCTTTACTGGATAAACTCAAATCTTCAAATCTAGCTGACACAGTTGGCAATCATGATAAGAACAGGGAAGACCAAGAAGGGATCCAGTCGAGAGGATACCGACGTGACATACAAATCTCAGTAAATGTTATCCGTTTGCCCCAGAGACTGCATGAATACAGATTTCTCACTTATCCAGGCTGTGCGATGATTACACGCTAACAGACAGTTTCGGTTCATCTACCTTCACAGAATATAAGTGTACTCTGAACGATATATCTTGATTGAAGCCAAGTGGTATGCCTGAGGGATAATACGACACGAATATACCGAACCTTCATATGTATCGAATCAGTGCTTGTCTTCTGACATTTAACTGTCATTTTTAGGAAAGACACACTTGCCATGTTCACCATAAATCATTTAACCAGGTCAGGATACAAGGTATTAATTTTGCGAAAGAGTCTTTATTGCTGAAATTGCCGGCCAAAGTTTGATACAGAGGGATACACCTATGATGTGAAAGGAAAAGAAATTGCTGAAATAAATTGATAGTTAAGTTTGAAAAGAAATGTATTGTCATAGAAATAAATGGAAAACTTTATATGAACTGTGAGAAAGGCATTTGAATATTTATATGATGAATTTGAATTTCTACCATTGATTTTGAAATATATATAAATTTTCCTCTTTTTATGGGGCACTTAGCATAACCATTCAACCACTCGATTACATACTGAACTATGTTTATTGATTAACAATATCAGATATGATTGCTGGAGTATCAAATTGCTCAAGGTAACATTTATGGGACTACGTCTTACTTACTGTCGACATACTTAAAAACAAATGCGGATTTGACAACTGAAATCGGAATTAATTTTAAAACATACCAATACATCATATTTTGATTCGGTCAGAAAGAAAACAAATACAAAATGTTATCAAAAAGAATCTTAATTTCAATGGTTAAAAGTCTTATCTGAAGCAAAACAGTTAACATTATTGATGAAATTATTTGAAAAAAAAACCAACTGAAATTGAAATTCATTCTAATAACATCCTGACTCACCATACTTTTCTGTTATTTGGATAGGGCAAAAAGCTGATGATCAAATTCTACTTAGCAGCAAACCAAACAGATTTGTTTGGAAATAAAACAAATGTCCGCTTGCATAGTCATGGCTAACGAGCAAAGAGAGTCATGTCAAGTAAAATTCCATTTGCTTGTTAATATAAGGGGTCGTTTTGGAAAATGATTTGAACAAGTCTTTTTGCAGATAAATCTAAATATTAGTCAAATTCAAATTGAAATATTCACTGGTACAAACACATGAATACTAAAACAGATATCATTATATGTTTTGTCTTGAATTATTATAATTTCAAAGCAGTTCATCGTTTGATAAACAAAAAGGTAGTTAAGCAGTTGAGATTTATACACTTCGACCAATATGTAGAGGATATTTGGTGCATTGACAAAAGAACCCAAACACACACGAAGAAAACGGTTTTAACGCCCAAAAGTGTTTCTGATCTATACAATGAATTCTTTACATTCGAACATCTTACATCTACACGTGTAGAAGCGAACTATGCTCATATACCAGCTGCCCACTCAAACAATATATAAATTAGTGAAAGTGACATCAAGGGATACAGATTAATACGGTAATAGTAAAGTAGGATGAACTTGTCGATGCCTTTTAACAAACCACGTCCCTTGAAAACCTGTCCAAATCAACTTACTCCAGCAGCAGTATTCGCTTTTACACTGTGGACATTTGGTAATTTTTCATTTGCGGCTGAGCATAAAACAAAATCCTTGACCTATGTCACCTTATGAAGACTTTGAGGGTCACGTAGAAGTGAAATACTATGAGGAGTATGTCTGACTACAACTTCTTTATTGTTGAGATACACAGCGTAAAGGAGTAAACACATACTCTTCACAGTCTTAACAGTAGAATTAGTATCCAGAAAATCTTGCTTTCTAATTATCACCTGGATAAAAAGTATGTGTCCTATCATGTAAATGAACCTTGAGTGCAGAAACTGCACGCACTTGTTGTTTTGAATAGACTCAAATGTAAGTGTAATACCTTTGATTTGTTATGTTCAAACTTGTCGTGTTTTCTGACTTCTCTGTTCATAAACGTATATGTATTTGTACTTTTAGAAAATGTGTACACCACTTTCCTTAGACTGTAAAGTGAACGATAATAGAATAAAGCTATACACCATTGAGCGAATGATTACGAAATATTATAATGATAATTATATTGTGAATTTGTTTAATGGATCTGACATCATTTCATGTTTGACGAACACTTTGGAACAAAGTAAAGTATATGATTTGTGTAGTTTATTTGGTTGTGTATGTTTACCAGATTGCAGAAATAGTACCTTGTATTTCACAAAGGGAAATATTGTTCTGGTGATCAGTTCTCCTCATAACCAAGTATAAGATATGCTGTCGTTTTATATTTACATAAATTGATCCCCATGTCCAATTATCAGATAATCTGTATTTTCTTTTCTCCTTGGTAACACTTCAATCATCACCTTCCATAGAATCTGTATTCTTGATTCTGAACTTATGCTGCAGATTTAAGGCTGATTTTCCAGGTGATTATTTCAGAAGAAGGCCTAAAATGAGATCACATTTTGCACCAACGTTTTGTAGATGTGAATAAAGAGGTCTGAGTATTTCATTCGCTCTCGCTCGGGTATTACACCAATTCACAATTGTTTCGTAAAAGTTATATGACATATTTTTTGAGGGAACCGTCTCTAAATTTTACATAATATTCATGCAAAATGAAGTAGAATTGCCTCGTTTTTATACTTGAATTTTTTTCTCAGATTAAAAGTCTTTACTAACAATAATTAATATGACAGGTTGTTTGTAATTCACCATGGATTGCAAATTAGCCATGACATATCTTTTTTTACATTTTTTAGCAAGTGTTTTTTGAATAATAAATTGAGGTGATAAAATACTTTGAGCTATCATTTCTAATTTCTTTTGTAGCTGAGCACGTTATTTGATATTTTAAACACAACCAGAGCTACAGTCAGTAAACACTATGTTGATTATATACTATTCAGAAAATGAGAAGAAAAAAAACATCTCTCTGTTGTTAAGTAATGTTATTTCTGATAAAATTTTCATACATATTTTAAAAAAAAATGCAGACTTTTGACACAGTTAAAGTTATTTATATATACCAATTTCTTCATATCAAATCTATGTTATATTCACTTAAAGTCATCTCTCATTTATAAAGTTTCTAAAATATTCAAGTCCACTCTTCCAACACAAGTCAGTGGCAGATGGTCAGTGTACATTTCATTCCTGACAAACTAATTATCTAACCATAAACTTGACCTTCTAAGGTGTCCCGGTTGTCTAGTGCTCTGCACATCCCGTCTGGCTTGTCGATCATTTATTCATGTCTTTAGGTAACAACCATGTCTGGATTGTCAATCTGGTTACTATATTTATTCATGCGTGCTGTTATAATACTGCTGGCACTCCCTCTGGACTGTCTCACACTGACCAATGGTATATTCATATTCCGACTTGGTCCATTGATATCATGTATTTAGGACGAACAGTCGCATGGTCAAGTACACCATGTAGTTCAAATATTACGCTCCGCGCCAGACAAATCTAATTGTAGTTGAAATGTCGAAGACATGGTATGAAGGTGACCCTTTGACAGGCAACAAAAGTTTTCGGTCTTCAAGGCATCATCATTTCATCCTCCTATCCAGTCCTAGTGTCTAATTGCTGTAGTAACATGCATGCAACGTTTACTGCACCTAATCTAGCAGAGAGATCACGATGAAGAACTAAATATGTCCTGTCATGTATATACAGTTTCCATTTCCAAATCGTGAGATACCAGCTGAAGGCAAGATATTACTGTCAGTATAGACAATGCATCATGATTCATGACATGTGTCAGTCTGATTAAAACCGAAGGTATTCAGCGGAAAAAAATTCAAAATAGTGCATCTACCGGGATACGAACTCATATCGTTCGGAGATTTCCACGCCAAACCGTCTGGAAACAGTCCGTAGACTAGCGTGTTCGAGCGCAATTCAGGTAGCCAATCAAAAGATGCCCAACAAATGCTTTCGATGCGAGAAATTAGGGGCAGATAACTCCAAACAGCTAACCTTTTGTCTGTTCCGAATGCTTTCAAAACAGCGACCGTTTAAAAACTATGATGTGATTGGTCAGCTATTTGACTGGGCTTTGGCTGCGCTAAACTGGTTCGGGTCACACGCCTATACGGGATGTTCTCAGACCTTGTGACGAGGAATCTACAGAACCTGTTCGTATCCTGGTAGATATATTATTTTGCAAATTTTATTCCTCGCAACAAGGTCGATTTTAATCAGACTGTGACATGTGTATAACAGCATTAACTCTTAGTGTTGATTCCTTGTGAAACAGAATAGCTAAAAAGAAGAAACAGCAAAATATGTATTATAGAACCATATCAACGTTTGTATAATCTGTAATAAAACTGAGTGTATATTTTATATTAACATATCACTATTTATATCATATAATACATTTGATATATGTCTCCAATGTCAAATACAACTCAAAGGTCATGTTGATCATCAACATACTCTTACAATTTGTAAACTCTTCAAGCCACATTCAGCTATGTTATTGGTTACCAATCAAACTTGCAAACTGTGATACTTACATGCATGTACTGAAGGATTTATAACGTTGGCGGAGGTCAGGTTCATATTGGCAGATGAGATCACTTTAACATTTGACTTATCTGTCAGTGTGTTTCTTCAGTTAAAAAGTTGTTTCTATGATAGCATAACTATAATTATATTCTTCACTTAGATGTGATTACCTCTACATTAGCATTCACTGTTGGTAACGTAACAACTAACTCGCTCATGTACCTTGTCATCCTCGGTTACCCAGGGTTTTATATATGCTCCGTTTCTCTCCACTATATCACCCATGTGAAACTCCGTCAGCGAAATCTGTACTCAAATTACCCGTCCTGGTATGGATGGTACCTTGTAGGTCATTAAATTTCTATGTTAAGTCGTTGATTATATTGTCATGAAAGATGTTTTATGCTTCATGTCCTGCATGATTGAAAACAATCACAATATCCAGTATAGTGGACTTTATGTGCAGAGGATATTTTCTTGGTGGCCATCTTGGATTTAGCCTCGTTTGAAGATTGAGCTTACAAACTGAAATATCAATAATACGTTTTGATATACAGAGACAGAAACATGTGGTTCCTTTGAATGGAAACACTATGTCAATATTCAACTCTGTGATTTTGGCCTATTGGTTGAAAGGGCGCTCTCAGACTATCAGAGTTTGAACTCCATTAGACTGAACCTTAAAAGTAAGTATTGTTGCGTACTTTAAAAACAGTATGTGAACAAGACAGCACAGCTGATATACCTGCACTTGTTTCAAAATGTCCAGCACTGATATTCAAAAGCTTGGTTAAACCATCACAGTAACCCCATATCCTTATTGTCTTGCTTTGTGAAGAAATGTTTGAAAGCAGAGACCCAGATGAAATTAACGAATTCTAAAATCTCGTCCCTCTTCAAGTACATACACATTTCTCATTGTTAGGCACACATACTTCCAGTTAATCCATTTCGGCACACATGCAACGCTTTTCAGATGTCATGTTTTCATAGTTAAAATCTATCACAGAAATTATGCTCCTTGGCTTGTTATTTATGATAATGATGATAACACTTTATTGTACCATGCACATTGGAAATTCATGACTTGCATATACAATGCATCTCCGGTAACGATTGTTTTGTCCTTATTACGTCTTTTGGTATTTAATCTTCTGTTCAATTTATGCCAATTGGAAGGTGTTTGGAAATCAAAGTTTAATATTTGCATTAGATATTGCACGTTTATATATTCACTTCGGATACTCATTCAGACCTGTTATGATGAACTAATGGAGGCATTGGTTCACCTTATAGTTTACAGTGATTTACCTTAAATGCCATGTTGTCTGCTTGACGTAAACTGCAAGGATCAAAGGATGATTTCACTTTAGGAAAAGTAGATTATATAAATCCCCTACGTGAGCCTATCATGTCACTTAGAAATGTGTGATTAAAAGAATTGTCAGTATCCTTTATCGATGATTTGTCATTTCAATCAAGTGTTGATGTGTACAATTAAAGGTGCATCCTTTGTGTTTCATACAATTTTATTTGTCTTTAATACATGCCAACATACAATATATGCTGATATCAGTTAAAATAATTTCACTAAACATGCATATTCATCCCCCATCGCCAAATATATAATAATTACTAGTTTCCAATTAAAATCGAACAACATCATTATACTTGTGCAGAAACCGAAACTACACGTTCCATTTACATGCACAGTAGTTATAAGACCTGTTAAACAGTTTTTCTTTTAGTCTCTTGTAAATAAGTTTCCAAAATTACGTTTGACTAATTGACGCACGCCACACGCAGTGCATTGTCAGGTTTTCGATCAGAAATCGGTACTTTAACTTTTTTATCGTCGATATACTGAGCCGACTAAGATCAAAATGGCAATTTTTCGGCAACAGGCAGTACTTCTCGATAAAATAACACCATTTATAACGTTTAGCATATGTGACCCCAACAACACAATGGATGTACCTTTAACCGTCACTCACTCAGTCAGTAAGTAAACTATATTCAGTGGGGGAATAACGGATTAAGAGGTTGATCTTTAGGCGTCTTCACCAGACTAACATGCTCAGTTTACACCACAAGTCCCCTCTCCCTTTTGTCACACGTTTAGCAACACCCCATCACTTTCCATACGTTCTGTCTCATTAAATTCATTCTCTAGAAGCAGGTTGATGGTTTCGGATAATTATCCAAGAAGAACTTGAACATCTAACTGGTCACCAGACCTGTGATTATCACAAGAGTAATTATCATCACCTCACCCTCACCTGTCCTGTTCAATCGTTCAATTGTCTCCTCATTTCAATAACTACACTTAGTGAATGGGTCTGAAACTTGGATCACGTCAGTTTTTGAAACAGGCAAGGGCACTTAATGAATGAAAACAGTTAATTTAAGATCAAATAAATGAAAAAAATAGGTTATTATGTACACCATGTATGTATATATATATATATATATATATATTATATATATATATATATATATATTATTTCGGTGTCACACATATGTACATTCAATAAAACACAATAAAATATATATCGATGTCCGGTCATTAGACTCATGAGACACCTTAAACATGTATAAATCAAGATTTTAGTTGCCAACACATATTAAATAATAAAATATATTCAAAATGGTATGGTCACAGTGATACACTTGTCACTTGTCGCCTCTAGAACATTCGTGTTAACGTGTTTGCCAAAAGCGACTGTGAAATATATGTAATGTCAACAAACTAACAAATATAAAATAGTGTGTATGTTGTCAATAAATAAGTTGTTATCAAGAAAGTCGCTTTTTCTGAGACTTAAAACATTAAGGCAATTGTAATGTACAATATACATGTGTGATAGTTGTTTAATTAATAAAAAGTGTTGTCACGTTAATTTTGCAACTCACACAGAAATCTATTATCGCAATCAAATTTGAATAACGTTTTGTTTGTAAAACGACAAAGAAATAACTTTTTCATTTCAGCCGATAGGTGATATTCTGGACATTGAGTGTGCCGTTGGGGAACAACTTCCATACATGGGTTTTCTCAAGGTCAATGTCAAGGTCTACTGTGGAGGAATCAATAGTGACGATCCTGTGTCATGCCTCATGCTTGTTGTGCCAGATACGAGGTATAACGCCAAGGTACCTGCACTTTTTGGGACCAACGTGCTTCGTTATCTGTTGGATCAATGCAAGAAACAGCATGGAGTGAGATTCCTTCAGCGAGCTAACCTTCACACGCCGTGGTATCTCGCCTACAGAACCATCACCTTACGTGACAAAGAGCTGGAGAAGCGAGACCATTGTCTTGGATTAGTTCGGAGTATCAACAACAAGAGTCTGATCATTCCACCAAACACATCTACTGTCATCAATGGACAAGTGACTAAGGGATTCAAGCTTCCTGTGACGTGTGCTTTACTGCTGGTACTTCATTCCCTCAGGATCTTGACATAGCACCGTCGATCATCTCCTACAACTACGACCATCCAGAAGCTATTGATGTACATGTGTCTAATATTACTACCAACACAGTTGTTGTCCCTCCAAGAGCTCTTTTGTGTGAGATCCAACCAGTGTCGATACCGGAGTCAGCCCATGGTGAACAGCTCAATCCCAGTGACATCGCTGACTTAGTAGACGTTGATAAATCAGGATTAACTGAGGAGCAGCTACTACAGGGCCTTGATGTTATCAACAAGTTCAGCAACATCTTCTCACGTCATGATGATGACATAGGATGCAGCAACATGGTTCGCCATAGGATTGACATAGTTGATGATATGCCTTTCAAGCAAAGACATCGTCGCATTCCTCCCGCCATGTATGATGAAGTTAGGAATCATCTACAGACACTTTTATCAGCTGGAGTAATCAGAAAGTCCCACAGTCCTTGGGCATCCAATGTAGTGCTAGCCAAGAAGAAGGATGGACGCCTGCGCATGTGCGTGGATTTTCGCCAGCTCAATGAACGGACTATTAAGGACTCGTACGCTCTGCCCAGGATTGAAGAACTGTTGGATTGTCTCGGTGGGAATATGTTCTTTTCGGTCCTTGATATGAAGTCGGGTTACCACCAAGTAGAGATAGAGGAATCGCATAAACAGAGAACAGCCTTCACCGTTGGGCCACTCGGATTTTTCGAATACAACCGAATGCCGTTTGGATTGTCAAATGCACCAGCAACTTAATGGAGCAATGTCTGGAAGGTCTGCATCTGAATATCTGCCTAATCTATCTCGACGACTTGATCATATTCTCAAGAACTTATGAGGAGCATCTAGAACGTCTCCAACAGGTATTCCAACGTATCCAAGAGTCAGGACTGAAGCTTGCTACCCAGAAATGCAAGTTCTTCAAGAGGAAGGTTCGATACGTGGGGTACATTGTCTCAGAAGATGGCATCGAGGCAGATCCTGATAAGATTGACAAGGTACAGCAATGGCCAACACCAACCACGCCTGAGGAAGTGCGAAAGTTCCTTGGATTCGCTGGTTACTACCGGAAATTCATCAAGGACTTTTCAAAGATTGCCAAACCACTGTCTCAGCTGATACCTAAATCTGCCTCAAAGAGATCCAAATCATCCAAGGACGTCAATTGGATATGGGGCGCGGAACAGGAATGTGCCTTCAATGAGCTGAAGCATCGTCTCTCCATGCCGCCAATCCTTGGTTATGCTGACTGCACTAAGCCCTTCGAGCTACACACAGACGCCAGTGGACATGGATTGGGAGCCGTTCTCTATCAAGAACAGGGAGGACAGCCACGGGTTGTTGCCTACGCCAGCAGAGGTCTTGGTAGCTCTGAGAGAAACTACTCGGCACACAAGCTTGAGTTTTTGTGTCTCAAGTGGGCGATCTCGGAGAAGTTCCATGACTATCTGTGGGGCAATAACTTTGTTGTTGTAACTGACAACAACCCACTGACCTATGTGTTGACAAGTGCTAAGCTTGATGCTACGGGACACCGTTGGCTTGCCGCCCTCTCCAGCTACAACTTCAGCATTAAGTACCGCCCAGGGAAAGCCAACATGGATGCTGACGCTCTGTCACGATTACCAGTCGAGCAAGATACAGACAGCATGGAACAGATTACTAAGGATTCTGTCTCAGCTATATGCCAGTCTGTTCACGTTGACAACTTAGTGGAAAGCCTGTGCCTTTCTATGGATGTGGTTGAAGATGATGACCTCGACTTAACCGATGACAGATGTGACCAAAACGCCAGAGATTGGAGAAAAACTCAAGGTAAAGACGATCTACTGTCTGACATCATAACGCATTTGAGGAATGGCACAAGACCTGATAGGACCAAACATCCAAGGGATTCCTCTATGTCAGCTTTATTGAAGAATTACCCTCAGTTCAAGCTAAAGCGAGGAGTGCTCTACAGAGTAACCAGTGTCAGTGGAGTGGATAGAGAACAGTTGGTTTTACCTTCTAGAGTACGGACAGCAGCTTTGAAGAGTCTCCATGACAATGTTGGACATCCCGGCAGGGACAGGACTATCTCATTACTTCGAGACAGATTCTACTGGCCTGGGATGGGAAACGACGTGGAACTTCATATACAGAATTGTCAGCGTTGTCTTAGGAGGAAAACTACAACTAACATCCGAGCTCCACTCAACAACATCAAGACATCAGAGCCTCTGGAATTAGTATGTATGGACTTCTTGTCATTGGAACCTTCAAAAGGAGGAATTGAGAACGTCTTGGTTATCACAGACCATTTCACTCGGTACGCGCAGGCCTATCCCACCAGGAACATGACTGCAAAGACTACAGCCGAGACGTTCTTCAATAATTTTGTTGTCCACTATGGCCTACCCAAAAGGATACATTCCGACCAAGGTGCCAACTTCACAGGAAAGCTTATGGAAGAACTGTGCCGATTGCTCAAGATTGACAAATCAAGAACCACACCTTATCATCCAATGGGTAATGGAATGACAGAACGGTTCAACCGCACCCTGTGTGACATGCTTGGGACCTTGGAACCAGAACAGAAGAAGAACTGGAAAGCACACGTAGGACCACTTGTACACGCCTACAACTGTACTCGCCATGAGTCTACCTCAATGGCGCCATTCTACTTAATGTTTGGCAGGCATCCAAGATTACCCATAGATCTTGCCTTCGGATTGGACATTTAAACTAAGGACAGGAAGTCGACCACAGAGTATGTCAAGCAACTCAAAAAACGCTTAAAGGAAGCATACGACCTTGCTTCAGCAGCAGCGGACAAGTCTCGACAGAAGCAGAAGATACAGTATGACAAGAGAGCAAGAGCTGCTATGCTAGAACAAGGAGACCGTGTGCTTGTAAAGATTGTGGCCTTTGACGGAAGGCATAAGTTGGCTGACAAGTGGGAGGAGGATTTATACGTAGTGCTTCGCCAACCCAATCCATCCATTCCAGTTTTTGAAGTTGGTAAGGAGAGTGGAGAGGGAAGGAAGAGAGTGTTACATAGGAACCTACTACTGCCAGTTAGCTCCATGCCTCTGGAAGTGCCAGTACAGGAACAAGCTATAAAACGACGAGTTCTACCACCTGTGCCTAGACCTAGGAGTAAGAAACCAGAGATCACGATCATAGAGGATCTGTCTGATGACGAGCAGTCAGTTGTGGGCTACACCCGTGATTCAGAATCTTCAGTGTCCAATGAGAATTCAGTGGATCGGCCAACTGAAGAGGAGTCTATCGAGTCTGTGGAAGGAGATGGGACTCCTACCGAAGACGGGGAGGAAGAAGAGCCGGCTGATGCTGCTGATCTAGACGATGGGCAGGACCAGGACAGACCCGAGGCAGCAGGTGGAGAAGATGGCAGAGTTGAACATCCCAATTTGCAGCCAGTAGAGGACCAGGAGGACACTTCTCAACCACGGCGGTCCACCAGGACCAGGACACAGCCAAGCTGGATGAGAAGTGGTGAATACGTTCTCTCTGCCAATACTACTGTAGATACCGGACAACCAGAGTGGCTCGCCAGAGCGAATTACCTCAGCTCCCTCATAGCTGATGACAGGTTCCGGGATCAGCGACACAGACTGTCTGATGCAATTCTCGACATCGTCAGCGGCAAGAGCAAATGACGAGACGTCATTTGTCGATGGAGGGAAGTATGTGGCAGGCAGTTCTGACGTGTATATAACTTTTAACTGTTAATAAACTTGTTTAAATATAATGTCTTTAGTTTTATTTCATGTGCTTTTATGGGTTTCATGTCAGTATTTTAGTAAGCAATAAGCATAGCATCTTTAGCCTTAAATCTATTTCGTAGTGGGAGTATTTATATTAGTAAGGGAGGTTGGGCAAGTCTATGTCACTGTCAATCTGTTTCATGTGTCCTAACCCAATCCCATTGGCTAATTCAAATCACTGCACATGCACGACCTTGTCGATTTCACGCGCTAGCCACATCAGCACAGATCACTGATCACAGCACAGACCACGACAAACGACAATTATATCAGGTTAGTTATAAATAATTGCTAATCTATCTTAATAATCATTATTTGTATGATAAAGTAACTTATCTATGTTAAGTTATATCTTATATCTCAAATATGATTAATTGTCAGTATTAGTTAATCTTTGATGATTTGGTGATCATGTCGCCATCTTGTAATGGTAATAATAATCAATAACATATTATAAACATAAGGGTAAATTAACGTTTATCTTATGGCTTAAACACTTCTTTCTTTTACTTGCTCTGTATGAATGTTGTATGAATGTGATTCGGTAAGTTGCTAACGTATTTATACTTTTCATTTACTTATGAAGTGTGTGAGCGCCATTTTCCTTGTATAATTTATATACTTATGTGTTATGTCCGCCAGTTGAGTTAATTATGTCATTGTTTAATTAGGAATGTTCTCTGGACGTATGAGAGTCCTTGGCGGCCGGACATAATGCCTCAGCGCCACACGCAGGGTAAGGTGTTTTAAATATGTATATGTGTATTAGATTTTATAAAAAGGTTTTACATGTATATTGTATGATACGCAAGTATGTGAGTCAGTACCATGAACCTAACGTTTTGGTAATGAATTTAATCTTATAACAGCATCATATCCCCTGGTATAATAGTAGTTATATAAGTAGATCATGTTGGTTATGTTTTCATGAAGGATTATCTCCCTTACTGAATGTATTAACATTAACCAATATCATGTTTCATATTATTATCTCTATTGACTTCCAAGTTGTAGTTATCAGTGTAATGGTGTATGTTTGTTTATCTATTACACCTGAGATGTATTTGCATAACATGTAATTATGAAGGTGTATCTATTGCTTTGTAACTGTGAATTCTACAATTATTGAATAATTGTGAATGTATTGATATTTGTATGACATATTTTATATTGTATTTTGTATGTATTGCAGGGTATCGTTTTGTGTCCGGTTTACTGCAATAAACCAACTCACACCCGTGACCCGTGTTTGGACTTATCTCTCCCCCACTCACACCCGGTTACACACTGATGATGTTTTTTATTTCTTCTTATTGTTAGCGAAATTGTGTATATACAAGTGTAAAATCTAAACTAGACTTTAACCATTTTAGACCTTTTATGTACAGCAGATATGTCATTAAAAAAATTAAAGCATTTAGTAAAAGCAAAGAAGACAAGTTCTCTGAAAAATTCATGTTGTATCATCATTTTGTAATTGTAAATTATCCTTCTTGAATTATTTCTTCTTGCCTTTAATGATATTTATGATCTGTTGTTAACATATTAAACGGGTGAATGTGTGAGTACCAGACCAAGGGGGTCGACAACTAACTACTAAAAACACGACAACTACCAAGAAAAGTGTGATCCGAAGTTTATTAAGGCGCACTTAAAAAGGGCACGAACCCCTTAACGTGATGATGGGAAACCCCTGGACGGGTGTCCCAAGAAGGTCCGCTGCTGGGCGAACATTGGGGTCGCCGATTAACTACTAAAAGCACAACACAACAACGAAGAAAACTGCGATGTGAAGTTTATAATGCAAACTTAGGGATGGGGACGAACCCCTTATCGTGACGATGGGAAAACCCTAGATTGGTGTCCTGAGGAGCTCCGGTGCACACAAATAGACGTCGTCGTCAGCAGAACGAAAGGCAGCCAAACGAAACGACACTACAAGCGGGTAGCGCCAGTCCTCCGAGACAATGAAACAACAGCTTGCGCGTGGGACTGCACCACAGGAATTTGAGGATACCCAAGATCTCAATGTAAACAATGTATATAAAAGTATCCACGCCCCCTCTATACAATAGGCTAAAGGAGCGACACCCGCCATCTTGGCAACTCTTGGTTGCGTTTTCGCACCTCTCGACTCGACCACATTCGTGGCTTATATTTCAAAACATACACAACGACATATAACGAAAATTACCGCCGATCCTTTATTAGGTTGCATACTTATTGGACATGGGCAACTTTTTGTTAACTTACTTACTTTTCGCCCCAAATTAGGCTGCTAAGTCGATTCTGCCTGCAAACAACATCGAATTACAACTCGCTCAGACGGAAGTGACGTCACTATACTGACTTGAATGCCTCTACACTCTCTCTCAGCTATATTTAGATACAAAGCATGGTCATGCAACTGTGTAAACATGTTATCGGGGCAAGCGACCATAACATTGCATCTCAACACCTACTTTTTTATTTTAGCCTAAACCAATTTATCTAACTCTTTTTTACAGCAGACAGAAAGACACCTTTCCTTATGTAATTATGAATGAAATATGGAAAACAAATTCTTTGTATAAATTAGAATATCCCTATTCAAATAATTTAAATTTCAAACTAAGAAATAAATTAATTTGCAAAACAAAGATGAATCAGTCTCTTCTCGTTTATGTCCTTGAAATAATAAAGGTAATACTGACAATAACATATCATCATCACATACAAAAATCCTTTCAAAAATTATATTTTCTATTTCTTGTCATTTAGATAATCATTATATGTATAACTTCATTTGTATTAGTTATTATCAGGAGTGTTGGCATATCAGTATATTTTTGGGTTTGTTGTCATTATGTCGGTGTTTTTTTTTAGAAGCGTAACGAGGTTTCATATTTCCAAGCAAAAATAACACTGCTAATGTTAATGTCGCCATAACAACCCATGTGATACACGTGATGCACGTGCTTCTCTTGTAAGTTACCCTTGTCACACATTACTGAATGTGACGATTGCTTTATAAACAACGTTTCTAAATGTCCTGAGAATATGCAAACTATTGCTTGTTTAATGTACTTATTATTGAGATAAGACCAACAAATTATGACAATTATTCCAATATCTGTGGCAAACGTTATGGTCGCTTGCCCCGATAACATGTTTACACAGTTGCATGACCATATGCTTTGTATCTAAATATAGCTGAGAGAGAGTGTAGAGGCATTCAAGTCAGTAAAGTGACGTCACTTCCGTCTGAGCGAGTTGTAATTCGATGTTGTTTGCAGGCAGAATTGACTTAGCAGCGTAATTTGGGGCGGAAAGTAAGTAAGTTAACAAAAAGTTGCCCATGTCCAATTAGTATGCAACCTAATAAAGGATCGGCGGTAATTTTCGTTATATGTCGTTGTGTATGTTTTGAAATATAAGCCACGAATGTGGTCGAGTCGAGAGGTGCGAAAACGCAACCAAGAGTTGCCAAGATGGCGGGTGTCGCTCCTTTAGCCTATTGTATAGAGGGGGGCGTGGATACTTTTATATACATTGTTTACATTGAGATCTTGGGTATCCTCAAATTCCTGTGGACTGCACTTGGCTGGAACTTGGAACACTGGAACTTGGCCAAGAGCGTTGACCTAGATAACCTGCTGCAGTGAAGTATACACACACTGCAGTAGGAAACCAATGAGATCAAAATGGGATAGAATAGTTCCAAATAACAATAATACAGACAATGATAAGACCTCAGTCGAGGGCAATTTAATCAATATCCACAAACTCTGAGAGCAGCATGAACACACGTCCAAGCCGGCTCGCGAAAAAGGAAGGAATGACATCACTGGGTAAGCCGCCTAGCGGGGAGCAAGGGTGGGGAGGTAACTCTCTTTATTCTTCAGTGTTATATCTGGTCGAGTGATTAATTGAGAGGAACTCAATTGACTACGGTGAGTTATCAACTAGTATGTAGATAATACCATATTGCAAAAGATTAACCCATTTATGAAAGTTTGGTTGCGTTGTATTTTTTATGGCTGAAATATGTTATATTGGGAGACAAAAGTCCATCACATGGTTCAGATCTCCTATGACAGACCATTAAATGGAAAGCTTAGTTCACCTCACTATACATTACAGCAATTTACCTTAAAGGGCATATTGTCTGCTTGAAGTCAATTGCAAGGATCAGGGGATGGTCTTACATTAGGAAAATGGATTTTATATCGTTCATATGTGATCTTGTCAGGTCACTTTGAAACATGTGATTAAACTAATTGTCTGTGACTTAAAGTTTTCCTCATATCCAAATGGTTATTGACTCTAAGTAAATTTGATATTCAACAAATTGAATCAATTAAGCTGGCAATCAGGATAATAACAAGGAAATTCAGGAAGTAACATGAGATACAACATCTCAGTAAAAGTTATCCATATGCCATGGGCCTTCGAGACATCTGCATCAGATATGTTTCAGGCTTCGTGATCTCATGATTAGACGTTAATAGACGATTTGGTGTCTCTTCCTTCACATGACACAGGTCTTCTCTGTACGATATAGCTAGATTGAAGCTAAGTGGAAGGCCTGGGGGATACTTTGACACTAAGATACAGAACCTTCATATCTATCGAATACGTGCTTGTCTTCTGACATTTGAAAACTGTCATTTACTCACACTTACCACGTTCAACATACATCATTTAACCAAGGCACGTGTACATGTACATGACATTCTTTTTGCGAAAGAGTCTACATTGCTGAAATATTCTGCCAAATTTTGATAAAGGAACACTAGATCATGTCAATGTCGACTAGATTATGTAGACTAGGTTATGTATCATTTAATTACATGAATCTTCATACACACGGATTAAGTTTGAAAAGAAATGTAGTGTCATAGAAATAAAATGAAAACTTTATATGAACTGTGAGAAATTCATCTGAACATTTATACAATAGTTTTGAATTTCTTTCATTAATGTTGAAATGTACATTGATTTGATACTAACAGAACCATAAAAATTCAATAACGTAAAACATACTGAGCTATGTTTATTGATTCACAATCTCAGATACGATTGCTGGAGTATCAAATTGTTCATGCTAACATTTATGGAACTGTGTCTATCCTGACATAGTGATAATTATGACGTCATTGCGTTCTTCCATGCAGAAGTGTAATTAGCCTTTGGGAAATGACTTTGCAAAAGTGAAATATTTCTAGATAATATTGTTAATATGCAAAGATGTTGTGTTGTCTATTGTTAATATATAAAGAAGATATATATATATATATAAATTCAATTTAATTTCAATTACTTGAAGTTGTTTACGTATGGTTTTCCATGGATATTGGAACTATTTCCACATTTAAAGGTTTTCATTTAATTCAAAATGTTTACTTAGCACAAATTTGGCATGTAAGAGGCTACCGACATATTATGTAAATATTTGTTTGCTGAACTTGTCCTGGAATGTGTTTGAATAACTCAGCATAACAAGATTGACAATTCTATAAGAGGACACTCGGTGAATTATCATCATGTTAATGGACAGATGAACCAACAAGTGTTGAATAATCAAAGAATGAGCAGATTCGGTCAAACAGAGAAACATTCACCAGTTTTATCTTAATTATCTGAAGCAAAACAGTCAATATTATTGCAAGTAATATTTGAAAAACAACTGAAATGGAAAGTAATTATAATAACATCCTGACACACAATACTGTTTTAGTTATTTGGATAAGGCCAAAGCTTATAATTAATTTACTTAGCAGCAAAATCAAACAGATTTGTATGGAAATAAAACAAATGTCTGCTTGCATGGTCATGGCTGAGAAGCAAAGTGAGTTTTCTTTAGCAAACTTCCATTTGCTGCTTCATATAAGACGTCGTTTTGAAAAAGACAAGATTTTGCAGATTAATTTTAAACATTTAAAGTGGAGTAAAATTCAAATTATTCTCTGATCATACAAAAGTAGGAATATTGCCACATATATCAATATAGGTTTTGTCTAGAATATGTATTTTCAAAGCAGTCCAACGGTTGATAAACAAAAAGGTATGTTCTTGTTTTGTAGTTGAGAATTATACACTTACAAACACATCTAGAGGATATTTGGTGCATTTACAGGAACTCAACCATTCACGAAGAAAAACGGTTTTATATTCCCAAAAGTGTTTTTGATCTATCTAATAAATTATTTACATTCGAGCTTCTTACATAAGGACATACAAAAATGTGTAAAAGCGAACTAAGCTCACATACCAGACTGCCAACTATATTAAAATAAACTTTAAGTTAGTCTCGTTATGCAGAATGCTTTTATCTTCAACTTGAATTATGTGGTCCTAGATCAAAAGCCATCATTAATGGTAATATGATAGCCTGTTTTAGTATCATAGGTTGCACATCAGACGTGAAGTGAGGTCTGTTTGTTACTTCTCTGCAGCTGTTTTTTAAAGAATAAACTGACGTTAAGGTGACTAAATCAGTTGAGTATTTTTAAGAATAAACTGAAGTAAAGGTGACTAAATAAGTTGAGTATTTTTAAGAATAAACTGAAGTTAAGGTGACTAAATAAGTTGAGTATTTTTAAGAATAAACTGACGTAAAGGTGACTAAATAAGTTGAGTAATTTTAAGAATAAACTGAAGTTAAGGTGACTAAATAAGTTGAGTATTTTTAAGAATAAACTGACGTCAAGGTGGCTAAATAAGTTGAGTAGTTTTAAGAATAAACTGACGTCAAGGTGGCTAAAGACGTTGAGTTACTCCTGATTATCATCTCTTATTTCTGTTTTAGATGAACACATCATTTGATATTTTAAACAAATGTCAGTCAATGTACATCATGTTGAATATATAATATACAGAAAATGTTGAAAACATGTTTTTTTTCTCTCAAAGAGATGCAAACATATCACAGTGGAATAGGTAACGCAACTATACACTAACTTCTATATGTTAAATCTATGTTATGTTCACTTAATATATCATCCCTCTTTTAAAAAGTGTCCATGGAATTCCAAACAATGTCCACTCTTCCAACACAAGAGAGTGGCAGATGGTAAGTGTACATTACATTATTGACAAGCTAATTATCTAACCACACACTTGACCTTATACTATCTCCCAGTGGTGTAGTTCTAGCACCTCCCGTCTGGATTGTGAATCTGGTTATTATATTTGTTCATGTCTTTAGGTAATATGCACACTGTTATGATGTCGCCGGGACACTCAGTCGACTGGGCCCAGTGACACCATGTATTTAGGAAGAAACATTCTCAAGATGATATACACCATGTAGTTACAACCTCGTGGTCCGGGCCGGACACTGCTTATAGTTATGTCCAAGACATGGTTTGGAGGCCACCCTATCGTGCACTTGTGACTGTACAACCAGTTCGGGGATCATTATACCACAAAGAATACAAACGACACTAACAAAGGTCTTCAATCGTTAATACATCATCATTTCATCGTCATATCCAATCTGAGTTACAAATTGCTGTACTAACATCCATGCAACATCTACTGCGCCTAATCGAGCAGAGAGATCATGATCAAATACTGAAATATGTACTTTCATGTATATTTTTTGTATAGTTTTTATTTCGTACATAACCTGTCCTACATTTACATTAAATTGTAACATGATTTCGGTGTATCCTTGATTCTGATTGGTTGATTTGCCTATGTTGAATGACAATGAATACCCGCAAATTACTTGGGGCGAATCACCGCGAACGTATACATCATGTTCACAAGATTCAGCCCGACTCAAAATTTAGTTTTTTCTATTTCTCTTAATATGTGTTCTTTACTCAAATTTGAAAGGTGGCATTGTCATTTTCTAACTTGTGTATACCCGTATAAGTCACAAACAACTCTCAAAATGAATTAGTTTCAAGTCACTTAATGTTTTCAACTAAATAAATTTGTCCGAATTTGACGCCTTCTCCCATGCGGCTGTGTTTACAGAATGCCGTTGCCATGGCATGACGTCATAGTGATCAACCGTTTTGACGTCACAATGCTAGCGTCATTGTCACAATGGGTTAGGGCAAGTTTAAGATTTTTGTTCCTAGGTCTTTTATTGTGTTAGTGTCGTAGATAAATGTTTATCGCTATCTAAAAGATTACTTGAATATTGTGAAGTGAACATAGTTGAGTGACACTGTTTGAGCTTATTTGTAAATTGTTGCCAATGTACATATTACGCCGAGTATTTACATTTGTTTTGACCTGACCACACCTCTTACAAAAATAGAACAGTCGCAAAGACCTTTCCACTCAGAGATAGGTACGCAAAAAGAGAGTTCGTTTCAAAACGCCTGATAACTAACGGTCATGTTACAATATCGATAAATAGTTGCGTTTTTTAAATTTCCGGGATTCATTGCTATTCAACACCCGCAAATTTCAGCGTTTAAAACCTCCGGCTAACGCCGTCGGTTTTAAACTAAATTTGCGGGTGTTGAATAGCAATGAATCCCGGAAATGTTAAAAACGCAACTATTTATCTTATAAATGGGCACCTTTAAACAAAACTAGGCCTGTTAGGTTAGATCAACTTGTTCTGGTTCATTTTCTCCTTCGTAGGACTGACAACAGCAGGGGCATCACACTGAATAATCACACACTTTTTGTAGTGAGGTGTTGCTTTCCCTATAGAATAAACAATGACAAACAATGAAGGCCCATGTTAAAAAAGAAAGTTTCTTCTGTTTATCTTTATTTTTGTGTGGTTTTCATCTTGATGTTTTGAAGAAAGAAGATGGTCATACAATTTTGGGAAGAGACAGATGATGTCTAATTGATTAGACACTATCCTTGAGTGACACATAACCAACTTGATATAGTTAATGAACAATCAAGAACACACGCAACAAAATCTGTTTTGAAATAAGGCCACTTAAATTTAAAATGATCATTCTAAAACAAAATATTGTAAATTTTATGATTTATTACTTGACACATTCTATCTGAAACCCACTGCTCAACCACAAAATTATAAGTAACTGTAACAGACCAAAACCTAGCTAATTCAAAATATTATGAAAATAATTCAATACAAAATATAATAGATCTTTATAATTAAATCCATCTTAAAATATTAAGAGTATTTTTAGGGAAAACAATTACCTGATAAGATTTCTTCCTCAACATCTTTTATGATCAGTCAAGCGTGAAGCGCTGGAACAGAGAGAGCTAATTAGTGAAAACTGAGGTTTAACTGGCGCGCCTTCGGTAAAATGCGCCCGGTAAAATGCAGTCTAGCCTATCCTTATCTTGGTTATCCTAAACCAAAGTTGTGAATACTTCAGTTTTAATTTTAGAGCGAAAAGGACTTTGTAGTAAGCTGGTCAGTACAGGGCTGTAGCTGTTGTGTTGACAGCAGCCGGTGCCATGTTCCAAGTGAAAGAAAGAGACACACAATACCCAGAAGAGATCAGCATCACGTTGACTTACTTTTGTCCATGTTATATCCATAAATGGATGTAAATCACTGTAAAAATAGCTTTTTTATCACCATTGATGTGACATAAACATGGCAAGCTCTAGCCATGGCCATGTTGTAGTACCGCACAAAATGGGCTGCTTCTGTCTTGTGATTGATCAATAATGCATTTCCAGTCATGGAAATTTACTGCAGTTCATTTTTAATTCTAAGGCTTCTTAATTATTAATGTGCAACTTAATTAACCAGAAAAGTTTTTTTAGAGGTCATGATAAATTAAAGAGTTAATTTTAAAACACAAAACTTGTATTCACAAGACATGTTGAAGCACTTTGACACAATTTGGTGGTTCGGCCCACGACCTATTTACGATGTTTCCGACTTACAGGTACTATACATATTTCATTTGTAACTTTGATTGCAATACCTGCTACCACTGTAATGTGATGGTTTCCTCCTGTTACTCTGTCGTGGATCGGCTGGATGTCAACAGTCCGCTCAACGGTCACTTGTTTATATCAGCGATGCGTCCGAGACGGGATTCCCTTGTGAACAAGGGTATTCCCCATTTGCGGGAAAATCCATGCCGTTATGTCATCGGTGACGTCATATTCAAGGGGAGATAAGTCATTGTCCGTTTTACTCAAATATCGAACGTTTTATGGCTGTCGGATTGTGATTTTTTTTACTGTTCAAATATTTGTTCATGAAACATTTTAATGACTGGAATATATTGTAAACGTGTTTTATACCTCTCAACTGTTTTAACATGGTTTTGATAATTTACAAGAAAATTGGCACTTTTTAGTGTAACCTTAAATTTAAAATGCACTGACAAATACGATATAATACACACGAAACACACTGACATATACGATTTAACAAACATGAAACACCCTGACATACGTTTTAACACACTTTAAATGCACTGACAAATAAGATTTAATACACACGAAACACACTGACATATACGATTTAACACACTTAAAACACACCGACATATAAGATTTAACACACATGAAACACACTGACATATAATATTTAACACACATGAAAGGTGTAAATATCTCAGTGCGAGTAAGCATAAAGTGTTTGTACATCCACAAATCTATATTTTCACAATGTTTGAGGAGCTCGATGCGTCACATTTTGATTAGTTGACCCTGAAAGTATTCTGCTTATGAGTCACAGATTAATGTCGTCGAAAATAGATCAAAAGTCAATGCTTCAATCGTTATAACTCTGTTAAATATCCTGTGAGTTTGATGCAATATAGTTAAATGTTAATATGGAAATTATGTAAGTAAGTTTTGTAAGTAACTTCAGATTACAACATTTTTCAAGGATATAGATACAGTAAGATCATACCACTGTTACTCATCTGTCATATCTACAAATGGAAAGTTTTATTAGGCATATTTCGTAATTATGAACCTCACTGTACATTAATAAAAACACGGTGTTAACAAATGTAAATAACTCCAAAACGGAAATAAAATGACAGAAAACTTGATCAATACAACTATTAGTTGGCTGCAAAGCACTTTGTCCATGAGAATATGTCAAATGTCACAAGACAAAACGCCAGGAATTTGGTGATGATAATGGACAGAAGGAAACCTTAAGTACAGCTGCAGAAGTAGCTGTGGTAGATGCAGTACATTAACCTGATAGAACACATCATACATGCTATGGGAGTAATTGCTTCTGGACATTGAATACACTTTTAATGCTTTTTGCCAAACTATTTGACAGATGTCACAGTACCTTATCACGTCATAAACTATTTAACTACATAGGCTGGCATCGTAACGTACCTTGCCTATAGGGACTGCAATTGGAACTGCGTACCAATGAAATACGTCTAAGAACCAGCTTTGGTAATTCAACACGCAATTGCATTTTCAGCTCACACTTTGGATTTTCAACCAATCAGATTGTTAATATCATACCACAATTGCTATAATGCCATAACAAGAATTTTCATTGGTTCATGTTCTCAAATCCTCCGCCATGAATGTTTGCTTTTCCCCCTATACATCGATTCTGATCTTATGTCTGGTTAGTCAGGGGAATCTGTATCAGCTACATTGTGTACATTGCTACATTAGTTAGCATTAGTAGTTTCCAAGAGTGAAACAATTTCTCAATTCAGTGAACTTTGTTCGTTTATTCCAGTCTGGCAGGGTATACAGATTATTTGTATGATTACTCGTTATATGTTTGGTTAGTCAGAATGTTCTCTGTCTGTTTCATTGTTGGATGGAATACAGGGATGTGAAGTGTGAAACACTCTCTTGTTATACTGGAATTGGTTCGTTGATGGGTGTCTGTCTGTAAGGAAATTCGTTACCTACTTATATCAGTTATTTTTGTTTACACAATCGTTCGATTAACTACTAACAGAGACAACTAATACAATTGATTTGCTCGTCTAGAAAATTGCAGCGGATGGGAAACCTGACACAGCACAATAAAAATCGGTTGCTGGCAGCAAATTCTTTTCAACTTTGCCTCTGTGTTGTGTTGTTTCAGTTGAGTTTTTCTAATCTTTCAGAGTAAATGGTCCACATATACAACCACCTTTCTGTGTTAAATATCATTTGAATAAGTCATTACATCTTGTTATGAGCTTCAACATAGACACCATGTTCCTTTTGTAAAGGACAACTGATGAAGTATAACCAGTTGTATTTTAAATAAATGAAGTCTTAGCGTTCAAGGTGGAAACTGTTAAGTAACGACGTATTCCTATATTTAAAATATCTGAAACAGACCAAACATATACATTCATAGTCATACAAAGTAAGGTAATTATTATGAAATGGTAACACAGCTTTAACCAGTTATAATACCTACATGTAGATTTGATATCACTAGACATATCCTGTACGTCTAATAGAAACAAGACAAGTTGTTAGCAAATATGTATGTAAATTGTGAAAACGTATGATTATGAATATTCTGATGTGATGACATTGTCTCATGACAGCATTCTGTCTACACAGAATTATATGTTTAGGATTTCTGTAGCAACATTTACTTTCATGAATCAGACGTGCATATTGTGAAAGATTGCTACAAGATACCACCCAAATAAGCAGAAGGTTGGACTACAGTCCATCTTGCGTAATAAGGTCTCTGTTCAAAGGGGCCGAAGACAAAATGGCTGCTTTACACAGGTTACCTTTATAAAGAGTTTGTCATTACATGCTGTACAATCATATTCAAAGAGAACTAAAGCAGTTTGTTGTGACATATTTTATAGAGACATAAAGTTATTCAGTCTGCGTTTGTGTGTTTAAGTGTTTAAGTATTGATATGTACCAAAGCATAACACGATTTGTTCTAAACAATATGAAGTAATACTAATTTACACATTGTTACATTTTCGAAAAAAAAAATTTATACAAATATTTGATTGATCAATAAATAAAAAAGTTTATAACATCAAGCTTTTTCTAATGACACATATGATAATATCTTTGCATCTACCTAAAACATATACACAACGAAACAAAATACTACTAAAAGATCAGTCATTACAGCACATTCATTATATTTTACATACAAAGGGAGATAACTCTTGATGGGAAATGTAATTTCATCATGAAAATAATTCGGATAATTGCACCTTTTTTTAAGTAACATACCATTTAAATGGCAAATGGAGCTGTCGAAATACTCTTTAAGAACAATATAGATAAACACTATGAGAATATTCACATCGCTTCTTAAAATAGATGACAACTAAAGATTAGCTAAACAATACAGCATAAGTTGACTTATATGAAAAAAAACCCCGATAATTCAGATAATAAAGGTGTTACGTTATGTAGCTTCATGGAGCAGATTTACAAAGACATAGTCATTCATTTATAAAGTCCTGTTATTTTGGTGCCAAAGAAAAAGTTTATCTATTCCGAGAAATGAATTACAGCTACAAATAATCGCATGACTTGATTTATAAAATGAATAGTTTGAAAAACATACCCTTTTGGTTTATAGAGTTCAGCGTGTCCAATTATTTGATGCAAAAAAGAGTTTGGTATTATCAAGTTACCCCGAATCTGTCAATATTCACATCTTTTGATGTAATTAAAATTCAGTTCAAACATTGGGGGATTGCATTTATTTTATTTGTGGTTGATCCTCTCATAGAAGAAGATCATAAAACATGCGGGGAGATTAATCAAAGACAGTTAGCAGAACATCACAGTCTGTCTCTGTCAACTTCGCTTGATCCGGAGTGTCCACAGAAAATGGAGAAGATAGCAAAAACAAAATACCGTTAATCCACGAACAATCGCTTTCCTTAAATGATTGCTGAGTTAAGGAGTGATGGGACGAAGATAAACATTATTTTAGAATTCGATTTTTTTCAATATAGCAAATGTATTATGGGTTTTATCCAAAAAGTAAATTAATTTTGGTTTCTTAAATGATCTAAATAATATTAATCCTTTCAGTTAATCACTTACCGGTTTCGAAAGCAAATCTATATTTTGAAAATGATAATACTTTTAGGATTAAAACAAAACATCATTTTTATCGTCATTTTTGCATATTCAACAGGAGTTTTCACTGACACACATATTTTAGAGTTTGCTTAAACTGTAATATGATGTTCATAGTTAAATAAGCAAACGAATTCAGAAAAAGTAATAGGTGGTCAGCGAACATTTTTCATCAATTTAACGTCAATTATTAAATTACCCAACTCAAATGTCACATTCCGCTCACGATAGTTTTGATCAATTCCACTTTCTTGGCATATCGTGTACGGTACGTAATTTTTATAACATTATCAATGTAAGAGCACATAGTGAAAGAACAACTATTTTTTTGTATCGTACCAAGTAATTTAAATTCATCACTAATTTGAGATATGTATGTAGGACGTACATGTAATACGAATAACAAACGTATTGAGGACATATTCACAGCAATACATTACACTCACAAAATGTTACCGTAAGTGAGTTCGATTTCTTGGGACCATCGCTCCTTAAATTGTAAAAAAAAAACACTCCACCTTATCACCCCTTATTAAATACTTCTGGTTTGTGGGCATTTATATGTGACCGTTAATCCAATGGTAATAACCTCTATTACAACATTAGCCAGAAAAAGTCTGATTATAATCATTTGTTTTCATTGAAAATAATGAAGAATGAAATTGGATTATTTGGATAGAATCGCATGTTTATTACCAATTGTTTTTGACAAATTCAATAACATTAACCAATCTTACACTAACCGATAAACGTTTAACCAACGTGTGTGTATGTAAACAAATGCAACAGAGGTTAACCTGACAGAAATTGAGTTGAGTTACTGAGACTGAGATAAATGAAAAACGAGACAGAAAATCGAAACATTTCAGACATGATGCACATTTTTCAGTACATACAAATGAAACCGTTTATTATATGATTGCAAGTGAAATACCGGGATCTAACATGGAACCTTACATCCTTTTTACACGGAGGCAAGATAAACTTGGTATTGCAGCGTACTGTTTATTATTATTAAGATATACAGGAATTTCTTTGAAAATCATTAATGAAATTGAATGGGTACATTATACATCGAAGCGATGCTAATTAATTATGCTGTCAGTATTTATAATAGACCAACTGGGTGAAAAGTGCCCGATAATACCTATTACTTACTGATACTCGAGATCCAACCAGAAACTTAATCAATTCTACGTCTATGTATTCTTTTTGCTGGTATTATTTCTAGTTATCTAAGGTACATTATTGGCTTACACAAGATACAGAATTAGATTGATAGAGTGTTTATTGGTAAAGTGGGTAAAGAGATGAAAGGTTAGGACAATGAAGATGATGGGTATATACGTCATGCTTTTGTGATAGAAATGTTAACGAGATACTTTTAACTAGATCTCATTCCATGTCACGGTCACAAAGCTACAATGATTAGCTTCTATTCACTGTATTAAAAGAGACATAAATACTAAGTATCTATCATGGCCCTTCCAGTGCATGTAAACCTTGTATCACCACAATATCTCTTGTAAATGTTAGTCAATCAAGTAAAGCAAAACACTCGATCCCGATAAGGCCTCATTGTGAAGAAATGAAAGTGACGTTGTTCTATACAATCTTGGAAGAAAAAATATCTTAAGATTTGGCCTATACCATCTTGGAATATTTTTATATTCCAAGATGGTATAACAAATCTTAAGATATGCACGGAAATCTTAAGATATGATCTAAACCTGAAACCTCCTGTTCAATCTTGGAATATTTAAATATCTTAAGATTATTTTGTTCAATCTTGAGATAATGCAATAAAATTGTTTACATAAATGTATGTTAATGAAAAAATTACTTTGATGGGGAAAATGTCTTTGATAAGAAAAAAGTGACTTTGGTGAAAAAATGACTTTGATGAAAAAATGTCTTTGATGAAAAAAATGACTTTGATGAAAATATTGACTTTGATTTGAAAAAATTGACTTTGGTGGGAAAATGGCTTTGACGAAAATGTTGCCTTTGATGAAAAGAAATGACTCTGATGGAAAAAGTTACGTTGAAGAAAACAAATAAATTTGATGAATAATATTTCTTTAATAATGATATTGACTTTGATTAAAAAAGTGTCTTGGCTGAAAAAATGATTTGGTAACAAAATAACTTTGATGAAAAAAAATAACTTTGAAAAAATCTTAACTTTGATGAAAAAAGTGATTTGGTGAAAAAAGGATTTGATGAAAATATAACTCTGTTGAAAAAGAATAATGAAAATATCGACTTTGATGAAAAAAGTGATTTTGGTGAACAAAATTATTTAATGAAAGTTTTGACTTCGATTAAAAAAATATTGACTTTGGTGAAAAATGAAAATATCGATTTTGATGAAAACATTGATTTTGGTGAAAAAAATGATTTAATGAAAGTTTTGACTTCGATTAAAAAAATATTGACTTTGGTGAAAAATGACTTGATGAAAATATTGACTTTAATTAAAATATTGACTTTAATTAAAATATTGACTTTCCTAAAAAAAAAGTGCCTTTGATGGGAAAAAAAGACTTTGGTGAATTTAATTTTTATAAAGTGATTTTGGTGAATAAATTATTTGAGGAAAATATTGACTTTGATGAAAAAATTACTTTTGATGGAAAAGAATTACTCTGATGAAAATATTGACTTTGATGAAAAAAAGGTGATTTGGTGAAAAGAAATGACTTTGATGGAAAACGTTACTTTGAAGAAAACAAATAAATTTGATGAATAATATTTCTTTAATAAAGATATCGACTTTGATTAAAATAGTGTCTTTGCTGAAAAATTTATCTGGTGAAAACAATAACTTTGATGAAAATCTTGACTTTGATAAAAAATCTTGACTTTGATGAAAAAAGTGATTTGTTAAAAAAAAATGATTAAATGAAATATTGACTTTGATTAAAATAATGACTTGCTGAAAAAAAGTGACTTTTATGAAAAAAATTATTTTGATGAAAAAAAATGACTAATGAAAAAAAAATGCCTTTAATGAAAATATCGACTTTGATGAAAATAATGATTTTGGTGAAAAAATTATTTGATGAAAATAATGACTTTGATGAGAAAGTGACTTTAATCGAAAACAAATACTATGTTAAAAAAAATTACTTTGGTGAAATAATTATTTAATGAAAATATTGACTTTGATGAAAATAATGACTTTGCTGAAAAATGTGATGTTGATTAAATAAAATGACTTTGGAGAAAAAATGACTTTGATTAAATTAATGACTTTGATGAAAATGTTATTTGTATCAAGAATATTACCTTCAATACAAACTGTGACCTTAGTTTAAATACATTACCTTGATGGACTGTAAATTCGAATTTAACAGACATAAAGATAAAGATATTGCTATAGATACATAAGTACTTGTTTATGGACGAGTTTGTTATTTGATGAAGAAAGTATTGCCATAACGGCAGAGTTACATTGGAAACACAAGTTTGTATGGACAATTTTGGGAATGACAGGTTATTAAACATATACATGTACATAAACAATACATACAAATACTTGAACATAAACACTTGATACATATTGATACACATTGCTAAACAGATATATAAATACATATTAAGATTCAAAAAGTTAGATTATCAAATGCACGATTTTACTTATTTTTTAGAATTAATATACTGCAGCACATGTTGCAATTTTATTTTAACTGCAAGAAGTATGTGTTTTAGTCGACAGTCCCTTGCCTAGTTTATTCTGCTTCTTTTCCCATTTACTTATACCTTTGTATGTTGTTTATATGTCGATATCTCTTAACAGTGTTTCATAAGACAAACCGGTTGTTAGCATATTTAAATTATTCTGTCATATTTACATTCATTTCAATCATAATTTGTGACACATTTGACAGTCCTGTCTCTTAATCGTAAATACTTCAGGATTCCGTTATTCATTCATGTGGCAGATAGAATAAGAGCAGGAAACGAATTTATTTAAAGTTGCTATGAAAAAATTAGACCACTGACGACAGATATATACTTCATATGTCAAGATTTGCCAATCAGTGAAAGGCGACAACTATGTAATGTCACCCTGTCTAACAGGATGCAACTGTGATTACAACAATTAGCATGGTGACAGGACAATACTGTCCTAAAGTAATCACTTCATGATTCAATATGGTATTTCACAAAGCTGTTATTTCAGCTTATACATATAAATTAATGAGGCAAAGCGTTATAATGTGGAAAGAGGTGATTCAAATGTGGCATTTGATGATTAAACCTTTCACAAACTAGATGAACTTGATATGCCAAGATTGAATGGCCTTTTCTTGACCCGTCAGAGAAAAGCGACAATTATGAACATTCTGTCTGACAAGAGGCAACTGTGATAACAATGGGATGTACAATATGCATTGGGACGGGATTCTATTTTCCTGGCGTATAATCACTTAGTCATTCATTATGGTATTTTACAAACAAAGCTGTGATTTTAACATTTATTTCCAAAATATTCCTATTTGATTATTGCATCATTTGCGACAGATATTCACTGGATATTCCAAGACTGTATGGCCATTTCTTGGAGGGAGGTTTGTCCACATAACAAACAGGTCATATACTCGGTTGTGATCTTAAGATACATATTCAAAATATGTAACATGTAGTGTAAAATATCTGCAGACTTTATATGAGTTTCGTATTTGTCTACACCATATGCGACAGATATTCCAAGATTTGTATAGGTCATTTCTTGGAGGGAGGTTTATTCATATATCATAGCATATAGTTCATATGCGACAGGTATTAACTTGATATTCCAAGATTATATAGGTCATTTCTTGGAGGGAAGTTTATTCATGTATCATAGCATAGAGTTCATATGCGACAGATATTCACAAAATATTCCAAGATTGTATAGGTCATTTCTTGGAGGGAGGTTTTTTCATGTATCATAGCATATAGTTCATATGCGACAGGTATTAACTTGATATTCCAAGATTGTATAGGTCTTTTCTTGCAGGGAAGTTTATTCATATGTCTTAGCATATAGATCACAGCAATAGGTATTCACTAGATATTCCAAGACTGTATAGGTAATTTCTTGGAGGGAGGTTTATTCATTTATCATAGCATATAGTTCATAAGCGACAGGTATTCACTAAATATTCCAAGATTGTATATCCAAGAAGGTATACCGTATTCATCCTTATAAACGCCCTCTCCTAATAAACGCCCCCCTAAGCCATTTTTGACTCGCGGAAAATGATCCCTAATAAACGCCCCCCATTTGTATCGACTTACCTTAGATGATATTTCACTGAAGAAAAGTTTTCAATCTTGCTATCAACCTCTTATGTCCAGGAAAGTGTAAGGTATATGGCATTTCCAGTCCCCCGGCGACTGTCGAATGTCTGTAACGATCAGTCACTACACATTCTATGCTACCGCAATGTTTTAAGAAACAAGAAAATGTCTTGCTCAACTCTCTTGGAAGATGTCCCACAACTAGATTTAACTCTTCTTTACAATTATTTGATACACTAATTTTGAAACTCTGAACTCTGAAATAAAATCGATGTTTCTTTTTCTTTTGGACATCAACAGACACTTTTTTAAATAAACGCCCCCTTTAAACCATTTTTTAAAGTCAATTTAATAAACGCCCCCTTTTTCCAATTTTTTAAACGCCCAGGGCTTCTATGACGGCGAATACGGTAGGTCATTTCTTGGAGGGAGGTTTATTCATATATCATAGCATAGAGTTCATAAGCGACAGGTATTCACTAGATATTCCAAGATTGTATAGGTCATTTCTTGGAGGGATGTTTATTCACATACAGTAAAGTTAATACGCGACAGGTATTCACTAGATATTCCAAGATTGTATAGGTCATGTCTTGGAGGAAGGTTTGTTAACATAACACAGAGTTCACATACTAGGTTGTGATCTTAACATACATATTCAAAATATGGTATATACAGTGTAAGAATACCTAAAGAATTAATATAAGTATCCTATTTGAGTATTACACCATTTGCGACAGATATTCACTGGACATTCCAACATTGTATTTTTGATAATATCTATCTGAACACAATTTTATTAAACTGTTGCATCCTACTGACAATTATACCGTTCTGTATTTTGCCTAATTTAACAAACATTGTATGCATAGGAAATAATCCATGTCCTGCCTCATTCACTCATGCACAAGTTAATTATCTATTAATGTAATGTAGATGAGGGGTTCAAATCTGAAAAAAATCTGATCTGTTCTAATAATTTACTGGTGTTCATTTTTCGCAGGTCAGTTCCACTATAACTACAACCCAAAGTTAATCCATAAAGACAACACATTATAACAACAAACTACATCAAAAGTATTTTACCGATTCTAATTTCGGAAAGACACCATCTCCATTGTGCTATGTGTTTTAAGACATTAATCTCAAATACAAATAAAATGTATAGAACAGACATGTTAACATCATGAACATATCATAGGGGACCATAAAGGAGGGGCAACTATTATCAATTTTGTACAAATTTTATATATGTATTCATTCTATGTACATATGGTGATACGCTTCTAAACAATCAGTCTGGTTGTCTGTCTGTCTGCGATTAGCTGTTCAACTAGCTTGTAATAAAATTATGGCAAGAAGTAAGTATTTCCGTCTGAATGATGTCTTCACTTGATACCAAGCTTGGTTAATCCGTGTGATTAACTGATAAATTCGAAATGTCATTGTGTGTTATAATTACGGTAATATGGCATTAACGAAATATAGTATGCAGTCTAAATGAAATTTAAATTGAAATCAGCAGTATCAGAAGTTGAGAGATTCAATTATTAAATGGTGCCGTACTGTTCATTTATATTTACCTTCTAACACTTAAGGAACCTTTAAAGCACGGTTGCTTGCGTCTAACTTTACTTCATTTTAGATAACTTGCGACTTATTTTAACTCTCCCGTACGTTGTGTAATGTGACAAAAAGCTGCGTAAAAGATGAGTATCAAAATGTACATGCTAACCATGAACAACGAAAGCTTCATAACCGAAATATCATATACCGTTGACACAGCGCAGTGCACAGAGCGCGCCGAGAAGTAGTCCAAGGCTGAGACAATCGTACCGAGATAATGGCGAGACGCATGACGATTGATTAATTATCCCACTTGCTTGAAATTCTAAAACGCTATACACGACAGTCTCTACACACAGATAGTTAATTAAGGGCGCTCCAACAAAATTCATATTTGCCATCATGGTAATTATCAATAGTAATGCTATGCCTACACAGTGCCAACCATGAGGCTAATTAGACACCTTAGAGCCGTACATATCTTAAGATTTGTTATACCATCTTGGAATATAAAAATATTCCAAGATGGTATAGGCCAAATCTTAAGATATTTTTTCTTCCAAGATTGTATAGAACAACGTCACATTCACTTTCAGAAAGTCACTGAATAGCACCTACGCACACAATTAAAGTAAAATTCATCTGAATGACGGATAGTTTGATGCGGCATGCATTTCAGACGACCTGTCCTTTCTGCACCCTCTATTCATGACTGAGTATAGCTATGTGTGTAACTAGAAACCTCTCATGTATTTATATGTCCCGCTCCAGAGGTGACAAACCAGTTGTCATTCTGGGTAACGTGCTAAAATACCCAGAACATATGTAAATGGTATGTTTTATTTCAGCTTCTGCATATCACCCAGTCTTCAGTTATTGTCCTAGGATGATACTCTAATGCATTTATATAATCAGAAACCACTGCAAAGTACAAAAAGCTGATTTGAACAATGTGTACAGGTTACCGCACTGTCGTTACCACTAGTTGAATGCAGCAAAGAGATACCATGTGTGGTATATGTATTAAAGGTGCATCCATTGTGTTTCATAAAATTTTATTTGGCTTTAATCCGTTCCAACATACCAAATGTGCTGTTTACAATATAAACAAATTCACTCAGCTTGCATATTCATCCCCAATTGCCAAACATATCATTATTACTAGTTTCCAATTAAAATCGAGAAACGTTCATTATGCATGTGCAGAAACCAAAAGTGCACGTCCTATTTACATGCACAGTAGTTACATGACCTATTAAACTTTTTCAACCCAAATTTGTTATGTTGTCTGGTTTAAATAAGATTCCAAAATTACGTTTGACTCATTGGCGCGCGCCACACGCGGTGCATTGTCCGGTTTTCGATCAGAAATCACTACTTTTACGTTCATATCGTCAATATACTAAGTCCAGTATCATCAAAATGGTTGTTTTCTGTAACAGTAGGTACTTCTCAATAAAGTGAGACCATTTATAACGTTTGGCATATTTTACCCCCAACAACACAATGGATGTACCTTTAACAGCTCATAGCCTACCGTGCGACACAGACATGGAGGCGTCTACAGAGTAAAATATGTGGAACAGACTTATCTGAAAGATATTAACCTTTACACTCAATTATCTCAAATGCTTAGAAATAATGAATTTCACGTATTCAATTAATTGTCGATATGCCTCTTGGGTCATCGTGTATCATGCTGATATTTCCATGATATTTCTCATTGCTGGATGGCACTGACATGATTAATTGCTAAAACCTAATGATTGGTTTACACTACGTCCACCTTCTCCACGGTCGTCATGTTTAGACCAAAACGGCATGACCTTGATGGAACTTAACAGGCCGTAAGGGAACGGCCAGCAGAAACGTGATATAACTTGATTGCCGTAAAGCGCCGTGAAATTTGTTTTTGGCAAAACACATTGGCCACGTTCGCCACTTTTGAGAACAAAAAACTGAGTATTAGAACGGGAGGAATGCAACAAAACTTAACAAAATTTAACGGACCCTATCGAAACGTAACATGCCTGATGCTTGGTTTACACTGCGCTCACGGTCCCAACGTTCTTCATGTTTTGTTATTATAGCGTGTAATTATTGTTTGTGTTTTCGTTCGGTTGTGATACGTTGTGTTACAAGTTATCATGATGACCATGACAGAATGGGTGCGACTTGAGCTCCTTTACCTTACCTGAAGCTAAGGACCACTACGAACACGGATGTCATCACATTCTCTCAGGTTTTTTCAAATTCTATTCAGTTTTCGCCAGTCTATCACGATCTACTCCAGTTCCCCTAAGTTCAGTAAGTCTTAATACGATTTATTACGGCTTACTACGAATAAGCGTAGCGGATCGTTGACTTTGGCACAGCTTTGGAGCACTTTTGTGGTGAAATGCTGCGCCTCAGGAAATATAGAAGGGTCTTACAGTCCCGTACACCCTGTCAAAACACCGTGTAACTAATAGTATTACACTTTCTAGCCTTTGTGCATGGATAATACAAATGTAGACAAGTTCTCAAAACGCTGTAAGTTAATAATACGTTATATCTACATAGGCCCAAATGAAGGTGGTCCCAACTCGCCACGGAGGGCTGGATGTTCCCATACTCTACACATATCCACAGGAATGTGACAATATCCGATCTATTACAGCATATGCAATGAAGTTTTAAAATATCCCCTCTCATCTATAGATATAATAAAACGGTAGCTGTTTTTCTAAAGATATGATTTCCCTTACAAATATATCTAAAATGGTAAATATTCTGGTTAAACCTACTTTTCCGCATGATGAACCTTTTCTTTCTAGCGATATAAATTCCTGCGCTAATATATCTGACATGTATAGTTTCCGGTTAACCTACATGTGCGCAGGACATCAATTAGATAGAAAAAACTCATAATCTGAGGTGACATTTCTAATTCATAAGCTCCACATCCCTTGCCGATAGTCCTGGCAGTTGTTGCTTCCCGTTGGTCCTGGCAGTTGTTGCTTCTGGTTAATCCACCTGTTCCCAATATGGACACATTGATTTACTGTTACAAAACCGGCAACCATTGCTACAAGAATCGTTAACCTATATGCGAGTGGCATTTCTTATTCATAACACCTACTGCCTTTGCTAATGTACTGACATTTATTTTCCTGGTTAACTATATTACCTGTCGTTACAATCAAGATATCGACTCACTGTGTTGCAATCGTAGAGGAGCATAGACAGTAGAGCACCTGTCTTACGAATGAGGAAATAGATTGACTAAGTGACATCCACTGTCTAGGGAAATATTGACGTCTAATCTGATATTATAAGCAAACACCTTTCAGAAATATTTCATTTGAAGTTTTACGACAATTGAAAGGTAATTTCCCCATAAACACAACTGATGTTAATGCTGTTAGTGAATGATTCATGTATGGTTTTTACAGATAATCTCTGCTGAATGCTGGAGACGATCTAAAAGATGACCTGCATCAATTGTAGAAATACATCCTGGGCCACCCCAGTCTTGGTGAAACTATCCTTCATTAGTTGTTATGGAAACGATAGGAACAATCAGTCCTGGATGACCAACGGAGGAGACAACATACTTCCTTGTGTTTCTTGGTTAAAGGTTTAAAGAGGAGCTTCGTGTTTTATATGCGTATATATGCTCATAAGCCTCACTCACAAGTGAATCATTACGAATGCCCATAACGTCTATTGAATAGAAGAACATTTCATTATGTATGGAATAAACGCCTGAAAATGTGAAATTGAACTATTTATTCAAATGTGTCATTCGCTGTACACGCTTTGTCTATAGCCTATGCCTGAAACATGTCTGTTTATGTTCTGTTGTATGAACGGACCAGCACGCATACTGATGAGGAGTTGAAGCAGGTTGTCTGTAATCTTGAAATCCTCTGTGTGACCTCATGCTCATCACGATCAGAGTCTGTCTGGTTTGGAGCTGAACAAATACTCCGCGTGATTAGCCGAGGCAGGTGTCTGAAACATGGAATGTCTATGTGAGACAATAACACAGTCGTGCTTCCCCAGAGATGAAGTACCGTGGTTGGGTGTATTCATACAGGGAAGTTAGGAATTAAAATGTGAACTTCCTGGTTTATTTCTAAACGGTCAAATACATGTATATGCAATGATTCTAATACAGTACGGAGTACGTCTGGCACGTTACATACATACAAGAGTTCGCTTACCGTTAATATTTACCAGCGTTGGTATAAAGGTTACTCTGTTATAAGTATAAGTTATAAGTACAAGCTACAGGTCAACGTGGAACATCTTTTCATCCATAATATCCAGCCACTCTTGAGCAAGGCAATGCACGTAATTCGTAGGCCAAGCGAGATTGATTAAATAGATAATCATCCTGACTTGCATATGAACTTGCAAGTGCAAGCCCATCGTTTCTTGCTTCCTGTTTAGAAACATGTTATCTGAAATCTGCAGTCTAACGTTTTCTAGGAACTCTTACGAGACAATGATATAGTCAAAGATAGATGCAATGATAAGTGAATGTAAGGAATACTCAGTTACACCACATTTTACTCTAGTACTATTTATTCTCCGTAACTAGGTTTTAAGACATTGTGACATTGCTGAACTATTATTTAAATAGTAATATTTTAAACCGTGTGTAGATGAATCCATGGTGTGAGTAAAATTAAATCGGTGTCCTTTGAGATTAAGTTGCAATTATTAGGCTACAAACGTGACAAGCGCGAAAGGACTTTTTTTATAATTTGTTGGAAAAAAAAGAATGACGGTGGAGGAGTAAATTAAATTTATTTCATCAACAGATTGTTTTGAAGTGGTAGAATAATATAAAACGGAAGCGCATCCGTTCCTGCAGACCAATATATTTGGTGGATACACTAATCCATTTTAGGGTTTAGCAAAAAAGATGAAGCAAATTCTTAGTTTAAAAAAAAGAAGAAGCAGCATGCTAGGGCCTTTTTGTTGATGTACATGCGATAGCATGGTAAACATACAAAGTGTGAACATAGTTTTAATGGATTTACAACAAATTAAGTTAATGATTATTTTCTTTCTTGATGAAACACATATACAAAAGACACATCACCTCGAGATTGGGAATTCATAAATTACAATAAAGTAAACCCATAAATGTATGCTTGGAATTTGGAACTTAGTATCATGTATTAAGTGTTATGTTTCAGAACTACGAACCGTTTATCCGAACGGTTATAGAACAGCGCCATTTGTCTGCTAAATAGTTCTGCCTGATAAGTACCGCGAATATTATGTTAAAGGACAACATATACATACGAAAAGGGTTGTAGAACAATACTATTTGCCTGCTGAATCTGCTATTTCTTCAGATCAGATAGTTTGGTATTGAACAAAAGCAACATTAATCGGATTTCTCTTTGCTTCTTCTTTAAACAACGACTGATTACATTACACCATCGATCTTAATAGCTTTAACACATACACCTCTACACTAGGCATATGGATGCGAGGCGGGTCAAACTGTATTCTGAAGTAAGTCATGCTCACTTGATGATACAGGAAAGTGTGTAAAACATCAGATTCGCTCTCATCAATCTTAGAAAAATAAGGAACAGTTAAGGAGAACGCTTTTTGAGGCAGACATTTGAAGATTTATTATTATGCGTGTTTCAGTATTTGCTTAAATTGTGAAATGTCCGCGACCGAATCGTATGATCTGTAATACATTACAGAACAATTATGTCATTAAGTTATAAAACTTATGTGCTAAACAAAAATAACAATGGTTTTATCAGCAGCGAAAATGGTCAAACAGATTGATTGTTTTTGTTTGCATTTTGTTGACTCTATTTCTTAACCTGCAGATTCTGTTTGCATGTACACATTTATTATCTAGACACGTTATGAGGAAACATTGCAGGAAACAGTCTCACTTCCAAATTCTAAAAACACAATCAAAGAGGACATTGTATTCTTATCATTTGTTCGAATAACAGGTTACTTACAAACTTGATGGTTTCTAAAGAGGAAACAATTGAAAGATACCATATGTTGAATTCCTGCAATTCCCGCTCAATCGTGGTATCGTATAGGACACAACTGTTTGTTTGTGTTGTACGTAGAATTGATAGTGACCAGTGTCTGGACAGTTGTATCCGACAGCTCGTTGTTATCTTGTCTGCTATGAATTCCTCTGACATGTAGAGTTCTATATTAACATATATACAGCTGTCATGTTCTGTGAAAGTGCCCCGGTAACACTGTGATCCTGCAGAGCAGTATCATATCACCTTTCACCTAATTTCTTGAAATAGTACCAAGGGATTAGACTAACATGTACATGTTTCTTACCAACACCATTTTATAAACAATTCAAATAGTAATACAAAATGGAGCCCTAAAGAAGCCTTACGTTCTGAGCTGAGTAATCTGGACTTTAATTTTCTATAATTTTCAAAACTGGGCTGGTCGTGAATTGAATATTTTGCTCTAGGGTCTTGATGACAGACTACCAAGAGATATCTGATACTCGATGCAGTTTAATGAGATTAATAGATTTAAGAACAGTAGGTATTTATCTTAAAGTCAGTCAACATTAGATTATGAAAACAAAATCTGACAATTATTGTTCTATCTCTAGGTTGTGTACGGAAACAAAGACATATCATGTATTGTGTGCAATGCACGTGCTAAATTGTGTAATTCCACTCCCGTTTCACATTTATAATGTAAGAATTGTAAGGAATGTTATAAGTAAAACGATATGGTTTTGTTCTACATTTACATCTCATAAGAGTTTTTACCAAAACGGTTTTTAATTCCCCAAAAACATAAATGCGTTTGTTTCAAAACATTCTCAACAATCAACTTTAATAAGGCTGAGGCACGTCAGAAACTGCAAGACTTTTCATTTCAATAAAGACCTTCAGGTTTGATTTAACAACTGCAGTAATTATCAGTTGCTCAGTAGGGGTCTTAACACATTGTGTTCATGGTAATTCCAACGAAGTGTTTTCAGTTGCTTATTGGCGTTCTCGCAGCCAATGGTAAGATTTTTGTTGCTTCAATTGAAATCTGAATTAAGTTTGTACAAATTCACTTAGAAGATTATGTGCTTGTGATTTTGAAGATATTACGAAGAGAAACTAATGAAAGAAAGGAATGAAAAATATAAATCTAATCAAAATGCGCTGCTTTACTGCATGGGTAGAGTAAAGTTTCGTTTATACAGTAGGTGATAACAAAAGGTACTTAATCATTTTCTCTTTTCCTGGTTTAGATATCTTGGAGATATCATGGAGATGCGATTTTTGAAAATGTTCAAACTCTCTTTTTTCGATTTGGAATTATCTAATAAATTTAAAAGTTTCCACGATTATTTTGTTGAATTATGTTATGTTACGTGTCTAATCCAATTGTTGAATGTATTTGGCTTCATGCTTGTTACCACATGTGATCCAATTATTATCTGGTTTCAAATGGTTATAAGGTTTTTCATCAACATCTCGTTAGAATTTAAGCTTGTGGGTTACCAGTATCAAAGAATAACTAAATTAGGTTCGCGCAAGATTTGTGTCCAGTTGTCATCTAAAAAAGAACAAATTCTTAGAAATCAGTGAAGCCATAGCAAACATATGCACCTCTGTCCTCAGGTGTTACTGCAGTGTTTTCTACATAGCGTTGAATTAATCGAATGCTTCTCACCAACTAATACCTTGTGTTGTGGGAATGTTTTTTTGAATTAGTATGAATGTCATATTAATCAACTTGAGTGTTTTTGGGCCACGCGAGTTTAGGGCACTGAATTTGGTTTGATTGAATTTGCACAACCATTCTAATTTATTACTCACATGTCTGAGAAGTTCCATTTGAGAGTAACTTCATTTCAGTTGGCTTCCAAGTGCTGTTTGAGGTGAGCTCTTGAAGATTCTAATATTGGTTGAACTTGTAAAAACGCCCTTGAAGCTTCAAATAAATGTTTAAAATATTTATTACTCAACCGTGGTGAGATCAATATTTATTACTCAACCGTGGTGAGATCACTCATTATATAACAATGAGTTGTTTACACACATGTGTGAAATCACTGCGTGCTGCCGCAACGTCATAATCGGCGCCTGACGTCATGGTCGTTTTTTGGTTGACGTCACAATGTTAGCCGTGCGACTGCAATAGCGGGTGACCTTTTTGCAAGTAAGCGTCACTAAAAACGATTTTCTTGCAATTCAGCGCTATTTACATCATTGAGTTATAAATATAACACTAAACTCGGTCCCGTTTGATGACATGTTGATGAAACTCGTGAATGGCATCAGTATTTAACTCGCTTTCGCTCGTTATAATACCAAACCATCCACTCGTTTCATAAACATGTTATCAAACGGGACGTCGTTTAGTATTCTATATATATCTTCAAATCTTGAAATAATTTAGACATTCGAATGCACTCTGAGTTATAAGTTTAAACTGAATATAACAAGTTGCATTTTGTATAAATAAAACGAGTATAATTTGCCTTGGGCCAGTTGATAGTTTCACAGACACGTACTAAATACTCTCTATTATAAGTATTCTCGACACTAGAGTACGTTAATAGATAAACAATAAAAACTATAAACTTTTGTTAACTTCCCGAATCCTTTACTATCTATCAGTTTTATCAGAGATATATACTATTGCAACATAGCATCACGGTAATTTTAGCGTATTATGATGCAGATATTTAAATTGATGGAGTGCTGTTCAACAAATAATACCTTGTGTTGTGAGAATGTCGTATTTCGATTGATATGAATGTTATATTAATTAACTGTAGTGTTTTTAGGTTTGTAGGGTGCTTTTGGCCTGAACTTCAGACGTTCGTTTTGGAGTTACTTCCCTTTGCAGTGTGCTTCCAACAGCTGCTAAAGCATCCTCGGTTACCCATGGTTTTATTTATGCTCCGTTACTCTCCACTATATCACCCATGGGAAACTTTATCAGACAAATCTGTACTGAAATTACCCGCCCTTGGCCGGCGTGAGCCAATCAAACTGCTACGCAGCTTGTACCTGCGAGACAATTCATATCACTTCGTTTCAAAGCAAGCGAGGTCATTGTGTTAGCCATCCGTCACCGATTATCTCCCTTGACCATTTCCGTCTTATCCCATTGAGCATTTTACTTTGGTTACTAACTTCATCACGCCGGCCAAGGGCGGGTAATTTGAGTACAGCTTTTTCTGATAAGGTTTCCCATGGGTGATATAGTGGAGAGTAACGGAGCATAAATGAAACCATGGGTAACCGAGGATGCTGCTAAAGGTGAACTCTTGTACGTTCTTGAATTACTGTAGAGGAAGTGGGAAACATCTGAACAGCCATGGAACTGAACTGCCAGGCAAAAGAAAGTAACTACCTCAGTTGATTTATCATATGTATGATTTTCAATTGCAAATAAGTTTTCGATGCCATAATCTAAAACTGAAAAGTACAGACGTCAGCAGTCAGCAGTCAGCAGTCAAAGAATACTTAAAAAAGAAGAAAATTTAAATTTCTTCAAACATTATTGTTGAGGATACACAACTGTTCATCGACATATAAAACATACTCTATGTGAAAATTAATAAATGTGCCTGATTCTGCACGAATCACCAATTAATTATTTCAAACTACTGCAGACAAGTATTATCGTATCGTGTCATATGCAAATGCATCTGAGTTGTTTTAAACATTGAATTAATCGAAACCAAATGAGGTGAGTACTTTCTTTTGCCTGGCAAGTTATAACATGCTCTGGAATACAAAAAACCCACTACCTTTTCAATTGATCTTACCTGCTGGTGCCGTTTGACGTTTGACCTACCTACAAATTTGCAATTGAAGAATTCAAGCTATAGTTAACTTCTCATCCCTATCTACAGGTAGCAAGATACGCATGATTATTTGTAATTAAGTTTAGTTTATTGCATCAGGTATTTGTATTTCTATTTTAAATTTAAAAGTCGCTGTAGCACGATGTTCTTACTCAAATAAAGTGATCTCACGAAAATGTCAATAAGTGTTATCAATGGCTGAATAATATTCCTCAATCAAAATAAAGTATTCAAAAACGACTGTACATGGTTCGGTTAAGCCATGCGATTCCGTTTCCCTCCGACTGGCCATTTTAAGGTGTTAACATTAACATGATCGTTCGAAGTTAGTTAAAGTGATCACGCAGAGTAAAGTTTTAAATATGTTACATAGATGAAATGGTCAACCTCCTTGCTGTCTGAACTCTCAAAATCGCATGACACATCTAGCTCTCACACTGACGAGTTCCACACCACTGTCACTTTATAGTACCACCAATTTTCCAGATTGCAAAATGTTTACATTTGTTTGACATGTTAATTAAATACATTTTGCAATGGAAACCATGTTCTTGTAAATTCATTTGATTGGTTTTTCATTCTGGCAATTTACCTTTCAAAATATATTTCAATGTGACAGTGAATGTTCTAATTGACAATGGTTAATTTCTAAAAAACTTATATAAATGTGTCTCTTTCCAGCTAGAAGAATAGGGTTCGACAGTTTGAATACGCGAATAAAATGGTGTTGAGGCTCAATTGAGTCTCGAAACCAAAATATTGCCTAGAAATTGTTCAAGTTCAACCCAGAAAGGAACAACCAGCAGACATTCAAAATAAACGTGTAGTAAAGATTCATCTCCAAGGTTGCATCTATTGCAAATACTATTGTCAATAAATTTCACTTTAGCCAATGTGTGTTTGGTATAAATAATACGTCCTCATCACACAAATCTCTTACGTTATATACGTCCTTTAAGGAACCAGTCTTCTATAAGTGTTAAGTCTGCACGTTGGTGATTAAGCCATATCGGCTCGGCCAAAACAGCACTGATATTTCTTCCATCAGTTAAGTGTGACTGATAGTAATTTCTCCAAGTGATTATCGGATGAAGCAATATTTGCTATCAATTTTGCAAGGTCTGTTAGAATGTTCATGGGAGCCCAGATTTAAAAAGAAGATTTAGTGGGAAATACCTGTTATATATCTTCTTGTTCATGCTTGTTTAAGGATGCTTTGCTTAAGCGAAGAAATAAATACATTTATATCTGCCACCCTCAAACCACCGTTCTCATAGCTTATTGGCAAATTCCTCCGTTTAACTTTATATTGTTTTGAGTTCCGAATATACTTAGAGAATATTGAGTTTAACTCATTTATAAAGTCGTTGGCGTGGTGGTTTGGGCAAGGCAAAGAAAATGTGTACTAGTGTAGATAGTGCGAAAGTTTTTATAATAGTTATTTTCAAATTAATTTCATGTTACGTTTTGCCAATTTGCCAGTAATCTTTTTATATTTTCTAATCTTTTCCTGGTATTGATCACCCATAGTCTCTCTAAACTTGCGTTTAATTGATTGCCAAACACTCCAATGTCACTTTGAACCCAGTCCTAATTAACATCATCACGATCACGTACTTTACTTTAATATCGGTTCCAATCATTGATCCAAGCCACGCTGCCTTAATTTTATCTGAATTCATTTTCAATCCTGAAAACATTATAGAAACATTCTGAAGTATTTAATGCAGCTCGTAAACTCTCTTCTGAGCAATCTAATAAAAGCTGTGTTTCATCGGCATACTGTGGTAATTTATGCTCTGTCTCATGTAGGTAAATACCTTTAATCTTAGAATTATTTCTAATGCACTATATGTTATTTTGTCACTTTGCAATCTTTGTGAACTCGGTCTCATGTTATATTTATGAAATGATAACACAGTGCATTATACAACACAAATAAAAACAATAGCCAACTATCATTTAAAAAGCCATTTCTTAGAAACATTGGAGGAAGCTTCATAAAAATGTCAAAATATATGAATCTTAAAATGTTTGAATTTTATTAAGAAACTCCAATGAACAAGAGTTACATCTTTTAACAAAACAAGAAGATTAAGGTTAAGCCTAGTTGTTGATCCAGTTAATAATCCCGTTTGTTTTATAACTCTTTACACACGAGTACAAGGAAGTTGCTTGTTGAATAGAGACCTACTCTATACTCTGTATTATTTACACACGAGTACCAGGAAGTTGATATTTAAAGTGCTTTGTTACTTTCCAACCCAGTCGTCTAGTATTTATTTAAAGTGTTATCACAGATACGAGGAAACCTGATAAAATACGGACAGATCAATCAATATGCCACATTCAAAGGTCTTTCTGGTTTCAAATGCCTGTGTCTATGTTAACTGTACATTTTAACTAGACCCATCGCAAAGATTTTCATTTTTGTCAGTTTTAAATCTTTCTGGATCCCTTATTTTGAAAACGAGACTCATCTTTCATTGTATAAACAAAACCCTACAATATTACCCCGTTAGGAAGCTTGCCAGTTGTTGTGTCTCATGAGAAGTCAGTTTCCAAAATATGACAATCAATCAATGATATTAAGGGCTCCTCTGTTCCTTTTCTAAACATTATTTTTTTAGAGGTTTTTACTATCAGACACATTGGGACACATCAATTACTGAAATAAGGTATCAGATAGCCTACAACTCGTCCAATAGCAGCGAAACGTAATATGTTGTCGGTAACTAGAAGCGGTCTTTTGACAAGGGAACATATTGAATATTTGTTTAGTTTTTTAAACCCGTCTTCTTATTTTGGTACTGTGAACCATTAACTATTGACATATCGATGATTATTAAAAGATCTCGACATCTACGTGATTGCCTTTAAGTGGTGAACCGAGTATTCAGTATGTTTGTATCATGTCACCTGCAACTGTATAGAGGTATGGAACATCCAGGGCTCTGTCATTTGCCATATTGTTTTCAATATTTGTACATGCCTTTCTCATCAGTGACCAGCGTAGTTTTACGCTGAACTGAGCTGAATATGAGCTTAACATGAATATTTATTTTTTTCATTTTATACAAATATTACAAAGCACTGAATATCTTCATTATTATTGTACAATATTTCTCTTACATTTATATCGTCCGTCTGTTTTGATGGAAGATGGAAGGTTTGGGCTTTCGTACCGTGCTTCGGCACCATGTGCTGCCTGCAAATGACAGGGACATCGTAACAACAAAACATTAAAAAATTTCGGGAAATTAACAAACTTAATTATTGTTATATTTTACATACACAATAATTTGTTACATGTTTTGTACAAAACATTATTTTGTTATATTTTTGATTTGCCAAATTTACGTCTGTAACAATTTACCTCGTTCTCATAAACATTTCTATCTGTATGTTTATTTACAAATATACATCCTGGCAAACAAATGTTTTGTAAAATCGTTTTATTTTAACACATACTTGACCACGAAATAGATAAAATTGGTCAATTTGTTCCTAGCATTAACTTTAGTTTGACAAATAGTATAATAATATAATGATATAACATACAATAATGTAAACTGTATATTTATGCCTAATTTTATAAACAATTAATTCAATTTGACTACATAGATATAATGATACAGCAAGAGAACAATAGTTCTGTATAACAACTTTAATTAAACGTTCATTAATACGTCTTCAGTTTTTATAGTAAATTAAGAAGTTTGAAACTTCTGGTATTCAATGGCTTACAAATTTGGTTATTTCGTAAAACAAATGTATGAATAAAACATTTATAAATTGGCATTTAAATAATGTATCCCATACCTGTTATGTATGAACAATTCATGAGACTTTGAGTCGGTTAAAACGCCATAAAGCGTAATTATGACGTCGCAATGCTTTGCATAAATGTTTTCATATAAACAATGCATAAAAAGGGACCTGAATTGACAATATTGCATTACTTGATATTCAATGTTTGTTCTGCCAAGCAATCGGATTCAGTGGAATCAACTTTGTATACCGGGAAATGAGAATATTTATTTGACCAACATACTTCTAGATCAGCAAGGACATTGAGCGACACGTCGTCTCCCTATTTAATCCACGGTAATAACGTCAGTCTACTAGTTTTGTGCTAACAGTCGATTATTCTTAAGAATACACTGGTTATGGACAGGTTTAGACATTTTCATAAATGGCTTATCAAGTAAATTTTTCAATAATGGTGTATTTAGGAGATGAACCTACTGTGTTTGAAAATCAAAGATATATTACATGAAATTGACATCGATTATTAAAACTTTATTAAAAACCGAATGCTTAGCGTGAGTCGATCAAGTAAAACATGTCACTGATTTTCATGCAGTAGGTTAATCTCCCTCCTACCATGACCGTTTTAAAGCGGGACTATTTTATGTCGAGCTCCGAATCACGATGTACTCATCTGAAACATATAGTTCTGACACCAATGCATTACATCAGATTAGCTGTTATACTTCGACAGTGGTGCTCCTCTATGTAGCATACCACGCGATGTTCATAACCGTTTGTGGATCGCTGTTTGTGGAAGAGTTTGAAGACATGTATTTATTAAAAAAGGCGTGCTCCGGCGAAGGTACGGTTTCACTTTGGAAAGAAATGATCTTTTCTTGTTAACGACGTAGGTGTGCACATGATATGGCATATTATTTTATTTTGCATCAAAACGTTTCGCTCAGTTGTCAGGACCTGCTGACTAATGACATTGCATTCTCAACTTCACAGCGACAAGTGTGTCAATTTAGTTGATCTTAATAGGTTTTCTCGTTAATCTTTCTTTTAAATTACACTTGTGACGTCATCCTATTGTTCTTTCACGCCATTATTTTTCAGTAATGGTCAGTTACACATCACATCATATGTAAAAGGAGAAAATTAATTTCTTTAATTATTTATAGTAATTTTTTTTATAAAAGGGCATTACTTTGAGTGTGGTTTAAGTAGGTTAATGACCTCGTAACTCTCCATTCCTTAAAAATAATAAGCCTCGGCCCTTCGGGCCTTGGCTCCATTATTTTTAAGGAATGGAGAGTTACTCGGACATTTACCTTTACTTAATGTCGACACTCTACAGGCAATATTCGTTTTATCAAGTAATGCAATCAAATAATGTTAATGTTGGGTTTGTCATCACTGTGACAATAAATTCAGTATCAATATTTTTTTAAAAGCCTTGTATTTTAGAAAGATATCGAAAATGTTACTAGCACAATATTTAATTCTTTCTTAATTCTTTTCATTTAGATTATTTTATCATTTACATTCAATCATGACAATTTACGTCATGTACATGTTCAACGTGACATCATAATTATTTTTTATTGAATTAAAGGTCATATGCCATGTTTCAATGTAAAAGGAATACAAATATTACAGTATCATAAAATGTCTTTAATGTATTGTAAACAAAATGAAATTGAACCAATCTTAACGTATTTTCATTTAATGAAAGATGATTTTTTGTGTTATAGACGTGACTGTAAAGCTTCACAACTTCGTCCAAAAGCCAGTCTCTGTCACTGGCTAATGTTGGCCTTCCTGCAAATCGTCAGTTTTTCTGTGCAAGCGTATAAGCGTGTTTCACCTAGGTTTGATTGTGCAATTATAAATATTATTAATTCTTGAATATTGATTTATGTTTTGTTTCTTCTCATGAATGTCAAACTGAAACCTTATTCAAATGTGTTCATTTGTTCTGTCCAAATATATGGGTACTAATACTGACATTTAATAACTATTTCAACCAACTAATCTTTATTTGACATTAAAGACATTAGAGGCCGATTTACATTTTGAAAAAACATTTTAGGATACGGTAATATTTATATTCTTTTCGCATTGAAACCTTGCATCTGACCTTTAATTCAATAATTACGATCTTCCTACACAAATTCCAACTTTTGGAAATCATGTTTGTATATTTAACGATAACTTGACCTCAGGATTATGTCTGCAATTCGATGGCGTATTTATGCGAATTTCTATTGATATATGTTTATGGTCATGTCAATGTCCTTGCTATTCGGAGATCACTTATTTGTGATGTAAGCTCGCAAGTTGAAGATTTTTTCTGTCGTTAACCCTGACATTACGCACCATGTTTCATTTCTTCTCAATCGAGTATTTGTCATCTCTCTTGTTAATATTGCAGGTCCTCATTTTATTGCTCAGTCATGCTTTTGATCCTCATTGTACAACTTACACATTATGAAGGCTTAACCATATAGGGGTATATTCACAATACAGTAGTTGTTATCCTGAAATTCCTTGTTTTCTTATGTATTTTACTCTAAATTTCCTTTAAATACTTTATGTGAGAAAGGTAGAAGTAAATGGTAAAATCGTGAACAAAGCTTAAGCATTGGCGAAAGTTCACAACAGGGTTTCATGACTTTGAGGAACATTATCAGACATAAAATAAACATTCGTGATAAAGAATCACATCAACCTTTCAATATCGATAAGAATGAAATAAGATTTTCTGTACGTGCAAACTAACATAACATAATATCAAGTTAACTGTGTCATAAAACATCCAATAGATAACCCCCTGCTCTAATGGAGTGGCTGTTTCAACCTGCAAAGTTTTAGAACTTTCTATATCACTACACAGGTGATACTAACGTCATCCTGTCAAATTGTTTGCAATACGATACACAAATAGAAATCCTGAGAGTTTGTTAAAAAAATACATAAAAAGCACATGAAAACTTCGAAATAACAAACAAAAACGAAACCAATAAACTATATTTAACATTTCATTTGCCTGTTCTATCTAGTCAAGTATTTTCTTCTCATGTAATATATGTTACAATATGGCGATATTTTAAGGGGCAAACCACAGTATCTGATACTAACTGACATCGGCCAAATTACTTCAAGTGTCTTTGCTTTTCAATGAAAATAGGCTTATTAATTTGCATAATCTATCTTCAGCATATTTATAATCTTTTCACAAAATCAAATAGTATTTACTGAGAATAAAACATTGTAACAGGGAAACATTCTGTTTTAAAATATCAGTTGGTCACCTTTTAAACAGTGTCGCAGATAGCACAACTCACTAGATTGTACTCAGTCAAGATCTCCATTTGCAGCGAAGAAAGCATTCCACTTGTAACAAAGGTTACTGTGGACGAAATGACGTGAGAAGCCTCTGTGAGGAGAGAGTACTTAAGAAGGTGTTAATAATCATATCTTCGACCTCTTTAGAACTATTTGATATCATAAGCTTCTTGTGATGGAGATCGAGACCTTCTGTAATTGGGCTACGTTTCCGTCACTTAAAGTACTTTCCGAGTCGTTGTCCATTTATTTAGGAGTCTATTTAGTGAGTTATAGATGCTTTTCAAGGAATAAGAAATATCTGCTCTTCTGAAATTGATATCACAGGACAAAAAGTGGTGGAATCCTATTGCTGGATCCTTCCGGATTTTTCTGGATTATTGGGGATCCGCCATTTTTTGGGAGATATCGGAAGGATCCGATAATCGGATTCCACCACTTTTTGTTCTGTGTATTAACGTGTATCGGAGCTTTGTTAGTGTGAACTGCTGTTCAGGTAGTATCTCTAAAATTATAAGTTAGGATATATATATATATATATATATATATATATATATATATATATATATATATGAAAATGATTTTAAATTAAAGAATAAGCTATATGATATTATAATCAGATGACGACTGATGATTCGTTTTAGTTCTGATCTAATTAAGATAAGTAAAAATGTAATATGGCACTGACAGGTTATGCTAAACCAAGTTTTTTATGCACTACATTTTCAACCAAATCTGTACAAAACGGCTTTGGACTTTTTGTGGTACATTTTCTGCTGTAACAATATATAAAGTTACTTTGGATTTTACGTAGTACATTTTCCTACTAAAACAGTACAACATGCTTTGGGCTTTGTGCAGTAGATTTTTTTTAATGCAACAGCATAACTCTGCTTTGGGCTTTATGTAATACATTTTCCTACTAAAACAGTACAAAACTGCTTTTGTTTTATGTAGTTTATTTTCCCACTGCAACAGTACAAAACTGATTTAGGTTTCATGTATTAAAATTAAGTTAAAATATGGCCTTTATGTTGTACATTCCCGAACTGCAAACAGGACATAATTGCTTTGAATATCGACCGTCTAACAATTGCATTATCTTGTCCATTTATATGGCTCAATGTTAATCCAATGTTTTCTGTTTTTATCTCATATAACACAGAATGTATACATTCAAGATCGTTGAAGAAATAAAGTCACCAAACCATGCCGATTGTTCCTTTTGATCTGTGAAGGCTGACACACACGACTCATCAGTAACTACATTTTACATGTAAACCCGAGCAAAACGGTAGATCAGTGCTGGAACTGATTACGATAGAGACAAATGAGTGGAATGTTTATTGTACTCATACAGTCGGTATTTTATCTCCATGATATATTGATGTTAAGATAGTGAAAAACATCTGGGATAGACTACAAATATGAATAGAGTAAAACACAGATTCAATATTAAACATATCAAAACGAAACGTATGCCTAGGATATCCGGAAAGACGAAATTCTAAATTCTGATTCTAAATCTTATTATAACAACAGTCAAATATAATATATATTTATCAAAGTTTAAGGAAACTGTTCTGCAAATTAACATTATAAAAGAAGAGTTGTCTATGAACTCGATAAACGCATCTGTCAGATTGCAAGTTACAAAATTCTGGTCTGTATGCCATGATCTTTTTACAGACTGACACTCTGCAACTTCTGTGAATGCATGAAACTACCAGGTTCAAATACATAGAACATAACCATCACTTCTACGTTTTATACTATCAGCAAAATTAGCTTGCAGTTGCTCTGTATCAATATGTGTACCTATTTATATTGTAAAATTTTGTTTTAAGAATGAAACATGTTATATCTGTCTGTGTTTTTGAAAAGGTAATAAACTTATAAAAAGAAAATATCGATGTTCCCATGTGAATCACTTCAGTGCTTCTTCTCAAGAAGGATACGTCATGTACTGTGCATAAAAGAGCATAGTATCTATCTGAAGGAGGAACCTTCCTGGAAAATATGTTTTCAAAAAAAAAAAGGTCCACTCATCCATCAATATCATAATCATTCCAGCACTGCCGTCCCATTGTGTCACTTACTGATGAGTCGTGTTTTTCAACCTTGACAGATCAAAAGGAACGTTCCGCATGGCCTGAAGAGACAGATGTGTGACTTGTATTCTTCAAAGAACAACATTCGTTTTTTTTATCATTTTTATTTGTTGTCATCTTACGCAGGAGGAAAGGTCTTTCCGGATGTTCTTTCCAATGTGATTCTCCTACACAAAGAATAAACTTATATGTACAAGAAAGATTGGATATTTGATCATTGACGCGTCACAGATTTGTAATTTTGTAAATCGAATCGTAAGAAATAACTCTCCCCCTTCAAATACAAGTAGATGTAGTGCTCTTATCGTGGAAGCAGATGCCTCGAGAGACACTGGTTCAAAGATAATATATCAGACAGTATTCCCCTCGAGAAGTTTACATATTTTAAAGTCTGTCGAATAAAATTTGACTTTTCGATCATACTCCTCCAGCTGTTTTCAACCTGAAAGCGATGATAAACTGATGTGTTGGGTAGTATCCCCTTTGAGACCCTTTGCAAGTAAATGTAACGGATCCAAATGCTTGGCACGCCTTGGTTTAAGTTAAGTAACCCTATTGTATGCATGCTATGACACTCTTAACACTCTTATACCTGTAAAACAAGTATCCCAATCTAAAAACCATTTAAACCATTTTATCGTAGTCGACGTACATTGTTATTGAGATTGAATGGAATGTATGATATTGAAGGGATTTATATACCTTCTCAAATAGGTTGACACATTCAATTTATTTTCTCAAATAGGTTCACACAATGTATACACCTTCTCAAACAGGTTCAATTCAGCTTCAAGTGATCTGATGTCTTCCCAACCAATCTATGACACATCTATCCATTAGTGAAGACAGTTGTAATTGTTATCAACTTTTGCTCTCAATGTGCTATTCATTGCAATTCTTATACTAGAACGCCATAGTGTCTATCAAATCAGAAGGGGGCTGAACTAGTGTTAGTTATCACAATACACTTCACAAAACAATCAGTGATTCTTAATCCTCTTTACTTAGAAAGTATAATTGTTGTTCTATAGAAAAAGGTTCTGCTATATCTTACTTGAAATCTTGTCTGACCAACAGAAATTGTCATACTATATATTAGAACTGCAGAACTGGGAACAGGAACATGTTCAGGATAAACGTTTCGGAGTTTATATTCTCCCCCCCCCCCCCCCCCCTCATCAAACGACATGTGAATATTGGGATTTGTCATTGAAATAAACTGTGACCATACCATATATTTTCAGCGCCACCAGCTGAAACTATTTTCTGCTGCATGTATGTAGACAAATGAGAGTTACTTTGGTATTTGAAAGTATCTTTAGTTACATATTATTGTTAATAATCGACACTGGATGACACATTCCATTAATTATTCTCTATGTATCTACACAACCTGCATATATGAGTGTCACTAAAAATCAAGGCTACTTTTAGTTCAAATAGAATCAGAATACTTCGTCCGAAAACATGATCAATCCTGAAATGAGGGTCAAATAAGGTTCATTATTTCCAGATCACAAAGTTGCTTCAAGATGCCTTTTTGTACTCAAATAGACTTCTCTTAATATTACGTCATGAATATTCATGAGCTATTCAAAACGAGACTAAGCCCACATGGACGACAAAGTGAACCCGGAAGTGTCTGATCGCGATGTTCTCTCGTAACATGTCGCCAAGTTTGTTTTATAACACTTTTAAACATTGTCACTAGTTTCACACGGAGCTTAAAGCTACAACATCATCTCAAATGTCTATTTCACTCAAAATATGTGTACCGTTAATTCAGTATTTGAGGAAACGACAACGTTTGCTGTAGTAAAGTTGCGCTCATTATAAAAATATGAAATCGAAGAGTGATTTTTTTTACGAATTCAATTGCCGTTTCATACCTAATATTAGATTCAAAGCACTAAATACGATTGTGATATTGATGTATTGGCCCTATTGGATTGTGATGATAAATAAATTGTGAGCTTCTTATTTATTTCTCCGATGTAACCAGATACTCGATATGATTAATCCCATAGCGGGTCTCGCCAAACAGAGATGTTGATAAAAACATGTTTCTGTTCCGATGCGAATTTTTGTGAAAACTAAATGCAAGTATAATTTGATTATATCGAAAATTTTAAAGCATTTGTATCAAATGTTTTAAAAATGTTAATGCAGAAAATCGTCTTATAAGAGTCTTAATTTTTTCTCAATTTAATTATAATGTTACATGAAAAACTAATATGTACCTTAAATGTATTTTATATTTTTTTTAACATGATACATCTGTTATATGTATTTTCCACTCACAAGTTAAGATGAAATATGACAAAATCACAATCAAATGTCATCTGGATTGAAATATTGCTATATATATCCATATACACAAATGGATTGAAGTTTACTGGTAATTAGTTTGTGATTGAGCTTATGTCAATAAATAGATATCATTATTCAGGTCTTGTAAACATATAATGAATACAAAATTTGAGGCATATTATATAATTGGTCTACATCCATGATCAGTAATTATTATTTTTTTAATGCTTATATATTTGGCATAAAAGAGATGGTAAGTCTGTTAAAAGTAATTTAGACCATAAATTGTAGAATTTTCATGTTCTTAACATTAAAGCTGTATACCTATATAAACAAGTTTATGCCTTGGAAACTTACAGAAAGGTCAAGTAAACTTTAGGTAAAGTCATGATATATCTTAAAAAATGAAATGTATGTACATGTCAATTTACAATATCTCTTAGGAGTTTTAGATAATATTTAGTTTCATACAGAAGGCTATAATATCTTAAGTAATATTCAAATATTGGCTGCAACTATAATAATATCTAAAGACATCTGACCATTTTATGTTACCCTTTAGATATAAAATATAATAATTAGATTAGACTGTCAATATGTTTTAAAATTGTAGCTTATTTTGTGAGGTATCAACGTGATTCAGTAAATATATTATTAAATTTTAGTAATGTTAACCTCTATATAGTTTTCCAAATGATTCTAAAATCAGTTCTTAAGCAAAACAGATCAACTTAATTCAATGTACCAATCCATGTAAATGCTACTCTGAGTCAGGTCCAAAACATGAATAACCTGTATGAATTGATAACACCATCGGGATGATCCATACAACTTTGAATTGATATAAGCGTTTTAGGTTATAAATGTTATTTGAAGGATTTGATGGATGCTTACTTTTAAAATATCAGGAACCAATTTGCACTTGTAGACTTGTATTTCCCAATGAAATGGACAGTTGTAAGTTTACTTGTACTATCTTTTTTCATCCCACAGTATTTGCAATAACAATACTAATTTTAAAAAAAATCGTGAACTGTTTATCAAACACTTAAATGTAGATTGTGTAAACAGTGTTTACAGTTGAAGAAGCTATTCAATATACAATTCAATTAAACCTGCACTGGACAATGTACAGGCTACTGAATAGGTTCAATTCGATTTCCCGTTAGTCGGTCTGTAGCGTAAACTCGCAAATAAAGAAAGATATTAAATTGATGATGAGAATTATTATTTTGGTTGATGTAGATATATCTAGGACAGATATGATTAAATTGTGTATGGAGGAAAGTTACACAGGAGGCGCATTGTGAGATTGTCCATTTATGCACTTATTCGTTTTCTTTGAACAAGAATTTTATTGGTAAATATCACATGTCTTTGATTATTCACATGTCTTATTCTATTCTCGTTTATTTTATTCAAACACTGTGTTTATAAATGCATGATGAATACCACTTTTAAATACATGTATTTGTTAATTTTCTTTTCCTGTGTGAGCTAGCAAACCATAAATCGGTCTTTCGGTACATTATACTAAACAAGCAATATCTGAGTTGATTCTAAGAATAGTACTATTGACATTGAGTAACAAATTTCCTGTTATGTATTAAGTACATTTACACATATATCATAAATAAGCAAATTCCATAATTCTTCAGTAACTTAGTCCTGCTCCATTTAATAAATATAGAATACTAAACGATGCTTGAAAACATGCCCATTAAACGAGTGGATGGTTTGGTATTTCAACGAGCGAAAGCGAGTTAAATACCGATGCCATTCACGAGTTTCAAAAACATGTTATGAAACGGGACCGAGTTTAGTATTTTATTTATTTCTCAATGATGTAAATAGCGCTGAATTGCAAGAAAATCGTTTTTAGCGACGCTCACTTGCAAATAGGTCACCCGCTATTGCAGTCGCGTGGCTAACATTGTGGCGTCAACCAAAAACGATTATGACGTCACCCTCTCATTATGACGTTACATCAGGACGCGGTCGTATCACACATGTGTGTAACCAACTCATTGTTATCTAATGAGTGATCTCACCACGGTTGAATAATAAAACAAAATATTTCAGCTACTCTCTACAAACTGAATTGAAGTCCAAAGAAATAAAATTGCATTGATGAAGATGGAGTAAACATTTACAAAATAATTATAAACTAAACAGTTGTCCTTTAGTAACTGTATCTTATTAGTTGTTATTCGATGTTATTGTAACTACTTGTCCACTTACGGTATATGGTGCATGTATATATGCATGTATATAAGAGACCATGTCCATCACAAACGAAGAAGGTATTGTCAAAATTGATATTATACCAAATGCGTCTGATATATTATATGATGTATTCATATGCATGTTTATAATATAATGAGCAATGGAATAATGGAGTTTATCAGTAAAATAAACTGTATATAAAGCTACAGTGAGCTTTTTTCCACAATGTAAGGCACTGAGAGTTACTTCCGTATGTAAAAGTATTTTTAATAACATAATTGATACACTTATAAATGTCTAATAAATGGAATAGCAAGGGTGACGTTCAAATTCGTCAAATAACAATTACACATGACACAGGATGAAATCAACTTTGTATTTGATAAACACCCATTAAATATGAACCAGTTATTCACTCCTTGCCTATTGAATGAGATAAGAGAATAAAACATCGACCTAGCTTGTAATGAGTGAGTTATTGTTTTACGCTGCTTTGGCAGTATCACAGCCATTAGCGGCAAGAAATTTGTTTAATTAGCTACTTAAAAAAACATTTGCAAACGCAAACACGAAACGGCACGGGGGCCTTAAAACATCAGCAAATCATCACAGCCTGTGTGAAATAAAAGCTGAACGAAAATAAAGAAATTATAGCTTATCAAAAAGATTTACAACCTTTATATAATGTAAAACTCTGTGCTCACCGACGTGATAAAAAAGTTGATATAATGATATGTTTCATGATAAAATGTTTCCCTGATGTGCACAGGATCCATACACTCACACAGAATGTGTCGACTTGTAGAAGAGTGCATAGCAAAGTGTACAGTATTAATCCTTATTCAATGATAGAAAGTGTAAACATTTTTACTCCTGTTTAAACAATATTGTAGAGAAAACTACTATCTATTTGTCAAAATACGTTTTAGTTTTTATAAAATACGCACTGTGAAATACTGAACCTTTATTATATATAACTTTATTTGAACATTTCTTCGTTTGCACTTTTACACAGCAACACCTCATAAAGTCGCTGCCAATGCGTGTTATTGCCAGCAATTAGCCAGGCTGTCAGTAAGGTGGTGTAACAGAGAAGGCTATAAAGTTCCAGTATCAGGTATTTATAAGGTCAATGAGATCTTTCTAGTTGATTGAGCTTCTTAGCAGATAATAGAAGAGTTCTTCATGTTATTGTGCACATATTGGAAAACGGTTATCCGTGGTTGAAGAAAATGTGTGACGTATGAAGCAACAATTTGGAGACGTAGATTTGTAAGTCTTATGATTGGGAGTTCAGACAACAAGATGGTTGACCATTCCATAAATGTGCCATATTTGAAACCCTACTCTGAGTGTTTAGGTATCGCTGCATCAGTCAGATCACTTGAACAACCAAGATTGGCGCTCGATAGAAATGGACTCGCATTGCTTAACGGAACCATGTACATTTAGAACTCTTCTTGTTGTTGTTGATTCGTGTGTATGATTTAGCCATTGGTTACACTTATTTACCTTTTTGTGAGAGTATTTTCATTAAGAAAGGCGTGCTTCAGCGCCTTTAATATCAAAATAATGATAGAATAGCTCATATTGGGTTATTGACAACTTTTAATTTTCAAGAAATCAAATGGACATATTGGGTGTCAGTGAGTGTATCAGCCTTTCAGTGAGAATGTCTGGTAAGTATATATCCATTATCTAACTAAAGCTCTTTTGGGAAGCCATAAATCTTGCGCCAATCGGTCTTGTACCTATGGAATTGGATTAGGGGCAGATATACCAGGCATATTTATGTCTTCATACTTTTTTCTGTACAAGTCACAATTTTGTTTTTTCAAATACAACGGTGAATACATTGTTCCGGTATCAACTTTTGGTGAATAGTAAGGTAAAAAATGGGGTACAGCATATCAGTGTGTTAAGACGAACAAAATGATAACGACAAGCAATTCATATCAGTGTTGCTGTATTCGACGGCAAATTGCTGCAGGGCACAGGTTAATCTTTTCAGGTTAATCCTTCAGTGTACCTTTATATTTATCGTTTGATTGAGAATTGCATGGGAAATATACGTGGCTGATAATTTCGTGGGAAAACTCACTGTTTGATGTAACTGATTTAAAGCTTCAAGTTGGAAACATAAGACGTCAGTGCATGTGCATGATAATTAGAGTTTAAACCGTGAATTATAAATTGGATAATACAATATATCAGAATCGCTCTTGGTGATGGAGAATGTCATTGTTAAGGTCTCCTCCAGTATAGCAAAACACATTGTCATCTTATTGTTTTCGTGACAAACATGGTTCACTGTACGGTAATATTTTCGAATTATCGTCTCTTATGAAACAGTTAGGAATTGCTTTTCGCTATTCATCAGGTCCTTGCTTTATCTGTCAATAAATATTTTTTGCAATGAATTGCTTTTTAAAATTGATGCTTCCAAAATGAAACTTTCAAAATTAATGGCCCTTGAAAGGTGATTAGAATCAATGGCTGACTTCGTGACCTCTACTCTATTCTACTGAGTGTTACATAAATCAGTTTCTATATTGGGTGACGATAATCATTGTTTGACCTCTTGATTTAAATAAAATTGTGCAAACTATTGATCCCATGTTTTCTTGAACATTGATTACAAATCCATGTGGGCCGAATTAACCTATTGCCAGACACGCCTCCAACTTTCCTCTCCACCAATCAGAAAAAAAGCATTCCGTTCACTGCAGACAGCCATTTAAACTGACATCATTATGTCCGACAAACAACGAAACGATGGTTTACTTGCTAGTTTGATTTCCACTGCATACTAATGTAGATAATGCATTTGGGACACATAAAGTGTGAGATCGGCAAGTTGGATACTATCTAAATACCTTGATGGAGATTTTAACAAAGATCAGGTACTGACAAGGCTTTGTGACAGCGTGCAAATGACCGTTTGAACAGTAAAATTCGAAGCGAGTACAGCATTGGAATTAATTTCTACTTTTTTTGCAAATGTGTGTTTGAATAAAATATGCATAGAAACATATCACAGGTATCTAAAAGTTGTGTATGCACTTCGTAGAGATATTTGTGTTTATCTGCTCTCACATTCTGAATGCAACGAATGCATAACTAGCTCTACGCACGTAGACTCATAGTGCGGCAACCTGCTAGTCCAACATAGTCCATGCCAATAATTAACTGACATCACATAATACAACTGTTGATTTTTCAAATTATCGTGTGAAAACAGAAACTATTATTTTTTATCAGAGAAATCGGTTTCAGAAGACCCAGATCGAAACAGAAATAAATTATGTTTTTACTTACCGTTGATGTTGTCCTAGCTTTCTGTTTCATGATCAATTATTTTGGAAAACAAATCAATGGCATTTTCATATTTCTCGTTCTACAAATATCACACCCACTTGTTTCCCCGAGTTTGTTACATTAATAACATTTTAACTGACAAACACGTATGTTAAATAGACATATATGATATCACAGACTTATGTTTTCTTAAACAGGGAGACATACTGTTGAAAAACATAGATTATCTGATCTTTTACATATATATTGTTTCATGTATGAGTTAATAAAACACATATTGTGATATTCAAATTTCTTGAAACCAATGCGCATGCCAATATATTCATGAATGATCATTTTAGTATATTTTTACTAATTTTCTTTTTAGTGAAACATCATATCCTGTTCATGTAAAGTCGATTCAATTTAAAAAGTTATCAGCGCAAATTTTTCTTTTTGATTACCAGTGATACAATCCAATTGTGTTTAGCAGTTTTCATTATTTATATTTATTTTCATATTTCGGCATGTAGAAGTTGAATCTTTTTGGTTTAAGGTTTAAATCAACAGATCTAGGCTTATGATTTACGTTTGATGCTTGGATTCAGTAATATTTCCGAACAAATCATGCTACTCTTGACTTCATCTAATGTGTGTTTGATTTAATGGGCATATTAATCATGGACAAATATTTGTGTACCACAATAATACATTTTTGACCACTTCAAATACTAACAATATAGTAGTGCTTGATAAGTAAATGAAAGTAAATAAAGTTATAATTATTCCAAACCAATATATAATTTAAAGTTTTGAGAAAGGTTTGTAAAAGAATTAAAAGCTAGAAATTAAGCATAGCTAAATAACACTTTCCCTTGATCATTTTTCTTTAAGAATGAGAAGTATTTGTAATGAGAACACTTTTCAGTTACAATTTAAGTATAATACAGTTTTTAATTTATTTAAAAAGAAGTATATATGAAGCATATTTTGTTGCCTGATTTTGATCATTGCTGTGTGGTCAACTAATGTTTACTTTCAATATCAAGGTTTTCTTATTCCAAACTTAAAGTATAACAAATGAAATTCATTTCTGAATGATTTATACTTAAACTTGACACTGATAAAGCAGTGTTTTAAACTAAGCACCGATGGAACAGTGTTTTAGATTAGGCATCGATGCAACAGTGTTTTAAACTATTTAATTAAACTTGTGTCTGTGGTTGGATGCCACGTGTCAGAGATGTTCTCCTGGATCGTTGTCTCATCTACCATGTTTTTATCCTAAATACCAGCTTATCAGATGCACCAAGAAGGAGAACAGACGTTATTTGGATTCAACATCTGATCGCTGGAATGATCTGTATTTAGGCCACAATATCACAAGCATACATCTTAATGAGACGTGTGCTGTGCATATCCTCAATGAATGCAGTGTTTATGTCATAATAATAAACATGCTAAATTTGAAAGGTGAAAGTGAAGCCATTTCAAAACATGTGGTTAGAATACGGTTGCCTGGTTTGAAAATTCGTCATATTAAAATATTATATACATGTATAAATGTATTTGAACGTTCTTGATCACACGATCAAAACATATTTCATGTTTTAAGACTCAAATCCCTTTCTTAATCAAACTGTATGACCTTCAAGAGTGGTCCTAATGTATTGGCAATTTATATCGATCTTACATAAATTCAATGATGTACACTTGCTTCTCATAACCTTTTCTTACGCTAATGTAAAGGAATATCTGATCTCAGTGCATACATTAATCCCCCTCACCAGTATCTGTATAGTGTATGTATGTATGTGTGTGTATGGGTGTGTATGGGTGTGTGTGTGTGTGTGTGTGTGTGTGTGTATTGTGCTAGGTTCGCTAGCACAAGGAAGTTAGCACAATACAGCAAGCCTTTAATTTCCCAGTGCCTGAGAATTCAGCACCTACAACCACCAGCTAACACTGCGGCTGTTCAATAACAATTGATGCCAGAAATGTTAACAATGCAACTGTTTATCTTATACATGTATTATTTATTTCAATCGCACAAACATGTTCAATTAAAACCATAGTGGAATCCTTGATATAATTATGTCATTGCTATTGAACCACATACAGTTTATTGTTATTTACATTAAAAATAACTGAACATATTAACAGTTGATAATTACACATAAATTCTATAAATGTATCTTTATTACCTAAAAATCCTTTTACAAGACTTATATTCAGTTATTTTCATAGTTGGTAGTGCGTCGTGAAATGGCTGTCAACAACAATTAATACAATAAATCACCATAGCAGCTAGTTTCTATGCTTCATACAATCATATAATCATCAATCTGAAGTTAGCAGGGTACCTGTGAGAGTTGTAGTGTCACGAGTTTGGATGATTATGTTATATATCATCAGGTGTAGTTCTGCGTCAAAACATTTCAGGAAGATTATTTATAGCATCGATATCTGGTACAACTATATTGCATGTCGCTATTACACGACAGCCAGGACATGATATAAACTATGATTTATATTTGGTTTTGCCAACCCAATCAGCTGCCAATGTAAGCATAATTAAATAATAGTAAAAGACATTCAATGACGACATAGTTTATCTATATTCGATGGTGCATTAATTGTATTTAAGGTGGCTGTAAGTCTGTGCATGAGGAGATGGTACTAAACTGTCCCCACGTCTAACATTAAAATAGCAGTATTCTTTAAATCAAATTTAAAATCAACTGTTTAAGAGGCATTCTAGAAGTTGGTGTGATGAAGAAGACAAACATTCACACTGTACTGTAAAATATTTGTCTTCCTCAAATTTACAATGTTCAGATTTGCATAATTACTTTCATTTTGTACGTTTTGGTATTTCATTCATTTCATCGGCAAATGCCTAGCAATCTTTTCATAAATAATCAGGTTTACTACATTGCTTGGCAAAAGAAAGTACTCACTTTTGTTGATTTTATCATATGAATGATTTTCAATTGCAAATATCTCAATGCATAATCATAATCTTAAACTGAAAAATAAGGTGTTTATTTAGCAGTCAAATAATACTTCTACATGTTTAAAAAATTTAATTTTAAGTTAAAGCAAATTTTTTTTATTGTTCATACACAACTGTTCATCGACATATAAGACATGTTCGATGTGAAAATTAATAGTGTCTGATTCTGCACACATTAACAACATGGTAGGGATCATGTTTGCGTAAATTTGATTTATTATCCCTGTCTTCATTAAACAAAGATATTTTAACTAAAATTCAACCACAGTCGTCACTAATTCAATCCAACTACTACAGATAAGTTTTATTGTATCGTGCCATAGTGAAATGAATCTTCTAAATATTGAATTAATCGAAACCAACTGAGGTGAGAACTTTCTTTTGCTCAGTAATTTATATGTGAAACCTAGATAGAAATTCAAAACAAAATGGCTATTTCAAGTAAACAATATTGCGACGCTTTTCTTCAATAATTCTTCCTAGCATCCTTCCAGTAATTAAAATACCCTCAGAAAAAGTGTAATTACAAATAATAACAACTTCACATGTACTTGTTCATTGCCAGGACACTTTATTTGGTCTGTTCTTTGGACCATCTAGATGGTCATCAAGACTCCAAATAGTTCAGGCAAACGCATTTGGGAAAATGTGTTTTAGGAACAGTTTTTGGACCATTTCAACATTTTCTAGTTCATTACGTTTCATTGTTTTCTACTTGTTAATAACTAGTTTAAATTACTAATTTCCACATGTATTTTATATGTACACACTATGAATGTCAATTCATGTTGAGAAGAAATAACAGTGTAAAACATATATAAACTAAACAAATTTTCTCTAAGAGGTAAATATAAACATAAAGGAAAAATGTAAGTAAAAGAAGACATTAAAATTGAAAGTTTAAATGAAATATTCCACAATGTTATGTTATGTTGTACTAGTCAATGATTCACATCCAACTGTGAATCCGTAATGTTCTCTGTAGTCCTGAACAGGTAATCTAGCGCATCATTGCCCTTTTAAGCAAACGATTGTACAAGACAGGATGACTTAGAATAAATAACCACAGACAAATTGAGGCTTTTTCTCAATGAAACCTATTAATAAATCCTATTAATAAATCCTATTAAATGTCCCTAGTAGTGGTACAACAACACATCATCTCTTTTTAAGTTGTACGATGTCAATGCTTCAGTGTATGACCTGTAAGAGGTGTAAATGCAATTCAATGAGTCGATGCCTTAAAGAGGCAGTAGCACGTTTTTTCGCTCAAATAAGTTGATTAAATGCATTTGAAAAATAATGTCACTAATAGTAAAACACCCTTCTCTCTTCGGAAAATCAAGTTAAAAAATTAGTGTATATGGTTCCGTACAGCCATGGGAATAGTTTTTGTCATTCGAAATGATAAAGTGTGTTCACAATAAAATGGCCGCCATGTATTTTTTGCATTATACGCAACACCGTTTTTACCACAGTGGAACATTGGTTTGTGTAATAAGATGTTTTACCCTCTAAAGTAAATATAAATGGCATAAACTATCATTATAAATGCGAAATTTGAAAAAATAAAATTTGAAAAAAACGTGCTACTGCCCCTTTAAACTATGTATGAGCCAAACAAAATCATTTATCGACCACGCCTTTTGGCAAGATAGACGGTCGTGAAATCCAGAACCTTACCTTAAAAATTATCAAGAGATTTGATACAACTTGTTTTTAATTTAGACACAGATTGTACATTGGATTACCCTGATGCAAAAGCCCAATAATCAGTTGTCAATGTTAGTTCCTAGATCTAAAAAAGTAAAATTGTTAACGATATTCACCTTCTGTGTCTATCACTCAGACAGTCAATTTGTTGTAATCTTATAATCAAATTGACTGAAATGGCCAGTAATTAGACGAGAGAGTGATTGCTAAAAAAAAGCTGTTCATTAATTGACACACGTTTCCTGGAGGAGCCCTTGATCGTGTGTTTATCAGATGAATCAAATGTCAATAAAAAGAGACAAGACGATGTGTCAAGTCTTAAAAGTCCAAAAGGCCACAATGAAACAAAATACATCATTATTACACACATAGAGGAACAATAGAAGAAAATGTATTTGTCAAAAGATTACATCGTTTCTTTGTCTACAATTATATATTTGATGGCTAATGCAAGATGAAAAACTTTCGACCAAGTAGTGGAAAGGATGGTTATGTTTATCTCCATTCTACAATATCAGTGATTTATTGTTGAACTCTATTCTGACACGTTCGTGTATGTAGTTATTAGGAGAATTATCACATTCGCTATCTTTTTTTGGCAACAAGTGTATTCTTGCACAAAGGACACAGAACATTGTTTAACCCAATTATACTGTCTCAAATTGTCCACAGTAGCCAATTGAATACGACGAGATACGACTTCGCAAAGTTGTGGTAGAATGTCTATTACACACATGTATAGAACGTTTTAAAATACTTTCAAAACCTCATTGTACAGCTTACAGCTTTATGAAGAAGTAAGCATATTCACAATGAAGAAATTGTCATCCTGAAAACCCTGGTTTTCTTATGTATTCCACTTCTATATGTCCTTGCTTGTAAGAATGGTATAAGTATCGAGTACAAGTGAACAAATCATTATTGTGAGACATAAGAGAAAGTTCACACCTAATATAAGACGATTTCTTGAATTTAATGTGCATTATAGGACATAAAATAAACATTCTCGTAATTAACATATGTGCAAAGTAACAAAACATTACATCAAGTTAAGTGTATCATCAATGATCCAATACATGTTTTAGCTTTCCAATGAAAAGAGTCTTTTTCATTTGCTTAACCTTTCCTTTAGCAAACTTACAAAAAATTAAGAAAATAAAAAAGCATTTACTGAGAAACTTTGAAACAGAAACTTTTCTGTTTTAAAAATATCAATTGGTAACCTTTTAAAAAAACGTCGTGGATTGCACAACTGCAACCAGTCACGATCTCCATTAGCAGCGAAGAAAGCACCTCACTTCACTTTTTATTTTTTACGAAATGACTTGAGTAGACTCTGTGAGGAGAGAATTTCCATGTGCATGTAACAGTCACATCTCCGACTTCTAGAACTATTTGATAACATGAGCCAATTGTGATTGAGATCGAGACCTTCTGTAATTTTGTGTACGTATTCGTCACTTGAAGTAAGTTTCGAGACTTACACATTATTACACATAATGCAACATTACAACACTGTTTTGGGTTTATATGTAGTACATTTCCTACTGGAGCAGTACACAACTGCTTTTGGCTATATGCAATAATTTTTCTTCTTACAACAGTACAACACTGCTTTGTGTTTATTGTATTTCATGTTCTTAATACACGTATATTGTCCGCTCTAAGTGTAACCAATGCATTCTGTTTCTCCTCATATAACAAAGAATGTATACATTAAAGATCGTTGAAGAATTGAAGTCACCAAACCATTGCGATTGCTCCTTTTGATCTGTCATGGTTGACAAACACGCATCAGTTACTGCATACAAACCCGAACAAAACAGAATGACAACGTTGGTGATTATGATTGTGTTACGTGAGTGGAATGTTTTGTATTGTACCATCCGCATTATTTTTCTTCATGATATATCGATGTTTGCATGTTATCCAGACAATGTTTATTCTCAAGAAGGATATGTCATGCACCGTGCACAAATGAACAAAATTTCCATCTGAAGCAGGAACCTTCCAGGAAACACAATAACACAGTTCACTGATCAATCAATATCACAATCATTTCCAGCACTGCCATCCATTTGTGTTAGGATTCACTTACTGATGAATCATGTTTGTCAACTTTGACAGATCAAAAGGAGGTTCCGCATAGGCTTGAAAGACAGTTTTGTGACTTTATTCTTCAAAGAACATCATTGGTATTATCATTTTTATCTTTTCTATCTTATGAGGGAGGAAGGCTTTTTCCGGATGTTCTTTCCAATGTTATTCTCCTACACAACGAATCAACTTATATACTCACGTGCAAAAGAAACGTCCCCACATTTTGAAAACAGTATAAAATGAAATATTGATGTCGGAGAAAATAGATTTTGAATGTATTTGGTAGCAACATGTTTTGTATAGAAGTATTCACAATTTCATATATAAGAGTATGCTTCTTTTATTTTTACATCTGTTCAAATACACATGGGGTGCTAAAATCGCTTTTTAAAGATGTTTTTGGCCCACAATATTTGGTATTTAAGTTTAAAACATTGAAAAAGTAGAAATTTAATTAATTAAAGATATCCTCGACATAAATAACCTTCTTTGATTTAAATTGATTGACTCATTACTGTAGGACGTCTCCAAACAAGCCAAAACTAGCTTTTTGAGGCTTCTATCTCGTCTAGTTAAGGAGATTCCAAAACGAACATTTCTTAAAACTTGTGTTTCTCAGAGTTATGAATAGATAATGTTTTGAAAATTCATATATAGTATTGATGGGTTCCGAAGACATGATGTAACGCTGTTTCAGTCGCATTTATCGCCCGTCGATTGAAATATCTTGTATTTTGTATGGGGACGTTTCTTTTGCACGTGAGTTTATGTACAAGAAATATTATATATCTTATCATTGATGCGTCATGGAATTGTAATTTTGTAATTGTCGTTGAAAATACATAGATGTCCCCCCTCCAATGGGGATCGTTTTTGGAGAGTGGCTTATGTTGCATGTTAGCAAACATAAGAGGCAGCTTGCTGTTAAGGACGACTACAACTACACAAATATTTTTTTGGAGCCAAACATGATACTGTGCTATTTTCGCGCCAAGGCCATTTTACCTATATTGTAAAGTTTTCAAGACAAAGGAATCATTGATAAATAGATACCCAAGATATCATTAAGATGGTGGGAAGTGCAATGCCAGTCCATTTCATTTCAAGGATAATTGTTCGCTAGGTTTCAATATTAGTAATCCTAATGTGCACAAACAATGTAATTCTAAAACGTGTATGTTATGCTATAAACGTACGATTATTTCAAGGATATATGTTCGCTAGATTTCAATATTAGTAATCCTTAAATGCACAAACAATGGGGGGCGGGATAGCGCAGTGGTTAGCGCGTTCGGCTTCGGATCAAGAGGTCCGTGGTTCGAATCCCGCCAGGGGCACGGCAACTTTGTCTGCAGTAGAGAACTGTTCTACACGCAGTAAGGTTTGGGTGCAATGCTACACTGAATTTCAGCGTAATACCACCCATGGTTCGCTAGTTCCAGCTGATGCTCACAGGTTTCACTGCAAAGCATAGCCACATGGCGATGTGGGCTTCCTCCCTGCCATAATACTAGCAGCCGTGATATAAGTGAAATACTCTTGAAAGCGGCGTTAAACACCAACTCACTTACTCACTCACAAACAATGTAATTCTAAACGTTTATGTTATGCTATAAACGAACAATCATTTCAACGACATATGTTCGCTAGGTTTCAATATTAGTAATCCTTGTGGGCACAAACAATGTAATTCTAAAACGTTTATGTTATGCTATAAACGTACAATCATTTCAAGGATATATGTTCGCTAGGTTTTAATATTAGTAATCCTTGTGGGCACAAACAATGTAATTCTAAACGTTTATGTTATGCTATAAACGTACGATCATTTCGAGGATATATGTTCTCTAGGTTTTAATATTAGTAATCCTTGTGGGCACAAACAATGTAATTCTAATGATTTATGTTATGCTATAAACGTACGATCATGTTTGCAATTAAATTTCACCTTCGCAATACATCTTTTAAATTTGTCAAAACAATTATGTTTAAGCTATGAGTAACCTAACTATCATTGTAAACGATATGAATAAACTGTATTAATGGGGAATATAAGTATCATGGGCGGTCGTACCCCTCCTTTTGAACCTTCCTGCAAATAAAGTTGATGGAGCCAAAGTATGCCGGGGACGCCCTGGTTTCAATTTAAGTTATCTTTGTGTGCCGGAATTGGCACTCTTAACCTTAACGATTATACTTACAAGTCCACCTTATCTTCTTAATGTATCCCCCAACTACCTGTCAAAACAACGGACATTGTAATTCAGGTTGAATGTAATGTATTTAATTGAATGGAATATAAGTATCCTGTTCATACATGATTAATATGTCTTCTCAAACAGGTTAAATTCCGCCTCAAGTGATCTGATGTCTTTCCAACCAATCTATGACACATTTATCCATTGTTGAAGTCATTGTAGATGTTATCATCTTCTGCTCTCAATTTGCTATTCATTGCAATTCTTATACTGTAACGCCGTAGTGTCTATCAAATCAGAAGGGGTCTGAACTAGTGATATTAATCAGAATACACTTCGTAAACAATGAGTGGGCCTAAATTCTCTTTACTTATGAATTATAATTGTTGTTCTGGAGAAAAGGGTTTTGTCATACCTTTCTTGAAATCATGTCTGGCCAACATACATTGTCATATTATATATGAGAACTGGAAAACTGGGACAGTACGATTTTCTGGATAACAACTTCTTTAATATGAAAATACACGACGTTTCAGGGGGTAACTATTCTCTTTCATCAGGTGACATGTGAATACTGGGATTTGTCATTGAAATATATTGTGGCCTTACCATGTATTGTCACTACAACCAATCGGAACGAATTTCTACTACATGTATGTAAACACACGAGAGTTACTTTGATATTTGAAATTATTTTTAATTAAACTCACGTGCAAAAGAAACGTCCCCATACAAAATACAAGATATTTCAATCGACGGGCGAGAAATGCGTTACATTATGTCTTCAGAACCCAACAATACTAAATATGAATATTCAAAACATTATCTATTCATAACTCTGAAAACACAAGTTTTAAGAAATGGTCGTTTTGGAATCTCCTTAACTAGACGAGATAGAAGCCTCAAAAAGCCAGTTTTGGCTTGTTTCGTGACGTCCTACGCGTCAACAAATTTAAATCAAAGAAGGTTATTTATGTCGAGGGTATCTTTAATCAATGTTTTAAACTTAAATACCAAATATTGTGGGCCAAAAACATCTTTAAAAAACGATTTTAGCACCCCATGTCTATTTGAACAGATGGAAAAATAAAAAATGCATACTTTGATGTATGAATTTGTGAATACTTCTTTACAAAACATGTGGCTACCAAATACATTCAAAATCTACTTTCTCTGACATCAATATTTTATTGTACACTGTTTTCAAAATGTGGGGACGTTTCTTTTGCACGTGAGTTTACATATTACAATCGAGACTGGACGAAGCAAATCTGGTATTGACACATTCCATTGATTATTCTCTACACCAGCCGCATACATGAATATCATAACTGAGTGTCTCAAGAAACAAGGCTACTTTTAGTTCAATAGAATATGAATACGTTCGTCCGAAAACATGATCCATCCTGAAATGAGGGTCAAATAAGGTTAATTATTTCCAGAGCACAATTTTTCTTCAAGATGCGTTTTTGTTAATCAAATGACTAGTCGTGTATAGCTGTGTTAGTCATTAGAGAAGATGACCTTGAATCAAATGGAAATATACTGTTTTATTTGTATAATGATTTATGTTATTTCCAAATGTCCTTCGATTTCTTTCATTAAGATTTTTTCGATATGGATCTTTTTTATTTAGGTATATGATGCTTCATTTACATAAGCATTCAGGTTTCATCGTTGAGTATTCTTATCAGTGATTTTGTTGGTTTCTAATCCAAAATAATCGTTAAATATAAAAATAAATCTGATTAGGTTCACTACCACACATGTCGTGTGTAATATGTATTAACATAGACACACAGACAGACAGACATATGGTTCATTTAGGTCCACCTCGAACAATAGTAGAATGTATTATGATATTGTTCATACTGTATTTTATAATATATTGCTTGGCCATATGTTCTCTCACGAACTCACAAAGGTTAATTATTACGTGTTTACTTGTCCTCTCTAACTAGTAACAGGTTAATATCGCTTCACTATACAACTAGTGGGAGATCTTCATCATGATTTGCTTGTGTATGTTTGTATGCTTTTCGTTGTAAACAAATTCGTATATATAATGAGCATGTACATGTACCACAAAAAGAAATAAATTAAAAAAAAAAAAAAAAAAAAATGATTTGCTTGTGTTGTCCTCCTGAAATCACAATAAATAATATCAAACAAAAATATATATCATAAAGTGAATTGAAAGAGTCGAAGAAATTCTTAAACATTGTGCATTGAAAATGCTGTATTCGTATAGCTGTATAGATTTCTATCCACTTCTGTGACACTATTTTCTAACGCCTGTTTATTATTTGATACAATTGCAGAACCATTAACGGTTTGACACTATTTTCTAAAGCCTCTTTATTATTTGATACAATTGCAGAACCATTAACGGTTTGACACTATTTTCTAACGCCTGTTTATTATTTGATACAATTGCAGAACCATTAACTATTTTCTAACGCCTGTTTATTATTTGATACAATTGCAGAACCATTAACGGTTTGACACTATTTTCTAACGCCTCTTTATTATTTGATACAATTGCAGAACTATTAACGGTTTGACACTATTTTCTAACGCCTCTTTATTATTTGATACAATTGCAGAACCAAATGTTACCTCCAGTCAGACGTTGTCTTAAAACTCTTATTCAACCATTGACCACCAGTTCAAAAGATTACAGAAATGCAATTAACAGCGATAAGAACTATATTTAGCATACTGAAATATCATGTGTACACGACCAAGGCATGGAAACACTGTGCAGACGATTGAGGAAGAAAGTGCTTAGTTTGGACAAATAACAGCAAACACTTATATTGCAGAGTTAGTTGTATTGATTAATCCGTGTTCAGATAGAACTGGTTTGGTATTTAAAAGCTGTGTCTATTCATGTCTACATATTTATACTAGGAGTGAATCTAAAGCATTTAGTTGTAGTAGATTGTGCATTTATGCACTGATTAGTTTTCCTTAAATAAGAATTTTATTAGAATATTAGCAAATATCAATGTATTTGATTATTCAAATGTGTTATTCTAATCACTTTCATTTAATTCATACACTGTGCTTATATATGCATGATGAATACCACTTTAAATTTTGTGTTAATTTTCTTTTCCTGCATTTGCCTTTGGTACATTCTACTAAACAAGCAATATCTGAGTTGATTCGAAGAATATTATTGTGGGCATTGAGTAACAACTCTCCTGTTATGTATTAAGCACATCAACACAAATATTGGACAATAGGCAGATTCCATAATGCTAATGTCTTCAGTAACTAAGCCCTGCTCCATTTTAATAAAAACAACAGAGATTTCAGCTACTCTCTTCAAAGAAATAAAGTTTCAATGATCAAGATGGAGTAACATTTTAAAAATATCATAAACTAATTTTTTTTATATTTAGTAAACTTATGTTATAAGTTCTTATTAACTGTTGTTGTAGCTTCTTGTCAACTTACGTTATATGGTGCATGTATATAAGAAACCGTGTCCATTACATACGAAGAAGGTCTTGTCAATTGTTTAATTTTAACAAATGAGGGTGATATATGATATGTTGTATTTATATGAATGTTTATAATATAATAATCAATGGATGAATAATGGTGATTATCAATCAAAATCACTGTCTATAAAGCTACAGTGAAAATATCTGATATCTTATTTCCATTGGGACTATTTTCCACAATGTAAGACAATGAGAGTTACTTCCGTATCTAAAAGTACCTTTAATACTCACATAATAACATAATATTGGTCAAAATTATACATGTCTAAAAATGGAATGGCATGGATTAAGTTAAATTCACCAAATAACATCAAATACCAACTTTACTTATGACACATATTAATCATACACTATTTATTCACTCCTTGTCAATTGTATAAGTAAAGACGATAAAGCCTCGACTCGACTTGTAATGTTACTTGTAGAAGAGTGTTTACTGCAGTATTCATCCTGATTCAATAACAGAAAGTGTAAACATAAGTACTCTTGTTGTAACATTATTGAAAAGAAAACTATGAAAGTATCTACGCAAGTTTATCCGGAAACGACTTAAATACGCATCTGGGAATACCCATTTATTACACTCTCGTTGAAGATACTACTGTTGTGAAACATCCAAATGTTATTCAACACTGTTGTGAAACATTGCACTTGAAAACGATCGCAGTCGGAACTACTTTCCAGTAGTCACATGGCTGTTGGGTAGCACTGGATTTCTACCTATCAATTGTATCGCATAAAGTCTTATGATTATATTGTACGGACGATTCTATCACAATTTACTGTCAATCAGTATCACTTGGTTGATTCAGAGTTAGTTCCCTTGACATGTAATCTCGTAAGCGCTCTCGCAATTTGACCGCCATTTGCATGGCTTTGTTATGCAACTTGACAGAGTCTAGATTCTAAATTCATAAGAAATAAACTTTATGTTCAACCCACGAATCCTGTGACAATGGTCAGTTGAGTATTAATGCGACTACATTGTAATCCTTATAGGTACGTTTTGATATTTTCTTCTCCTTTTTAGCGGAATGGGTTTGATTGTTTAGAATGTAAACAACTACTGTAACTTCGTGTCGACACGTACGTTTACCAGGTTGTGGAGGCATTGTTCATGTCTGTCTGTTGTTACAGAGGATACCATACCAAGATATATAAATAAAAAATGCTTCAAGGTAACTGTCAATGTTGATTTAGGCCTAACATTTTAACGTTCGCTAATAATGTCGGAACTCCATTTTCAAAACCTCATAAAGCCTCTGAAAACGCGTGTTATTAACAGCAATTTGCCAGGTTGTTGAGAAGGTCGAGTAATAGAGAAGTTTATAAAGTTCCAGTATTAGTCAATGATAATGGCAATGAAATGTTTCTAATGGATTGGATAAGATTTGTAGTAGTTACTTCATCCATAAACGAGAGATTGATCCAGTTACACCACACCTGATCGCTGTTTGATTGATAGCTGAATTTGTCGAGGACGTTAGTCAGAGACGCAAATTCAGCTGTCAATCAAACAGCGACCAGGTGTGGTGTAACTGGATCCATCTCGAGTGATTGGATGAAGTAACTGCTTTTTACCACGCCCACATTGCACGTTGTCGAAACCTGCACAAGATCTGTGCGGGATATTTGAATTTGAAAGCATTCAGTTTCAAAGCGCCACAATGTCGAGTCACTCGTGGGATGCGAGCTGAAATGCAGACTCCCCTACTAATGGGAATTCTAAATTGTATAATTCTTGACTCCTAAGACCCTATTTTGGGTCACGGGTCACAACCTAAATTTTTTTATTTTCTCCAGTGGCAAAAGGTCTAGAGAGCTAAAACGTTGTATGCAAATACATTGGTTAATGGGGATTATAAATTGTAGATTTCGTGACCCCATGACACCAAATGGGGTCACGGGAGTCCTAACCGTAAAAACCTATTTTAATCTTCTCTCCAGTACAAAAAGGTCTAGAGAGCTGAAATGTTGTTTGCATATGCCTTAGCTAATGGGGATTCTTAATTGTAGAGTTCGTGACCCTGTGACCCCAAATGGGGTCACGGGGATCACAACCTTAAAAACCTATTTTCATCTTCTTCACCAGTACCAAAAGGTCTAGATAGCTAGCTGAAATGTTGAGTGCATATGCCTTAGCTGATGGGGATTCTAAATTGTAGATTTCGTGACCCTGTGACCAAATGGAGTCACGGGGGTCACAACCTTAAAAACCTATGTTCATCTTCTCCAGTACCAAAAGGTCTAGATAGCTGAAATGTTGTCAACTTCCAAACGCAAGTGCTGATGAAATAACCTTGCACCTATTCCGTGTTTATCTGATGGTAAATAGTCATTGAGTAATACTCTGCATTGTACATGTCAAACACAATTTATAACCCACGACTTACTTCCACAGTATATAAGATTCGTTTCCATCATATGGTCTGGCCCTCGACCTCATGAATTATCCTAAGACGAATTTAAATAAGAGAGATGATGAGAGTCCGCCATCAATAGCCAGCAGTGAGTGTAATAATAGATTTGACCACTGAGACCGTGGGAACTAAAACTGTTGAAAATGGTTATATTATACTGTACTTAGATTCGATGGATATTCGTCTGTTAGGTTGAGATCAATAGGTAACGATTGTTAACCAGCGATTAGGACAACGCCAGATATTCGGATCACGGATGTTACTCTAACTAAATATGCAGATGATAACCACAAGGGTATGGTCGGACGACTTGGTTGGTTCCTGAGTGATGTAGCTCTGCATATCATTGTTGGACTCGTCAAAGTCTAAATAGGAATTGTCCACTCTGACCAACTTGAAATAACTCTCTAACTCACTTTTTCAAGGCACTTTAGTACGTTTTTATGCATATTACTTTTTCTCAAATTTGCCATTTATAATTAAAGTTTATAAGATATATTGTTATGTTTGAGGGTGAAACATCTCATTACACGACCTGATAAGCAATATCCATAGAAAACAGTTATCCGTATTTGAAGAAAATTATGTGACAAGTGACAATTTTTGTGGATATTTTGTTAATACAATTAATACAGTTAATTTTGAAGTTATTAAAGGTTGCTAAATGAAATGTGAAAAAACAATGATTTTGAAAGTGATTGAAGTCAATGACTGAACTAGTGATCCCTACCCAAGAAAAAGGTTTTACCACTGAAGATAACAGCGTTACAGGTTCAGTTTTACAGAAATCAGTATCAATATTGGCTAATGAGAACCACTGTCTGACCTCTTGATCTTTTCCGATAAAAAATGGTGCAAGCTATTGATCCCATGTTTGCTTGAAATCAATGTGGGCAGAATTCATCATAAAGCAGACTATTTTCAGGGTGAAACGAATTATAATCCGAACTTTTGATCTCTTTGAACTCGTGTACTTAGAAATATTATTTTTCCACTCTCACTTTCACTTCACCGTGATGTTAATATAGATTCAGGAGTGATTTATAATTAAACTTGGCAATGATCGATGAAGCAGTGTTTTAAACTAAGCACTGATGGTACAGAGTTTTAAACAAAGCACTGATGGTACAGTGTTTTAAACTAAGCACTGATTGTACAGTGTTTTAAACTAAGCACTGATGGTGCAGTGTTTTAAACTAAGCACTGATGGTGCAGTGTTTTAAACTAAGCACTGATGGTTCAGTGTTTTAAACTAAGCACGGATGGTAAGTGTTTGAAACTAAACACTGATAGTACAGTGTTTTAAACTAAACACTGATGGTAAATGCTTGAAACTAAACACTGATAGTACAGTGTTTTAAACTAAACACTGATGGTACATTGTTTTAAACTAAGCACTGATTGTTCAGTGTTTTAAACTAAGTACTGATGGTACAGTGTTTGAAACTAAGCACTGATGGTACGGTGTTTTAAACTAAACACTGGTGGTACAGTGTTTTAAACTAGGAATTGTTGGAATATTGTTATAAACTATTCAATTAAACTTTTGTCTGTGATTGGATGTCATGGATGTTTATCTGATCTACCATGTTATTATCCTATTTACCAGCTGAACAGATGCAATTAGTATAAAATCAGACATTATTTGAATTCAACGTTCGATCTTCTGGATTGATCTGTATTTAGGCCACGCAAACATACATGTACATCTTAATGAAACATGTGTTATGTTTATCCTCAATGAATTTCATGATAATATACATGCTAATTGTGAAAGGTGAAAGTGAAGCCATTTAAAACATGTGGTTGGAATACGTTTGTTGGTTTAAAAATTCGACATAATATTATATACATGTATAAATGTATTTGAACGTTCTCATGATCTCAAGCCCTTTCTTAATCAATCTGTACGATCTTTAAAAGTGAGCCTAATGTGTTGGAAATTTACATCTTACCTACATTCATTGATGTACATTTTCTTCTCATAACCTATTTATGTTGGACTCAGCAATTTGGATCTCAATGATGAAAACATATGATTAAAGAAGAAATTAGCAAAAAATGTTATTTGATTATTTCAAAGTGTCTACAACTGTCTGAAAAGTCATATAAGAACCAACACCTCAAACTAAATGTTACTATTGTGATTACAACGTAAATCATTTTTTCAATAAGATAAATAAAAAGTTAAAATGATTAAAGCACGCAACCTACATTGATTTTCGATCTCTCACAACATATCTGAGGGATTGTACAACTTTTCCCATTTAATGATGGCATAATATTTTGTATTAATCTATTCTCGTACCACTTTACCGAGGCAATTTACACCAAGGAAAAAAATCACATTGTTATTACCTGTACACAGCAACTGGGATTCGCTGTGTCTTTCCACTTAAAATAATGACATTACGTTTTCAGTGTTCTTTTTAATAGATTTTGTAAAAGTTATTATAAATATTGTGGAAAATAGTAAAGGAAATCCTTTCACTGATCATTGCAATTAGAATCAAGTCAGACGTTATTTGGATTCAACATCAGACTGTCTGAATTGATTTGTATTCACAAACAGTCACTGTAAAGGAATATGTGTGTGTGTGCGCGCGTGTGTGTGTGTGTGTGTGTGTGTGTGTGTGCGTGTGTGTGTACACTGTGCTAGCTTGCTAGTGTGTTAAACCTGCAATTCACACTGTACACCGCTTTGCTCGCACATGTAGCTTAACAAAATACAGCAAACCTTTAGTTTGCCAGTTACTGAGTTTTCAGCACCTACAACCACCAGCTAACACTGTTGCTGAATAACAATGGATCCCGGAAATGTTAAAAATGAAACTGTTTATCTTATAAATGTATGTTTATTTATTAACCTTAATAAACCTTAATCACACAAACGTGTTCAATTAAAACCACAGTGGAATTATTGATGTAATAATATAATTAGTATTAAACCACAGACAGTTTGTCGCTATTTACATTTTAAAAAAATGAACATATTAACAGTTGATAATTACACATTAATGCAAAAATGTATCTTTAAAAACCTAAAAAAACATGATATAATTTATATTTATAAGTTATTTTCATAGTTGGTAGTTCCTATGTAATGGCTGTCAACAACAATTAATTCAATAAATCACCACACCAGCTAGTTTCTATGCTTTGTACAATCATATAATCATCTGAAGTTGGCAGGCTAACAAGTGATGTTCTCGTCTCATGGATACGATATTTTGATGGTCTAAAAAGTAGTTGGGTGGTATATTGCTCCTGGTTTCCTAATCTGCGAGAAAAGCAAATATCATTTTGCACTTCCATTCACTTCCCACTGTACAGATGTGATTCTCTTTGATTCCGTTCTTCAAGGTAAATATTTACGGACGTGATAACAAATTTAAGTGACATTTCAACAAGTATGTTAAGTGATCTTAAAGTTGTAGTGTAACGAGTTTTGATGATGATTATGTTATATTTCATCGGGTGTAGCTTTGCTATTACTCAACAGTCAGGACATGATATGAACTACGATTTATTGGTTTTGCCAACTCAATCTGCTGCCAATGAAAGCGTAGTATAAGGTTGAGTTTTTCAGTCTATCATTACATGTTCTCCCTTGCTCATCACAACCGGGTAGTAAAAGACATTTCATAGTATATTCATTCCTGACGATGCATGTATTGTATTTCAGGCGGCTGTAAGTCTGTGGATGGGGACATGGTAGTAAATTATGCCTTAGTCTAACATTTCAATTCCAGTATTTGTCACTCAAATTTACCATGTTCAGATTGGCATAATTATTTGTATTTTATACGTTTTGGTATTTCATTCCAAGAGTAAAGTTTAACTTCAACTAAGACTAACATATTTAAGTTTCAAAATAATAAATATCCATCATCTATTTACCAGTGAACATCAATGAGAAGTTGGCGATCGAGTATTGTAGTCACAACATGTTCTTTTACTTGTTCTTAAGTAATGCAATTGAAGTTAAAACGTAATCCAAATTACATAATATTTTCATAGTAGGAGTAGGAGTATAATAGTAGGAGAATAAATGTAATCATATGGGACGCATCTGCAGTTTGAGTAAATGAATGTCAATGGTATTTGTTTTACACATTATACGATCAAGTCCCCTTTCATGTTAAGAAGTGGGAGAAAGGCAAACAAAAGATATATAACTAAATAAATATTCTTGAATGTAGATTCAAATCCAACTGTCAATCTTGCCTCTGCGATCTCTTCAATAAATAGTCATGTTTACAATAGGGGAAATCTAGGTCATTATTCAGATCATTTCCCAATATATCAAACGATATTAAGGCTCCCTTCGTTCAATGGGTCCTGCCAGAATCATAATGCAATTAAAATGTCATCAGAAGTAGTATTAATATAGATTATATCAGCTTCATGTGTGCGGGAACAGTGTCAATGGTTCAGACACTTTGGTGATTCAGTGCTTAGACTATATACGATATGTTTGATTCACTCATCCCTCTTTAAGTGTAAAAGTAAGCGTTATTCAGCATCTATTTATTTAAACAGGTGTGTCTACTGGACAATTCTTTACGTTTTCTTGTTCTTTTGATAACTAGTTTGAATTGCTAAATTAAGTGGATGTTTTTGTACATATTATCTGATTATATTCCATTCATTTTGAGATAAGATAAGATTACCTATCCAATTAAAAAATAAAAAAGGTGTCTTTAACAATAACAACAAGAGTGCTCTGAGAGCACAAGAACCCCCGGGTTCCTTATCCTCAAAATTAGCAGTTTAATTGTAAGGGTAATTTCATGACCTATTAAAATAAATCGACATGTCAAGTATCGGAGCCCTATCAACAATCAATCAAAAATAAGTTACTCACAAAATGGATCCTACATCAAGGTCAAGGTCACATGGTCAAAGGTTATAACTTCAGTGTGTGACATTGGAAACATAACATGTTCATATGCTGACAAATTAAAAGTTTTACTGCCTGTGCGAAATTGTAATGCTGAGCGCTCTAAGTCAAGAGCCATAACTCTGAAAATATTAATCCGATCGGTCCCAAAAAAGCAAATCACCGATGTATATCCAAAACCTTTGTATAGTTTCAGAACGATTGATACAAAACTGTGGGAGGAGTTGATTTCAGAACACAGGTACCGTCAGTCTAAAATTGGAAAGCTGAGCGTTCTAAATCAAGGTCCATAAAGGTCCATGAAAGTATTAATCCGATCGGTCCAAAAAAGCGCATGCGTAACTGATGTATATCCAAAGCATTGTAAAGTTTCAGACAGATTGGTCCAAAACTGTAAGAGGAATTGATTTCAGAACACCTTTCGGGACGGACCGACGAACAGAAGGGCTGCGCCACGACATAAACCCCATTGGGTTTCACCCGGGGGTTAATAATACATGAAAAGTAAAAGAAAAATTTAATTTCAAAATTCCGTTTAGTCATTCAATTTATAAGGTATTCAAATGCTACTGTGATGGTCAAATGTGTATACAGTCGCAGATCTGTCAATAAATTGTCAGATTTACCGCCACGTAATCTAGCGCAAAATGGCCATTTAAAACAAACGATTGCAATCAACATAGAACAATTAACTCACACATTTGAGGGCGAGGCTTCTTTTATTTCAAATATTGTACAATTACAATACACCCATAAGTGGTGAAATTCACAACATCTCAGCTCATCTCACCTAATGATCCATATCAAGGCTAAATGCAATTTAATGATTCAATGCCTCACAATCATTAACAAGATGCTTCATTCACTCATGAGGAGGATGTTGAAGGAACGTTGGCCCTCCGGGTCTTATTAAATGTAACCAGAGTAAGTCCAACCACACACAATCATTTATCCAGCTTCTCTTTAGGCGTGATGGACGAGCGTGAAATCAAAAACCTTAACCTCAACATTGATGATAGGTTTGTCAAGCTTGTTTCTATTACAAATTGAACATTTGGATGCAGTGATGCTTAAGCCACATAATCAGTTGTCAATGATTGTTCCTAAATCTAAAAGTGTAAAATTGTTAACGATATTCACCTTCTGTCTCTATCACTCAGACAGTCAATTTGTTGTAATCTTATAAATAACTTGACTAGAATGGTCAGTAATTAGATGAGAGAGTGATTGCTCAGAAATAACAGATGTATTCCACACTAGGTAATTGACTCTCTTGGAGGAAAACCATGATAAATCAAATGATTCTTATCTCAATAAAAAGAGACAAGACGATCGGTCAAAATGTAAGTCTAAAAAGGGAACAATGAAACAAAGTACATAATTATTCCACACATGAAAGAGAGGAACCTTTGAGTAAGTAGATCGTTGGAAGAATGAATAACGTTTCTCAGAAAGGCCTTGAAAGTTGATGACTGAAGAACCGTATTTGACCAAAATGTAACTGTCAATATCAGCTAGCTCTGGAATAATGCATTGATAGCATATCCCATTGTTCTGTCATGAACACTCTGAAAAGTTCACACAGAGTGGAATTATTTGTATAACGTAGACTATCTACTGCATCGTTACGAGGTCAACGCAGGATCTAGTTCAGTTGGTAAAATGTCCGCTCATCACCATCAGGTTCGGTTCCTGATCATGTTATATCAAACGAAGTTGAAATGATACGTATGTTGCGAGCTTGCTCAACATTTAAAAAAAAGGAAAATGTCTCAATTGGGGCTACACTGTGACTTTTATGTGCACAAACAAATTTTCCAAAATATGCCTGTTCTGAAGAAAATAGAGAGTTGTTATCATCTACTGTATATGTACATTTTACTCAACAAACAAATACATCTGTGAGATGACAATATAATTACCTTAATTAATAGATATGATATATATATATATATATATATATATATATATATATATATATATATATATATATATATATATTCCTAAAATATTCCTAAATAAAAAAACATATGCAAGTAGCTTATTTCTACAACACAGGTTTCAAAGAAATATAACAAAACTTTTACAGTATCATTAGTTACATGACTTGGTTTTCAAGTTATACATCCTCCACCTTTAATCAAACTCGGATTTGTTGGTTGCAAATACTGTTATGAAAATGTTTTAAATGTCAATATTAATGTAATGCCTTGATCGGGATTAGGTGAATGTGAGACTGTTTGTTGTTCTAATGGACTCTACAGAAAACCAGTGGAATTCTGAGTGAAGCTGTCTCGTTAAACTATGGAAAATTAAAATGTAGAAACGTATTTTAATGACGATACTCCAGGTTTTATTTGACAATTAAGTAACATGTAAGATTGGTTTTCCATCACTGTGATATTATAAGCAGTTTCCTGTTTTTAATGAAACTCCTTGTATTTTCGACTGATATTCGAAAATATCACCAGTTCATTATTTGTTGTTTTTAGATTCTTTTTAACCCATGATGAATTCAATCATGACAAGTTTAAAAAAAAGTTTACATCATGTAACGGTTCAGTGCGTCACCTTAATCATTTTATTGGTTTTAGGTCAGATGTTCCATCAGTCTCAAGGTGTACACATTTCTTGTACCCCTTTGTAAGAGAAACAGCTGATCCTTGCATAGAGCAGGTGTCGCATAACCGTCACATGACAGTATTTAATAGTGCACGCGACGTAAAGAGTTTTAAACAGCTGTTTACAGGTCATTTAATTACATACTTTTTTTCACATTTGCTGCTTTTTCGGAATCAAATTTCATTTAGCATGTTTGAACACTCAATTAAGATAAACTGAATTGGTTTTGAGACATTTAAAAGCTTGAAGTAATACGTAATATTTCAGTTGATATGGAATGATGCCACTTTGTTCATTGGCAGTCAAAATACAAAGGCTATGTTGCCAATGATCTTATTGAGAAGAAAAACAAAATTAGTGCTATCTTCTCCAAAATATCTGAAGTCTTACATAAGCTCAGAGAAAAAGTAATTACACATGCCAGATATTCACCAGAACACCCAACATTGCTTAAAGTTCGACTGATATAGTCATATCCTAGTTCTCATGGATCAACACTTGTCTTAAGTATACTACATACACTCAACCACACAAAAACCTCATCAAATTTTCAACATTGTAAAATAAAATACTGCTGCTATAGAAAGTAGATGTTGAAAGTATTCTATAGACCCATGTTTCATGAAGAAGCTCTTACAATGCCATGCATCAAATTATGATACTTTTATCTTTTTTATGTCAGTTCAAATACACTTGAGGTGCTATTTCAAAAGGACTTTTGGCCAAAGTGTTTGGCATCTAAGTAGAAAACTTTTAAAATGTAGAAATTTTATTACTAAAATTTGTTGTCGACATAAATAATCTTAATGAAATTAAATATGTTGATGGGTATCTACTGTAGGACGTCATAAAACAACCCAAGAGAGCCCTTTTGGACTCTCTTATCTCATCTAGTTAAGGAAAATGACAATTTTGAAAATTCTTAAAAAGTGTGTGTCTCAGAAATATCAACCGATAATGTTTTGAAATTTTAATTTATTGTTCAGTTGGCCTATGAATCATGATGTATCTCTGATTTACTCGTCGTGTTTATCACTTTCATGTACCTTGCATTTTGTATGGTGAGGTTTCTTTCGTGGTTGAGTGTAAGTGTCAACATATATTCAATAGAAATGCTTTCATGTACTGCAAAGACGTTTCTGCACATTGATCAGCACTGAAGTTATCAGTTACATTTCTTTATACAATCACTTGTCCTCATCCTATACAAAGAGCAGTTTCAGTCCTTTGAACTTTTTGCAATGATAAAATCAGTATTTCGAAACAGTTGCTGTATCAGTGACGACACGAGACACCCTGTCGTTAACCCTGACATAACTCATTACTGTTCATTCATTTTTATTTCTGCAAATTAATATTGCAAGTCCTCTTTGTTTCACAATAAAGAGGTTGTTATCATGAAAACCATTGTTTTCTAATGTGTTTCACTTCAAAATGTCCTTCAAAGACTCTATCAAAGAATGGTATAAGTTTCAATCAAAATCGTGCACAAATCGTAAATTAAGACGTTAAGGAAAGTTCACATCTTATACAAGAGGATAACATGATTTTGGTAAACATTATCAGACATAAAATAAATATTCGTGATAAAGAATCACATTAACCTTTCATTATCGATAATAATGAAATAAGATTTTCTCTACGTGCAAACTAAGATAACATAATATCAAATTAACTGTATCATAAAACATCCACACGATAACCCCCTGCTCTACTGGAGTGGCTGTGTCAACATGCAGAGTTATATCACTTTCTATATCACTACACAAGTGATACTAACGTGATTCTGAAAAATTGTTAGCAATAAAATACACAAACGGAACATCCTAGAGTTTATTGGAAATTTACATCAATCTGACGTGAACACTTCAAAATAACAAACAAAAACAAACCCCAAGAAATACACAAACATTCAATTTGCCTTTCAAATAAACAATGTTACAAATACTCTGACTCTTCTAATACATTTATATCTACTCAAGTAATTTCTTCTTAAGTAATATCTGTTACAATATAGCAATATTTTTCGCTGAAAAAAATCGTTTTACGAATTTTCTCCTTGCTTTCTATCCAATGGTATCACATCTGACTAACCTACTTGCGCCACATTACGTCTTAGCTTTTCTATGAAAAGAGTCTTTTTAATTTGCATAACCTATCTTTCAGCATATTTATATCATTTATCGAGAATCAAACATTAAAAGAAAACACTTTTCTGATTTAAAAATACCAATTTGCCACCTTTTGATCAGCGTCGTGGATTGCACGACTAACTTTGACTGCAACCAGTCAGGAGAAGAAAGAATTCCGCTAGTAACAAAGGTTACTGTGGACGAAATGACTTGAGTAGACTCTGTTAGGAGAGAATACTTATAGTAATGAGAAACAGAATGAGTAACAATCACATCTCCGACTGCTATAGAACTAGTTGGTAATATAAGCCTATTGTTATTGAGATCGAGACCTTCTGTAAATTGGTGTGCGTTTTCGTCAGTTGAAGTTATTTCTGAGACTTACACATTATTAAGTGAGCTATAAATGTTTAATAAGGAATAAGGAATTTCTACTCTTGTTTCGAGTTTTGGTCAAATGAGCGTGCTTGTTTTCATAATGCAACAGTACAGCACTGTTTTGGCTTTATTGTATTTCATGTTCTTAATACACGTATCTTGTCCGCTCTAAGTTAAATCAATTTATTCTTGTTCTTCTCATATAACAAGAATCTTTACATTCAAGAATTGAAGTCACCAAACCATGGCGATTGCTCCTTTTTATCTGTGAAGATTGACAAACATGACTCATTATTAAGTACATGTAAACCTGACCAAAACGGAAGGACAGCGCTGGAAGTGATTGTGATTGTGATAAAAGAGTGGAATTCGTATCTCCATGATATATCGATGTTCGCATGTGAAAAACATGTTTTCAATAAAAGTCCACTCCCCCATCAACATCATAATCATTTCGAGCACTGCCGTCCCATTGTGTTAGAATTCACTTACTGATGCGTGTTTGTCAACCTTGACAGATCAAAAAGAACTCTCGGCATGACCTTTAAAGACAGATTGGTGACTTTTATTCTTCAAAGAACACGTTAGTTTTATCCTTTTTTATCTTGTTCATCTCATGCAGGAGGGAGCGTATTTCCGGATGTTCTTCCGAGTGGCATTCTCCTACACAAAGAATAAACATAAATATATATATATACAAGAAAGATTGGATATTTGATCATTGACGCGTCACAAATTTGTAATTTTGTAGTCATCGTTGGAAAGAGAAACCCTCCCTCTCCATATATAAGTAGATGTTCTGCTATTATCGTGAAGGCAGATGACTCGGGAGACACTGGTACAAATATATTACATCGGACATGCCCCTCGAGAGAAGTATACAGCTTATGAAGTGTGTCGAAATAAAATAAGAATAATCAACGAGTTGCGAGGGATACGGATTATCTGTCCGTTTGACATAATAATTCATGAGGGACATATAATTCGTCATTCTTTTTCTTAATCAAGATCATTTTAATGCGTAAAAATTGAAAAGCAAGACCCCAATTCGCGATCTTTGATTAGACTGTAAAATACAAATTGTGGTCATATGCCATTCATAAACTCTTTCACACCTTCAAGATGCGCAAAATAGTTTGCAACTTGCCTCTTTTTTCAGAAAGATTCTAAAGTAGCTGTTGAATTTTCATCCCCAAATGGTTCACTGACATAGTAAACAGCTCGTTTATGTTGTAAACAATGTCGCTTAATCAGAGAAAATAAGTGAAAACGTGAACTAACAATTGCACTGTTTGAATGCAAGGGTGAAGTTTAATTACGTCACTAAATGACGTCATGGTTAATGATGTCACAATGCCATGACGTCATGGTAGTGCAGCCGGCGACCTTTGAATGCTGGTTTACTTTGCACGTTTAGTACTGTAAATATGGTCTCGAGAACATAGGCTGAACATAATTTTCTATTTTATATGTTTTACTGATGTGTGACTTCAAATAGTTATGCTCGAAATTGTTCAATAATGTGATTTAGCTTAAAGAGGAGAGATAAGTAGTTTATGAATGAGCGCAAAGAAGTTCTGTCAACCAATCAAAACGCAAAACTGTAATTCCCATGACCATTATGAAAACTTTAATATGCAATATACCCTTGCCGCTTGGGTAAGAAAATATACCAAAATGATTTTTTTTTACTATTTACGCTTTTATTTACCTGAATTGATGATAAACTAATGTGTTGGATAAACAATTAGGTTTTTTTTAAAAATAAGAGAGCGGCTCAACCAAAGTAAGCCAACTTATTCTGCATGTTAACAAACACAGGAGGTTTAATTCCTTTACATAAATACATTTCCCTGGCAGCTTGCTGTTTAGGACGACTTCAGCTAAACAAATATGTTTTCGTAGCCAAACATGATACTGTGCTACGAGTACATTCGCGTCAAGGCCATTTAACGTATATTTGTACATATATGTATTGACTGTTAATTGTTTTCAGGACAAAAGAATCGCTGATAAATAGATTGCCAAGATATCACTAGGATGGTAGGAAGCGCAATAACAATCTATTAGACACTTGTTCTGCAGGTTTCAATACGAGTATCCCCATTGTGTACAAACAATGTAATTCTAAATATTTATCTTATGCCATAAACTTGCGATCATTAAACAATTAATCTATATCTGCCCAATAGGGTCTTATAATTTGTGAAAAACATCTCTTAGAATGTGAAACCAATTATGTTAAAGTTGTTAGTAACCTTACTTTTATTGTAAATGATTAAGAATTAACTGAATTAATGGGGAATATAAGTATCATGGGCGGTCGTACCCCCTTCTTTTGAACCTTTCTGCAAGTAAATTTGATGGAACCCTATGCCAGGGACACCCTGGTCTCATGATAAGTAATCCTAGTGTGTGTAATCATTGGCACTCTTAACCTTAACGATAATACTTACAAGATCACCTCATCTCCTCAATGTATCTTCCAATTAAATACCTGTAAAACAAGTATCCCAATCTAAAAATCCTTTTTAAAATCCTTTATAGTATCCGGACATTGTAATCAGATAGGGATGGAACGTATCAAATTGAAAGGAATATTACTATTCAATCATGATTAACATGCTTTCTCAAATAGGTTCACACAATCAATTTATTTTCTAATATAGGCCCACATAATGTATACACCTTCTCAAACAGGTTAAATTCAGTCTCAAGTGGTCTGATGTCTTCCCAACCAATCTATGACAGATCTATAAATTGTTAAAGACAGTTGTAGATGTTATCAACTTCTGTTCTCAATTTGCCATTCATTGCAATTCTTATACTGTAACGCCATAGTGTCTATCAAATCAGGAGGGGTCTGAACTAGTTTGATAGTAATCAGAATACACTTCGCAAAACAGTAAATGATCCTAAATCCCTCTACTTATACATTGTTCTAGAGAAAAAGGTTTTGCTATGTCTTACTTGAAATCTTGTCTGACCAACAGAAATTGTCATATTATATATGATAAACTGGAAAAAAACTCCTAGGAAATAGGATGATTTTCCTGAAAACAACTTCTTTAATATGAAAATACACGACGTTTCAGGGGGTAAATATTCTCTTTCATCAGGTACAGTGAATACTGGGATTTGTCATTGAAATATATTGTGGCCATACCATGTATTGTCACTACCACCAGCCGGAACGATTTTCTACTACATGAATGTAAACACATGAGAGTTACTTTGGTATTTGAAAGTACCTTTGTTAACAATCAACACTGGATGAAGGCAATCTGGTATTGACACATTCGATTAATTATTCTCAATTTATCTACACAACCTGCATCTGAATATCATAACTGAGTGTCACAAGAAACAAGGCTACTTTTAGTTCAATAGAATATGAATACGTTCGTCCGAAAACATGATCCATCCTGCAATGAGGGTCAAATAAGGATTGCTTCAAGATACGTTTTTGTTAATCAAATGACTAGTCGTGTACAGCTGTGTTCGTCATTAGAGAAGCCAGTGGATAGTGAACCAAATGGAAGTTGGAAAGGTTACTTGGAGGATCGTTAACATGAAATTGATTATTCACAAAGATACTGTTTTATTTGTATAATGATTTATGTTACTTCTAAATGTTCTTCAAGTTCTTTCTTTAAGATCTTTCGAAATTGATTTTTATCCTCGCATATGATGTTTCATTTACATTAGGATTCAGGTCTCGTCGTTGAGTACACAAAGATCAATGCTTTGACAAAGATTTCGTTGGTTTCCTCCTTAATAAGCATTGTGTACTAATCCAAAATAATTCACACATTCCAATCATTCCTTTAAAAAATATATCTGATTTTCTTTATTTCTCGAGTTTCCTGCCACAAACAATCTGTTTGATAGTAATCTAACATAGACAGACAGACAAATAGTTCATTGAGGTCTCACCTCGAACAAAATTTGAACATATTATGTAATATTGTTCATGATCTTGTTATGTATTTTATAATATGTTGCCGAGCCAAATATTTTCTCTCTTAAGAAATATCAAAGGGTAATTATTACGTGTTTACATTTCCTGTCTAAATAGTAAAGGGGCCATGTCACTTTGCTATACAACGAGTGTAAGATGATCTTCATCACGTTTGGCTTCTTTTCATTCATAAAACTCTTTCAAATTTGGTGAGTCAAATATACCAATAAGTGATAGTGTAAACTATGAAGGGAAATTACTTTCATCTGATTTATCCCCAAAATCTAGAGTGCATAGATACTGTCAGTAAGCAAGGCAATATGTTAACACTCTGAATAGTCTCGGCCTAAACAGTAGAGATTTACATCCTACTTCATCTTTAACATATGGAAGAGGATGATAATACCCACGAGTTTCTATGGCTGTGAACTTCTACCCATTCTACGAGGTGAAGACTTTGATATGGTAGAAAGCACCCAACGATACTTAGCCAAATGCATTCAGGGTTTCGGTAAACGTATCTCCGCTGCTTCTGTCCTAGGTAACCTTGGCTTGTGGACTATGAATGGATATATAGATAAAATAAAAACTACTATTTCTTTGCCAGTTATGCAACTGTCGGTGTAAATCTTGTTTGTAAGGATTTATTCTGTGTTCAGTTAGCCACATTTTAAAATAGAACAGCTGTATTACATTGTATATGCGATACACTCATCCAAACCAGTATAAAATATTATCTTTTTAAGCGCCTAACTGGCTACCACGGCATTGGAATGTTTCCCTATCGTTGTCGTTGTGGCGCAAACAAGATATCAATTCTATAAATGAAACTGAAACTGTACGTTAAGCTACTCAAGTCTATATAAGACAAGATTTGACTACATATCACACAACTCATAATACTTTTGGTGTATATAGATTGTATTATTTTATGTATGTATATCCTAAATTTAAAGATATTTTAATTTGTGTTGTACAAATCAACTCCAGGGCACATTTTTCAAAAGATTGTGAACCCCGCGTAAGATATTGTAATGATTATAATTGCCACATAATTCTTCATTGTGCACTCTACATTTACAAAATATTTTTTTACAAAGATCTTTTTGATATTAATGTTTATGTGCAAATAGAATTATTATCTGAGGATGAAATGCTGTCTCTCTTTTCTGAAGGTGAAATACCAGTAACCAACCACATGGATGAAATGTCATGGAGATGTTGAAGTTCTCTTCTGTAAATATCTGTAGTCTATGCGCCCCTCACTGAACTTTACATTGAAGATCTTTTCCTATTGTATCTCCCTACCTGTATGATGCTGTTATTGTGAAACTTTTGTTGTAAATATTTGATGTAATGATATTCGGATCGCAATTTTGAGGAAATAAAGATAGTCATTCATTCATTCTTAGTTATCCTCTCTAATAAGTAACAGGTTCATATCAGTTTGTTTTACAAAGAGTGTTAAGATCTTCATCACAATTTGCTTCTGTTGTTCTTCATAAATCACATTAACTGAAAACAAATTTCAAAACGGATATCAAAAATAAATAACATGAATTGAATTGAAGAAAACACTTTTCGATTTGAATTCTTAAACATAGTTAATTTGAAATACTGTATTAGTAAAATAGCTTTCCATCCACGTCTGTTACATTATTTTCTAACTCCTGTTTATGCTTTGATACGCTCTCCAGTCAGACATTGTCTAAACACACTCATTAAACCCTTAACCATCAGTTCAGAATATTACAGAAATGGAATTAACACTGATAAGAAATATTTGTAAAAAATTATGCATTGTGAAATACTCAACTATTAATATAATTAAATTCATTTTAACAACCTTTTTTATATACATTTTCACAGCAAGCGCTGATAAAACATCTGCCAATGCGTGTTATTGCCAACACTTTGCCAGGCTGTCGACAAGGTGGTGTTACTGAGGGGCTATAAAGTTCCAGTATCAAATATTGATAACGCCAATGAGAGGTTTCTACTGAATTGGGTATCTTAACAGATATTAGAAAATGTCTTCATGTTATTTTGCACGCACTCGAAAAAGGTCATCCCTCGTTGCAGAAACAGGGGTGACGTATAAAGCAACAATTTTGATGCGTAGATTTGTAGGTCGCTTGTGATTGAGAGTTCAGACTGCAAAATTGTTGACCATTCCAGCATTGCAGGATATTTGAAACTCTACTCTGAGTGTTTAGGTATCGCTACATCATGTCAGTCACATAACTTGAACAACCTTCGAGCAACCATTTTAATGTGAACACCATATACATGGCACTCGATAGGACATGAGTTCGCACGGCTTAACGACATCATGTACATTCGTAATTTTAGAACTATTTTTTTATTGATTCAGGTTATTATTCGTCCATTAGTTACACTTATTTATCTTTTTGTGAGAGCACTTTATTTCAGTAAGAACGACGTGCTTCAGAGCCTCTAATATCGAAATAATGAATGAATAGGTGATATTTAGGTCACTTTTAATTTTCATGATTTCAAATTGACATAATGGGAGTCAGTGAGTGTATCAGCCTTTCAATGAGTATGTCTGGTCAGTATTTCCATTATCCAACTAATGCTCTTTTGAGAGGTCATATATATTGCACCATTTGGGCTTGAACCGATATAATTGGATTCGGGGCAGATATACCAGGTACATATACATGTATGCCTTCATACTTTACTCTGTATTGATAAGGTCACTAACGTTGTACATCGTAGCAGTGTATATAAGATGAACGAAATGCGAACCTCAAGGAATTCATAGCATTGTCGATTTAACTTTTGTTCACCATTTAATTGACTATAGCATCTGAAATTCCCCGTGTGCATGTGTTTTCCCCGTATCGACAAGTATGAAACAGATGTGATTGGTAATTTCGTGAGAAAACTCACTTTAAGCGTAAATGATTTAAACTCCAAGCTGGAAGGTTTAGACGGTAGTGCATATGCATGATAATTTAGTTTGAGTGTGAATCGTGAATTGATGACAAGTAAATAAGATAATACAACATATCAAAATCGTTCTGGTCATGGAGAATGACATGATTTTGGTGTCTTTTCCTGTATAATAAAACGTCACTCCACTAACAATTTCGTAATTACCGACAACGCTGAATTGAGCACATTTATTGACATGTTAATAACGTGTTGAACAGCATGCAGACAAAACGTTAAGTCAATACTGGTGTAGAATCTTTTTGATTTTACACATGTTATGAAACAGTGATAAATCACTATACATCATGTCCTTTCATCTTCCATATCGTTGCATTGATGTTATTTTATTTTTAGTAATGCTTCCAAAATGAAACTTGGAAGAAGAATAGCACTTGACAGGCGATTAGAAACAATGGCTGACCTAGTGATTTCTAGCCAAGAAAAAGTTTAGATCACTGAAGATTTTAAATCATTATTCTACTCAGTGTTACAGAAACCAGTATATATATTAAGTAACGAGAACCATTGTCTGACCTCTTGATCTTTTCCCATATAAATGGTACAAATTATTGATTCCATGTTTGCTTGGACTGTGATTACACATCGATGTGGGCAGAATTCCTCATTAAGCAGATGAAATGAATCATTATCCAAACTTTTGATATCTTATCAACTCTTAACAATATATTGTTTTGGACATACAAACGAATGTGGAATGTATATTGTAAGAGTAAGAATGTGAAATATGAACAAATATGATGCCAAGACATGTACAGGAATTGAATAGATTGACATACCTATCTTGCCAGGATAACTAACATCAGTGAAACATCGAGCACCTTAACCAATAGCACCCTCGCATCCAATTCACCATGGAAACTGAAACCAACTCACAACTTCCCTTCCTTGACGTCCTAGTCAACCGCACCTCTGACAATGCTATCCAAACCTCTGTTTACCGCAAACCCACGCACACTGACCAGTATCTCCACTTTGACTCCAACCACCCACTCAGAACTAAAACCGGCATCATCTCCACTCTAACCCGCCGTGTCATCAACCTATCCTCTGTCACCCCTGATTCTGAACTTAAACACCTCCGGCATGTCTTCACCCAAATTAACAACTACCCAGCAAAACTTGTTGACCGTGTCATCAACTGCACCCTAAAAACCCACCACCCAAACCTACTACTAGCAAGCCTGCCCCTGCCCCTATTCGCATCTCTCTGCCCTACATTGGCAAAACATCACATCACATCAGTCGTCTACTCAAGCAACAAGTAGGCATAGACACTTATTTTTCCTCGGCCACCCCACTCAAAACCATCATTAAGGCTAATGGTAGAAAATATGCCCAAAAACAACAACAACCTAAAGGAGTTGTTTACAACATTAGCTGCGACTGCGGCAGCAACTACATTGGGGAAACATCAAGACCGCTCAACACACGCATCAAAGAACACAAAACATCAACAATCAAGGGAGACAACAAATCAGCAATTTCGGAACACATCACCAAATTTCCACTACACAACATCCATTGGGACTCTGTCAAAACAATCAAAAACAACAAACATGACTACACTCACCGGCGTTAAGCTGAAGCCGTGCATATTGTTAGACATAAGCCCTCTATGAATAGGGATCAAAGCTATTTCATCCCATCAGCTTACAACCGCTTAATCCACAAATGATTAATCCAATCTACTCACTCTGGCTTCCACCTACACCACTAATTGGTACCCTCATCCTGCCAGTGTCCTCTCATCCGCCACCCCCTGGCTAATTAACTTACTACTCTCTGGTTTCCTTGTTACCACAACTTCACTTGTACAACCATTTATGTCATTGTTACCTCATCTTGTTGTATTTGTTATCTCTTAATCATACCAACATGTATCCTGTATATAATCTGCTGTTTCACCATCCATTCCATATGCTTGATAACGGTATAAGGATCTATACCGAAACGTCGCTATTGTTAACAAAGAAGTTGATCATCCATAATATTTGTCTTCTTCATCGAATGAGATGATCAAATATGCGTAACAACATTAATGTAGTGGGAACAATCAACTTTAACCATTCATTTCTATTCTTTGCCCTACCTTTAAAACGAAGTTCTTTTTTAATGGTATAGCAGCTTCATTTGTCTATCATAAAATATTAACAAAATAATTTTCGTAAAATTTCAAATCTAATCAATAAACCACTATATGTTTTCTGCTAAAAAACTGATTTTTCCCATTTTTGGGACATCGTCATTATACATTAAAAAATGTTACAAATTGTATGACGTTGAAGGTAATTATTTAACATCAAGACTGTCAAAATAGAATATAATTTAAAAAACTGTTTTTTACGATATTTAAAAGCGGTCTAACCGGTGCAAATAGCTCAATTCAATCGATTAAGATTAAATCAAACTTTAAACAAAATTATGTTAAACAATAAAGTTTCAGGAGTGATACATACAAAAGACCAGGCACTGATTGAACAGTGTTTTAATCTAGGTAGTGGTGCACCATTGCTTTAAAATAGTCATCTAAAGTTTTGTCTGTGGTTGGTTGTCATGTGTCATGGTTTTTCTTAATAATCTTTGTCTGACCTACAATGTTATTATCCTAATTACCAGCTTATCAGATGCAGTAAGTAGGAGATCATCTTGACTGATCTGTAGTAAGGCTACACTATCACAGGTATACAGTTTAATGAGACGTTTGTTTTGTATATCTGTTAAAATATAGTATTATGATGGTATACATGCTAATTTTGAAAGATGAACATTATATGTTTTATATTGAATAAGCTTTCAAAGGTGAACATGTAAATTCCATAACCCATTCTAACGTTAAAATCATCAATTGAGATCTCAAATATGACGAACACATTGAGTTCTATATTTTATGATTTAAAACGAATTGACAATAACCCTTCCTTTGTTAATTATATTTGTCAATGTTATTGAGAAAATACAAATGTGATATAGAGCTTAACTTAAAAACCAACCAAATAACAACACAATCAATTGCAAAACAAGCAAAGCACCAATACCACGACATTGATTGCAATTAAGTAACAAGTATAAAGGATTTAATTAAATAACCTACATTGACTTTCGAGCTCTCACATCATATCACGGGGATTTTACCAATTTTCCATTTAATTATGAAATAATTTTTACTTTTATTATTCCGTTTGCATACCAGTTTACCGAGGCAATATACACTTTGGATAATAGAATTACATTGTTATTGCGTTAACAACGAAACTTGAGTATGCTTATTTTAGTTCACTGTTTTGCTTTTCTTTTAAAATAATTATAAAACATTTTCAGTTTTCCTTTCTTAACATTTCTTAACAGTTATTATGCATATAGTTGAAACTTAGAGATAAGAGAGTCATTTTACTGTTACGTGCTGATCATTACATAGCAAATCAGATAAGACATTATTTAACATCAGATTGTCTGGATTAATGTGTATGCAGGCTACACTATCACATACATGAATCACAATGAGTTTCGTGTAATGTGTCTCTCAATAAATTACATCGTAATGCAGTTAAAAAAAACTCGTGGTAATGTTTTAAATGTGTTATAAGTGTGGAAATCAAGCCATTTAACTTAAAAAAAATATCAATTATTCTCCAGATCGTTCTCCAAAGCCATGTAATTATAAATGTTCAAAGGCAATTGTACAACTACGCATTACAGCGACTGACTCTAATGTGATGGTAATTGCTCCCAACAAACCTAATTACATGTTAAAGTTTCTTTTTCTCCTGAGATAAGTAGCTCAGTTCTTGGATCACAAGAAATGGCTTCAACTTTTAATCTCTGAACATTGATGGATGGCGCCTTTTTTGCGAATGGGCAGTTTAGAATTATGAATGAGCATTAATTACAAAACAATGATGTTTTGTTGATAAAACATTAACACTATTGTAATTACATGAGCATGTAGGGCTGCAATATCACAGACTGACGTCTGTACAAACAAACCAGGCGTCTGGTTTATTCAATGTGTGTTTTTCAACTACTCACGTTGTTATATACACAAAATATACACACATTGCACCACAGTACTTTTATAAACACGCTTTGCACATGTAGTTTATGTCTTTGATTTGATAGATCTCATTCATATTTTTATCATACGACTGATGATGTTCTCGGCAAGATAAAGGCAACGGACATTTTCGATATCCGTTGGGGTCATATGTGGATAAAGATGCAAATTACAGAGGTCAAGTGAATGATGTCACGCGTTATCACTTCGAAGGCCTGTAATAATAGATAGAGCGTCATCTAAATATACAATTATTTATCAAACCTTCATTTGAGAAATGACAAAACAGATAGTGTGCACTGCATAGCGCTGCAATTGTTTTATGATCAGACAGTGCCAAAACATGGTCATCTGAGTTGAAATCTACCGAGTAAACAATTTACTCACAGGTAACAAAGGCAGTTTGATTAACATTAGCACGTTATTTGCATATTTCTCAGTGTCAGTGTCAGGTATTATTAAAGTTTGTACACTATATTCTGACGTTAGAGGGTTAAACATACACGACCTGATAAGCTGTATCCATAGAAAACGTTAACCCGTTTTGGCAGAAAATGGTGCGATATGTAAAACAACTATTGTGTTGGACCCTTCAGTGTGAGAGATAGTTTAGTAGGTCACATGCGATTTTCAGAGTTCAGACAGCAAAATGGTTGACCATTCAATCATTGTATCATCTTTTAAACTCTACTCCGAGTGTTTAGGTGAACACATTAAAATTCCCTCTCGAAAGAAAATTGACTTGCATGAATAAAGCGAACCATGAACATTCGTTTTATAACTCCTCTTATTGATTGATTAGAATCAGTTAGTCATTTGTAATAGCGATTTTCCTTTAAATGACATCACTTATTTCAGGGCGTGCTACAGCGCCTTTAAGATGAAACCAGAATAACACCTATTGTAACTAAACGCATAATTTAGGAGGCATTGTTTATGTCATTTTGTTTTGAAAATAGCACCCTGTTCATTTGCATATTTCGATACGTGTATTTGAAGTTCATCTTTGAAATTAGGAAATTATTGAGCTCGATAAGGCTGCACAATACATTTTTTAATTCCGAATGCAGGATATTGACTATCCCAAAACACAGGATAATAAAACAACTTAAGACACACTGCTCAAACTCTTTTTATAGTGTAGAAACATTTTCAAAACAAATAAACTATTTCTTAGCCAACACCATTTCTAGTTATGCTCAAATTAAAATTTGAACTAAGAATCTGGAATAAAGATTTTGCGATTTAGAGAAGCAAAGTATATTAAGGTACGTCCAGTCAATAAATAGAAGTGCTGACCATAAAAGAAATGTACCAAACTATGGTCCAACTTCCCCGCAAAGAATGGTAAGTCTTAACACTGGCTAATTTAGACTTTGCTGCTTTTCGTCACCTCTTCGTAGCCAGCTTGACTTGGTAGTACACATATAAATCTCTAGTAAGGAGAAGGCGAGGAAATGTTGCAAGGTTTAAATGAGCCATTGATGGAGACTGGCGTGGGTTATATCTTGCAGGAGAAGTTGACAGTTCCCTGACCTGGCCAGATCTGTGACCGTTCAGTACTGGGAATAAATGGTGAAGATGGATATCAGTAACTGGAACGATTTCAACACCCCAGTAAATATCTATCTGTCATGTCACCCGACGATTCGCCAATATAAATGGATTTTGTAAACCATTACACTTAAACACGAACACAACTATGCATAAAATTGTAATAACGAAAGTCAAGTAACATTCAAAAGCAATATTTATTGCCGAATAAACAGAGAACGCTTGTGCGGATATAATTACAGACTGTTATTCCAACGCAAACTTATTCTAATATGACTTCTTACTTTCTTCTCATCTTGCATTTTGAAATGGTTTCAAGTTATAATAATAATGTTGTCAAGTTAACCTAATGATCAGACAGTTTCACTTATAACGAGTTACACATGAGGCGAAGATCGATTACCTTGCTAACAATGATTTATGTGAATGGGTTGTTTTACAAATGTTCAAAGTCATTTGCTAAGACCAACAGTTGCTACATAAACACTCCACCTGAAAGCACATTTAAGACATTGATCATCGATGATATTTTCTCTGAGTAGTTAAACACAAATGTTATCACAATCGATTTCAAGGTTTCACAGTTAAATCTTATTTTCTTGTGATTAGGCACTACTAAGCTAACTTGTCATGATGCACGATCCTGTTAATAAACAAATACAGAGAATTCACTTTCAAGTATTTGCAGAATAATGTGAAAAAAAGGCTTATAGATAGGATTAGAATCATTTTTTAAAATCAGATTGTATACTTATATATTTTTCATGTTTTTGGTATGATTTTGTCCATAAGATGAAACTTGCATGTTCACAGTTAACCAATACAAACAATGTGTCTGGGTTTATTCCAAGCACACAACCATAATTTGATTATGAATACAATATGAAATTAATCATGCATGTGTCACCTTTATATGATAGAGTAAACGGTTGACAGAATCAATAGTCAATGGTCAATGGTCAACAGAACCAAATGACGAACCAATCACAGGACATTAGATCTGGTTCTTTAATGAGCAATTGAAGAGTTACTACACTCAGGACGTCACGTATCCAAGGATTAACCCTCACACACGTTTATGTGGTAATTATTTAGCAAATTGATATGTAGGATATTTCAACTGTACAGGGTTTTGTATGGTAGAGGATGTGAAAACTGTAACGGTAAAAGGTGTTTCATATTAAGTTAAGTCTAAATGTATAACCCCCAGTCAAAGGCGGTCTTTATCAGGGTACCTTAAGTGGTACTGACCAGCAGCTCTCTACTTTAGACTATTCGCCACCCACACCTGGCAACATCTAAAGGTCATTTGCAGATCTCCTGACAGGAACAAGTGCTCGTCTTTGTGAGGTTCGTGAGAATTATAGTAAGTGGAGCAATGCTTTGAAAATGTTTCTACAGTATAACATTCTTTGTCAAATCAAAACGTTTATTATTGATCTTGTTAACGACATCAGGACAGGTCGATTTGAATGCCCCATAGTCAATTTCGAAATTCGTTTAAAGGGTATTTAAAATTGACAAATGCCCGACTTTAAACTTTCTGAAACCGCCCCATCATTTACTAATATATGGCTTTTTAATTACACCGCCTAATTAGTCCCTACAAACGATTCACTGGAGTCATTGAGCCGTATGTGTTTTTGTGGGTTTGACGTCAATCCTAGGGCTTGAATACCAACGTACATGTTAATTTAACTTGTTTTAGCTAAATTAGCTAATTAACGTGACACAACAATTTTCAATTTTCAATTTTCCTGTCGCAAGCGTTACAGGCGAATAGATGGCCAATCAGACAGGCATGTTTAGTACTCTCACCAGACTCAATTTGAAGCTATTCTCAAACCCGGTTATAACCTTTGTCTTAATAATTAATTTCAAGTGTTTATTGTCTCGATTTCTTTGCTCATTTAATTCCAATATATAATGTAAATAGAGGTAATAATCTGTCATTCTTTACAAAAACATTACAGACGAACATTAAGGCAGTTTTATTAGGTATTAAATCGTTTTTATTACTCAACCGTGGTGAGATCACTCATTAGATAACAATGAGTTGGTTACACACATGTGTGATACCACCGCGTGCTGCAGTAACTTCATAATCGGCGCGTGACGTCATAGTCGTTTTTGGTTGACGTCACAATGTTAGCCACAAGACTGCAATAGCGGGTGATCTATTTGCAAGTGAGCGTCACTAACAACGATTTTATTGCAATTCTGCGCTATTTACATCATTGAGTAATAAATGAAATACTAAACTCGGGCCCGTTTGATAACATATTTATGAAACTCGTGAATGGCATCGGTATTTAACTCGCTTTCGCTCGTTGAAATACCAAACCATTCACTCGTTTGATAAACATGTTATCAAACGGGACATCATTTAGTATTCTATATTTCTCACTGGTGAAGTTGGCAGGGTAACAAGTGACCCTCATGGATACGATATTTTGAAGTCGAAAAGTAGTTAGGTCATATATTGCTCCTGGTTTCCTTATCTGCGAGACAGCAAATATCATTTTGTTTATCCATACTCAATGGTGCACTTATTGCATTGTAGGCGGTTGTAAGTCTGAGGATCAAGAGATGTTACTGAATTATGCCTAAGTCTAATATTATAGTATTTTTCACTCAAATTTACAATGTTCAGATTGGCATACTTATTTTATTATTATTTCATACGTTTTGGTATTTCATTCGAAAAGCAAAGTTCAACTTCAACTTCAACTGTAAAGTAAATACAATCTCAGAAACATTTTTAAGTCTAAAAATAATACGTATTCATAATTTATTTACCCGTGTACATCAATGATAAGTTTGCAAATAAGTATTGTAGATACACAATTTGTCTTCGAAAAGTTATTGTCATTAAAAATGCAAATGATGTCAAAGCGTCTTCCAAATTACATAATATTTTCATTAAAACAAAATAGTAGGGGCATACTCATATGGGATGCATCTGTAGTTTGAGTTAATGAGTTCATGGATGTCAATGGTATTTGTTTTACACATTACACATGATCAAGTTCCCTTTCATGTTAAGAAGTGAGAGAAAGGCAAACGAAATATATATAACAGAATCAATATTCCTCAGTTAGACTCAAATATAACTGTCAATCGGTAAATGTCTGGCCTCTGTAATCTCTTTGATAAATAGTCAGGCTTACAATAAATCAAATCTAGATCAGTATTCAGATTATTTTCCCCAATAATATCAAATGATATTAAGGCTCTTTTCTCAAATGATTACTGCAAGCGTCATAATGGAATTAAAATAACGTCAGAAGTAGTATTGACACAATACTGATAACATGAGCTTCATGTGTGCTGGTACAGTGTCCGTGATTCAGACACTTTGCTGATTCAGTGCTTAGATTATATAGGAACTGTTTCATTCACTCGTGAAGATGAACGTTAGCCCTGGCCGTCTGGAATGTATCCGGTTCAATTTAAGGCAAACAAGTGTTGGAAAATGTGTTTTCCGAACCATTTATAGACCATTTCAACATGTTATTACACACATCCTTAATTTTCAAAGTAAGCATTATTCAGCATCTATTTCGATGTTTTTGTATATATTATCTAATTATGTTCCATTTTAAACACACGATTATAAGTAACAAAGATAACAAATAGCCTCACACATATCGAGTTCTTTTTCCTCAATAATCTCGTATATCACTATTGTGCAACTACGATACGCTCAGAAGTGGTGGAATACACAAATCCAGCTTGACGCTCAGTGTCAATCCTTCATCTAATGATGCATATACAGGCTAGGGGCAATCTTATGTCATAATGATTCGATGCCTCACAACCATGTACAAGCTGCTTCATTCACTGATGAAGATGATTTTGATGGAGCGTTAGTCCCCTGGTCATCTAAAATATTAATATTGCAATTCCAACCACAGAGAAACAATTTCTCAAGCACTTCTTTAGACGTGATGGACGAGCATGAAATCAAGAACCTTAACCTTAACATTAATGACAGATTTGATACTGCTTGATTCGATCACATAATTTTGTTTGGGATTTAGACGCAAATTGTAAATTTGGTTGCCCTGATGCTGAAGCCACACAATTAGTTGTCCAATGTGTTTGCCTAAATCTAAAAGGTAAAACTTCTAATGATATAAGCATCTGTTCCTATCGCCCACACAGTCAATTTGTTGCAATCTTATAAATAACATGACAGTGACATGATCAGTAATTAGATTGCTCAGAAATAGCAGTTTGATTCCTCACATTCCGAACACAACACAAACAACACAACACGAAGGAAAACCTTGATCGTTTGTTTGTATTAAATTACACTTGATACAAATGACTGAAATAATCAGTAATTAGACGAGAGAGCGAGTTGGATTCCTAACAATCCGAAACTAATACAAAGGAAGACCTTGATCGATTGTTTGCAGATGACCTGTCAAACTAGAAGTCTAAAACAGATCACCATCATACAAAATATACAATTATTACACCCATAAACTAGAGGAACCTTAGGGTGAATACCTTGCAGGCAGAATGCATAGCGTTTCTCAGAAAGGCCTTCAAAATGGATGACTAAAGAACCTTCTTTGACCAAAGCCTAACTGTAGAACTAACTCTGCAAGAACACAATGACACTATATCTCCTTCATTAAATATGCCTGACATGAACGCTCTGAATAGTTCACATAAAGTGGAATTGGAAATGAAGGACTTTTGAGGAATTTAACACATAGTTACGAGTTATTAACAGTTTGTATGCCTTACTTTAAAACGCAATGTTCATCAGAAGCGACTAATTGAAATCTAGATTCGGGAATTATTGAATTATAGATACACAAGATATCATTCAGACAGTAAGACGGGCAATAACAATCCATTTCATTTCAAAGACAATTGTTGTCTCGGTTTCCATAAACAACAAACATGTATACTATGCTAATACGTTTAACATCCCATCTTCTCAATATAGAATGCAAATACCTGTAAAACATGTATCCCAAACCCGACGTACATTGTAATTCAAACTGAATAGAAATTATGAAGGTCAAAGGAATATGCCATCATGTCCAAAATAGGGCTTTCTGTACTTATATTTAATAACAATAGATTAAATCCTGTCTTTCGAAATCTGTTGTCTCCACCAACCTATCAAAGATACATCTCTTCAATATGAAAGACAGTTGTAGATCATATCAACCTCTGCTCTTTGCTATTACTACGACGGTCAGAAGGGGTCGGAACTGGTGATAGTAATCTTAATATACTTTGTAAAACAATAGGTGTTCCGAGACCCTCTTTAATATTAATAGTTAACTTTATATGGTGATTTTGTTTATCTGTAGAACATGGTTTTGAAGAAATGTTTTGCTTTTGTTATTTCATACTTGATATTACGTCTTCCCAACATGCCCGAGCAGGAGTTTTTCCCATGTGTTCTTGTTCAGGTTTGCATCACATGGAGATATATATTTGATAATAAAACAATGGCAACGCTTTGTTACAGCTCCTTATACCCTCACCAGGAAAACTAAGTTTAAGCTGAGCTCAATGATGGAATGTTAGAGCATTCAGTGAAGCATGTCGGTGTTTATTGGTAGGGGTGGGAACGCATTCTGCTATTGACTTGTTTCAAATAAGTTCACGAATTTTTTTAGGGCAAATACTATGATCTAAAATATAACAATGTTTTCTATTTATTACATCACTCGTTTGTGAATATAAGAGGATGATGCCACGCATAAATATGATGACTATAATGTGTAAGAAAATTTAATTTTGTTTTGCTTTGAACGCGTGAAACATACTAATATGTATTCCAAACTCAACAAATCTCTCTCAAAGGTCATATAAGGTTCATTCATATCATTTTTCGAAGTCATGTACATCTGTGTTCCTCATTAGAGAAAGGAACCTTGAACCTTATAAAACGCGTCCTTGATGTTTCACGATATACAGTCTCATTTGTATAAGGATTTATGTTACATCCAAATGTCCTTTAAATTTCTTTCTTGAATATGTTTCGACATTGATCTTTTTCATTCACACATATAACGTAAAATTTATATAAGGATTGAGGTCACATCTTTGAGTACTTGCTTTAAACAATGGTTTTGTTGGTGTCTGTCTTTTATTAAAATGTGTACTAATACAAAATAATGTACGTACCCAACTCATTCAGTTTATAGATATATTCTGAGTACTTTGCATTCTCGAGGTTTTTGCCACAACAAGTATTTAATATTAACATAGTCAGACACCTCGAACAATATGTTTGTAACATTCGCAATTGAATTATTCTCTCTAAACTACTATTGTGAGATCTTAAAATACAATTGGCTTATGTTGTCCTCCGTAAATCTAAGGACAAATATAAAATAGGATATTTGTAAATTATCGTTATATTTTGAGTAAAACTGGCTCTGTGTTTTTTTACCTTATATATATATATATATATATATATATATATATATATATATATATATATATATATATATATATATATATATTCAATATTAACAAAAACTAGTTCTATAGATAAAAACGATTTTATTTGAATACTGAATGTTGTTAATTGAACCATCGTAAAAATAGGTTTCCATTTAGGGATGTGCAAACAATAGTTATCTCCAGACATCCTCTAAACAATCTCATTCAACTGTTACCATCAATTGCAATGATTATGATGGTTGGGAGTGTCAGACAAGGAAACATTGCAGAGACGGTTGAGGAAGTAAGTGCTTTGATCAGACAAAGAACAGCAAACATTTATGTGGGAATTTTCCAGAATTAGTGCTATCAGTTATCTATTGTTCAACTAAAATTGGTTTGGTATATACAAGCTCTGTCTGATGATACTAGACGTTAACTGTTCTGTGTTATTCTGTGTATAAGCCTTATTTAGATGCATGTGAGGCTTTGAACGACATCACTTAAATGTCTTTGATTATGTAAAAAAAAAGTATATTCTCTTCAATAACTATGTTCTGTTCCATAACTGTGTATACAATAAGAGCATTTATTCAGCTAATCCCGAAAAACTGAATACACCTATATGGAATTGAAGACCAAAGAAATAACATTACATTACATTGATGAAAGTACAATAATTATTTTGAAGTCCTCCTATCTTGTACAAATGTACATATATATAAGAAACTAATCAACATGGTTACATGAATAACGTTGATATTTCATTCGTTGATGCGCATCCTGAAACATAAACAGTGTTAACATGTCTATTCCAGACGTCTCTGTTTTTATAAAAGAAGCTGTATGAAACGCTCAAGTATTACAATATCTTACTTCATTTTCAATACTTTGGTTTTGTTATTTTACAACAAAAAAGCTTCTGCCAATGCGTTTTATTGCCAGCAATTTGGCAGGCGGTTGAGAAGGTCGAGTAACAGAGGAGGTTATAAAGTTTCAGTATCAGGCATTGATAACTTCAATGAGAGCTTTCTAGTGGAATTTGGTTTCTTAACAGATAATAGAAGATTGCTTCATGTAATTGTGCACGTACTCGTGCTGAATGAATAACCTAGCATCTATTCCGTATTCACTGATGCAAAATAGTCATCGCATTGTTCCTGTCAAAGGTAATCAATTATGCCAATATTTATTGTGACAATAGATACGAGTCTACTACATCAATTTATTACCCATGTGGCTGAAAAGAACCGAGTAAATATGTTGATATGAGCACATCGAAAAATGGGGAAGATGTATTTGATAATTTATGGGAAAACTCACTTTAAAACATAACTGATTTAAAGCTTCAAGTTGGACAGATTTAACAGTAATGCATTTACATGATAATTATAGGTGAATTCATGCCTAGTAAATCGGATATTACAACATATCACAATCGCCCTTGGTCATGGAGAATGACATTTATCAAAGCACATTGTGATCTCGTTGTTATCATGGCAGACATGGCTCACTGTATGAGAATCTGTTTGAATGTTCACATGTAATGAAACAGTGATAAATCACTTTACTCAAGTTCTGCTATATAACATGTCCTTTCATCTCCGTCAATACATCTCGTTGCATTGATTTTATTTTATTTTTAGTAATGCTTCCTAAATTAAACTTGGAAAAACAATATCATTTGACAGGCGATTAGAAACAATGACTGACCTAGTGATCTATTGCCAAGAAAAAGGTTGGATCACTGAAGATTTTAAATCGTTATTCTACTCAGTGTTACAGAAACCAGTATCTATATTGGTAACGAGAACCATTGTCTGACCTCTTGATCTTTTCCCATAAAAATGGTGCAAACTATTGATTCCATGTTTGCTTGCTCTGTGATTACAAATCGAGGTGGATAGAATTCTTCATAAAGCAGACTATTTTTAAGATGACAGGAATCTTTATCTGAACTTTTGATCTCTTATCAACTATTGTTCTTAAAAATATCGTTATTGTTGAAGAATGTGGGATGTATGTTGTAAGAGTAAGAATGTGAAATAAAAACAAATATGATGCCAAGATAAATCAAGGAATTGAATAGATTGACATAGCTATCTTGCCGTTATAACATCAGTGAAACATTGAATGAGATGATCAAATATGCGTAACTACATTAATGTTGTTTACACTAGAATTTTAGAATGTGATTCTTCTGCATGAAAGGTTTGTGCAATTTAAGAAACTTCAAATGCGGTTGATATTAATCATTGCAAAAAACTCATTTGAAACGATTTAAATTAAATCAATCTTAACAAAAATTGATGTAAAACAAATTAGTTTCAGGAGTGATTCATACTTTAACCAGGCACTGATGGAACATTATTTTAATCTTGACAGTGGTACTCCATTGCTTTAAACAAGACACCAAGTTTTTTGTGTCTGGGATTGGATTTCACGTGTGAGAGATATTTTCATGGATCTTTATCTGATCTACCGTGTTATTATATTGATTACCAGCCCAGATGCAATAAGTAGGAGATCAGACATTATTCGGATTCAACGTTCGATCTCCTGGATTGATCTGTATTTAGGCTACACTATGACATATATACATCTTAATGAGACGTTTGTTTTGTATCTCCTCAGAAATTGTAGTATAAAATAATAAACATGCTTATTTTAAATCATATGTGGTAGGAATAAGGAAAACTTCTGTGTTTTGAACAAGCAGGAACAAAACACAAAGCGAACTAATATTACTAATTTATCGATGTTTTCATTTCAGACTTTCTTGCTCAGATGGTCTCAAAGGCTTTTGTAAAACTTTACAAGTGATCTTGATGTATGGGAAATTAACATCTTGCATCTTCGCATAACCCATTCTAATATTACAATCACCAATTGAAATCTCAAATATGACGAACATATGGAGTTCTATATATCATGATTTAAAACGAAATTGACAAAAAACCTTACGTTGTTAATTATATTTGTCAATGTTATTGAGAAAATACAATTGTGATATAGAGCCTAACTTAAAAACCAACCAAAAACAACACATTTTAAAACAAGTAAATATCAATACCATGACTTTGATTGCAATTAAGTAAAAAGTAAGAGATTGAATTGAAAAACGAATTTGGATCCGTCACTTATACCTCGGGTATTTTACCATTTTTCCATTTAATTATGACATAATTTTATTTTTTATTATTCTATTCGTATACCAGCTTACCGACACAATATACACTTTGGAAGATAGAATTACATTGTTATTGCGTTCATACCACAACTGGACTATGTTTTATTTCTCTTTCTTTTTTTCTTTTGAAATAATGATAAAACATTTTCAGTATTCCTTTTGAAAGATTTCGTAACAGAGTGGAAACTACTAAAGAGAATAAGTTTACCGTTGTGAACTGTTCATTGTTCATCATATGAGATATTATTCAACATCAGATTGTCTGGATTGATTTGGTTGCAGGCTACACTATCACATAAATGAACCACAGTTACGTTTGTGTAATGTTTCTCCCAAATAAATCATATATCATAATGCAGTAACAAAACATGTGGTCATGCAATTAAAAGCAATTTAACTTATATTGATAAATATTGATTTTTCTCCAGATCGTTCTCAATAGCCATGTACGTGTACAAAGGTAGTTGGACAACTTGGCATTACAGAGACTCGCTCTAATGTGATGGTAATTGCTCTCAACAAACCTAATTACACGTTAGAGTTTCCTTTTCTTCTGAGAAAAGTAGCTTACTTTTGGATCACAAGAAGTGGATTCAACTTTACACAATATCGGAACATTGATGGATGACGCATTTCGTGCGAGGAACAAAATAAGGCAATTAATTACACATGAGCATTATTTACAAAACAAATATGTAGTGTTCATATTGTATTTACATACACATGCCTGGCTGATGTTTGTGCAAACAAAGTTGGTGTCTGGTTTATTCAATGTGTGTTTTTATCATACTATTATTGTTGTTGTATAAGCACATACAAAGTAAATTTATTTGTTTGTTGTGTTTTTTAAGGTGTAGTAAAGTAGAGGAATATCTGTTCTTAATGCACACCTCTATCCCTTTCACCACAGGTCACCAGTATATGTAAACTGTATGTTATACATACATTATGAATAAACAGCAATTGCTTTGCGTGGAACTGATTCGCTGAACACTGTCGTAAGAAGTTCAGTTCATACCTGTATTAATTTAAAATCGGAACGTCATATTTTATCCACGCCCCCATAACGTGAGGTTCATGACCTTTTGCTGCCTTTTGGATTTTCATTGGCGGATGAACGAGTTGAAGGCGGGGCTAATAATCTATTGACGTTTTTGATTGACTTTTGTCTCTTTCATGGTGTTGAGCTTTGTATTCATATGTGCAAATAGTGCAGCTCTAATTGTTTCAAATGGAAATCTTTGGAGCAATGAAACCTTTAGAAAACATCAAGTATGTTTATTTATAAGAACTGACTTCACAATTTATTAAGTTTATGGAGGTATAAACTTAGAAAACCACTGCGCAAACTTTATACCTCCATGAACTTAATGGGGGCGGGATAGCGCAGTGGTTAGCGCGTTCGGCATCGAATCAAGAGGTCCAGGGTTCGAATCCCGCCAGGGGCACGGCAACTTTGTCTGCTGTAGAGAACTGTTCTACACGCAGTAAGGTTTGGGTGCAATGCTACACTGAATTTCATCGCAGTAACACCCATGGTTCGCTAGTTCAAGCCGCTGCTCGCAGGTTTCACCGCAGTGCATAGCCACATGGCGTTGCGGGCTTTCTCCCTGCCATAATACTAGCAGCCGCGATATAAGTGAAATACTCTTGAAAGCAGCGTTAAGCCCCAACTCACTCACTCGGAGTGAACTTAATAAATTGTAAAGGCAATTCTTAAAAATACCCCCACATGTCATAATTCAGTCTCAATCACCATGGCTCATCAATGACTAATTCAAGCTTTGCTGCAATCTGTGCTAATTTGTCAGCGCACTACACCTGAAATTCACAATCACACTGCTAGCACAAGACAGGTAGCAAACTACAGTTTTAATTCGTCAGTGACGGAGATTGTGGGGTACTTGTGGTTGCTTGTGTATATTTGCTGTTCTTATGAGAGTTGTAGTCCATCCTTCTTAAATCATACAAAAGGCAAGTTGAAGAGTGAATGCTTTCTAACATTTCCTAACATTAACATCGCGGCTATTTCACACCTTGCAAATAGCACTAACAGAAGTATTTTATAATTACGCTTTGTATATGTAGTTTATGTCTTAAGTTGGTCAAAGGATATTCTTATGTGCATTGACTCGAACATTAATCGCAGTCCTAGAGAAAACGCCATCAACTACATTAAAGATGTTACTGTAGCAAATTCTGTACACATGGACTATCTACGAGTTCCAAACTGATTTAATTAGCCAGGGATAGCGAATGGTGCCGGTTATGCCGACAGTGTTCAAATCTGTGACTTTTCAGGACCAGAAATATTGATGATGAAAATATGTAAACAAAAATAGAACGATTTCAACATCTCAGTTTATGTATATCATTCAAACATTATCTTAACTACCAATATAAGTGCATGTTTTAAATCAATGCACTTAAACACGCGCACTACTGTGGAAAAACAACGAAAGTCACGTAACATTCAATAGCAGTATCTGTCGCTGTGAAGTGTTTGTATTTCCCACACTCAGTAAATAGTGAAAGATTGTACGGATATCCTTACACACTGTTATTCAAACACAAACCTATTCTAACCATTAAGCATGACTTCTTACTTTTTTCTTATTTTGCAATTTAGATGGTTTTTCAAGCCACAATAATAGCCATTGCTGTGTTGACCTTGATAAGACAGTTACACTTGGATAAAGAGTTACACATGCGCATCTAATCGATTACCTTTCTTACAATTATATATTTGAAACAGTTGTTTTTATAAATATGATATTCTCAAAGTCATTTGCTAAGCCAAAAAACTGTTTCATAAACACTCTACTTGAAAGCACATTTGTAGTCATTGATCATAGACGATACTTTCTCTGAGTAGTTAAACACAAATGTTATTTAAACCATTTACAAGAAAACGCAGTTAAATCTTAATTTTTCTTAAGATTAAGTAGTACTGAACGAACTATTAAAGTTAATATTCTTCTGTATTGATACACTGTTTGCCACAGATTTCACTCTCTACATTCGGAAGACAATGTGAAACAAAAATATGTCCATAAAATGACACTTGATTGTTCACGTTTATTGACTGAATACAACCAACACAATGGTTGATAGCATTATCATCAGGTTCCAGTACTGATCACTTGTTGTACTACAGGTATACTCTCTGACATTGAATTGTTCAAAGAATATGATTGACGTTATTTAAGCAACTGTTTTACATCACAAGATCTTTTAAACTGTGGTTCTCAATAGGACATTACATCGGGTTAACTAAGGGACGATGGAAGAGTTACTACACTCTGATTGATCAGGACGTCAAGCATACGAAGATTTATTGATACGCATGTTTATGTGGTAACCATTAAGTAAATGACCAACGGATTTGTGGATTCTTTAAATTGTAGAGGGTTTACATGTAAAGCTGCCCCTAAAGTTAATACGGACCGTAAGTTCAATAAAACGGCAGCCGCCCCCTTAGATTTATTCAGCAACCACTACCAGAAAATCAAAGGCTATCTGCAAACCACATGGCCGGAACAAATGCTGAGGTGAATATCCCTACTCCTCGTGAATTAATGTCCTTATACCCACTATATATGAAAAGGCCACACCATGATTTTTTTCCAACAAGCATTTCCAATAAGCATTTGTTTTGTTGCCATCTATTCAGTAATTTGGATTTCTAAAATTAAAAACAATTGGTATGTGCTTTTTTTATATTGTGAGTTATAATATGAGCTTTAATCTTATTAAAGACAATAATGTTTGAGGCGCAGAGTACTGTTGTGAAAATCTTTCTAAACTATAGTATTCTTCCACGTATAAAACGATTAATAGATTATTAATTAATTAAGTAAAACTAAAACCTTAAAAAAAAATCAGTTTTATTAGGTAGTATTTATCTTGTTTATCACTGGTGAAATTTGCAGGATATCAATTGATCTTCTCTTCTCATGGAGACGAAATTTTGAATGTAGTTTAGTGACATATATTTCTGAGAGCAACAAAAGTTGATGTTTCAGTTCTATTCACTTTCGATGTTCTTCAAAGTGAATGGTGACCAAGGAGATACAAAAATTCAAAATATATGGTATGTGATATTAGGGTTGTAGTTCAGGGAATACTGAAAAGGAATACTTTATCATCATTTTATTGTTCATCAGATGTAGTTTTTCGCATAAAACAGATCTTGAAGACTATTTTAAATGTGTTACAATTGTCTGGCATATTTGACATAATATGATCTACATTCATGTTTGGCCCGCTCCATCTTAAGCCAATGTAAACATAGTAAAGGGTGAATTTGTCAGCTGACTATCTCATCTCATCAAATGTTCACCCTTTCTCAAACTCATCACAACGGGATAGTAAAATGAATTTCAACGACACAGTTTACCCATAGTTTATGATGCATGTATTGTATTTCAGGCGGCTGTAAGTCTGTTCCCAAGTCTAACATTAGATGGTAATATATTTCACTCAAGTTTACAATGTTCAGCATTGCATAATAATAAATAGTAAATCTATTTCAGACTAGCACTGGTTAGTTTAAAAATCATAAGTATTCATCATATATTTACTCATGGGAAATATCAATGATAAGTTGGTCAATGAGTATTGTAGACACACTGTTGTCTTTGGAAAGTTACTTGTCATTAAATAATGCAATTGATGTCCACACATAATCCAAATTACATGATATTTTCACAAAGACATTATAGATGATAAATAATCATATTGGATGCATCTGTAGTTTGAGTTAATAAGTTAATGAATGTCAATGGGATTATTTTACATATTACACATGATTTAGTTCCCTTTTATGTTAAGAAGTGAGAGAAAGGCAAACGAAATATTACAGACTAAATATTATCCAAGGTCACCATCGCAATTTATGGACCATTTCAACATTTTCTTAGACAAACATATTTAAGTTTCAAAGTAAGCGTTATTCAGCATTTATTTATTTAAACATCATTATTTAACACATGTTCGTTATTCAACCAATTAAGTACATTTCATTGTAGTTTGAATTACTAAATTAAGTCGATGTTTTTGTACATGTTATCTGATTATGTTCAATTCATGTTGAGATAAGATAACATATCGGAGTAAAATGTTTTTCCGTATCGGTAGCAATAATACATGTAAAGTATAATAGATTATTTGAATTCAAAATTGCCTTAAAATATTCAATATAGGGTATTCAAATGTGATCAGCAAATTTCTATGCAGTCGCAAAGCTTTCAATAAATAGTCAGATCTACTACACTCGTAATGCAGCGCAAACTTGCCATTTTAAACAAACAATTGAAAATAACCTAAAACAAATAACCTCACACATGTTGAGGCCTTTTTTATTAAAAAAATCTCGTATATATTTACGGTATATTTACAATAGGCCCATACGTGATTTGAATACACAACATCGCAGCTTCCAACCTGCAGTGTCAATCATTCAGCTAAAGATCAAAGCTAAAGGCAATGTAATGATGCGATGCCTTACACCGTGTACAAGCTGCACATTCACTCATGAAGATGATTTGGAAGGAACGTTAGCTCTGATCCTCTAACAATTAACCAGTGCAATTCCAACAACACAAAACCATTTATCGAGCACCTTCAGGCAAAATGGACGAACCCTAACCTCAACATTAATGACATGTTTGATAAAGCTTGTTTCTATCACAAAATATTTAGTTGTAATTTGGACACAAATTGTACATGTGGATGCCCTGATGCTGAAGCCCCACAATTAGTTGTCCAATGTTTGAGCCTAAATCTAAAACGGTAAAAGTACTAACGATATTCAGCATATGTCTCTATCAATCAAACAGTCAATTCAATTTGTTGTAATCTTATAAATAACATGACAGTGACATGATCAGTAATTAGACTGCTCAGAAATAGCAGTTTGATTCCTCACATTCCGAACACAACACAAACAACACACCACGAAGGAAAACCTTGATCGTTTGTTTGAATTAAATAACACTTAATACAAATGACCTGTTAAACCGGAAGTCTACTACAAATCACCATCATACAAAATATATAATTATTACACATATAAAATAGACGAAACTTAGTGTGAATAAATCGTAGGAAGAACGAATAACGTTTCTCAGAAAGATCTTGAAAGTTGATGACTAGAAAACCTTATTTGACCAACAAGCTCTGCAAGAAGACATTGACACTAGATCTCATTCATTAAGTATGCCTGACATAAACACTTGGAGTAGTTCACACAAAGTGGAATTGGAAATGAGGGACTTTTGAGACATTTTACATGTAGTTACAACTGTTACCTTTTTTTAATGCCTTTAAACCGCAATGTCAATCAGTAGCATCTAATAAAAATCTAAATTTGGGAATTCCTGTGCCACAACTCTTCACACATAATTAATATACCGAATAAATAATATACCTTCTCAAATAGATTACAACCAACCTCAGGCTTGTCCGCTCTTACAGATACCTATTACTGAAGACAGCTGTGGCCTTGCGAATGGTCAGGTTTCTAGATGAGTTCAACTTGTGCCCTCAATTTGCTGTTCATTTTGTCCTATGGCCAGGTTCCAAGTACTATTATTGTGTATATACAACGGCAATCTTAATCTATACGTTATGCTATAAACTAAACACACTGATACTTTTAACACCTCATCTACTCAATGTAGAATGCAAATACCTGTAAAAGACGTATCCCAACCCAGCTTTATCTATCCCGACGTACATTTTAATTCAAACTGAATAGAATGTATGAAGTTAAAGGGAATATAATAGGCATGTCCACAAATATGGCTTTGGGTACTTATAATTAATATATTAATAGATTAAATCCTGTGTTTGGCGATCTACTGTTATGTTTTATACAGTGACTGCCATGATGTCTATGAAATCAGAAGGGGTCGGAACTGTAATAGTAATAGTGATAGTAATCTGAATAAGTGATCAAAGATCCTCTTTAATTATTTATCATTAAATACTATATAGTGATTGTGTTTTTCTATAGAACATGGTTTTGAAGAAATGTTTTGATTTTGTTATTTCACACGTCTTACCAACATGTCTTTTTTTGATGGTTTTTCCATGTGTTCTTGCTCAAGTTTGCATTACATGGAGATATATAATTCAGAATATAACAATGGCGACGATTTGGCATAGATGTCGTTTGCGAAGTCTCAATGATGGAATGGTAAAACTTACACTGCCAGCTGTAGGTGATTATTGGTGGGCGTGGGCACGCATTCTGCCATTGACTTGTTTCAATTAAGTTTCTTTTAGCGCAAATACAATGATCTAAAATATAACAATGTTTTATTATTTATATATTGCATCACCCGTTTGTGAATATCACAGGATGATGCCCCACATAAATAAGACTACTATCATGTTTGAGACAATTTAATTATTTTGCTTTGATTGCGTGGTACATACTGATATGCATTTCCAAACTCTACAAGTCCTTATCAAAGGTCATATAAGGTTCATTTCAATCATTTACATAATTATGTGTCCGTCATTAGAGAAAGGAACCTTGAACCTTATAAAAATGTGTCATTTATGTTTCACGAAGGAATCACTGAAATGAAATTGATCATTTACAAGATATACTGTTTCATTTTTATAAGGATTTATGTTACATGCAAATCTCCTTTGAATTTCTTTCTTGAATATGTTTCGACATTGATCCTTTTCACTCACACATATAATGTTAAATTTATATAAGGAATCAAGTGACATCTTTGATTACTTACATCGATGCTTTAGAAAAGGGTTTTGTTGGTGTCTGTCTTTTATTGTAAAATTTTGTATTAATGCAAAATAATGTACGCATTCAAATAATTCAATTTAAAAAAAATTCTAAATTTACCAATTTTAAAACATACAACCTGTAACCGTTGGCATGGCATTGTCCGTAAAAATAGAACATGCACTATTTATAAATCCCCTACGATTGCAGATGAGTTCCATTATTTATTCAAATGCCATGCTTTTCTAGAAAAAGGCAGAAACACAGTCCTAAGAAATATTTATCATTTCCAAACTTAAAGACATATTCGTAGACTGTATTTGTTTCACTTTACTCCAGTTCTGCTATTCATCATGTACTTTCATATCCGTCAGCACATTAAGTTGTATTGATTTTTTTTAATTTTTAGTAATGCTTCCTAAATGAAACTTGGAAAAAGAATAGCACTTGACAGGCGATTAGAAACAATTGCTGACCTAGTGATCAAGAAAAAGGTCGAAGATTTTAAATCGTTATTCTACTCAGTGTTACAGAAACCAGTATCTATATTTGGTAACGAGATGATCTTTTCCCATAAAAATTGTGCAAACTATTGATTCCATGTTTGCTTGAACTGTGGGCAGATGTGGGCAGAATTCCTAATAAAGCAGACTATTTTAAAGATGACAGGAATCTTTATCTGAACTTTTGATCTCTTATCAACTCCTGTCCTGAAAAATATCGTTTTTGTTGACATGCATCTCTTTGAAAAAAGAATGTGTGTTGTAAGAGTAAGAATGTGAAATAGAACCAAATATGATGCCAAGACAAATCAAGGAATGGACATACCTTTATAACATCAGTGAAACATGAGATGATCAAATATGTATAACTACATTAAGGTTGTAATGTAAAAATTTAACTTGAATTTTAGCATGTCATTCTTCTGCGTAATGTGTTTGTGCAATTATAGAAACTTCACCTTTAGTTGATGTTAATCGTTGCAAATAACTCAGGTCAAACGATTTCCATAAAAGCAAATTTGAACAAACAGTAAAACAATAAAAAGTCCCAGGAGCGATTTATACTTGACACTGACACTGATAAAGCACTGTTTGTTACTAGCCACTGATGGAATATTGTTATAAACTATTCAATTAAACTTTTGTCTATGGTTGGATGTCACGTGTCAGAGATGTTTTTATGGATCTTATTCTGATCTACCATGTTATTATCTTAATTATCAGCTGAAAAGATGCAATAAGTAGGGGATCAGACGTTATTGGGATTCAACGTTCGACCTGGTGTGATCTGTATTTAGGCTACAATATCACGTTGAGATGTTTTGTATCTCTTAAAAAATGTAGCATTATCTTAATATACATGTACATTTTTTAAAGTAATTTTAAAAGTTGAAAGGTTTAGCCATTGGTGGTGGGGTGAATTGGGATGAGATGAGGTTTAACGCCACTTTAAAGAGTATTCACTTATATTGCGGCTGCCAGTTTTATGGCAGGGAGAAAGTCAGCATGGCCACGTTGCTATGAATTGCGGTGAAACCTGCGAGCATTGGCTGGAACTAGCGAACTCTACTGCAGACAAATTTGCCGTGCCCCTGGTGAGATTCGAACCCCGGACCTTTTGATCCAAAGACGACCCCGCTAATAACTAGGCTATCTAGGCATGCAGATTTGAAAACCTGTGATAATTAAATAGACATGTATCATTCAAACTCTGTCTTTTGAACAAGCAGAAATAAAACACAAAGCAAACTAATATGACTAATTTATCAATGTTTTCATTGAGGATGTTCTTGTTCATATAATCTCAACACGTTTTATGACTCAAACACCATCTATAATCACCTGTAAAACCTTTACAAATGATACAATCATACATACATACACTTGTATAGGCCAATAACCGGAGGACGCTCAAAGGCGCTTCGGGTCTAAGATTGTAAATTCATCACATAATGTTCAAAGGCCCAGGAAAAAGACAGGTCTTTAGATTTTATTTAAAAGCAGATAGATCAGACATCGATCCTAGTCAACGTGCGGTGTTAACAGACACTGATCACAACATCGGAGGGAACGTGGGGGCGGATAGGGCTGGAACAGATCAGTGAGGTACTGTGGAGCTTCACCATGGATACTCTTGAACACAAGGAGAAGAATGTTGTACTTAATCCTGTCGTGTACAGAAAGCCAGTGAAGAGAATAAAACACCGGAGTTATGTAGTCAGATTTCCTTGACTGGGCGTTTACTCTGGCTGCAGTATTGTGCTCCGTCTGAAGCCTTTGTCTACGAAGACTTGGGAGACAGATAAGAAACGGGTTTGGAGACGCTGAGGATGGAAGACTATAAGTCCTGTTTCATCGTCATTCAGTTTGAGTTGATGACATTCAGTTTAGTGGGATAACATCTAGTGTTTTATACACACTGTTCAATCGGAAAAAACGAAGATTAGGCTGATGACGAAACTAAGGGCTTAAATGGCATGTAGACCTGAGCATCGTCAGCTTATAAGTACAGAATTAGCCATCCTGGTCATCTTAAATGTAACCTGAGCAATTCCAACCAAACAAAACCATTTATCGACCATTTCTTTAGGCACAAAGGATGAACGTTAAATCAGGAACCTTAACCTTAACATTCATGACAGATTAGATACGGCCTGTTTCTATCACATAATCATTTATTATAATTTGGACACAAATTGTACAATTGGATGCCACAATGCTGAAACCCGACAAGAAGTTGTCCAATGTTTGTTTCTTAATCTTAAAAGTGCTAACGATATTCACCTTCTGTTTCTGTCACTCAGACAGTTAATTTGTTGTAATCTTATACATAACATGGCTGACATGGTCAGTAATTAGATGAGAGAGTGATTACTCAGAAAAAGCTGTGGTAGTGTTTATATTCCGTCAATGACACACGTCTTTCAGAGGAAAACTTTGATTGTTTCTTTACAAGATGAATCAAATCTCACTTAATGAGACAACACGATCTGTCAAAGTGTAAAAAGGCCACCATTAAACAAAGTAAATAATTCTGACACATAACAAAGAGGAAAGTTAGTGGAAATAAATCGTAGTAAGAATAAATAACTTTTCTCAGAATGGCCTTGAAGTACATAATTAAAGGAATATAACTGTCAAAAGTATCAGCTACCTCTGCAAGAACACAATGACAATATATCTTACTCATTAAAGAAGTCAAGCCAATCTGAAAAGTTCACACAGTTGGTTGAGCGTCCTCTCATCACCTGGAGTTCCCTGGTTCGGTACCTGACCAGCAGTATCAACAGATGTTGAAATATGACAGATGTTGTCATTTGTTCAACATTATAAAGATAGGAAAACAATTCAAAGTGCTACATTGTGGATTTTTATGTGCTTACAGCTCCAAGAGAGTTTCCAAATATGAGTGATCTGAGGACAATGAAGAGTTATCATTGTTATCATCAACTGGTTATGTACATTATACTCAACAAACAAATATGTCTGCGAAATGATGCTTTGATAAGGCTGTTATCACTGCTGTAACTTTATTTAGTTCTTAATTATTGTGACTTTGTTTGTAGAGAATAACTATGCAAGTAAAATGTATACATGACATTCAACATGAGAAAACTGCTCAAGATTTCAAACATGTTTTGGGACTGAATAGGTGGCCTCAGAAATTAGGATATCTATATTTCCAAAACTCAACTGTTTTAAATTGCATCGTTGAGGTGAGGAGACTTAGGATTATTGCAACCTCATTTTCAAGTGAATATCATGCTATCAAGGCCACTTTTACTATGCATGTGGCAATGAATTAAAAGCGTTTGAATTAGTGCACCTTTGGTGGTATTTAAATGCAGCATTGTTCCCCAAACCATACAGAGAAAGTCCCTCACAAGATGTGAACCACGTACCACGAACAAGCATAATTGATATTCATGTTCTTTATTCCAACATTGTTAGGATTTGTAAAATAATTTCTGTAAGCCATCTATAAAAAAGAGTATTCGCGAGTCACTGTGTGAAAGCAATTATTCAACTCTTTTTGAATCAACATACATCGGATCTTTATCATTCTTCAATGAAGAAATTTAATGATCTTTATGATAAGTTAAATGAGAAGTTCAAGATCAATGAAGACTGGTGATTGATTTATCTGCCAGTAACAAATTCTACGTTGGCTAGAACAACACTTGATATTAAATATCATTATATTTCTGGTACTTTGTCTTGATAATTCCTTTACAGTGTATCCATTATATGATACACAGAAGCTAATGAAGCCATTATAAAGCAGCCTCATTAGCCTAAGGACTAATCATGACAAGCATTAGAAATCAATGTTTTGCAAGAGCTGAAAACCCCATTTATAAAAGTGTTTGGATTATCTTCTTTTGTTATTGTCAACCTATCATAAAAGGCAAAACAAAAGTAGGCTTTTTATTAACATGTATTAACGTGCATTGACATATTGTTTCGTTGTTAATGGATGCATTTTATGACTCAGTTGTAATAATTCCTAAGCTTAGTATCGATTAAGACAATATCAGGTATCTATGTCTCGTTGATGCAGCATACAGCTAGCTCCATCTAAGAATGTTCATAAATATAACTACAGGTCATTGCACTGCCAAAGTACATAACTTTCATAACAGACATATATCACAATCACGATGGTCTTTGAAATAAAAGTATGTTCCGTAAATACCTTTATGTAAAGTAATGCAGAACTGTATAAACCTTATATAAAATATTTGATATCAAAGTAATGTAGAACATCGTTGAAAATGATATGAATGAAGGTGAAAATGCAAAAAAAGTAGGAGTTCGCTCATGAAAAAACAACACCAGGTATTAATCAATGCTTCAGCTACATAAATATACACGTTTCAGCTTCGTGGTACAATTATCTTTGGAAAGGAACAATTGGAAATCAATAAAGCGTCTAAACCACGTGGATAACAATTTGGCGTGATTATTTCTTTGGTTGCATTGAGAATCTTTTAAACAAAGTTGCAAGTGTCTAAATGCATTTTGAATTTTTGTTTCCTTTCTTTTACCTTAAAAAAATAGAAATCTACAATCGGACTTCCCCTTAAATGGATCACCCAATCAAAAATCCGTTCAACACATTTACAGATCATATTGAATATTACAATCGCTTCAGTCGTTAATTCAGGAATCAGCTAACAAAAAAAGTGTGCAAGTAATAATAATAATATCGATTAGGGTAATAACAATAGGTCTTCCAAACTTAAAGACCTAATACCTGTTAGTTTCTTCTTTGAAACCTGTATATTGAAAATAATGGGCAAACTATTTCTTTTACGTTTTTAAAAAAAACAGATAAACAAAAGGATAGCTAAATTCGAGACAAAGCAACATAATACACTACTTTCAAAGTATGGATGAGGCCAAGTTCTCTGAACTTTTATAAGATATATAAGAGCAGAGAATGGACAAGAAATTAGAGGATATTTAGATTAGAAATAGAATGGCATGGTATTCAAAAGGGAAAACATACAAAATACATTTGTAATCTAGACAAAAAAAATGTCAGCAAATCAATTGTTTCCAATCCTTGCTGATTAATGGCTGATCAAAGAAGAGAAATACTTTGAAGACAAAAACAGATAATGGCCATCGTGAAGGAAAATAGCCTTTTCGGGGACCGTTTTGAAGACAATCTTTGAAGCGTGACTTCTTTTCGTTTTAATAAAAATTAACAAGCCTCTGACCGACTGAATATTGAGAAACCTCTGGTATTTGTTGTACACTGTACGCGTAGCTTTAATTTTTGTCAAAGTGAGAATTCAATTTAAAGTGCACTAAAATAAATGCATCTGTAGACAAAAAAATCATTCATGCACATGTGGAATCATGGAATTGAACGAGATTGATAGCATCTAGATGTCTTCAATGCAATTTAGGTAATTAATTTAGAAGTCGATGTTACTCAGTGCAAGTAGATGATAGGAAAACCAAATTTTTTGGATTCAGTTCTCTCCTATGAACAAACAACACGTATCAGCGTACATTCAGACGCTTTTAATTCATCGGGTTGAGATACCTATGTTACAGACTACAAGTTAGATAAAAATCCATAAATCTTTTTTCGTATGTATTTGACTTCTAAATGCCATTCAGGACAGATCATCATCTGATAAGATTCCATATATTCTTCTCTCAGTGAATTTAAGTGAAACGTTATCCAATAGTCTAAAAGATAAAATCTATCGTTTGGATAATATATACATAAATGTGTCTCGCATTGACAGAAATAGTATGAGAACACAGTGACCCAACATCTATCACAGACACTGACATCAGGCATTCTAGGTCTCCGACAAACTGTCTATGATAATCATACAATCTATTTTGTACCCCGACAAAGACAGGCAAGCGTTTCATTGTTTCCAGATAGACCTGCACAAATTTAATTAACAGCTTGCAGTGTATCTCCGTTTTTTTGTTGGTATAACTGTAGGTCCACTTTATGCCTTTCAATTATTTGTAAAGACAAATCAGATTGTTTGACAAAAGTTAAGTTTGATGAGACGGTCTTAAAGAATTACAAAATATGATATTATCAACAGTTTGATGAGTAGGTAGATGATTGCATGGTAGCAATGCATATACCTGGTGAACCAACAGATGAAACAATAACCAGAACATCATGTCATGTCATCTTGTAGTGCGGAAAGTATTACACTCTTTAGAAATTAATTAAAATATATATTTAATATCCTTGTGTATTGTAATCTTCAACACGGGAGGAAAAAAGAGCATCAATATGTATATATTGAGACAACACTTATCAAACAGTTTAAAAACGACGATTCACTTACAAGAATGCAGTTCAAGTTACAAGTTTAAAAGATATTGGTACTTTGGTATCCAAGAAGATCTTTAGTTATACTGAAAAGTAAGTGTCAATCTATTATAATTTGAATAATTTCATATGAGCAAATAAAACATCATTTGTGTTGCATACAAGGCGAAATAATATCAAATGAAATTCGAGTGGTAGTAGATGCATTTTCTTAGAAAACATTGGAGTGGATTCAGATGTTTTCTGATTAGTTATAAACCCCATTTGCTTATGTCACTCGATAACATATAGCCGCTCATAGAATAAATTAATTTGTTGATATTTTAAGTATAAAAATTTTAACTTCCTGAGGGGAGTTATTTTGTTCGCGTTGAAAACTCACATTTAATCGAATAAATTTTTTCCTCAACCCAATTGCTGCGAGGGACAGGAATGTTTGGGTAAATGAGAACAGGGAATACTGTCGTTGTTTTAATAGCCCGACCGGAGTGATGAATGGTGTACACTTTATATAAATGCTGTAGCAATCTCATAGAAACAATTAAGAACAGATTGTTGGTGTCAATGTTGTTTAAAGTTTATCATGTCAAGTCTTTAAACAACGTATTTTATCAAGTGGATATGTACAATTAATATTACTGTCAATCCAGCCCAATGTGAGCAAGTGTGCAATGCTGTCAAAGACGACCACATCTGGGGGGCGCGATAATACAGTGGTTAGTGCGTTCGGCTTTGGATCAAGAGGTCCGGGGTTCGAATCCCGCCAGGGGCACGGCAACTTTGTCTGCAGTAGAGAACTGTTCTACACGCAGTAAGGTTTGGGTGCAATGGTACACTGAATTTCTGAGTAGTACCACCCATGGTTCGCTAGTTCCAGTCATTGTTCGCAGGTTTCACCGCAAAGCATAGCCACCTGGCGTTGCGGGCTTTCTCCCTGCCATTATACTAGCAGCCATGATGTAAGTAAAATACTCTTGAAAGCGGCGTTAAACCCCAACTCACCTCACCTCACGACCTAATTTCAATGAGACTTAGCTGTTTACTGTAGTAGCCTTTCTTTTGATGCAAAGTCAAAGGAGCTATATTTGAACCCTTATCGAAGAAATGGGCTACTGTATCTCCTTCGGTAGTTTTGGTTCGTTTATAGCTTGAGTTCAATACTACTTTTAATAAGTAATTATTGTAATGAGTAATTATGCGCTGAACTAAATGTTCAGAATAATTTAATGAGATACCTTTTATCCTGCATCTAATGTTATGTGATCTCTTTTCAGTTTGCGTATTACATCGTAGAACAACTGATATAGCTTCTATGTTTGTTTCAGGTCGTCATTGTGGTAGCTGATCATGAAGATGAAAGGCCACAAACGTTGACGGTATTGAGAAACAACAAGATTGACTTTTGGCTTGCTTTCAGCAATCAACATGTTTCTTTCAAGGTATGCATGTTTATGGTAAATCCGATTAAAAAAAATATATTTGCAAAGTATCTGCATTAGATCGTTCAGAATTCATGGTGGTCTTTGTCTATTTGTGCCTAGTGTACAGTTATAAGCATACTCTCTTTCAAATGAGATAATTACATTTTTCTGAAACGACATTTATATCAAATTCACATCCTGGAAACCAGGGGTACTTTGTTTCGCTCGCTTCACTTTGAAACTAACCCCTGAATTTCTAGATGGCAAAAGGCTCGACTAAACTGCCATGACGTCAAGACTTTCTTATCAGTTGATGATCTGCTTTGAAGGGCATCTGTTAGCTGTTAGCTGCACCCATTAACATCGAATTCTAAATTAATTACCTAAAAGGCATTGCAGACAAGTATATGCTATCAATCTCAACATCGCATGAATGATGTTTTGTCTACAGATGCATATATTTGAGTGGACTTCAAATTCTCACTTTACAAACAATTATAAACTAATCTTACAACAAATACCAGAGGTTTCCTGTGAACAACATTCAGTCTGTTAGAGACGGATTTAACTTCTTGTTCATTTCTATTAAAACGAATAAAGGTGATTTTATCTACAGATTAAATCATGCATAGTTTTATGTGTCACTTCGACTGGCTCTCTCATTTTACGAAAATACAACTCCAAGCTAACAATGCAAATCAGATTACATAGGTTTCCTTAGAAAACATTCAATCTGTGAGATGAGTTCTATACAATAAAGCAACTGTTTGTGAAAATCAGGTGTAACATCTGCAAACAAATGCATTTGATGTTCACGGCGTTAAAGAAACAGGAATGTGTGAATGGCGTTTATTCCAGATGAACAATCAATCTTTTTGTTTATTTGGTTCATGAGTCATGCCTATATTTGTGAAAACGAGCAACACAGATTGTTAAAATGTTGGCTTTTAAGTATTCGTTTTGTTCAAACAAGAAAATGTCCTCCAGTAACACAAAATGGCGCCCATTGCCTAATGCTGTAAATATACCATTCGAGTTTCCCACTGTCCATTGTGCATCTGCGTTGGTTGTGTTAGATTAACTTGTTACTATTTATAAACTTACTGCAAATAAGCATATATGTATTGCAAGTGCTTATGTTTTGTTCATCTCTGTTCTTACAGTACTGACAAAAATACGACTTTAAATCACTCCAACATGCAATTCATATTAGGGTTTTCAAACATTATTAATTAACATTGACATTATGAGGAATTGTTGTCACACTAGTTTTACAGTCACGCCCAGGAGAGGCTATCTTAACAACTAGCAACATTTAATATAAACCCTGCAAATCCTCCTTTTTGTTTAATCTTTTTTTATCATTCGAAATGAATTTCAAAAGTATCTTTGGGTTTTATTAAGTGTTCTGCAGCTGATGGCCACGAGCTGAAGATATGTCCCTAATTTTTTTCAACAATGATAAATTTGTTTCTTTACGTTGCCTATGATCTGTTTTTTTTTTATCTTCAAAGTCTTCCTCTTCTTTGATCAGCCATAAATTAGCAAGGATTGGAACAATTTGATTTCATTCAAATGTTCCGAGCTTTTTTAAGATAGGAGTGGTATGTAGAATGTCCTCATTTCTGTCAGTAATGTTATTTATTGATTTGCTGACAAACTTGGTTGTTTTCCCGTTTGCATATCATACAATTCTATTTTTAATCTAAATATCCTCAAATTTGTTGTCCATCGTCTCTTCTAATCTAGTTTATGAAAGTTCAAGGAGCCTGACCTCATCAATATTTTGAAAGTAATGTATTACGTTGCTTCGTCTCGAATTTATCTGTCCATTATCATATAAGAGAAGTGTGTCCATTCTTAGAAAGCTTTCCAAGAAGAAACTATCAGGTATTAGGTATTCAATTCATGATGACCTATTGTTATTACCCTAATCAGTATTGTTATTTTAACTTGCACACTTTTTTGTGTGAGCTGATTCTTGAATTAACGACTGAAGCGATTTTGATGCAACTTCCTAGGGATTGTAATATTCAACATTATCTGTAGATGCGTAGAACACATTTTTGATTGGATGATCGATTACCGGTCCAGTCCGATTTAACATTTCTATTTTCAACATAGGAAAAATAATTAAAAATGCATCTCGACATTTGCAACTTTGTAAGATGTGCAATGACAATGCAACCAAAAAAAAAACAAACAACAAATCATGGCAAAGTCGTCAGTCACGTGGTTTTGGTGCCATATTGATTTCCAATACCTTCAAAATAAATGTTCGACCTAATGCAGCTTTGACAATGTTATTTTCTAAAGATACCTGTACCACGAAGATAAAACGTGTATATTTATGCAGATGAAGCATTGATGAATACACGGTGTTGTTTTTCATGAGCGAACCCCTAATACTTTTTGCAATGTCGCCTTTCTTCATATCATTTTTAACATTGGCCAAATACTCAAGTTAGGCTTACTTAAATATCAAATAGTTATATAAATGTCAGCATTATTGCGTTATTGTATATAAAGATATTCACAGAACTTACTTTTGTTTCAAAGACCAACTTGATTGTGATATAAATAATCGCCTACTTATTTTGCGAGGTTGTGTAGCCGTTAAAATGAGAAATTGTTACATGAACCAATTTATTGTGGGTTAAATGCCTCTTAGCAAAGATAATAACATATAATTAATAGTAAATACACTGACAGTTTAATATTTCATATTGGTATGAAAGTTATATACCTTGACAGTGCAATGACCTGTAGTTATATTTATGAACATTCTGAGATAGCGCTAGCTGTGTGCTGCATCAACGATGGATAAATACCTGATATTGTCTTAATCGATACTAAGCCAAGGAATTGTAACTACTGAGTCATTATTCATTTATTAATAACGAAACAATATGGCAATACATGTTAATACATGTTAATACATGTTAATACATGTTAATAAAGAGATCACTCTTTTATTGACTCTTATAATAGGTTAAAAATAATAAAAGAAGATAATCCACGCACTTGTCAGACAGGAGTTTTCAGCTCCTGCAAACAACAATTATTTCTCATGCTCGTTATGATTAGGCCTTAGGCTAATGAGGCTTGTATACTATGGCTTCATTAGTTCTGTGTAACAAACAATGTTTCTTCTCATCATGGAGACACTAATAAGGATGTCTTGAGGCAAAGTAACAGAAGTGTTATGTTAATATCAAATGCTGGTAGTAGCCAAATAATAATTTGGTACTGGCAGATTTGACATTTACCAGTCTTCATTGATATTGAACTTCGCATTTACTTTATCATAAAGATAATCAAATTTCGTTACTGACGAACGAGGAAGATATGATATGTATTCGTCAAAAAGGACTTGAATAAGTCCTTCACAAAGTGATTCTTGAATATTTTACTTTAAGATGGCGGACAGAAATTGTGGTATAACACAGTGCTCGTTCGTGATACACGGTTCAAACCTTGCGAGGGACTTTCTCTGTGTAGAAAACTGTTCCCCATGCTACATATAAATACCTACCAATGTTTACATGTTCAAACATGTTCGCAGGTTTCATTGGATCATGCCCACATGCACAATATTAGTAGCTATGATAGCATGACATTAACTTGAAGATGAGGTTGCAAAAATCCTAAGTCTCCTCACCTCAACGATACAGTTGAATGTTTGAAATATTTATCCTGGTTTCTCAGGCCATCAATTCAGTTGCTAAACATGTTTGAAATCTTGAGCAGTTTTCGCATGTTGAATGCCATGTTTATATTATATTTGCATACTTAAACTCTACAAAGTCACAATAAGTAAGAAATAAATATATATTCAGCAGCGATTACTGCGTTATCGAAGCATCATCTCATATTTGTTGGTTTACTATAATGTACATATACAATTTATGATAACAAATATAACTCTTCTCGTCTAATTACTGACCATATTAGTCATATTATTTACAAGATTACAACAAATTGACTGTCTGAGTGATAGAAACAGAAGGTGAATATCGTTAACATTTTTACTTTTTCAGATTAAGGAATACATATTGGACATTTTATTATGGGGCTTCAGCATTGGGGCATCCAAATGTTCAATTTGTGTCCATATTACAACAAATGACTTTGTGAAAGAAACAAGCTGTATCAAACCTATCATTTATGTTAAGGTTAAGGTTTTTTATTTCACGCTCGTCCATCATGCCTAAAGAAGTGGTCGATAAATAGAGATTATTACCCGAGGAAGTGTGTCATATGACTTTTACGAAACGAGTGTGAATTTTTGTATTGCCCGAGCGAGAGCGAGGGTTATACATAAATTTGCACGAGTTTCGTAAAAGTCATATGGCACACTTTCGAGTGTAATAATTTCTTTATTACCCATTTTATTACATTTGATTCGCGTTAAAATAGTCAGGAAACGGCCCACTTCCCTTGCGACGGCAAGCTATAGTGACGTCACGAACAATCATTTTATGACGTCACAGGCGACGTAATACGGGAAGCCGCGGTGAAACAATCGTTGCTAGGCAAACGTGATATGTGCACATGTGCTCATATCAAAAATATTAACTCGGGTATTTTCAACCATATGGGTAAGAAATGGTTTTATGTGGTTGGAATAACTCTGGTTGCATTTAAGATGACCATAGGGTCGAACGTTCCTTGAACATCATTTTCATGAGTGAATGAAGCAGCTTGTACAGTGTGTAAGGCATAGAATCATTAAATTGCCTTTAGCCTTGCTGTACACCATAAGCTGAAGGATTGAAGTTGAGATGTTGTGTATTTCCACCACTTCTGCGTGAAGTGTACTATGGGGATACACGAGATTAATATAAGAAAAAGAAAAAAACTCAGTATGTATGAGGTTGTTCGTTTAATGTTATTTGCAATCGTTTATTTAAAATGACAATTTTGCACCTGTAGTAAACCTTTGTATTTATTGAAAGGTTTGCAACTGCGTAGAAAATTGGCGAGCACAGTTTTATTAGAATCCCCGATCCTTTAGATTAAGATATATTAAATTAAACTTTAATTCTTATTTTGTCCTTACTTGTTCACATATGTTTGCTTTACCTGTTGTATAAAATTTACACTTTTTTTTACTTGGATCTGTTATTAGAAAGTATATACGGAGACATCGACTTAATTTAACAATTCCAACTAGTTATCAAAAGAACAAGAAAACGTAAAGAATTGTCCGGCAGACAGACCTGTTAAATAATGTTTAAATAAAAAGATGCTGACTAACGGTTACTTTGAAACGTAAACATGTTTGTTTCAAAACAATGTTGGAATTGCCGACAAATGGTTCCGAAAACATATTTTTCCACACTTGTTTGCCTGAAATTGAACCGATTACATTCTTATGGATCAGTGGGCTAACATTCATTCTATATATAATGAGTGAATGAAACCGCTTTCATGAGAGAAATTAAAATAGCCTTATTATCGTTTGCTTGGCAAATTTGATATTGTAAACCTGACTATTAATTGAAGAGTTTGCAGGAGGTTCGGCATTTCCCTATTGACAGTTGGATTTGAATCTACGTTGAGTTATATCTGTTCCAATATGTTGCTTTCCTTGGGTTTTTAGCAAGAAATGGAGCTTGTGGACATGTGTCATAGTGTCATAGTGCAAATATCATATAATTTGGGGTATGTTTGAAATCAATTGCATTGTTTAATGACAAGTAACTCTCAAAGGACATCACTACAATAATCATTGGCCAACTTATCATTGATGTTTCAACGGGTAGATACATGATGAATACTTATGATTTTGAAGCTTAGATGTTAGTCTGAGAATGTATTTACAGTTTAAGACTATATGTGCTTTTCGGCATGAAATATCAAAACGCATAAAAAAAGCAGAAGATTGAGTGAAATATATTGCCATCTAATGTTAGACATGGGAACAGTTTAGTACCATGTCCTGATCAGACTTACAGCCGCCTGAAATACAATACATGCGTCATAAAACATGGATGAACTTTGTCGTCCGATATCTTTTATTGTCATATAATGGAGGGTGTTATCGATGCAATAAAGCAATCTGATAAACTTGGTATCCAAATCTGATACACAAACTACTTCGCAAAATTCCACTCTTTTCATGCGAATCCTAAAACTGTTTACGAATCATTGAAAAGCGTAACCGGGATTTTACCCGTGTATTTCCACCTTTTTTAAATACTGAATACAGTACAGCTCTCAGAAGGTGCAGAATACTGCAGCCAGAGTAAACTCCCAGTCAGATAAATCTGACCACATTACTCCTGTGCTTTAATCTCTTCACTTGCTTCCTGTACAATACAGGATTAAGGACAACATTCTTCTCCTTGTGTTCAAGAGTATCCATGGTCTAGCTCCACTGTACCTCACTGATCTGTTCTAGCACTATACTTCTGCAGCTTGCCTCCGATCAAGTCATCAGTGTTTGTTCACAACGCATTTGACGAGGACAAACATATAGTGATATGTTTTTCGAAACTGCTGGCCCTCATTTCTGGAACAATTTGAATCAATGAAGGGGTTTTGAGTCACAGAACGTGCTGTTATTATATGAGTAAGAACATCAGCAATGAAAACATCGATACATTAGTAATGTTAGTTTGATTTGTGTTTTATTCTTGCTTGTTCAAAAGACATAGTATGTTTGAAACATGAATATTTTATAATCACAGGTTGTAAAATCTACCAGCATGGTTAGCGCGGTCTGCTTTCGATCAACTTTGTCTGCAGTAGACAACTGTTCTACACACAGTAAGGTTTACACTGAATTTCAGCGTAGTACCACTCATGGTTCGCGAGTTTTCAGCCGATGCTAGCAGGTTTAAGCGCAATGCATAGCCACATGGTGTTGCTGGCTTTCTCCCTACCATAAAACTAGCAGCAATGATATAAATGACCACACCACACCACATATGATTTAAATTCAAATACTACCCTGAAGACGTATATCAACTTTACTTTCATAATCAATACTTTATCCTTCAATATGCATATTTCTGCTTCTTGTATCGAAGCTTAATCACCCCTGAAAATATATTGTTTTACTTTTTGTCCAAATTTGCTTAAATTGAAACCGTTTGAATTGAATTATTTTGCAACGATTAACATAAACCTAAGGTGAAGTTTCTATAATTGCACAAAACTATTGCTCAGAAGAATTAAATGCTAATATTCTAGTTTGAACATCAATAATGAAGTTACGCATATTTGATCATCTCATTCGATGTTTCGCTGATGATATCCTGGTAAGATAGGTATTTCAATCTTTTTAATTAGGTCTTCAGACAAGGTCTGAAAGACCTATTGTTATTGTCGAGATTCTTTTTATTATTATTTGTACGATTTTGTGTTTCACTTTCTGGACAAACGGCTGAACCGATTTTCATGAAACTTTCAAGGATGGTAGCATTCATCAAAATCTTGCCTCTTATTGTGGCGGAATTTTGATTTTTTGCCTCATTAAAGGTCCAGTTCGATTCTAATCTTCAAAATTTAACATGGGAATTTTTTGGAAAATGCACTTAGAGACTTGCAATTTTTTTTAAAAGATGCGCAATGACAATGCGAGCAAAAAAGTAAATCAGCCCGATTTCGTACGTCACATTGTTTAGACGCCATTTTCGTTTTTAACACTTTTTTCAATGTTCCGACCCTATGTCCCTTTGACAATCTTCTCCTCTGAACACGGACAGCTCGAGCTTCTCTTTACCGCCATGCAAACGACGTCTCTCTAGGTTAAGTATTAAGCGCGCTATCGGCGATCAGAAAAAGGGACTCTTTGGCCCCCATTGATATCCTTGTTTCTTTTAGCCTCTTAACCTCAATAAAATTATGACTCCGCCCTAGCTTTGTTTCCTACGCCGAATAGCTCACTCTGAAATAACCTACACATTTGCTGTACATGTATGTTCACGTAATTACATTATTTGAAAAGAATTTCTGTCTAACAAAATATCAATAAATCTCACATTAATTCACTTAATTTCCATAAATATTATCGAAATAAAATAGTGTCTTCACGTCTAAAAGATATATAAAATATAGTCACTAAATTCACCACATCATATCATAGGTACCGGTGGTGTAGTGGTTGCCGTCTCTGACTTTGCAGCGTTCAAATCAAAGTTCAAATCCACATGAGTAAAACTTTTGTACTTAAATTTTCAATGTTCAAAATATGTTTTGTTTTGCATGTTAAACTTTATGTAACTTGCTTATCCCCGTTTTTTGCCTTAAAAAGAAATTTGGGCAACACTTTACAGATTAGTGTGCTTGTTGCTTTTTTCAGTTAAATTTCTTTGAATATTTCTTCACATATATAACCAATGAGCTGATGTCAGGAAAGTTTCAGGTGTGTTAGCCTGTATCCAAACTTACTCTATGACCTCGGCCGATTTGGGATTTTAAACTTCTTTCATGAGATTTCATTCAAATAAGTAAACAATTTAAGTCTCAATATCTCCAAAACTATAACAGAGAATTTTACAAAACCTTCACCGAACTAAGTACAGAAAGAACAGGTTGCCATGGCGACTGTACACAGGCTGAAAAAATACAGAAAATAAGGAATTCGATGTTTAACATGAGAAAAAGATTTTTTTTTATACTAATACAAACAAAACGTTAATCATGGTGAAGTTTTAGGTCACGTGGTTTAGGCGCCATTTTGATTTACAATGAAATTTCGGAATTTTCACAGTTTTGTTGGTATGAGAGATTCATGTTACTTTGTGAGTTTTGACAGAACGGTATCAGTGACATTCTTCGATCACACATGGAGGTGAAGGTCAAAGCGGAAGTCTGAAGACCTAACTACTGCCGCGGCAGTCCTAGTTTTCTTTGTTTCTATTTCATATTCTGTTTTCATCTTGAGAAGAGATGCCTGTCAACAAAAGCGATATTTTTAAGGACCACAATTAATAAGAGATCGAAAATTCAGATAAAGATTTCTTTCATCCTATAAATAGTTTGCTTTATGGTAAATTCTGCCCACATCGATGTGTAATCACATTTCAAGCAAACATGGAATCAATAGATTGCACCATTTTTATTGGAAAAGATCAAGAGGTCAGACAATGGTTCTCGTTACCCCATATAGATACTGATTCAACATTTTTCTTGGGTAGAGGACACTAGCTCAGCAATTGATTTAAACCACCTCCAAGGGTAATTCGTTTTCCTTATTTCATTAAGCAAACTTTAAGAACTTCAAAATTAATTTTATTAAAACATTTCCAATAACTGATGAAAAGCAGAACTCAAGTGCTGTTTTTTGTTTGTCATTTTTCAATAATGTTTCATAAGGAGTGTTTTCAGGTTAAAGCTTTAAATCAGTTAAGTTTTAAAGTGAGTTTTCCCACGAAATTATCAACCATATCTTTTCCATACTTGTCGATACTGGGAAAATAGTATATTTCACATGCAGTACTCAATCAATTTGAGAAAAGATTCTACCATAAAAATCTGATTAACTTTAAAAGATTAACCTGAGGTCTGCAGCAGCTCTTCTTCGAATACGGGAACAAGGCTATGAATTCCTTGACATTAATAATAATAATAATGATTATTTTAACGCCTATAATCCAGCACAAATGCTGCTCACTGGCGGTACATTATTACCCTGAAGGAATTGTACTTTCGGTGCCGCTACCAAGCGCTCCGCGCGACCATATGGATCCATACTACCTTTGGATCAGGTACCCATTTAGACAGCTGGGTGGACTGAGTGCAATGTGGATGAAGTGCCTTGCCCAAGGAATGTTTGGTGTCTCCACCGGGATTCGAACCCGGGCCGTTGGCGTGAGAGGCCAGCACGCTAACCACTACACCACTGTGCATCCACAATCACTAGCATTTCGTTCATCTTAAGACAATGTCATGATGCGACCTTATCATTCACCAAAAGTCTATTTCGAAACCATGTATTAGACGTAGTGGGTGAACAAATACAATTGTGACTTGTACAGACATAAATATGCCTGGTATATCAGCCCAAAATCTGATTCTTTCAGTACAAGACCAAATGACGCAATATATATAACTTCACAAAGAGCATTAGTTGGATAATGGAAATATTACCAGATGTTGTCACTGAAAGCGTGATACTCACGCTGAAACGCAGTAAGTCAATATCATTGTCCCTGAATCTATCAATTTATCTCTCTGATCATACTGACAAGGGCCTCAGCAAAATGAAGTTTTAATTGCTGTTAGTTCTCTAAGATGTGATTCGTCTCATGCTACTGCGTGGAAGTACTTGACCAACTATCCTTCTCTGAAGCTTTTCAAACAAGAAGTAAGGCTACTTATTGGTCGTCAGCAAGAATGTCTCCAGCAGAATCAATTGTACAGTGATGTGATTACAATAAGTATAGCCTTTGAACTTCTACGCTAAATGAAGCGAAGACTATCTGTTTAAATGAGAGGAAAAAACAAAGACACTGACGTCAATTCACTAATTAGATTTACTGATAAGTAAACCTTCATAGCTAAGCTAAACTAGTTGACTGTATGTATATACCATTATGGATTTTGTTAGGAAGCACTCGGTATTAATAGGATTGTATTTCATATTACAAAGCTGTATTCTTGAACAATACAAAATACTTAATCAAATAATAACCAATGACTTATACGAGCGCGTATCTTCTCTCATCGAATATTCTCCTTCATGGATAACTCATTCAAACATCATGTAAATAAAATATGGGGAGTGATTTTTATACAGGGATAATCACCATTACCCTTACCATCTGAAACCAAATACCATGTACATGTAAAACATAATCATTAAGAGTGTTTATATTACCAGTTGTAACATACAATGAATTAACTATAATTCAGAACACCTTCTGTTGACGTTACTTATTCATTCAATATATTTGAGTCTGCCATTTTGTAAACTCCAGTGCAAACTTCCCATTTTGTTTCAAAATAAAACATACAAAAGTTTTATTTTTACTTTGTTTTCTGTGAGATATTGACTTGAGAATTTTCATTTCGGGTATTCTTACAGTATATTGGTTCGCCACGTTAATTACATAGAGATTATTAACCAAGTGTGTTTCCGTATCATTAATATCATATTTTTGGAATAAAAATTGTATTATGCGAGACTTTGGCGAGCATAAATACATTATTTTTTATTCCAAATATATGATATTAATGATACGGAAACACACGAGGTTAATAATCTCTTTATCATATATGTCATTATTAAAATAAGCGTGTTTTTGTAGTAAAATTGGAAAGAGAATTGACCTAGTTTTAGCGTAGTAATATCATAGACGGTACATCAAAGTGATGGTCACGACAACGGCTGTGAAGTGCCTAGAAATAGTTCTTAATTAAAAAATAAAATAAAACACGATGTGCGCGTTTATTAAAAAATCAACAATTGGTCGCTGATTTCTTATTCATGGAGATATTTTCAATCAATTCATATGCACCTATCTAATAATTAAAAAGCACTCATCACTTGGTCACGTCGCTAGAACAAGGGAAGTAACTCTAGTTTCAACGTTTTGGAAGCTGCGTTGCAGGGTTGATTCGGATTGCTGCATAACAGTATCTTTCACACTTAAACGGTAATTATTTGTGGGATGAGGTTGTTTCTTTCGTTTATGACAATAAGTACCTATAAATGTATCTAATACCGTATGCTCAGCCCTCAAGAACTGCCGAAACGCTAGTGCGATCGACGAGGCGTGTCGGTTTGACGCTGACACATCAAATTCATTTTGTACACAGGACACTGCAGCTACTTGCTGATTCTGTTGGCCAATAGCGCACTGAAGTTTTGAATGATTCTTAGATTAAATCTACAATTATCTTTACTTTGTTAAAACTAAAAATGCACAGTTTCATATCAGATGAATTTTTTTTTCGAATGTCCACTCTTTCAAGCGGAAATACACGGATAAACTCCCGGTTACGCTTTCCAATGATTCGTAAACAGTTTTAGGATTCGCATGAAAGATTGGAATTTTTCCGAAAGTAGTTCGTGTAATTGACCTTTGACCTGTTTTGCATATTTATCAGATTTGGATACCAAGTTTATCAGATTGCTTTATTGCATCGATAACACCCGCCATTATATGATAAATTTTGATATGCGCATCCCCCGTAACAAACTTCATCAAAAAAAGTATCACTGGTCGATAAGGACATGGAAACAATGAACACCTGCTCATAAAATTGTTATTCATTGATGTATTCCTTCTCATCTAATTGTACTCTTTGATGTCCATTTAAAACCTATAATTATATCCCCGCTACGACGTAGTCGGGGGTATATAGCGGTCAGCACGTCCGTGCGTCCGTCCATCTGTCCGTGCGTCCGTCCGGAATGTTTTGTTCCGCTCATAACTCTGACACTAGTTGTTCAAATTTTACGAAACTTGATATGTACAATCACCATGATGTGTACATTTGCCTTTTGCATGTTTCGTATCCTCATTTGCGTAATTTATGCAAATTTTCTCCGTTTTTCAATTTCGCCATTCACACTTTTTGTTCCGCTCATAACTCTGACACAAGTTGTTCAAATTTTACGAAACTTGATATGAACAATCACCATGATGTGTACATCGATCTGCCATTTGAATGTTTCATACCCTCATTTGCATAATTTATGCAAATTTTATCGATTGTTTAACTTTTTCTTCTAAAGCACTCTTACAAGTGTATCTATGAAGACAAACTTACTATGAAAACACACATACTCTGCTTTCATAGTACTGCTGTGGTTTGTTTGTACAGAAAACTAAACATTGATGCCTATCTGCTATTTTGAAACTTTTCTTCTTTGACCAATATTAAAAGCGGGGGTATATGAGTGAGCTGTGCTCACTAATTCTCTTGTTTCTTCTTATTGTGTATCTATTAGCATGTTGTTCGACTTGGATAGCTGTAGGTAACAGTCATCAAGGATTTTCGAAAGGATTCATAGTTCTGTTTTGATGTAAACACTTTAAAACTACCACATTTAAGAAATAAATAACCTTATGCAAGGGAATTGGACGACATGAACATAGATAAGTTTCACTTATAAATCACAATTGTTTTAGTCAGACGTAAAATGCTGATGTACATAATCAGATACCTGCAGGTATGTTTAAATGGTTATATGACCATGTTATTTGCAGAAAAATACACTTTAAACTAAAAAAACATATATACTGTTTATCAGTGACTCATGTAAATGTAATTTTTTATTTTGTTTTTATTTCAAAGAGTATCAGCAGAATATGATACCTTCAGTAAAGAACAGAAACACAAAAAGCAATAACTGATTTATGAGAGGAACTTCTATTCTCTGTTTACTGTAGAAATGACTCAAACAGTTACGACACAAAGTATTAAAAAGGGTATAGGAACAGGTTATTTAATCATATTTGTCAGAATGACATTTTATGCTTTAAAAAAAAAAAAATCATTGAAACGAACAACATTTGACTAAATTGTAGAAAAATGAGCACTACAAACGTTGCATTTGGTGCAAATGATGTACGTAAGTATCACAGACAATCACAGATGAAATGCAGTGATGTGTATGAAATTATCCTATGCCCTTGTAAATATACATGATAAAAGGCTGACAAACAAATGAAATTACGACTGGGAGTAATTAATGGAATGGCGAACTAGTCAGAGTAGACAATGGGCAAATATAGATATAATTGGTGAAACATTTTCAATAAATGTGATTGACATGTTGTCAAAAGTATGTTAAGTCGGTTACTTTTTTATATCTAAATTCAAAATAAAAGGAAACCAAGAGTACAATAAACACATCTCATTTTATCAACGTGTTATTAAAGAGCACTAATCATAAGTGATGTATAAATGCTAGATGTAGGAAATAACATATTTTGTATCGAAAACATGGCATTCTGCCCTCAGAGGCTTACTCGATTAAAGATTGACATCTACAAATCATTGCAAATTGAGAAAACAGTCTTCCATAAAATAAGTGAAGACAAGAATAAAAGGGACGCTTATATTAGCAGTAGAGATCAATAAATGTATAGTTACGCTGTATTTAAAAAGCAGCATATATTTAGCATATATCGTATTCTATTTGTTACAAAACGTCCCTCTACAGCTCAGATATGAAACCAACCAGCAATGCCGCTTCCCCGCAAGAAAAAAATACTTCTGTAACGACTCTGTACAATCACCCAGAGCTTAATATCAGACGTATTTACTTCTGAAGAGCTCTTTATTTGTCTTTACGCGATGTCAATAATTTTGTAAATTGTACAACATTTTTCATATAGTTTGATCATGATTACTAAGTGTCCATTCACGACTGGTTGAATAAAACACAGAGTCACAGTACGTTCTCTAAGTATATTTGCAAGTTTTTGTCTTCCCAATTAGCTGTCTGTATGTGTTCATTTGGTAACCATCTATCGATTTCTATCAGAAATCATAGCAAGTGATTCAGGTGTTAACATTTAAATCTCATCCGAGGATAATGGTTTCAAATGACCATCTTTTTATTGTAAGTTACATCATAAGATTATTATTTTACATAATTCGCAAGAGAGTTTCCGTATGGAAGCTCGTTGTTATGCTTGTAAGAAGAGCAGCTCTCATTCCAGAGTGCCCAGCAGAAGTTGTTGTATAAGATGGTTTTAATAAGAAATACTGTCATGGCATGACAGGCGGATCATCAGGTTTTGACCAACCTTGAGATAATTTTCTGATCTTTTACAGCCTGTGTGTAATTTCATATTTGCATTTCAAAGTAGTTTCTTTCAAATTGATTAAATCTCACGGCGCTAAACAATAGTTCCTAGAGCTAGGACTCCTTTCACAAAGCAATAGATGCTAAGTTTAACCTTGATTTTATATAAATAACGTGACGCTAAGGTTACCCTAGGGGACAGTATTAAGGCTAATCAGCATATTGTATCTTATCTTGACACACCAGGATCCTGTCTTGAAAAATAATTCTTATGTCTTGAAAATTGGACTTTCTGTATTGAAAATACAATTTAGCTTGTTATATTGAAAGTTTGAGTTACTAATTCATGACATTTTATGTATTTTGTTGACTATTTAACTGAATTTTGTTAACATTCAACTTTGTTTGATTGAACATTCAATTTAAGTTATTAGTCCATCAGTAACCAAAACTTATCAACAATCATGCTTGTTTACCTGAAATTGTATTTACCCTGTCTTAATTTCATGAAATAGATTAATACAATGTAAGTTATTCTATTTTATTTATTCTGCTAATTTCTACAAAACTCACAACACTGTAGTTAATGTCAATATTCGCAAATAAACATCTCTCTGATGGGTTCGATTTGACAAATAAGAAATACACAGAAACACAATAGTCTGAAGAAGAAAAACAAAAAATTCGGTATAATAAAACACTTAATTACTCATGGTGAGGTCATTATGTGAAATACAACGACTCTCGGAACTGACTCCCTCGGCGGTCTGACTTGACCTCGACCTGCGGTCTCGGTCAAGTCAGACCTCCTCGGGAGTCAGGTCTCGAGTCCTTGTATTTCACATAATGACCTCACCATGAGTAATTAAGTGTATATTGTATTTAAGGAATGGAGAGTCAGTGGAAATTACCCAAATTGCACTCAAAGTATTGATGACTTGATGTAGTGTGCATATTTGCATTACTAAGAAATAAGTGAGCGAGAGAACAATTGGAGTACAGGTGTAATTCAAATGACTCCATGCCGTGTTTGGAACTAATGTGATACGTTCAATGGAGCAAGACAGCACGATGACAACTGCTATAGCAGCCGAGGTGAAGGACACACTGTAACAGATAGTCAACAGTAGTTTGAGGCTAATGGCGCCTCTCTGAAACCAATACACCGTTGGTGAGCATACACGTCAGTTATTATCTTCTGCCTTTGATCACAAATTCATGCGTGCATATTAATAAATATGTTTGCTAGTATTTGAGTTTGCTTAAAGCTCCATCGATTGTGTTTTATAAAATTTTATTTGGCTTAAATACGTTCCAACACACCATATATGATGTTTACAGTATAAATAAATTCAATCAGTTTGCATATTCGCTCCCAATCGCCAAATATATCATAATTACTATCGAGAATCGAGAATACATCATTATTATTGTGTAGAAACCGAAACTGCACGTCGCATTAAGATACACAGTGGTTATATGACCCATAAACTATTATAAACCCATGTCTTTCTATTACACTAACTTTTAGAATGCCTCTCAATAGTTTATATTGACTCCAGCCCGAGTCCGACCAAAAAACGATTGTTGCATGATGTCATACTATTGTTATGACGCAATTTGACCGTAGTTCTAACTGTCCTAGCCAAATGACCTTTTGACTGTATTTTAGTGTTATATTTTCGTTTCTGTAATAAAACATAATTAACCAATTATGGACTGGTGACTGCGTTGTTCGTCAATATTCTTTTCTCGGGTCCATAAAAACAGTTATCGATCTCATAACCAGTCTATAATTGTATTATGTTGTTAGAATCGCAAGTATCCAGAATCATTGTACGACAAATCAAGTAGGTAGGTGTTACTGCCCTGTACAAGACTAAACATACTCATGTGACACGCACAGAAATTATTTGAAAATGATAATTTTTATAGCGTTGAAATCAGACATGGATTAAGACCTATGGGTCCTGTCAGTCACAAGGAAAGAAAAAAACAGAAAATTGTAAGAGATCTCAACTCAGGATTGAGTAAACTGTCACCTGCATATGCACGTAAACAGACACCCTGACAGCATGTTGTAACTGGATGATAGCAGTGTAGGAACTAATGACATTATCCTGACACGTTACCAACACAGTCACAAGGTAACGTCGGACACGCCTTATTTCATACACAGTTGAAAGCCTCAGACAACCTGCCAACAATAATGACGCAACTTCCATCTCTGCAGGTATACAGATGAACATACAGCTCATGTCAGCCATGTACATAGTAAGACAATAAAACATAGGTATGAAAATGCTCATTAATGACTGTTCCGATCACTTGCTCGTGTTATACCGACACAGGGGCATTTAGGGTTTCAACAGCTTGCGTCAACAAATCCATTCAGCTATTTGCCCACATCTAAACCAGACTAAACACTCTCATGTTAAGGGCAGAGAATACAATTGACGCTTTCAGAAAACCAGTTTCGACTACTCACACAGACAGACAGTATACAGTAGATCAATGATATAATAGTCTGAACACATGTTTGACAGTCGGGTCGAAAAAAAATACTTGTTTTTAAATTAGTTTGAGATCACAATCACTCAACATCGATCACATACATTGACATCATAGTAATTTTAGGTTTCCGACAGGCTGTCACATTCAATTACACATTCTTTTTTTTTGTACTCAGGCAAACACGGACAAGTGTTTCATTGTTTCTATATAAAGCTGCTGATCTAATTACAATGTTGCAGCGTATCGTCGCCTACAGACAGTTATTCCACACATTTATAAAAGTAATGCTTAGGCACAGTGTGTGTATGAGTATAAAGCAATTATCTTATTATACATATTGCACCAGAATACAAGGAAAATGTCAAAGAGTCCTGTTTGTTGAAATAACTGTAGGTCCACGGACTTTACGCCTTGCAGTGGTTTATACAGGCATATCACATTGTTTAAGGAAGGTTGGATGAAGAGGTCTAAAATAATTACAAATGAAATCAAAAGATTGAGGTAAATGATTCCATGATAGAAAGGGAAATAGTATGTTAGCAATGTGCCAAGAAAGCCAGGATAACTTTTTCGATAGACTTATCACACAGGATGAAACATGGGTCCATCACTATGACCCTGAAAGTAAAATCCAGTCAAAGCAGTGGATGCATATTCAATCACAGAAGGTGTCCGCCTGCTTCAGGACAATGCCCATCTCCACAACTCACGTGTAGCTCAGTCGGAAGCGCAAACCTGCGGCTATGAAATACTTCCTCACCCACCGTTTTCTCCTAACCTTGCACCATCTGATTTCATCCTCTTTCCAAACATGAAGACATTTTTGAAAGGCACTCGTTTCCCTGATGGTGAAAGCCTCATTAATGAGGCCAAGTCCTGGCTTTTGACTAGACCTGATGCGTTTTACAAGAAGGCCTAGAAGGCTGCATCAAGCGATGGGTGAAATGTGTTACACTGTGTGGTGCCTATGTATAGCATGACTAATAACTGTACTAAGTTTCGTTTCTTTCAGTAAAGTAGTAAACAACATCCGTATACAATGTATACCTTATTCAGCTTACACGTTTTACCGTTTGGGTGAACTTTTTATTTATTTATAATTACTATTGAATGTTCTCTTTTCACTGTTTATTGAACAATGTAAAACATGAACATCGGGTGTTACTTCTCCATTCTGTAGTGATCATTGTTCAGTGAGCGTATATAACCTATAAGAAAATGTATTCAAGATTGATATATAATTATGAAAATATTGATGTAGATAGTTTTCGGCAGAATACGATTGATGTTGACGACTTCATTACACATGAGGATGATATTAATACTATTGCGCCGATTACTTCTTAGATAATGAAACCATACCTCCATTACAGTCAGGTTTTACGACTTGTGATTCTACATCATACGTTTATCTTTTATTCCATCTTCAATTAAATTATTGAACGACATCCTTTTAACAATAAGAGACTCCGTTGCATTATTATTTAATTCCAATATTCAAGTCAAAGTAAAATGTGCACCTGTTATTTTTCTTACGGAATTGGAAAACTAAATAGCTTACACACAAGACTAATATATATAAAGAGCTTACTTAATTATGATTTGTTTTTAAATAAGTGTGAGAAAAACTGCATGTTGTCAATGTGGCCACAACTGTGAAAATGTATTTCATTACTTCCTTGAATGCCCTTTGAATATTACTCAAAGACAAAATATGTTAATCTCATAAGATAACATTGTCAGAAAGAAAGCTTTTACTAATATTAGTCTTCTTGTACATGGCAATGCAGGTCTCTCTATTTGTGAAAATCAGAATGTTTTCAAATTTGTACATATTTACATTTCTCAAACTAAACGTTTTCTCTGACTTCTCTCGTACATATCCTGACTGCCTTTCCGTCCGTGGAAAACTTGTGCCCAATCCATTTCTTGAATAAATAAAATATGTTTCAATCAAATAAATTGTAGCTATAAGGTCAGTAATGTTATAGCAACTGAGAAAGATAGTTTGCGGCGGGGATCATTCGTACTGACAAATGCTTGTTTTATAACAAATGAGAAGTTCAGGGGACTAATTAATTACCTAAATTACGCTTGATGAGGGCTATTGCTCTCTGTATGTAAAGAACTGACTTTGATCAATGAAATGAAAGTCATTACTGATTGGTTTTTCAAGGTTTTTCAGTGAATCACAGAGAGCAAGACAATGACTCATATTTAGAAACAGATTCAGTCCGAGCCAACTAATTACATTATATGATAGGAAAATCCGGATGTAAATGGATTTTTCTGAATGAACTTGTATTTATAGATATGACTCATTCACATGTCACTGATTAAATTAGTCTTAACTTTGTCATCCAAGTACTGATAAGTCTTTTTACGAGTGAGCTTAAGTATTACTGTATGAATCGATTAATGAGAGACGGTAATATTAGAATTTCGTTCAAACTATATCTCTTCATGGTTTTCATTTCGTGTAATGAATATCTTATCTAGGGCTTTGATTTTATTTGCATGAGCATAATCCAATGATAATGGTGCAAGCTCATTCTACCATTCAAGCGTCACAAAGTATATTGAGGTGAGGTGAGGTGAGTTGGGGTTAAATGCCGCCTTCAGGAGTATTTCACTTATATCGCGGCTGCTATTATTATGACAGGGACAAAGCCCGCAACGCCATGTGGCTATGCATTGCGGTGAAACCTGCGAGCAACAACTGGGACTAGCAAACCATGGGTGGTACATCGCTGAAATTCAGTGTAGCATTGCACCCAAACCTTACTTCGTGTAGAACAGTTCCCTTCTGCAGACACAAGTATATTGATATAGTGAAATAGATATGGTCGTGTTTATGATATTTCACTAACAATTTGTGGATGATCATGTCGCACTTGCTACATGTTGTGTTAGACAGAGTTGTGGATGATAATGACACAAGTACTCTTTTTTTCTTACTTATTAATTAATATCTTTCATTGTTAGTCAGTCAAATGTTGTTTGGCAAAACATATAATACAATTATCACACAATGGATGGTGTTCAGGGCAGGATAAAGCGCAATGGATATTTTCGGTATGCGTCTGTGGCCATATGTGGCTACTGATGGCAACCAGAATTTAGACTGTTATTCACTATTCGTCATTCGTCATTCGATTGACGACTAGCAACTTTCTTTGTTATTCGTCTTTCATATTGTTTACAAATTTGAATGACCTAAAGCAAATTTATTTGCTATTCGTCTTTCGTACTTTCCCCTTTGAATGCCAAATAGCAATTTGTTTTGCTTTTGGTCATTCGCCATTCGCCATTCAAACTCTTTACTCTCTTAAATGTATTGAACTGATATCAATTACCTAAGAGAGTAATGAGTTTGCATGGCGATTGACGAATGAGGAATAACGGATGACGAATGACGAAAAATGAAAAGCGAACAATTTGCTTGTGAAGACAGGAAAATCATACAAACATAGATATCTGATTTTGTATTCTGGCTCAGGATTTGTTGTATCAATGCAAGTCATTGATATTGGATCAATATATTAGGGATTTGAATCCAGGACATGACATCCTTATCAGCATAACTTGCCAACCAAGTTCATCTATTCAAAAACATTCTAGAATGCATCATAAGAGGAAGCTAGTTATAATCACAGGTGGGTATCATATTAATGAATGTAACACAAGAAAAGGTAAAACAAAAAATAATTATTTTCAGGATTGTTGTTTCTTAAGCAGCAATGCTTGAGTTGTTTAAATCCAGTTAGTGGAATGTCTAGGTGCCCCATATTGCTACAACAGAATAGTTGAAGTTTGGAGATGGATCTGAAACACATAAAAAAATTATTTCTTCAAATTGACAAGTTGGGAGTATTACTTTTAACCACACTCAAATAATATAATTTCTGTAAATGTATGTGCAAATTTCTAAAAAATTTTTTATATAATGCCAGAATTCTAAAAATAAAATAAAATAAGAAAATATACCACCAATTAAAAGAAAACTATTTTAACAGTTATTTCTATTTATTAAGATTTCTGGATATTTTGACAAACAGATTGTATCCAGAATGGTACTTAGAATTATCCTAGTATAATTCTAAGTATATACATGTTTATCCTCAAATATCTCATATATTTCCCTGTGGATATTTTATCTTTTGAAACAAAGTTTCAAAACTTGCAAGGGTATATCATTTTCCTCCATCAATTCGATTTATTTCAGGTGAAATATTTGAGGTTTAAAAGTAAATTTTATTTCCAATTGCGCATATTTTACTTTTTAGTAAAAAATACTGAAATAATTCCCCATAATTGTTCACTATTCTTCTGGAATAATTCATACTTATTTCCAGGATTGGCTTGGAATAATGTTGTCGGTTTCTAAATATTTTCCAAACTAAAACATTTATATTTGAATCATAAACATTGTAATTAAGTGTTATTCGAAATGCTATCATTTTTCTGTATTTCTTGTTATGTTTCAACTCAAACCAAACATGGCGATAAGTATGGGTATGTTTCCTTTGTATGAATAATAACTGTTCCTAGTGTGGTATCACTAGTATCCGAGTTCAGATTGTGTCGACACAAATGACGCAACCCACGAAATTAGGTGACTACACTAGGCTAGACCGTCAACTCCATTTTTTTCGATGTTCCCGACTTATAGGTACATATTTCATCTATAACTTTGATTGTCATACCTGCTACTACTGTAATGTGATGTTTCCCTCCTGTGCTGATCTTTTACTCTGTCGTGGATCAGCTGGATGTCAACAGTCCGCTCAATGGCCACTTGTTTACATCAGCGATGCGTCCGAGACGGGATTCCCTTGCGATGACGTCATATTCAAGGGGAGATAAGTCATGGTCCGTTGTCGTCAAAAATCGAGGACACGGTTGTCGGATTGTAATTTGTTTTTACTGTTCAAATATTTGTTCATGAATATTTTAATGACTGGACTATATTGTAAACGTGTTTTATACACTATCTCAACTGTTTTAACATGGTTTTGATAATTTACAAGAAAATTGGCACTTTTTAGTGTAACCTTAACCTTTAAGAACACACACTATGTAATTAGCTCGCCAAGGCTAGCAAAATATACTGTTTATTCCTTATGCAGGATATTGACACACTCTCGTGATAACCTATAAACGCTATCAAATGTAAACAGTTTAAAAAATAAAATGAATACTGTTATAATGAACAAGGACTAGGGGGAAACGTTTATTTAATCAAAGACATTGCAGCCTGTGTGACTGAACAATTCTCTATAAATTATTTGTCATAAGTTTAATATTAATATATAATCGTCCTAAATGTCTGCCTCTTTCTAACTTCGTTAATAGTTTAGAGGTTATATTTCTCTCCATTTCAGAATCATATCAGGACCTTATACATTCATACATACACTTTTATTTGCGAAAATGTATTTGTGATGTATGGGCGTGCTTAATATAAATATGAAAAATGTACAATATGATGTAGAACGGGCTTTGAGGCAATTACATGTTTAAAACGACTTTAACCTCACACAATAACGTGGTCTTTTGCATGTCTGATAATTCACATTGTCCTTCTGTGTGTCCTTGAGTTATCTCCCCTTTCGATTGTAGTGTTGATACAGAAGTTACTACCATCCGTCTGGAAGGTTAATGTCATGTTAGTATACATTTTAAAATATTTTTAATGAGAGATCCTTGAATGCTCACTGCAAGTCTTCAAGAAAAGGGGTAGCAAATTTTGCTATGGGTATTGCTCAACTGCTATAACTACTGTAGATATAGTTTTGTTGACGTTGTTATGTGGTTATCATACGACATTCCGCATCACATTTTAATACGTCATGATGTATCATTATAGACATACACGTGTAGACCTTCCCTTTTCAGTGATTCAATATTCGTGTGCCTTTTGATTTCTTACTTTGATAAAACTAGAGTATATCACTTTAGGTTAATCCTGATGACACGATTCGCAAAGGAATTCAAGATGTGAATTGATTTGTCGTTCGATTCCAATTTTGGATGAAAGTTGAGTATATCAGCTCAGATGCATTATAAGCAACATATTCGATGTACAGGAAATCTCACCCAAGTGTCTTCTGATATCAAACAGTTCAACACGAGCTGATAAAAGTTACAAATATTCGAGGCTTGCCAATATTTCCCCCCTTTTCTCAGACGGTGTTACCTTATCTGATATCAGAAGACATGAGGAGAAAATCTTATTTATCATCTAAAATCATTCTCCATGTTTCAATGAAAATTGTATATAGTGTAATTACCATCACATCCCGTCATTATCATAACTGTTGATGGTCGCAAGGCATTGTGCAAAATCTACTGTCAAAGCATATCTCCTTGCAGATATTCCTTGATCCCAAACAAGTGTGTGCAAACATTTCATAAAAACTTGGTATATAAATGTAGAATTTATTACCAGTACTACATAACAAAGTAACGTTTTATAAATATTAAAATTGATATAACTAAACAGAGAGATACACAGTAAAAACTCATTACAAAATGAACAAGTAGACAGAGTATACAACATCCCCCGCCAAGTTGGAAAAGTTTAAAATATATTGAACACTGATTATGGATCTTTTTATTTTTAATGAATGCTGAATTACTCATTAGTAATAAATTCATACCAGTACAGAATAATATATAACTCCCAAGATGTATTAATCTCTGCTTAACAGTTTTCACGAACTGTACTGGAAGCAAAATTGTAAAACGCATTTTGAGTTTAGCGCTAGAATCAAGATGAAATTACTTAAAATATAATTCCAAAGATGTATCTACACGTGATGAATGTTCCACACACTAAGTGTAATAAGCTGGGTCTTACAGTTTTTGAATTCTGATCCGGAAACAAAATGTTAAATAATGTTTCCACGGAAAAGGCTAAACAATAAAATTCCAATGAAATGGAAAAAACCCCAAAGGCACATCTACACATGATGACTGTTCCACATTCCAAGTTTCATTGAGGTTGGCCTTATAATTTAGTTTTGAGATCTGATCCGGAAACGAAATTTTAAAGTATGGTTCAATGGAAATGGCTAAAAGTAAAAGTTCAAAGTAGTCGAAAACCTCAAAAGGCACATCTACACATTGTGTCTGATCCACAAACCATCTTTTATTGCGCTTTGCCGCACAGTTTTTGAGATCTGGTCCGGTAGCAACATTTCAAGTAATGTTTCTATGGAAAAGACTGAAGATAGAATAGCAATGTGGTTGAAAACCCTAAAAGCCACATCGACACGTGATGGCTGTTCCATATACCAAGTTTCATTGAGGTAGGCCTTACAGTTTTTGAGATCAGGTCCGGAAACACAATTTTAATGTATGTTTCCATGGAAATGACTAAAAGTAAAACTTCAGAGAGGTTGAAAACCACAAAAGGCACATCTACACACTTTGTCTGTTCAACAAAATTCATTGAGCTAGGCATACAGATTTTAAGTTCTGGTCTGGAAACAAAACCCCGACGGACGGAGGTCATTTCCATATCCCCGACAACTTTGTTGGGCGGGTGATAATAATCCAGCCTGCAGTATGAGTTTTCTCACTAACAATACATACATATACATTAAGTACAGTTAAACTAGAGTAGGATTGTTTTCATGAAGAATATATAACACCAGTAAGAATATTTAAATCAGCAACAGCATCAAGCAAGTTCACCAATAAAACTTTTGAAGCAGTAATCTCAAAATCATTTATCTCACAAGAAGGCAAACGGTAACAACATTTGACATATTTACCAATTAAGTAAGTTTACAATCAATCTATAACAACAGTGTTCACATGAGTAATATATCTCACTAGTAAATAGATGTAAGTTTACAACAAACATCAACAACAGTTTACGAGTTTACAAATCAATCTATAACACCAGTAATCACATGGAAAAAATATGTCACTAGTAAATAGATGTAAGTTTACAACAAACATCAACAACAGTCTACGAGTTTACAAATCAAACTATAACGCATGAAGAATATATCAGACTAGTATATAGATGTAAGTTTACAACAAACGGCAACACCAGTCTACGAGTTTACAAATCAAACTATAACGCATGAAGAATATATCAGACTAGTATATAGATGTAAGTTTACAACAACCGGCAACAACAGTCTACGAGTTTACAAATCAAACTATAACGCATGAAGAATATATCAGACTAGTATATAGATGTAAGTTTACAACAAACGGCAACAACAGTCTACGAGTTTACAAATCAAACTATAACGCATGAAGAATATATCAGACTAGTATATAGATGTAAGTTCACAACAAACGGCAACACCAGTCTACGTGTTTACAAATCAAACTATAACGCCAGTAGTCACATGAGGAGAATATCTCACTAATGAATATATGTAAGTTTACAACACACAGCAACAACAGTCTACGAGTTAACGTATCAAATTATAACAACAGTATTCACATGAATAATATATCTAACTAGTAAATAGATGTAAGTTTACAACAAACGGCAACACCAGTTTACAAGTTTACAAATCAATCTATAACACCAGTAATCACATGAGGAGAATATCTCACTAGTAAATAGATGTAAGTTTACAACAAACACCAGTTTGCGAATTTACAAATCAAACTATAACGCATGAACAATATATCAGACTTGTATATAGATGTAAGCTCACAACTATAACTACAATTTAACAAAAAACAAATAGACAAAGCAACGCTATTGGTAGGTAACACAATTAAAAAACCCACTTGGTAACTACCGTATGTGTAATATGTGTCATATGCAATATTGTCATAACACCCTTCTGTGAGTTGATTAGCTACAGCTGAACGTTGGCACTGAGACGTTGACGATTTATTTCATTCATAAAACGAACATGAATTCATTCATGAAATTACAACACCACTTATAATTTATCTTATTCTTCAGTTATTCTTCATTCATGAAATCGTAATTAATGATCGATTTTAATGAATAATAAACAAATGTATCGTGACAAGAGCATGCAAAGCTGCTTTCACTCTTGCTGGCACCTTATTGTAATCTAGGGCACAACGAACTGTTATACTCACTAGGCGAAACTTAAATTAACCTCAAGAAAAGACATTTATTTAAAGAGTAGTATTCATCTAAAACTTAAATTTAAGGAGGTTGTTTTAACTTTTGTTTACATATTTTGATGAAGAGAAACAATGCAAATGGCGGTTGTCATGACTTGACGTTACTCATATCAGGTTTATGTCCCACGTGAAATAATTTTGGTTTGACTCTCGTCAAGGCTCGAAACAAAGTAAAATTTTACATCAACATGAAACGAGAAGCTCGTTAGATATCCCAAAGCAAAACACGAATATTCAGATGATAAACTTACAAAAGCATGAAGTCCCACGAGGAATGTATACTAACAGTAAATACTGAATACATGTTTAGAGCAAACGCATTTAACTGTTTCTCATTAATACTATATTTTCAAATATATTCTCTTATGTTTACCATATAATTTAAGCGTACTATCGAATAAAAGTTGAAGCGATAAGTTATAATTGAGCTGTACATATAGCCACAGGGGCTTGTATTGTCGAAACTAGCGATTACAACGAATATGAAGTCGACGATCCAGCCCCATATTCTATAAAAAAGTAAAGGGATGTAACGGGGTCAACACCCCATGTCCGTTTGAAATTATATTTCAGAATGTTGTCATCATATTATCATTCAATGTTATATATCACGGCAAAGCCAATACATTTGTCTTTAAAACAAGCCATCAAACGTAAAAATCGAACGGATAATAACAAGGATATGATTTTTCAAAGCCAAAAATATTAGCACATTGCTCATGTAAGCCATTTGCCTGGCCCACCAAAATGATAAAATATTCGCTTGAAAAATTATAATAAAATACTTTATAATATCCTGTCAGCTAATAGTGACCCAGTTACAAAGCCCAGTATTTGGTGCATCAGATCGCGCAAGAATTATAACACGGGGTGCACTGTAATTGACGTACCAGAGATTTTAGATGATCTCAAGTGTGTTTCGAAACATGTATTGGCTTTGCCGTGATATATAACATTGAATGATAATATGATGACAACATTCTGAAATATAATTTCAAACGGACATGGGGTGTTGACCCCGTTACATCCCTTTACTTTTTTATAGTATATGGGGCTGGATCGTCGACTTCATATTCGTTGTAATCGCTAGTTTCGACAATACAAGCCCCTGTGCATACAGCATCGAAATCATTCAGGGCAAACGTTTCGTTCATTCCTTGATTCATCCACGACTCACCTTAAAAGTATCCTTTAAAATTGCAGTCTCTGTTTTTGTTTCAAACGTAACCCTGTGGTAAATAAGTAAAGACTTATGGCATAATCCTTTTGATTTGTACACTCTTGTTTCATGCAAAGACACTTGATTGGATAATAGATCAGGCAATCAGATATTTCGATTGACTATGAAACTGGTATGAAAATGTATAGATACTAGCTTACATCAGTACAGAGTATTCTCAGGCATTCATAGTGGAATTAAACAAATTAGCTTTTTTTGTGTTTTCTATTCCGACAACATCCTTACTCGTAATATAGCTTCCCCCTTCGCCCCTGTCTACCACTGGCTACTTCTTACTTCTAATCGCCGGTGAGGGAGCTGCAATCGAACCATGGATTGTGACACACTGCACCAAAGTGTGTGTGTCCCAATACCGACGCCTAGTGACGTACTGATCAATTCGAAGAAACACAAGTGTTTGCCACTAACATGGTAATGTCCCCCGCCGGTAACATTGAGTTAGCAAGACACATCATTGGGTCAAAATGAGCTACTTTATATATTGCATTACTGGTAAAAAGTGCCATGATGATCAGCAAATTTTAAGACTTTGGGTGCTTTGGTTAATGATATATTGTGTTAACAAGAGTTCAATAAGTGGTAAAAATGTTGTGGTGACCTTGAAAATAAGGCCAAGGTCACCAAAATCGACTAGTCTCTGCGTCATCCCCCAATGAAGACTGACACAAGTTTGAAAACATTGGGTCCAACCGGTTAGTAAATGGTGTTAACAAGAGTTCGAAAAGTGGTCAAAGTGTCGCAGTGACCTTGGAAATAATGTCAAGGTCACCAAAATTGACTGGTGTCTGCGTCCTTCCCCAATGTAGGCTGATACCTAATTTGAAGACTTTGGACGCCGCTGAATAAACAGTCTCCCGTTTCGCGTTGCGGCGGGGGACAATAACGAAACCGAGTTTAACACTTGTAAAATACATATAAGCGAATATATATACAGCTAATAGTCTGGGTCGATGGCACCATGGCAGATGGGTGGTTTGGAGCAGTCCTTGATCACGTAGGTGACCCAGTCGGTGTCTGGTGTGGTGGTTTGACCGGTTCCCAAGAGACAGTTGAGTTGTTCACCTTGACGGAAGCTGAAGGCTTTGCAGAGTTGTTTCTTGTAGCAGAGTGTTCCGCATTCAGTTACCATAGAAACTGTGAGAGACATTATTGGTGTCGTGAGCCTGTTCGACTTCATGGATCTGTACTTGAAAGCTGATGACAACAAAGTTTAAACATTTGCAAAATAATAAGAGCTCATTAAATAAGAAGTGTCAAATAACAAATTGTCTCTCTACAATTATCGGACATTCCTCGAAACTATTGCGCTGATGTCATGTGGGTAATCTTAACGTTATTTTAAATATATTCAAACTGCATCTGTATACGTCATACTTTATATTTTGATATCCTCAAATTTCTTTTTAAAACTTTCCTTTTATCAAACAGCTGAACATTTACTTGATTTAACTTGGGAATACGTGGCCATGTATGTTGCAAACACGTACATTTTGCAAAAGGGGCTGTCACTGATAATGTATGACTCGTTGACAGCTTGTGTAATTAAATAGTTTTCAGCATTAATTCACATTTGATTATATATTCGACTGTTTCATTATGGTGGTATATTACGAGGGGCGTTCAATGAAAGTTTCCCCTGATAGACTTCTACTTTTCTGAAAGAAACGAAACTTGGTACAGTTATTAGTTTTCACTAAATAAGCACCACACAGTGTGACACATTTCTCCCATCGCTTGATGCAGCCTTCTAGGCCTTCTTGTTAAACGAATCAGATCTTGTCAAAAGTCAGGACTTGACCTCATTAATGAGGGTTTCATCATCAAGGAAACGAGTGCTTTTCAAAAATGACTTCATGTTTCGGAAGAGGAAGAAATCAGATGGTGCAAGGTCAGGAGAATACGATGGGTGAGGAAGTATTTTATAGCCGCAGGTCTGCGCTTCCGTCTGAGCTACAAGTGAGTTGTGGACAGGAGCATTGTCCTGAAGCAGGTGGACACCTTTAGTGAGCATACCGCGTCTCTCGGTTTTGATAGCTTTCGGCAATTTTTGCAGGAAACTGGTGTAGTATGCCCCAGTAATTGTGGTACCCCTTTCCAAAAAATCCATCATACGGTCAGTATAACCTTGCTTGCCGAAGGCTGGACCTGTGCCTTTTTAGGGGTGGTGCTTCCACTGGATTTTACTTTCAAGGTCAAAGTGATGGACCAATGTTTCCTTCTGTGCGATTTGTCTGTCAAAAGAGTTCCTGGTTTTCTTGACACATTGCTAAAAGAGCTTTTGAGCAGTCGACTCGTTCCTGTTTTTGGAAAGGTGTGAGCAGTCTGGGGATCCACCGAGCTGACAACTTCCGCATGTGCAAATGGTTATGAATGATTTTCCCCACAGACCCAAAACATAACTTGACATCTTGGGCATGTTGACGGACAGTAATTCGGCGATATTCCACAATTGCAGCTTCCACTTGCCTGATGGAGTCATCAATGGCTGACTGGGGTCGACCTGGAATTAAAGCTGTTTCCACGGAGGTTCGACCACATTTGAACTGACGATGCCAGTGTTTTACAACGTCATACGATGGGGGATCCTCTCCATAAGTTTCTTTCATCTCATCAAAAGTCTCCTTTGGTGTACGACCCTTCAAGAATAAAAACCTGATAACCGCTATGTACTCAACAGCCTCCATTTGTACACCTTACTCTTCCCCAAGACCTGTGCTGACAGGAAGAATGAATATTATACAAGTATGAGACATCACTGGACCTGTGGAGACATGCTACATATCACATGTGAAATTTCTACTTCTTCCGGTAATGAGAAGTTGGTCAGGGGAAACTTTTATTGAATGCCCCTCGTATGAACTACAAATGTACCTGTTGATGTAGGTTCAGATTCCGCCTCAACTGCTACTTCAGAAAAGGCCAAGTAGTATTTGTCCTCACGCCAGATTCTGACAAACCTTACAGGCTGTCGGAGGCAGCACATAAAGGTTCGCGAAGATTGAGTATCGCTGGAAGGCCATTGTCCACATGTCAGGACATCACTTTCTGGATCAGCCACGTCGAGGGCAGAAACCCCGATGTATGCACTTTTTATGTACGCTGCTGTGAAGATATACATGAAACCATTTGTAAGTGGATAAGATGTTGTATATTCGTAAGTCATGAAATTCTTACAGAGACGCAAGCCCTCCCTATCATCCAACGAGTTGCAGGCTTTCATTTGATTAAAGGGGTCTTGGTCGGTCTTTTACAACATGCATGCAGTGAGAAAATGTTTCATGATATTACAATTCAGTAAACACTGTCTGTTTATCAGTGTGCACGTATCGCGCTGCTTACATCGGATCACGTGGAGTAATATTTTATATTGTACTACATTGTTGCAATTTGTCTTTGACCAATCAGACACAGTGTGGGCGTGCCATGAAGATCATTTTGATGGAGGCTTTATTCAGGAAGAGTATATTTTCTTAGGAAAATACGACCACCTGATTTGCAAAGAAAGTAAGTTGAATTCTAATCAAGATTCCAATATATAAGCTATATACCAAACCCGTTTTGTACCATTTTCAGTATACATAACACAATAAAATTCTAAAGCTAAACTTACAAGCTACCCGTCTGATTGTGATGTTGAAGACGCTGTAAAAATCAAGTAGATCCCCCTGCCAATATGGACTTTCTTCATATTTAGTCATAGATCTAGTATCGTCATTGCCATCATTTGCATGTGTGCTAACATACGAACCGTACGTGCTGGACTGCTTACTAGGTTTATCTTTCATTATATTGCCGCCTGTAAGAAGAAAATGTGTCTTGTTATATACACAATATTTCAAACTTGATTTATTAAAGATGCTATTGTCAAGAATAATGGCTGGATCGTTAAGTTGTTTGGAATATTCAGTGTTAACTCGGAGGTCGTGGCCTCGAAACATGCAAGGGACCTGGTATACAATGGTAATTCATATTAAAATGAGAACAAACAATGTGTCAGTTAAATAATCCCATTCAACATGATGGAAGTTACCCTTACTCACCTGAAGTCATTTGAGGAACAAACACCACAATCATTGTCTTCATGAAGAGATTCATATTTCCGTCACAAACGAATCTTAAACTTCTGGAATAAAACCATCGATTAACAATATTTGCTTGTCTGTGATCATGCAAGCTCTTTTCGCTTTTCCAAATATTTATCCTGGATGTATTGAAGTGCTTTAGCCACTTGAGCAGCGTGATGATAACATATACTTGACACTTGATGTACCACATTGAATGTGACATTGACGATTCATCTTTAAGAGACTTACACTATTAATACGAAGTTGGAAAAGAAACCCAAACACTACAGAACATATTGTTTTAATCATTGGTGATAGACTCGACTGTTGTTGTTTAAAACTTCAATAACATTGCATCACATTATCTGTATAAAATATTGCCTGAAAAGGTGGGTTATGATAAGAGTAAAAACCTCAAAATTCAGAAAATATGCAGCTTCCCTTTTCAAGAATTAAGGAATCACATGAATCCATCTTCCCTTCCACAATTCGAAAAGGAATAATCGTCCCCTTGAAAAACGAAACTGTCCATCCATTTTTCATTTCAAACGTAACCTTCAAAAGACCCCAGATACAGCGCTAGATAGGTTTCTAAATATTTTGCACACAAAACTTAGACATGTGTGAAGTCAATTAAACTATGATTTATTTAGAATAGGTTTGGTCATGTGGAAATCCTTGTGAAAATGTCTTTTATTATACTCTTGCTTGTATATTATTTCAAATTCAGGTTATTATATAAAATAGCAAATGTTATTCTTTGCGGTGAATCCTTTTCCATGATCTAAATTTCCACTGTTACTGGTCTTTACACCAAAGCTTACACTGTCGATCTGCCGGTCTTATTGAACGCATAATATTACACATGCCTGAAACTATATTAATTAAATATTGCGCGTGTGTGCGTGTGCACTGTCGCGTAGGAATCAGCACTACATACCATGTGTGTATACAAGTCAGGAAGTAAAGCATCATCCCAATGCACTCGTCTGTTCTTACTTAAAGATACATAATAGACTGAAGTATGACATAGTGGCAGCTAGCGGAAACCGAACACTACACTGTTAATATTGTGTATTCAACCATCTCGGACAGTGACTCCACGATAAGAATTTTGTCAAACGGACGAGAAGCAGTGCTAGCATGACCGGTTTCGTCTGCTAGGCTGAGAGAGCGACAACAAGTGTACATGTTTCAGTGGATTTCGTCATCATGTGTGCAAACTTAGGTTTAAATTGACGGTATCATTACACTTTTGAAATATTGACACTGTTGGTATATATTACTTCAGTAAAAAAATATAGTACTTGCCGTAAATATTAACATTATCAACAATCTACATGAAAACCAGATGTCACGTGATCCAATATTGCTGTGCCCATGGAATCTAAACAAAACATCGTGAATCTATACCCTTTCTGTTTCTTACTTAGAATAAGAGTTTATTTACTTGACTTTTCACATGTTAATTGACAAATACTTTCACATAACAAGTACACCATGTCAGATTCATACGTTGGTCTAAAATTAAATTGGAAAAGCGAAGATCTAGCAGATGCAGTTCGCTCATTCAAACAAGGATGTCAGCTATACCTTTCTGTCAAAGACATTAAGAATGAAAAGAAAGTAGATCACATTTTACTATTTTCGGGAGATGAAGGGATTAATATGTTTAATTCATGGACACTCACATATGATGAAAATAAAGATCCCAAAAAAATATTTGACAAGTTCAAATCACAAATAGAACGAAGTGTCAACTCTAGATTACACAGATTTCATCTACAGAAATTCAGACAAAACACAGGTGAACGTGTTGACAGTTTCATGAATAGATGTAGGAATCAAGCAATTAAATGTAAGTTTAGTGCAGGGGAACTGCAAGAAAGATTGATAGTGCAGCTTCTAATTGGTACAAATATTCCTAGTTTCCAAAAGGAATTATTGAGTGAAGATGAAAATCTTAAAGTTGAGCAAGCAATGACTTATGGTCGGGCTGAAGAAGCATCCATAAACCATATGAATCAAATGAGAGATGTTCAGTTACCACAACAAGCTGAAGCACATGCAGTACATCATAACCAATCCTCATGTCATAGATGTGGTGGGACACACGCTAGAAAACAAACATACCCTGCCATAGCTTCTAAGTGTGACAATTGTGGTAAATATAATCAGATAGCATGTAAATTTCGCAGACCCAACACACAAAACAGAATCAAAATAGAGGCAATAGTCGTCATCGTTCACAGTCAAGAGGTCGACACAGCAGAGGTGACTCTGTACACTAAAGAAATGAATCGGGTTCTCGCCAGAACAATGGTAACTCAAGACAGAGGTCAGAGAGACAATCTATTAACTTCACTTATGAAGAATCTATCAAAAATTCAAACTTGAGCAATAGTTTCAAATTGACAGTACTGATTGCAGAGATCAAGTGTTTGCCAACATTGACAACGTGAAAGATGATCTTGTCCAGTGTCCTCAACAGATCTCTGAAAACTGAATCGAACCGAGACAGTGAACTCCAAGCTCTCAAGGAATACATTCAAGATGGCTGACCAGAGGGACAGAGGCAAGTGTCGCAAGCACTCCGACCCTTCTGGTCTTACAGAGACGAGATGTCTATTGAAGATAGAAATCTACTCTAGGGAGAATGTGTGGTCATACCGAAGTCAATGAGAACAGAATTTCTCAAAAGACTCCATGATGCTCATCAGGGGATATAGAAGACTAATTTTCGTGCCAAAACGTGCGTCTTCTGGCATGATATCAACGCCGACATAGAGAACTTAGTGAAACAGTGCCATGTGTGTCAGGAATTACAAAATACTCAGTCACGAACCTTTGATGCAACATGAACTGCCAACTCGGTCATGGCAGGTTGTAGGAACTGACCTAATAGGCTAGTACATAAACGACTGAAGTATGACAGCATGAACGTCCTTTGACTCGTCTGGCCCTCAATCCAGCAGCTTTGAGGTGGTAGCGCTCAGTCGGTTACTCAATGGCAATTTCTGCCGCTATTGAAGGAAAAGGCTGACGTTGAACAATCTTGATAATAGAGTCCTCACAGTGAGGTCTGGTTGCATTCAGTCTACTAGAACAGGGACAATCCCATGCATGATATGTTATGACGTGTTTCCTCATTAGACGGCTGATTGTACTGTATTAAAAATAACCAGTTCTGTGCCAATGTCTTTGTTGGATATTCCTGCTGAATGGAGACCAATGGTCTGCCATCTCAAAGCCTCTGATATTCTCCTTTGTGCCATTGTTCAGGAGAAGTTGAATGGAAATTACATTTCGTATCCTGCTAAAAACAGAGTCGACATGATTCGCCTGCCTATTGCTGCTTTCGGGACAGTTGTTCAGCGACAAATGTTTCACAAGTTCATGACCAGTATAACACCTGGGTCTATTCGAAGCAAGGGAATATATGGACCAAACTTATTGAAGATTTACTATGTTTGATTTTGGGGTGTTCAAGGTTGTTTTTTTCTGCTGTGATGGAATAGAATTTATTTACTATGACAGTGCCCCCTCTTCTAAAATTCTGTCGCTGAATATACTAATTTATTTCTCGCATCATACTTACCTAGCTGATTCCTCAGTAGAGCCTCAGCAAAATGGAGCTTCGATTACTATTAGTTCCTCCAAGATGTGAATCGTCTGATTTGATTCCGTGGGAGTACTTAACCAATCGTCTGTCTCTAAAGCATTTAAAGCAAGAAGTAACACTTCCTATTGGTCGTCAACAAGGTGAGATAAACATGTTCATGAGGGATCAATTGTGCAGTGAAGTGATTCAATAACTACTGTCTCAGAACGTTCTGAGGAAAGTGAAGCGAGGACTGTCTGTCCAAATGGAAAGACATTCGACAATGACACTGACGTCAATTCACTAATTAGGTGAAGCAATTATAAATTGGTTTATAGTTGGTTTAATATGACTCTATGGGTTTGAAAATAATATTCCGTTGAAACAAATCTCCAAGCTTATTCATTAACCATGATCATGTTAAACTGCTTTCATTTACCTTACCTTTCAGAATTTTCGGTTTTACGTCAATTAAGGTTACCATTGATTAAGAAACCTTGTCATTGTCCATACATTATTCAAGATGTTCTCATTAGTTTTGAGTCTATAGCTAAATAAAGATAATTAAAACAATTCATGTGCAACAGCAACAGGCGAGGTAAATCTGCTCTCATTTTCAAGAGTCGATATACACGTTATAAGATCATTGAACATATTTGAGCGAAGCAAGAAAACACATATGTAACATAGTTAAAATTTGGGATCAAGAATGTACACGTATTACTAAAGTTATAAAGATTATACGAACACATTACACGTTGGATACAATTTCTTAAGGAAATACAACTACATGGGTAAAACATTAATTGTCTTTTATGTCATATATTATAATACTCATAATTATCATAATATGTAGTCTTCAAATAGAACATGTGATGCTCTAACTCTGCTTTAACTTGCGAGTTGTATTCTTGGACAATACAAAAATACTTTTTAATTTAATTTTTAATATTCTCCTGCGTGGATAACTCATGTACATGCCATTCGGTTATCGCTTTCCTGTAACATCTGGTCACAAATACTGTTTAAAAACATTACCTTCAGGAATGTTTATACAAGGTTGTTGAAGTCCCATTGTTTCACCCTCTGGTGACGTTATTTCTTCTCATTTCAAAATCAATCTTAAAGATAATAATTATTATATTTTATTTTCTATGTGATATTCACGTGTTATTATTCATTTAGGATGTTCCTACAGTAAATGGGTTCACCACGTCAATGTCATTTTGATAAGTGTATCCAAATAACAAACTTAATCATCTGGTCGTTATTTGGTAATTACGAACACCTGCCGATACAAGTGTTCTATATTGATTTATTCATTCTCATCTTATTAATGTTACCTCTGATGTCTAACTACGAAACGGTTGCATGGTTGATTAATCAAGTTTGCTTTTTGTAACCTCATTAACTTTGAGAAGAGAAACATAGTATAAAAAATAATGAGTAAAGGAACCATTGATTCCGATAATTAAAGAAAACACAGTACACATCAATCATAATTGCCAATATTCAATTTGAGAGCGCAAGATAAGCAACATTACTTATTCAAACAAATCACCTTATCATGGGCTTTCGTCGTTAACACAACCAATGGTTTCTTTTCAAACACACATCTTTGGCGTCATTTGAAACAAGATTCAATGGGTTCATTTCACACAAAACTCAATGGTTTCCTTTTACACAATAATCAATGGTTTCATTTAATCAATAATCGATGGTTTCATTTCAAACAATAACCAATGGTTTCATTTCAAACAAAAACAAACGGACTATTATCCTCTTTTAAATTTTCATGCAGAATGATTTAATCATCGCTAATGATGGTTTTGCAGTATCACTAATCCTCTCAAATAAGTATATCAAAATAGGCAATAGCTTGATTCGATTGAGAAGTTGTTGGATATATAAATGTTCAAATAGTTGTTATTGCTAATGGCTGTATAATTCTTTGACCATTAAAATCGTAGATAGTTTAATTCATAAAAGCATCTGCTTTATCTATCAAAGTATATGCTATTAAATACATTTGGAAGTTTTTTTAGGCAGCGCCATATTTACAAAACTTAAATGTTGTGCTGTGAGAATTTTAAGCATTACATGAATCGAGTCTAATTAGTTAAAAAAAAGATTTAAAATGATAACTATTTTTCTACCATATCTTATTTTTCAAAAAGGTTTTTCTCAGACAAAGTTTTAATGGATAAACATGAGTGTTGCTTAATAATTTCGAAGTGTATATTTCACATCACAACAGAGAGAAACAAAGAGAGAAACTTGTTGAAATGATCATCAAAAACTTCGTATTGTTCCCTAGTTTGAAGAAAAATATTAACAATTAAATTAAATTAAATTAACAATGAACAGGCGTCCATTATCATGTCGTTCCACCAGGAAAGCTGATAATAATAATAATCATCATGGATGTTTTAAAAGCATTCATATACAAACATGTTTTGTTTTGATGCAAAGAGTTTGTATCTGTACGTTTATGCTTCATAATTTACTAAAGACTGTTACACTCTAGCAATTGTTGGTTTGTTGAAGGCAATTTGACTATTGTCGTTTTACATGAGTGAGAATAACGATATGTTTAATTGCTTTTTTTCCATTTTTCAAAGAATGTGCTTAATACAATCTTATGTTTAACCTTTCAGCACATAGTTTCATATTTTATGCATTTAAGCATTTAACTCAGTGCTAAACAACCACATTGCGTTTCTTCAAAGCATCACTAACCTTGTATTAAATATTAAAAATATGTTTGCTAAAAAATAAGGCAGCTTTGCAGTTGTATAAGATTTCAACCCCGCATTACAAATATTATGGATGACATAAAACTCAAGACATAAATTTCCAAACTTATGACATTAGATATTTGATCAGCTCTAAACCTGAGTAAAAATGTTCATGTGAAAGACACAAACAGGAATTAGAGATGTCAGCAGCTCAGACAGAGTATTTAGGGAAACAACGGACGTTGAATTCATCCACGGCTTTGTTACATGTTGAACTATGTAGGCATGAATGCAGACATATGGGGCACGTCAGTCACATCGACAGAATACCGAGAAAGTGGTAATTAACCTCAATACTAGATTGTGTAAGCTGTTTCTTGTATATGTATATTCACATATACACTAACTTTGTTCATACCTTATGACGACAGTGTATGGAATTGTCCCGAACCTATACCAGCCCCAAACCATGATTTTCAGTTTACACGGTACAATTAACCAAACACCTCCAAAGTTTCCCATCCAAGACAAATACATCGACAGACGTATTTCATACAACTACTTCATCATGATTATCTACATGCGAATATCAGTCCATGTCAGACAATAAAACACAGTGTTTACTGCCCAATGCTCCCGTTACGTGCTAAATTTATATAATTGCGGGCATTTCGGGGTTCAAACAGCCTGCCTTAGCAAATTACCCCAGTTATTTGCTCGGATCTAAACCAGACTAAACATGCTCATGTTACAGAGAGAGAGAGAGAATGAAATTGAAGCTTTCAGACAACCTGCTTGAGCTACTCACACATGCAGACAGTACGTCAAAGGAATAGTAATAATCTAAACAAACTAATCGGTTAAAGATACAGCAAGCACATACAATTTATAGAAAGGGGTTCTCCTGTTAATGAAAATAAAGGCGCAGAATAGTTTGTCATGTCTGATCTATATTATACACAGTTCACAAATTCAAAGAACATGCCTCAAAAAGTCATGCTCATGTTACTTGCACAGCAAATCTGTTGAAGATGATAGACAAGTTGACTGGTTTTCTTACAAAGAGTACATGTTCCACTCGACAGATACAACTTAGACACACACAGGTGCCGTACATACACTGTCGGCCAAAAGGAACGCCTACTTGATTTTCGTTAAAATGTAAGATGAAATAACACTTTAAATATAATTAATGGTGGTCGCAACGTTATGCTGAAACAATAATTAATATTACAGTCCATTGAAATCGTTGGAAAAAAGTGATTCGAGTCAATAACATTCATGAAAACTACGCCCATTGAAGACCGCTTTTTCGGGTTGATTCACTTGCGCACCGCAACCGCATACATCTGTAGCGTCATCACTACTTTAATGCGAAGGCTTGCCTGTATTGTTGCTCGTGGTTGTGTGAAAATCTGTTTCAAATGTTTTTCTGATCAAGCACTAATCGAATACTCAACAATCCTGTTTTCTCATTTCAACAATCGCAATTCTTTTGTGACATGACAACTTCTGCAATTTAAATATATTATGCAGAAATGGTGCAAGTTCATAATGCTATAATATTGCTACACTGTTCATTATAATTTTTACGAAATCTCATAAGATATCTCGTAGGCATTTCTTTTGGCCGACATTGTACACAGCCAGTTGTGTGTACAAGGGATTTAATGATTGACATTAAACTGAAATATCATCCTTTGCATATATACCGAACAGCAAACGCGAGTTTTAATGATTATAGTTTCTGTTTGCATATCAGCCCATGGTTTGTCATAACATTAGTAAATGTCAGAGAACAGGTTGAGCTATTGGCATTGTAAAGATGGTTATCATTGTAAAGTCAAAAGGGTTCAGTTCAGTGCGCGAAAATGCACGTCACATGTTGCCATGGTAACATGATGTGCATGAGCCTGGTAAAATTCAAATTACTCGTGCTGTAATCCGAGACTCTGTGAAAAGGACCCCAAATTGTGACTCCAGTCACAATGTTTAAGAAGCTAATGCTTGGCCCCCCAAAAACGCGAAATTTTCGGAAAGTGGGATTTTGGCCGATTGCATGCTCGTGAAACACCTTGGTACCGAAAAAGAATACTATACCTTGAAGTAATGAGACCAATGGAACCATTCTGAATGAAACTCAAAATGACGTCATAACGTCAAATTGACATCAGCAAGGACAGAGGTTTGTATCAAACAAACTTCATGGGAGAGTTTGCACAACACCCAATTGAATTTAAAAGCACATTTGGTCCTACATCATCTGAACAGGAATGTGGCTGTTTTCCAAGGGAATGACTAGGGCATAAGATTATGCAGAAGTTCTACACCAGTATTGAGTAATTGGTCTCGCTGCAGCCAGGTGTTAGTGTAGACGGTGGCCTCGGCGTTGAGCTGGTACCTGTCGGCGTTAATGAGTTAAGATATTGACTCGTTTTCTTTCGATGTTCTCCTCAATGAACTTCGGATGTCGTCGTTTATTTTGTTGTGTTTTGTTTTTATTGCTACGGTTATGGCTTTTTGGGTGTGTGTTAATCAGAAGCTTGAGTGGCTGAGTTGTCTCTTTGACCTTCAGCCGGTAGAGATATTATCTTTCCTTACAGTGCAATGCTCGTTTCTGATTGGCTAACGGCCGTTACATTTTTCTTTATGTACCCGTACAAATTTCATGTACCCCGCTGCCATAGTAACTGCTCCTAGCTGAGAGTAGGTGTCGCATTATGGTCAGATGACGCTATACAATGACGCACGCAGTGTACGGAGTTTTGAACAGTTCCATCAGCTGTTTACGGGTCTATTAATTACTGACTTATTTTTCCATTAGTTGCTGCTTTGAAACAAATCTTATTGTGCATTGCTTGCATACTCAATTAACCACAATATAAATTTGGTTGTGACCGAAAGATAAATACGTTGTATAATTATATAACATTTACACTGATTCTTTATGCGTTTCTTCACGTGTTCACTAAGTTATAAACAACATGATCGATGACTTGATGTGAACTAATGCACAAGCACTCTCACAACTGACCACAATCATACCGAGATGATTAACTGTTCTCCTTTCTGTTCGAACATGTGTAGAATTCATTTATTTTGTTATGAAATAATATATAAATGTACGATGTATAATAAATAGAGGTTATCATGAGAGTGTGTTTTGGGATGGTCAATATCCTGCATTAGGAATAAACATTGTATTTTGCGAGCCTTGGCGAGCTTAATACATTGAGTTTATTCCTAATGCAGGATATTTACCATCCCAAAACACACGAGCATGATAACTTCTTTATCATACAATGTCATTCTTCATTCATTTTGTGCAAAACAGCATGACAACATTAATTTTAAAGTTGAACTTTACTGTAAATACGCGTATTGATATATGCAAATGAACTGCGTGCTATTCTCACAGTAAAATGACACAAAATAACGCCTCCTAAATTATGCTTTCAGTGAAAATAATTGTTATTTTTGGCATGATCTTAATTTTCAATGTTTTAATACGTTTTAAAATACGTTTTTCAAATGAAAAATAATTAAGGTGAGGACAGCGAATTTGAACTCGCGTCCTTTCGTGTAACATGAGTGTAGGGGAGTCAATCTTGAATGGGCGAGAGTTGCTTCCCTTCCGCCCGGTTGCAAATGGCGACGCACACATCACACGGAGAGCTAAACTGAATGTTAGGAAGCGAATTCTAAAATCTCCTTTACAAAAGTCACATTATAGAACAGTGAAGATTGACGTTCGATAAATGCATATGTAACTCAAACTGCCTTTGTTACCTGTGAGTATTTATAAAGTGTTTACTCTGTAGTTTTCGACTCGCGATGAACATGTTTTGGCACTGCTTGATCATAATAATTGTTTCCGTAATATGCATTGCACTATGTTTGTTTTGTCATTTCTCAAATTAATGTAGATCTATATGAAATGAAGACTGAAGTATGTCTATTTACATGAAGCTATTACGCTATTACAACTGTACGGTTATTACAGGCGTTCGAAATGTTATAATGCTTGTGACGTCATTTTCAAAAGAAGTTCCGTCACTTGACCTCTGTAATTTGCATCTTTATCCGTATATGACCCCAACGGATACCGAAAATATCCGTTGCCTTTATCCTGCCGAGAACACCATCCATTGTATGATAAATATTTTTATTATTCATATACTTACATTAAATGACTCTGGAACAATTATTCTTATGAGAATGTATTTTTCCATTTATAATATTTAATAGCTAAGGTTTATTATTTTCGGGTCACAAAAGTAATGTTGTAAGGGTCCAAAAATGGTCAGTCCAAAAATAGTAGCTTCCCTTCCTTCCCTTCTTGTCATTTACGGAAATGTAAAGTAGTCTACAGAAGGTTCTAGAACTTGTTGGAAATGTGATGTTAACAAATGTGAATATATATGTCGAAGTCTAGAGACTATATAAAGCATGATTGGGGAAAGGACTGACATTGCCTCTCTTTATATTATACGATATAGGACTCTGCCATCGATTTGTCTCACTGCCTCTCCGTCGATCATTCTACATTCAAGTTCAAGACGTCTGTGCTGTGTGGTGACTATTGATAGCTATGTTATCATATATGTGATCCTATCATTACCTTATTATATCTCTATTGTATTACATGTGGAAATCTGAATTGTTAAACTGATTACTGTCTGATTAATACACATTTAATAATAATCTGACTGGTTTGAGTTTTCTTTTGTTGGTTACCCCTTGGGAGAGACTTCATTGGAAAATTTTAAAAGTCTATCAGTATCAAAATATGACCAGTTTACTTTACATAATTGTTTATAGAAGATACGATACAACGTTTTCGTGGATTTAAGATTTACTGGATATAAGTTTGCAGGTAGCTTTCTCCCCCTTAACAGAGAGTGGCACGGCGATTCCTAATCCAAAATCCATTTTGGCTTGGTAGCTGGGAAAAATCCAACTGCTTATGCACGTAATGAAATACGTATGTTTATATGGTTAAACGACAACGTGTTAAAACGTGTCTTTGGAGGGCATTTAGAAGTGATATACATAAGAACAGGAAGATTTTCTGTAGAACAACTTCTTTAATGTGAAAAATACACGACGTTTCGGAGTACATACTCACTCATTAATGATATGTGTGTTTTAAAAGGTTATGGTGTATTGTTAATGCAAGAACAGGAATAACAACTTCTTTAATGTGAAAATACACGAAATAACAAAATATGATACATTTATATAGCAAACAAAAGATTTTCTTTTCGTTCTTGTGTTAAAACAAGTTATTTGCAGAGCAATACACTATAAACTTAAAAACACATACGTATATCATTAATGTCAGAGATTTTAATGAACATAACAATGTACAATTTAAATGTTTCACTTATTTCTTGTAATTACAAAGGGTATCAGCAGTATTGATACCTTTCAGTGAAGAACAGAAACACACAAAAGAAAGAAAGATTTTTGAGAGGAACTACGATGATGCTCTCACTGAAGAAATGACACAAAACAGTATCGACACAGACTTTTAAAAATCTTACAGGAACTGGTTGTTAAATCATTTGTCACGATGACATTTCATTGTTAAAACATCTCTTGCAACTGATTTTTATTTCTGCATGCAAATGTTATGACATTTTCTCACGAGATTATGCACCTCTTCTATTCTTCTGGTTATAATAAGCATTCTTTTGTTTAATATAACAGATCAAGGAAGTCGTTGAAACATACAACATCCTGATTTGGCTAAACTATAAACTAATGAGAAATAGAGCCGAATCATCCAGTGCAAATATTCAGCCTAGTACATGTCCCACATATAATGATACAATAAAGTAAAACCCATTGTAGCTATCCACTTAATGATCAACTCACTTCCATTGATCTAAGACATTATAAAAGGTTGACAAACGAATGAACTTTCGACTGCGATTAATTAATGGGATGGCCCATAGTCAGATTAGTCAATGTATAATTACGGAGGAAATAGCTGAACCATTTTCAATAAACCTGATTGACATGTTGTCGAAAGTATGCTTAGTCGGTTACTTCTTTATTTATACTCGAAATATAAAGAAACCAAGGGAATAATACACAAATCCCATTGGTATAAGGTGTTCTTAAGAACATTTGTTATAAGTGTTGTCTTGGGCAAGTGTTTGAATCCAGAAATAGCATGTGCTTTATTGAACATATTAGAAATATTCCCTGAGATGTTTTAGCTTGACATCTTAATAGTATTGCAAAATTTGAAAAGCTGTTTCTCTTGTATGAAAACATTAGAACGCTGGTCATGTGGTAAGATGTTGGTGCGGTAAGTGCTGGCGATAGCTGCCTTACTCTACGGGTGTTGGTTCGAATCTCGCAAGGGACTCTGTCCGAAAAAAGAGTTTGTACTTTTGAAGGTAGTGTTATCCCAAATATAACCATGTTGTAAGAACAAAGTAGTCTCTGCTATCTGTCTCAGGTGTACGATCATTAGAAGTAACTGTTCTTTAAACTGGAGAATAACCTCTGGTCGACCTCCAAGAGATGCTGTGTGATGTGTATCGGTCTACTCTTCTTAACCCGAGTCAAACCCTTGTTATTTGCAGTATTATCTGTTCACGTTTACATATGTCAGATTGTTAAGAGACACAGTCCATGGTCATAGCTTCACTTTGATTTGAAAGTGAATATATTGTACATAATTGTAGCAATTGTCACGAAGAAAATTAAAAATTCCCACCACAAATTGATACAATCAACTGATTTGACTGATGATGACAGAATATATCAACACAAGAATCAAACATGGTCAGTTAAGGAGAGATGGGACCCAGAAATCGAACTAGCTTACGGTAAAATTTTACGACAACTGTTTATAGTTGTAATTCGAATAACATCCGTATCTTAAGTTGGTTACGAATTTAAATAACTTGGTATAATCAACTTATAGTTATTATTTTACCGTGCACTCTAAGATTGATAATATGTTCAATAATGATTATACGGTAGGCCGGTAGGCCGTCTAAATTACACTTTAAATCATCAAAACTGCCCTTACGTCAGGTTTTTACGTTTATGTAGGTAATTTAAAAAACGACGTTAAAGTGATGAAACTCGGTTCGGTGAACCCCTATTATTATCTCTGAAATCGTTTGTCCAGTTAACTGCGCACATCATATTAAAATTTTAGCAATATCTTAAATATGTGTCTTACTGCAAAATCCTGTTAAACATGCGAAACACGATGATAAAAATGCCGTTTTTAATTTATAATTACTTAATTTAATTGAAATCGCTGACTTAACGCTGAAGTTGTATATGTGATAAGATAAGGCAAGATAAGACTACATTATCCCGAATAAAAGTTTGGTTACATTGTAAAACACATAGGAACAGAACAGAAACATTAAATCACAACATATCACATTTCAACGAGCACTAAGGTCATAATAGATAATTAAAGGTAAAGGCTTAACGAAATGTAAAAGGTAGTGATTTGAAATGCCTTTCATAACGTAAATGGAGTAATGGTGATTAACTGCTGTTGTCGCAGAGGTGTTTTGCGATATGGAAAACACAACAGGCAGCCTGTTACAATACAGGTTTATTTCATCTCGTAGTGTCAGCCATGACTCCAATATCAGTGCCCTTGAAATAAAATGATACTGAGATAAGTCTACAGTGTACAAACACAAGACCATGATCGCAATATCAAAGAAAAAAATTAATGTCAGGAACATGACCCTTGTTGTTACAGACGTGAACGATTAGTAATATGATCTGAAGAAAGAAACCCGAAGCACCAATGTTTTTTTATGAAAACATTATAATGGTGCTGTGTGAATCCAATTGCGCAGTACAATCCAAACCTCAGGAAAATTTACAGAATTGAAACACAAAACATGCTAAGACAAGTTGGCCATGTAGTATTCCTGGCAACATCCAATAAAAGAACTCTCGCCATCTGCATATGTAAGGTTTCTTCCGAAAGCTGCTATAGATATTTCTTATAGGTCAAGCTGAAAGTGGATGTAATTTAACATATCACACTCATAAATGTGCCTCGAAATTGTTGTTATAGACTGGACTGATTAAATTACCTTGACACTGGAATAAAAATATTGATTGTAAATCATAATTACAAGACTCTCCGTCAAATTTGTCACCAATTTAATGGACGAATTAACAGTCAATGACCTTTCAACCAAATCTGGTTGTTTTTCCTCCCTTCCATGTGGTATTGCTGGTTTTATGAGAGTCTGTTGAGATATGTTTATATGACACAACTATTATTTCAAGTCTTAGGTGTAAAATAATTTGTAGCATTAATAACAAACTTTAAGATTTCTCTCAGAACAATGTAAACAATTCATTCACGTGTTAACACGTAAATCACATCCAAGGTGAATTGTTTTCGAAATGCCCGTATTTATGTTGTTAATAACATCATAAGATTCATTTGTTACATAATTCACCACAGCCTGCTCCGTGTGGAACCCATGTGCTTTCTTGCAATATCATGAACATCCATAGTGTGTAATGCCCAGCAGCAGTTGCGTATTTGGTGTGTTTTAATTAACTAACTTACAAGATGTGATAGCCAAATATGCAGTTTTAACAAACTTTGTAGACCGCTTCTGTGCCCGTTCATTTCTGCATTGGTAAGTATGTTTAGTTATGTCCGTTACATCTGACGCCGCTAATTGGAGTTAAACAATAACGCACAGCACAATTATATAAGGAATGAGCACTGGATAATAACTAACTCATTTATAGCCAGATCAAATATATGAGCTATGATTTCTTTCACAAAAGAACATATGCTAAGCTTAACCTTAATTTCAAATAGTTAACTTAAAGGTACATCCATTGTGTTTCATACAATTTTATTTGGCTTTAATTCGTACCAACTCATGATATGTGATGTTTGCAATACAAACAAATTCAGTCAACTTGCATATTCATCCCCAATCGCCAAATATATGATACTTACTAGTTTCCAATTAAAAAAGTAACATCATTATTCATGTGCAGAAAACGAAACTGCACGTCCAATTTTCATGCACAGTAGTTATATGACCCATTCAACATGGTCAACCCAAATTTAATATTTTTATCTGATTCCACAATTACGTTTGACTCAATGGGGTGCGTCAATTGCGATGCATTGTCCAGTTTTCGATTACAAATCACTACTTTTACCTTTAGATCGCCAATATACTAAGTCGACTATCATCAAAATGGTAGTTTTCGGTAACAGTCGGTACTTCTCGATAAAGTGACACGTTTAATAACGTTTGAAATATGTGACCGTCATCAACACAATGGATGTACCTTTAAGCCTATTGTTTCACATGTGAACTACGAACACTGTGAGCATTTTGGTTCTGCTGTAGCCTTTTGTACAGGTTTATTAAAAGAGCATAAACATAACATAACATGATGCGGAATCAAACTATGGAATCATATTGTGTGCACGGTCTCTTTTATTTCATAGTCATATCTTGAACAAGCATGATCCTATCATTAGAATGAAACCTAATTTCTTGAAATGTCATCTTGCCATAATGAAAATTCAGATGACTTTTGTTGAATTTTGAACTAAATTATTTTGTACATTTTTCAAATTTTTGTTTTGAATATGAAGTTGAATTGTCAATATGAAAGCTGCTGCACAATAGCTTGGTCCTATTTGGCATCCGTATCAAATATTTCTGCTTGAAAGGATTATTTTGTGATCGTCGTCATTAACAACAAACAACAAATAATTTTCTCTACTTGTAATCCGAACTGACCAACAGTCATGCTTGTTTACCTTATACTTAAATTTATATCACAGCACACTATTTTTTATTTCATGAAATGCTTTAATAAAAAAAAAAACACAAATAAACCTATTTTTTTTTTATTATTTCCATTACCATTCACAAAGCTGTGATAAATGTCAATATCTGGAAAATAAATATATTTGATAAGAATAAAAGGTCCATTAGCCCATTCGAGATATGTTCACGGTCTATTTTCTTGTGAGTTAGTTTAAGGGACAGACAGTAAATCGGACATTATCCAACTTAAATTAAACTCAGAAACACTGAAATAAAGAAATAATGTATGGGAAGAACTAGATTAGACTTTTATTGTAGAGATCATAAAAAGGCAAGATAATGTAGATTATTTGTAAGTTCTTTTACAAAAACATTACTTGTATATGGTAACATCAGAGGTTTTGTCGACTTCCTTATTTACAATGTGAAACTTCAAAACAAGCAAGAAAATGTACGTATATTTGTTCAGTTCGGCTACGTAAGACCAACAACTAAAATGATTAGTGTCTTTAATTATACTTTTTTGCTATTAAAGATAAATATTGGGTTATATTTGCTACAATGCAACATGTTTTCTTTAAACAGATTACCGAGTCATTAAGTAAGTAGTTTTATCTTTGTCACAATTGGCCTTTGGGTGCATATTTCCTTCTAACATGAAGTGCTATCTCCTACCGTCAATATTTACAACAGAAAACATACATATAACCTTACACATGTATCTATCTGGTCTGCCTCAGGTTAAATATAATAATCATTTAACATAAGTGTACATGTGTTTTTACAGTGAATTTATAGGAAATATTCAAAACAGATCGTTTGAAAAAAATTAATGGTACAGGAAGTTATTTTATCACATTTTTCACAATGACATTTCATGTTTTAATAAATATTTTTTTAATTACATTTTATTTTGCTTAACAGAATATGCACCTGTTCACATCTCCACGTCTCTGCTGATAATACAGCTTTCTGAACAAGGAAGTCGGTGAAACATATATCATCCTAATTTAGCTAAACTGTAGAATAATGAGCACTAGGAACAAGGCATCTAGTGCAAACATTAAACCTAAGTATCACATTATGGCAAAACAGATTGGAGCTGTACATGTATTATTCTATCTACTAAAATATCTTGTTCTCTTTGATATAACTTGGACGTGATAAAAGACCGACAAAAGAAGAACCAGGCTTAAATGCATTTAATGGCTCTTAATCAGTGTAGGCATTGTCTACAAAGATATAAAATAGCTGATTTAAATTGAAATGTTGTTTGTTTTATTCCACATTGCAAATGTATACAAATATTCACAATTCATTTGATTTAACTGGTTAGATAAACGGTACATTTGTTTGAGGTGAACAATTATGTATATGACACGGCATTATGTAAGTAAGTGATGGCAACTCGACCGAATAAATTATACAAAATTGTCGTCCTTGCATGAAGAGTAGTTTGTAACCAATAGTATAACATAATAGTGTGATAACTCTCTTTGGGTTCCTTCCACAATTACATTAGAGTTTGTATTATAGTAATTCAAAATCAATTCTTGATTAAAAAAAGTAATTACATTTAAATGGTCATTGTTTTGGGCTGGTAAAATACTGTATTTTGTGCATTTGTATTACTCCACCGTTCCATAGCTTTCAGAAGAGAGTTTATATATGGACACTCCCATAATAAATAGTACATTGTTGATAAAACGTCATTATTTATACTCACGATTGATTACTCACCGTAGCCAATTGAGTTTCTCTCAATGAATAGCTCGACCAATATAACACAGTAAATTGAAAGAGTTCATTCCCTGCTAGGCGGCTTAACCCAGTGATGTCACCTCTTTCTCCTGGAGCCTGGACGCAGGCAGCTCTCAGGAGCAGGAGGGGAGGGGAGGGGAGGGGTATACAGACCGGTAAGTTATCAATGGTGAGTATAAATAATGACGTTTAATCAAAAACGTACTATTATTTACATACTCTAGTTGATAACTCACCGTAGCCAGCATGCCACTGAAGGAGCTGGCCTGCGAGACAACCCGAGAGCCGAGGAGGTAACTGGCAACTGGGAATTGGCAACTGGTCCGCTATGACTAGCTGGACCGCAAGGCACAGTTATAGGAGCAGTTATAACCCTGAGGGGTCGGCGGTTCAGACCATAGGGGTCGCCAATAAATACTAAAAACACAACACAACATCGAAGAAAAGTGCGATGAGAAGTTTATTAGACGCACTTGGGGACGGGGACTAATCCCTAGCTGGGTGTCCTGAGGAGCTGGGCGAACAGCTGAGGTCCCACCCTCGCCACACCTTCCAGATCTTCAGTCAATACGTCCCGTAAATAGTGATAAGCGAACACCATACTGGACTTCCATGATGTCCGCTACAGTTATGTTTATGTTATTGAGAACCATAGTTGCCGAGACCGCTCTATTCTCGTTAGGGTTCGAGCGAGCAGAAGGAGGGAGGTCCGCTGCCATGTAGGCGTCCAGGACTGCCAATCTCAGGTAAACCGCCAACTACGTATACCTTATTGATCTCCTTGACACTCGTTTGTGAGTGAGGCAAGAATAGTCTACTGCGCCTTCCCTGACGTAGAGTCCAGGCGCATTCCATGTAGATTCGGAGGGCCCGGAGGGGTCTATCATGGATGATATATCAGAGATGCTAAACGTCCTGCCGCGCTCCTCTGCAGCCTGGTTTTTGCAGATGAAGTCCGGTGCTAGCCTAGCTTTGCCACACCGACGTCCCTCACCACGAAGCGGAGCAAGTCAGCTTGCACCATGCACAGTCCCGATATCCTGGCAGCTGACGCCATGGCTACCAGGAAAGCAGTTTTCATTGAGAGACGCAGGATGGTCCTCTCAGAGAGACGCTCGTAGTAATCCGACTTGAGGTGGTTCATCCCCACTGCCAAGTCCCATTCCGGAGGACTAGATGTCTTTCGTCCGTCCACCTGAAGATAGCTCTTGATGATCTCCGCTTCCGGAGAATGGACATAATCACGGCCATGTAGATGTTGATGGAGGAGACCTTAAGACCTTTCCGCATCCTTAGGTGGACCAAGTACTCAGCGACTTGGGGAACTGTAACTGACAAAAGGCTGCGAAGGAGTTCCACTGGAAGTCGTGGAGCTTCCTAGTTGATTCCCTTTGTGAGGTAGCAACGGTATGGGCCACCGCCTCTGAAAAAGCCAAGCCTGAATACGCAGTACTTGAGTGTTTTCATGTACGCGTCCGCTTGGCTTGCTCCTTAAGAAGGTTCCACCTGAAAGGAAGGGGAACAGGTTCCTGTCCTCATAGCCTCCTGAGAGGAATGTACCACGGCCTTGTCGGAGGGGAAAAGTGTAAGCATCCCTCCCCTCCCATTCTAACGAAAAAGCGCATACACTTCAGGTCACCGGGCGGGCACTGGAGACGCTATGTCAGCAGCTGGTGATTGAGCTAAGTCCCAAAGAGGTTTACGTGCGGCCTTCCGAAATGAAGGCATAGAGTCTCGAACACCCTTGGGTGCAACATCCACTCCATTGCCAGAGGCTTGTCAAGGCTAGACAGAGCGTCTGCTAGAACGTTCTTGGCTCCCGGGATTTGCACCTCTCGGATAGAAAGGTTGAGACTGTCCACAAGATGAAACAGCTCTATCACTGCAGAATGCAGTCTGCCCTGGTCGACCCCTACTTGTTGATTGCCAACGCCGCTGTTGAGCTGTCTGTGTGGACAAGCAGGACTTTGCCTACTAGGCGGGTTGACCATTGAGCGATCGCCAGACGAATCGCATCCAGTTCCAACGCGTTGATGTGGCGCAAAGGAGACCACACGCACGATACTGTTCCAAACCGAAATGTGCTCCCCACCCTTGAGTGAAGGCGTCAGCTTATAGATGTGAGGTGGCCGGAGGAGGCCGTAGAGGCACTCCTGTGGAGACATTGTCCACTGCCCTTCAGCATAAATTGTGGACGATGTCCTCCCGTAGCACATACACGTGGCAACTCGTCTTCACCCTCACGTGAGCGTTGATAAACACCTGAAGGGACCTGAGTTGAAGCCTGCCCCTCCGGATGTAGTCCTAAGCCGAGGTTAGGAGGCCCAACAGTAATTGCCACATGCAAAGCGGCAGAGGCTCATGGAGGGCTCTGTTCAAGAGGTCCTCGCCTCTCCCCTTCCGTTTTCACGTGACTAGGGCCTTGTACTGGATGGTGTGCATGTTCACGCCTAGGAAGGTGACCAACGTTGCCGAGTTACCAAGTTGATTAGCCAACCCAGGCGTCTGAACAACCCAATCACGAAGTCTTGATGGGCTTCGAGAACAGGGGAGTGATGGTGACTGAACCCCAGATACAACGCAAACTGCACGTCATGACAAGGTGCAGGAACTTGACTTCGGGCTGAGTCACTCGAGTGAACAGTCAGATATAGAAGGCGCCACTCGTCAAGATCTCCTGGGGGTGCCTCCATTGGCTCGGCCCTTCCCTCCTCGGGGTTTATTGTTGTTCCATTTCGGGCTGGGGCTGACCTTGAAGTCGTAAGACTTGGCCGGTCGACCCCCTGGCGAAAGGACACGCCACCTGTCCAAGCGCCAGAAGACTATTCAACACCGCCTGTGCTACCAAGGGTGCCGTCACCCGACGGATGTCCTCGTCCAGGATAGGAGGCGTCAAGGGAACCAGAGGAAGCGACGTGCATTGACTGTCCAATAGTACCAGCTGTGGCATCAGTTGGCCAGGAGCAGCGGATGTGACGTTTGATGGATGGTTGGTCCTTGCCCCGCTGAGATAGAGCATGTGCGGCTTATGAAGGGAGTCCTCGACCTCCTGGAGAGAGGAACCTGACCAATCCGCGATAGCAGACATCTGTTCCAACTAATCCGGTGACAAATTGTCGGCCGTTACGTTACAGAAAAATTATCGGAGGCTGGGATGGGTCATGCTGACCTGTCTAAGCAGGGTACTATGGTACCGACGCGTCCGACAGACGGGACGGAAACAGAGAGATGATGTTGACCAACGTCTGCAGTTCGTAGGCGTCTTGGGGGACGGAGTCCCTCCGTACGTCTCAATCCAACGGCCTAAGCCTGGGGTTCATTATGGACGACAGCATGATGGACTCCTGGATGGACTCAATAAAACCCTTTGCATCCAACGCTTGTTCTTCTTCTTCTTGGTACGGCCTGACTTGGACCGACGGTTCTCTGACGGTGAGTGGTCCGGCGAATGTTCGCGAACCGGCAGCAACTCCCTATCCTCCGGTGGGATAGGCAGGTCTTGATGAGGCGACACATGAGGGCAGTCGAAAATCTGTAGTGTCCTCGTCTGTCACCAGCTCTGACGGCGAACGAATAGGAGAGGAGCTGGGAGAACCGGACACGATCCGTTCCCCCTTCCGTGAGGAACATGACTCTTGCTCAGAGGCAAGTGGCACGCACTCTGCGCGGCAGTCATCATCCGTATACTCTGTGTGGCAAAGGCGCAGTAGGCTTGCGGGTCATACAACGATGACTTCTTAATGCCATCCCGACAATGAGACACACTGACCAACGCAGGAGAGAAGGAACCGGTAACACACGTCGGACCGTACATGCACGCACTAGTACACGCACGCACCCGGACACGAAACAAACAACGTCGTCAGAAGACACTGGCCAGCCAAACACTAGTGCAGGCCAAGTCAGAAAACAATGCCTGAACCTGACTAAGAGAAGTCGAAGCCTTAGACAAAATCTCCAACTCTCTTCAAGCCCAGGCTGGTGTATCAATAACACATCAAAAACACTCAAAAGAGAACTAGAAAAAGCTCGGTCGAGGGTATTTACTCGAATATCGCAAAACTCTGAGAGCTAGCAAAATGGATGTCCAGTCTTGCTCGCGACCAAGAAAGAAGTGACGTCACTGGGTAAAGCCACCTAGTTGGGAGCAAGGGTGTAGGGAGGTAACTCTTTTCAATTTACTGTGTTATTTTGGTCGAGTGATTAATTGAGAGAGACTCAATTGTCTACGCTGAGTTATCAACTAGAGTATGTAAATAATATTGATATGACATATGTGATCTTTACAGAATAGGCAAATGGGAGAATCAATGTATCAGGTTTTATTGAGATCTCTTTGATGCCTACATGTAGCGGTTAGAAAAATAAACAAGTACTTTATCAGACAATATAGATATATATTTTTGATGTAACAACTGAATGACATTTCCGCTGGTCAACACTGCATCCTCGTAATCAAGTGTGCCCATGGTAACGTAAGGCCGATTCCCGTCAGCTGACTCGCAACTAAAACAGTGTGTATACTCCTTTCTGCAGTCGGCTAAAATTAGCAGTGGTACAATGTACAACAACTTTTATAAGCACTCATGCTTTAATTATAATAGTTCAGGGCAAAACTATACTTTATTACAAAACAAATTGGGGTACAGCTAATTTTATTTCGTAATTGAATATACAGGTAAAATTATATGTATAACTCTGTATTGATACCACTGTCATTCGGTACATTTGGTATATCTGAAAGCATATCATTAGACACAGAATCAGAGTAGGTTTCGTTCAAACCTCTTCCCATTTCTGATTATATTTAAGTGTTTTAAAAGAGGCGTCTAATAGGATATCGTAATAATGTTTTGATCCTTTGAGTTCACCTCGAAGTTGAAAGTGATTGCTTGGCATCATGGCACTTTGCGGTATATGACCATCCTCGTTTTCAAATGTTTTCAAGTCCTTAACTGCATTTTATACCCAAGACAGTCACAGGGTCCCATTTAACATAGTAAACACTTAAAAGTTGTTCATTTGATAACAATGGCCTTTATAAGTCACCAGGTCACTTACAACTTTTCACACCAGCTGAATACATCAGTTTATAAAAAAAACCCAGATTGGTTTGAAATGTTTATGTTATCAATTTAGCATAAAAATAATAATATTTGGCTACCAACGCCGCTCCTAGTGTCCCATGATACTTATCAAACTAACCATTTACCATCTGATGTCCATTTTAAACCATTATTCCTTCTTATTATTTGACATAGAATCAAACTGATCACATTACTACTGGTTAATAATATCATTACGTGGATAAACCATATCAGGACTATTTACATGTATTGGAAATAAATCATAGCATAACTTGTATAACTACGACATAGTTGCATGCCTGATTAATTAAGTATACTGTCTGTAAAGTTAATAACTTTGCAAAGAGAGAAATAGTCGAAACAGTCATAATTTTCAATATTGAATTTGAGAGCACCTGGTAACCAGTTTTACTTATTCAAACAAAAACATCATTAAATGTGTCTTCTTCTAAACAAATCCCAATGCTTTAATTTCACACGAAAGTGGATTTTCTCATTAATTATCTCTTCTTAACTATATCGACTTAATATTATACTCTTGTAAATGTTCGTACAAATTGATTTATCGCTTGTGATGGTTGTGCATGGGGAGATACATGTAGTATTACGATTCTTGTCCAATACGTACTCCGAAATATGCAGCGGCTTCATTCGAGTAGTTATTGTGTATGGAACATATATTAACTTTCAAATAGTTTCATGACCATAATGTCTGTATGTTTCTTTTACCATTTACCAATCTGCAATGATCAAATTCATTAAACCTTCCGAGTTGAATTGCTATATTCATTATAATTGTATGCTATTAAATACACTCCCTCCCTATTTACAAAATGTGATGCTGATACAATGTTAAACATTAATGAATTGTAGACGCCAAACATAACAAAGGTTTACAAAGTGATAAGTGTTTTATGTGTGTTACAAAAACCAATATTGACTTTAGTTTTCAATATAACTCAACTCAAAAATACTAATTTCAATAAAAAAAAAACAACAATAGTTTACTGTTGTACTATTTATCTGCCGTGTTTTACCGTTTAGTTTTCTGAAAAGTGTTTCCGTATTATAATATTACAGTTTAGGATAAAATAAGTGTTGCTTAATTGTTTCAAAGTTTATATATATATTAGTATATCTATATACGAAGAATTAACTATGAACAGGCATCTATTATCATGTTGTTCAACTTTTTCTACAACTTAGGGTGTTCTAAAGGGTTCAGTGTAACTTTCTGCTTCATAGTTTAGTTAATGTTGATTTGTTGCTGTTGTTTCATTAGTTATTTTTTCCCAACCCAAAAATAAACTCAAATGACATACTTTTCAAGAACTGCAAATCAACATTCATATAACGAAATCTACAAAAGCATTTTTAATGAAGTCTTGTGTTTAATATCCTCTTGTTCCTTAAATGTTTTAATAAGTTAAACTTGACGTTGTACTATATTCAACGCCGTTCACCTCATGAGACTTGTATAGGTCGAACGCTAGCTAATGGCATATCATCGTGATTTCTTCACAAATTGTATTTATATATATAAATATATATACAGACACAAGTGCCATATACACATATGTACATTTTGTATACGTCTTCTAGGTATTAGGTTGTTAAACATTAGACATTAGACATTAATATTAGACATTAAACTGACAGCTCTTTATCATTGAGAAAATATAATGTTCATAAAATTCAAATAACTGAAAGAATAAGAAAGTGGAATATATTTTTAGTGTTCATTATTCTTGAACTGTATGTTATTTACAATCATATTTGCTTTGTTTTACATTTTTAACAAAAATTTGAACATGACTTTTGAAGTTATTTCTGCAGACTCAATAGTTGACATTGAATTTGCAACTTACACATTGCAGCATTGTGTATATAAAAAACTTATATACTTAAATGTATACAAATAAAAACAATGATGTGAAAAATATATCTGTGTGAATGCAGGACTTCTGCTTTGAATTTAAAAGTTAACATCTTGATAATGAGAATACATCAAACCACACGAACATTGTTGAACATTTCTGCTAATATATCTTATCTTGAAGGTTCATGGTCTCGACTATGCTGTATGGTCCACGGTTCACTCTGTCGTTCCTATGCTGGTTGTGCTTGGTACCAACACTGGCCATCCGTTGCATCATGTTCTGTGTTAGAACTGTGAACATACATTGTTTACCCCTGGTGAATCGTAACCTTCCTTTTGATTATTTCCTCTTAACAAATATGTAAACAAAATTGATGGGATTATTTTATTATTGGTGATCCTCTACCTATACCGGCCATGGATACCTACCTACGTTGTTTACTTCATTTTATTATGTACTGTTGAAGTACTGGAGGGAAATCAGAATGTATTTGGATTTGTTTTGGATTGTAGTAACCATTAGGCGTCTTATACTTAAAAGTAATGACATGTCATTTTTCATACGATACCCAAAGGTATGAAAACCGAAATGTTGTAACCCTTTTATCATATATCAAACTTTATTTCTAAAGCAACACCAAGGTTTACAGAAACGAGTTGTTCCTCCGCTTCCATGACAGCTCGAGTTCAATACAAACGATACAAATGCACACGTATGATGTTCTATATTTATTATATACCCCTTTTTATTAGCAAATTGGTAAACAAATAAAGTTGCATAACTTTAGTTGGACGACGTGCTGGGAATTGATATACGACAGTTGCTTGACATGATTTGAGATCTTAATAAATTTTTCTCATGAATTTTTTGAACCCTATAGAGGTTTAAGTAAGTCCTCTGTGTGAACATCAAACCCACCAAATTTGCTTTATTGTCATTTAAGTACAAAAAAAATGAAAATAAGAAACAAGATTCAGGCTTCCGTCCGTCGTGCTTCTTTCGAATGACGTTACCGTGGTTATGACGTCACAATTGTAAATGGTTGTGATGTCACAATGACGCAGCATCGCTAGCGAAGCTTTCGGCAATGCTTTCAATTCTCCTTATTTTGAGATTTCTGCCTTGTTAGCGATAATTTGATAATTTGATAATTTTCCTTGCTTGTGTTGTTAATATGAGGTCTGAATCCAAGTTGATACTTTAATCAACTGAAACATTACTAGCAGTGTTATTAAAACATAAATTCCGGAGATTGAATTGAGAAAACAATGCACAGTACTGAAAGTTCCAAGAAGTGCCGAAGTTTAGAGAAAGTAGAACTGTCAACCGTGCAATACGGAATTCACCGTGCAATACGGAAACCAAATTGTTCCCCTGTATTACTATCTTAAGTTTACATGGGTATATAATAAATGTCAAGACAATACATAATTATATAGAAAATCAAAATTATTTTGGTGATCAATTAAGTAATATGGACATATAACTGTTTCTTTGATAACTACATGCCCGTTCCACTCACGTAATCTTGATAACGTAAACATTTACTTGAATCCTTCAACAAATTTTGAAATTTAAAACTTTCTTATATGTATAAATATCAGTGTTCTGTTCATAAATGTTACTCACTCATTGGACAATGTATTTCAGCCATTGTGAAACACATCCTTCGTGTTGACATTCCTGTTTATGCAGTTCCGTAGCTTCAGATCTAAACTTGGTACCAGCATTGGTAACCATTTGCACTATTTCCTTTGTGAACATACATTGTTTACCTCTGGTGAATTGTAACATGGAAAATTACCTTCCTTTTGATTTTGAAAAGTGGCCGAAGTTCGGCCGACTTTGGGTGGTGTTCGAGCTTCGGTCAGTTTGCCCTGGGGTATAATCATTTATTTTTTACCCTTGACACACCCTCTTGGAGAGAATAGGATTAACTAAGAGAGTTGATATTATATGTACCTGATGCTTTCGGTGTTGAAGAAGTAGTCGTCTTGGCTTGAGGGTTCCTGGTCTCGACTATGCTGTATGATCCACGGTTCAATCTGTCGTTCCTATGCTTGGTACCATCACTGGCCATCATTTTCTGTGTTAGAACTGTGAACATACATTGTAAATTGTTTACCCCTGGTGAATCGTAACCTTCCTTTTGATTATTTCCTCTTAAAAATATGTAAACAACATTGATGGGATTATTTTATTATGGGTGATCCTCTACCAATACCTATACCGGCCATGAAGACCTACCTACGTTGTTTACCTCATTTCAGTATGTACTGTTGAAGCACAGGAGGGAAATCAAAATGTATTTGGAATTTTCTTTGATTGTTCTAACCATTACCCAATGGTATGAAAACCGAAATGTTGTAACCTTTTTATCATTTATCAAATATTATTTCTAAAGCAACACCAAAGTTTACAGAAGTATTAAGAATATGGTGTTTCCATGCGGAAAGTTATTGGCTAGAAGATACATATCCTCAATTATATGAGCCGTGCCTCTTCAACTTTCAAATTAAAAGTATACTTACATGAATAAGTTAAAAGCGTCAACAACATGCTAGTTTGGAGCCTACTCTGAAAAACGAGTTACTCTGACACTGCTTCACTTTTGACGTTACCCTGACAGAGTGTTAGTGTGTCTGTAAGCAAAGGAATATCACTATGACTTAACGTCCCCCGGGCCGATATTGATATGGATTTGCGGACTGGGCTGATGCTGCTCATCTGGATATGTGGACAAGGCTGCAACATGCAAAACACCCCATATCTTTGTAACATATATAACAATCTATCATAATGTTACGAATATAAAATTGCCATAAACGGAAACACAGACATGATATAACGTTAAAACGTCTATCTACAAAAGAACACTGTGAGGATAATTCAAGCACGATGAATGAAATAAACATTAGAGAAATAAGCGTGCACTCACTGATGTCCAATATCATTCGTTTCCCTGCGAACACGAGAGGAAGAAGACACAGAATGAGGATAGCAAACTTCATCTTGAGGCTGTGAATGAGATGTCTACTGAATAGTGAGGTATGACTCTCTTCCTGTGCCCTGTCTACCTGACATAATGGACACTAGAGAGACCTGCAGTAATCGTTCACATCACAAAAACAAGAAAGTGTCCCTGTTTACACTGCACGATCATCCTTATTTTAAAATTTAATATCCCATTGAATCCAAGACTTGCAACGCAGTTTTGTTTTACCATCATCATCAAGTCAAGGTTCAGCCATATGTATATACAATATTGATGTGAAATATATCAAGTTGGTGACTTTTGGTATACATTGTAAATATGTTCTTTTGAATTTATTCAATTGAACAAAATGATTAAAAGCGCTAAATAACTAGATACATTTATTTGATACCTCATCAAGATTTATTTAACATCTACATTGTAAACCGCTTCATATATACTTCTTTTTACATAGCTATTATGTAAAACGTGTGATTAAACACAGAGGACATGATTTCTCCTATAAGAGAGAAATATATCTTGTTATGATTATCAGAAACCGTATACTGAGTAATTCTAAACTAAGATCGTGAGTCTATCTGACACAGTTATCATATTACACATACCAGTGACGCAGTGAAGAACTCTCGTGAGTCCAAATACTTACTTCGTCTGTGACTATGTGAATGAGGTGTTGTATGTCACCTTCATTTCTTAACAGAACAATTCTACAACATATGTTCCCATCTTCTATAGTATATACAATTGACTAAAAGGTACCACCCCAAATTAAATACACATTATGGCTTTCATAATATCAGGTGATAGATATCAATATAATTGAATTAAACCGATTCTCACAATCTGTGTATTTTCGAGTGTATATTCTAGTTAAACTTTCAAATATTGAATAATAGATTAAGCTCGTTAAAAATATATATATATATAAATAAGGAATACACTACAAAATTGAAAACAATATTTGTTGTCACTTACAATTTTCCATAATGGGATATACACTCTCCTGATTAAGCAAGTAAAAGCTTTTACAGTTGTTCAGGTTACTTTATGAGTATTACCTTAACTTTCGACTGAATACGTGTTTCGTTTACATAGTTAACAACGTTTTCTGAAGTTTAAAAAACAATATATATAACATTTCAATTCCTCAAGTCTCTGTATCCGCCAGTTGTCTCTTGATACCATAGTGCAGATTCTTCTTGCAAGGCAATAGGGAATATTCCTTTTGGGGTGTGAAGGGCAGCACGATTTGAACTTTAAGTATTGATGACTATCTGTAGGTTTACAATACAGAACAGTTTCAATTTTCCCGGTTTAATTGTTTTTACAATTATGGCATCTAGAAAATTCAGTCTTTCGGAATCTGTTCCCATAGTGAACTTGAGCGACCCATCCTGTGAATTAAGTATATCTTTAAGGATGTTAATATCTTCCTTGCTCCCTTTGTGTATGAGAAAACAGTAGTCTGAAAATCGTTTCAACCTCCGTTCTATTTCTTGTCTTTTTCCTATACCCCACTGATTTTCAATTTTATCATACAATTGAGGTTCTAGAAATCCTAAGACTAGAGTTGCATAAGCTGGTGCTACTTTCGTCCCCATGGCAACCCCTTTCTGTTGTGAATAGTACTGTCCATCAAATTAGAATATATAATTATCACCATCTCCAGTGATTTGAGTATGAACGCTTTTGAAAATCTATCCCGTAGGTCATGACTGTAGTTATGTATTAGTGATTGGCTGATATCACAATCAGGAATACTTCTCCATATCCACAATTGTTCAATGTTTGTAGCCTCTCATTCAGCCACATATATCATGCATGATGCATTCGTTCTATCGGACATAATACAAGTATTCCGGTTAAAGGATCAGAACAATACTGATAAATATGTTCCCGTTTCCGGTTTCCGGAATGAATAGTAATTATTTTAGGATTAGTTTTGGGCAGGATTTTTTTCTGAATGTCATATCAATATGTTATAAAACTTGTGATTTATTTAAGATGTATACTTGGAAAAGTGCCCTTGTAATAGCTGAATGACGCTGATTATATAATGCAAAAACTGAATAAGTCCATGCAACCCAGTGTCCGCTTCAGCTGTTGAAAGTCATTTTCATCTCACCAGGTGTGCTTTGTGTATCATGCTATAGATACCTTTCGATAATTACACTAACTGCTTAATAAGTCAATCGATACTTCGCAAATGGATAATCAATGTTAAACAAAAGGTCATAATGAGAAACATCCCGAGATCCTATTACAGCAAACATGTATTATTTGGTGTTGATATGTATACGTGAGATGTGTTTCTGAATGTTGCAAATGGATGTACAAGAGAAGGTGATTAGTTTCTCTCTATCAAATATACAGAAAGACATAAACAAACAGTCATAAAACACAGAATCTATGTTTGATGAATGATTGAATTCGCAAAACGTGTAGATATGTTATGTTACATTAGAGGTTGTTTCTGAGAATGCTGCTTTTGAGGAGTGAGTTCAGAATATGTTTTTTTCTAGTTCACAACTACACTGTCGGCCGAAAGAAACGCTTACTTAATTTTCCTTAAAAAACAAAAGGTGAACTAATTTCTAAATATACTATATAATGGCCAAGGGCGGGTAATTTGAGTACAGATTCTTCTGATAAGATTTCCAATGGGCGATATAGTGAAGAGTAACGGAGCATATATAAAACCATGGGTAACCGAGGATGTAGTTAACTACGCTGCCAAATAAAATATAGCAACAACAACAAAAGATAGTTTAATCCGTGAGTGATAAGCACGATTTAAACAGAGTTACATCATGTCTATAGAAGCCATGTAAACTAAAGGAATAATGTTTATACATTTTCTGGTCATATTTCTGAAAAATACGCCTCTTAAAAAAATCATGGTTTTGGAATCACCTTATCAAGATGAGATGGGAGAGTGAAATAAGACTTTTTTATTATATAACTAGCAATGAAATATGTGATTATGCGATGAAAATATTATCCATATTTGCACATAAGCAGTAGAAAGTCACTCGTGAAAATATAACTTTCTCACTCCACTCGATGAGATAGAAATGATATTCCGCAAAAACAATGAAGTAGTCTCTATTTGCTTGTTTTATATCCTCCTACAGTAAAATTTGTCAACGAATTAAAGTCTGAGATGGTACATTATCGCGCGACAACATCGTTTTTTATTTCATAATTTTCAACATTATTGCCAAACATTGTATCCAAAACATACATGCCGACGTGCTCATTATTACATGTAAGTATGACGGATAAACCATTATGATTCCAATAACTTGAAAAGATAAATAAAATACATGGACATATTACATCATGTTAGAATAAAAACCTCTCCAATCACCGACATCTCAATCATTGTTTCAAATATACTTCTTCTACACTAGAAAATCTAACTCTTCTAAAAGAGACATTGAATATTTTTCATAATATTTTATTTGGCTTTCATACAGTCTGAGGTACCAAATGTGCTGATTTAATTTAAAATAGTATCACTTGACTTGCATATTCATACCATATTGCCAAATGTATGATATTTACTTGTTTGAAATGAAAATTGTATGCAGATTACGATATTACACATCACATATATATGCACAGTAATTATATGACCTGTCAACAATTACCAACACACGCCCGTCATTTGTTCAGTTGTAGGTAAGTTTTAAAAATTACGTTTTACCAATTGACGCACGACATTGTTAATTGTTCATAAATCGGTTTTTTTCTCACCTTTGTATTGTTACTTTACTGCATGAAATGTATAATATGTAGCAACAATAAGTACTTCTCGATAAAATAACAACAACTACAATGTTTGACATAATGTGACTCGAGCAACATACTTAATGGCCCTTCAAGTTAAAAAAAATCCGTCCATCTGTCAATTGTTATACACACTACCCGTGGAACTTGTTGATTGAAATACTCACTTGAATCTGTGTTGAAAAGCAAATGATTATAACTGACGTGTAGGAAATGAATCCTTCACCAAATGTGTATTGGTTTCAGAGAGGCGCCAGTAAACTGCAACCACGATTCACTATCTGTTACAGGGTGTTTCTGATAGCAGTTATCACCGCGCTCTCGTGCTTCCTACCAATGCACCTCATCGAAAGTAGCAGATTATTTTTTATTTTATCTATAGTTTAAAGTCATTAAAGTTTAAATCACCATTGCGTCGTCCTATTGTTCCCGCGCTCAGTTATTTCTCATTAATGGACAGGTGCACACTTCGTCAAGTCATGAATGCTTTGAGTGTAATTATCCCCCGCCACGACGAAGTTCTTTGGATTGTATTTGTAACCGTTTTAATGAACACATACTTTCTAATTAAAGGGTCTGGACAATAACTAAAAAACTGTAAGGTTTATTTCAATGAAATTTGGTGTGTGGAATGATCATCATCTGTAGATGTGCCTTTTGAGTTTTACGACTTCTTTGGAATTTTAAATTGAGATGTTTCCATTGAAACATACTTTAAAAAACGATTTCCTAACCAGAACTGAACACTTGTAAGGCCTAACTCATAAACTTTGATGTGTGGAACAGTCGTCGTATGTAGGTGTATTTTGGGGGGGTTGTCACCTTTTTCTGGCTTCTATTTTTAGTTTTCTCCATAGAAAAACATCTTTATAATGACTCTGGAACAAAACTCAAAACGCCCCAATTTCACTTCTAGAACAGATCTTGAAAACTGTTAGACAGCTAATAATACATATTCGGAAGTATATGATTTATTACTTATGAGTAATTTAGGATTTATTCAAGAATAAAGCTTCATAATCATTGTTCACTATGTTTTAAACTTTTCCCACTTGGCGTAGGACAAAGTTTATTCTGCCAACTTGGTTATGTTTGTTTTCTCAAGTAACTTCCAATCCCTTAGAAATAACTGACATTAACTCTATTATGAAGGTTTACTCGTAATCGATCCTTTACAAGAATAGGCTGTGAAAGATATATATGAATAGGATAATGGACATTGAACTCTCATGAGAGGTATGTTTACATGAATTACAGCGTTGTGAATGATGATGGAAATAACAATGTAGAATTTTCTTACTTTTTGTTAAAGAATTTAAAGAATCTAATATAGTGAATAAAGTAAAAGGTAAATATGCATGGTTGTTTGTCAGTTCAGATTGACTAAAAATTCAGTACAAAATTAAAACAAATTAAATTGAATGTTAACGAAATGAGACTGCACATTCAGGAAATTTAAGTTGAATATTCGTTACAACAAGTTTAAGGTGCTGTAGCACGTTTTTTGCAAAATTTTCTATTTATAATGACAGTTTGTGTCATTTAAATTTACTTAAGAGGGTAAAACATCTTTTTAAACAAACCAATTATCCGTAGTGGTAATAAAGGTGTTGCGTATAAAGCAAACATTGCATGGCGACCATTTTATTGTGAACACATTTTATTATTTCGAATGACAAAAACGATTCCCATGGCTTTACTGAGTCATGTACATTCATTTTTAAGTTGATTTTCCGAAGAGAGAAGGGTGGTTTACTATTGGTGAACTTATTTTTCAAATACATTTCATTGACTTATCTGAACGGAAAAAACTGATACTGCACCTTTAAATGTTCAATATAACAAATTGAGTTTTCAATATAGCAAATTTAATTTTCAATATATCAAGACGAATTTTCAAGACCCTTTACAGATTTAGGTACATGAATGTTAACCTCGTGTCGAGTTTATTTATTTGAAGTAAGGTTCAGATTAGCATATGTTCCTTTGTGAAAGGAGAACTAGCTACTTACGTGACCCGGCTGTAAGTGATTGAGTTATGTTATTTAGCACCAATTAGCAGCATATTTCAATTGGCTAAAATATATTTGCATATTCAAAACTGAAACGGCAGACATGCTGTTTAATCATCAAAAAAGTACCATAAGTTGGTTAAAGACTGAAGTATTTCTTTTATAAACACACAATAAACACATCTGGATGCCAATGCTGTTGCAAGAAAAATACACCATATATACACACGGAGAAGTCATCGGTTCCACGCAGAGTATTCTGTGGTGAATTATGTAACAATTAATTTGTTTGATGATATTTACAAAAAAAACGATGATCTTGTGAAAAAACATTTAAATAAATTGATAACCACGTGAGACGATTGCTATGTTCTGATAGAAATGCTAAACATGATAGTGTCTGTGATTCTTTACTGTGATTTCTGATTATCAACGTATCACTTTGAAACGGGAACTGAAAACGCTTTGGTCAGATATAAATGTAACAGAAGTGATTGTGAGATCACCTCCAGTGGGAATCGAACACGGGATCCCCGGGTAAGAGTCCCGCGTTCTACCATTTGAGCTAAAGGGATATCAAACTAGCCGAAGCCATTAGGAGCACTTTCATCTCACCCTGCCACATACACCCCCTCAACAAAGATACTCGTCCCCGAGTCAAGTTTTTGCGAATAAGCAAGCACCTCAGTTCGACGTACTCAGGGTGTAGTGAGCACTAGGGAGTTGCCCCGGCCCCACGTTGGGCGCCAAATGTAACAGAAGTGATTGTGAGATCACCTCCAGTGGGAATCGAACCCGGCACCTCCGGGTGGGAGTCCTGCCTTCTACCATTTGCGCTAATGGGATATCCCTTTAGCTCAACTTGTAGAGCGCAGGATTGTCACCCGGAGCTGCCGGGTTCGAATCCCCCTGGATGATGAAATTTGTGTTTTCACTCCTGTTACATAAACATATCTTGGCGGACTCTCTCATAATATATAATACGATATTGAATTGAGGACAATCGTCAAGACAACACTTCATTGTTATTTTGTTTCCAGTAAATCGGTGTCCTATTTGCCATAGATTTTTCAGTTCAGTCAGTTGTATATCCTCAGGGACTTGTTTGTACTCTGTAACACCTCGAGGGGCAAAGTCGGAGAGAGGTCTAAAGTAACCGGTTACTAATCCAGAAAGCATTAAATATTATGATCAAGTTAGCCCTTTTGTCATTTTTTGTACAGAAGAGTTCTATATTATCAGAATCGCTCGTGTACAGAACACAACCTTCTGTTCCTACGTTATTTTATGAATCCGACAGATGAACACTAACTGTAAATAGACAGCTAATTTTACAGACAGAAACGTGCGATATACTTAGACACTAAGCTGTGACTATGTTAGAACACTGAAATCAAGTGAGGACAAATTAAAACCCACTGAGCAGTTAAGTATGTTGATTCAAACGCCAATTGTCAATTTAGAATCATTACAGAAATATCCATGTGTCTATATCTCGTGATACCTTTTCTTTTTTCAATAAGTACATCATATTTAACTTACTCATCAGGTTAAATAAAATCTGTAATCTTTAGTTAATATAAAACGTGTCAATTATTCCATGTGCACGAAGTTTATTCCTCTTTCAATTAACATCTAAAGTTGAATATAACATCTTAGTCCACTAGAGAGGCTGTTCAATGCAGTTATTTTTACAAATGAAACACAAAATTATTCACAATATGTATGTTCGGCAATTCTTCAGCTTGCTAAATATATGTTAATATGTAAAATTAACCGTGTGCTGTTTTGATAAACGTCATTTGTTTTTCTGGCAAATGCTTTCATGAAAGAACATATGCATTTCGACTTTTGTAATACTATTAATTCTTTGATATTTTCAATAAAAAATATGTTATTTTTGGCTTCTAAGATGTATACAACACATATGACGAGTGCTCTTCAATAAGTCCCTAGGTAAATGTGATTTTGTGTCGTCGCTTCGTTACTTTGTATCTTGAGTTTGAATAAAGAAGTAATCGATTGAACATACTCTCGACGACATGTCAATCAAATTTGGTGAAAAGGTTTCAGCTGTTTTATCTTTGTTCACACAGTGACTAGTCTCACTATAGGCAATCCCATTAGTCTATCCCTAATCAGCTTAAGTAAGCTTGTTATCATGTCTACGGGGTCGAAGGGAACAGGCTCATTTATTTGATAGATACATATGTCATTATTGCGACCAGATGACTATTTTCAAGTGCTCATTAATCTACATGCAAACGTAATAAAACTCGATTATAAGAGATTTTAGAAACATGAAATGTCATTGTTACAAACATGATTAACTAACTTCCTGTACCATGTTTAAACTCTAAATGTTTCTATCATTACTTACACAGCTCACTTATGTCAAGTGATCATTATATTTTACCTGAGGCAGAAGAGACTGTTGTATGGTCCTTATACGGTTTCTACTATTGTTACTTAGAAAGGTGGCATATGGCATTTGTGGTTAAAGGAAAGAGGCTACTAATAGACCAATTGTGCCGAAGGTAAAATTCTTTAGTTGGCGACTTGATGATGAAGAACGCCATTGTGGCCATTATAATGAAATAGTTTATTGAATCATATGTAAAAGGTGAAATTGTGAATAAGAAAAAGGCAAAAGAAGTATGATGTATAACCATATTAAACTCTGATGTAACTCTGACGTAAGTAAATTATTGTAAAATCTGTACAAATAAATTTACATTGTCTTGACTGTTGTGTGCCATCTCTACAGTAATACCCTAATCTAGTTACTCTCGTACATTATTCCTTATTTGAGTGTTTTCAGCTCTTAACTGAACGGTATTAAATTTGCTTTGATATTTGATATTACAGGAATTGAAATCTGCAAAGTCACTGACATGAATGAACTGTTTTTAAGTTAATGGTGTATTGTTCTGTAATTAAGATTAACCATTAAAATGCATTTCTAATTATGTTATTCAGATATTCAGACATTAAGTTTCTACAATCTTATTAACAGTGTATAATGTGTCATTGGTTAAGATGTGATTAATTATATATGTAAAGCATCGTATATTTGTTTAATGGCAACACCTCAATCCCTTGAACACGCATATGTCCGTATGTTATGTACCTGTGTCTCAGTTTAGTCTAACGCTTAGACTCTGAACAATATTATTATGTTCATAAATGAAAATAGAGGGTTTTTTAAACTGAAAAGTCCATTTCATATAGTCTCTTTTTCAATATTTAATAAAATGGTGATATGTTCGGAATAAATAATGTTCCCTGAGAGCAAATACATTGTGTAAGAACTTCAGGCAAGTTGTCCGTCATCTTTAACTGATTTCTGTAGAAGTAACATGAGTATGATTTGTTGAGGCAGGTTCTGGATAGTTTATGTGTGGGTGTAACAACGAAATGCTGGCCTGTAGTTGAAGAAACATTTCTGGCACCGGCATATAAACAGGAATCTTTCCTCAAATGTGCTTTCGAATATTTCTTAGGTCGGTCATGTTGTATCTTTAACCTGATCTGGTTGAAAATGTATTCAACCTATTATTCCATTGACTTGATGTATGTATGCAGCAATCCGTGTGAGGTGTTCAGACAGGTTGTCTATCTACGTCAGCGTATTGTGTAACGGGAGCATGTTTAGCGTGCAAAGTGATACTGTGGTGATTTGTTGGGGCAGGTTGTGCGAACCATGAAATGCCCGTGTGTGATGAAACATCAGGTTGTGCGAACCATGAAATGCCCGTGTGTGATGAAACATCAGGTTGTGCGAACCATGAAATGCCCGTGTGTGATGAAACATCAGGTTGTGCGAACCATGAAATGCCCGTGTGTGATGAAACATCAGGTTGTGCGAACCATGAAATGCCCGTGTGTGATGAAACATCAGGTTGTGCGAACCATGAAATGCCCGTGTGTGATGAAACATCAGGTTGTGCGAACCATGAAATGCCCGTGTGTGATGAAACATCAGGTTGTGCGAACCATGAAATGCCCGTGTGTGATGAAACATCAGGTTGTGCGAACCATGAAATGCCCGTGTGTGATGAACCATGAGCATGTGACCGGAGCATTGGATAGTAAACACTTTAAACCCTTGTATCATTGTCGTTATATCTAAATGTCTAACATGATCTATACCTGTATACATGTTTACCTTCGGTGACAATGAACTAGTTGTATCATTAGTTTAGGCAGCTTGTCTGAGCCTATCAACAGTGTATTCAATATGGCGTGTCCGACACTTTGGATGTTTTTGTTCAATTGTATAATGAATATTGAAAATCATGGTTTTGGGTTGGAAACGTTTCAGAATAATCTCATAACTTGTCACACTGCTATCATCCGGCAACAACATGCTGCCAGTGTGCCTGTTCTATATGCACGAGAGGAAGGTTACTCAATCCTGAAATCAGATCACTAACAATGTTCTTGCTGTGACTGACATGCCCCATATGTTTAAATCCATGTCCAACTTGATTCCAGCTGTTGTCCCTAAATACGCTGTCTGAGCTGCTAATCCAAGCTGTATATCAGTTTCATTTCCTTTCTATATTTGTCACATGACCAAGTTTTGTCTTGTTCAGAGGAGATAAACAAAATACCTGAGACGATATTTTGAACCATGAAAAATGTATTCTTACCATTTTCACGAAATCAATGGCAATCACGTCTCAAATCATGCAGTGAAAGTGACAAAATACTGGCTCGTATTGGTGATTTGTTGTATGAATTTGTAAAATAAAAAGTAAAACAAATAATTTAAAAAATGAATAGGTTTTTGTTAGGGTAAAGCTATGCATAGAACCTAAGCTTCATTTATGTTCACAGCGGTAGAACAACTGTAAGTGCATAGTTACGTGAACATGTTACGTTATGAGAGTAAACAGTGAGTGTATTAGTGTTTAACAGCATGTCTTCATGATGTTAACAATATATGATACTGTCCTTTCGTTACTCGTTCAGATATATCGTCAGTCAGGTACAGTGATGGCAATTAACTGCACTGTGAATATTTATGAGAATCATGAAAACATTTGTCGAATTGCTTGCTAAGCACACACTGAATTCGTTTATGAATTCTGCTGAGAAAAGGTGAATAAACATCCAAAATAAAAAGCAATGAACTTTTAAATGTATTATGCAGGCATTATCAAGCTTCATTGTCATGCATCAGTTGGAGGACATACCAGGAGAATAACTACACATCTAACATTAAATAAACCAAACAAGTTCTTATTTTAAAAGAGTAATGATGCCTATTGATTTAGTTACCATAAAAGAGTTACCAGTGGGTGGAACGGAAGGAAAACACGTTAAATAAAAGATCTTACTTGCTCTTGTTCTCTTATTTCTCTTCTGAAGTAGTTGTAAAATTATATGTCTTTAAGGCTTATATCATCCATAATATGTGCGGGGATGTAAACCGGTATTCATTATAATGTTGATCGATATTTTGCCGAATCTTAGGGGGTTCAATCCGCCTATGATAACCTTGAACATAAACAACAACTAGTGTGCCACCCATTTACAATTTGTTAAAGGAAAAGGGATAGAAATTAATACACTGTATTGGTATATAAACAGGAACAGATGTCATAATAAAGTTGGTTTAAATGTATTCCCAAGTGGTTTTAGTGCAAAACAAATAATAAAAAACAATAATCTGAAGAACAACATGTTAATTAACAACCGGCACTCACGATCAAAAGCATAGTCGGACTCAATTATGATGAAACAGATCCCAAAGGACATAAAGTAACCCATTCGAAAATAAAAACAAGAATGATATATATCGACCTGATGAATGAGTAAGCATGTACTCAGAAACGCTGTGTATGTTCACAATAAAGAAGTTGATTCTTAAGAATAGCATATGTGAATAAGATCAGGGATGCTTAGCGTAGCGGCACCGAAAGTACAATTCCTTCAGGGTAATAATTGTACCGCCATTGAGCAGTGCTTGCACTGGATATTCGGCGTTAAAATGTATATTATTATTATTTATTTATTATTATTATGTGCTAGCAAAATGCTAGCATGTCCAGTCGTAGCATGCTGCTCGCATCTATAAGATGTGACCCTGTTTGATTCTGTATCATTGAACTTGTGGCACCCTTTTCAAAGATCTTTATTTTTGATCATATACGCATATTCGTCTGAAAGCGTATTATGATTATTGTGATGGTATTTGTTACACTGATACGGGCCTTGGCTCCATTATGAAGAGTTACTCGGACATTAATTCACACGAGGGTACAACGTGAACATATGTCGAATGGAATAACGGATCTTACATTCTTATTATATTTATTTAATTTCCAGATATGGACATTTATCCCTAGCGTTGTGAAATAATAAACAATAATTAGGTTTACTTATTTTTATTTATTAAACCATTTAATTAAATTAAGTTAATGTGATTTTAGTTTAAAGGGGCAGAAGAACGTTTTTTGCAAACTTTATGTTTTCAAATTTCCCATTTAAAATGATAGTTTATGTCATTTATATTTACATAAAAGAGTTAAACATCTTATTACACAAACCATTTATCCGTAGAGGTAATAACGTTGTTGCGTATAAAGCAAAAATTGCATGGTGGCCATTTTATTGTGAACACATTTTATTATTTCGAATGACACAAACGATTCCCATGGCTTTACGGAACCATGTACAATAATTTTTTAACTTGATTTTTCAACGAGAAAAGGGTGTTTTTTCTATTAGTGACATACTTTTTCAAATACATTTCCTCGACTTATTTGAGTGACAAAACGTGCTATTGCCCATTTGAGGTAAACAAGCATGAGTGTTGGCCAGTTGAACTACATGCACCGGAAGTTCTTTAGTTGCTGTAGTAAAGGACCAAGATTATAAAATAAATAGAACCGAATTATTTGACACCAATTCAACAAAAGTCAGCTGAATTTTCAATATAGCAAGTTGACGTTTCAAGATAATGGGTTGAATTTTGAAAATAGAACCTTGAATGTTAACACTCTCATTAAAAGCAGATCATTGATTCGTTCCCTAGGCTTATTTGATAATTTGAGTTGTCATTCATCTGCGGATTATCATTTATTCAGAGGGAAAGTTAATAAGCCGAAATGCCGAGAAAGCTAGTATCTGATTGGTCTAAATATGGTAGGCCCTGACAGCTGATTGGGTGTCGATTTCGGGGTCATTTCCTGTATTTCTTTCCTGTGGACACGGATCTCTACGGGATTTCGTCAGATCACAGATGAGTGACATCCTTAATTAGCAAATAAAGCTAGGGAACGAATCAATGATCTCATGTTAATAAGAGTGGAATGTTCAAGATAGGAATGTGCTGAATAAAATAGATTGTGGACCTAAAAGGCATCCGTAGTTTGGTACCACATGGTGTTACGTTGTTTTTTTTCAATACATGGACAACCTAAGTCTCAAGTTAACTTTTTGGAATTAAGGTTAAGTTTAGCATATGTTCCTTTTTGAAGGAAATGTTAGCTTATTTATGTGATTTGGCTATAAGTGAGGAAGTAATTATCAAGTGATATTTTCTTATATGATTAGGCTGTGCGTTACTGTTTACCTCCAATAAATGGCGCCAGATATAACGAACTCGACTAAACATAATTGCAAATGCAAAGATAAAGGACACAGAAGCGGTAAAAACACCAGAATTTTGTTTAGTTTAAGTTTGTTAAAACTGAATATTCGACTGCCACATCATGGAAGTATTTCTTTTTAAAACACACCATACATGCTACTAACTGAATTGTTTCCTATGTTCTGAGAGAAATCCTAAACATGAAATTAAAATCAAGTTTTTAATTGTGAACCTAAAATTTCGGAACATTAGTTATAACATCTATTATATTTTTATAATCGTATCAGGTCATATCGCCACAGTTTCACATGGAAGGGAGGAAAACCAACCAGATTCGGTTAATATGTATTTGATTGTAAATTTGTCTACACTAGATTCAGTAGATTGGTGACAAATTTGGGGAAGAGTCTTATAATTATGAGTAACAATCACTATTTGTGATTCCAGTGACAACGGTATTTATTCAGTCCAATCTAGACCGGCAATTTTTGGGCAGATTTCCGAGTGAGATACGATAAATTACTTCCACTTTCAGCTTGATCTATAAGACATATCTATAGCAGCTTTCGGAAGGAACCTTAAATATGCAGATGGCGAGGGTTCTTTTATTGGATGTTGCAAGGAATACTACATGGCCAACTTGTCTTAGCATGTTTAAAGCCTGCCTTGTTGTGCCTTAAAGGTACATCTATTGTGATGTTAGGAGTCACATATTCCAAACGTTATAAAATGTGTTACTTTATCGAGAAATACCGACTGTTACTGAAAACTATCAGTTTGATGATAGTCGACTTAGTATATTGACGATATGAAGGTAAAGGTAGTGATTTCTGATCGAAAATCGAACAATATATCACGACTGACGCGCGCCAATGAGTCAAACGTAGTTTTAGAATCTTATTTGCAACAGACAAACTGGTTTGATAATGTTTTATAATGTAAATTGGACGAGCAATTTCGGTTTGTAAACATGCATAATGAGGTTACTGAATTTTAATCGGAAACTAGTAATGATGATATATTTGGCGATTGGTGATGAATATTCAAGTTGTGTAAATTTATTTGTACTGTTAACAGCACAAATGGTGAGTTGGAACGTATTAAAGACCAATGAAATGTTACACAATGGATGTTCCTTTAAGTCTGTAAATGTTCACGAGGGTTGGATTGTACTGCGCAATCGGATTCACACAGCATCATTACCATTATTTCACATAAACATTGGTGCATCGGGTTTCTTTCTTCAGATCAGTTTAGTAATCTTTCACGTTTGTTACGCCAAGGGTCTTGTTCCTAACATTGAACTTTGTAACAACAGTTAATCATCATTTACCAGCTTACCTCATGAAAACCATTTTAAATCACTACTTTACATTAGATATAATAATAATAATTGGATACTTATATTGCGCCTTTCCACGCCCTAAGGCATGCTCAAAGCGCTACAATTATTACCCTGAAGGAATTGTACCTTCAGAGCTGCTACTAAGCGCGTCGTCAGTACTTCCCGTATTCAGGTACCCATTTGTACAGCTGGGTAGACTGAGTGCAATGTGGATTAGGTGCCTTGCCCAAGGACACAACACAGTGTTCGACCCAAGTCACAAATCTTTGGTGTCTCCACCGGGATTCGAACCCGGGTCGTCGGCGTGAGAGGCCAGCCTGCTAACCACTACACCACCTTACGTTAACCTTACGTTAACCTATCTATTTAAGTGTGGGTAACTATTTATTTATTAGTTATGATCTTAGTGTTCTTTGAAATGTGATTAAATGAGTGTGTTGTGTTCTCGTGTGTTTTATGATGTAACTACAAATAGCGACAATATCGTGTCTTATCTTGTCTTATCTAGCGAATACATTTCCGAATATCATCTTCTATCTTAAACGTAGTCAGACTGGAGCCGTCATCTGTATAATATGCAAGATTTAATTTTGGTGATCCTAATCATGTTGTGACAATTTAAGTGTTGATTCAGCGATCTCAAAATTAAAATGTTCATCAATTCATATAAGAGATATAGTTCCTGTGCATATATCTTGTTTGACAACAGTTGACATTGACTCTGTTTGATTCTGGTGTTGAAAACATACAAGGTTAATAATCCCCACTATCCTACAATGTCATTATTGGGTTTTTGAAGCAAATCTGATGTTAGAGCATTTACCCAGTTTTGGGGGAGTATTTCATTGACAGTACACCAATGTGAAGGTAACTATGTCGGCCATAAAAGGCGTTGACCTGTTGGAAAAATTGACACATACGACGTACGTGACTCTTTAGAAACAAGTCGACAATTTTCCTGTTCATAAGGAATGTTTTAATCAGTTCATACTCATAAATCGGTTTGTCACGTAGCTAGAGCAAGGGAAGAAACTCTAGATTCAACGTTTGAAAAGTTTCGTTACTTTCTGCATACAGAATATATGGTATCTTTCAGACTAAACTGTAATTATTTTCCAGTTGGGGTTGTTTCCTTTGTTCATAACAATACGTAGCTATTACTGTACCTAATAATGCATGTTCATCCCTCAAGTAAGTGGTTAATGGTTATTTCAATAGGTGTAATTGGATACTAGGAGCGGCGTCTAATATTATTAATTGTTATGCTATAATGATAACATAAAAATAATAACCAATGACTTTAAAAAAAAACAAACGATGTATTCAACTGGCGTAAAATTATTGAGTGACCTTGTGACTGATGAATGCATGTTATTATCAAATGAACATCTTTTAAGTGTTTACTGTGTCAAATGTGACCCGGTGACCGTCTCATAGCTAAAACATGCAGTTAGGGACATAAATTCGTTTGAAAAAGAGGATCATCATATAATGGGAATTGCCATAACTCAAAGGATCAAAACATTATAACGATACTCTACTAGACAACTATTTTAAAACACTTAAATATAATCAGAAATGGGAAGAGGTGTGAATGAAACCTACTCTGATTCTGCGTGTAATGATATTCTTTCAGATGTAGCGAAGGCACTGAATGGGGGACGGTTTCAATTACACATAGAAGGTTACCTGTTTATTCATAACTCAATAAAATTAACTCCATTGACTCTCCCATGTGCCTAATCTGTAAATATGACATATGTGATATTTATCATTATTGGAGAGTCCATATATGTCGTTAGAAAGCTATGGAACAGTGGATTAAAACAAATGCACAATTTTCGTATTTTTGGCTTGAAATGGCGGCCATCTCGGATTTCGTAAAATTTAGTGCACTAGCACCTCTCAGATCTTGCTAGATTTTTAATCGTGGCTTGTATACATGATTTAAGTGAGAAACAAAATAAAGCAATTTTCTCCAACCAGACTGCCTTTTTTTACTTCGTTTACTGGACTACAAGGGTTATACCCTACCTTTCATGCAAGTACGACAATTTTGTATAATTTCAGTTGAGTTGCAAACACTTATTTACATAATGACGTGTTATATACACAATCGTTCACCTCAAACAAATGTAACTGTTAAACCAGACCAATTGTGAACAGTTGCATAACTTTGCAAATTGGAATTAAAAAAAACACATTTATTGAAAAAGTATTAGCTGATTCATCTCTTTGAGGACAATTCCTATTGCTACATTGATCAAGAGCCATTAAATTCAATCAAGCCTCGTTGTAGTTCACTCTTTGTCGGTCTTTTATCGTGTCTGAGATATATCAAAGGGAAATAAGAGCTTTTAGTGGATACTCACATACATGTAGGGCTCCAACTTATTTAGATTGATCATTATGTGATACTTAGGTTTAGTATTTGCACCAGATGACGTGTTCTTAGTTCTCATTATTCTACAGTTTGGCCAAATTAAGATGACATATGTTTAAGGACTTCCTTGTTCTGTTATATTAAATAACAGAAGCTGTATTATCACCAGAGACGTGTAGATGTTAACAGGTGCATATTTTGTTTAGCAAAATAAAATGTAATTACAAAAGGTATAAATACACTGACAAAACACACTTATGTCAAGTGGCTAATATTATACTTTACCTGAGGCAGATCAGACTGTTGTATGGTTCTGTACAACATGTATATGACTTCTGTTGTTAACATGGACGGTATCAGATAGCATTAATGGTATAAGGAAAGATGTACGACAAGACCAATAATGACGAAGGTAAAACTATTTACTTAATTACTTGCTTATCTGATGATAAAGAAACATGTTGTATTGTAGCAAATATAACACAATAGTTATTTAAATAGTACAATAGTTTAATTAAATACACTGTTCATCTTATTTAGAAAGTCAACATAACCTTAGTGTTATGTAGCCAAACTGATCACATCTATATATACACTTTCTTGTTTGTTTTGAGTCATTTCCACAGTAAAAACACTCGACATTTCTCATCAATTATTTCTTGATTTAGTGTTCTTCAACTCTTCACTGAAATAAATATATTGCAGATACCCTTTGAAATTACAAAAAAATAAATAAATGAGAACTACAAAATCTTTTTGTGATTGTCATTATTGAGAATGAAAGTCAATGATTTAAATAGTACGTTTTGTCACTGAGCAATATTGTATTGTTGATGTATATTAAAACAATAAAACATTTAAAATTGATTTGCATTAACAATTTACGAGCTTACTGCTTCACCATCATATACTGATTAAAAGATTAATAATTCGTTTTTATGTCATGTGAATCCAATTCCTCATCGTTAGATTAGTTATTGATGTGCTTGTATTTAAACCATATATTCAATTCATGCGCATTGTAGCTCTACAATATAAATGAAAACCATGACAAAATGCATCTAATGAGAGTTCTTTGTTCAAATTTCTCTAAGGTGTAAGATGCTAAGCAAGACATTAATCTTTCACTATGTAGAAACCACTATATTCTCAATTGTAAAGCTTTGATTATACGTACATGCATACATATCAATCGGATGATATGTCCCGCTATTGTCAAAAGTTGCATTTGAATTACAAGATGAAACAGGCATGCTAGCTTTCCTTCTAGGTTGCATAACTGAATTTAATCAATATCTTGAACACGAAACTTTTGGTCTAAAATGTTCACTATGTTTTCAAAATAAGACACCACCTGTTACAATATTACACTAAATGATTAATTTGCTCTTTTACCTCTGTTCAATACTTCTAGTATACATCATTGTGTTTATATTTTTTAACTAAGCTCATAATTATTTTGTTGTAGATCTGGTATGTACTCGATTACATGTTGTAGCTAGTATCCTTTTTAATATGTGAATATACTCCAATTTGTAAATTGTATATTTTCACCTTTTAATGGAATTGTATAATTGTTGCTGATCTTCGTCTCTCTCTCTCTCTCTCTCTCTCTCTCTCTCTCTCTCTCTCTCTCTCTCTCTCTCTCTCTCTCTCTCTCTCTCTCTCTCTCTCTCTCTCTCTCTCTCTCTCTCTCTCTCTCTCTTATCTCTCTCTCTCTCTCTCTCTCTCTCTCTCTCTCTCTCTCTCTCTCTCTCTCTCTCTCTGTCTATCCTGCACATGTGTGTCTATGTCCTTTACCTATGTGTCTATGTCCTGCACATGTGTGTATTTTCTGCACCTGCGTGTCTATCCTGCACCTGTGTGTCTATCCTGCACCTGTGTGTCTATCCTGTACATGTGTGTCTATGTCCTGCACATGTGTGTCTATCCTGCACATGTGTGTCTATGTCCTGCACCCTTGTCTATGTCCTGCACCTGTGTGTCTATGTCCTGTACATATGTGTATATGTCCTGCACCTGTGTGTCTATCCTGCACCTGTGTGTCTATCCTGCAACTGTGTGTCTATGTCCTGCACCTGTTTGTCTATGTTCTGCACCTGTGTGTCTATCCTGCACCTGTGTGTCTATCCTGCACATGTGTGTCTATGTCCATTACCTATGTGTCTATGTCCTGAACATGTGTGTATTGTCTGCACCTGTGTGTCTATCCTGTACATGTGTGTCTATGTCCTGCACCTGTGTGTCTATCCTGCACCTGTGTGTCTATCCTGTACATGTGTGTCTATGTCCTGCACATGTGTGTCTATCCTGCACATGTGTGTCTATGTCCTGCACCCTTGTCTATGTCCTGCACCTGTGTGTCTATGTCCTGTACATATGTGTATATGTCCTGCACCTGTGTGTCTAACCTGCACCTGTGTGTCTATCCTGCAACTGTGTGTCTATGTCCTGCACCTGTTTGTCTATGTTCTGCACCTGTGTGTCTATCCTGCACCTGTGTGTCTATCCTGCACATGTGTGTCTATGTCCTTTACCTATGTGTCTATGTCCTGCACATGTGTGTATTTTCTGCACCTGTGTGTCTATCCTGCACCTGTGTGTCTATCCTGCACCTGTGTGTCTATCCTGTACATGTGTGTCTATGTCCTGCACATGTGTGTCTATCCTGCACATGTGTGTCTATGTCCTGCACCCTTGTCTATGTCCTGCACCTGTGTGTCTATGTCCTGTACATATGTGTATATGTCCTGCACCTGTGTGTCTATCCTGCACCTGTGTGTCTATCCTGCAACTGTGTGTCTATGTCCTGCACCTGTTTGTCTATGTTCTGCACCTGTGTGTCTATCCTGCACCTGTGTGTCTATCCTGCACATGTGTGTCTATGTCCATTACCTATGTGTCTATGTCCTGCACATGTGTGTGTTTTCTGCACCTGTGTGTCTATCCTGTACATGTGTGTCTATGTCCTGCACCTGTGTGTCTATCCTGCACCTGTGTGTCTATCCTGTACATGTGTGTCTATGTCCTGTACATGTGTGTCTATGTCCTGTACATGTGTGTCTATCCTGCACATGTGTGTCTATGTCCTGCACCCTTGTCTATGTCCTGCACCTGTGTGTCTATGTCCTGTACATATGTGTATATGTCCTGCACCTGTGTGTCTAACCTGCACCTGTGTGTCTATCCTGCAACTGTGTGTCTATGTCCTGCACCTGTTTGTCTATGTTCTGCACCTGTTTGTCTATCCTGCACCTGTGTGTCTATCCTGGACATGTGTGTCCATGTCCATTACCTATGTGTCTATGTCCTGCACATGTGTGTATTTTCTGCACCTGTGTGTCTATCCTGCACCTGTGTGTCTATCCTGTACATGTGTGTCTATGTCCTGCACCTGTGTGTCTATGTCCTGCACCTGTGTGTCTATCCTGCACCTGTGTGTCTATTTCCTGCACATATGTGTATATGTCCTGCACCTGTGTGTCTATGTCCTGCACATGTGTGTCTATGTTCTGCACCTGTGTGTCTATCCTGCACCTGTGTGTCTATCCTGCACCTGTGTGTCTATATCCTGCACCTGTGTGTCTATCCTGCATCAGTGTGTCTATCCTGCACATGTGTATCTATTCTGCACATGTGTGTCTATCCTGCACATGTGTGTCTATGTCCTGCACCTGTGTCTATCCTGCATCTGTGTGTCTATCCTGCATATGTGTGTCTATGTCCTGCATATGTGTGTCTTACCTGCACCTGTGTGTTTATCCTGCACATGTGTGTCCATGTCCTGCACATGTGTGTCCATGTCCTGCACCTGTGTGTCTACCCTGTACATGTGTGTCTATCCTGCACCTGTGTGTCTACCCTGTATATGTGTGTCTATCCTGTGCCTGTGTGTCTATCCTGCACTTATGTGTCTATGTCCTGCACCTATGTGTCTATGTCCTGCACATGTGTGTCCATGTCCTGCACCTGTGTGTCTACCCTGTACATGTGTGTCTATCCTGCACCTGTGTGTCTACCCTGTATATGTGTGTCTATCATGTGCCTGTGTGTCTATCCTGCACTTATGTGTCTATGTCCTGCACCTATGTGTCTATGTCCTGCACATGTGTGTCTATGTCCTTTACCTATGTGTCTATGTCCTGCACGTGTGTGTATTTCCTGTATCTGTGTGTCTATCCTGCACCTTTGTGTCTATCCTGCAAATGTGTGTCTATTCTGCACATGTGTGTCTATGTCCTGCACCCGTGGGTCTATGTCCTGCACCTGTGTGTCTATCCTGCACATGTGTGTCCATGTCATGCACATGTGTGTCTATCCTGTACATGTGTGTCTATGTCCTGCACCTGTGTGTCTATCCTGCACTTGTGTGTCTATCCTGCACCTGTGTGTCTATCCTGTACATGTGTGTCTATGTCCTGCACATGTGTGTCTATCCTGCACCTGTGTGTCTATTTCCTGCACATATGTGTATATGTCCTGCACCTGTGTGTCTATGTCCTGTACCTGTGTGTCTATGTTCTGCACATGTTTGTCTATCCTGCACATATGTGTATATGTCCTGCACCTGTGTGTCTATCCTGCACCTGTGTGTCTATCCTGCACCTGTGTGTCCATTTCCTGTATCTGTGTGTCTATCCTGCATCTGTGTGTCTATCCTGCACATGTGTGTCTATTCTGCACATGTGTGTCTATCCTGTATCTGTGTCTATCCTGCATCTGTGTGTCTATCCTGCACATGTGTGTCTATTCTGCATATGTGTGTCTATCCTGCACATGTGTGTCTATGTCCTGCACCTGTGTGTCTATGTCCTGCACCTGTGTGTCTATCCTGCACCTGTGTGTCTATACTGCATATGTGTATCTATGTCCTGCATATGTGTGTCTTACCTGCACCTGTGTGTTTATCCTGCACATGTGTGTCCATGTCCTGCACCTGTATGTCTATCCTGTACATTTGTGTCTATCCTGAACCTGTGTGTCTATGCCCTGCACCTATGTGTCTATGTCCTGCACCTGAGTGTCTATGTCCTGCACCTGAGTGTCTATGTCCTGCACCTGTGTGTCTATCCTGCACCTGTGTGTCTATCCTGCACCTGTGTGTCTATCCTGCATATGTGTGTCTATCCTGTACATGTGTTTCTATCCTGCACATGTGTGTCTATCCTGCACTTATGTGTCTATGTCCTGCACCTATGTGTCTATGTCCTGCACCTGAGTGTCTATTTCCTGCACCTGTGTGTCTATGTCCTGCACCTGTGTGTCTATCCTGCAACTGTGTGTCTATCCTGCACCTGTGTGTCTATGTCCTGTGCATGTGTGTCTATCCTTCACCTGTGTGTCTATGTCCTGCACCTGTGTTTCTATGTCCTGCACCTGTATGTCTATCCTGCACATGTGTGTCTATCCTGTACATGTGTGTCTATGTCCTGCACATTTGTGTATATCCTGCACACATGTGCCTATATCCTGCACCTGTGTGGTGTCTATGTTCTGCACCTGTGTGTCTATCCTGCACCTGTGTGTCTATCCTGCATACCTGTGTGTCTATTCTGCACCTGTGTGTCTATCCTGCACATGTGTGTCTATCCTGCACATATGCGTCCATGCCCATGTATTCTATAAAATAGCCATTGTTTAAAGACCAGGCCTGCAGTTGAACTAATCTTCTAGACATGTTTGTAAAATCAAGAGTATACCTTCACATTTTGTTTCCAAAAATCTCTATGCTGCATCTTCATTATTTGGTTGTGCATGTGTACAAGCAATTGTCTTATTGTCTTACTGTCTGTATATGTAGCCTTGGCAAGTTTTCTAAACGCGCAAACGTAATTTTCTTTCTTTAACATGAGCTTGTTTATTCTGGCAATCCGGGCAATACTTGAGATGATATGTTGAGGCAGGTTGTTTGAAACCCGACATGTCCGTGCGTTGGTGTAACATGAACATGTATTGGAAGCATTTCTACATCTCTGACGTTGACTGCGTGTTCACCTATATACATGTTTACCTTCAGAGAAAAAATTATAGCTATATCAATAGTTTAGACAGGTTGTCTGTGGCCATCAAGAATGTATGGCCTAATGTTGTCCGACATTACTTCTTGGCTGGTAACTGGTGGAGGTTTTTATTAATTGTACCGTGAACATTTAAAATCATGGTTTGGGGCTGGTAATGATCAACCTGTTGAAACATGCTGTCAGTGTGTATGTGTATATGTACATGCAAGAGACAGGTTACGCAATCCTGAGCTGAAATTAGTAACAGCTTTCTCGGTATTTTGTCGATGTGACTGACGTGCCTCATATGCCTAAATACCGTATCCGTGGGTGATCTTATAACCAGCTGTTTTCTCTAAATACTGTGTCTGAGATGCTAATCTAAGTTTTATATCATTTTCAAGTCCCCTCTCCATCTGTAACATGGGTGTGCTTAGTGGTTCTTTTTCAGAGCAGAAACATACCTGAAACGATTTTTTCGAACCATAATTTCCATGAAATTCTTACATGAAATTGACAACAGAAAGTTTGTGTATGGGCGATTTATTTTAAAAAGTAGTGTAGAAATGAATACAAAGGAAACATTTCCAAAATAAGAATGGACAGTTGATTCATTGGTAAAGTGAACACGTATCGCCTCAGCTTCATTACATGTTCACACAAGGAACACAAACCTACGTGCATATTTTTCAAGGTAAATATTGAGTTCTACCATTGTTTATATTTATGACACAAACAATAAATGATACTAACTTTAATAAATCGTACATTATTTGAAGCTTATCCGTTTCATACATAACTGTACTTCACACGAGGAACTAATTCTCTTTAAGTTACTTTCACCATCTGATGACCCCAGTGAACTCAATGATATAATCACTTCTTACATAACCTTCTGTGTGGACTGTGTCTTTCCCACTCACGAGATTAAGATATATCCGAACAACAAACCGTGGGTCAGCAAGGAACTAAAATCAGTCCTCAACGAGAAAAAAATGTCATCCAAAAGTCAATCAAGGACAAGTTCAAACAGTGCAAATGGGATTTCAAGGCTAAGGTAGAAGAGCAGTTCAGACGTGGAAGGGACTAAAGACCATTATTGGAACTGACGACCGAAGACAACTCAAGACAATTGCAGAGGATTCAGACTTCGCTAAACAGAACACTTTCTACTCTCGTTTTGAACGTGAAGACTTCTCGACAGTAACGAATGAACTTTTATCAGATTTGGGTAACAGTGACAACAGCCTTTCTCTGACAGAAGATGACGTAAAATTTTGATTTGGACAAATCAACACACGGAAATCTTCAGGACCAGATGGTTTAAGTGGATTATTATTAAAGGAATGTAAGGAACAACTAAGTTTCGTATTCTGCAAGTTGTTTCAACTGTCACTGGACAAGCAGATCGTCCCTAGAGCCTGGAAGTTGTCCGAGGTCCTACCAGTACAAAAGAAACCAAATCCAACGGTTCACAGCGACTTCAAACCGGTAGCTCTTACGTCAGTAGCTATGAAGTGCTTCGAACATATTGTTCTGTGTATGCTCTTCAATCAAGTCAGTGATAAGTTGGATCCGCTACAGTTTGCGTACCGAGCCAGGCGAGGAGTGGAAGACGCCACAGTCACACTGTTACACAACATCTATCAACACCTGGAGAATACAGGTGCTTATGCACGCATGCTATTCGTAGACTTCAATAGCTTCGTCAGCGTTCAATACGATCCAACGTCAGCTGCTCATGAAGAAGCTGACTGATCTAGATGTTTGCCCACAACTCATCAGGTGGATAGCCTCGTTTCTGCTGCATAGAGAACAATTATATATATATATGTGAGAGTGAACAGAACCATCTCGATATCAAACATCACTAACACGGGAGCGCCAAAGGGTTGTGTCTTATCACCAATGCTCTTCACCATCTACACCAACGATCGTGTCAGTACTTAGTCCACTTGTGATAGAAGTGAAGTTCGCCGATGACACAACCATACACAAGTTACTGTTCACAGACGAATGTTCATACAAAGAGGAAGTCGCTGAATTCGCTGACTGGTGTAGTAGCAATTATCTGGAACTTAATGTTAAAAAGACTAAAAAACTAATTATTGACTTTCGAAGGAAAAATCTGTCATCACGCCAGTCATCATCAACGATCAGACAGCGGAGGTTGTCGAAGAATACAAATACCATGGGACAATCATAGACAACAAACTGACTTTTAACCAGAACACCAAGGCAGTGTTCAACAAATACCAGTCTCGGCTTCCCTTTTACGAAAGTTGCGCTCTTTTAACATTGATCCCACTTTTATGTCTTTGTTTTACAAATCATATATACAATCAATTCTAACGTTATGTATGCAATGCTGGTACGGCCCTTTGTCTCTTCAAAATAAGAATAAACTAAGAAAGATTGTTGAAGTTGCAGAGAAAATTTCCTGTTCTTACTTTGATTCTTAAGACACCCTGTACATGTCATCTGTTGTAAACTATCTGTCAAGATTTTACAAGACCCTACCAATGTTTTAAACCCTTGTTATGATCTTTTACCGTCAGGCCGTAGATATCTTTTACCATGTGTTAAAACTAACAGAAGTAAGTACTCTTTTATCCCAGCCAGTATATCACTTTTAAACAAATGTTGAATATTGTTTTCTTCGCCTATTTATTTTATATCTTATCCTCTTTGTTGCCAGCTATGTATTTTAATACTACTGTTATTGCTCGGGGCAACAAGTCGACAACCCACAAAAAGTTACTTTTGAGAAAATCGAGTTTAAAGTTTTTTTGTGGGATACCAATTATACCAAATATTGAACTTTAGCAAAAACAGGATAAACCACATAAAATAATTGATGGTGAAAAATATAGTCTTTGTAAAAAATATATCGTCAGAACTTTCATAGGGTCATTCCTATGGTGGTTTGCCATAATTTAGATAACTTTTGCTGTCATTAACATCAGTGAGTGATGAAATTTCCGGCAATACAGTCTCATCAGACGCCATGTTTTTTTGTGGCTTATCACATTCTTGCACAAATGGAAAGGAGGAACGTGCCTTATCTTAAATATGGGAATGATGGCAACTCGATTGTTATTAAGTTCAGGGGAGATAACGGACTCAAATATGGTAAAGTGACCATCTGCAACCCACAAAAAAGGATTATCTCAAAAAATCACAATGTGTGGGTTGTCGACTTGTATGTCATTTATTTTCTATGTACTTAACTCTTGGTGTACACAAAATTCCCTTTCGGGTAATAAATGATTATCTTATCTTATCTTACTTCTGATATACAGTCCGTGAAAGTATTAAGAAAAAAGTGTATATACCCCTAAACTTGATGATGAGAATGATCACTAGAATCTGTGTTGAAAAGCAAATGATTATTTATAACTGACGCATATAAAATGAATCCTTCACCAATGTATTGTGTTTCAGAGAGGCGCCAGTAGACTCCAACTTCTGTTCACTATCTGTTACAGTGTATCCGTTTATTGTTTTCTATGTTTTGAGAAAAATCCTAAACATGATTAATGCTTTAAATTAAAGGTGCACCTAAGACTTAAAATAATAGCTTTGCCATATATCAACATATCTCCAGAGACGCTCCCAAGACCAGCAATACCCCATAGAAGGGAAGAAAACCAACAAGATTCGCCTGAAACGTCACTGATTGTTAAATTGTCCACTAAATTGGTGACAAATTTGCCGTAGAATCTTGTAATTATGATTTACAATCAATATTTGTCAATCCAGTGACAAGGTAATTTAATCAGTCCAATCTAGAAAGGCAATTTTGGGGCACATTGCCGAGTTGACATGAAAGAAATATCTAAAGCAACTTTCGGAATGAACCTTACAGATAGCGAGAGTTATGTATGCTGTATGTTGCCAGGAATACGTACATGGCCATTGTTTTAAAGTGGGCCTTTAGTGCTTAAAATCTTCTCGAGGGTTCGATTATACTGCGCATTTGGATTCACACAGCATATTTTCCATTACATAACAAAAAAACACTAGTGCTTAGCGTTTCTTCCTTCAAATCATGTTATTAATATTTCACGTCGGTGACATCAATGGTCATCTAATCAATCTAATCTGTTCATTTTGTATAGTGCTGCAAGTTCCACGTTAACTGTTCACTGGCGCGGGCTTCATGTTCCTCACATTAAACTTTTTAACAACAGTTAATCATCATTTATCATCTTACCTTATGAAAACCTTTTTAAATCACTACCTTTTACATTTCATTAAGCCTTATATTAACCTTTCTATTTTTAGTGTTTTTAATAGTGTATTTATTTTCTTAGTGTTCGTTGAAATGTGATGTTGTGATTAAATGTTACTGTTCTGTTCCTATGTGTTTTCATGTAACCAAAATTTTCTTCGGGATAATAAAGTCTTATCTTATTTATTGAATACATCGCTGAACAAGTTTCGCCAGTTTTAAAGGACAGTTACTTCTAATGGTCGCACATCTGAGGCATATCAGTCTGATGTATTGCTTCAAAGACTTCTTTGTACGTTGTAATTGAACTTGAGAGACATGGTCGGAGAGAGGTCTGAAACCCAATCTTAGCAATCCAGTGAACCTGTGTTTGAGTTCACCCTAGTATCATTATTCGTGCAGAATAATTCAAACTCAACACAATCCGAAGTGTACAGTACACACCCTGGTGTACATAAGCTGTTCCATAAATCTGACAGATGGTTAATAACTGAATACTTACAGACAGCGAATCGTGCAGACAGAACATGTATGTAGACAATCTCCTGCGAGTCTTTGTCCAATTCGTGAATGGACAATGGACGTATTGATGCTGATTATGGGAACAACAGTTAGTTGATCTAAAAGAATATTGACATTAAGTGAGGACACATAACCCGTTACGGGAAAATGATTGCTTTTAAATATTAAGCTTGGATCGATTATTTAGAACCATAATTGATTATGCATTTGTTTCAGTTATTCTGATCAAAGTGTTCTATTTGCAAATACAAGTATCTAACTTATTCATCAGGTCATAACGTTTTCTTAGTTTTTGCTATAATATCAATTTCCAGTACTCATTATAGTTCCCTATAGGCATCAGTAATATGCGTTTACTAACATAATATATTTTCAGATTAAATGTCAATCGATTTTATATAACTGGTCTGTAAAGTTATTCAGTCTTAAGTTATTGTAAGGGCCGCAGGCCTGTAGTATATTAAGTTTTGGATTGAACACTGTACAAATCATTATTTAATATTACGCAATGAGTAATAAACACCGCAGAGAGTAGCTGTGTGCGTGTGTTTCCATATGATTAATGTCATTATTATGTCGGTGATACACCGAGTTCAACTTCTGGAAAGTTAAGTATTTACACCCACGCCTCTTTTTCTAAAAAGTCGACAATGTTCCTGTTCATGAGAAATGTTTCTAAAAAACTCATACATCGCTTTTAAACGTAGCTAGAGCAAGGAAAGGAACTCTAGTTTCAACGTTTGGAAAGTTGTGTAGCTTAGCTCATTTGGCTTACAGAATATAAGGTATCTTTCAGACTTAACTGTAAATATTTGCGAGGTAGTTTTCTTTCCTTTATTTATGACAACACGCAGCTATTAATGTATCTAATAATGCATGTTCATTGGTAGCCAATAGTATTGATTTTTATGCTAAGATGGTCATATACCTGAAAATTTGCCATAATGCCTTGAAATCAGTTTAACTTCGAGCTGAACTCAAAGGATCAAAACATTATTACGATAGCCTATAAGACAACTCTTTTGAAAACACTGAAATATAATCAGAAATGGGAAGAGGTTTGAACAGAAATTATCTTACTTGGAAGCAAGGGGTAGGGGTCTTTCCATTAATGTATTCAAGTCGTAATTTCATTCGTTTGTCAGCCTTACATCGTGTATAGCACATATCGAATGGTTTTAAATGTCATTTAGTGGACAGAGGACAGAGCTACAGAGGGTTGTACCTCATTTTGCCTTTATATGTGGTACTTAGTTTATATATGGCCAAGTCAGGGCGCTGTTTGTTTAAACGACCTGCTTGTACTGTCATATTAAACAAAGACTAGATGTGAACACGTGCATAGTATCGTGACCGATTTTTAAAAACATGAAATGTCATTGTGACAAATATGATTTAACAACCAGTCCTTGAACCATTTTTAAAGGTCTGTGTCGTTACTGTGTCATTTCTACAGAGAGAGAGAGTTCCTCTCATTAATCATTTCTTTCTTTTGTGTGTTTCTGTTCTTCACTGAAATGTATCAAATACTGCTGATACACTGTAAAAATCGCGTTTAGCAATTAAACACCACCGTTACATGTTTAATGCTATACATGTTTAGGTTAGTGCTTAATAGCTTAACACAAGAACGATATTACATCTGTTGTTAAAACGTGAATAGCTTTTAAACACATTTCTAAACGTGATTAGACAGACATTGCACCAGTGGCTAAACACTTTCCTAAACATGTTTGAGAATTGACCCAATGGGTCGGATTACATTGGTCAGTTTGGGCGGGAGAGTTAATTAAGAACAGATGTGTATCCCTGTGGCCGCCATATTTCGCCAGCATCCTCTTGTCAGTTTACACGATGTTGTTGCACAAGTTTCTGATCATTCGAAGTGCACACGAAGCCAAAAGTTGATGCTACTGCGAACATATGTCTCTATGTTCCCTGAACGACACAATTATGGTTCCAATCAAGACTTTCTAAGGTAGGTTCATTTGAGATTTCACAACGTCGTCCGATTGGTTTCTTTGTTGTTTTCATTTGTCAAAGGAGTTTGTAACAAGTCATTTAAAGTACGTATATTATATGCTTAGCACCAACAGTAACATAAATATGTAAGTAATATTTGTTATTTATATAAATAATATATATGAGGGTTGTGATAATGTTTATAGATCTAAAATAAAGTAATATCCATAAACCACATGTTACTATCACATTTCAGTGTAGTGAGGTTTGATTAGTGTAACTATTTGTGTTGAATTACTTCAATTAAGATGTGTAATAAGGGTATAGACGTTTAACAATTGTATTTACTAAATAAGTTCTGAAAGAAGCATATGACAATATGTTCATTAAATACTTGGTTGATGCTCATATAGCTCATTTAGGACCAGACCAGTATATTAAGATGTATCTATGTTATGCAGTTGGAGAAGAAGTTTTCCTGATGACTTCTGCCTTGACAAGGAAGATGTTGTGATGGAGAAATAGGAGAAACTGTAAGCATTCACTCAGTTGTGGTGAGTAAATATTGAACTGAATTCCTTTATGTAAGGACTTTCACAAATGAACAGTATTTAAGTAATATATAGACTATTACTTTTCATTATAAAGACCAACTATTGTATAAATATGCTTTGGTAAAAAATTGCTTGTATCTGCCATTTTATTCTTTTTTTATACTAATGTTTGCCCTTTTTGTAGGAAACAAGAACTGACAGAATCAGTTATTACAAAATGTTGAAGTCCCACTAAAATACACTAAAGTCTTTTTTAACTGATTTCATCACTGGATTTGATGTCAGTTAATTTTGTACAACCATTTGTATATACCCAAATGAGTTACTCTATGACATGTTTCACTTTACTTCCTTTATAAAACTGTTTTCAGGAGACACGATATGTTCATAAAGTGTGTTATTTTTTGTAATGTTGCATTACGACGGTAAACTAAAAGTTTCTTCATTCATGTTACAGGTGAAGGATGCCGAAGGAAATAAAATGCAGTTTACAAACGACCTTCCTGAATCTCAAATACCTTCCAAATCCTTGGATTTAATACAGACGTTTTAAAGGGAGTAAACTACAAAAAACTTGTTGTGAAAATGTTATATTGGAAAAATCCAGAAAGCACCCAAACCTATTTTAAAGGATATATTTAGTTATTAATTCATGTACAGAAAATCATTTGTTAAACAATGTCGCTATTTTGCCTTGATTCTAAAACCAATTTTAAGATATGTGTGTCAAATAACTGCCAAGTGAACATTGTCCAGGCATAAAGTTTATCTTTAGATACCTTTTATCCATGTATATTAGGAGAATAATGATTATCTTATAAATACAATATTTGGTAATTTGGAGGAGTGTTCTAAGTGTATATGGTTATTTTATTTATGTTATTATTTTTAATAAACCTTTTCGAGGAATTCCTTTGTTTTGAGTCATTATTTTCTTAAAAGAAGTTAATGCAGACCAAATTTATGTCTTGTTTGATATACTTTTTAGACTACATTAGTAGTAGAATATTTTGGCGATGACTGTGTAACATAGAAACTTGTAACTGTTTTCAACAGCCACTGGTGATTTGATCTAGCATTTTAATTTACAAGATATACAATTGGTCTTCGTTGATTTAAATATTTTGTACATTTGCAATGCTTTCATTTCCAGGCGTGTTGGACTGTATGGTTTTGTTTTGGTTGAAAGCTAAACTTAATCCTAAACATAATACTAAGCGCGTATCTTGTCCTGTTTTTTTTACACGTTTAGACCCCTAAACACGTTTAGCTACATGAATGTGTTTAGGAATGTGTTTAGTTGCTAAGCACATTATTAAACGTGTTTATGTAGCTAAACATGATTAGTTGCTAAACACATTCCTAAACACATTCATGTAGCTAAACGTGTTTAGGGGTCTAAACGTGTAAAAAAAACAGGACAAGATACGCGCTTAGTATTATGTTTACATCCTAAACACCATTTTTACAGTGTACCCTTTGAAAATACACGAAATGAATGAAAACAATTACATGTGCTTTAAAATCACTATTTATGGTGTATTGTTCTGCAAATAACATGTTTTAACACATGATTGTTTAACCATTTAAACATATATATCTGAATATGTACATAAGCAGTTTACGACTGACGTCACAGATACAAGTTGTGATTTATTCGTAAGTTAGCCGTGTTCATGTCGTCCAGTTGCCTTTCGTAAGATTATTTATTAATTATGTGTATACCGAAACGTCGCTATTGTTAATAAAGAAGTTGATCATCCATAAAATATTTGTCTTCTTTATGTGTGGTAGTTTTTTAAATGAAACAGTCATTCATGCGATTTGTAATCATCGATTATAAATGATGACTAAAAACACCGCGTGAATTTCCTATGAAGAGTTCTCCCCTCATATTCCGCTTATAATAGATACTAAACAAGACATTAAGCATTCATGATTCAATTAAAAACATATTCACGGGACAAAAAGTGATGCAATCCGCTTTCCGGATCCTTCCATATTCTGCCGGAATCCTCAGGATCCGCCGACATTTGGGAGAATCTGGAAGGATCCGGCAAATGGATTCCACCACTTTTCGTTCTATGATTTTCTCAATGATAAAGATGTGATTCGTTATATATGCAAAGGATGATGTGCCAGTTTAATGTCAAGACCTTAATACCCTGAGTAAGCAGCCGATTAACATTACGAGTGTATAGCTGCCTAGAAATAATTATTATAATAATTCCCTAATGATTAGGGGATTGTAGGATCCCTGTAGATACAAATACCCCAATGAAGCAGGATGACAAGTTTGAACTTTCATAAAACTCAGGAGCATGGAAGATACAAGATATCAATATCAATATTGTTAAATTATCTAATGATTCACAATTATTGTAATGATTTGGAACATGTTATGTATTCATCAGATACGGAATATAAAGATGAATGCTTATTGTTTTATAACTTCAGCAAAAGTGCTTTGACGGTGGAACAATTTTTCAATAATAAATTAAGGTTTATTTAGTAATACTCACAAGTAAAGTGAAGAACTTCATAAGCTTCTTTGTTGTTACTTGCTTAATCACGAGAATATGTTTTATATATGAAACATAGTTAGTTCTCACACATATTAGTTCCAATCCTTTATTGGATCCGTTACAAGTATACATATATTTTCACGAAATATAAAAAAAAACTTTGAACATTGGAAACTGAATTAGAAATATGACAACGAGAAAATCCAGAGCTTGTGAGAATTGTTTACATGAAATTATGTTTCTGTTGTAGTTGTATATCTCCTGATATTGGGAAAGTTTTTAATCTATAGCTAGTTCAATCGAGTGAAAACTATTTAGAGGCGTTACCTTAAATCAATTGTATATTCAACAGCAATTTAAAACACGTGTTGCAAAAGTGTGACATTATTAAATGAAGCTATAATATAACACATAATCAAAATAGTCACAGATGTAACAACTATTGGAACTGGCGAGTTGTTCTTCACTGTACAATCTGTACAGTAAGTATATTGCTATGGAGCAATGTGTAATATTTGATAACTCAAATCACTTATGATCATAGTTTGGATTTACCCAACATACAGCTTCTGATAATCTGGCATTTATATGGCAACAAGACGTGTCTCTCTCCAGGAGACAGCATACACTCTGTGATTAATAATTCGATATACATTATAGTGAAAGGTAGTACAGCTACATCTACATCAATCAATCTTGTGCTTTCGATCATATGTAACAGGATGGTCAACTGATGTAACCAGTCTGTGACAATAATTGAATGTTCATGACCCGTTTACACTCTACGGTTGTTTCATCGTCAATATGTAACATTTATAGTAAATTCACATGTATTTGATCTGGATATGTTGAGACTATATGTATTCGTTACTAAATATCTCTAAATACATATGAAATAAGTTATATAATTATTTATACAAATTGACAAAATGTCACGTTAATATTTTGCATATCTTGCATAAATGTCATTCAAAGCAAGGGAGAAACATATCAAATTTGTCAAACAGTTCCAACTGGACAGGTCACATTTTAAATGTTGAAATCTGACATCCTTGTGAAAAGTTTAATTATGAAGGGCAATATTTTGATAAAGTAGTCAAAGCATGGCCCTTTTACACGTACTATTCAATAATGGTAATGCTTTGGTTCCTGACAACATTTGAACATATTCAGATGACATAAGTTATATGATGTAATAATATAAATAACAGGATCGCGCCGTTGTGACACAGCAGCGCATCACATTAGATGTAAGTTTCCCCCCTTGCTGCTGTTCTGGTACCTCAATGTCCTATGACCAATTAAAATTCTATAGAAATTTGATAATGTTTTAAACCATATTACAATTCTATGCATTCCTGTATAACCTAGAAGACAACCATGTCAACCATCTCATTTCTAAAAGCTACGACTGAAATGTCATTTCAATATTTTGCATCTCAAGCCATAACTGTCCATCAGAGCAAGGGCATCAATTATTCAAACAGTTCTCACTATATTGGTCATATGTTGAATGCCGTGAACACTTATCTGTGCAAAATGGAATTCTGAAGTCTATATTCCTGAGTTGTCAATGCATGGGCTTACTAAATGTACAAGTTATAACGAAGATCGATGTTCAAGATGAAACCCTGCAGGTGTTCACTTCGCTTCACGTATCAGTAAAACCCTGAACATTCTTCTGCAGCATGGGTTGATCAGTGAGAAGATCGTACCATTCATACGATCAGTCCAGATTGTTCCAAAGGTCAAAACATGTAGATATTTCTTCGTTATTGCATTGATTAAGGAAGTATAAAACTGGTTTAACTATCTTGACAATTTTCAGTACGAAATCAAATCGCAAATGTAAAGATAAATTTATTTCAGTAACGAATCACTAAATTAAGGTAAGTTAGTAAATTATTAGTCTTATTGTCATTAGTTTAAGTTTGGGTCAATTCATGAAAGACGATTTTATGGCAGCTTTTAATAAGCGTCTATGAGCTTTTAAAGAAAAACAGAGCTATATCTCCACTTTTAATGGACATCTCATTTACAGCATAAAGATGAAGTTTGCTATCCTTATTCTGTTTCTTCTACCCTTCGTTCTTCCTGGGAAACCAAACCCTAGTTGACGTCTGTGAGTGGGTGCTTTTTACTGTAAGGTTTAATTTGTTATTTGTGGTTGTATTATCCCTAAAGTGTATCTTTCTAGATCATTTGGGAAATTCTAAACTATTCAAAATACAAAATGTATGTTACAATGTGCTCATATTATAAAAATAATTATGTACATGTATTTTAGGCGGGTGGCCTGTTACTGAATAAAATGGCCGTCCGTCCGTCCGTCCGTCTGTCTGTCTGTCTGTCTGTCCAAATACAATCTACCCCTCCCAGATGCTGATTCAACATTACAAATTGCAATGAGGTAATCAATGAAGTCTTAACGGGGCAGTCTTAAAGGGGCAGTGGCACGTGTCTTCGCTCAAATAAGTTGATGAAATGTAGTTGAAAAATATTGTCACTAATAGTAAAACACCCTTCTCTCTTCGGAAAATTAAGTTAACAAATTAGTGTAGATGGTTCAGTGAAGACACGGGTATCGTTTTTGTATTTCGAAATAATCAAATGTCTTCACAAAAAATGACCGCCATGCATTTTTTGCTGAATACGCAACACCGATATTACCACTACGGATAATCGGTTTGTCTAATAAGATGTTTTACCCTCTAAATTAAATATAAATGACTATCATAATCAATGGGAAATTTGAAAAAATAAAATTTGCAAATAATCGTGCAGTGCCCCTTTAATACTAGTAAACTATGCATGTTGACAGTGGTAGCCCGACGGAATATAAAACAAATCTTGGCCTGTCATCCTACCAAAGCCAGAGCTGAAGCTCCAGCAGAGTGTCACCAGAAACACCCCCAGGTTAATGAAGATCTTCTTGATGCAACTTACGAAAAATATTGGGATGCGTGAGTAAAACTAAATGAGCAAATTACGATATCTATACCAGTCATAATCTTTTAATTGTAAAAAAATGGGTTTTTTTCTGCAGGAAATAAATATATTTCTAAATTACTTAATTGTCCATAAACATAGAATTTGACCTTCTATTTATATTTATTGTATTGACATAAATAGAAAATATGATTTATCTTCTTTCAGAGCCGAGTCCTGTATCCAGAGATTACACCATACACCTGTTGCAAAATAATACTTGGATAAAGTGTTATTAAATGCATAGCAAATATGTAATACTTGTTTCTCGTTGTTCCTTGTATGTATGATGAACACGTAAAGACACTAAAGAATGTCCATAAAACAAGTATGATAAAAAAAAAGGGTGAATGGTAAGGTACTTCAATGCTCAGATACTGAACTGGATACAAAGGTGTCATAACGGATATCACTCGTGACCAGTCTAGTACTTCAGTCCTAATCAAGATGCTACTCATGCAGTATTAACAACCTGTCTGATTAAAATCGAGCTTGTTCCGAGGAATAACATTTGCAGAATAATGCATCTAATGGGATACGAAGTTAAGAACAGGTTCTGTACATTCCTCGCCACAAGATCTGAGAACGACCCGTATAGGTACGTTTTCCGAACCAGTTTAGCGCAGCGTATGCCCAGTCAAATAGCTGACCAATCGAATCATAATTTTAAAACGGTCGCTGTTTTGAACGAATTTAAAAACAGACGAAAGGATATCTGTTTGGAGTTAGCTGCCCCTAGCTTCTCGCACCGAAAGCATTCGTTGGACGTTTTGTAATTGGTTAACTCAATTGCGTCAGAACATGTGAGTCTACGGCTGTTATCAGACGGTTTTGCGAAACCTCTGAACGATATGAGTTTGTTTCCCGGTTTCTGGGGGCAACGAACACATTAATATCATAAAAATGGTGTTTGTCTACTATGGAGCACAGAACTCCAATATGACGTCACAAATGGCCACCTCAACCTCAACATGACCGCAAATCAATGACATTCACTCAAATTTGATGATCTAGATGTCTATTTCAACGTTTTGGGGAGCAAGGAACACATTAGGATTAAAATGAAACTGGGCCATTATATTACAGGTAAATCTAACTTTGTCCAAAATGGCGCTACGATTTAACGTACATTCTAGTCCAAAGTGATTAAATATCGGTCAAGATCTATCCCCTTGTTTCGGGGAACAAGAGACACATTCTAACCATTTGCAATTGTGAATGCCTACAAATGCATTTCCTGAGCACACATGCAGATGGCCTTATTTATGTGCTAAGTAGTCTTGCAAAGCATAAATAAGATGTTTCAAATGGACTGTACCAGAATGTAATTACCTACACGTACAGATTCCCCGGAATTTCACTTTCTTTTGTACAGTCTATACCACACAGCATTACCGACATGACCGATTACATCTGGCATTTAGGCATTTTCTTTTGGCCTATAGCAATGTTTTTTTTCTTGTAATGTGTGACCGCAAGTTATGCTATTGTTAAAACAAATGAACAAGATTAACCTAAAGACTGTTTACTTATTAGTATATTGTACAATTCCGAGCAGTGAAAGAGGTGGATTCATTAACATACAGTCATGACATTTTTGTAAGGCTTTATTATGCTAAATGAATGGAAAATATCAACCTATATGACAATAACGTCATTGTTGTAAATAATCAATTTCGATATTCTGATATACACTTAAAAGTTGTTTGAATGTGTTCTTTGCCCCCAAAACTGAGGATGGACACCTAGATCATCCAATTTGTGTGAATAGTTATGGACTTGCGGTCATTTGGAGGTGACGGCGGCCATTTTTTACGATGTATTGAAGTTTTGTGTTCCAGGATAGACAAATACCATTTTTATCGTTTTTTTTCGTTGCCCTCAAAAACCTAGGGATAGACACCAAGATCATCATATTTGAGTCGATTGTTACAGAGTTATGATCATTAAAGGATAGATGCAATGACATTTGGTCAAAATCAGATTCATTAAAATGGGATGTCAATTTGACAATTGCTCGATCTTAAATTTCTGAAATCGGTCCATAAATTACTTTTATTAATCACCCGTTGAAGATATCGCAGTGTAATAAATCTACCGTGTTATTACACTTAGTGTAATAACATCGCGTGCTGCCGGAACTACTTGCTCTTGGTCACATGACCAAAGTAACGTGACCAAAACAATGTCAGCTGTCAATCACAACATCTCGAAGTAGCATTATTTCAGACATTTCGCAGCATTGATATCTAAATAATAAATAATTATACAAATTAGTGGTCACAAGAACTTGCAGAGTATAAACAATTATTCTCACATCTCTGACAATCAACATCGTCAAATCAGCGACTTGATCAACCGTCCAGCTGATGCGGGGTCACGGGAGTGCACTGTTGACAGTTTTGTTGACATTGGTCCAAATCGAGATAGTGTTTCAAATTTGCAGCAAAGTACAAACACAAACACTCTAAATGTTAGCCGTTCTCAAATGAAATCCCTTGGTCCTATCTTTGCAGGACCAATAAAAAATTCAGTGATCCATGTTAACTTTCATACTTCTTAAAACTTTTCAAACTGTTTCAAACGTTCGTGCCACACGAACAGCCACGCTTCTTTGAGGCGGTGCACAACTTGAAAGCTATGATACCACGCACTTAAAAAATAATCCCGAGAATTGAAATTTGTTGTTCAAAAAGTTATGTCAAATTGTTGTTTTTTCATTAAATATGATGTTTGGTTCGTAAAATCGTGTTGATCTGTAATTGTTTTAGATCGTTGTTCAGTGTTAACGTAAAACGGAATGACAGCAGCCTCATTACAATGTATTCATACGCCTGACCTAGTTATGCTGGCATTATGCACTCGAACCGGCCTTTCGTTTGCGCATTATTTTGTTAATGTTGGGTGATTAATAAATAAAATACTAAACTCTGTCCTGTTTAATAACATATTTATGAAACTCATGAGATGGTATTGGTATTTAACTCGCTTTCGCTCGTTAAATACCAAACCACTCACTCGTTTCATAAATATGTTATTAAACAGGACATCGTTAGGTATTCTCTATGTATACAGCTTTTTTAAAAAACGCCTAATTTAGCCCCGGCGACCAGAAAGTCTGCGGGGGTGTGGCCCATGAAGGGATCACTTCTGTGACGTCACTGGAGTAATGTCATTATCTACGATAATCATAATTCAACGTAATTTCGCAACATTTTGATTGTTAATTTCACTAACAAATCTTCAATCAAACAGCTTAAATTTTCCATATATCGAATGGTTAGATATCCAACTAGGGAATTCCGCAGATGACAATTACATAATTATTGCATAAACATTTAACACACCTCATAAATTCATCTTGCGGCAGTGATAATCATCATAAATTAATTAATGTGGTGCGGTACGTATTGCAGTACAGGACCCTCGGTTCGGTACTTTTTCGGTTCGGTAAAAAAACAATAAATGTCTTTCAATATGTAAACTAAACCATAACAATTCACATTTGTCTCTTGACAATTAGTTTAAATGGTGTGGAAAACATTTGGTTTTGAAATCGTTAAAAAAATATATTGTACAGATATCAATACATCTGAGTTAATAATACATACTTGTTTAATTAAGTTATATATTCGGTATATACTGAAAAATCACGTTGATGTACCGTGTACCTAACCGAAAGCAAAATACCATAGTAGTTTCTACCTTATTTGAACATTTAACTAGAAATACTTTAGATATATTGCAAAGAGGTAATCTTTTGCAATGCTAATCTGTTATTAAATTATATACTTATTTGTCTCCTGATATTAGGGAAGTCATAATGTGTATTTAAGTCCATTGAATGGAATAATTTTGGGTGGTACCTTTTAATCAACTGTATATGCTATAGAAGTATATATTGCAGAATTGTTATGCTATTAAATGAATGCGACAGGCAACACCCGATTCAAATATACATATACAAAGAAGCTATTTGGACTCACGAGCTGTTTGTCACTGTGTCTAATCGTACAGTAAGTACAGATAACTACTGGTAAGTATAATATGGATAACTATGTTGGAATGAATTAGGATCATAGTTTAGAATTATATGGCTTCATTATATGGCTTCTGATAACCTGGCATTTAAAAAAAGACTTTTTTCGCTCAAATAGGAGAGAACATGCCCTCTGTGTTTAATCACACGTTATAAGTTAAAGCAATGTAAAACGATGTATGAAAGAATATAATTTAGCTGTTAAATATTGGTGATGTATCACAATATATTGTTTTTAAGCGCTGTGATTCACTATGTTCTATTAAATACATTCAGAAGAAAACAATTTACCATTAGTCACCAACTTGGTATATTTCACATCAATATTGTATACACGTGAACGTGAAACTTGAACTGATGATGATGGTAAAAAAGCAGCTGTGCTCGTGGTCGATTCATGGGGACAACATTAACTTGAAAAAAGGATGATCGTACACTATAAACAAGGACACTTTATTGTTTTTGTTACTTGAACTATAACTGCGGGACTTCATTAATGTCCATTATGTCAATAAGACAGGGGACAGGAAGAGAGTCATACCTCACTATTCAGTAGACATTCACAGCCTCAAGATGAAGCTTGCTATCCTCATTCTGTGTCTTCTTCCTCTCGTGTTCGCAGGGAAACGATTTGTTCTTGACAGCAGTGAGTGTATGCCTATCTCTCTAATGTTTAATTCATTCGTTGTGCTTGTATCATACCTAGAGCGTAGTTTTGTAGATCCATTGGGCCTTAGACGCCAGTGACAAAATGTGTTCTAAACATATGTTTAAGAAAATGTGATGAATATGAAAGTGACCTAAAGATGCAACTGTTTATGTGCAGTATTCTTCCTGAGACGTAAATAGTTGCTTGGTATGTGAATTTTATATCACATTATGTGATTCCTTTCCTGGCAATTTAATGTTCATAAAATTATAATTGAATATAAGACGCCTAGCGGTTAGAACAATTGAACAAACTTTATTATAAAACAATACAGATATAGTTTTCTAATGACATAACAATTGAATGACATCTCCGCTGTTCAGAGACTAAGGTTTTCGTGCTTTATAACTATAATAGTTGAGTTAAAGTGAACTTTATTCTTTGATAAATTGGAATACATTCCAAATAATATTAAACATGAAAGTACTTCAACAACACATAATGCAATAATGTAAAACATGAAGACTGGTCTTCATGGTCGGGTATAGGTGGAGGAATTATTTTGTTAACATATATTTTTGATAAATGAATGAGTCATCTTAACAAATTAACTACTACTACTACTACTACTACTACTACTACTACTACTACTACTACTACTACTACTACTACTACTACTACTAATAATAATAATAATAATATATAATAATAATAATCATAATAATAAGAAGAATAATATTAAAAAAAGCTCATGAAGAAAGTAAATTTCCGTGTTCAATTCACCAGCGGCAAACAATGTGTGTGTTCACAGTTCTAGTCGGGTCTCGTGTTGGTGTCAGGTCCGGATCTGAAACTACTGTGTGTACACCCGTGTGTGATCAGGGTACGAAGGATCTGTTATCTATTGGTTGCGATATAGTATGCCAAGCGTGAGTAAACTTAATGAACAAAACACAGCTCTATATATATATATATATATATATATATATATATATATATATATATATATATATAAAAATGTGGACACAGTGTCTGTACAAGAATCAGATGATACTTATCTGTCACAGTTAGATGTCAATGGTGTTGAAAGACTCACTGAGTTTTGTGAGTTCACGTGTGATCAGGTGCTCAAGATTATAAGAAAATGTAACCCCACCACTTGCGCTCTCGATCCGATGCCGTATTCCCTCCTCCTTGCTAATTTAGACATTCTCCTTCCTTCTCTCACAGCAATTGTAAACAACAGTTTTCAGAATGGAGTATTCCCAACTGCTTTCAAGACTGCCCTAGTTAAAGCACTGCTGAAGAAGCCCAATCGCGACCCTGACTCATTTAGTTTCTTTAGACATGTGTCAAACCTCTCATTCGTTTCAAAACTTGTCGAAAGGGCAGTATGTGGAAGACAAAATGATCATCTCAATAATCACATTCTACATGACACTCTTCAGTCTGCCTATCGCAGTAGTCACTGCACCGAAACAGTCTTGTTAAAAGTCCTCAACGACTTGAGATTTGGCATTGATAAAGGTAAAGTTGCCATTCTCATCCTCCTTGACCTCAGTTCATCTTTCGACACCATAGACCACGACATACTTCTCCAAAGACTGCAGTATGACTTCTATATTGATGGTACAGCACTACAACGGTCCAAGTCTTATTTGGCCTCGCGTGTCACCAGCAAGTACTCATAAATTATTGCTTTTCTGACCCAGCCCACCTTTTCTGTAAAGAATATAACACTGAAAATGTAAGCATGAGGGAGAGGGAGAACCCGCAGGCCCAAGGCCCAAGGGTTCTCCCCGACCCGAATGTTAACATTTTCAACCAAAACCGAGGGAGAGTGTTATATCTGTGATATAAAGCAAAGGAAAAGGGGACACATTTATCAAAATCGGTTATTAAGTATGAAACATGTTTCAAACAAAAAAAAGTATTGCGCAAAAGAAGCCGGGGACTGTTCGACTTTAGCGAAAAGCTTATGAATCTCACGCTCGACAAACAGCATGTCTCCCTTACTATCTTTTTATTGAGGTTAAGGAAACGTGACTATAGATAGAGTTGTTAAACGTTTCACTGTCAGGTCCTTGTGGCTCCGTGGTAGAGCGTATAGTTTAAGCAAGCGAAGGGATGCACGTTCGAATCTCATCAAGACAAGTCACTCGTCAAGTGTGAAAGTTTAACTTAGAATCATTTTCGATTTGGTCTATGATTGAAATTAAAACATCAAATGATGTTATTAAAGTCCACTCTCAGGGCCAGGGATATTCTATAGAATGCCCAAGGGAGTTCTGTGTGACCTTGAAAGGATGTTTACCTGAGAAAAGAGTTAACTCCAAAATGACACAAATATGACACCTTAGGTTTATATGTGGTGTCCTACAAGGCTCTGTCTTGGGTCCAGTCTTGTTCAGTCTCTACATGAATGATCTTGGGAAAATCATTGGTGCCCATCAAGTTGATTGCCATCACTTTGCCGATGATTCCCAAGTTTATAAGCTCTGCATTCCAAATCAAACATGTAGTGCACTGGTGGAACTTCAACAAGGCTGTGAAGAAACAAAGAGTTGGATGTCCAACAACAAGTTGAAATTAAACAGTACAAAGATAGAGTGCATCCTTGTTGGCCCCACAAAACGTCGTTCACAGTCCTCAGTCAATACATTTAGGTTTGATGGAGCAAATATCACATTATCCAAAAATGCAAGAGATCTTGATGTCATCATTGACTGTGACATTACCCTTGATGATCACCCATCTCTCCAGGGTCTACTTTGCAAACTTACGCAACATAAGTTCAATCAGGCAGCACCTGACAATGAATGCAGCAAAGTCTCTCGCTCTATCACTCATAACAATCCGTCTGGATTATTGTAATGCTATCCTAGCAGGTGCAAGTAAAACCCAAAACCAGAGAGTTCAACGAATACAAAATGTTGCAGCACGTGTTGTAACCGGATCAAGAAATTTTGATCATATATTTCCCATTCTTCAGTCACTCCATTGCCTTCCCACTGAGTAACGTATTCGCTTCAAACTCCTGTGCCTCACCTTCCCCTGACTTTCTTGGAATGCACCATCTTATCTCTTTGACCTTCTTGTACATTATAAACCAGCCAGACCCCTCCGCTCTCAAGACAAAAAGCTTCTGCTTGTTCCAAAAGTAACTCCATTGACTTCCCCTTTCGTTCTGGTCTAAAACCTCACCTCTTCAAGATGTCTTTCAATCTTTAAACTGTTGTCGGTAGCCCTTTGAGCATACGCCTATAAATATAAATGTCCTAAAATTATTATTATATATATCTGAGAATTTTTAAATTGCAAAATTGTTAAAGATTTTGATTGAATGTCTAACATCTATTTTGATTTCTGCAAAAAGTGATTTGAAAGTGCATGTAGTTATAAAAGGGCATAGCTGTATGTCAATATGGCTTAATTGTTCATAAAGATAGCTGTTGATCTGCTTTTTAATTATTTATTGTTTTGACATGTATTGAACACTATGATTTGTCTTCTTGCAGTGTTCAGCAGGTCTTCCAGAGATAACACCACAAACTTGCTGCATAGACATACTGGGATAAAGTGTTGTATAAATGCATAGATAAAATGGATTGTGTGTTCGTCGTCTCTCATTGTGTTGTGAACATATAGATTAACTAAAGGATATTCTGTACTAGGGAATTTTGAATGATCAATGTCCAATAGCATCTGTGCAGTATCATAAATCGCGAACAATTGAAGGATCATAATTGTAAAAGTTGGAGAATAACTAATTGAAAAAAAAAGGCTCAGTAGAACGTTTTTTTCCATATTATGTTTTCTCGAATTTGCCATTTATTATTAAAGTTGACATGTCCTCTTATCGTTAAGAAAAAAAAACTATCATTCGTGTTAAGCAAAATCAACATCTATATGCAGCTAATTCCACGTTAAAAACTATAGTTGAATGGCATTCACCAATGAATAAATATGTGTTACTCATACAAATTTCGTGCAATACAAACTTACGTTAAAGACGTTCCCAACAATAATGAAAATAAATGAAAAACTGCTGTAAATTTGTAAATATGATGCAAATGATGTTTTTTTTTAATGTTTAAAAAAGGGGCAAACTTGTAATATTTTATCAAAGTCACTTTTAAACAAAAAACATTTTCCATTTGTCATGCGCTAGTATCTAGTCACTCAGTGATTGCTCAAAGCCCAACTACAAGAAAGAGTCATTAAGCAGGATATTATTTTCTGAAAAGATGGGTTTTCAGTGCTGATTTGAACTTGTCAAGAATAGGGACTTGCTTTATTTGCAATGGAAGTTGATTCCAGAGCATTGACACCCTAAAGATTTGTGGAACGACAGGTTGCATCAGGTCGTTTGATCTCACGTTCCTGGCAGAAGAATCTATATGTGCAATGTCCAAAAGGTAAGCTGAGGCTGTCAGATGGTAGCAGCGACAGCAGATGGAGAGAACATTGCATTCCATCCCAGCGTCAATGGGAAGCAAATGAAGGGACATCAACACAAGAGTGATGTGTGAATTCTTCATAGATATAATGCGGAGAGCAGAATTCTGCATTCACCGTAGCTTTGAAAGAAGACCATGACAAAAAGGCTGTTGCAGTAGTCCAATTTTGAAAGGGATCAAAGATAGGACTAAATTATGTATGATCTCATATGAGAGCAATTTGCGAATGAGACTGATGTTCCTTAGGTGGTAGAAAAAGTCTCTGACTATCATGTTCACATGAATTTCCATGGTTAGTCCCTCGTCAGTGTGAATGCCAAGATCCTTTACTTGGAAAAGGGAATAGTTGAATCTTCCACTCTAAACGACTGTTCACAGACACCATTCCTCTTTGATCGTGAACCAATGAGGATGGCTTCAGTTTTATAACTGTTCAATTTAGGTTCTTCTGCTGTCATCCAAGACTTAACTTCAGTAATGCAATTCTGTGATTGTGCTATCTGAATCTATGTGACTCTGCTGAAATGGAGGTTTAAAATAATTGAGCGTAGCATAGCAAGATTGTAGGATCCGTGTAATTACAAATACTATATTAAAGCTGGATGACAAGTTTGATGTTTCTTAAAACTTAGGAACCTTAGTAAGCATGAGGCAAGATATCCTATCCTTCAATATTATTAAATTGTCTGATAATTCATAATTGTTGTAATGATATGGAACATACTATGGTTTCATCAGATATGGGATATAAAGATGAATATGTTGAGTGTTGTATGACTTCAGCAACAGATGTATTCGTAATTTAAGGTTTATTCAGTGATACTCTTAAAGTCGTGTGAACAACGGTATAACCTTCTGTGATGTTAATTATTTAATCAGGAGAGTATATTTTATATAAGGAAAACGGTAAAGGCCTACATATATCGTTTTCAAGTCTGTTTTGGGATCACTTATAATTACACATACATTTTCACGAGCTTATTTAATTATTGAATATGTTAACATATCAATATAACTAAATTTGAAATAGGACAAAGGTAACATCACACAGCTGGTGGGAATCGGTTAGATTAAGTTATGCTTCTGTTGTAGTTGTTTATCTACTGTTATTTGGAAAATTAAAATCTATAGTTTATTCCATCGAATGAAAACAATTTAGAGGTGTTGCCTTGAATCAGTTGTATACTTTACAGAAATTGAGAACATTATGTTGCAGAATTAATCAATTAATTGCTGAAAGGCAACTTATGAATACACTAGGTACAGACGAAGCAACTATCATAACTGACGAGTTGTTCTTGACTGTACAGTAAGTATAGTGCTGTAAAAGTATGTACACTATTTGATAACTGTGTCCGAATCCCTTAAAATCATAGTTTGGAATTACTCAAAATAAAATGAGGCTTCTGATAATCTGATATTAATGGCAACTAGAAAGCCCCCCGTGTTAATCGTATGTTATAAATTAATATAAATAAAGCAAGGTAACATGGAGTACATAACCAGCTTGACAGTTTCATGAGGCAATATTGTGATTTGTTTCATTGAGTTGTGAGAGGATTTGTGACTATTAATTGACTGTTCACGTTCCATTTACACGCATTAGTTAGTTCACCAACAGAATGTATTTAATTAATTTAGTTAATTCACATGTATCTGATCTTGATAATCTGATGTTGATATTTTTATATTAAACGTATTCCTAAGTAAATATCTCTAAATTCATATCTGATAAATTATACATATCATTTGTAAATTGGCAAAATGTCACGTTAATATTGTGCATCTCTAGCATATATGTCATTAGAGGCTAGGGAGAGAAATATCAAATCATTCAACCAGTTCCAACTGGATCGGTCACATGTTTGGATGCTGAAATCTGCACACTTCTGTGTGAAAAGTTGAATTGTGAAGTTCACTTAAGAATTGAATGTCAGTTTGTGTGTTTGCACTGGAAAATGAACGATGTCAAAGCGGGATTCAAACCTCCGTGAACGGCGAGCGTTATTTTTCGTGATTACCTGTTTGATGAAACCTGCAGTGCTGAGTGAAGCGTAAGAAAATATAATCTTTCTTTGAATGACGTCATGGCATGGAGGTCGCCATTTGATGTTGTCACCTCGTCGATATTATGTAAACAACAGTCGGAAAAGCAATATTCATTACCAAGACTGCTCAAATCCGAATCCCGTTAGTTCATAATGATTAGATTGTGAGTATTTGCTGCATAATTTGTATTCAGCCAGCGACCGTGAATGTATTTCGCCGTTCGGTTCTTGAAAAAGGTCTTGTGACTCGCTTAGCTCAACATCTAACAGTTATTTATGCACGATCTTTTATTGAAATGTTTTATTATTTTAACCATTGAGAAAGTAGTGTGATATTGAGTTCATGTTATTCAATCAAATAAGTCGGTAAATGCATGGTAACCGCTGGAAATTTGCTAACAAAATCACGCTCTATCAGGAAAGAACGCTACTGTACAGTACCGTCGAACGTTCACACGACATGAAAGCGTTCACACGAGTATGAACGATCTTCCAAGAGTTCATGGGTTATGAACCTCGAAATTTTGATCACCTGACCGCGCTCTCAACCAACCAACGTTCGGGAATCCGTGTAAACTTCAAAGTAAGAAATTATTATTTGGTAAATTATTATGCCCCTAGGATAACCTGTCATTGAGATACAACCCTGCAATTGTTCAATTCACTTCAGGTATCAAGCTATTGGCGGCCAATCGTCCATCTGCAACATGCATAGCTCAAATGGGATGGATTTCCAATGCTTATCTATTTGTTCTAATTGTCGATTTACGCCAATGAGAGAGAACAATCAGTTCTGTAATTGGCCCAAATGTAACAAAATCCCAACATTTAAGCAACACTTGAATGACAAAGAAAGTTCAAAAATGGTTTACCAATTTGACAATGACCTCGTCAGTTAGAAAGGGAATCAATTCAAAGAGTAATGAACGTTTGACAACCAGGTTAAGTTATTTCTGTAAACAATAACTACTAAACTAAACCAGGCCAATATATTACAAAACGCACTTGTCTTAGTATCATTAATTTAAGTTTGTTGTTTGTCAACCGGTGTAATTAAGAATACAACATTCATTCATGAAAGTAAAACTTTGTCAAGCTAAGCATGTAGAATAGCAAAATTATTAAATTGAAAATTTAAGACATCAAAAATACATTACTTGCAACACGGTATCGAATTATAAACCAAACTACACTCTCGTGTGAAAAATTTAAGACATCAAAAATACATTACTTGCAACACGGTATCGAATTATAAACCAAACTACACTACAGTAAAATAAGGTACATTTTTATGAAAATATGCTTAAATAATGATAGATGAAAACGTTTTCAAAATATATTTCTAGTAATACCATTTAAATATCACCTATTTAGATTCGTTTCTTTTTATTGGAAGTGTACATATCAATATATACGTAAACTCATTAAACATAAACCTGCAATGTCTTTGCTCGCCAATCAACCTAATTTTTCCACTCCAAAAACATTTTTCAGGAAAGCCATGAACTCGAATATTAACAGTGTTAAACTGCAAAATAAATTCAGAAGTAAACACTTCTAAGACCTGTTATCAACCTGATAAATTTCCAATCATTATTGAATACACTTATGGTTAGAACTGTTCCATGAGGACAATATAACTAGAAATATGTCTCATCACGCAGTACACGATATAATGAGACACTTTGTTGTTTCTGTGATGTTAAAGTTACTGCAGTCTTAAAACTTGTCAATGATGTCAGATGGACAAGGATAAACAACAGAGTCATACCTCACTATTCAGTAGACATCTCATTCACAGCCTCAAGATGAAGCTTGCTATCCTCATTCTGTGTCTTCTTCCTCTCGTGTTCGCAGGGAAACGATTTGTTCTTGGCAGCAGTGAGTGTATGCCTTCTATTCTAATGTTTATTAGTTCATTCTTTGTACTTGTATTACCTCTCGAGAGTAACTTTATATATCTATTTGGTCCCATTATGCCAGTGAAAATAATATAATAAATAATCAAATAATTATCAAAGAAATATAAGCATTTTTATAAAGAAAACAGATTCGGGGACTCACATTAAATTCAGGACTCTTTTAAGGGTTGACCCTTGCGTTCGCATTAATTCACATGACGCTTTAATTTCATGATTTACAGTATTCCCATTTCTGACAGAAGAGGAAATAATGCAAATGTTGGCCGACCTCGGACCTGAAGCTACAGAACAGCGTAAACAGCAATTTCCGTCAGAGCAGTAAGGTTGTGTTTCATAATGCAATACCTGGTGCAGTAAAACATAATGAATAAAACACAGATATTTATATGTGTAAAATTGTGTGCAGTTGCAAAAGTGTTTGACCTGTACCGTGATTTTTTGAAAGTACATATGGTAATCGACGGGCATAGGTATATGTCCATATTGCTTAATTGTTCATAAACATGAATATTGATCTGCTATGTAATTGTTCACTGTTTTGACATGTATGGAATAATAAGATTTGTTTCCTTGCAGTACTCAATCTGGTATCCAGAGATTACACCACAAACTTGCCGCAAAATAATACTTGGATAAAGTGCATAGATAAGATGTTTGTCGTTTGTCGTCTTTCCATATATCTTGGTGCACATAGGATTAACTAAAGGATAATCATAAAATAACTGTCCATTTGTAAAGCACTAAGTCCATGCACGAGCATGCTCAAAACACACAATTATAATCCTGAAGGAATCCGCTACCATCCACTCCTCGCGACCACATACATGTTGGTCTGTACTTCCCACGTTCAGGTACCCATTTAAACAGATGGGTGGACTGAGTGCAATATGGATTAAGTGCATTGCCCACGGACAGACCCAGATTACAAAATGTTAGTGTTTATACAGGGATTCGAACTTGGCCCTTGATCCGAGAGGCCAGCACGCTATCCACTACACCAATGTGCTCCCGATGTCCCGTATAATAATAATAATAATAATAATAATAATAATAATAATGTATATTTGTAATGCGCTGAATTCCATCCACAAGGTGCATGCTCAAAGCGCTACATCACAAGGTGAGAGTTCACATTAGGAAAGTCACTGGGGGTAGAACTTCTTAAAGAGGATAAGGCAATATTGATAAATGAAAAAGAATAATTATGTCGAAAAGGTTCAGTTTAGTATTTGATTCCTTACTTGATATCATAAATCAAGTTAAAGTTGAAAACAACACATGTTGGCAGTCATTGTGCATTTTCATTAAATGACGTCACTCCATTCAGCAGGACGTGGGGTTATCACACAAAGTGAAATATCTTACCAGATGTATTCAACAAGAGTTAACAGCTTAATTCAAAGCAGAAGTCTTGGAATTGAAGACGTAAGTGCCCTGGTGATCGAAAAAACAGTTAAAATATGAGGATCTTGTAAACGTGACCTTTTACCTTACTTCACGTGAGGAGCAACTCATTTTAATTGTACAAACGTCACTAAGCATCAATAACAAAACGTAAACGAATTTAACAATATGCTCATTGTCATCTCAAGGTAAGATAAGGAATATTGCAAAGCAATCAGAAGTTAAGGTTAAGGTTCATTTTCTCATAATAATGTATCCGATAACACGATCATGATCACATGGTCAAACGCTATGCCCTTATGTAATGTTCTTGTGACAAGCAGTACACAAGTCAAATATCAGAGGCCTAACACTGAGTAATCAAAATTAGGGACCAAGTTTTAAAAGAGTCACCCTCAATCTGAAATGGGAACATAAAGAACTGTCATACTACGGCGATCTGATGTTTGTAAAGAACCAAGAGGTAATATACTGATTTATTACCCATATAGTTGAAAATAACCGAGTTAATATTATTGATATGAGTACATGTGCACATATCACGTTTGCCTAGAAACGATTGTTTTACCGCGGCTTCCCGTATTTCGTTGCCAGTGACGTCATAAAACGATTGTTCGTGACGTCACTGTAGCTTGCAAGTGGGCAGGAAGTAGGCCATTTCCTGGCTAACTTTACGCGAATGAAATGGAATAGAATGGGGGGGGGGGGGGGGGGTCATGTCAAGTATCAGAGGTCTAACACTGACCAATCCAAATGAAGGACCAAGGTTTAAAAGGGTTACCCTAGTCTGAACTGTTACACAAGGGCGATAACTTTCGAAATAGTTTCTGAATCAACGTGTGAGTATCACTGATGTACGTCAACAATATATTCGTTTCATATATTCATATATTCAAGTTTCATAAGGATTGTTGAGAAAAAATGGGGGAGTTGATTTCGCAAAAATGTACAGTCACTAACAGAGGTTCCTCTAAGACAAAGGACATAACTCTAAAACTATTCTTCAAATCAACCTCGGCTTCCGATATCTGATGTTCATAAAAAGCAGGAGATAAATCACGGACATACAGACGGTTGAAGGAATCCATTGTACGAAGCCACTTCAGCTTCCCCGGCTAATAAAACTGCCATTAACATAACTTAATGTAAATTGTCAAAGAGTCGATGACAAGCTGCTGTGAAAAAAATGAATTCCTTCTACGGTTTCTTAATACAAATATCCGATGAATTTCGTTTGTTAAGTTAGTTAAATATGGACATTTCTTCAGACATGTTGAAACAACTTTTAAAGAAGAACTGGTTTTAATTGATGAGTGGTGATTACATAGAGAAACTGTTGACACTATTGTTTACTTACGTAATGAAAGATATTAAAAGGAACGGTGAACTATGACAGCAGAATGTATCAGTTCCTTAAGATAAATGAAACAAAAAAACAAAATCCGATTACAGGCACGATGCATTCAACCGACACAGTGGATCAAAGGAAGCTAGTTTACCTTCAGATTTTATATTTGGAATGTGAAGTTAACATTTGCACTTTTCGCGTTACGCATTAAATAAAATCCAAATAGATTAAATTGGGAACATCGTTTCTTACATTAAAAAAAGGCAGAATGTTTAGGTTAAGCAAAATCAATACATTAAAAGCGTTTAATAAGATGTCGACAATGTAGATGAATGGCACATGAATATGTGTTACACATACAACGTTTAGGTAATGAAATATTTAATTAAATGTTTTGTAGCATAAAGGGGATGAAGCACGTTTATAATGGGAATAATGAGATCTCACAAAATGAAAAAGAAATGTTACCAATTGCAAAACAATTCCCCTCAATCATTAAATGGACTTCTGAAATAGATGGTTATGGTTTAGGTAAGCAACGCGGATCCATTTCTTATCATCGAATTAGTAAAAGCTGTTCACACTAAAATGCCCGCTAGCATTTAAAAAAAAAAACATGGCACCGTTCTCTAGAACTACGGATAATCGGGTAATGGCTGTAATTGGCTGTTTTACTTTTTAAGCAATAAACTGCGTTAACTTTTATTATAAATTCAGAATGTGAGCTCATATAACATGCCAAAACGTGCTACAAGCCTTTCAGAAATCCTGAATACGGTAGCTTTGACAGAAAAACTAGGAAATAATACGACAATTTAACTGTTTTTTTACCATTTGTATATCATATGACAAATACGAATCACAGTCTTCAAGGTGACTAATGCAGAAGAAAGGTCTGTGTTTGTAACCTCCGCCATTCTGCTGAAGATATATACTGAACTCCAAAAGTAATGCGACACACGGATTGTAGTACAGAACACGTTTAAGTCTGACCTTCAAGCTTATACACACGGTTGTTATTTCAAGGGACATTGAGGACACGATGTTCGATACATTATGTTGTTGTGACGACATTCCTAAGTTACATTTTTCGGGAGAGAAAATGGCTTTGAAATTCTTGACAGAAGACAACGTCGAATGCATATAAAACTCTTGCACAAAGCACGTGTATCACGCGTGTAAAGTTGACACAATAATTTGTTAAAAAATGCGACGATTGACTGATAAATCGCGATTGAGTGCCTAAGGAATGATTGATGCTGGTATTGTGTTGCCATTGTTGTTCATCGTTCAAACCAACACAGTCAGTGATCATCCCCGAAAAGGCCGGACAAGAGTGACGTCACACCGACAAAATCGTTACATTAACATTTCACATTCATGCCTGCAACAGTACAATTTGTTATCTTTCAAAACAATGTCAAATGTCGTGGCAGAGGCAAAACAGTACAGCGATGTGTGGACGAAGTTATCAGAGCTCCTGATCTCCTATTGTTTGCTGCTAGACCCCAACCAACCGTTCAGCCCGTGCTCAAACTGTACGACTCACAGAGCAATTTCTGGCTTTTAACAACATCCGGACCGAGAATTGGACAGCTGTGGGTCCGGACCAGGGGAACATCTCTAAGATGGGATGAGATGGATCAGATCTTCGCCGCAGACACGCACTTCCATGAAATCAACAACTGCGACTTGCCATGATAGATGTGTATACTGATATCCCTCGTGCCTTAATAAGACGTATGTTCATGTCACTGAAGCGACGATGTCTCTCTGTCATCAACTAAAATGGAGGCCATACCAACATTTGCACTGTTGATGGACTTGCACGACACTCCCCCATACAGAATGTAACTTATCGTAACTTATCGAAACACGTTGTCATGTTATACAAAAGGGTTAATTTATGCTTTGGCACACTATATATCAGCCATATCATCATGCAATTACATTTCAGTATATTGTATTTTTGGTTGTTGCGTTTTGTTTGGAGTTGAGTTTATATGAGAGTGTTAATCATATATCTCTACAGACGTTGCTCGCGGCCAGGGATCAGGACATAACTGACCTAAGATTATCATTGTTGCGAGAGCATTTACAAGACTAACCGCAAATTTCAAACTAGTACGTTTTTGAATCATCAAACCCTTCAAAACTAAATCCATAATGCTCACAAATTTGGATGAAGATCTTGTGATAGGGACAATGTACATATGAGGATTTGGTATTGATTTAAAACTCATTATCCGATTTGTTAAAGGAAGCCGAATGTAATACACTATTTCCACAAAAAGTGTTGCTGGATTATGACTCCTGAGATTACGTTAGAGAGAACGTTAGTCTCAAACACTACTGACTTACAATAAACTTCAACTATTGCTACCGAAACCTTGTGCTCTGCTGTTTATGAGGGCGCTTGATTAATGCCTTTGCTTTACATTTAATTAGACAAAGAAAAAATTATACATGTACCTAATGATGAACTATTTATCTACACACCTGAACTAATAACCCTGTCACTGAAACTCAGTCTTAAAACAATAGAAGGAGACATTGGGAAAACGAAACGTTACACTGGAGGACAACATTACTTAACATTGAATAACACGGAACATGGAGACACAATTAATATAACCACATGCATTCTTGAGGACGGAAATGTGTACAGTTGCGCGTTCGACAGCAAGTTAGTATATTAACTGCGACCTAGTATAGTATGTGTTAGGTAGATAGATCAAGCTTGATAGGAACCTCAAGGCATTTGGATTACAGTTGATACGTATAATAGTTCTGTAATAATGGAAACGGATACTATGATAGTTTACAATTATCTGATTAAAGCCGAGGTAATTACTATTGACGTTAGGCTGTGTAAAGTCACAATGTCTTGACCTGCGTGGGTACCTGTGTTTAGGTTCGGATGCATTAGAGGACACACGCGCCACGGCCGTCATGTGAACTTAGTATTCCTGTTAATAAGATCTGTAAAAGAAGAGTAGCCGGGGGATAAAGGACATTTAGACTAACACGTTTTGATAATTTGAAAATCAGACGACAAACAAGTCACATTATCAGGGCATTATCGTTTATGAGTTGTTTATGTGATATTCTGTTAGCGTGTAGAGGTGATCTCAAACACATTAGTACCATGAAGACATCACTCATATATAATAAGCAGAGGATGATTGGAAATCCTACTAGTAAACAGCAACTGTAGCAACTGTTAATGCAGATATTTGTGACCATAAACGAAAATCTCCACACCCTTTGATCGGTCGTTATAAGGCATAACAACTACACAATGTAATGCCACGTCTAACAGGTTTGGCAACGGGATACATTTATCTGGAGAAAAACTACAAAATGACCCTTGTTACAAATAAAATGAGATGTAATGATGAAATGAAAAGTTTTCACACAAACTAAACACCCATGTATTTATTCCTATTTGTTTAAAACAAAACCAGTTATGGAAGGGTTCACAGAGAAGTAACACAAACACGTTTTAACAGATACTGACTGAAAGGTCACATGTTGTCAATGACTTTGTTGATAATCATAAGTACAATGGCTAATCGATCAGTGGCCCACGTTCATGATACCTCTCCGGCCAATCAGAGCGATCCTAGTATATATCTCTAGATCGTCTACTAAAACCCAACCGCATCTCACTTATTGATAGAATAAGACAAATCCTAGTATTTACAACTGTTTCGGAATCAACACATGCGTCTTAGGCAAGCACACATAATCACTCCCGAATATATGCTTGACGAAAACTACGTTTTTTTCATTACATAAGTATTATATGCATTCATTGCACAAATGGGATATTTCTGAATTCGTTTCCACAAAAAAAATCCCTTCTCGTAATATCGCAGTATTAGAAAAACAACCAAGATAACCTGACCAGGCACGTTCACATAAAAACCTTCTGGCGATAGGAACTGGGCGTAAAGTCACGCAACCCATTCATCCAGCATGCTTAACTTCCTAACTACATCCGGTACGAGTAATTGCCGGACAGCAGAGGGCAACTCTGAATAACCGGACGAAACCGAAGCGAGGCCAGACAGCCCTGAGGTGGAGTGTTTATCGGCTGTGTGTGGTGTCACTGATTGGCTGGGCAGATTTATAGAGCTCCACTAACACGGAAACCTCCTGTTGCTACAAACACTGAACACTCAGCTTTACCTGCAGAATTAGACTGGTACTTAGTCTCGCTAGACAGTGGTTTCTGGATAAAGAATAATGACGGCATTACATATTGATTGGGGGCTCACATTTACGAATTGTCCAGAAACAGTGAACGCATGTGCATGGATACATCCAGGCATGTTATAGGAATACCATGTAATAGATATTTCTCACTTGATAAATGGGTAAATAAGCAGTAATGATCTTGACTTTGTAGGAGTCGATGGTCCATTTCAAATAATGTATAGGAAGAGAAAGATTAATGTTCAGACCAATAAAAGGATCTTGGCTTGTTTGTCGGGATATAAAGGGGCAATTTAATAAGACATTGAGGATGAACCACAAACAAATCGGATTTTCTGAAAGTAAGAGTAAGAGTCTAGCGTTTGCGTGGAGGATATTGAGTTATTTGAAATGGAAAAAGAAACAGAACACTGAACAAACCTTGACAAAATCCATAAAGGAGAATATGGTTTGACAGTTTTGATTGTAATTATGGTGCTGTGATCACCGGGGCATGTAGGGTAGGGTCCATTGACATAAATGTCTTTCTTACGTTATTTCTATATAAAAGGAGGGTAGGTCGAGATATGTATAAATATTTTTCTAACGCAATTTCGATATAAAAGAGGTGTAGGTCGATAGACGTATAAATATCTTTCTTACACAATTTTTATATAAAAGGAGGGTAGGTGGATAAACATATAAATGTATTTATAACGAATTGTCTGTATAACAGAAGGGATGGGTCGCAAGCACATATGACTTTCTAATTTTTTCTAAATTTTCTAATTTCACCGTGGCTGTGAGAAAGTCTACCTGTTTGCCGTCAAGAAGGGTTACCTTGGTGAAGTACTTCAGGGACTCTCGGAGAAATTATCCGATTATATTGCCAGAGTGGAAGGCGAGGGAACCCATCTGAGCTGGTATCAGGATGACTAGGGGAAGAATTGCCGGATATAAAACACATTGGCAGACTTATTTCTGTCTTCCGAAACCTCTCTTTGTGTAAAGAGCCTATTGTTAAGATACCATATCAGGCGGCAATGATGCTTCATTTCCTTGAAATGTCAAACGATAAAAACGTAATTATTGAGTCAACATACCATATCTTGTTATTTGACTAGTTGTTCAGAAGTATCAATCGATTATTTCAAACCAGTATAACAGGCATACGTTACTCATTAGTACCCGAAGGAAATTCATTCAAAATGAAAACCTCCAACGGAAATAAATTACTTTAAATCGATTATTTCCATATCTACTTATTTTATACCCTGTGAATGATCTTTAAATTATTCAGAGCAATATCTAGTCCCATTTTAATCAGATCGATCGCGACACTCCTACCTCACCACCTCTGGGTCTGATTGAATGAGATTGAACATATCTCCTGAATATTAACCTTGACATAGATATGCAAATCTGTTCATGGTAGCTAAATACACATGTTTTAAAGTAATATAGATATGAGCTCGTGAGCGGGGAATGTCCTCTTAGAATTTCGTTTTCAAATTCTGTCAATATGGATAATTGTCCAAGTGTAAAGTCATTGTGCGTTCACATGTCAACTAAACTGAAGCACAAAAGAAACGTCACACCTCAGTTGGTTTCGATTAATTAATTTTTTTTAAAGAAATGAGATGCATTTGATTATGGTACGATGCAATAACACCCTTTGGTAGTTGTTTTAATGACTTTATTGGTGACTGGTTTTTTTTTATTACAATATCATTTTTAAAAGTAGACGGGTAAGAAATGAAATTAACACCAACATGACCCCTACCGTGTTTGAAATGTTGTAAATGTGTGCAGAACGAGGAAAATTTAGTGATTTTCACACAGTATGTGTTATATGTCGATGAACAGTTGTGTTTTATCAAAAAAATTGGGAATTTTAATTTTAAAAATTTGGATTTTTAATTTTTTGGTTTTAAAACACATAAAAGAATTCTTTGACTGATTTTATATTTTGGACTTATTTCCCAAACTATTCAGTTTTTGAATACGACGTCGAAAACTCGAGAAATTTGACATTGAACATTATAATACGATAAAAACAACTGAGAGTAGGCGTTTCTTGTGTGCTTTCGTTTATAGTCAAAGTAAAGTAAAACTATCGGATATCTACCAAAGGTAGTATATCATGTGCATCTACTCACCACAAGGTGCTAAATGTCTTACGGTATTTCAATTTGCAAAGGCATAAAGACGGCAAGATTTGCTAAGACGCGAACTGACTCACTGACGCCTAATGAAAGGTAAACGTGTTAAAGTTTAAAAACTTGTTTCGACACTGCAATTTGTAAACATTGATTTATTATGCTGTCATTTAAATGATGCTAGACATATATTTTTGACGGAGTGAGACATGCGATATGAATAATAACCTTTTTGGCTGAGACGTGCTATTGCATAAACAAGGTTGTATTGATATTTAACGATGCAGCTGCCATTTCAATATCTACATCAATGGCGTCATAATGCTATCAAGTACCAAGTTAATATTCAGAATTCCACATTCGGTTGAATCCTGACAATTGAAACGTAAATAAGGAATGAATGGATCATCACGAACTAGTCTATTGGAATCCATTAAGTTTTTCGAGTAATTCCTTAAAGATTTGGTGACAAGTGCAGCTGATTTCCACTTTACAGTTGATGAAGGGAGAATGATTATAGTTAATCCTCCCTGTTTGCAGGCAGTACTTCTCTAGCGTCTCTAACACCGTGTATAGCCTCACGCATGCGATGCCTCCTTGCTCCCAAATGGTTCCTGTAGATTTAACAATTAGCCGACCTCTTTAAAATTCCTTGCATCGTGTGATACACCTATGATTGGCTCTTCCGATATTCTACACATGACATGAGTATTCAGCCTAGTTGACCGAGGGTGGACTTCAATTAGCCCGAAATTCTTTGAGTTAATAAACAGTAGCTTCAGTCAATATAAAGTGTTAACCAGTGCTCCGTAGTTACAGTCATATTCTAAGATATTTTGGCACCAAACTCTAAAAAAATCTGACGAAGGAGTAATGATTTATTCCAAAAACGTCCTGTTTGTTCACAATAAAAATATTTTCTACTTGATATTAATTTACGAGAAGACCGTTAATAACATACAATAAATGTAAAGATGGTATCTATCTTTTAACAAGACATATGCATACTGTCAGTCAGTGCCAGCAGATATCCAGTCACTATCGATCTCCCAGACCCTCCCTCTACTGCCTTCAGTCAGCAGCTAGCCGTATACACTGAATACACTCAGTAACGTTCACACCGCCCCTCACTTACTATAGGCAGACTCGCAAGACTCAATGGTTGTGGAGTCCCGTTGGGAACTTCTTTAATTTGATCAGCTTTGATTCAAGTTCTTCGTGAGAAGAATTGTTTGTGAAATTTCCACACTGATTAACTTTGGGTATCGACATTTTGGAGGTGCTTCGGACTCGGACCAACTTTACCTTGATGAGGAAAATGTTCCGTTAGAATTGTTCATGAAGTTTTCACGCTGACTAACTTTGGATGTTGATGGTCGAGACGTTCTGAAGAGAGTCTTATATCATGAACTTTTCGTAAAAGCTTGATGAGACAATGCTAGGTTTATTCGATCTGGTTCGGCTTAAGAGCTGAATTGTGTACATTGAGAAAGCGATGCAGACAGCGATTGGGGATTAGAGCTTGTGCGATCTTCAGATGTAATGTTCTTGAAGTTGTCACGCGAACCTTCTGTGGAATAAGGTCTCTGAGAGTATTCTTTTGCCAACTTTAACTTTTTACAGTGAAAAACAAAATTGGCTTTTTATGTAAAAAAACTGGATATTTCGTGACTCATTATTGTTATCTGAAGTTATGAATATTTAAGTTTTATCGGAACTTATGATTATAGTATTTTCATGAAGGCTGTTTGACATTCCAAATAATATTTTTGAATTGAACAGATAATATTAATAGGCGCAGTGAACATAACGCGGATTGGTGACACATATGTCTCCCACGATGTCTGCGGAGGCGAGGAACATTCACCAGGGTGTGTGACACCGCATTTAGCTCGACGTTTACTCCGAATAGACTAATCAGGAGAAGGGCGCTGTTACCAACGACGTCTTCACAAGAAACGTCTCCATTAACAATGTCACTCTGTGCAAGCTAGACAGTTTACGTGTCATTAACAAGAGGAAACAAAGCTCATCGCTTGTGCAAGTGATGACAGGGCGCCCAAAAGGTTGTCTGGTAAAAACTTTCAACCAGTTGAATTCTGTGTTCTCTGCTTTAGCCGCTACTCGCTACTCGGTGTTAGCCCGGAACGCTGCTGGCGGCTCGTAGTAAGTTATTAGCTGATTTCCGAAAGCTGAATTAGACTCTCAGCTTGTGTGTTGTCATTAGTTGGATGCTTAAGTACTGGCAAGCAATGGATTCGGCATCGCTTACGTGGACAGTTTGATTCTGTCTTGTTGTGAGGTTGTGGAACGTGTCTGCAGGGTGTGTACATATTGAATGGACTGATGGTCAGTGAACTACACTTGGGAGGATGAATACATCACTCAAAGATGAGGTAGGTGTTAACTCAAGGACACTTCAAACAAAACACTGAAACGTGTGCTCCCTTTTTAGCTCACTCGTGACTTTATAAGGCAGCTTAAGTTTCAGATTTAATTTGCAGGTACAATGTCAACATATTATTCCAGCAGTATTGATGTGAATAAATAAATATATATTCAGATAAATTTAAATGACTAAACAAATTACGGTTATTAGGTATTACATAAGTAAATTCATCAGAACAGTTATTACGACTGCGTAATAAAGTTTAAAGAGAAAAACTAATACAATTAAGGAAAATGAATCATTTGACAATATATTTTACATATCTTCAGCATAAATAGTTCTGGTCATTGATACTCAGGATTATGATAGAGGCAACTGTTTATTTCTGTTTGATTATCTCATCACAGTGTTATACATTTACATGCGACGAGGATTTCGTAGTTTGAAGACTTTTAGAATTTTACTAGATCCCGAATTGCAGGAGGTCACATGCCCAATGTGTCGTTTTGATTTAAGTTTCAGGAAACCTAGAGGCTTGCTTTTGTGTTTTCATTAACTTTAAAAGGGCTGTAGCTTTTTTTGGTGCAAATTTTACTTTTTGCAAATTTCCCATTAATAATGATAATTTATGCCATTTATGTTTACTTTAGAGGGTAAAACATATTATTACTCAAACCAATTATACGTAATGGTAATAACGGTGTTGCGTAAAAAGCAAAAATTGCATGGCGGCCATTTTAAAGTGAATACATTTTATTATTTCGAATTACAAAAACGATTCCCATGGCTTTACCGAACCATGAACACTGAATGTTTTAACTTGATTTTTCGAAGTGAGAATTTAGGGTGTTTTACTATTAGTGACATTATTTTTCAAATACATTGCATTAACTTATTTGAGCGAAAAAACGTGCTACTGCCTCTTTAAAATACAGCATCATGTTCTTTTGTTTTTTGTTAAACATATTTATATTCATTGTAATGGATAGGATTTGTGAACAAGATTTGATCACTATTTTTAGAATAGTCGAGTTAGTGTTTCGGTAGTGCTGTCCCATGACTGAATACATGGAACTGAAAGTAATAGAAACAAATATAATTATAAGGATGAAGGTACAGCGATTATAAACAGTCCATAGACTACAGTTTACTCTGGTATTTTCGATTCGAACACATGTGCACACATCACGTTTGCTAAGAAATCATTGTTTCACTGCCAGTTCCGTATTCCATCGTATGTGACTTCATAAATAGAGGATACTGAACGACCAGTTTTATTTAACGAGTTAATGATTTTGTACTTAACAAGCGAAAGCGACTTTGATACCAAATCATTCACGAGTTCAATAATATGGTATTGTATGGAAGGGAGTTTCGTATTCTGTTCATTACTTGCCCAAATTAAGCAAGCGAAATTGCCGACGGTGTGCTGAAACTAAAATTTCCGCGAATCATATACCATTGTGACGGCGGTATGACCATTGTGACATCACAAGAGCACATTATTGTGACGTCATACTTGCAGCGATATTACACTAGTTTATTATATGACCAGCAATGAAATACCGGGATTTATCAGTGAAATAAACTGTCTATCAAGCTACAGTGAAAATAACTAATATTTATAACTTAGATTTAAATTCTTTGACACCCACGGTTTATTGTTAGGGTAGGTCTTAATCTCCTTGACTGGTATTACAAGATCCACAGAAAAGTTAATGTGTGAGGTAACAATGTCCGCTAGGTCATCAACAGTATCTGCCATATGACACATTCTCTCTCTCATGCAAAATATGTGCCTTACCAAAATGCCTAAGTCACTTTAAATACTTTTAAGTTGGTATGTAAACTGGTTCTAACAAGTGGCAAGGGAGAAAGCACAGGTATCGCTGACGATCAAAGGTATATCCAAAGCTTTTAACACATGGACATAAATATTCTGTGAACTGCAGTTGTTGACATTATCTGCAAATAGAGCCTATTAGCGCATAGTCAAATTGAGTTTCTTCAGTTCAGTAACGTGCATGCAGCGTGGTTTATCTGTGACTGTACACGTGCACATTATTTCCACCTAGATATAAATGGAGTATATGCGTTGAAAGGGGTGATGTTCTGCACTTTTTACTTTTACAATCTAAAATGTATTAAGGTGCTGATAACGCCTCTAATGTGTGTTACCATTTGGCGAATATATCAATATAGACTAATACGAATTCAAAATCTATGGTCATGATCCGACACGCAACCGGGTACCTTATATTTCATGTTCATACACAGTTTCATCCGGCCCTGCTCATCAGTCCTATTTTTGTCTAAGAAGCTTTCGCCTCATACCGGGCTATAAATAACCAGCCAATAACGTGACGTCAAAGCGAGTTATATTGTCAGGTCTCGGATGAAAATACCGTTGAACGACTATAACATGTCTTATCATGATACATTGTATGTTCATATAAATACATGTACTATATATTACGATTACTAACCAACCTTCAGTGAAACGAGTTGAAAACTGTTTCGACATTCAGGGGCTTGAAGTTGCATAGCTGGTATATATAATTATTGTTAATGAGATGGATGATGATGATGAGTACGGAGATTTAACGAGCGATTTTCAGCGGAGCTGTTCTCTCACTCGGGTCACTGGGACCTTTAATAAAGTTCCGAATTGTTCCGAAATTGGATAATTTTGATGCCACGGCCGAAAGGTTTGGAGGCAAATTTGGAAATTTTGAGATTTGGAATAGTGCCTAGGTTAGGTTAAGCCAGAGTTGGGAAGGGGAAGGTGGGAGGAGGGGATGAACAAGTTTACCATTTATATTACTGGCATGGTATTCAGTAATACATGCATGTGGGTACGTTATTAGAAAAAATATAACCTCTCTGTTTTTTCGATGTTAATTCGTTTTTTCATATAGTCAATACTTTCAAGTAAACAAAACACAGAATATTATTTCGAAGCGTCGGCTGCTTACCAAGATATCGCCGTTCAAATTGAGTAAAATTCGCATGCATATTATCTCCCTCTTGAAACACTTTCGCCAAGTGGAGCTAAGCGATCGTTAGCGATGTGACGTCATACACAGGAGTTGCTTCGATGAAATCCTCAGGCGATTTGTAAATTTTCGTCGAAAATACGTTTAAAACATAAGAACAACTTTTGACATTGCAGGTTTCCGATAGAATGGGTATGTGTGCGTCTGTAGGGAGTTTTTGAAGCTTTTTTTCGATTTTCAATCGCTGATTTTAGATTTGTTGTTTTACCAATCGAGCGGAGTGTTAGGTTACGTTATAGGCTACAGTTTGTTTTGCAATGAATAACTGACGAGCGTAACATTTACATTATTTGAGAACGTCAGATTTAGAACTGTATTGTGATATGGGATATTTCAAATATTTACCAAGAAATGTACTTACGAGCCGTATGTCTAGGTAGGCTTTACAGTAAAAGGATAACATGTATTCATTTCAATCAGATAAAGATTAGGTAATTTACAAAAAGGAACATCTTAAAACATTGTTATATCTAACAGCCTTTAAACTAAGTTTATATTTACTGTAATTTACCACGGAAATTAGATTCTAAGAACAACGGAAGCATCATTACATGTAACAATATATTTATGGAGAATCATTGCTGATCCATTTTTCTTATATTGCATGTAATATTTGGTGGTCAATTCATGTGATTTTGGAAATACAGTACTCACATCGATAACAGTATGGAATATGTATCTTTCCCATTTTCAACAGAATTAATTGGAATTATAGAACTTTGATCAACTCACCATGACCTTTTACAATTCCGAATGTGCAAGGGGCCGGGGGCGTGCTGACAGGAAGTGTGTGACGGGTATGTTGTTACAATAATAGAGACCTAAGTGACAATCCTTTGATGTCATGAGCACGGTGACACGATTGATGTTATTTTAACTAAATAAACCTAAATTGGTAGTGTATTGAGAGCCATTGAGAGCAACTGAACCAGTGTCACTTATAATCCCTTGTCATAACATTCCCCCCTCTTAACTCCTTGTTATAACATATACCCAGGGGGCACCCTGAAGTACCCCCAGTGTATTGTGTCAAACATTACTAAGCTTGAAATGTATTGGTCAAAGCAAACAGCCAATGAAATTTCCAAAGTGCAGTAAATGTATAGAAGTAAGTACGGATATGTCCATAATAAATCCTCCGTCAGTGCTCGAAAAACTCCAATATCCCAACACAAAACATACACCAAATATTAAATCCAAATAATAATCATAGGACCCTCCAAGCGGTCGGCCCTTACATAAATGATTCGGGCGTTCTTAACCGAATCTAAAACACATAAACAATTTATAACTCTCAAAAATTAACCAATAAACCTTCCCCCCCCCCCCACCTCCCCCCCCCCCCCCCCCCCTCCAACTCTTTTTCGGCCGTGGCATCAAAATTATCCTTTTTTGGAAACCTTTCGAAACTTTATTAATGGTCCTTGTGAACCGAATGAGAGAACAGCTCCGCTGAAAATCGCTCGTAAAATCTCCGTAATCATCATCATCGACAAACTCCAACAAGAAGGAGTCAGTGGAAAATACTTTTTAACACACCATCATCATCAACAACCATAATTATTAGTGACAACGGATTACCATGGAATGAGAAAGTAACATTAAAATTTTTTTTTGTATTTCTGTTTCTTAAAAGTGTTAAGTTATTTTTATTATGCCCAGTACTTGGTTGGAAATTGCCATAGTTTTATATAGTTTTTTTTTACATCGTAATTTTAACTTTTAATGAACCGAACGACGTTGAGATAATATCATATAAATGTGCTTGTATTTCATTTCAACTGTTAAATAATGGAATAGACATAACGACGAGATGTGTTTGTGCTAGAAAGATGATCCCAATCATTTGGTACATCCGCTTGATCTTCATACAAATCTTCGTTAAAGCGAGATCTCATTGCTAGAATCAGAGTCTAACATAGCGGAAATGATGAGTGATAGACAAACACTTAGTTAGGTTATAGACTTGACACTCCAGAATGACATAACGAAAAGACATTGGCAAAGACAAAGACATTAATGGAAACAATAACATAAGCCAGATACTCGTTTGGACATGACTCCCGAGTAACACGTCGCACCTCCGCTAACAGCTGATTGGCTAATGAAACATTTGTTCCCTCTATTTTCGGGTGGATTTTTAATCCAACACGTTTGTGTCGTTGTTCTTTACTGTTAATTTCCGCGAAATGACCCCCTGAGGTTTGGGATGCTTAAATGGAAAATACCTAAAACACAAAGGATCAAATATGAAATTCAATATATAATGACTTTGTAATGCTATATTCAAACCAAATGTGTTGGATAACTGGAAACCAGAAGCTCCTACTCCCGACCCCGAGATAGTATTCAATCGCACACTGTTTTAGTCTTATCTTTTTCTTCAGAAATGTCGGTCCACAAAAGACACATATTCCTGATATTTTAACAAAGTGCAGTGTAGCTTCTTATCACGTCACGAACCGTGAAGAAATACAGCATGTATCCGTATAGACAGTGGAGGCCGGTGGTGATTAGCAATGATTTATATGTGCTGTGAAGTGGTAAGAATACCGATAACATTTTACATAACATGATATCACCGTGGAAAGAAAGTAACCGTTGATGTATAGGCGTGCTGAACAATGTAAACGTGAGAACATTTTCATACAACAGAACATTACCTCGCTGTAATCGATTACAACACCTCTGTGTAATGACTATAAGCTACAAGCTTCAGCCAATATTGTACGGAAATGGGTTAACTGCATGAAAGTTTGCAAGTGTTATTTTGTCCGTGATATCATACATGCAAACAACTAAAGCAACGTACATGTATTATCGAATGTAATGGAATACAGAGATCACTGACTCACAAGGAGCTTTTAGTAAGTGTTGGATTTTGAATGATATCAATGGTAAAAACAAGTCTAGGAAGAAATGTTACTTTAAACTAAATAATGCTTTGTGTATAAATGTAGGCGTAATAAAACCTAATCAGTATAAAACGTGGTGTGAACACCTATTTTCTGAGCTATTATAAGGCGAGGTATATTACAAATGTGAAATAAATCTCGGGCAAATGTCTGATCATACTTAACTCAATGTTCCATATATGGATATAGAATTACCTCCAGTATCAAATGTTTGAAATATGTCATATATATATTATATGATATGCTCTTTTTAAATATCCCCCTTATAATATTGTACCTATTAGTACAGAATTTCAAAGAATTTCAGAATGTTATACATTGTTCTGAGAGGTTAATGACTTACTCAGTTTCTCTTGAGGAACTATTGTCATATAATATAATTTAATAAGAACATCTGACAAAATTTAATGTTTTTTTACTGAAAGAGTCATTTTGTTTTCGATTTACAAGTGTTTCTAAAAATATACATTTTGCTAAAATGGCGATGGCCAATTGGGGCAAAGGAACTGTACAAGGGAGAGATTTTCTATTAATGAAAAATGAAATAAGCTAACAAAAGATGGTCGACATAAAATAACTTCTTGGACTTTTATTCGTTGACGCATACATGTATCTACTGTAGGTCGTAGTAAAACAAGCAAAAACAACAACAACACAATTCGCTCTCCCAACTCCCAAAAACGACTTTTTTAAAAAGGGACTAAGTCGCATTGTATTTTTGGAAAATGTGTATTTATTCGGGTCTGGCATTTAGCAAGTAATGAAACGTTAATGTAGACTGTGGTTCGCTTGGAGTTCTAGAGACAGACGGCTTGTGAGGAGCTGAAGGAATACTAAACAGAGAAGATATTTTAAAGGAATTAATCTAAATACCGTGAGACACTTCAGTAAAGTCCTTTCTGTCTGTGAGTATATGTACAGACTATCTGTTGACTTCATCAATCAGAACCCAGAGATAACAAACTAGACGTGCTAACAGCCTAACAGGTGATCTCCATCTGCCCATGTGGTGTTTCCTCTTATCTATTAGTTGTAAGAGTTAAATCCCACCATGTATTTGATCTTCAAATTCAACCTTGATCCCGCCATTTTTAAATACAAAATGTATGAGATATAATTTGTCAGGATAATACGAAAGATAACAATTCTAGATAAAATGGCGTATACAAGAATTTGAAATGATAAAGATAAATGAATACGTACATGAACTGTTTATCTATAGCGAAATTAGCATCTCTTTTTCTACTGAAACAAAGACCGTATGAAATAATGTTTAACATATATTCATTAAGTTAACGAATTACGGTGACAACTTGCAAAGCACTATCCATTGAGTTGTTTCTAAATATTATTTTATAATCATTTTGTTTTTTATCGATTCTACTCGCATCGCAAATACTCTAATTATGTGTTCTGTTAACTTCTGAGCAGCACGTTCGTCACAGTATTTGATAAATATACGATATAAATATAATGTTTGTTAAAAATAGTTAATATTATTAACATAATTTCAACTGCATTATTAGTTTTAATGTTTTGATAATGAAGCCAATATTTACGTCATATGTTTTGCAAAATATTATGTTAATTACATTGACGATTATGCAGAAACACAATTTCCCTGGATAAAAAGGGACCAAACTTTGAATGGATGTGTAATATATGTTTTAAAAATCATTTGTTTCTGAAATTAATGAAAAACTTAAATTATTCAATACGTTTTGATGATATAGTTTTTACCGTGATTGTATAAGTATCTAGGAGTCCACAGAAAGGACAGCTCAGCTAAACGTGATACATCTGATACCTACTGTTTTTGTACCATTCTCAAGCTGGTTTCAGGTTCATTTGCTCGTTTTTGTACAAGAAACTTAGAAGATGGTGAAAAGTTGTTCTTAGTTTGAAAATGTCATGACTACTTTCATATCCTCTCACACAATTATTTATTTTAGTCGTGTTGGTTTCAGATTCATTTTTGTACACGAACATTACAAGATGATGAACATTTTTTCATAGTTAGAGAATTTAATGAAAAGTTTCACATCCCGTCTAAAAACCATATACCTCTCTTAGTTTCACATTAAGATACAAGCTGATCAAAGTAGTTTGACAACAAGATAACAAATTGAAAATTTAAAAAAAGTATATAATTGATGTTAAATATCATCATTAACACAATTCAACGTGTCCAGCGTACTCAGATAATATAGTACACTTTGATTCTACAAGCAAAGGTAATTCCGCCGACGTGTAGTCCAACTGTTCTTGAAGTTCATTGATTATTTGTTCACATGTAGGTTAATGATATAGTAATTAACCTGAACTGACTGACATGTACAATTAATCTAGAAATGTGAGATATTTGGATAAGAAATCAGCGCGTGCTTTGAGGTAACAAAACGAGGCTGGACTATTTCATAACGAGGCTGACCCTCTGTCTGACTCCTAGTGATAGGTCACAGGGTGATTGATCCAGCTGCACATCCGTGACGTGATAATTGAAATTGCATAACAGTCTAGCAGATGCTCTAAAGCTTCAGGAACTTAAACAGAGAGGTCTATCGGATAATCAGCCACTGTTCCTTGAAATGTGAAAATCACTGTATGTTGAATACTTTTCCAAAGTTTAATAATAAAACTGTGATAATAAAACATATATAATGATATTATCATCAGAAGTTAGCATATGATGTATCCTTATAATGATCAACAGTGTCATTTTATACAGCAGCAAAGTATATTACACTTGGAGCGTCGAGGAATGGCTTCAATTCTCGTGTGCTCTAGTCTTAAAGGGACACAAGTTTGTTGCCAGAGTCATACTATGTCAAACATTATCAATGGTGTTATTGCATCGAGAAGTACTTACTGTTGCTGAAAAGTATAATGTTAACGCTAGTTCTTTCAGTATAGCGACACTATAAAGGTTTAAGTCGCGATTTAGTATATGAAGACCGGATAATTAATGGCGCGCGCTAATTGGTCAAACGTAATTTTGGACACTTGCCTATAACAGACAAAAATACAGTTTGGTAATGTTGTATAGGTCATATAACCTCTATATATATATATATATATATATATATATATATATATAATATATATATATATATATATATATATATATATATATATATATGTATATATATATATGTATATGTATATATATATATATATATATATATATATATATATATACATATATATGTTACAGTAAATCTTTGAAATCAGTAAATACGTGTATTTACTGAAATTTCTAGTAAATACACGTAATTACTGTTTCACTCAGTAAATACGTGTATTTACTAAAAATTATAGGAAATACGTGTATTTACTGAAAATGGAGGCCAGTAATTACATGTAATTACTAACCATAAGTACAAACAACATAAATATATAAAAAAAACTCTCTTTAATGAAGGCACGTTGACAAAACATTACAAAACAACACAGCTTTATTTGTTACAACAGTTAAGACTATTGTGACATCTGGAATTGCACAATAGCTTTGATTTGAAACATTTGCATCGGTTTGTCTGACATCTCTTTGGGCCAGAGCAGGAGCATTTGGTGAAACCTTGACCACCGGAAGAAGATTGTTGTGTTACTGCAGACCTAAGTGAAATATTCTTTTCACGGCAAACATCATTAATAGTTATTAGATGTTGAGGACACAGGTCAAATTGGTTTCTGGAGTATTTTCCATTGAGAATACCAGATCTCACAGAGAGCTCTTAATAGGCAAAACTTTGTTAAGTGATCTTGATACACCATTATCCATTTATATGAGGATGTTGCCATTGCCTGCATATCAATTAAATCAACTTGTCCTCTTGAGGAAAATTCATTGCTGAGGATAGGTCGGACAACAACACCTTTTGTCATTGGCCTCTTACGTTTTTGTTGACACTCCACACAATATGACTTGTATAATTCAATTGTCTTAATGGTAATGTTGGCATATTTCTTCTGCAGTTCTTTCAACATTCGGTCTCGACCACCATGCCCTGTTGCAATATGAGCCCGTTTTACTATGTCATATGTTTCTTCAATTGTTGCATAATAAACCGGATTGTCATTTTGTTCCGTCTTCTTTCTTATCAGTTTTTCAATATCTCCACATTGCAAAACTTCATACCTGAAAACAAAGAGTATGAATTGAGAACAATGATAAGTCTGGTGATTATAATTCATAAAAAAATTCAAATGTATTGTGTCATAAAAGCAAAAAAATATTACTTACTTTGACAATAAGTAGTAATCAGATCTTGACTTTTTCCCGCTTTCTGCAGCTGCACTTTTTACTTTATCCAACAGCAGGTAATATTCGTCCTTTGGGATCAAAAGGCATTTCCCATCATTGTGCCGTTTATACAATTCACTCTTGAATTTCTCTTCAAAATCAGATGTCATGACTGTTCGTAGTTAAGGCAAGACTTGTAAAGTTTTCTGTGACACAACTAAGCTATATGCCTTGATTAATCAGTTGATAAGCTGATTAGTCAAGTGAGCTTTCAACTCACCAATCAAGATATAAGCAGGTTTACTCTCATCTGTGTTACATACATTTACTAAACCTGCTCAGTAAATGTTTGAAAATATATACTCCTGATTTCAGTAAATACATGTATTTCCTAATAATTTTAGTAGATACGTGTATGTACTGAGTGAAACAGTAATTACGTGTATTTACTAAATTTGTTAGTAAATACATGTATTTACTGATTTCACAGATTTACTGTAACATATATATATGAGATGTTTACTTTCGGTTCCCACACTTGTAAAAGGCTTTTTGCTCGATTTTCATTTGTAACAAGTAATTTTCATATATTTGGCGATTGGGTATGAATATGCAACATGGTTATATTTGGGATAACACTACCTTCAATAGTACAAATTCTTGTACTTTTTTCGGGCCGAGTCCCATGCGGGATTCGAACCCACGCCCTCGGAGTAAGGCAACTATCGCCAGCATTGACTGTACCAACAGCTTACCACACGACCATTTCGCCTCGACAAAAAGAAAAAAAAAGAATTTGTACTATTGAAGGTAGTGTTATCCGAAATATAACCATGTTATATTTCTTCACTATCTAAATGGCAAGTATTTCTGATGAATATGCAAGTCAAGTGAATTTATTATACCCCGACCAACGGTTGGGAGTATCTAGTAATACCAACGATTCCGTTCGTCTGTCCTTCCATCCGTTCGTCCTTCCGAAGACATGTTTTGTCCGATCGATTACAGAAAAACTATTCACATCATACTTTTCAAATTTGGCACATGTCCTCTTCACCACTAGGAGAGGTGCAGAACGAAATTAAAAACGATTTGGTGATTTTTTTAATATTTGGCAAACTTTTGTATTTTGGACTTACTCGGGATAAACTGTCTCATGTACTTTTCATTAAAAGCTCCTTCTGTGTTGTCATTTGTTCACTTTATCGTTTTTTTCTTCGTGCAACTTTCATCAAAAGCTTCTTCTGTGTTCTTGTTGATTTTACTTCGAATGGCTATATTTTGGAAAAGTTAAATTTTCTTTCCTTTCAGCCATACACTACTGTATATCTCTCACTGTGCTTACAGGGGTGTGCTTCCATGAACCTGTTGTTTCAAGTCACGCTCACCTTTTTGCTTGTTTGAACTTACATTCATATCAGCACATGTGGTCTTGCAGCACGTATGCAAGCCAAATAAAGTATTAGGTAAAATACTAAATGTCACTTTTAGAAAATTATAAGATCTAACTTCATCAAAATATTACCCTCATGATTAAACTGGAGTGTGTCAAATCTTATATCAATATCATATATTTGGAAAAAGGAATGTCCACTCGAATTTTAATTCACAACGAAATATCCGGATATAACCTTCCGGGGGATGAGTAGCACTGGATAGCATGATCTGCTGGTGTCTGGATAGCATGATCTGCTGGTGTCTGGATAGCATGATCTGCTGGTGTCTGGATAGCATGATCTGCTGGTGTCTGGATAGCATGATCTGCTGGTGTCTGGATAGCATGATCTGCTGGTGTCTAGATAGCATGATCTGCTGGTGTCTGGATAGCATGATCTGCTGGTGTCTGGAGAGCATGATCTGCTGGTGTCTGAATAGCATGATCTGCTGGTGTCTGGATAGCATGATCTGCTGGTGTCTGGAGAGCAATGCGAGGGGAGGAGGGTCGTTGGTAGTGAGCTACGTACATTGTACAACAGAACGTGGCTGGCAGTAGTGGTCCGTGTAGTACAGAGCTGTTTGTTTGCAGAGTTATCTGTCTATATCAACCGAATGACCACGCGTTGAGGCAATTTGACGTAATATGACAGTAGCGGTTCGTGCAGTACAGAGCTGGTTGTTGAGTCATCGTTAGAAGTATCTGTCTACAGACTGACCAAATGTGCTGGCAATTTGACGAGACTGGTCAGCTGTGGTAAAATCTCGATGTGCAGTCTGGTATATCGTATTCTGCAACAGAATGAACGCTCAATGTCAACGTTAAATGTTAACTCATTTTTTTTATAAAAAATATATAAAGACTACCAAACAAGTTCATTATGGATACCGTGTTTATTGCAACGGGTTCCTTGTGAAGTGTATTTAACGAGCAAAAGCGATTATATACATTTGACGAGTCACGAATACGGTATCCATAGGGAACGAGTTTCATATTTTATCTATTACAAACAAAGAAACAAAATAATTTGAATGATTTTAAACGAAAATCTAGACGATCTGTTGAAGCACGTAGCAGTACAGTTTACTTCACGTCAGTTACGCAACACTGCATAACGATAAAGGAACGCACAATACTGTTTTGTTCCAAGTATATGTTAATGATACGGAAACACACTTGGTTAATAATCTCTATTGGTTCAGTATTTCTATATATATCTAATTTTAAATTGAGGGTTACATAACAAACGAAAAAAGGAGGAGTATTTCATCAAAAATCTAGTTGTGAGACAATTCACTCACCTGATTTATCTATAATATGGAAAGTAGAATGTTATGATAGTTGTTTCAGGACTTGTTAAAAAAGTGTCCCCTGAAAATAGATAATGATTATAATGATGGCTCGATAAGCAAAAGTCAAACTTCTATTCCCTCAATACAGATAGCTTATATTAGTCAAGATGTAAAGGTCGAGTATTTAGAACTGAAACAATATTTGACAATTATGTTTACGAATGTAAAAGAAATCTGGCATAATATTGTCCATGCGTATTTAACTCATACACAGATACGCATCTTATCTCCAGCCCTGTAATATGTAAGCATAATTTATCTGGAATGAACATTGGATTTTGCGGTTTCGTGTTACAATATATATATCCTGACATGTGGGAGTAGATAGGGCAGTATTAAAGTTATGATTGCAAATATTAAAAAACTAAATTCCTTTCCTAAACGCTATCAAAGTACTTACGCGATTTGAGATTGGATCCGTATGGAATTGTGCCTGTCACTTTCAATGACAAACTCGGGTTATATTTTTGCCCTTCAAATTGCTATAACAGGAAAATATTGTACTCTAGAGACCAAGCTGAGATTAGGGACAACTTTTTGTGCAGATTTCTAATTATTAAGTCGTTGCTTGTGTCAAAATAAATCTAGCATATCAGATCAGAATTTTGAACGATTGTTGTTAAAATATTGAACGGTTCCTGGCGTCATCCTCCTCTTATGCAGCTGCATCTCGAAACCTTGTTCTCCTCTTCGCGTATCTGCTTGTGATGTTTTCGAGACAACAAAGCATTGCGAAAATGAAGCCGATAAATGTGCGTTTTCTCATCAGTACAATATTATATTTCAAAGTCATTCCAAACATTTTTATTTTTTACATCCTCTTATGCAGCTGCATCCCGAAAGTTAGTTCACCTGCTTGTGTATCTAAATGACAAATATAGAAAGTATATGGGATGTAGAAGTTTTGGGAGGTTACCATGTCATGTAATGTGGATTTCGTTTGGACGTAAACTGCATCACTTACATTAACTGTTCAGACTACACGTGATCATCACATGGATATTCATAAGTACGAACAGTATTTCCGAGTATACTTTACATCTACAGCATACATATCCGGTATGAAGTACGAAGAGTGTTTAATACATTCATGGCTTTGCATTGGAACTAGCTATGTTGTAGCCTTATAATATTTGAGTATTTCTGTTTTGAAAAAGGTAAAATTTGGCTTTTTCTTTTTAAGACTTGTTTCATGCAATTAATATTTTATTAATAATATGACCCCGTTGAGTGGATTATTATTTTTTCTTTAAAACCGAAGATCAAACTTTCGTGTGATAAGTCAATATTTCTTCCAGGTAATATTTCATGCCATTCTGACCGCCTTCCATATATGCAGCCATGCTAAATTGACATTCACATACATGTATTATTGTTTCAGGAGCTGATTCGCAATACAGGCATAATGTGGCATCAATGTATATAATTAAGAACAGCTTGTATTTGGTCGGTAGAATATTATGCCACTACTTTATATTATTATATTATCACTAGTATTATTACTACTTGCCATTAACAAATGTTTCGAATGACTTTGGAATATGTTATTGTACTGATGAGAAAATGCACATTTATCGGCTTCATTTTCGCAATGCTTTGTTGCTTCGAAAACATCACAAGCAGATACGCGAGGAGGTGAACAAACTTTCGGGATGCAGCTGTATGTTGTGGATAATGACAACTGCCCAACCGGGATCAATGTCACAAACATTTTAACACTCGTGTTCGTTTTAATACATGACACATTCAGATACACAGCCTTTAACATTTAATCAATTAAAATGAACCCTGTATGTCATAGCTGTTCGTATGTAGGGAGTGTTTATATGTTATCGTCTTCTTAAACTCCATTACTTAGAGAGCTAAATGCTTGTATCTACGGGAGAGCGATTTCCTAAGTTGGATAACTTGTGCCTGTGATCCATTTCCTGAATGAATACAATATGTTTCGTTCAAGCTATTTTAAAGTCCTGTAGAATAAATTGCGTTTAATTTCAGTGACAAATTGATTATTTCAATTTATTGAAATATTTGTTTACCCTAGAGTTTACTATTGGTCTGTCTTATATCTACATTATCAACTGTTTCTGAGTTTTTCCCATACATCAGCCTTGCCTCCGATAAGCCAGACAGCCACCAACTAAATATTTATATATCTCTGGCGTCCACTTGACACCTTGGCATCACGTGATAAATTATAATAGACACTTCAGAGATGTTGATGATGATCCAATAGATTCTTTGGCATTGTCACACATTCGTCTTGACATCATGTCCGTCTATTCTACTACATGTCAGTATTCATAACTGACATTAAATTTGTTGGAACCAGACGTTTAATATCAGACATGGTAATTCTGACAGTATAACCCTCTCCGTCCATTGAAACAGTTCCATAACATTCTTATTTTTATCCTAGGATTTTACCTCATAATTAGTCACTCACTTTGACTATGCTGTGACAACTATCAATGTGAATACTCTTTCATTATTTTCTGTGAAGTATCGTTGAACAGCTTTTCAAAGATGTAATTGAGGGATATACGTGTATACAACACTTATTGGTAATAATCATTATCATATAAATGTTGTTATTACTAATATACAACTCTCTATTGTCCACCGAACATGTACATATATTGGTATGACACGGTTGGGAATCGGAATCGGCCGTCAAGGTGATGAGCTAAACTCTGTTACTTACCCCTTACCATGTACAATACACTCTACTCACTGGTGATGCTAAACCATACCTGGGCCATGTTCAAGAGAGGTATTAAAGTAATCGCTCAATTAGCGATAACTTTTAAAGCTCTCTTGAACGCGATTGCTCAATGTAGCACTACGTAGCAAAGCGAGCGAACTTTGAGGTTTTGCACCGTGTCGTTCAGGAGAGAATTAGCGCTACTTGAGCGCTACTTGAGCGCTACTTGAGCGACCAATGAGCGATTATAAGCGCTCGCTGTTATGGAACGGAGCCCTGATGCCTGTACATCGTCAACATATTGCACAGGACATTACGAGCTTCTATTGTCATACCGGGGCGAGAACGGGATTTAAAATAAATATCAACTATAAGCTTTTTTCATCAAAAGCGCAAACTACCGTGCCAACCATGTGAGTCAGAATAGAGTGTTTTACCTCAACAATTCCAACTAAGATACTTCGAGGATGTCAATTCCTAGTTGCACCCTCCCGGTGATGAAGTCTCGATATAAGACTTCGTCATGCCACTGTTGGTTTTACTACTTTCTCTTAGACTTACACATTAATGACTCGAGGGATATCCAACTGCAATATTCAGATAACTGCTCAGTACATAACAGATTGCAGTCTCTGTAAATGAAAACCTATGTTTTATTTATGAGATGCATGGATAATTTATCAAAGACGTTTATATGAGATACCCGCGCATCATTCGCGTTCCAACTTCGATGTTATTCTCTTTATTTAGATTGCGACTTAAACTAGATACTGAATCAGGGATACCCATTTATTAATGCAAATTCCTCACATTTCTTGATCCTGTAGTTCAGTTATCACAAAAGTCTGCAACACTATCTGGTAGACATATCATGTTTATTACAAAGGTCTCTCGTGACAGACCGCCTCAAGTCTCCACGCTGGCGCCCAAGTAAATGTTTTACAGACATTGTTAAATGTTTGTTAAGTGATGCTTTATCTGACAATGCACAATAACATCATCTGTGATTCCTTCCTATCGTGGTGTCCTGGTGTCAGTTCGGTGCTTTATCATATGTTATTTACCCCATGCCTTGCTGATAGCAGTCAGCGTGCGTCTAGATGTTTATGTAAGTTCGTTGTTCTCCTTGACTTATTGACATGGTGATAGTTGACGCTTAAGGATCATGTGGCGAACGGAAAACTGATGAATATATATTCGATTGGTGAATACAGTGTACTAAAGTTGGGTCAATCATAGTTCAGTGAGTCCAATTAACACCTATATCACATTATCTAATGTCACAAATGAGTGTTTACACCATGCTTCTGGCATTGAATTATCCTTAATGAAACATATGGAGCAATCATATCTTGTAAATGGTATAAGCTGCCCTACAAAATTACTTCCCCAATATGTTCCCATATAAGAGGTAAATACTATAACATGTATTAAGCAGAGTGATTCCTAATATATTTTTGAAAACACATATATTCACATTTTATATTTATATAATTAGCTCGCGCAAGCATGTTCAAGACAGCTACATAAAGTGTTAAGTCAGGGCGAAATATGATAGGTTAAGATCTATTAAACTCTATCAAGCATCATGATAAGCATGGTTTTGGACAAATGATGTTTCGTTATACAGGATGTACGGTAGAACAGACATCAGTTTTCACTGTATAGATTTATAGATGAATCGTGCAATGGTGTCAGACTTTAATCTTCGACCAACGCATGTAGATAGAAGTTCTAAACACCCTCCCAGATATATCCAGCTGAATGGTGGAGGCTACAAAGTGGCACTTCACATAGTTCATGTGCTACTCCGGGAGAAGGGGAGCTCATTTACCTGGAGTCTATATTCTTGACATTAATTACCTACCTTCATCCAGAGGAAGGGATTACTTTACATCCAAGGAACAATGAGAGTGCGTCATTGTTACGTCTCTCATCTTGTTTCAGTAATTAATTGGAAAATAACTCAAAGTTTTTGCCTCACTTTTACTTCATCCGACTTCAAACGTGATTATTGGAAACGTTGGGATCAAATTGATTTAGTCATATTATGTTAAATACATGACTTAGTCTTTTTCTGTCCTTTGTTAAAGGAATGTCCTCTGATTACTTGAAAGAATGCAGAATAATAAACAGAATCATTGTGTATAAATGTCATTTAGTTGGTGGCCATATGAATATGACAAGGTCTTTACAGATTATGCTTTTGAAATTGGTTTTCATCCAGGATTTAGCCTTTATTCGTAACCGCGTGCACAATCCTTTCCCATGATGTATCATATAACATGCTATAAGATTGTGTCTTTTTAGAGTAGCTTTAGGCCATGATCAGTGGGCTCCGTATTATTGGTCACAAAGTTACCAAAGCATCAATCAATTATCCGCATTGGCGAAGGTACATGTACATGGAATGTTGGCCCAGTGGTTTTCAGGAAGTCAAAGATGCCAAAAGTGTATGGATGCCAGATTGTCGAAAGGACGGACGGACGTCATACCAAGCCATAAGTCTTCCTCGCTTGGTGAACTGAAATACTATATTGATCATGAAATTTGTCAATTAGTATCTCCTAAATGTTACCCATATTAGTCACTTTATTCTGCTTGTTGTAAACACAATATTCACCATTGATTCAGGGACAACGTATAGATATCAAGTAATCAAAGAATGGGTGTGAAATGGATGCCAGAAGAAAGGATAAACACAAATTGCCATTAACGACCTTTTGCGTTAGGGGTGACTTTACATCATTAGAAACACAGAATTGAGATAAAGGGGTCAGCACGTATCAATGTATCTCCTATAGAAGTATTATAATAACCTGTTACATCTTATCATGTACACGTAGGAATCATATATTTCACCGTAAGACTAAGATAAGACACGTTACACAGTTTACTCAAAGTATTCTAATTAAACTTAGTTAAACACCTTATCTCCTATTATTTGATGACTATGGTGCTGCAGCTCATTTTTTACACACTATTTTTTTTCTAAAACTTGTCATTTATTATTCATACGATATATTGTTACGTACGTTAGAAGGTAACATATATCATTACACGACCCGATAAGCCGTATCGTATATTCGTATAAGAAAAAAATGGTGCGACGTATAAATCTTCAATTATGTAGAACTCTTCATTGAGATAGATGTGTAGGTTTCATGCACAGGCTGGGGAGGAAATATAGATATTGGTAGATATAGGTAATACACTATATATATATATATATATATATATATATATATATATATATATATATATATATATATATATATATATATAGTGTATAACCTGACTTAAGTGTAGATATAGGTAATACACTATATATATATATATATATATATATATATATATATATATATATATAGTGTATAACCTATATCTACCTTTATCTATTTTTCCTCCCAAGCCTGTGGTTTCATGCAAATTTGAGGGCTCAGACAGAAAGATGATCGACAATGCAATCATTATACCCCTTTAAAACGCTACTCTGAGTGTTTCGATATCGCGACATCAGTCAATTCACTTTATATACATATATACCTTCGAGCGGCTATTTTAATGTGCACACCTTAAACTGGCCGCTCGGTTGGAAATAGCCTCGCATTGCTTAACTGAACCATGTACATTCGTTTAATATGTTCGTCCCGAAAATGGTGCCTGTCTTCCGACATCAACTCCTCCCTTGGTTTCTGAACAATCTTTCTGACACTTTACACAATTCTTTTGATATTCATTGGTGATACGCGTGTGCTTTTCCGGGACCAACCTTGAACCAACCAGGTGAATATGTTAAGAGGTATGGCATTTGACTTGACTGGATTTCCAATTTCAGACTGACAATACCTGTTTTCTGAAACCAACTTCACAGTTTTTAAAAAATCGTTATGAAACTTCACATTTGCTTTTGAAATACATCTGTGATATGCATGCGCATTTTGGGGTCGAATCAGATATATTGCCAGAGTTACGACTCTTGACTTCGAGCGCTTTACTTTCATATGTGTGTTAACTTAACCTTGGCTCAAACGTTTGATTGATCAATGAATTGTCTTTGAGACTCAATATATGTGTTTCCCATGACACTATACCATTGAGTTATATTATATTCTTTGACCTTTTAACCTAGATCTTGATGAAAGACTCCATTTTTGGAACTTTAACTTTTTGACCATATACTTTACTTCGTTATCATAGGCGAGCACAGGTGTAGTTGTGCCTTTTAGAGGTTTCAATTCCATGGTTCAAATAAGTTTTAAAATTTTGACCAAAAACGGCTTAATTGTGTTTACTTAATCTCGTTTCCGGAGCATAGCTTGAAAACTTCAAGTTTGTATGGGTAATTTAACAATATGGTGAAATCATACCTTCAGAATATTCATTCAAAAGTATTGTTATTCATGGTCTTTGTGATGATTGAAATTAATTAACGCTCTATGAAGGCGGTCAAACTACAAGCGGGGGTGTATGAGCTGTGTTTACTTTTGCTTTGTTAAACAATGTTGACGATTTTCTCTCTGTTTCATATCAAAGTGGTTTATTTCATTATTGAAAACACCCACCGAATTCTGATTTTCAGTGGATTCAGACCAAGGGTAGTTGAATATCACCTGATATGCTGATATGAGTATTTATTATAGAGAATGTGATCTATACGGGATACAGTACGCTTTTATTACCATTTGATGATTGTTTGCCTTTTTGAAACATTTAATATCTTCAATATTATCCTTAATCACAAACTGTCATATCCATACTAAGATTTAAAGAAGATAAGTGATGTTCCAGGTAGGACTCATGGGATGTCCTTACTTTATGTCCATGACGTAAAAATACCGATTCACCGTCGAGGTTTTCAAACCACACAAACATTATGGAAATCTGATGTTTAGTTCAGAACGTACTGGCATGGAGGAGACATGAGGGCAACTAGGACCCCGGCAACTAAGAAACTTCACACTTGCAAAAGGTTTCCAACTTATCATTATTCATATTTCCAGTTTACAAATTAACGCCTCAACATAGTTCTATTGTAGTCTGCAGATTAAAACCTCAAGTAATTCCCAAACAGTGATACTAGTCTCCAAGTTAACTCGTAAGTATATTTCTATTCTTGTCCGAGTCGGACACCAATTTTTATGCTAGTCTCCGGATTAGTAACGAATTTATACACCGCGGATCAAAAGAGACGATACCAAAATTTCAGAGTCAAACACAAATATTCGATTTTGATATTTCTGATGAGGATATATATTGTAAGGATGTTTACAAAATCAGTTATGAGAGTATGATAATTATATTTGATACCTGTTGAACACATATGGCAGTCTGATTAAAGTTTTTCGAGGAATAAAAGTAACAACATAGTACATTTATCGAGACACGAACTCATATCGTTCGGAGGTTTCCTCGCAAAACCGTCTGATAACAGCCCGTATGCTTGCATGTTCTGACGCAATCCGTAAATCATTCGTAACCTCCAAGAAAAGCTTTCGGGACGAGTAGCTAGGGGCAGATAACTCAAAACAGCTATCCTTTCTTCTGTTCCGAATGCTTTCAAAACAGCGCCGTTTTAAAACTATGATGTGATTAGTCAGCTATTTCACTGGGCTTTGTCTGCGCTAAATTGGCACGAACCACGAGCCTATACGGGGCGTCATCAGACCTTGTGGCGAGGAATCTCTACCTAGGCAAATCAAAGCGAGGGAAATACTGCAAGGCTTAAATCAGCCAGTAATGCAGACTGGCAAGAGTTATGCCTTGCGTTTGGAAGTTGGTTCGTATCCCGATTCCTCTGAAGAGGGTCGATTTTAATCAGACTGACACACATGGAGTTCTGCAATTGCTATTTCACATGGAATTGTGAAAATAATGTTTGGCATTCATGGTGAAATTCTAGGAATTATGGAAATTACGATGTTCTCGGCATAATGTATATTCTTTGACTTTAAGTCGACGACGCATCGTTTCTGTAGGATGTTATAAAGAAAACCATGTTTCACTCTCCTATCGATGATCTTATGAAAGCCATTAACATATAATGCTTCAAAAAATACAAATTAAGTTTACATGGCTTCACGAGATGCATGGTGTTTTTATCTCTCGCGGATTAACCTATCTTGCAGTCTTTTGGAAACGTTTATTTTGCCCCTGGATGTGTATTTCTATTTTAATGCCAGGATTAACACCTCCATGTATTCCATTCTCATCTCATATTTAATCCTCCATATCCTTCTATTCTAGAATTCAGAAAAAATCACCTCTGTGCATTTCATTCTCATCTTCTATTTTCTCCATATCTTTCTATTCTTGGTTTCATAGTATCACCTCTGTATATTCTACTCTTATCTCCCAAATAACACTTCCATGGAGTTTGATTACAGGTTCAAGATTAACACCTTCAAGGTCCAGAGTATAACCATAACGAGTTATTTTCTGTCGTCAAAACGTATTTGGTAGGGATTATAGTTACACCCATGCTTCTGTGCGTCAAAGATTCCCGAAAACTGTTCATGTGTAACTTCATGAACCTTTGAACATGCATCGACCAGATCGTCTACATGTATATATAGTTGTGTCTTTTATATTATAGAAATTTGCGTTTATTCTTTATGTTATCAATAGAAAAAAGGCGGATGTATACCCGTGAACAGAGTCGACTTCGTTTCCAGATCGGAATTCGAGCCATAGACAATATGTATCAATAAATAATATACAGTCGGACCCCGTTTATCCGCACAATTTGGTCACAATTGAAAATCGTTCGGATAGCATGTGGTCCGCTTAAACGAATCGAAAGTTGCATATAAATACAAAGAGAAGATGTTAGATACTACTGTGCGGATGACCGGGATTGCGGATAAACGGGGTCCGGTTAAATGATGTCTGACTGTTTGTACATGTATCAATAAAGCGCTACTCTACACGATCTTTTTGCTATTTAGGAACTTCCAAAAATAAGTTTTTGTACACAATGGAAATAAGGTGGAATTTTATCCTAGAAAATATATTCTACGTATCAGCACCAGAAGTAAAAAACAAATAAATATATATTCATGACATTTTGTATAAGAAAATAAAGAAATTAAATCAACAAGTTCCTTGTGTGAACGATAGTAAATCCTGATTGGTTGCATTCATATTTTGTTGACCTTTGACTGAATAGACATAAGGACGATAACCCACGTTGGAAATGGTAAATACAAGGGGTGGATTTCAGCAACCAGCGATAGTTGTGTGTTAAACAGAGATTACCTTGGAAAGAGATCACTTGTATCAGTGAGTTAAAAAGAGATTATGGCGGAAAGATATCACTTTTATTACTGTGTTAAACAGAGATTATTGTGGAAAGATATCACTTTTATTACTGTGTTAAACAGAGATTATGGTGGAAAGATATCACTTTTATTACTGTTTTAAACAGAGATTATGGTGGAAAGATATCACTTTTATTACTGTGTTAAACAGAGATTATGGTGGAAAGATATCACTTTTATTACGGTGTTATACAGAGATTATGGTGGAAATATATCACTTTTATTACGGTGTTAAACAGAGATTATGGTGGAATGATATCACTTTTATTACTGTGTTAAACAGAGATTATGGTGGAATGATATCACTTTTATTACTGTGTTAAACAGAGATTATGGGGGAAAGATATCTCTTTTATTACTGTGTTAAACAGAGATTATGGTGGAAAGATATCACTTTTATTACGGTGTTAAACAGAGATTATGGTGGAAAGATATCACTTGTATCAGTGAGTTAAAACAGAGATTACGTTGCAAAGATGTGACTTGATTTAAACATATTTTATTCATGAAAAAGTCATGACTAGATCGGCCATCTTAGAAGACCGTATTTTAAACGATCCCAGTGTATTACATATTGGGAATACAGATGATATAACCAGAATAGTTAAATAATTCTTCGTCTATCATAACGGTAATGCGTCAATTTGGCTTTTTTGGGCAGTCACTGTTAGATTACTCAGAGTGATACATGAGTAGATGGTATTGATTTTAGTAGAGCATTGCTTGTACGCGACGAATATCCACAGCACTGTGCTGATACTAAATCCCTTTGAATAAGAGAATGGTGTTTATCTTAACACATATGGGTTAAACTGTATAGATCATTGGTTGAGCACATGAGCAACAGGGTCTGTCGGTGATATGTCTGTGTAGAGGTATCAGGATTACAACATATGACTTTTTGGGTACGCTCTGTGTGAGAGTGGGACGGCGAACATACATGTAATACAGGCCATGTCCAATATCGGGGGATATAGACCATTCTATTGTTCATTGTCACTTCTTTTAATACGGTCTGCATGTGTCCATGTTCCCATTAAAACACTGCTATTCTGAATATTCAATTTGACCCAAACCTTTCTTGCAATAATATAATGTCAACGTTATTTCCGCTGTTTTGTACTTTCTGTCCAAATTTAATTTCAAAATTAATATGCTGGAAGTTATTTTAGGAATTTCATTACGCATAATACAAGATACATGCTATTCCCTAACTGAACATGTCCAATAACAAAGCCTTTGACAAGTAATAGTAAATACGGAAGTCCCCTACCTCTTGACAACAAAACCCCCAGGAGGAGTAGTCAGTGGAAAGTATTGTATCGGAGGCTGGATATGAACAGCGTCCTGAAGTAGCGCCTAAAACGGGATCGGAGAGCGATATATTTTATTTCGATCTGTCAGAGTGAAAGCCAAACGGAAGATTTGTCAGCTTGTTCGTGTAAATGTAATTGCGTGATTAGCCGAAGTAGCTGTATTTGTGGTGAAGTTTCAAAAATAAACCTTGGAATCTCAAGTATGTGTGTTTCCTGTGTCTTGAAGAACATCGACTTTGTGTCAACGCAAGAATGATGTGATTCATTCCCTGACACTTCTGATAGCATCAAAGCCATGGATGATAAGTGGAAAATTCTGATAAAAGGATTTAACAGTATAATGTTGAGCATTGCGTATGAATAACTGGCTATTACTTAGATGACTGCAAACTGATGTTTCAGATGAATTAAAAAAGACCACTCCGTCAACCCATAACTTTAGTTACAGACTTGGAACGTCATGCTTTTTTAAGTAATTAATTCACGTTGTAAAGGCCCGATTGGCTTATGTAAACGTATCCGTTGTCAGTCCGTCCGTAAACTTCACATTCTTCGACTTCTCCTGAAGAGCCACTAATTATATGGAGCTAGTATCCAGACGCCTTGTGAGGAGACTCCTTGTCCATTTGGGTTAATACATTGTACAATTTGGGACTAATTGGCCCCAAATAAGAGAAACAGTGTTCACGACCAAAAACGGTTATTGGTTGCTAGGTTAACTTGATATGTGCATATGTGCTCATATGAATAATATTAACTCGTTTTTTTCAAACATGTGGGTTATTGAACTGTATATGACGCCACGTCACCGTGACAAAGTCCCTAGGGCGTCGCATGAAAACCGCGGTAATAATCACATATCTTCATAGTTTGGCAATGTAACAAATGATATTATCAGTAATAAACAGATGAGACTGTAGGCGACTTGTGCCAAGGCGATCAGACATCGAACTTTAATAAAGGCCCCATTATCTGAAAATCTCTAAACGATATTGCAGTTTGACATGCACTGGTTTTACTTATGAAAAGTCCGAATAGTGCTCCGTGAAGAGTAATAAAACATGTATTAAAGTAGTAGTAGTAGTAGTAGTAGTAGTAGTAGTAGTAGTAGTAGTAGTGGTGGTGGTGATAGTAGTAATATTAATATTAGTTAAATTGAGTGTGCAAGCAATGTCAACTAAGATTTGTCTCCAAACCAAGCAGCAAATAAGACGAAAATAAGTTTGTAAGTAATTAATTCGTAAACAGCTGATCGAACTGTTCAAAACTCCGTACACCGCGGGCGTCATTTTATAACGTCATCTGACAATAATGCGACACCTACTCTTAGCTAGAAGCGGTTACTATGACAGCGGGGTACATGAAATGTGTACACCGTGAGACTGACAGGGTACATAAGAAAAAACGTAACGACCGTTAACCAATCGGAAACGAGTATTTTACTGTAAGGAAAGATATACCATATCTATACTGAGTTAAGTTCAAATTGTCTCTTTAATTAGAGCACCTTACTGTTCATGCTACCTCCAAATGAACATGTTCCTAATCCTATGCTTTTTGCAATGTTCTTGTGCTAACGAAATGGTTAATTAAGTTATGAATTTGACAGTTGTAGTACTAGGAACAATCTGATAAAGAAGTATAATAATAAATTATATACAAACTCGGATAATTAGGAATTAATCATGCTAATGTTATGTAATGTAAAGCTATCATAGTTTAGGGACTAGTAAACGCATTCAAACAACTTGACTAAACAATACCAGTTGGTAGTAAGAGGAGACAAGAGACACATTATATACAAACAGCACTGATGAATGAGCGCGATATTCACCAATAACTCCCGTGCGATATGGACAGTAAAACTTTCTTTGGGAATAACATTTTCGAGGTCACTGGCATTTGATATGTGTAGTATTTAGAGATTATACAGTCTTTTTGTATAATGATGTCCGAATAAATGGAGTTAGTGCTCGAGTTACATTGTTAACCTATCCACTGAATACAAATGCAGCACTGTCACCGCACGGTGATACATACTGGTTACCCGGATGATCTGATCTGTCAATACTGATACTTGTGGCGCGGCGTCATTCAGAATATTGTCTAAATAGAACAAAAACCAATCAGTTATATGTCTGATATGCCGTTTTCGGTACAATGAAAAAAGTTGAATATATAACTTGGTTTATGTTTAGAAAATCGCGTTCAACTATAAAATTGAAATATATTTACTTTACAACGCATGTTAAAGAGCCATCAATGATGTTAGTGTTTCAAATAAAAAACGAATTTTGGAAAATAAACTTATAACGTCAATCGCCAGAGAAATATTGTATCTACAACATGACATATGATAAACAATTTTCATATCATGACAATGTAATGAAATTTGGTTTAAAAAAGAAGTACTCCTTCAAGTAGCGCGCTAAGGGTATCTTACGCCATATAAACATAATCCTATTTATTGCGTAAAACATACCTCCTATTGATAAAAGACCAGCAAATTATGACAAATGTCTCTCATTTATTATAAAATTCAAGCAAAATATCTAGTTGGGTAGAACACGTATTCCAATTTCTGTAGCGAATGCAAAATTAGATGAAATGATAACTAAATAACGGCCAAAACTTATATATTTCAATTTCTTTCATTGCTCATAAACTTTGTTATTCTTTCGTGTCTTATTATACAGTGTGTTGGCTAGACCACCATGCTTTGCGCTTGAAAATAATAGACTGGATCTATATTTAGACTGGATAACACCTTTAATAATTAGTGCAATTTCTCGGCTTATGTTGGGTCGAACAAATTTGGGAAAAATTAAGTGTTTATATTTAACTGAGATATATTTTTTTTAGCAATTTTCCTATATGTTCATCAACATCCTTGATGGCTCTTTAATATATTTGATATCATTCGGCGATAATCTATAAATAATCGCAAAGAGTAATCATTAGTTTGTAAAGAAAAAAAATATTTGTGAACACAGTCCTGACTAGCTAACACGCATTGTTATCATGTGTTTGATGCCATTCCATTGTGATATCATCCGTACTGTTATGTCATTGACACGTTGTGCTTGCACGTCAGAGACATGTGGAGCCGTTAGTTGATGTGGATAAGGCTTTGTCTTAATCTGTGGTCAAACACGAGATATCCATTGGTCTAAAGCATGCGATGTTCCTTCAGAAATGTTTTGGTTGATGATGCAGGAAGGACTAATGAATACCAATTAACACTACAGTAATATTTCTCTAATAGCAATACCAGAGGTGGTCATTGATTGTTTTCAATCTAATGGAGAGTATTTGGTAACCTCTCGCGAAACTGTACTTGGGTCTCTCTACAGAATACAGAAAGTGACAATGAATTGGGCCATTTGGTTGTATGAAACTGTGTCTGAGACTCCCTGCCAAATAGCAACATTGAAGTTCAGTGAAATGGGTTATTTAGTTTTATGTGGTCAACTGTCCTTAAACGACAATATAAACCATAACCGCAATGCATTTTCATTTCCTTTCCTAGAAACCCATCCTGTTTACGTCAATTTTGTCATTGAAAAGACATAACTATCTTTATGGTTATATTATGGGCATTCTGAAGACATAATCAGGTATGTAGTTATTTCATGTTCCAAAATGCTGTATATCACCTACACATATTATATTGTAAGCACTGCTGTAAAATGTAACAGAGAGTTCCCCACTTTGGACAACCCTGAACTGTCTAGATGAGAATAGAAAATCGATTATAACACATGACTGTGACGGGTTGCGTGGGATGGCATTAATCAAATCTCGAAGACGCTGTACTTGGCAAGGACTTGAATATGTAACGACTGAATGTTTAGTTAAGTAAAGCGGAAACTCATGCTCAGATTATGTTCAGAAGACCCTTTATTTATCACTGAGGTCTGTGCTACACAGGATATATCTCTTGTGTACCTGTTTTGCCATAGAAATACATGCCATGTAGATAGAGAACAAACGTAACATTGTTTTATTATCCAAAAGCGCAAACTTGTTTTGCCTTTTTAAATATGTTCTTAACCTACATTTCGCTGCCTTAAATAATTTATGAATTCACATTGCCTAGCGACGGTAATGAGACAGTCATGCTCAAAATGACTTTATATCCCTACGCCTGTACTTTGTATGCATAGTAGCCCTTCTGTGTCCATAACTTCCTTTCTTTATTATCTAAATATTAGCACATGTGTTTGTAAACAGTGTATCTGTGGGAATCCGAACGTAGCCTAACTGTGAAGCTGGATTTCATTCATTCATTCCATGCATCACTTCTAGCAGACTGTTGTCGTGGTGGCATGGTCATACGCCTAATCAGGCTTGATTTATTGAGTCAATTGCAAATAAGACATGTATTCCGGTAACCAGATCAAATGATCAAGATAAATCTGCAACGTTTCCGGTTTGCCAAAGTGAGATAAGCTGTGAATAACAATTGCTTTCCGACCGTGTAAGTGGGGAATTAAACTCAAATAAAAAATGGTGTTTTATAAAGATAACACAATTAATGTACACAGCTGAAGTCATGGGAAGAAAACTGTTAATATAGTACCCTATAAACAATAACTAGTATACGCGTAGATACTAGATAGAACGCTATCAGAAAGACCACGAAGTTGACGGTGGAAGACCACGCCCGACAAAGAGTAACATGTTTCGCAGTGTGATATCATCGACAAGAGATGTTTTGCAACACCTCGCCAGCAAGAGGACCGACTCACATCGACTCCGCCTCAAGGAAATGCCCCCTGTACTCCGCAAAATTGACTCATTTGGTTCAAGTAGACTCAGACTTTCCAAACTTTGCCAACAATGAGACAGGCGTCGTCAAATTGGAAGAAAGCAGGTTTCAGTTTCTCACTGCTGATGACTGATTGTTAATGTACAGGCGTAGATGAGAACGTACGTCACGCTGTTGTGTCAGACAGGACTACATTCTAATCTGGGTAGTGTTATAATATGGTTCCTTTAACACTGACTATTAGGACAATCATGTATTGTCAATACTCGTGCTTCCATTCCTGTAAACCCAGAATGATGTTTCAATAGGATAACGTCACTCCACTTGAAACAAGAAGACTTTTCAACGTTTCAAATAACAGTCTCCTGTGTATCCAACAATGTCAGCGACCGCAATACGCAAAACATACGTTGACACTGGCTAACATGCTAAGAGGTAATATATTAAACCAGCCAGTGTGAGGAAATTGGTGACGTCTGTGTGACGTCTTGTCAGGGAGTACATGCTTGATATTGCTGATGGAATGTGATGGGAACATCAAATTCAGTATTTTTGTTTCTCAGAGATTGCTTTGTTTAGAAGTTAAACTATATTTTCACTTTTGTAATGAAGTTGGTAGTTCGATTTTATTTGTTCATTACACTTATATTACTAAAACATGCACATGACGTCATAGTTTGTGTACTAAAAACAACAAGTCGAGTAAGTTCAATCAACAAAGCTGCTAGTTCTGGTAGCCATTGTTATCGCAAGAATGATGTTGTTTATCTTTCATGTGGTATTGGTAATTACACTTATGATATACTACGTCAATCGGTGCAGATATGATAAATCAATGTTTAACAAAGGCTGGGTAATAATCGGTTTATCAGGGTATAATAAGCTCATGTTCATCGGAGTAATGATTATGAGGGAATATTTACCTAGTTGAACTCCGCATCACGTAGGGACATACACAAAGCATAAGCACATTATTATCCTACTTTAAGGATCAACATAGTTCTTTTTTTCATTTTCAACTCACAGGGATTACGTGTGTGCGAGCGAGCTATCAAATAATGCGATTTTAAGGTTATCTGTTAAATTGCCGTTACGTTCATGCCAGGTACCCAAATGTACTGCTTGCAATTGGTGAACAGAGACATTAAAGTAGCTTGCTCAGGACAAAGTATACCACAAAGTATACCACAAAGAATACACGTGCTGTCTCCGTGGGGAGCAGTAATCCACCCTCCAAACGTTCAGATTAGCATGCCATGGAGCGGGAACGTCGGGAAGCGCTCATTATTGTGAACTTCGTTCTGTACACAGGACCAAGAGTCAGCATCGTCTTGCTGTTGAATCAGCAGTGGTGTAAATTGATTACTTACCCGACCCGTTAGATATTAGACAAATTGCTTCAGCATCAACCTTTGCCGTATCAAAACAAACACAAAACATAATGATAATTATGAAAAGACCTTTTCAACTAGCTATAACATGAATATGAAAACTTAGTTCCTGTTACATCAAATAAAGGTAATTAGACCGTTACGAAAGATGAATACGATATTTGAGAAAACGCAGTCGGCGGAAAAATTAGATTGACGGACTATAGCTTTATCAACAAAAATTACAAATCGACGAGGTAAAGAACAGACATGGGGATATTTTTTTTTATCTTGTCTAACAATAAACACTATATATACCTGATGAGACCCGTAATGGTCGAAAGCATGCTTGTGAATCTGATTAAATCATCGTAATTTCTTCGAACATTTTATTTTTTCTATATGAGACCTGGGAGTTGGAAGATGTTTTAAACTGTTTTTATATATATATATATATATATATATATACACACACACACACAATGTATATGTATATGTATATGTAAATGTATATGTGTGTGTGTTATATTGCATCATGCCACATACAACGTCAAAACGCAGACGCTGCATTAGTTTTTCCATCAACTTGCACAGGTATATTGTAAACGTCATGCTTCTGTTGTATATTCGTTTTAATTTTTTTACGTGAAGATACGGCATTCTACTAAAAACATAATATTGAATAGGATTGCATGATTCTAGCCCGTCGATGCGTTCAGATATCATGCCCTTGTTATCTTATCAATCTGGGATCTAGAATTATTATATTCTCCTCATATACATTGTACACGACTGGTCTCAATGTTTCTCTGTATAATCCATTCCGCGCTCTACTCAGACATTGACAGGATGGTATTTACAGTTCGTGTCATTCGTTGTTGCAGAGTTGAACGTATGCTTCAATCCATTGGGTGATATCGCCGACGTTGCAGTTACATTCGAACGAAATGCACGGTTATATATTTTTATTTTTGTTTTTTCATCGCATATCTGAACTCTTCCCTGTCGGATATCTGGAAATCTTCCATGTCAGATATCTGCAAGGTTAGCTTCATGTTGACAGCACGCACGTCTCTGTTTCTTAACATGTCTTAATTTGACCCATGTGTCTCTTCTTACAGAGTATACAGATCTCAAATGCAAAGCAGCAGGAGGTCGTGCTGGTCCAAGCCTACAGCAGGTGTGTTGAGAGGATAAACGCCTCAGGTAGGTTTACAGCTTGTGGCTCTGCCAAAACGTTATTTCCCGAGGTGTGCTGAGAGAATGAAGGCATCTGGTACATTAAGAGCTTGTGGCTCATGGTGTTCCTCTAGTATATATAGCAGATGAATGGAGGTACATGTAGGATGTTATTACAACTAACGTGATAAATTCTGTAGGGACACGTCTAAAAGCAGCTATTTAAAATATCCTCACATTTCTCGATACAACTCGGAAACTATGATTGAAACTGTAACATACCCTGAGTGACAAGAACTATGATTTGAAAGATGTTTTTCACCCCTAGACTGGAATGAGGAGACGGATGGAGGTCGATGGTGTCCTCCTGTGTGGGACAATTTGCTCTGCTGGGACAAGGTGCCCGCTAACCTCCAGGCCCAACAGCCCTGTCCCAACTACGTCAGCGGCTTCAACTCAGAGTGTGAGAAGCAATAACTTACAAATATACATAGGATATCTGTCTTTTCTTGACTTATACCGTGTTAATCTCATCGAGTGAGGTAGAAAGGTTATATTTTCACGAGTCAATTCGCTGTGTCAGAACACTGACGTCAAATTATATCAATCACTGGTCGCAGTGAAAATATAAGTTATTTTCACTGTAGCTTGATTGACAGTTTATTTCATCGATAAACCCCGGTATTTCATTGCTCGTCATATAATAAAATAACTTTTCTCCCTCACGAGATAAACATGGTATTTGTCAAGGAAAACAGATGATTTATTCATTACTTCTGGTTTTTTTTCATTTTGACGTTGAGTGATTTCAATGGCAAACGTACAGCGTTCGTATGCTGACAATATGACGTCATATGACATATAGTGTTAATAAAGGTTATCGCCTATGTAGCTTAAAAGTGGATTTATTTCACTGATAGAACTGAGTATCTCACTCCAAATTATATAATAAATATAAATATATACATATCATTTCCATTGTCTACCAGGGAGTCTTAAGATGTGAAATCCATGAACTTGATATTGATATTGTATTTTAAGCAAAAACACTTTAAAGTATATTCTAGCGTTTTTTATTAACAAAAACCCAACATTGTTTTTATTTTACAGATTATGCCGAAAGAACGTGTACAGAAAACGGGACGTGGTGGGTGCATCCAGATCTGAATAAAACCTGGACTAACTTCTCGCAGTGTTATAACACTGGACCAACCTTAGACCTCGAGAATCTAGCAGTACGTACATGTAGGTTTATAAGCGAAACCAACGTGTGTGTAATGAGTCGATCTGGTCATTGCACCTTTAATATCTAAACTGAACCCTTCAGAACCTGTCCGGTTTCCATCACCGGCAACATTAAACGTCGCTGCAATACGTTATCGTTTCTGTTCTAGCGTTGCATCGCGCTGCTTCTGCATACTGCGCGTTGATACGCTGCATAAAAAAGTTATCAAAATGCAGCAATACTTAAGTCACGCGTACTAATTTGCGAGACCTTAAGGAACGTGACAATAGTATGTGGGTCCTCTCGCTTCTAACTTCTTTTGCTATAGATGAAGTGTTGTGTTGAAGTGTTTTAAAGGACTACTGGTGTGTAATGTTACATCACATTTGGTGAGCACCGTTATGACATTTCTAGTGGTTGGAATGCGAAAGAGATCAGATTTCCATTCATGGGTCCCGTGATATTTCATAATAATTTGCGTAAACTCTTTTGTTTCTATTTCGTAGAGAACGTCAAATGATAATCACCTACCATGTATTGTGTTTCAGATAGGCGGCAGTAGACTGAAGCTGCTGTTTACTATCGGGTATGGTCTGTCCCTCGCCTCCCTCGTCATAGCGGTCATCATCATGCTCTGCTGCAGGTACTTAACGTTACATTTTGAGTCTCTAAATGATTGCAATCTATTAAACACGTTCGATATTGCCATGTTCGGTTTCTTAAAGATGATTCACAAATATAAACAGATCATTAAAGGGCGTTCAGAAGAAGAATACATGAGAAAATCAATATTTCCTAATATATATTTGATGGGCATTTACATATTATGGATTACAACTCACGTATTTAAAAATTACACCACGTTTCGCAGAAAATGCTGATGAAAGGAAAAACATATTCTGTGCCCTTGTAATACCATCATTGACATTGTTATATTAATTCAGGGAATATAACTGGTTCTACGTACACCAATTGGTTTTTCAGACGACTGAATTCCAAGAGCAACACTCTCCACATCAATCTGTTCATCGCCTTCATCCTCCGGGCCTCCGTCTCCTTCATGAAGGGGGCGCTGTTTGTGGGCTATGTGGGGCTGGAGAAGGACGTCAGGGTCGGGGAGGACGGCATAGTGGAGTTCGTAGAGGAGGGCACGGTACAATTCTGCATTTGTCAGATAGATGTTATCACAGTACAACATATGTTGAACCTCTAAATCTTTCGAACCCAAATGTAGTACTGTAGGAATGTTACGGAAAACAAGTGGTGCATCTCCACATCATTCTAACGGGAATTTAGTACGGTAGGAATGTTACAATACTTTGACTGATAACATCCCTTTCAACGTAATAATACTTTTGTAACTAATTCATTTCAAGATAAGTCTACATTTTAAGAAAAATCGTATTTTACAAGAAAAAATCGTGTTCTTGTGTCAATACTGGGTAAAACGCTTTAGGTTTAAGATTTTGATTTAAGATTTAAGTACTTTGTCACAAAAATGGCGAAAGCGTAATGAGGAATAACCGGTGGATGAAATGCCATCCTTTTCACAACAATTAGTTACAGAATGGCTACAACAATGCGAGTTTGGAATACATTAAGGACTCTGCTTCTCTTTGCTTTAGAAAGGCTAATACCGTTAAAAGTGATCGCAAACTTTTACTGAATTCTATCCTTTTCCAAAGTTTGTGATTTTGAAACTTTATACTGCCTTAACTAGAAAGTTACTAAACTATATTATCTGTGCTCGAAAGAATGGCATTAATCACAAATCAGCAGTCACCTTTGACTTTCGTTTTCCTGTATAGCTCATAGACGTGTAACTTCTAAGCTATATTTCAGTTTGGACACCAAAAGACCAAACTATTTTATACATGCGAATACTTAGAAGTAGTGAAACTTTGTATTTCTTTGTTAAAATCCAAGATGATATCTTACCTCATAACTTAACAGTATGATGAAATTACCTTTTTACACATTTTATTAGAAATGTTTTATTGGCGAAAGATCTCAGGGTCCAACACTATGTACTATGTTTATGTTAACCAAAGTTCAAGTGTAATGTTGATTACTGTCGAGAAGACCCTTGTGTAGTCACATGGTCTCCAGGTTGAAATGTCTGCTACTCACAGTCAATGGTATGTGTAAGTACAGTCTGCATTCCAACTTCTTTTCACAAAATTCTTTCCTATTGATAGGTATACAGATTTGGACACTTTGCTATATATGACGCCATATGCTCGCTGATATAGACAGACAACTCGTCTCGAGGTCTGTTGGTAGTGTTCTTCGAGGGGACAGGGGGTTATGTTTCGGACGTGTCAGTAACAAATCTCATTAAAATAAGATCGAACAACAGCCAACAGCAGCAAACTTCAACTAAGACGACGAGACTGGGGAATATATGTGTAGGCCTATGATTGGTTGAATTTATGGAAGGTATAAGGTCTCAGAAATGGTCAAGAGAGATGACCCCTGCGGAAGAGTACTGAGATCGACACGCAGCGCGGCTAGAGCGTTACATAACATCTGGTTTTAATCAACTAAACACAATCATTATGTTTGGATAGTCTGTGAGAGGCATTTAAGAAGCCCATTTTGCGTGAGGGTACGGATATATGGGTATTGCATTATTAGAACTTAAATGAGCACATGTGGTATTTCGGCACACATGAAATCAAATAAAATAATATTACAAAATACTCGAAGGCTCTTTAAAGACTTTGGCACCATTATTTCGCAGCACTGGGAGTGCCGACTGTTCGTGACGATCTTCATGTACTCGATATGTGCGAGTCGGGTGTGGATATTCATGGAGGGGCTGTACCTGCACAACCTTATATACCGGACGCTGTCTACGGAGAGGAAGGGAGTCAAACCTTACATCTTCCTTGGTTGGAGTGAGTATATAGAACATCTCACCAAAGTGCCTTTGATATCAAAATCTACGAACCGATCAAATTTAAGCATATTTACTTTTGTTAACGAGTGTTGAAATATTTGATTACAAAAGATAGAGATAATTTTATTTATCGTCCAAAATCATGTGTCATTACCTTCGATGAAAACTCTGATATCAGCATTGACAATACCAGTGCCACCATGTTAATGTTTTCATGGCATTGTAATGTCACAAGGTTTGTTACATCAAATCATTGTGAGTCAATATTTTTATGATGTAAAAGCAATGTGGTCATGTGGTTGGTAACGCGATTCTTACATTGTCGTCACAAGCAATGCACAAACATTTACTTTGAGTCATTTACATATATTTACATAGATTTACATAGATTAAAATAGATTTACGGAGGAAGGAAAACGTATTGTGATAAATTATACACTTCTGACGTCAAACATTCTCATCTGTGTTATCTAACGTATCATTATTATGTATAATGCACAGAATACGTATCATTTTCGCTACCTTTTTTTATATGACATCGTTCAATACCGTGTAGGTACGTGGTATGATTTTTTTTCTTTTCCTCAGGAAACATCAGTTATGACATGATGTTCAATATTCAACTCGCGCGGTTGCCTGAGACCGGATGTTATATAAATAACCAGTTATAGCATTCAAACCTACGAAAGTATCCGTTTTTCACAGTAAAATGCTTTAAACACCTGGAACCATGTCATAACGGATATAATCTCGGTATGGCGCGTGATACACAATCTAAAAAGAGCATTTTGTATTTTTTAGATAAGAGATTGAAAACAATGCAAGATGGTAATGAGCTGTCCCCATCTGAGGTTATATGATGAAGCTGTTTACAGTTGAAGTTTGTAAATAGTTAATATACTTTAATATGAAATGTATTTTATCTTCAGCTCTGCCACTGACATTCCTTGTACCATGGGCAGTTGTGAAAACCTTGCTTGACAATAAATAGTAAGTATAGATAGAGCAGTATACTCTTCTCTCGGTCTTCTCATTCACTTTGGAGGTACTAAGTGCATAGTATAAGGAATTTTCTTTCCACCGTGACACTAATACGCTTTCGTATAATGTCATTAGTTACGGTATAGGGCGAATATATCTCACAATATATTACATCTACAATATAGACGTGATTTTATGTGTAATTCATGCGTGAACTTTACTTTGTTTAGTTTTGTGTCATATCTACAATTAAAAAAGCCATTCACTATTTCTTTCTAATTATTTTCATCACAGTTGCTGGACAATTACTAAACGACGAGATTTCTTATGGATAATTCACGGACCATTGCTCGCCACGGCTGTTGTAAGTATATGCTTTCTTTAGGATTATTTAAGAATATGTTCTTCCTATAGCTGTTGTAGGTCCTGGATTTCTTAAGGATTATAAACCGACTTTTCTGGTCACAGCTGTTTTAAGTATATAATTTCGAATGAGTAAATCACTGCCTTCTTGCTGCTTAGTCTTACGCCCAGACTCTAATAAGAATATTAAAACAAATATTGAAATGGAACCTTCTGACAATCTAAATTTTCAGTCTCCTTTACTCCTTTCCAGTCAATTTTACTGTATTATATGTTAAGGAGAAAACATGACTCCGAGGTCTTCTGCTCTGAGAATAACCTGAAGGTAGGGATAAAGCCCCGAGGGCGTTAGCCCGAGGGGCTATCCCGACCTTGAGGTTATTCTCAGAGCAGAAGACCGAGGAGGAGTGTTTTCTCCAGCTTATAAAACCGTCAACTATCAAAATTTACGAGTTATAGTTTCGGACGCTCAAAGGGCCTAATTCCTCCGCTTAGACCATTTTAAAAGCAGAAGACGAAGGAGGAATGTTTTCTTCCTATTTATAAACGTCAAATGTAAAAATTTACATTTTATAATTTTTGATTCCCAAATCGTGTTTTTATAAAGGGTATGTCGCCCTCGGTTGCGTTATATCGAGGCAAAGAAGGTATGACTATAAATTGAGTAATTCAACTCCACTCATCATCTCGGTCTGCATAGCCGAGCGGTCTAAGGCGCCAGTGTAAAGAGCGAAGGGTGCCAGGTTCGAATCCAACTATTTCAACTTGCGAAATTTTAACTTTGTATAATTTTCGATAATAATTGGTGCTTGTTGGCTATTGCGTTGCAAGTCTGAAAAATTATTCTAAGTGCATTTCCAGGTCTTACTTTCAAAAAAACCTTAGGTTCAGGTCTTACTTTCAAAAGTAAAACCTCATACCGGGTTATTCTCGGAAGTAAGACCTCATTAGAGGTTATTCCAAGAAAAGAAGATACATACAAAACAACAGACAGAATCCGACCTAGGTTTATAAATTTCAATAAAATGGTTATATTTTAAGAATAAATAATTGTCTGAGTGTAAGTATAAGACCAAGCGAAGCTGTTTAGGTATATGGTTTATAAGGGATTATACACGGCCTTTACAGCTGTACATCTACTGTATATCTAACTATTACATTTCAAATATGCTTTAATGTTTTCCAAAGTACGTTCAAACTGACTTGAGCTGGATTTTTGTAATAAACATTATAATCCATTATATGATGACTTTTATTACAGATAAACCTTGTTTTCTTTCTCGATATCCTTCGAGTTCTGTGCACCCGGGCACGTGCATCTACCCGCCATATGGGACGTAGTAAATATAGGTGGGTAATATAACAAACACATTTTATAAGACATCTTAAGCTTGACATGTACATGTTGGATATACATTATGAAAGGGTTATTTTCCACAAATCCGACAGATATTTACCATATCAGCCCAAGACCTTACCATTAACCCGAGACCCCCAGGATGTGATGTGAAAATACCCATTTCATACTTTGTTTATCTTATATCGTTACCTAATGTTCTAGGTTAAATTAAGAGTTTGATATCGATATTGACGACGGGCTGACCGTTATAGTATCTATGCTCTTATACATTTGCTGACCCTAAGCTAAAACCATACATCTGATCTTACTTTCAGACGCCTTGCTAAGTTTGTGTTGGTGCTCATACCCTTATTTGGAGTGATGTACATCGTTTTTCACGTTGGGATTCCGTCTCGATATAGACTAGAAAAAAATTTGACGCTTCTTTACATTGAAATGACTTACAACTCATTCCAGGTTAGTTCCAGATGTAGTTTTGTTCTTGTAAATCTCGACCACATTGAATCTTTATGCAACGTTATGTCTGAAAATGAAACGGTTGTGAATGAGATCCAATTGATCAATTGGAGATATTCCAATGTTCGATACACAATCTGGGATTATTTTAAAAATGAATCTTTAGTACATGTCATGTTTTAGTCAATTTCAGTAATGGAATAATGGGTTTTTTAAAAATGATTATTTCTGGGATGTTCTTGTCCGAAAATGATGTATAAATTATAATTCTAACTGAATGTTTCAGGGATTTCTCCTGGCCTTACTGTTCTGCTTCTTGAATGAAGAGGTAGGTTTATTCTGCTGCTTATACTCTATTGTCATATTGTCACGTATGCAGAGAGAACATACGAATGCAGTTGTTTCCCAGATTACTTGTTTATAGATTTGGGTTTTAGTTTGGATTTAGTTTGGTGTTATTAAATAATGGTAAGCAGGTTTTACAAGATGGTATATCGGTTTCATTATGCAACTTATCTATTTCATCAATTCAGATGTGATTATGTTTATATGAAAAAGATAATCGTACCACAACAGTAAATGTAGAAAGATATAACAGGTCTGAAGCTCTGTATGTTGTCAGAGAGTTACTGGCTCTTTCTGTTATGTTTCACCAACTGAAGCAATGTAACAGTGTTATATATGGGATCGCACTGTGTGTAAAAGGAAACATTCTGGTACTTGTTTTCGGGATGCGTTACAGTCACTCCCTCAGGGTCAGGCACCAACCGCTATGAGCTGGTCGGCCAGCGTGACTTCGACAGTGTGATCCAAAATATAACAATGTTACATTTGTTCACTAACTAAAATGTATGTATTTTAAACGGAAGCAATCAATCCATCAGAACGCTTTAAACACAGGACAAAAAGGGCGGATCCTGCAATGTGGATTCCACCACTTTTTGGCATGTGAAAGATAAAGATTCAAGGAATTTGATCGTAGTGACTAAACCTTGTGAAATAAGTTGTTGAGCTTAAAGCTGCTCTCTCTGCCTCAGGTGCCGTTTCTGGCAACTCGTAGAAACAAACCGAGATTTTACTCAAAATGTACACAAATGAATAGGGTCATTGGTTTGCTGGGGACATGGATAGATTGCACTGATATACCACTAACGTTATAAACTTTACATTGACCGACAGGTGCACGCTGAGATCAAGAGGATGTGGTACCGACGGAAGAGCAGACGAGGTGACAGTGTAGCTTTAACACGATCGTTTGTCGTGTCCTCCTTTAAACGGGCCTCTTACAATAACAGGCATCAGATTAGGAAAAACGGAATGATAACACCCACAGAGGTCAAGAAAAACGAGGATTTAATGAGAAAAATTCGTTCCAGGGCAATGAAGATGTTTAAAAAGCAAGGCAGTTCAGAGGAAGAGGATTTAACTGAACTTCAATTAATTGTTCAAGCTAAGATATCTAAAGACAAGAATGATAACCGGGCAGACTCAAACAGAGTGATTTGAACTGGGAAAATATGAACACGTCAAGGGTCAGAGGTGATTGAAAGCACAAGGTTCCCGAATTGCACCATAACATTGGGTGAATGTCTCTTTAGACAAAGCCGGTGTTGCCATGTTTATGAAGTGTGACAAAGGCGATGTCACCATGATTATGAAATGTGACAGAAATAGAGTGACCTCCTCGCACAAACCTATTTGTACGATGGAAAACCTCAACTCCCGATTCTTTCAAATTACACTAAGGTTACCGTGGTAACTTGATATCGCCTGTGGGCCCAGATAGATCAGACGTGGTCTCTGATAGCTCAGGGGGGGGGGGGGGTCATATGTAGCTAGTCATATGCCAGTAATCGTTGAACATAACGGTTGGTTCCACAACTTGAGAGGGCCAAAGTGACTGTTTGTGATACACAATTACGCTCAACTGCTCAGAATGCCTGTGCTCAACCTCGTTCAGTTTCTGTCTGCATGTAACATTCTCGTTCGTTTACATTCATGTTCCGATACTCGTCATATATTAGTCTAACACTTAGATTCTGAACATTTTGTTTTAAATGGAAACAAATATTGAAAGGACTTATTGAAATACGATCCAGGGGTGATATTGCGTTGAGTATCGTGACGTCAAGCGCTAGGTGACCAATGATTGCCAGCAATAGAATGAACTCATTGATAATGAAGTTACAAGTGATCATACCGTTAAGATGATTTGTGACTGAAAACAAATCGGAAATCATCGTACACGTTTGCCGTCATCCCATTGACACCGACACGACACAGCTTTTGTGTCCGTTGTGTTGTTTGTTTCAGTTTGTTTATTTGTGTCCTCTTGAGGCCATGTTTGTAGATAGCAGTATGACTACGGTATATGTAATGATGTTACCTGAGTAACGTCTATGTCTGTTTTGTTGTTATCTTGTGAAATATGTTTACTTTGTAATGTTTTTTATCAATCGAGGCTATAATGACATTACGTTATTTCTAAATGGTGTCCATAACTGAAGTTTTTAAGCTGATGATGTTTGTATTTTTAGCTCATCAGACTTGAAAGGCCCGATGGGCTTATGGCATGGCATGGTGTCCGGCGTCCGTCCATCCGTCCATCCGTCCGTCCATCCGTAAACTTTTCGCTTTTTCGACTTCTTCTCCAGAACCAATGACTCCACAGAACTGAAATTTTATGTGCAGACTCCTTGGCTAATGGGGATTCCAAATTGTAGATTTCGTGACCCCATGACCCCAAATGGGGTCACAGGGGTCACATCCTTAAAAACCTATTTTCATCTTCTTCTCCAGTTCCAAAAGGTCTAGAGAGCTGAACAGTTGTGTGCAGACTCCTTGGCCAATGGGGATTCTAAATTGTAGATTTTGGTCAAAGGTGATTCTTAATTGTAGGATTGGTGACCCTGTTACTCCAAATGTGGGTCACAGGGGTCATGATCTTAAAACCTATTTTTTGCTTGTTAACAATGTATTACTTGAGATAACTTAGATATTCAACCTTAGATAATAAATCAATGAAATCCTGATGAGCTACAGATCCCATGGCTCTATTTTTGTTTGTATTCCGGATAGTATGACCAAAAGTGGCCTTTAGCAAATCATTTATGAAGATTTTGCCTTGAATATTTACTTTGCATTTCATTCGCTCTTCAATCTGCAAAAGGTACAGTTAAGTTTACACAAAGGTATTAGCATACAGGTTTCGATGTGTGTTTAATAGCATGTCGAGAGATGTTAAAATGTTTACAAACGTTTTGATGAAGGTTTTGATATGAGATTACAGTTTAATCATTGAAATTATCTATCAGCATGCTCAGTTTAGGTTTGGTGATGCTGTTCCGTCGATTCTATCGTGTGCCAGATTGTTTAAAGGTAATGAAACGAAGTTGATTCAATGTTTTGTCCATATGTTAAAATATTAAATTCAGAATATATTTAGTAATAGCTATGTCTTATCTGCCCTTTGATGTCTATAAGAGAAATTAATGATATTATATCCTTTATATTAAGGTAATTTCAACAAAATACATGACATGATGGTCTTCAAAATGAAACATAAAAACATAAACATAGATTTAAAATGATAATATGTTATATAATAAATAATGATATTTATTTTTAATTTTCCTGACAAACGGTCCAAACTCTACCATCATCTTGCTTGTTGTGATGCCTTACAAATTTCAAGACATAGTTGACTTCGTTGATTGTTTAAAATGAAATTATGTTTGTTGTTTATTTATTGTATTTTGTTCGTTGTTTATGTTATGTAATACAAACCAGTCGTGATGATACATGTACATGAATACACCAGTGACAACTGTACATTCTTGTCTTGCTTTGTTGAAACCACCCAAGAGTCTGTATCACAAAGTACAAGCTTTTATGGATGTACAACTAGTTTATTCACTGACTGCGATTATTCAGTATAAGTTATAATTTCGTCATCAAGCAGATTTCGCAGTCGATGAATAAGTAAATGAATAATATATTAACATCTTGCTCCATCGGGATATTTTAATAAGTATTATTTAGCCATTGGTAACGCTTTTTAACAGTTTGTGAGAGCACTTACTTCAGCAAGAGCGGCGTGCAACAGCGCCTTTAAGACCCTGTTCCTGTGGTTCCATCGCAACTTCCCAATGCAAGGCATAACGCTTGCCAGTCTCCATAACTAGCTGATTTTGGCCTTGCAGTATTTCCTTAAGAAATCTGTGCTTAGAAATCCAGGCCAACTATGCATTTCTGGTCCAGCGATTGGCTATCTAGGCACATCAAAGCGAGGGAAATACTGCAAGGCTTAAATCAGCCAGTAACGCAGACTGGCAAGAGTTATGCCTTGCGTTTGGAAATTGGTTCCATCGGGGTACTACTATTTCACTCCGTTAGACTAGTAGTTCTACCCTGATTGTGTATACGTGAGTATATTGTGTTATTTTATACTCGTAAAGCTTACCGGCATGTTACGCATCGCTATTCAGTTGTATAATTTCATCCAATAGAGTGTGGTGATTTGAACGATTTCATTGGCTGGTACGATATCCGTGTTAGGAGAATAACGCAGCAATTAGGGTAGACAGGAAGTAGGCTAAGACGGAAGAATACTCACGAATGTTGTCAGTTGCGTGCTAATTGCTTGAAATGCTCAACCTAGTCTTGCCTTTGTCGTGACACAAAAAAACTGTGCACGCATTACACGACACCACTTGAATAAGATACGAACAAATTGAAACAAGTTCACGAATATATTGCGCAATTGGCATGCACTGGAGTGCGTGAAGAAATAACCAAACATTTGGTTATTTCTTTACGCATTAGTACGCACTCAGGAACAGTTAACGAATAAAATAACAATAAAAACATTAGGGCACGCTAAGCTAGTCACCTTTTAATGTGTAAGGTAGCCGTGAGATCATATCAATATCTGACATTCAGTTTATAGAACAGTGGTTGGACGTGGTCCTGTGCATAGCTATCAGTTAAAGTCAGCAACAACGGGCGTGGCTCGCTGGATGGGTGGGTTACCCGCCTCATTGCTGAATGAAAAACTGAGAGTTTGAAGGGTGATTCCCTGCCCCACACTGAGACATGAGTTGAGAAGCTCATGGTGTCACCTTGGGCAAGGGACTTTATTCGAAATGTGCCTTTGTTCACTCAGCAGTACAATTGAGTACCTGGTTCGGAAGTGCAGGCAATGTGACAGATAACCGTCGATTAGTAGCCCAGGTTGCATACTCCAAAGGGAGTTGAGAATGAAAAAGGAACGATGTCGGTCGCTACACCAGGGTAATAATGTGTGTAGCGCTTTGAGCATGGCCCTTTGTGTTGGGGAGTTCAGCGCAATATAAGTATCCTCATTATTATTAACAGTCACACAACGGAATTACTTCCTAAACATTTCTATGACGGTTTAACAAACGCTTTACTAAGGACATAGAGACACTTCTACAATTACGTCAATGGAGATATGCAACCAACATGATGGACGGATGGCCGTTGTGCCCTAGTGTTTAATAGTGCTATATTGTGTATATTTGGGGTCAATATCTCATTAGGAGATTTGGGCCTCGAATACCATCCAATCTGATAACTGGAATACTATATGAAATGTTCTACAGAAAATATGACTTGTGTAAGATGAAGGAGATATTGTTTTGACAAGTAGACTTTGCTCTGTCAACCCAGGTCACCACACTGCTTTTACTTCATCAAGGGATTATTCACAATGCTGTGACATCAAACTGCATCAAAATGAATAGATTTGTTTGAATAAGAAAAATTTAATATTTACGTGAGTGACAGATCTTGTGAACTTTGAACATTCTACCTGACTCAATGATAAAAGCATGGTATTAATCATGACAATACAGATACATTATGACTATATGTTTTTAAAGGTTTATGAAAAGACTTATTTTTAGTAGTGTTTTTTCCGCGCAGATTGAAATAGGTATATTAAACTTGCTTTAATTATTTAGTTTCACAGGGCACTCTTGAATGTTTGCTTATAACATTAGTTATACAGTATATTGAGATTATGGCACATGGCTTTTACGAAACGAGGTTACACACGACCTTCGCAACATTCACGACACACTATCGAGTGCCCATGGTATTCCATTTGAATCGAATTCATACCATCGAGAAGCTACGATCCACTTCCCTTGCGACGGCCAGCCATAATGTCGCCACGAACAAATGTTTTATAACGTCACATACGATGAAACACAGCGATGAAACAATTACTGCTCAGTAAACGGGATATCTCCACATGAACTCGTATCGCAAATCTTAACCCGGTTATGAGCAATACATTTCAGATTCATGATCAATAATCTTTCTAAACAGAATTATGTATCTATCAAGTAAAAAGTATGCCCTGGCTCTAACCACTTGCCAACCCTCTCCTATATTCCATCATACACGGACCACACATTAAATACAACTGTAACATACACGGGTGAGTGAGTGAGTTATTGTTTAACGCCGCTTCGGCAGTATTGCAGCCATTAGCGGCGAGATATTTAATTTATTTACCTAATTTAAAAAAGAAAATTGCAATTGAAAAACGGAACACGGCACGAAGGCCGCAAAAACATCAGCAAATTATCACAAGTTGAATAAAAGCTGATAATGAAAAGTTAAAATTTACAATTTGTCAATAAGGTGTATAGCCTTTAGAAAATCTAAAACACGATGCTCACCGAAATGAGTAAAAACTTGATTGATTGAAATAGAAGGATAAAAAGTTTCCCTGATATTGTAACATACACGGACTACACATTAAATACAACTGTAACCAAATATCAAAGATGTGATTAAAACGTGCATTCAATGGTATAATTGAGGCCGTAAAGTTGTCTCTCTCCTTCATATTCCTCGAAGCATAATTCTTTTCATTAACCTAAATATTGATTCTGTAACGTAATTGTTACATTCGATAGGCAGACGTTAACGTTTTCCGGGATAAACTAAACCATGTTACAGCTTCCAAACGATAAAATGACAAACCAACATTTTCCTTCCTTTTGAATGATCATAAGACGCAATCTCTATTTCATTTATTTAAATCAGTGTACTGTTTTGTATGTTGACGTCACAGTGAAAGAGATATCGCAAGATTAAAGTATCGATAATGTTTTTGTGGTAAAATATAAACGCAACATAATTACTGTAATATGAAATTAAATTCTTGTTCGGCCTTAAATTAGATTAACAAATAATATACGTAGGAGATTCACCACTGAATTTCCAACTCATAATTTATTTCCTTAATCAATGCAAAACATATTTGACAGAGATCAATTTCCTATAAGGGTTTTATATGTCCTTGCTTTACGTATTTAATTGTCTGGTGATTACTTGCAAAATATAAATCAAATCATGAACAAACTGAATTGCATTGCTATGACCAAACATAGGTAAATATTGTCGCCATTTGCTGTACTGGTTTGTTATATTAACATCAGTATTGTAAGACTTATGGTGTATACTCATCAACAAATTGCATTCAAATTCAACTTACTTATTTTATTCCCTTCTAACATAATCTAAATACAAGTAGAATATGCGTGTACATGTGAACATATTAATATTTGATATTAAGGATCTTTGATAAAGGTGAACTTTCACTGACTGATGTTGGCGCCTTTCCGTTACCTGGCACACATGTACGGAACTGGACAAGCTGATCGTATATAAGCAGTGTCACTTGCATGTCACTTGCAGTACTTGCATGTTACAGTATGTAAGGTTAACTTAAATCTGGCTTTCTGAAAGGAGGTCCCGGTAATGTTATGTTCTAATCGTTGGTGGCCTCAAGAAACCTCAGCTGGGTCATATTACCAACATAATATTGAAGATTAATGGTTTGAGACTCTAACAAGAAGGGTTAAACTGGCTGTAAAATGATACTTGTAAGGAACATCTGGATTGAGATTTGCCATTTGCTATAAGCAGATGAGACATGTGGACCAATGAAAGGCGATCTACAAACCATGCTGAGTCAAATCATAAAATACTAATGCTTCCTGTAAATAGTTGAGCTCACATTAAGTCAATAACATAATTTGTCGACATGGCCTTATGCAAAGCATCCACATTCCGTCGTCTCGTGTTAAGTCGTTTCACTGGTTAAAGATTTCACAACTATACTCATATTCTCCGCCTTGAGTACGATACAGTGGAGAGTATCACAACATTCAGCCCTTGGGACTGATGACGTTGCACTTGTGTACCTTATATCAGCAAATCGGATCCTGTACTCCTGTAATGTCTGTGATGAACGAGACAGGATCAAGTAAATATATATATGACGTTAGCGTCCACTTGACAGCAGGGAATTTTACACTTTATCATATCAGACATCCTCTAGATACTTATCTATGCCTGCAGCTCGCAAAGTAAACATGTGAATATCATCACAGTCGTACTACAGACACATCCCGAGTGTCTGTTCACTTCCTTGTGTATCTGAGTGCAAATATAATGTAATTTCGAATCCATTCAGACGTCAATTACATACTTTCAACTACCAAGGTGTACAAAATCATTCTGGAACTTATCCTGTTGTCATAAAGTTTGTAAGCTTTGGCAAGACGAATGATAACATTTCAACAATGTTGATATACTTAATTCTGACACAGGGGTTTGTATTGCTGAAACAAAACAGTTCCAAGGTCCAATACTTCGATACGATACACCCTATACACAGGACAAAAAGTGGTGGAATCCATTTGCCGGATCCTTCCGGATATTCCCAAATTTTGCCGGATCCTGTAGAATCTGGAGGAATCCGGAAGGATCCGGCAAGCGGATTCCACCACTTTCTGTCCTGTGATACTAGATAAATAAAGAAAGGGATGCAACGCGAGTTTTACCCCCTGCCCAAACAAATCCACATTAAAAAAATGTTATCACGCATTTTACATGTAATACATATTTCAGAATTAAAGCAAAGTGATTGCTCTTTCCTATGAAACAAACATCAACGAAATCGGTGCATTATGTTTCAAGCTACGACACTTGAAACACGATTTTTTACTCGTCAAACTTGAGTGGGCCAAAATGGTGTCTCAATACATCGATACAAATTGAGAAAAAAGGCGATATTTCATTCCTAGCAAAAGCAATCAATCTCGAAAAGAGATTACTCCTACCACTTAACATCCCTGATACATTTGACATACTTAAAACGTCCGTGGTATCTTACCGTAGCACCTTTATTGCAACTTTAAAGTAAAGTGAATAGTGAATTTTGAAATAGAAATTTCCATTACGAATTAACGAAAACAATTTCTTCACAAATAAATTTAATTAGTATAACAGAAAATACGGGACTGAAAATTGACTCTATTAATCGCTATTGGAAATTTTACAATCTCAAATAAAATTTCGAAATTTTGACTCTGTTCACTTCAACGAGGAGTCAGAAGAGTTAGGTGTAACTATGAGGTATGAACCTATGTGTATTGATATATTAGGTACATTCCTGTACAGATGTTGACACTTTGCCCTTTATCTGGAACTATAGCTGGTACTTAATGAAAACCAAAATTATTTGATAGATGCCATGGGCAGGATCAATCTTTTCCCAGGGGTCTTTCGACATCAGTCTGTTTTCATTGCGGCTACATTCAGTTGGTATTGGCATGCTCGTGGATGTCAGTTTCTCGAAAAGTAATTAAACTTCTGACTAAAATGACAGGAAGACGATGCTCTGATTAATTAATATTTAAACTTGATGACTTCCCGATCCTGATGATAGGCAGTGTTGCTGCGAGCATGATTACCTTTGTATTATCACATTTATCGTAATTCATTAGCACTTAGCAGTGTCTACTGACATATTGACATCCAATTAGTATGTGTAAGGCTCAATTCGTCTGATCGGCATGAAAGTAAATATGTTGTATTTAAAATGCTTGCAGGAAAATGTGTTTTAGCAGGGATAACAACTTGAATAAAACAGGTAAGGTATATCATTTTAAGTCTTTTAATTACATTAGCAAACATTGGTAAACATGGTTTTACACTTAGTTATTTCCTGATATTTTGCCAAAAGCAATGTCTGTAAAGAGAAGAAATAAACACCCTCGTATATATCTTCAGCAGAATGGCAGAGGTTACAAAATGGCACTTGACACAGACCATGTGCTACTCCGGGAGGAGAGGAGCTCATTTACCTGGAGTCTAACACATCGACCTTGCTCTACCTTTAATAACTACCGATAAGGTTAGGTGTATTTAGAGAACGTTGTAGGTTCTACTCACTTAACAATCGCCCTCTTATCTTTCTCCAATGATTAATTGTGGCCAAGAGCTTGCCCTTTTGTACCATTTCAGATGTCGTGTACTTGGTTGTTCAAAATGTATATAATTACAGTAAGATTATGTAAGTAGGGATTTCGTGAAATCCCTCAAAGTTTTGGGAAATAAACAGTCCATTATTTCACAATTCCACTGAACACATTTTAATCAAATTCGAATATTACAATCACAAAATGATATTGTGCTCTTGGATGACGGTTGTAAGCATAATGACATTTATAATTCAAGCCGTTATGCTCGGGACTAAACAGTACTGTAGGGAATGGAAGATGTGCTATAAAATCATACAAATGACAAGAAGAACTCATGAGGGTACACATGGACTGTATGCTTGATTGTATGCTAACGTTCCTACCGATGCCGTGAACTCTTCAAGTCTTACTGTGTAGTTGTCAAGAGAAGAGGAAGCGACCCAAGACTACTGGGGATGTTGTAAAGCCTATTCTATCAAATGAATTCAACTCTCGGGGACAAGTAAATCCGATTGATATGTTGCCATCCCAACAAGGCCCATATAAGTGGGTTATCGTGTACCAGTGCCACCTTATGAAGTTTGTCATTCTGAAACTTAAACACAAGAAGGTTGTTCCTTGTATGAATATACAATGGGTTCCAGATGGCATTCTTTATATATACGTGGAAGAGGGATGGTCAGTGAGCATCCATATAGTAAGTAGTTTAGTTTGTATTAGTAGCTGTAAACGCATATGAACTGTTAACATACTTATTGACTCATTTCAGTTGGTCCAAACCTGTTTACAGCACAACGTATTATACAGACATTAGAGATACATGCACTTCATCATCATCATCATAACATATTTGTAATGCGCTGTTTTCCATGTAGATCATGCTCAAAGCGCAAACAGAATTGAGGAAAATGTCAGCAGTTCAGTTGAAAGGCTTCTCTGAACAAATGAGTTTTTAGCAGTGTTTTGAAACTCTGAAAGTCACAACAATCTCTGAGGTCTTGTGGCAGTGCATGCCAAGCAACTGGTGCTGCATAGGCGAAGGATCTGTTCCCGTACTGTACTCTTCTAGATTTAGGGACTACGAGCAGATTCTTGTCTTGTGACCGGAGCGAACGAGGTGGATTGTAAGATAGACCTGATAGACGCAGATGAAAGGGAACTTACGCTCTAATGCATTTACTGTTTTGCCGTTGTGATGTGGATGCATAGTGTGTCTTTTTGAAAATGCATATACACATGTAAAGGTAATTTGAGTATGGTATCTTAATGGGTTTATATTACAGAATTATTCCCTTGAACCACATGTGCCACTGCAATTATGGACGAGGCATGGGCAAAGCAAACAAAATTTATATATCAATCTAGATCTTAATAATTTTATTAATATATCACACTATATAAAGTTGTCTTGCACATTAAACAATAACTGATGCACGTTTCTGTATAACAAAGGCAATACTCTTTTTACATGTGTTGACATAATATTGTAACAGTGTTAATGGTAAACGTATGATAAATTAGTTATTTAACATATCTTACAAGTTGATAAAAGTGACAAAAGTGGAAAAGTTGACATTGTTATGTTTTGGGTATGAACTGTTAACTGCAAGTGCCAAACACAATAGATCCAGCTTAACATTTGTAACAGTGTATACGTGTGTACACATAATTACCAGACAATGATAAATAACTGTGCACTACATTGTTTATGTTCACTGGACTTTTTATCAGCATAACTTGTTATTGAGATAAACACTGGTCATGCTGAAGGATAACATCAGTCAGGCTTCTCTGTCCTGCTATCCCACTGAGAAGATATATTCTTGGATCCGCTGGAGGCCACTGATGTAGATTGATGACCCGTGGTATTGTTCTCTCCAGGATTACACCCCAGGAGGGACCGTGAGCGTAGTTCATTCAAGGGATTTTATTTGTCTATAGGCCACAGGCCCGTATACAAAATATATACAGATTTACATATATGTACAATGAATAGTTCAATTTGATTACAATGCATACAACATGCTACATTACGTAATGGGTATTATGATATCTTAATGTAATGACAAATAATTTGATCTTTGTTCATAGGCTTGGTATAAATATTTACAAAGGTTTCTCAAGAGTGTTTCATTATTAGTAGTTAACAGTGATTTCAGTTTATGCTTGTTAGGATGTTGACAATATACCGGTGGTAAATATTTTAATCTAAGAGATTTGTAAACATTACATATAAATAAGAAGTGATACTCGTCTTCTATTCCTAAATTGCATAATGGGCAGTTTCGTTCCGTTACATCTATATTTTGCCATCTCCCTTCATTATTCTTTAGTCTTAACAATCCACATCGAAGTTTAATCATGATCTTACGAAACTTTCTGTCAAAAATATATGATAAATACTTTTCAGGAGCTAGGAGACTTTTGAATTCTCTATATACACGATATCGTGAGCTATTATTTAATATACATGTCCATGATTGGAAAAAAATATTGATTGCAACTGTTTTGAAATTATTTAAAAACGAAACTTTATCTCCGACCGTCTGGGAAATCCAAACATACCCAAAACCATGAGAAAAAAGGATATTTCTTATATATGAAGCATATGTATTATAGCCACAATTATCATAGTACATTTGCATTTTATAGACTTTAAAAGGAATTCTGTTTTCATTCATACGAGTAATCTTTAACCAATATTGTAAAGTTTTATACATAGTTTATAGTTAAATTTGATTAACATGACTATCTTGTTTTAAACTAAGTAACACATTACAAAGAACACAACAGTTAAATATTACAATGTTAAAGGAATTTACTTCTCTCCATAAAGGGTCTACTTAAATGAATTCTTCCCTTGTAATCTGTGTTCTTGTTATTGTGCAGCAAGAGATAGAATCCTGACAGTTTGCAATCAGATTGTTTTTTTGTTTTTTTCTCAATAAATGTGTATTCGTTCCAATTGTTACATATTCAAACAGAAGAGTCAAACAACAAGGCATATAGTCGGACTATGAATAGGTAAATACAAGTTATTATAGACATAATAATTAGTTGCAGAAGACTGGGATGAGTGAATTCCATTTTTGATGGATTTTTTCAATTTCATTGTTTTTCTTTGAGATGAATTTTTCAAAAGAAAATATTTCTTTAAATACCATTTTAGAACTGTTGAATTTTGGAACTGTATTTCAAATATTACACAAATGGATATGTTTTTGGCAGAGATAATGATTAGCTAATGATTAAAATGATAAAACATTTACTTCCATTCAAGATTTTGATTTGTTAAAAAGTTAACAGTTTATATGAATACTGTTTTAGAGATGTTGAATTAAAAATACGAGATAGATTTATTAAATCTATCATCAATACAAACAATGACGAATGGTACTTGAGAATAAACTGTTTTATAACAGATACCGAAATGACTATAAATATAAATGAGTGCACTGCAATTAGAATTTCATTATTTATGATCGAGGAACAATGTTGTTGTAGTGTATCAAAGTTTACATGACATAGAATTAACTTATAATTCCACTTCATAAGTCGAACCATGAAGATAATGAATTTTAATGCTTTGATTAATCTTATATTATGACATTGTTGCCATTTGTTGAATGTTATTTTTCATATCGACAAAGTGAAAACAACTCACAATTTCGAACCGGAGCGAAAGCTGTTACGATTAAATGTGAGGTATGAAATTAATTTTTTTAGTTAAGGTATGGTACATTAAAAACTTACTCCTGAAGTGGAAACACCATCACCGCTTTTGATTTCGCCATTTGACGATGCCCCAAAGGTTTAACAGAGTACAGGATATTTTCACAAGATACACAAGTAGCTAAACAAAATGTCAGGAGGCATCTGTATGTGGATCCAAAAAAGACAGTTGTTAAAGTTCGCAATTATTTGAAATCATCACTATAAATGAAAACTAATTTGTACGATTCTATGGTTATGACCAATCATTTAAAAGGTTCTTCCTACAGTTCCGGGTATGCAACACCGCTTCATTCCTTTGATATAGGCATATTTGTGGATGTCACTTTCTTGAATAAATATTTTTCCTTTTTCCTGACTGTAATTACATGAAGTTGATAATTAATCGATTATTTCATTTAAACATGATGACATTCCGACCTTGGTGATAGGCATTGTTCCTGCTGCCTTTGCATTATTACCTTTGTCACAATCCATTTTCACCAAGCAATGCCTACTGACATACTGACCTAGACACTTATAGCCTCTGTAGGATACACCTGTTCTGTGCAAGGTCCAATTAAAAAGCATGAACAGGCTTGTATTCATAATGCTTTCAGCATAATCTGTGATAACATGGATAACGACTTGTGTGATACAGGAGGGTAGAATCACTGATGTAATAGTCCTGTAATTGGTTAGGAAACTTGGTAAGCATGGTTTTATAGTTTAGCTATTTCCTGATCCTTGGCCCAACGCAATGTCTGTACAGAGAAGCAATAAACATCGTAGATATCTTCAGCAGAATGGCGGAGGTAACAAAGTGGCACTTGACACATCCTGTGTGCTACTCCGGGAGGAGAGTAGCTCATTTACCCGGAGTCTAACACATCGACCTTGCTCTACCTTTATTCAGGATAACGTTAGTTGTATTCAGAGAACGCTGAGGTACGAGGGGCGTTCAATAAGTGTTGCAACTTCAATATAAAACCAACTCGCGTAGTAAATTTTTTACTTTTATTTTTCAATATAGTTACCCTTCACCTCAATACACTTATTCCATTTCTCTTTAAGACTTTTGATGCCGCTTTTGTAGAAGTCTTCCGTTTGCCCCCCTAACCACGCCTCTGTGGCAGCTTTGACGTCTTCATCATCCCGGAAGTGCCTTCCACGTAGGGCGGATTTCAGGTTTCTGAACAGGAAGTAGTCACTGGGGGCTAGGTCTGGGCTGTAGGGTGGGTGGTTAAGCTGTTCGAATCCACAATCACGTAAAGCGGCCTGTGCAACTCTTGACTTGTGGACTGGAGCGTTGTCATGCAAAATCAGAACACCACGTGTCAACATTCCACGGCGTTTCTGTCGAATTGTCTTTCGCAATTCTTGCATTAGGTTGGCATAATATTGACCATTCATTGTAGTTTTGGTTGGCAAGTAATCAATTAATAATATGCTTTTTGCATCCCAAAGGATTGTCGCCATAACCTTGCCAGCTGATGGTTGAGTGCGAAACTTCAGGGGAGGCGGTGAACTCGGGTGCTTCCATTGCTTGGATTCCAGTTTAGTTTCCGGGTCCCAGTGGTGGATCCAGGTTTCGTCACCTGTCACCAGACGAGATAAAAACCTGGCTTCATCCGCATTAAACCGATCCAGGAGCTCCATGCAACTTTCGGTTCTTTTCTGGCGATCTTGTGCTGTGAGGTTTCTGGGTACCCATCTTGCAGATACCTTGGACATACCAAGATGGTCATGATTATTTTTTCAACACTTCCAACTGATATCTGGAATTGACACTTCAGAAACTTTAACACGGCGGTCAGCTAAAATTCGTCTTTCGATAGCGGCAATAACTTCCGGTCGGGTGCCTTCAGATGGCCTGCCTGACCGTGGGTCATCGTCTAAGGACTCCCTGCCCCGCTTGAACTGAAGAGACCAGCGACAAACTGTTGAAAAGTTAGGAGCATCCTTACCCATCACATTACACACGATTATGTATTTCTGTAGCTTTGCATCCCTCTTTAGTAAGGAACTTGATCACAGCGCGTTGTTCATGTTTGAGAAAATCCATGATTATGGAGACCCCTAGGTCAGCGCAGCTATTATATCTAAATAATTGTTATGTCTAGAAATTGTTTTGACATGTGTCAATGTTATGTTTTGACTATAGTAACACCTGCTATAAGCTGACACTGTTTATGTAAACACCAATGCCCCGCTTGCAACACTTATTGAACGCCCCTCGTAGTTGTGACTCGTTACATTATACATGTTATCTTTCCTCAGTAATCAATTGTGCCAAGCAACTTGTCCTTTGTTCTGTTTCAGTTGCCCAAGTACTCGATCTTTCATGTTATTATTTTATTTTATGTTATTAGTTAAATTGGTAAATACTGAGTCCTCATGTCATGTCACCAAGGTTCGCAAAGTACAGTGTTTATTCCTAATGCAGGATATTGACCATCCCAAAACAGACTCTCATGATAACCACTATATGTTTATGCCTCCGAGTACATATAGCAGTTTAAAGATACCAATTATTACCTTTTGATATCATCTGAATATAATTGTAATTTTCACTGTATTCCAGAGTAAATAGTTCCTGTGTATTTCTACCTTTAACTTAAACAATTATGGGGTCTCTGAAATACCTCATTTCTGAAACTCAAACCACTAAAATTTTTCAATTTGACAAAGTGAATGCAATTAAGATATTACGGTTGTGTAAAATGTTTCCTTTTAAGAAATTTTGGTAATTAGGCAAAGTGGCTGTATTTGTGATGAAAGTTTACAGTTATCAGTATTGATAGACCTTTGAACGAAAAAGGTCAATTAATGATCTTCGATAACTTTTTTCTAACGTTTGGAACTTTGGATGTCTGGCAATGTTAGATTACGGGAATGTTTTCCTAAATTACTTGAACTCATCAATAGGCATTGCAAGAGTTCACTCAACCAAACAAGAGCTGTCACGTTTCGTAAGTTTCATCATCGGGAAAACTGTCATAGTTGTTGAATGTCTGTCATTGTCTACCATGATATTTCTGAAAAATGAAAAATGTAGACAGCAATATCTTTAGCATACAATTATAATTGACAATTCAGTACTAAGAGCTTCAGCAACTGGTAAATTGTGTTATACATGTATAGAGAGACGTAAGTAGACTGGTAACACAGTAACGGTTTGTCACTCGCATTTAGTCATAAACAGATCAAATCATTTTTGCTGCTGATCAACAAATGTGACGCTGAGTGATATTTCTATATTTTTATACCCTTACAAACAAAGGGATTCAACATAGTGTCACCAAGTTTACAAGTAATTATTATCATTGGCCGAGGAGACTAGATTACAGCTTGTTTAGGTACTTAGTGTTTGAAGAAGAACAGGGTTAAGACGTACAACTGTTGTGTTTATGTAGCGTGTTGGTAATGAAGAACCAGTTACCTCGATTATACATTCCATGTGTATATAATAACGAGTTCTCGGGTGTAACACCGGAAGTGTGCTTCTTATGAGAGCTAGCAGACCGCATGGCTGCTGATTCTACTTAGCCACATGTAAACCAGTCACACGAATGAATACACTTTATTCCCCGGAACAACAAGTGTTTGTTATGCGCCCAAGTCATCACAGTTTATAATAGGTCAAGTAGCCCCTTAATCTTCAGTTTGTAATCCTAATCGGGTGAGAAGTCTGTGTATAGATCTAAGGCTTTCTAAGGCGTATATTCCTTGATACGTTGACGATAACAGTTAAAGACCATCACCCCTTTGACCCTTATTAAAGGTCACAACTCTACCAAATCTTCAAAATTTGCTTTCAGGGTTTTGCCCCTATGACCCATTTCCACAGAAGTCACAAAATCTACGAATCATAATCTCCATTTTACATACAGCCACGGGCAACTGGATGCGGTTTTCTTGTAATTGACTTGACTCACAATTTTCCCACGATGTCAATGGACTGTCATATTAATCATACTTTTGGAAACCATCGCTAATAATATTTTTAAAAATATTAAATTTAATTGTTCATTAAACAAAACATGTAGTCGTTCCTTTTACATTTTACAAATGTTGACCGATAAACATACGTTATGTGCAGTGATCATATTCGTTAATACTAGCTGCCGTTTAAGAAGGGCAAATACATTTTGACAAGAGAATGAAATAGGCTAAACATGGCATATCAGATTTATTCCTGATCATCTTGTAAGGTTATCACCAACAATTGCAATACCAGGCACCTATCAGTGTATTGAATATTCCAGCACACAATGGCAACCAAACTTCATTCAAAGTAAAACAACTAGTAGTTGAGATGTTTTTACATTCATCATCATTCCAATAGATGTAAATGTACACAGTTTAAAATACTGAACTTATTAGGAATGTATCTTGAGCAATGTACTATTACTTCGTGTGGCCACTGACAACAGTACTTCTTCTGTTTGGACTCTCACTTGCAGTATCAGACACATACCACTAGTACTGAATGTTCCAACATTCCAGAAAAAGTAAGAAAATAAATTGGACAGCTAAATCCTTACTTCACTGCTCATTACCGACTTCCAAGCCATACTTAAGTAGATTCATAATACATATATAGTTCAAAGTCCAGTAGTTTCATATATAGCTATATAAACTCGATCTAATATACTCATATACATCCTGCCCTATGCAGTATAAACAATAGAACATACCACATCAAGCCGTCCATTCATTCAATTGATAACCAAAATAATGTACTTAGCTACGCCCAATACTAAAATTATCTTGATTCACAACAGCTGTAGAGTGCTGTAGAGTGCCAGAATACAACATAAGTACATTGCAAGTGTAATCATGACATTCCAATAATTACCACCCTGATGTGATTGAGTTTTTAGTTGCTGAAAACAGCTGAGAAATTTTCACACAGACTTGTAATAACCAGAATATTTGAACTACACAGCGTACATTTGCTGCAACCTCTTGAGAAACAACGCAGCCATGAGGGTATGAGACTCGTTGGACATGTTGAGGTATGTAATGTTATCGACATCAGTCTGTTTTCATTGCGGCTACATTCAGTTGGTATTGGCATGCTCGTTGATGTCAGTTTCTCGATAAGTCATTAAACTTCTGACTAAAATGACAGGAAGATGATACTCTGATTAATTAATATTTAAACTTGATGACCTCCCGATCCTGATGATAGGCAGTGTTGCTGCGAGCATGGTTACCTTTGTATTATCACATTTATCGTAATTCATTAGCACTTAGCAGTGTCTACTGACATATCGACATTCAGTTAGAATGTGTAAGGCTCAATTCGTCTGATCCGCATGAAAGTAAATATGTTGTATTTAAAATTCTTGCAGGAAAATGTGTTTTAGCATGGATAACAACTTGAATGAAATAGGTAAGTTAAATCATTCAGTTAAGGCTTTTAATTACATTAGCGAACATTGGTATTGGTATACCTTGATTCTTGGCCCATAGCAATATATGTAAAGAGAAGTAATAATCACCCTCGTATATATATCTTCAGCAGAATGGCAGAGGTTACAAAGTGGCACTTGAAAAAAAACATGTGCTACTCCGGGAGGAGAGTAGCTCATTTACCTGGAGTCTAACACATCGACATTGCTCTACCTTTAATAACTACCGATAAGGTTAGGTGTATTTAAAGAACGTTGTAGGTTCTACTCACTTAGCAATCGCCCTCTTATCTTTCTCCAATGATTAATTGTGCCCAAGAGCCCTTTTGTACCATTTCAGATGTCGTATACTTGGTTGTTCAAAATGTATAATATTACAGTAAGATTATGTAAGTAGGGATTTCGTGAAATCCCTCAAAGTTTTTAAAATGCATATACACATGTTAAGGTAATTTGAGTTTGGTATCGTAATTGGTTTATATTACAGAATTAATCCGTTGAACCCCAGGTGCCACTGCGAATGTGGACGAGGCATGGGCAACGCAAAAATTTATATATCAATCTAGATCTTAATAATTTTATCAATATATCACACTATATAAAGTTGTCTTGCACATTAAACAATATTTGTATGCAAGTTTCTGTATATTAAAGGAAATACTCTTTTTACAGGTGTTGACATAAGATATATTGTTACAGTATGAATGGTAAACGTATGATAAATTAGTTGTTTAACATATCTTACAAGTTTTGCTTTGGTAATAGCTATAAGTGATAAAAGTGACATAAGTGGAAAAGTTGACATTGTTATGTTTTGGGGATGAACTGTTAACTGCAAGTACCAAACACAGTAGATGCAGCTAAACATTTGTAACAGTGTATACGTTTGTACACATAATTACCAGACAATGATAAATTACTGTGCACTGTTTATGTCCACCGGACTTTTTATCAGCATAATGTGTTATTGAGATACACACTGGTCATGCTGAAGGATAACATCAGTCAGGTTTCTCTGTCCTGCTATCCCACTGAGAAGATATATTCTTGGATCGGCTGGAGGCCACTGATGTAGATTGACGACTTCCTGTGCTATTGTTCAGCTTTCGGTCCAGGATTACACCCCAGGAGGAACCGTGGGCGTAGTTAAATTTGATTAACATGACTACCTTGTTTTAAACTAAGTAACACGATACAAAGAACACAAGAGTTAAATATTACAATGAATACACTATTATATTTATTTTGTTTTAATATACCTCATAATCATTCATTAAACACCGTAAACATCCCATCTCTAAATAAAGTTGTGGTTATTCCTGTCAGGTTATAACATTTAACCATAAGTTGTCGTATTCAATGAAAATACATAGCAAACATGACAAATAGAGAATCGCACCAAAGTGTCTTCTGATATCAAATATAACACGAGTTGATAAAAGTTACAAATATATATAGATATTTTTACTTTTATCAACGAGTGTTGGTATATTTGATATCAGAAGACACGTTGGTGAGATTCTATGTATCATCCAAATTCATTCTTATTAGGAAAATAGTGTACATCTCTGCCATTTGACTTCAGTGCGGTGAGGTCATGGCATTGTGACATCATCATGTTTATGACGTTATAGCAGGGAAATGTCATTACTCGATGATGTAAAAGCATTGTGATATCATGTAGTTGACGGTGACAGGGCATTGTGCAAAATCTACTGCCACAGAGATATCTCCTAGAAGATATCGCTTGATCTCACACAAGCGATATCTCCTGTGTAACACAGGTTTGGGTGATAAAGACAATTGCTTTCCGTTCTCCTATTGCGAGTCCTCTACTCACTATTATAATGGAAACAGCATCCGGTCCCTTGTTTATTGTAGGTTTCAGTTACCCATAGCTAGATGAGGACGTTTAAACCATTTATAAATGTGAATGTATTGAACAGATTGTTTGTTTTGATAGTTATGCATATATATAAAATTAAATGTCATATAAAAAATGTTATATATTGTATTTTTCTAAAATCCAAATTACGCTTCTGCTGTGGACCAGAGCCAGTGATGAGTAATGATTGCAAGGACGTTTGTTGACAGGGACAATCTTTAATCTGCTCTGTATGGCCAGTGTCATTGGTCAGATGGAACTGGACTATCTAAATACACTGCAACTAACTCTAACTAATTGGAGGTAAGCCATACAGTATCAAGTATCAAAATAGTTCTGTGGTTTTCAAAATAGTTTGTTTGATTTGATACGTGCCAAAATACCGTATGTGCTGATTTCAGTTCAAATAATGTCACTCAACTTGCATATTCATCCACATTCCCTAAATATCTGATAATATGTGTTTTCAAGGCAACCAAGCTACATTATCATGTAAGTGGAAAAATGGTAATATTAACGTATTTGAAAATACTTATTCTATCAATATTTTCTTCTGGCTGGATTGAAACCAATGTGTTAAACTTGATTCAGTTTTGACATATAATTTCTCGAGGCGATAATGCAGGCGTGCCTAATTATAACGTACCCCTCGATCGGTGACGTATGACGTGGCTATTTGAATCCCTGAAGTGTGTGTAACAAGAGTTAACGTGTTGATGGGATGGTTTGTTGATGAGAACTTGTAGCTTGACATAGAACGGACGTGATGTTGATGAATGAATACTCATCGTAACAGTACTCACATGTCTAAGGATACCTTTGCATTTGAATTCACTGCGTACCTTCCAATCACGATCTTGTTATATCATTAAAGCTATGAAACCCAAATCAATGTTGTATATCATTGATCACCCCTGACCACGCCTTGAGTCATGGATCATTTCTCCTGGTGAAGTACAGTTTCAGAAAGTGATTTTAATTTCAGTATCAATTTAATAGTGCCTTCATCAATATGTGACATTATTTCATGCAATATATAGAGATAACTATATCTTTATTCAGTTGAATTACATAAGAATAGTCAGAACACGTAGTCTACTTATCTTGCATTGACATCACGAGCACTTGTTTTACGACTTCACTGACGACAAAACACAGTGATGAAACAGTGACTGCATGACAAACGGGGTATCTGCACAAGACTGTTCGCATCGACAATATCAAATTGGTTATTTTGAAGCATGTGAACTTCCTGAATGCAAACAATTTCCCAACAAGCTAATCTCTCTAGAAAAAAAACAAGTGCTTGCTCTAACCACCTGTCAATAAACTATGTCGTACATGAAGCACACATTTAAGGTACATCCATTGTGTTGTTAGGGTCACATAAAAAAACCGTTATAAATGGTGTTACTTTATCGAGAAGTACCGACTGTCACCGAAAACTACCATATTGATGACAGTTGACTGGGTATATTGACGATATGAAGGTAAAAGTAGTGATTTCTGATCGAAAACCGGACAATGCGTCGCGATTGATGCGCGCCAATGAGTCAAACATAATTTTGGAAAGTCATTTATAATAGACAAAGTGCCAAATTTGAGTTGATAATGTTTGATAGGTCATATTACTACTGTGCATGTAAAGTGGGTCTGCAGCTTCGGTTTCTACACAAGTATAATGATGCTATTCAATTGTAATTGGAAACTAGTAATTATGATATATTTGGCGTTTGAGGATGAATAGGCAAGCTGAGTGAATTTATTTGTACTGTAAAGGGCACATATTGTGTGTTGGAACGTATTAAAGCCAAATTTAATGAAACGCAATGGATGCACCTAATATTCAACTGTAATCAAAATATCAAAACATGTGAGTTCTTTTGTGCATCAATGCTATAATTGAAGCCGTGAAGTTATATGTCCTTTTCATGTTCGTCGAAAAATATTTCCTCTCATTACCCTAAATGGTTTATTTCTGTAACATCATTGTTCACTCAATTGCAATCGATAGGCTGACATTAATGAAAGCCGTGTTCAAGTAAGGCATTTATGGTTTCCAAAATATTAAATGGCATATGATTTATCATGAGATGTTATCTGCATCATTTATGTAATTCAGTGAACGGTTTTTATGTAGACGTCAAGAAGTGAAAAATATAGTGCAAGATTGAACCATCGTTCATTTCGTGGAAGACATCAACCGTTTATAACAATAAAATGTAAGTATATATGAGTTCAGCTTTATATACACTAAGAAAAAGTTAAGCACCCCCCTGACATTTTCATATAGCTGAATGTCATAAACAAGTAAGCTCTGCTTAACACATTCGCATTGGTATTGTCACTTCTAAATGTTATGTGTAGACCCTAGTGTACATGTTCAATAAGAATGATCAGCCACGTAGCCGGATGACACACTGCACCCTACGTCTCATGCCTCCAGTCAGACATCGGATATGTACTTGTGTCAATAACATCCACTCAGCATGCAGATCCATGAGGGTTCAGATCTGGGCTTACTGCTGGCCAGGGTAGAGTTGTCACTGCGTTGTCTCGCATGTAATCGACAAAGGCACGTGATCGATGAGGCCGGGCGTTGTCGTCCATGTACTTTGGTCGTGTAGCGACCGGCTGTAGCACGTCCCGACTGTGTTAAGATCCCGTTTAGTTGCCCCTGACGGTGACCAAATCCAGCTTGCCGTTGTCGATTACATGCAGTCATGAGACAGGTATCCCCATACCATAACAGAGCCACCTCCATACGCAACAGTTGGCTAGATGTTCCTGCCGATTTGAGGCGATTATTGACTGTTCTGGTGATGATGGTTCGATTTGTCAGGAAGGGTTCTCGGCGTACATGTCTAAGAAGGTGCCTGTCCTCTCGAGGTGTAGTGACAGTAGGTCGTCCAGACCTTGGACGATCCGTTGCACTTCCTGTCTGCACATGCTTCCGGACTAAACGACTAACATCAGTGTAATGGTGGCCTAGATTTCGTCCTATCGCCTCAAATGACATTCCTGCAGAGTGCATACCAATAATTTGATTTCGGAGATCAATTGACAATCGTCTTCGTGCCATGTTCAATAGATACATGTATGCTTGAATGGTTATGGAAAGCAACGTTACATACCACCAAATGCAGTTGGGCTATACTGCTTTTTGTGATCCTCGAGCGTAGCATGTTGCACGTGTAGGCGCGACTGTCGCGCATCACTGGTTTTAACGTATCGCACAAACACTACTCTTTTCATAAATGAACTTTGTTGAACTATTTAAACTATTAACGAAAATATATCATCACAAATATCAGGGGTGCTTAATCTATTTCTTTGTGTATTCTATAAGTTCGATATATAAGTGAATCATCACTCATATCCGGTCCAAGGCCAGTATTCAAGATGGCCGATCGTGACTACCTTATTTTTATGGTATGTGGATGAGTAGGTATACTCATTTGTACATATGGAGTCTGGCGCATGTATACAAAATCTTAAATTACCCAATAAGTTGTCAAATGCGAAATATGTTGTTGTTTGCTGAAAGTCGAATAACAGATTGCTCTATATTTGGTGATGTGATGATTAAAACATTTATTTCCATTCAAGATTTTGATTGGTTAACAAGTTAACAGTTTATATGAATACTGTTTTAGAGATGTTGAATTAACAATACGAGATATATTTATTAAAGTTATTAACAATATAAACAATGACGAATAGTACTTGATAATAAACTGTTTTATAACAGATACCGAAATGACAATATATATATATATATATATATACAATGTACCTAATAAATCATATAAAGAAGCTAGTGATTAAGTCTGTTAAAGAAAATAAAACCTCTCTGTTTTGTTCGATGTTAATTCGTTTATTCATATAGACAATACTTTCAAGTAAACAAAACACTAAATATTATTTCGAAGGGTCACCTACTTAGCAAGATATCGCGATTCAAATTGAGTAAAATTGTCTTGCTAATTATCTCATTCTTGAAACAGTTTTCCGCGGTTACTCAGTGTAGCATAACCTTCGTTAGCGATGTGACGTCATACACAGGAGTTAACACAATGAAATACTTAGGCGAATTCGTTTAAAACACAATAAACAAATTTTGACATTGTAAGTTTCCGATAAAATGGGTATGTGTGCGTCTGTAGGGAGTAATTTCGGAGTTTTTGAAGCATATTTCGATATTTAATCGCTGGTTTTAGTTTTGTTGTTTTGAAATGAATAACTGACAAGTAAAAAATAAAACGATCATGCAATTTTTTTAAATCATAAACGTCATTATTATGTCAATTGTTGTTGTGCTTGACTTTGTGTTTGAAATGGCCTATAGTTTGAGGTCTACTGCGTCAATATTTCTCATGGTGATTTTTTTTGTAATATTGACAATAGAATAATTGCATTATAACTAACTGTTACTGATTTACAGTTTTTAGAAAAAAACATTATTCCGGCTATCGTTAAATATATAATAGTGTACATTTACAATCACTTAGATTCAGTATAATACCACTGGCCTAAAATATACATTTATAGATACAGCATCGCATGAGCTTCACTGAAAAATCAGGCTTTATCATTTTCCTAACATGATATAAAAAAGGCATAAATTATTTAAACATTTACATTGGTTGAGGACATCACATTTAGAAAACTGTATTGTGATATGGGATATTTCAAATATTTACCAAGAATAGTACTATAATAGTAGTCTAGCTATGCTTTACAGTAACAGGATAACATCATCTTCAATCAGATTAAGCTTAGGCAATTTACAAAAAGGAAAAGTCTCTAAATTAAGTTTGAATTTACCGCGTAACTTAGACTCTAAGGAAAAGAAATCATCACTTCATCATTGTATGCAACAATGTTTTTAGGAGAATGAGCTGGTCCATTTTCCTTACATTTATATTGCAAGTAGGTTTTACTTAACTGTTTAAAACGTATCGATAAATATATGGAATACGTATCTTTCCCATTTTTAAATGAATGAATTGGAAGTAAAGAAATTTGTTCGTTTAAACATCGGTACAATTCCGAATGTGCAAGAGGGGGTGTGACAGGATGACAGGATGGGATGTGATACAGGAAGTTACATAACAGTCAGATGGGGCCTAAGATTTAACGAGATGACAATCCTTTGATGTCAAGAGCAGGATGACACGATTGATGTTGTGTTAACGAACTTATAGTAAAGTGTTAGTGTATTTTTTGCAATGTGTCAAACATACTAAACTCGTATTGGTCAAAGCAAACGGCCAATAAACTTTCCAAAGTGCAGAAAATCCATAGAAGTAAGAAACAGATATGTCCATAATGATTAATGACAACGGTAGGTAGGTAGGTTTTGTTGTATTTATCTTTCTTAAAATTGTTAAGTAATTTTCATTATGTCCTGTACTTGATGAGAGTTAAAAATTTCCCATAGTTATACATCGTAAGTTTCACTTTCTAGAATCAAAATACTATATAGATAGTATCATACCTATGTGCTTTCATTTCATTTCAAATGTTAAATAATGGAATAGATAAACGTGAGACATAGAAACGAGATGTGTTGGTGCTAGCAAGATGATTCCGAATGTACATCCGCTAGTTCTTCATACAAATCTTCGTTATCACTAGACTAACTTGTTCAAAGCGAGATATTATGGCTAGAATCATGGTCGGTGATAGACAAACACATGACTGAGCAGAATATTAATTAACGACTGAGCAGAATATGCCGACATTTTTTCTAATAACCTTGATCACTTTGAGGCTGTTTAGACAAGTGAAATCAGCAAAAAATACGAGTGTATAATGTTAACAATAACATGAGCAAGATAATTGTTAGGGCACGACTCCTGAGTAACGTTTGGCGGCTGTGATAGTGAAGTATTTTTTTAAAAACGTTTTTTCTTCTATTTTGGGGTGGATATTTTATCCAATATTTTTGTGTCTTTATTCTTTATTGCTGTCAGAATATTTCCCGCGAAACCTACACCTCTGAGGTTAGAATATCTTTAAATTCTTTAATGAGTGCACTGAAATTACAATTTCATTATTTACGATCGAGGAACACTGTTGTGGTAGTGTATCAAAGTATACATGACTAAGAATTAAGACACAGTTTATTGAAAACAAATTATTTATTATATGTAGGCAAATCTGAGGCCAATATTCTAGAATACATGACGATAAAAGGAATGGCTGTTTGAAATGAGTTAACTGCAGAATGTGTGTGATTACTTTTAATTGCACTTAATAAATCAAACCATGAAGATAATGACTTTAAATACTATGATTAATCTTATATTATGATAATTGTTGCCATTTGTTGAATGTTATTTTTCATATCGACAAAGTGAAAAAAACTTCATCACACTCACAATTTCGAACAGGAGCAGCCAAAGCTGTTACGATTAAATGTGAGGTATGAAATTAGTTTTTAATTATGGTATGGTACATTAAAAGCTTACTTCTGAAGTGGAAACACCATCACCGCTTTCAATTGCGCCATTTGACAATGACCCAAAGGTTTAACAGAGTACAGGATAGCTTCACTAAGAGACACAAGTAGCTTCGGAAAATGTCAGGAGGCATCTGTATGTGGTACAAAAAAAAACAGTTGTTAACAGTTCGCAATTATAATTATTATTTGAAATCATCACTATAAATGAAAACTAATTTGTAAGATTCTATCGTTATGACCAATCTTTTAAAAGGTTCTTCCCACAGTTCTGGGTATGCAACACTGCTTCATTCCTTTGATTTAGGCATATTTGTGGTTGTCACTTTCTTGAAAAACCAATAAATGTTCGTCTTTTTCCTGACTGTAATAACATGAAGATGATAATTAATTGATTATTTCATTTAAAAATGATGAGATTCCGACCTTGGTGATAGGCATTGTTACTGTTGCCTTTGCATTATTACCTTTGTCACAATCCATCATCATCAAGCAATGCCTACTGACATACTGACCTAGACACTTATAGCCTCTGTAGGGTACACCTTTTCTGTGCAAGGTCCAATTAGTCTGAAAGCATGAAAGTATTGTATTCAAAATGCTTTCAGCATAATGTGGGATAACATGGTTAACGACTTGCGTGATACAGGAGGGTAAAATCATTCCTGTAGTAGTCCTGTAATTGATTTAGCAAACTTGGTAAGCATGGTTTTATACTTTAGCTATTTCCTGAACCTTGGCTCAAAGCAATGTCTGTAAAGAGAAGTAACAAACACCGTCGTAGATAACTTCAGCAGAATAGCGGAGGTTACAAAGTGGCACTTAACACAGACCATGTGCTACTCCGGGAGGAGAGGAGCTCATTTACCTGGATCCACATCGACCTTGCTCTACCTTTATTCAAGATAACGTTAGTTGTATTCAGAGAACATTATACCTCTTATGTTCCTTCAGTAATTAATTGTGCCAAGCACCTTGTCCTTTGTTCTGTTTCAGTTGCCGAAGTACTCGATCATTCAAAACGTATATGTGTTATTAGTTAAATTGGTAAATACTGAGTCCTCATGTAATGTCTCCAAGGTTCGCAAAGTACATTGTTTATTCCTAATGCAGGATATTGACCATCCCAAAACAGATTCTCATGATAACCTCTATACATTTATGTCTCCGAGTACATATAGCCGTTTAAAGATACCAAGCATTACATTTTTATATCATCTGTATATAATTGTAATGTTCACTGTATTCCACAGTAAATAGTTATTTATTTTCAGTGTTGTTTATTTCTACCTTTATCTCAAACAAATTCCAACCTTTCATTCAAATAATAATACTCTAAAATAAGACAAGATGGGTTCCTGAAATACCTCATTTCTGAAACTCAAACCATTAAAATTATTCAATTTGGCAAAGTGAATGCAATTAAGATATTAGGGTTGTGTAAAATGTTTCCTTTTAAGAAATTTGGGTAATTAGGCAAAGTGGCTGTATTTGTGATGAAAGTTTACAGTTATCAGTATTGATAGACCTTTGAACGAAAAAGGTCAATTATTGATCTTCGATAACTTTTTTCAAACGTTTGGAACTTTGCATGTCTGGCAATGTAAGATTACGGGAATGTTCTCCTATATTACTTGAACTCATCAATAGGCATTGCAAGAGTACTAGTTCACTCAACCAAACAAGAGCCGTCACGTTTCGTAAGTTTCATCATCGGGGAAAATGTCATATTTGTTGAATTTCTGTCATTGTCTTCCATGATATTTCTGAAAAATGAAAAAATGTAGACAGCAATATCTTAAGCATACAATTATAATTGACAATTCAGTACTAACACCTTCAGCAACTAGTAAATTGTGTTATAGAGAGACGTAAGTAGACTGGTAACACAGTAATGTTTTGTCACTCGCATTTAATCATAAACAGATCAAGACTCAAATAACATCTACAAGGCAGGAAACACATAAGGGATTGGACAATTAAAATATTGAACTGAAGTCATCGATAACAATATAGATATTGTCAATGACAAGTAGGACGTAAGAACAAAATTATTGCATTTAAAGCATTCTTTTCACATTTTATCTGAAACAGAAGTAGCATCTAAATACAGCTTGTTGCATTAACGAAAACGTCGACCGTTACTACATACCATACTAGTGTCTAATCTCCGCTCTATATGATGAACTGATAGCCAATGTTCGCATTGGGACAAATGTGTGTTCCCAGAGAGGCCTGGATCGCTCCCGGTATAGATAACAACGCTATTTATTGAGTTTGTCAAACACCAAAACTGGAAAGTCAGAAGGAGGAAAAATGTGTACAAATGTAAACATGAACAGAACCATGAACGCTGTAGCTCACCAAGCTTTAGGTTGTTAGAAGGTGAAGACCTTTATTTACGAAATGTTGATTGTATATCATCCCTTGCTGTCACCTAGTAAATAACCAAGTCATCAACTATATAAACTGTTGCCAGGTGCCCCCAAACTGCCATTATATCATATATCATAGCATTCTTCATATGGATCATATTTTGCTGCTGATCTACAAATGTGACAGTGAGTGGTATTTCTATATTGCTATACCCTTACAAACAGAGGGATTAAACAGAGTGTCACCAAGTTTACAATTAAGTATCATCATAGGCCGATGAGACTAGATAACAGTTTGTTTAGGTACTGAGTATTTGAAGAAGAATAGGGTTAAGACGTACAACTGTTGTGTTTATATGAGGTCAAGTAGTCCCTTAATCTTCAGTTTGTAATCCGAATCGGGCGAGAAGTCTGTGTATAGATCTTAGGCTTTCTAAGGCGTATATTTCTTGATACGTTGACGATAACAGTTTAAGACCATCTCCCCTGTGACCCTTATTAAACATCACAACTCTACCAAATCTACACAATTTGTTTTCAGGGTTTGACCTCTGTGACCCATTTCCACAGAAGTCACCAAATCTACTAATCATAATCTCCATTTTACATACAGCCAAGGGCAACTGGATGCGGTTTTCTTGTAATTGACTTGACTCACAATTTTCCCACGATGTCAATGGACTGTCATATTAATTATACTTTTGGATACCATCACTAATAATATTTAAAAAGATATTTGATTTAAATGTTGATTAAAACAAATGAAGTCGTTCCCTTTACACTTTACAATTGTTGACCGACAAACATAGTTTATGTGCAGTAATAATATTAGTTAATTCTGGCTGCCATTTAAGAAAGGGCAAATACATTTTGACAAGAGAATGAAATAGGCTAAACATGGCATACTAATTTTATCCCTGATCAGTGTATTGAATATTCCAGCAGCTTAACACAATAAAAACCCAATTTCATTCAAAGTAAAGCAACTAGTAGTTGAGATGTTTTTACATTCAGTACCCTTTCCATAGATGTAAATGTACACAGTTTCAAAGACTGAACTTATTAGGAATGTATCGTAAGCAATGTACCATTACTTCATGTGACCACCAACAACAGTAATTCTTCTGTTTGGACTCTCACTCGCAGTATCAGGCACATACCACTAGTACCGAATGTTCCAACATTCCAGAAAAAAGTTAGAAAATAAATTGGACAGCTAAATCCTTACTTCACTGCTCATTTCCGACTTCCAAGCCATACTTATTCAGATTCATAATACATATATAGTTCAAAGTCCAGTAGTTTCATATATAGCTATATAAACTCAATCTCATATACTCATGTACATCCTGCCCTATGCAGTATAAACGATAGAACATACCACATCAAGCCGTCCACTCATTCAATTGATAACCAACAGAATGTACTTAGCTACGCCCAATACTAAAATTATCTTGACTCACAACAGCTGCAGAGTGCTGTAGAGTGCCAGAATACAACATAATTTGTAAATCGTATACAGAAGAACATTGCAAGTGTAATCATGACATTCCAAAAATTACCACCCTAATGTAATTGAGTTTTTATTTGCTGAAAACAGCTGAGAAATTCTCACAAAGACTTGTAATAACCAGAATATTTGAACTACACAGCGTACATTTGCTGCAACCTCTTGAGAAACAACGCAGCCATGAGGGTATGAGGACATGTTAAGGTATGTAATGTTATCTTCAATCGCAATTTGTATTCATTTTAAAACAGTAAAATATTTTGTTGGAACGTGTTTTAGCACAAAAAGTATTGGGTACATAAGTTCAAAACCATTATTTGCCTTTTTCATGACGTTCTTTCGGTGATGACTGATAACGAAGTTGCAGTAAGTATTTTAACTTTGGTAATTTTCTAATTACAGTTCTCATTACTTTGTGAAAGGTTATTAGTGAACGTTAACCTGACACATGCACATTGTTGCTCCACAAAAACAACCAGATATTTCCCCCTTTTAAGTTGCACCTGCAAACGTTTACTATTTCAAGGCGGTTGAGGATTTTCTTTCAGATCCTTTTAATGTATCCATTTCAGTTATGTTCAGACAATTATACTCACTTTTATATTCATTTATTGACCATCTGTGTCTTTTTATTATCTTAATTGTGTCCCTGTGTTGTGAATCAGACTGTTCATACATATTTGAGGCATATTAGCCAATAAACAAAATATATATATGTTAGATTGTTATAGTACTGATAGAATGAATGATTTCTTTGCTATTCTTCTTCTGATAGTCTTACGCTCAGGTACAGTGCATGCTTTATATAGACATAATGTACTTCTATACTGTTTAAGAACGATCGATTCGTGGTGATAACTTGATTTGGGTAAGTTTATGTTTAGAGCAGGGGGGAATAAGAGACCATTCTATCCAAAACATGTGACAATGTAGTCAATGATGAACGTATAGTTTTATTGTTATTCGACATTTCTTCCGAACATTTCCAAGTGTTTCTCTCCTCAGTTAGTTAGTTATACCCGTGTGTATGTAAAAGCAAGGCCTGGGTGTAAAATATTCTTTGACTTTTCACATACTTTGATAACACCATTGCACATGTTCTGTTTGTGAATTGTTTCCGTATTATTCAACAACGTTCACATCTGTTTCCTTCTGCAAACTATCACCATTGCATAGTGAGTTAATCCCAAGATGTATGTGAATGTGATTACCTTAATATAGCACGTGTGAAGATGAGCAGGTTAACAAATATATTGATAACCTTCATACGGATGTTGTTCATATGAAAATTCAGGATATCATTTTACCAATACTTAATAAATAATTTAAAAAGAATACTCGGCATATTAAAACTGGGTATCAATATTTGCTTTCAACATACCTTCATAGATATGGAATATTGAGAAATGTCCTGTACAGTTCATACGAACAAAGTTGTATATTTTCGGATTATTTCAGTCATTGACATGAATAGAGAAGTGAATGATGTGTAACTTCAAATGTTAGTTTGACTTTTAAATGAATTACAATATGATGTATAATATTCAAAATGTACGAACATTTTGAAATATATGTTGTTTTTCAAAAAGAAGATAATTATCAAAACGTAAAAAAAACTGCTCGAGTCTGTGACACTCAGTATTTGTGTTAATCTGTGTTACTCACTGTGCTGTTATCTAGTACATTGTTCAAGTCTGCTGCAGTGCTGTGATTTTCGCACATTCATAAATACAATGTGATCAATGCATGTGCAAATGTAGTTAAAGTTGGATGATTAATATTTTATTATTTTACGGTTATGCTGAGTCAACATTGTATACTTTATGGTGGATTCTACACATCGCATGCAACGAATCATGACTGTGGTACCTCAATATGAGAATTATATGACTGGAAATGGGAAGCTAGACCATTACAAAGCAATGGGTGAAATATTGTTCATGTATTTCACATTTATACACGAATTGATTATGTAGGACGGAAATGGTACCTCATAACAGTAACATTATATAACATAAGCGTCACAGCTACAGTGTAATTCTCCATAACTGAACATAATGGAAATCTTTTTCCCGAGGGGCATGGGGAAATGTAAGAATACATCATTTCCTTCATCAGAATGAATGATAACTACACTCATACACCGAATTCTTTTCTGTATAATGTGGGAAGTCTGTTACGAGTTGCATGTACATGTAAGATATATCAGACACTCTTCGTCCAATGACAGCGGGAAACTCTTAAGTGATTGTAGCTGTTATTTATTGTTCACTGAGTCCCTAACAGTTTCATTTACACTGTCGGCCAAAAGAAACGCCTGCTTGATTTTGCTTAAATTGAAAGTTGAAATAATTCTGAAATATAATTAACGGTGGTATCCATGTTATGTTGAAAGAATAACTGATATGAAAGTCCATTGGACTGGTTGAGAAACTGTGATTTGAGTCAGTAACATTCATGAAAACCACACCCAATGAAGATTGCTATTTCCGGTTGAATCACCGCATTAATGCGAATGTAATACTGTATTGTTGCTCGTTGTTGTATTAAAATCTGTTTCAAACGTTTTTCTGATCAAACACTGATCGAAAACTGAACAACTGCTGTTGTTTCATTTTAACAATCGCCATTATTTTGTGACATTAAAACTTTGATATATTGTGCAGAAATGGTTCAACTTCATAATCCTATAAATGACAAAACTTTGTTTTTGTGGTACATGCACATAACAATTTACAAGTGACATTCTGAGTACAACATATTACAATAACACACATGAATTCTAGGCAATCAAACCCTCCGTTTTGTGTTACAATTTGTGAGGGTTTTCAGTTAAAGAAGGAACAAAGGTAAAGATAGAATAATGTTTTTAATTAGTTAAATAGTAAATGACAAGTTGACCAAAATTTCATAAATTTGGTGTAGTTGCAAGTAGAATAAGCGTTATATTTGTCGATATTGTATGTTTTCTTAATGTCATTTTTAATGTAGGTTAAATTTGGTTTCAAGCCGTTTTGTTTTGTTTTGAAAATGGTGTACTTAATTGTTGTGATTATCGTGTTAAGTATTCTGTTCCTATATTCAGGATATTCAAGACAGATGTTTCTTTTGGAAGATTTATGTTTGCTTATTTACGTGACTCTATCCATTCTTTTACTTTACTCCAAATATCTTTAACATTTGGACATTCGAAAAAGAGACGACTTATTGTTCATAGTTCAACACGTTATTATCTCTTCCTCACAGAAGCTGCATATATTTTCGTCTTTATATTTCATCAAAGATGCAAAAGATCCTATAATATTGCTTAACTGTTCATTGTAGTTTTTACGAAATCTGATATAATAGCTGCTAGCCGTTTCTTTGGGCCGACAGTGTAACTATATCGACTGCACGACGTGGGTCATTAAGGTGAACGAGGAGTGTTTATACTTATATTTTACAAACCTGATTTAAGTAACATGTGCCGCAACTAAGACTTTCGATATATGTACACTGTTAAAGTACTTTTGTCGAAGGTACTTCAGAGACGTAGACCATATCAATTTGAAGTTGCGAATCTGTGATTGAATGCTTTATTGCTCTCAGCCTTTGTCAAAGATGGCAAAATTCAATCCTCACAATTAAATCATTTTACATATTTTAAATAAATAAATTTGGACTCCAACTATATTAGATGCTTATCTGTTCTCAATCTATAAAATATATCTTAAAGAGGGGGAGTCTATGTTATTCTATATCACCTTGTGGACCTTGTCATCACTCGGGAATTAACTGATATTGCATCTTGTGTTACGGTAGTTGATCATTTGATTACCGATGACAGCTTTGTGTTCTGCACCTTGAAGTTGCAACGTCCAGATGCAACATTCAAAGAGATAAGCATCCTTTTAGCTCTACAATATCAGTAAAATCAAGAAATATCTTGATGATGACAGTCTAAGGACACTTATCAAATCATGTGTCATGTCATGTATTTTTTTAATTTACTTTGTAAGCGCCACTGAGCAGTATTACTGGAGTGTAGGCGCTATCCAAATTCATTATCATCATCAAATTCATTATCATCATATACATATTCAAATATTCATGCTATGATTTATTATGAACATTACCAGCAAATATAATCAAGAAAGTATTATTATTTTCGGTCCCCGAAAACTGGATAACATTGTTGTTGGTGCTCACTGCATGTGTCCATCTCATGTTTTATTTATGTCAAAAGGAAATATATTCCAAGCAACAACATCAACAAAATGTCTATATAGTCGTTCAACTACGGCATGATAAAAGAGTGATATAAGATAAAGAAACAGTCAATGAATTAGTAGAATCCATAATGAAAAGGTATTCACAAGTTTCAAATAAATACGTAAACCACAATACTATCTCATGTAAGCTAAAGTAGCACATATAGCAAAGAACATAATATACTGAGCAGCAAAAGAAACGCGAATTTGAATGATTATAGTTTGCATATCAGCCCATGGTTTGTCATATCATTAGTAAATGACAGAGAACGAGTTGAGCTATTGGTTCTGTAGAGTACGGATGATTACCATTGCAAAGTCAAAGGAATATACGTCACATGTTGTCATGGTAACATGATCTGCATGAGCCTGGTAAAATTCAAGTTACTCGTGCTGCAATCCGAGACATGCTCTGTGAAAAGGACCCCAAATTGTGACTCCAGTCTCAATGTTTAAGAAGTTATTGCTTGACAAACAAATCATGTTTTTTCGGAAACTGAGATATTGTCAAATGGAATGCTGAACAATTTGCAAGTACTGTAATGTGCTCTTGGAATACCTTGGTGCCGAAAAAGAATGCAATACCTTGAAGGTTTACCAAAATGAGACCCATAGAACCATTCTGAATGACATTCAAAATGACGACATAACGGCAAATCATCAATAGCAAAGACAGGGTTTTGCATCAAACAACATCACGGGAGTGTTTGCACAAGGTCCAATTGCATTTAAAAGCACACTGGACCCTTCATCATCTGAACAGGAATGTGGCATGGCTGTTTTCCCATAGAGTGACTTTGGCACAAGATAATGCTCTGCAGAAGTTCTAAACCAGTATTGACTTTTCATTATGCCTGCATGGTGTTCAACACGTTATTGACATCATGTCAACAAAATTTGAATGCTGTGATATTATACATTTGCTCAATACAGCATTATCAGTAATTACGAAATTGTTACAGTGGATACTTAGTCTGTCACATACATCGAAACATCACAATTCTATCCCCTTTAAGTTATCTGTCACAAACATCTGCGAAGTTAAGCTGCACCAGTTTAGAGGAGCACACAGGGTCTTCTCAGTGCAATCCAAGTGCAGGTATATTGTAATGTGGATATTGGACGCCTGTGATACTACTTCAACTGCACTTAAAAGGATCAACGTTTGTTCAGGTGTACAATCCCACTTTAACACTTATATGATCTCCAGGTCAGTTGTGTAAATTGTAATGTAGGGGTCCATCAATATGCGATTTTTCCCATTTTCAAAGGGTCATTGTCTTTGGAGATTTTTTGTAAAAAAACTACTAAAGATAGAGACATGTTTGATAGCTCATTTTAAAGCAGAGAAACTGATGAATAACCGGGAGTCCAACATGAAGTTCAAGGTCAAGCAGAAGTCTTGAAGACCTAAGTATTGTCAATTGTCTACCTGGTACATTCAATCATCAACTTTGAAATGAGAACTGAAATTCAGTGGTCACACAAAGTTGTCAAAAAAGCATCATAAATTACATGTGATGTATATGCATGTTTATTATTTAAGTGAACAAACTTTCGGGATGCATCTGCACAGTTAACAGTGATCCCTCTGTTGCTGGTGATGGCAGAAATGCGTGCTTCAACAATATAAACATCTTTCTGAATGTATAAATAGTAATGTTTCCTTGCTTCTGACAGTCTCAAGAAGAGAACATGGGTTGAAGTGAGACCTTCAGCAGAATGTTTGTCAGTTGTAGGTTCCCTTTACGCTTCCTGGCACAACACCTCCACACCTTACAACACTTCACCTAATACGAGTTGAAAGTACAACCTCTCGGGTTTGCTAAGACTCTTTATACACCTACTTGTATGACCTTATTAGATGACCCGTTAATGGGCAACAGCTCAACACTGTCTCCAGCATCTATATATCATATTCAAAGAATCACGAGGAGGAATCTCTGAGTATTTGCACCATAGTGGCTATGGAAGCCCTCCCCCCAAAACATGATTTCTGGCAATAATGTTCCCTTAATCGGGTTTTCTGTCATAATCTTATCTTAAACTATATAAGATATTTGGCAACTATCCATACCCCGCTATACATATAACCTCCGGTGATTGGTTTTCGGAGGCTTAAGATACAAATCTCTGTTGACAATAAAACTGTTTGAAAATTAATAAATACGTATCATCTATTTTTCCATATGAGCGTTATCTAAAATAAATTGGAGACAATTCGTCGGGGGAAATGATTTGATGACTGTCTTATTTAGTGACTACATCCGGAATTTTGACAGTCAGCCGTTGTCAGTCAGTCAGTGTGTATGCCGTTTTCGGTCATCTGATTGGTCGATACCAAAAAGGGATATCCCAAGCTATTTATGTAACTTCCGTTGACCCAGAATATTACAAAAACGCAAGGACAACGTAGAAATGTTGTCGGTAGCCGGTATGACTTGTTCAAATTATCAAATTGTCGACTTTTTCATAACACGCAAAAAGTAGTTAAGGATAGAGATAGATTTTAAGCTTAAGAGGGAAGTTTGTATGATATTACAAATCTTCGGAAGTTTCACACGAAAAATGTTATTCTGACCGCTAGCGGAGACCTTTCCTTTGTATTGATGATGTCACTTGGCTACAAATATCATGAAAAATTACCCGAATGTGTGCCGTCCGAAAACCAAGTACTCAACGAATATCTTATATTGAACGAATATGACAGTATGGGGACGCGTTCAGACTACAAACGCTCTACTTTATCTGACATAATGTGCAACAGGTGTATAGTTGCCTATATCCCTGGCTAACCTATATGGTCCATGAAGTGTGGATCAAGATATACAAATGTAAAATGGTAATAATGATTTATTAAATGGAATTATTATACTACCTTAACGAACATGCCGTGGTGTTTATAAAAAATTAAGGATAAAAGTATTGATTTGAATCATCAAAATATAAAATGGTTTTAGAAGTTATCTCAGCTACATAAACTGCCAGGCAAAAGAAATTACTCACCACAGTTGGTTCCGATTACTTCAATATTTAAAAGAAAGCAGATGCATTTGACTATGGCACGATACAATAATACTTATATACAGTATTTTGCATAGATTAATTGGTGACTGTGGTTAATTTTCAGTTAAAATATCTTTGTTTAATGGAGACAGGGGTGAGGTGAGGCGATTTGGGGTTTAACGCCGCTTTCAAGAGTATTTCACTTATATCTACTAGTATTATTGCAGGAAAAACGTTCGCAACACCATGTAGATATGTTTTGCCCTGAAATCTGCGAGCAACGACTGAAGCTAAACTGAAGTCACCACGGCAGGGGTATATACTTATGAACTTTGGCACGATGATAAAGACAGAAGGGGACGCATTTTGAAATTCACATTTCATTAATTTTCGAATAAAATTTATCAGATTGACTAAATGTGAACACATTCATCACAAATACATTGAATGAGTATAAGAGGAAGTATATGATGTATGTTAGACCCAGTTGATCATTTACTGAATATTTCACAGAAGAACATAAAAACTGTAGTTTTAAAAAGATTGACCCCTTGTCACTTTAAAGAGCTGCCAATATTGTAACTGCTTACTATGAGATATCAAACGAGATTATGATATGGAAAACCCAACTGTCTTTTTATAAATGCAAAATGATCGGTCTAGATTTCCCTTTAACATGCCAAATTATATGATATTTGCACTTAAATACACCAGCAGGAGAACAGAACATGCAGCTGTATGTACCGAGCTGCTTCGAAACAATTGAACAAATAGAGTTTGAGATATTAGTGGAACAAAGCGTGTGAAAGACGAAGTGGAAATACTGAGAAAATGTGCATAAATTATGCATATGAGGGTATGAATCATACAAAGGACAGATGTACACTTCATGGTGATTGTACATAACAAGTTTCGTAAAATTTGAACAACTGGTGTCAGAGATATGAGCGGAACAAAAGTATGAATGGCGAAGTTGAAAAACGGAGAAAAGTTGCATAAAGTATGCAAATGAGGGTGTGAAACATGCAAAAGGCAGATGTACACATCGTGGTGATTGTACATATTCAGTTTCGTAAAATTTGAACAACTGGTGTCAGAGATATGAGCGAAACAAACAAATTCCGGACCGACGGACGGACATGCTGACCGCTATATACCCCCGACTACGTCGTAATATTAAATTACTCGAGGATTATGTAACTTTGAAAATGTCAAGGTCACAAGGTAAAAACATTTACCATCGTCCCAAGACATTTTGAGTATGCAAGGCCTATTGATTACTAAGACAATCTATGCTCTCCTTGATAAGGAATAAAGTATACAAGACCTATCACTAAATGCTTAAAATTAACGACCATAAGTGATACACATGTCATATATCCGAGGTCGATGAATGATAAATCAAACGTTATTGGCGAGGTTGAAATTTGCCCAGAGTGTGAAATTGGAAAGTCTAGTGATGGCAAGGGTCATAACTCCAGGAATAATCATCTAAGCAGGAGGAAGTTTCGACCATATCTAATATGGCCAAATGGTTGTGAAAATGGTTGGCTGCTATGGCTAATTGATTGTGTTGTATCCGTAATCATCATTCTGTTCATACCAGCGTCAACAAAATACATCATGTTTCCTATACTTCGTTTCTTTTAGTGCTCAGTATATGTGTGTCCGTCACATACTCCAAGAAAGCTTGATGGAATCTGTGTAAGAAGTTACATTCGCACAACAAGTAAGGGAGAGCGGGGATGGTTCGGGCGATTTTCAGACAAATCTTCCTGGACTATTAAATACTAAGATATGAAAGCCATGGTACATGCCTCAATAAAGCTTAATATCTTATCTATGTATATGCCTTGAATGAAAGTGCTACCTCTAATAATAATTTTGGTTTTGAAAGATGTCCACATTGTCCCCCACAGGTAGGTATACTTCGGACAAGGGACGGGGTGGGGTGCATCCGGACACATATACTGCTTTTGCTGAAAAATCAGTTTATTGCAATGAAGTAAATATGAAAACGAAATGAATATGAACCAACATCAAGTATAACTATAAAGTACTACTGCAGTTTTCTGCTATTCTTTAACCACAACTTACATAACAAAACATCAAGATAAGTAATCTAAAACGAACTCTAGGATATTATCCTTACAGCACTTAATAATCCTGTACATCTCTTATCAACATCAATCAACGAATAAAAGAAAATTCAAAAGTAGTTACACGTTTTGGAAATTCAATAAAATCGTTTAAAATCGATTTAGCGGGAGGTTATATTTTATAAGTGACAAACAAGAGAAGGCATGGTTGTGGAAAACAATCTTTACCAATCATACGTCGATGATTCGACGACTCGTTTATCATAGCAATGTTTATGAAGGTGTCAACAAATTTACGTGTCTGTCATATATGCGTCTTTGCCGTGTGTTTGACCAAACATGTGTTTAAAATCTATTCGCTTCTACACCCAATACCAAAAGAAACTTTGCATCTCAGTTGATTTTATCATATGTATGTTTTTCAATTACAAATATTTCATGTTTTGGACATCGTACACTAAAACTGAAAAGTAATGGCGTATTGTCATCAGTCAAATATTTTTTTCAGAAGTTTTAATTTTTTTTACAAAAAATGAAATTTAAACAAAATTAAAAAATTAAACTTTTAATTTTGACAAGACACACATGTTAAGCGACTAACGCACTACTGAAACAGTTTCTGATGTTAAAAGTCCGTTGATATTACCCATTAGCAAAAACCACCGAGTACGAGACCACCACCGAATCACAGACGAATTGATCAAACACATTTTGATACCCCTCGTATGTTGATGCGTCCAAACTTTTTATTTAAATAAACTTTTGAAATGAATATTTTCATACATCGAATGTAAAATTTAATAATTATTACAATACTTAAAAACCCAAATCCAATCGTTGCCTATTATGTGATTTATTAAGACAAGAAGATGGGTGCAAAGTTTCTTTTGGTATTGGGTTTAAGTACAGGAAAAAAGTAACGTTTAGGAAACTGCAATATAGACCATTACTCATTAGACTTAAATAGGCAACCAGTTTTCAATGAATATGCATTAACGGTGTAATACCGAAGCAGATAGTTAATTTGCATTCAACGAAATTGAAAATGTCAAAAGCAAAGGCTTTTGATTAACTCCCATGTGTGGGCAAGTTTAAAACAATCCAACGCATAGTCAGAGACATGTATGGGTAGGTTCGTCCATGTGGACGAAAGTACCCCAATTTTTTTCAGTTGAATATAAATTGACAACAAGACAGGCGAGATTATACGAGAATGAAACTGTCCACTCATGATTTGTGTTTATCATTTTAACCCTCAAAGGCATTCACGTTTTTAGATCACACTAGGCACAAGGTGGGTCTCGGAGGCACAGGGGATTACACATTCGAATATAGAATATACTGATACAGTTAATATAGTGCTTTCTACCTGGACTTGGGGAAGTTGGAAGAAAAGATTGAGGTCAAAGGGCAATCTTCTAAAATGTTATTTTAATGTATTTCTAACAATTTGGTGTTTGTATCTCGGTAAATTTGCCCTTTGAAATGTAACTATTCCATGTATTTTAAAATGTTTTATTGTCCTTCATTACATTTCTTTTATGATTTTGTAGTTAATATTGTTGTATTGCAGAAAATATATCCTCCTTGAACGGAACATGTCCAACGATACAATGGAAAACCCAGAAATGATGAATACAGATATGGAAAACTTTCATAAATCAATGAAGGTTGTTCTTTACGTTGACCTGGTTCTCATTTAGAAGAAAGGAAAGCATGTACATTAGGATAAATTTATTATTCAATGTAGATAAACGAATTAACATGAACATATTCAATTAACACAAACAGTATCAAACTGACAACCATGCAGCGTTCAGTCAGAATGAACACACAAGACAGTCTTACTCAGAACAATCAGATGGAGCAGACCTGTTGTGACATGCAGTAGGGCAGATACAACATCTTCTCCTCTTCCCTGGGCTAGATGATTCTTATGTGGAGGGAAGAGAAATAGAGATATATAGAATACTAAACGACGTCCCGTTTGATAACATGTTTATGAAACGAGTGGATGGTTTGGTATTTTAACGAGCGAAAGCGAGTTAAATACCGATGCCATTCACGAGTTTCATAAACATGTTATCAAACGGGACCGAGTTTAGTATTTTATTTATTACTCAATGATGTATATAGCGCTGAATTGCAAGAAAATCGTTTTTAGTGACGCTTACTTGCAAATAGGTGACCCGCTATTGCAGTCGCGCGGCTTACATTGTGACGTCAACCAAAAACGACTGTGACGTCACGCGCCGATTATGACGTTACGGGAGCACGCGGTGGTATCACACATGTGTGTAACCAACTCATTGTTATCTAATGAGTGATCTCACCACGATTGAGTAATAAATGATCTTGCAACACACATCGTATGTATACTTTTCAATTGCAAATACCTCAAGTTTTCGATGTCATAATCCAAAACGGATAAGTACAGGTGTTTAGTTAGCAGTCAAAGAATACTTCTACATGTTTTTTTAATTATTTAAAAAAAAAATGAAATTTTAAGTTTAATTTTGTTTTTAAATTATTGTTGATGATACACAACTGTTCATCGAGATATAAGACATATCCTATGTGAAAAAAAAATGTGCCTGATTCTGCACACATTTTAAACAGGGCAAAAATTTCATTCTTAACCCTGTCTTCATTACAAACAGATATTTGAACTAAAATTTAACCTCAGTCACCAAAAAAGTCATTCAAACTACTGCAGATAAGTATTAGTGTATCGTGTCATAGTCAAATACATCTGATTTCTTTTAAATATTGAATTTATCGAAATAAACATAGGTGAAAACTTTCTTTTGCCCAGTAGTTTAGGAGACTGTCATTGGAAATACGATCATCTGAGTTTGGAGGATTTATAATATCTTGATATTGAAAGTCGTTAGGACACTGATATTTCAAGCACTAAATAAGACTTAATGCTGTCACCACTACATGCCAGAAATAAGGCCTGTAAACTTATTAGCGCTCAAGTTTCTTAGCGGTGAAAGGGTTAAGACAAGGATCAAGTCTCGTTATCAATGTAAAATTTTGTGATCAAAATGATGTCCAACCCAGAGGCTTGTGTCTCAATATTTATCGTTAGAATTATCAAGATGTGACATTTGATTATCCCCACCTCGAGGTGTAAGGGGGCTTTAGGCCGTAGCTCCATCCGCCCGTGCATCTGACTTGGGTGCGTCCTTCCGAGTTAAAGATGCCAGCTTTTATTAGAAACCATTTATGATAGGATACTAGTAACCAAATTTGGCGTGTGGCTTGAGGGCATCCTGATAACGTTATGGACGAGAAGCAAAATTGCAGACATTCAACCATCTTGTTATCTTTTCTCATCGTATTTCGTGCCAATTTTGACAGGTATACAAGGTGTACAATCAACAGGTCAATAGTTACAGATATCGATACATTAACAAAGTCCTAAGTTGTGAAAAGACCGGATTCCATGATAAGCTGATACTGCCAAACACGTGACACAGATGTGTGGGCGTTTTATGTGCTTGATATCATGGAAACAGTCGTGATGCTTTTGTAGTAGAATCCTGAATTTGACACCAAAATCATGCTATAACATAAACTCGAATGCCTCACTGATGATAACTGAGATGTAATGTAAACATATTCCTGCCTGTCATGGAATTGAAGTTGAAATAAGTAAAATTATATCATTTATATTTATATATATTTATTCAATATTATTATTTCGATTTTTCATATTAAAAGTGTAGATCTAGATTAAGATATCAAAGGTTTAGAAAATCGAAAGGTACATTTTCTGTATCTTTAATTTTTCTAAACGTTAAATATTAAAATCAAAATAATAATATTTAGATATTGTTAGTTATATCCAATGCACTTTAAAGGTACATCCATTGTGTTGTTGGAGTCACATATTGTAAACGTTATAAATGGTGTTACTTTATCGAGAAGTACCAACTGTTAACGAAAACTACCATTTTGATAATAGTAGACATAGCATATTGACCATATGAAGGTAAAAGTAGTGATTTCTGATCAAAAACCGGACAATGCACAGCGTGTGGCGCGCGTCAATGAGTCAAACGTAATTTTGGAATCTTATTTATAACAGACAACAAGACAAATTTGAGTTGATAATGTTTAATAGGTCACATAACTACTATGTCTCCTTGCCAATGCCACCAAAGAACAACTTTCCAGACTTCAACATCTTCAGAACTGTGCTGCTAGGTTGATATCGCGATCGAAGAAATATGATCATATCACACCAGTTTTGAAAACACTACATTGGCTCAAGATCCCAGAACGAATTACTTTCAAGCTCTTGTCACTTGCCTACCAGTGTGTACACGGAAACGCCCCTGCCTACTTGCAAGACCTTCTTCAACCTTACAATCCACCACGCTGTCTCAGATCAGCTGATCAATGTTTGATTACTGTTCCCACATACAAATTGAAATCGTTTGGACTCAGATCTTTCAGTGTTGCTGCATCTCAGGCGTGGAACAACCTCCCTCTACCATTACGGCTTGCTCCGTCCATAGAATCCTTCAAAAGTCAACTGAAAACTCACCTTTTCCGAATCTCCTATTAACTCTGCTTTCTAACCTTGTGAAGCGCTTTGAGCATACGGACTGTGTGGAAATAGCGCTATATAAGACTTCATTATTATTATTATGCATGTAAATGGGACGTGCAGTATCGGTTTCTGCACATGCATAATGACGTTACTAAATTTTAATTGTAAACTAGTAAATATGATATATTTGTCGAATGGGGATAAATATGCAAGTTGAATGAATTTGTTTGTATTGTAGACAGCACATGTGGTGAACGTATTAAAGTCAATTAACATCTTATGAAACACAATGGATGCACCTTTAATCCTGGGTAATTGATAATATGATAAAGTTTGTTCACCTACTTGTTTATTTTCGTGCAAATATCATATAACTTTGCATGTTTTTGAAGCATCGTATGAACGCGAAAACAAGATCGATCATCTTGCAGCTTTTGACAGTTGAGTGTTTCATAACATAATCTGATTTTGCATCTCATAGTAAACAGTAATAGTTTTGGCAGCTCTTTGAAGTGACCAGGGGTCAATATTTTAAAAACTGCATTTGCTATTTTCTTCTGTGAAATATACAATAAGTGATCAATTGGGTGTAACATACATCATATATGTCCTCTTATACTCATTCATTTTGTTCTCATTTAGTATATATAATAAACAAAAAGTCAAAAGAGTTTTAACATCTGCTATTTTTATTACGTGTTTTAAAAAAAATTATGTCCATGCCAACCCTTCCTGAAAACAATCGTCTCAGAATCCGTGACAGTCTATACATTCGCCGCACCGACCATTTCTGTGCTTCCTGCATCGGGTAATAAAGGAGGAACTGTGAACAATTCAGGAGCTTCCTTCCTCGTCCATACTGTAATAACTTTTCAAGATAAGAGATCCGATCTTCAGAATAGTTCATATCTAGATATACTATGGATCCGTACAACAATGAATTTACCATAGGGAGGCTTGTTATGTAGCAAGTTCCAAACGCAAGGCATAACTCTTGCCAATCTGCATTACTGGCTGATTTAAATCAGCCAGTAATGGAGACTGACAAGAGTTATGCCTTGCATTGGGAAGTTGGTTATGTAGTCAAAACCGCGTTTTATGAAGATTTTAGAGACCTTTAAATCCAACATTTTATTTTGAAATGCTTAAATAAATCATAAATTACCTTCTCATTATTTCATTTCATTTTACTTATCCAGGCAGTATTGCAACGTACATGTGTCCTTTTGCGTCAAGACTTGTCCAGGAGGGAGTACATGTATGGTCATATTATGGTGAATGAAAGTTTCCTATTTTCCCTGTCAACATTATCTCCATGAGTTTGAATTTAACTTATTTCAGGAACATATTATGGTAGTATAAAGACATTTTCGACTTTTAAAAGGACAACAAATACGTTTTATATATTAAGATTTAAAATACCGTTACAGTTTAAAGGTAAAACAGCTCAAACTGGATGGCTATTATTTATTCTGCTGAACATGTTTGGGTGAATCCTTATGTTCCCAGCTGATGTTGTTATTCTAGCCTGTGATCTACCTATTGTAATTCCTCAACAAGGGGTATTTTGTCTACATTGATGACACTATTAAATCTTAGTATTGTAGTATCGGTTTGAAAGCCTGTGACACAAGGGCAATAATTATGAATGATCTTTATACGACTATCAATTTTTATTTCAGGGTATGCAGATTTATCTCCAGCATATGCATTTTGCCTAGAAACCACCTAGTGTACACACTGACAATGTAGGAGAAGTTCCAATGATTAACTGAAGGAACTACAAAACATCATCATTTCAAGCATTTGTATTGGCAAAAAATTGGAGATTTCTTTGTTTCTATGTTCTTATGAGTTGAGTTGAGTTGAGTTGGGGTTTTACACCGCTTTCAAGACTATTTCGCTGCTAGTATTATTGCAGGGAGAAAGCCCCCGACGTCATGGTGGCTTTGCATTGCAGTCAAACTTGCTATAAAATTCATATCAGACATTTTCGAAGGACATATGCTAATTATACAGACACTTTACAACTACCAGGTACGTGTTTGAGTATATTTCATTTGATTAAAAGCAGGGATATGATGTGTGGTACCCTTTCTCGCCGCTAGGTTATGTTGCTAGACACGAGCAATATGACCCTAATAAAACAGGTTACGAAATATATCTGCAGGGAGGATGATTGAATGACCACAAAAAAGTGTGAAAAGATGTTATATGGCAAGGTTAACACGTTAAAAAATCCTGAAAACCATGAAGCAAACTTGACTTTGTTCTTAATTTGACTTTGTTGCAAAACGCATTTACCTCAAGAAGATTAATCCCACAGAGCGTGCTTTGTTAACTATGTATTGCGGATAAATGTCTTTGCCTTATTAATATATATTTTGAATTTATAAATATGATTTTAATCTTTTTACAGACAATGATTATGAGGTAATTCACTTAAAAACCCGATTGCAGACGATTTAGTTTAATATCACACATCCAATTGCAAATGAGCATTTGGTTGACAAAGATTCATTTTCAAGACACAATTGACAAAAATGACTTATGGATTGCTTCGTATACACGTATGTAATGTCACTATTTCAAAATCTGTGAAAGTCGCATACTTAAATTGAGTGCCAAATAATAATCTTCCAATTCACTTCCTGACGTACCTGAAGTGCGGGGAGCAGACTAATTGCTGTCTATGATCTAATGGATCTTACGTTTTTTAAGGAAGTCACTCTTTCAAGATATTTTCATTTGAAAAAAACATTATCTATCAAAACGTTCATATTAGAAAGAAATATGATATGTTAGTAAAGGGATCTGAAAATGAAGAAAACAAGTCTCAAGTGCATTTGAATCCTTCCGATACCTTCCCGAAGTTCGCACTTGTATAATGCATAGCTAAATGTTAAACGAGCGCTTTATAGTGCTTGCAGAAAGTACATAACCTTGCATATCATCTTTACATGGACGAACCTAATTAAAAGTTTGGTTTGTTTTTAAAACTTCCTTCATTGCATTTATATTCACGGTTCAAACATTGGTGTTATTTACTACTACATGACATCGCTTGTGTGAGGTGAAGTGGTTGAGCTTTTACATATCTTTCTAGAATTGTTCAATCATGTTAGTAGTAAACCGGCCTGTATAATCTATTTTTTTAATACATAATCTATTTTTTTTTATTGGGCTTGTATAGGCTATTTTTTGGCTATTTCTTGGCTATTGTTTGGCTATTTTCTTGGATATTTTAATTTGGATATTTTTTGGATATTTTTTAATTAGGGCTTGTATAGGATATTTATAGAGTGGACCGAAAATTCGGTCAAACTGATTTTCTCAGACATGTCCAGACCTGTAGCACAGGTGTTCTCAGTGTCGTATATATGGTTTGACCAATTTAATTGTTAATTGAATTGACCGATTTGTTTAAAATTCGGTCAGACTGATATCATTTGCTTCAGTCAGCTCAACAGTGTCCTTAGATGAACCTGTGAAAGGTTTAACTATAACAAACATGCGGCGATCCACTATGTTTACTCAGTAAACAATGACCGGATAATGGGATCCGAGGATACAATGACCTCCCCGAGTGTGACTCGCCCTCACATTTACACCCCTTGGAAGCCCTAACTTGCTTTGCATTTTCACAGCCTGTTTTAGCTTTGTAAAACACATGCGAACATAGACATTAGTTTTCTAAAATGTCCCCCTGAAAATAAATGTTGTTCTTATTCCATACATCTCTCATGTATTATACAGGTAATTTGTTCACTTATTCAATCTGAAGTAAAAGACTTGCACTCAGTCTATGCTTTTCTAGAGTTGTAGCAGAAATTTGCCTCGCTGTTGACCACTTAGTGACCTTAGATGTCCCACAGGACACAGCGTTAATCCTTAACACAAACAGACTACGAACACACCGGACTGAATAAACAAACAAAGGCGCGTGTCTACTGTGATTGGCGTATCTGTATGGAGTAAGCGGGAACATCTCTGGCCTATTTCCCATATGCGCTGAAAATTATCTATTTTTAGGTAACGTCATATATGTTGCTATGGTGACTTAACTGAGTTATGAACATAATTAGGGTGACCCCTTTTCTATTGTATACCTCCTAATTCTTAAACCACAAAGGCTCTCGGGCACGTGTCACAAAGAATAAAAGAGATATTCATTCATTCATAATAATAGAACTTATATCTTTTATAACCAAATGACAGAAACAAAATTAATATCAAACTGTGACTTTTATCATAAAACTGTAAACTGGTGTTGAAAATGATTTTTAGACATTAGTTTTCCAAAATCTTCCCCTGAAAATATATAATAAATTAAAAATAGAGACATCAACTATGTTTATGTGTGCTTGAGTAGTGTACTTCTAAATGCTTATTTATATCAGACTACCACTTGTATATGTGAAACTAGACTTATTTCAGTTTATGATTATTGATGTATATCGGAGTTACTCCTGATAAAATTGGTTTGATATATCTCCAACCTTAATACACTTGACAATATGTTTACCTGTAAGACAGAACATTAAGTTAATAATAAATATTCTATTACAATGTGTTGACGCATGCTATGACCATGAAAAATGATAAGATATTACTTCTAACATGTACTAAAATACTTCAGTGTTGTTTGTCAATTCTCAATATATGTTTTATGTGTAGATGACAATACGTAGCCATTATATTCATAGCAAGTTATCCCGTTTGCAATAGTCATATTTAATGAGAGACACACACCCATGTGGTATTAAGTTTCACAAATGTATGCAATCAGGCTCTGTGTTGTGTAAGTCTTTTAATGTAAGTTAAATAGACGCCACATTACTGTCTAGTATGTGTTATATGTCGTAGAATAGTTTATAAAATTCAGACAATATGGTGTTCAAATAAAGTATCTATAAATAAAAGATAAATAAGTCATCTTTAAGTAAAGCCTAATCCATCACGGCTGGTCGCAATATTGATTCAACTCACTAGGCCATGTCATTCACCTTCAGTGAACATGTCTAATTCAGCTAAAATCATAATGTAATAAAAAATGTCATTGTTCAAGAATAATGTTGCTATTTCTATATTGAATCTTAAGGTGAATTCTAACTATATCGTATGAATGTTGAATTGATATTCTGTATTACAATTGTTGCATATTTGAATAAGTGACTATCATGTATGTTTATTGTAATATGGACTTATGTAACTATTATTATTAATGGAGTTGAAGTTGTTCTGTATTCTATTTATATATCACCTTTTGTATTGAATATGATGTACTGTTAAATATGTTAATGACATTTATTTGACTGATCGTTCTGCTGTTTGTGTGTTAATTTAAGGCATGAAGACCTGGTACCTTTTCCCTATAGCGCAAGTTATAATTCTAGGCCGAAACTTCTAGCGAAAGCAAGAAGCAAGTTTTCAGTTATAAGAACTGAGAGAGGGACAATGAAAACTCTGTGGTCATTTTCCTTTTATCACATAATGCATTCTTCAGAAATGTAAGACAATGGGCAGATGAATGTAAATGCTTGAAATGTCATTTGATAATGGTTTTACATAATTTTAGACAGTAATACTAAAGTTGAATTTATTCTAATCCTTCAATTAACATACATACACCATTTGAGGTACATATCCTATATTAGAATGAAATGTGTTTAATGAAATTTATAAGATGTCATTATGGTTGAAAAAGGTGGTTGTTGTTGTTGTTGTTGTTGTTGTTGTTGTTGTTGTTGTGGTGGTGGTGCTAGTGGTTGTGGTTGCAGTTGTTCATGTTTGATAGTCATATGTCGCTTTAGACTATCTGGCCAAGAATATGTCTTGAAACATACTGGACAGGAGTACATTATGCCTTCTTACTGTAACGATCTGGCTTTCCCTGTTTTGGAAGAGACTTCTTTTTGTGTGATGTGTCTTCTTTAACTTTCTTGTCAGGAATGACACACACTTTCTGTGCTCTCCTTTGTATAGCCCTTTCGCGTTTCTCTTGAGCTTTGGCTTGCTCCACGACTTGTTGTGTTGGAGAGACAAAGTTAATTTTGGGTTGTTCAGAATAAGGCATGGCCAGTGCTTGTTCTTTTCGTTTCCTTTCTTCCAAAATTTTAGGCTATTCTGGATCATAAAGCTCCAGTGTTCTGTCAACAGACAAGTTGCCGTGCTGTGCACATTTACCCTATACTTGCAACATATAATAGCGAGTCCATTTCTCAGGTGTCTGGGACAAAAAGTTTATACTGACTCATGGTGATGTGTCCTCCCTGAATGTTCTGAAGCAAATGAGGTCGAGATAATGACTAAACCCATGAGTCAGTATAAACTTTTTGTCCCAGACACCGAGAAATGGACTCGCTATTATATGTTGCAAGTATAGGGTAAATGTGCACAGCACGGCAACTTGTCTGTTGACAGAACACTGGAGCTTTATGATCCAGAATAGCCTAAAATTTTGGAAGAAAGGAAACGAAAAGAACAAGCACTGGCCATGCCTTATTCTGAACAACCCAAAATTAACTTTGTCTCTCCAACACAACAAGTCGTGGAGCAAGCCAAAGCTCAAGAGAAACGCGAAAGGGCTATACAAAGGAGAGCACAGAAAGTGTGTGTCATTCCTGACAAGAAAGTTAAAGAAGACACATCACACAAAAAGAAGTCTCTTCCAAAACAGGGAAAGCCAGATCGTTACAGTAAGAAGGCATAATGTACTCCTGTCCAGTATGTTTCAAGACATATTCTTGGCCAGATAGTCTAAAGCGACATATGACTATCAAACATGAACAACTGCAACCACAACCACTAGCACCACCACCACAACAACAACAACAACAACAACAACAACAACAACAACAACAACAACAACAACAACAACAACAACAACAACAACAACCACCTTTTTCAACCATAATGACATCTTATAAATTTCATTAAACACATTTCATTCTAATATAGGATATGTACCTCAAATGGTGTATGTATGTTAATTGAAGGATTAGAATAAATTCAACTTTAGTATTACTGTCTAAAATTATGTAAAACCATTATCAAATGACATTTCAAGCATTTACATTCATCTGCCCATTGTCTTACATTTCTGAAGAATGCATTATGTGATAAAAGGAAAATGACCACAGAGTTTTCATTGTCCCTCTCTCAGTTCTTATAACTGAAAACTTGCTTCTTGCTTTCGCTAGAAGTTTCGGCCTAGAATTATAACTTGCGCTATAGGGAAAAGGTACCAGGTCTTCATGCCTTAAATTACCACACAAACAGCAGAACGATCAGTCAAATAAATGTCATTAACATATTTAACAGTACATCATATTCAATACAAAAGGTGATATATAAATAGAATACAGAACAACTTCAACTCCATTAATAATAATAGTTACATAAGTCCATATTACAATAAACATACATGATAGTCACTTATTCAATTAGCAACAATTGTAATACAGAATATCAATTCAACATTCATACGATATAGTTAGAATTCACCTTAAGATTCAATATAGAAATAGCAACATTATTCTTGAACAATGACATTTTTTATTACATTATGATTTTAGCTGAATTAGACATGTTCACTGAAGGTGAATGACATGGCCTAGTGAGTTGAATCAATATTGCGACCAGCCGTGATGGATTAGGCTTTACTTAAAGATGACTTATTTATCTTTTATTTATAGATACTTTATTTGAACACCATATTGTCTGAATTTTATAAACTATTCTACGACATATAACACATACTAGACAGTAATGTGGCGTCTATTTAACTTACATTAAAAGACTTACACAACACAGAGCCTGATTGCATACATTTGTGAAACTTAATACCACATGGGTGTGTGTCTCTCATTAAATATGACTATTGCAAACGGGATAACTTGCTATGAATATAATGGCTACGTATTGTCATCTACACATAAAACATATATTGAGAATTGACAAACAACACTGAAGTATTTTAGTACATGTTAGAAGTAATATCTTATCATTTTTCATGGTCATAGCATGCGTCAACACATTGTAATAGAATATTTATTATTAACTTAATGTTCTGTCTTACAGGTAAACATATTGTCAAGTGTATTAAGGTTGGAGATATATCAAACCAATTTTATCAGGAGTAACTCCGATATACATCAATAATCATAAACTGAAATAAGTCTAGTTTCACATATACAAGTGGTAGTCTGATATAAATAAGCATTTAGAAGTACACTACTCAAGCACACATAAACATAGTTGATGTCTCTATTTTTAATTTATTATATATTTTCAGGGGAAGATTTTGGAAAACTAATGTCTAAAAATCATTTTCAACACCAGTTTACAGTTTTATGATAAAAGTCACAGTTTGATATTAATTTTGTTTCTGTCATTTGGTTATAAAAGATATAAGTTCTATTATTATGAATGAATGAATATCTCTTTTACTCTTTGTGACACGTGCCCGAGAGCCTTTGTGGTTTAAGAATTAGGAGGTATACAATAGAAAAGGGGTCACCCTAATTATGTTCATAACTCAGTTAAGTCACCATAGCAACATATATGACGTTACCTAAAAATAGATAATTTTCAGCGCATATGGGAAATAGGCCAGAGATGTTCCCGCTTACTCCATACAGATACGCCAATCACAGTAGACACGCGCCTTTGTTTGTTTATTCAGTCCGGTGTGTTCGTAGTCTGTTTGTGTTAAGGATTAACGCTGTGTCCTGTGGGACATCTAAGGTCACTAAGTGGTCAACAGCGAGGCAAATTTCTGCTACAACTCTAGAATAGCATAGACTGAGTGCAAGTCTTTTACTTCAGATTGAATAAGTGAACAAATTACCTGTATAATACATGAGAGATGTATGGAATAAGAACAACATTTATTTTCAGGGGGACATTTTAGAAAACTAATGTCTATGTTCGCATGTGTTTTACAAAGCTAAAACAGGCTGTGAAAATGCAAAGCAAGTTAGGGCTTCCAAGGGGTGTAAATGTGAGGGCGAGTCACACTCGGGGAGGTCATTGTATCCTCGGATCCCATTATCCGGTCATTGTTTACTGAGTAAACATAGTGAATCGCCGCATGTTTGTTATAGTTAAACCTTTCACAGGTTCATCTAAGGACACTGTTGAGCTGACTGAAGCAAATGATATCAGTCTGACCGAATTTTAAACAAATCGGTCAATTCAATTAACAATTAAATTGGTCAAACCATATATACGACACTGAGAACACCTGTGCTACAGGTCTGGACATGTCTGAGAAAATCAGTTTGACCGAATTTTCGGTCCACTCTATAAATATCCTATACAAGCCCTAATTAAAAAATATCCAAAAAATATCCAAATTAAAATATCCAAGAAAATAGCCAAACAATAGCCAAGAAATAGCCAAAAAATAGCCTATACAAGCCCAATAAAAAAAAATAGATTATGTATTAAAAAAATAGATTATACAGGCCGGTTTACTACTCATGTTACTGCAGCTAATATTATCACAGAGAGATGATCTCAAATATCAACGTTGCTATGCATGGCAACATACAGGCTACGGCTGGAACTTGGATAATAGGGAATACTTCACTTAAATAAAATCTAATGACGTGTTAGATTTCTCTTCAGCAGACAATGTTGTTGAAACCACTGACTCTCAAACTGTTTGGTGAAACTCAGTATCAACGCGCTTCTCAACATTAGTGCCAATCAAAATCCTGAACATCGAAAATCGAATTTTCTGGATAACAATTTCTCTATTGTGAACATCAAGAAAGTTTTGGAGTCAGATGAAGGATTAGGCATATACTAAGAACTATCATGTATGTTCATAGTAAAGATGTTGTTATTCACGAGTCTTGTTAGTTCTGTGCCCCACTTCTAAATGCCCTTAAACCGCCCTTATCGCCTGATGATAGTCATTATGAATTATATCGGTTGCCATTATTTGTTCTTAATGTGGTGTTAATTATTTGATATAACCTGAGAGTACTACTTCAGTATAGAACCTACTAGAACATACATTTTCCTTACAATAAATATTTGAACACAAGAATAGAGAAATGAGTACATGACCACAAAATATATATATAGTAGTTGCTTTCATCAAATTATCATTTTATTATTCCTGATTATAAAACTCTTCAACGTCATTACAGCTGTACATGATCAAGGAGATAATCGCACCTAATGGCTGCAATATAGCAATAAATAACTCACTCATGCACTCAAAGAGATATTCGGTTTTTGCGATATACTTTACATTTTAACTCATTGAATACAACTTGTCCTTGTTCACAATATGCGAGTACTTGTTCCAGATCATTTATTTTACTACAAATAACATTTTGATCTATTGTGGTGTTACTTCTTACCATTTCTATGTGCATAATGATCAGTAATAATACCTATGCACAAATACATTATGTGGCAGTATTGAACTTCGTTTTGACCTTCCAGTGAGTTTTACAGTTGTAATAGTTGCAACGATGTCATATTGTGGTTGTGGTCATGTTACTTTAATTCAAAGACATGTAAAATAAAAATAATAAAATATAAAATAGTTCATAAAAAAGGGTTTTATATGGTGGTGGTTTTTTATATGGTATTTGTGGTTTGGAAGTTTATCAATTATGTTGATGCTTAAACAGGCAATGACAGTTTCTGTTATATTGCATTGAGCATGTTAGTATTGGCTGGAAGGTCAAGGCTTCCTGTCAGTGGTCTAATGTCAAAGTGGTGTCACTGGTAGATTGTTTATCACATAATCAGTTATCTGGTTGTGGTTTCTTACTTTGCACCTCTGCATGACACCGTCACTTCACATTGGGACACAGAGATTGACACAGGTGAGCCATTATCTGTTTGACATGATAATTCCATAGTGCATGTTAATGCAGGTAAAATATTATCTTTTATCATATATATATCAAAGATATGGGATGTTTTGCATGTGTGATAGAGGTTATCAAACCGCATCCATATTGCTGCCCGGTCCGGAAATCCATATCAATATCAGCCTGGGCGACGTTAGGTCAGAGTGATCTCCCTTTGCTTACATGCACACAAACACAGAGTAACGTCACAAGCGAAGCAGTGTCAGAGTAACTGGTTCATTTCCGACAGAGTAGCCTCCAAACAAGGCTGTTGTTTAATTCGAAAGTTGAGTAAGGGATACTGCTCACATAAACACAATTTAAAGACTTCTTTATAATGGAGGGTAGCCTATATTTTATTGTTATATATAATGTATTTTCGCATGAAAGCATCAACTTTTAATATTTCTGTAAATAGTTTGTCATGCTATAGACAAAAAGTATGATATACAATGTATGATAAAAAGTTTACAACATGTAATTGTTCATACCATACCCCATATCAGCCCTCGACTCAGCCCTCTGGCCTGCGGCCCTCGGGATGATATGGGGGTCTCTGGCTGATATGGGGTATGGTATGAAAAATTACATGTTATAACCTCTAAATATCTAAATTGTATAATTAAGTGAGTGAGTGAGTGAGTTCGGGTTTAACGCCGCTTTCAAGAGTATTTCACTTATATCGCGGCTGCTAGTATTATGGCAGGGAGAAAGCCCGCAACGCCCTGTGGCTATGCACTGCGGTGAAACCTGCGAGCATCGGCTGGAACTAGCGAACCATGGGTGGTACTACGCTGAAATTCAGTGTAGAATTGCACCCAAACCTTACTGCGTGTAGAACAGTTCTCTACTGCAGACAAAGTTACCGTGCCCCTGGCGGGATTCGAACCCCGGACCTCTTGATCCGAAGCCGAACGCGCTGTATAATTAACTATAATCTAAAAACATATACTTATCTATTTTACATCTCAAGTATATACTTATCTATTTTACATCTCAAGTATACTAGTAAATACTACCTTTTCAAAGTTATATCTATTTGCGAAACTCAATTATGTCTTTATGTAATTATAACTTACATCACAGTAATTTACACAGCATCGCAAATTTGTGATTTGTGTCAGAATGAATGAATAGCGATACTGTTTGTGTACTATAGACATAATTGGAGTGAGCATTGAGATGGGCGCCGCCATGTGCATGGTATTGCTGTATTTCACATATATGTGAGTGAATGCATTTTTGTATTATGGTGCTATACTGTATCACATTTGATTTTAATATTGTATGTAATGTGAGTCGGTGTAATTGTGTAATACTTTTAAATAAGCCTTTGTGTAAGTTTGTCATTTCAACACGATGTACTGTTTCTACTACGCCATGAGCTATTGTATATCATGAATGGCATTGTGACTTATTTAATTAAATGTAATGTTTGTCAAATGTTGTTTTGCCCCCGATGTTGCAGGGATGTATATAAATACTGCTTACGCATCTCACGAATAAATGTTTGAAACCAAGACAGCCTGGTCATCCTTCGCCTCGGCGACGTACAAGAGCTGTTACAAATGGAGCCCCCAGTGAGGAACCAATGATGTGGTCTCGGCGCCCACCTCTTCATCTCTTCAGTGATCTCATCGTCTTCACTCGTCTGTGACCATCAGCATCTCATACACAGCACACATTACATTTTGTGCGTCGTACTTGTGATAACCCAAGTGCAATACTCACCAGGTGCCATCTACAGACTGTGTCATCTACAGACTGTGTTCCTAGTCATACGTGACTACATGAACATTCAGATTTGTATTATGTTTAGTATATATATACATGAACATTTGTGAATTAACTTTTATTGAATATTTGATATTTATATATTTGCAATGTGATATATTTTTTGGGTTTATATCATTGACATACATTGGCTCTATACATATATATTTAGCATCGTGTCAGTGTTTCATGTATTTTAGTGGTTGAACGTTTATTTGTAGCGCAGTGACGGCGTGCTGTGAGTGGTAGGAACGGTTGAGTTTGTGTGATGTAGCATACACCTCATACATACAACATGTAGGTATAGATGTGGGGTTGAATAGTGACAGGGTTAGATTATATCCAACTAAACATAAGCTAGGTAAATCATTACTTACCCTAGGTATATAGGTATACCTGTGTTGACGTTTATTGTGACGTTGTCATGTCAGCGTTACTTACTTAGGTACCACACGCACGTTATATACTAACCTTTCATCTAGTTAGTTGTATTGCTGATGGACCTAGTTTCTCTGAAGTTAATTTTAAATTGTGGTTCATAGAGTTTCATTATGGCTAAAAGATAGAACAGGAACATAAGTTTAAGGAATTAGAATCGGAGGTGATGCCGTAGTTAAAGGTTGATGAGACTGATTCTGAGGATGATCCTAGTGCTCTTCTCTTAGGTCAGACCCTTAAGTCAATGGGAATGACGTCTAAGGTAGATAGTGCTGAACAGTTGCAGGATTTGATGATGTCTTATTTGCAGTCAGTTGCTAAATGTTCAGGGGAAAATGTATTGATCAGAGAATGTCATACAGCGATCACGTGACAGGTGATAAGAGTATGAGCTTTCAAGCATCTAGTCAGTATTTACCAATGCCAAGTCCTATTCCAAGGTTATCACTATTCTTCAGAGAATCAGGAAAAGGGTAAGAGCCATATGATTTGTGGATTTATGAAGTCAACTGTCTCTTAGCAGAGAAACTTATCCTAAACACATCCAAGTTGAGGCCGTTCGTCGCAGAGTTGAGCAATATCAAGAAAAAATGGAACAGAAATCCCATAGTAATCCTCCAATGCATCGCTCAGGTAATGGCAAATCAAAGAAGGGCAGGTACAATCCAAATGAAAGCAGTGGCAAGAATGCTCTTGGTGGAACATGTTACGATAGACCTTACTAACCGTATAGGTGCCAGTTTCCACCTGAGGGAATTCAAGGGCCACGCTGTTGGACAACTAGGTAATGTTTGGCGAGGGTGTGGGTCATCACCAGCCTTTAAACGGACAAGGACCCATGGGCATGGGCAACTCATGGGTCAATCAGAGCAGTTCTCAAGCAACAAAAATTCCCAGCAGGATTAGTTGGTGAACCCAATGAGACATCTGTGGTAGTCTGTGACGAGACATGTGTAGCTCTACTTGATACAGGTACAAGGGTCTCAACAGTTAGTGAATCCTCCTATATGCAACATCCCTCTTACATATCCCTCTACATAAGTTATATACGTTGATTGACATAGAGTATGCAGAAGGTGGTGTTTTGCCATTTTTAGGGTTCATATCTGTAAACTTGTCTTCACCAGGTGATTCATTAGTGAACATGCAGTGTGTGTTATTGGTAGTTCATGACAGTCGGTATATTGTTTCGGTGCCTGTATTATTGGGAACAAATGTTCTTTCAACTATCCTAAATAGATGTAGATCAGAGCATGGTGCAAGGTTTCTGCAGAAAGCTAATCTTTTCACTCCATGGTATTTGACTTTCCACAATATGGTCATCAGGGACGAGGAATTGGCTGCACAGAATTGGAGATTAGGTTTAGTTAGAAGTGCAGAGTGTAGAAGTATCATTGTGCCAGCGAATTCTCAAGTTGTTCTAAAGGGATATGTTGACAAGGAGGTGTGTTATCGAAAGTCACTTGCTACTCCCCAGGCTAGTGTGAACTCAACGATACCTACTGATTTGAACTTGTCGCCTTCTCTCGTGTACTACAAGTATCAGGATCAAGACCCAAATGATGTCGATTTATCTAATGTTACTACCCATACTGTAGTTGTAGAGCCCAGAGCTAAAGTATGTGAATTTGAACCAGTTTATGTTGAGGATGTTAACTTAGACAAGATAAGTGATATGGAGATCCATCTCAGTAAATTAGAAGTTCACCAGGCCCAGGGTAATCTATCTGAAGAGCAGTTTGCAGAAGGACTTGACGTCATAAAAAATCACATTGATGTCTTTTAACATGGAGACTTAGACCTTGGTCATTCCTCAGCTGTTAAACATAGGAAAGATTTGAAGGACAACACTCCTTTCAAGCAGCGTTATCGCAGGATTCCTCCTTCACTATTTGAAGAAATACGAGAGCATCTTGGACTTTGAACATTATCCTATGTCGGATAAAGAATGGAAAACTGAGATTTTGCGTTGAGACAGCTAAATCAGGCTTCTATTAAAGACAGTTTTACTTTGCCCAGAGTAAATGAGGTACTGGACTGTTTGGCCGGAAGTTCTCATTTTTAGCTCATCAGGCCTGAAAGGCCCGATGGGCTTATGGCATGGCATGGCGTCCGGCGTCCGGCCGCCCGTCCGTCCGTCCATCCGTCTGTAAACTTTTCGCTGTTTCGACTTCTTCTCCAGAACCAATGACTCTAGAGAGCTGAAATTTTATGTACAGACTACTTGGCTAATGGGGATTCTAAATTATAGATTTCGTGACCTCATGACCCCAAATTGGGTCACAGGGGTCACAACCTTAAAAACCTATTTTCATCTTCTTCTCAAGTTCCAAAAGGTCTAGAGAGCTGAAAAGTTGTGTGCAGACTCCTTGGCTAATGGTCATTCTAAATTGTAGATTTCGTGACCCCATGACCCCATGACCCCAAATGGGGTCACATAGGTCACATCCTTAAAAACCTATTTTCATCTTCTTCTCAAGTTCCAATAGGTCCAGAGAGCTGAAAAGTTGTGTGCAGACTCCTTGGCTAATGGGGATTCTAAATTGTACATTTCTCGACCCCATGCCCCCAAATGGGGTCACAGGGGTCACAACCTTAAGAACCTGTTTTCATCTTCTTCTCAAGTTCCAAAAAGTCTAGAGAGCTGAAAAGTTGTGTGCAGTCTCCTTGGCTAATTGGGATTCTTAATTGTAGATTTCGTGACCCCATAACCCCAACTGGGGTCACAGGAATCACATCCTTAAAGACCTATGTTCATCTTCTTATCCAATTCCAAAAGGTCTAGAGAGCTGAAAAGTTTTGTGCAGACTCCTCGACCAATGAGGATTCTAAATTGTAGATCGTGTGACCCCGTGACCCCAAATGGGGTCACAGGGGTCACATCCTCATAAACCTATTTTCATCTTCTTCTCCAGTACCAAAAGGTCTAGAGAGCTGAAAAGTTGTGTGCAGACTCCTTGGCCAATGAGGATTCTTAGTTGTAGATTATGTGACCACGTGACCCCAAATGGGGTCACAGGGGTCACATCCTTAAAAACCTATTTTCATCTTCTTCTCCAGCTCAAAAAGGTCTAGAGACCCCAATCTAGGTCACGGGTTATGACCCAAAAACAAATTTTCATCTTTTAATATCTCAAGTATGTAAAGCTCTAGAAAGGTGAAATGTTGTGTAGAGACCATTTGGTCAAAGGTGATTCTTAATTGTAGGATTTGGGACCCTCTGACTCCAAATGTTGGTCACAGGGGTCATGATCTAAAAACCTATTTTTTGCTTGTTAACAATGTATTACTTGAGATATCTTAGATATTCAACCTTAGATAATAAATCAATGAAATCCCGATGAGCTACAGAGCCCATGGCTCTATTTTTGTATTCTAAGCTTGATATGAAATCAGGTTATCACCAGGTTGAGATCATCTAGCAGCACAAAGAACGTGCAGCATTTACCGTGGTACAAAAAGCTTCCATTTGGGCTCTGTAATAGTCCTGCGACCTTTCAACGATTGATGCAAGATTGCCTCGGAGATTTACATCTATCAATATGCGTAATTTACATTGATGATCTGATCATTTTCACTGATAGTTATGAGGAACATCTACGTAGATTGACCAGAGTCTTGCAGAGACTGAGGGAGTGCAACCTAAAATAGCCCCAGACAGGTGTGAGTTTTGTTAAGGAAAAATGTACCTATATTGGGCATGTCATATCCAAGGACGGTGTAGAACCAGATTCTTCCAAGGTTGAAACTATTAGAAATTGACCAAGACCAACAAATCCAGAGGCAGTCAGGCAGTTTCGGACATTGGAGAACCTGGAAACTGCGTCAGGACGTTCACTATAGAATCACAGACAGTGATGATGGGACGAATGAGCAGTTGGTAATCCCTTCTCATTTAAGAAAACAGGTTCTACAAAGTTTACACACAAATATGGGACATTTGGGAAGAGACAGAACATTGTCTTTAATCAGAGAAAGATGTATACTGTTTACACAGGAAATTGTATACAAGTTATAAAGCGCCACTAGTGAGTATAGAAACATCATATCAACTAGAACTAGTTGCCACTTCTAAAGGTAATTACCAACATATTTTGGTGATAACCGATCATTTACCAAGTATTCAATAGCTGTTCCAACCAAAAACATGACAGCTCAAGTATTTCTTAATAACTTTGTTTATCAGTTTGGTTATCCCGCAAGAATCCACTCTGGTCAGGGTGCAAATTTTCAATAGTGTCGATTTTATCTTGAAATTAAGAACACTGTCCAAGTGTACATCAAGCTCTCAGATTCCAATTATGAACGACTTGGATGTAGTTGAAATGGGCAAAACGTGAATAGATAACTTGTAACTCACTTCACAACTATCTCAAGTCTCCTTCAAGGTCTCCGTTTTAAGATTTAAAACGACCCAAAGACCAAGCTGATGTTGATAGTGTTTCTAACAATCCGAGTAACAATATATTGAAACTATACTAAATTTAGATCAACTATCAACTAAAACAGGAAAATTAGAATATAAAATGAAATAGGAACTTTATACTGTTGCATTTGAATTGTTTGTCTTTGAAGCGAGCGTAGGTCGGTCTATTAAATGGTTGATCCTTCGATTCTATGACATCGGACTGAAGTTTTAGTGTTGAGCATACACTGTCAAATACTCAAAACTCAACGACTCAGTTCAACCTAACAGTTCTACCAGTTTCTTGTTGGCACCATATACATGAACAAGAGGCATTGATAAATTACTTTCCCTGCATTGTTTATATTTATTGGACCATTTATCAGCTTAATTCTTCTTTCAGATAAACTCCGACCTGCACTCCCGCTGGGAAGATATATTCATGGATCGAATAAAGGCTACTGAGGGAGATGGATGACATCCTGCGTTACGACGTATTTACAACTCTGGAGGAATTGTGGGCGAGGTAAGCTTGGATAAACATGACTGTATTTATAAAAATCAACTGCCGAAATAAACTGTAGAATAAGAGAACAATAGGTTAACATTACAGTGTGACAGAAAAAAACACAATCTCTCCCCAAAGAATCCTCTCAAGTAAATTCTTCCTTATTTTTAACCATATCAGATAGGTTTCTTGTGAATGCACCTTACTGGTGCCAAACACCATTTTGGAATTATTTTCTCCAGCGACCATTTCCTGATTAAGTTTTTGACGACATTGCATTTTAACATAAACCGGTTTGCTCTCGGCTTATCGCGGTCAAGAAGTTAGAAAATCTGTTTGTTCTCTTTGGCAGAAACAAGCATAATAAAGTTGTGATCAGGTTACTTGAATTAGTTGAAAAATGTAATTGAAGCAAGGTGCAGCAAGTAGGCCATTACAGTTTCGATGATCTACTCATGTGTAACTGTTTGGAGCAATTTCCGAACGGCAAACTACTCAGAACGCAGTGTAGTTTCACTGTTTAAAACATCAGTCGAAATTAGAGTTATTTCCAAAACAAATACACAGATTTAATTGCGTATAAGGAAAACATGATGGAAACCATAGAGCGAAGACAACTATATAATTTACGCATGTAACTTATTTCAATGACATAGTTTGGTCTAGAATGTTATGTCATAATGTATTCAGTAAATCATCTATCACAAATATCGTGTTCGAACCTCTGTTCGATGATACAATAAGCCGATCAAAAACAACGATTAAAAATCTCATGGTAAAATAAGTATTTTTCACAATATCCTATTTGGCATACATTAATGTCACATTGCCAGATGTGCTGATTTCAGTTCGAATAAGTTCATCTTTCTTGCATATTAATACCTAGTCGCCAAATACATGATAATTACTTTTTTCAATGAAAATCGAGAAAACGCTTATAAACATGTATGTGCAGAAACCGAATTACATGTCCAATGTACATGCACAGTACACGCAGTTACCTGACAAGATTATGAAATGCAGCAGTTCTAAATAAGGTAATGATAGAGGCTGAAGTTGGCATTGAAGTTGAGACAGAACATTAACATCCGGCAGATAAAACGTGACATGCGTATTTAAAAAAGTTTCAATACACTTTCAGTGCTTCGTATTTCATTAATACAAATGATAAGAGCAGATTTAACCTTTTAAGTGCTTTGAACCTTTGAATAGCTTTAATAAGATATGGTCAATCTTAACTTAATTGCAATAAAGCTGTTCAATCTAGTAAACTGTGTTGTCTGAAGGCCTCATTATTGTATCACTTCTGTTTACATCCTTATACACCAGTTGTATTAACATATTAAAGGCTTATATTATTTTCGCAGTTATGTAACCAATATTTAGATTCATAAAATGTATAGTATTGTACTGTGAGACATTACTGACCAAGTTCGTATAGGCATTTATTTAAATCAAACCTCTCATTAATAATTCCAGTTTAGATTTCTGTCCAGCAAGTATTAATATCTAGTAGTTATGAATCAAAGAGAGATTGTATTTACAGACACATTATCACCGAGAGAAAAGCAACTTTTTAATTTTCGGTTTAATATCGATATAGATATTGTTTTATAACTGTACAGGCACAAGGATCAATCGTTGCAACGTACCGATTCCCGTTGTCATCAGTCACAATGTTTGTATTGTTTTAGTTTAGTTTTGTTTTAGTATGCCTCACTTTGGAAAAACTAAAGAAAATTGAAAATTGCATTCACAAAAATGATGTTAGACGTGATACAACTAAACACACAGTGAAACATAAAAGGATGTGAATAGACTGCTATACTTGTTGTTAAAGACGTGTGCATTAGCACTGAAAGGTAAATATTATACTAATTAGACTTGACGTCTCCGCCATCTTCACGAATCCCTTGTATCAATAGTGACTGTCAATGAGTTATTCACATTTTTGTCAGAGTGATTGAAACAATTTATACACATTTGAATCTGTTGTCGTACTCCTCATTAAGTGTTTTGTTGGTGTCGTTATATATTTACAACACTGGAATCAGTAAGGAAGCATTGCATTTATTCAATGCACATAAGAAAAGCCTGAAAATATAAAACATCCCATCTCTAACATGTACGTCCTGCTGGAGAGATGACATTTACAAGTCTTTAATCACATACACTGAAAGTAAGTAAATCAATATGACATGAACATTTTCTTTTCATTATGTTATCATAGAGGGACGTATTTGAGTAAGTTGGTTTCAAAAAGGGAAATACCATCTTCTTCAGTGTACGTCTAACAGACATGATTCATGTAAATGTTTTTGAACCGATTTACCTGAATCTAAAACATAACCTTTCACAAGAATAAAATGGTACATCCATGTTCTATGACATTAACTGTCATTAGAGTCAATAATGATTAATGACAGTAATGAAGTTTGACGACAGGAACAATCTGAAAACAGCACTGTGATTGGTCTGATCCTACTATAGATTAGTAATTAGTGGTAAACCAGACAGCTCATAATCAAAGTATCAAAATAGTTAGCAATAAGAATTTGAAGGAAGGCGATTCATTACAGGAAGGATTGCAAAGCGAGTTCATCACTTTTGGTCCTCTGTTCAATTCAATCAATAAACTATTTATACACATACATTAAATAACCTGCCTCCAGAGATAACAATATCTGTGTTCAGTAAATGAGTAGTGTCTACTCACATAACATTATATCTCGTATCTGCCTTCAGTAATTGATTGTGCCCAGGAACATGACCATCTGTTACATTCCAGGTACCCTCCGATCGTTGTTGCTTTATTTGAAATGATTAACACGGCGTTATATCACCACCGTTCATCTGACAAGCTGTATCGAGGGACTATTTTTATTCAGCCTCATGATTTCATGATCAAGATTTCACAATTTCCAAAATCTGATCAGGATAATCTTTTTTTGCAAATTCATGACACAAGAAATGATAATAGTAAAAGTGCATTTAAATAGCGCATTAATCCATGCGTATTGCATGCTCAAAGCACTTATTGACATACCATCCCTTGTCACCCGAGTAAAGAACACTCCCTAAGGAGAATATAACCAGAAGCCTGCCATGCGCATGTATCCAAACCGACCCCAAACTCAAGGCGCTTATACCTGCATCGTTACCCTAGTTCAACACGAGCTGCCAATTACAGCGCTCAATGATCAAAGCCATTTCAACTCTCAAAAGGATATTCTAACAATATTTCAATAACATTTTCAATTAGATTTATTGCTTCCACGCTTCATATCGCATGTAGTCATCAAATATATGGTCATATATCACTGCTTAAAAGTTGACAACTTGAAAACGTTACAGTGACGTAAAAGTATTTACAAAAACTTGACATTAGTTTAATATCAGTTGATCATTCTAACGTACATTACGTGAAAGTCACTACTTTGGTATGGTATGGTACGCTGGTATGATTGCTGAGCTACATGGATCTTGATTGAATCACAATCCCTAGCATGATAGTGTGCTATCACGTTTTGGACATTAAACGAATGCCAGTCGGGGAATATGTGAATAAGATACTTAATGGTTGTGGAATGAGACGAGTAATATCCTATCTTACTTTGTGTCAATTGAGTCAGCATCACGAATATGTCTTTGTGAATTGTATCACACAATTTCACTTGGGATATATATGGCAAGCTGGATGAAGAAATGGAATATGACACTTTTTGTAATAAATAATGGTAGAGACATGTCGTGGTCTATGAAATGTAATTGCTAGGCCAGTCTGCTTTGTATTTCTCAAAAATCATTCCAAATATACTGCACAGGTTCATTGCTTAACAATATTAAATTAATTAATGTAAGGTTATATCACCACAACATCATAGTGCGAGTTGCTGTACTTGGAGGTCAATGTGGCCTCTTCTAGACCTGGACAAAGACTATTCCTTCATTGTTGCATTGAGGGTATTGTTGTTATATCCAGGGCTAGGGCATATTGCTCTAAGTTTGGTAATAGATAACGGAGATGGCATTGCAGGTTTTCATCTCTGTAACGCATTGTGACGAAATAATCTTGTACCTGTACTCATTCAGCTAGTTCTAAGATGAAACATCTCCCAACTCTCTCACTCTGGGCTATTTAGACGTCGGTACAGTATCATGCTGCAGCCATAACGTAACAGTATGAAACTGGAGTCAACACTGAAATTTAATGGACATGTATGCACTTCCATCTTTGGGTATTTCTTTTAAAAACGGTTTTAGTATTTATGCCGAATGCCGCAAATCTATAGAACCTGTACATCCTCGAATACGTTTGTATATTTTGACTTAGATTAAACTATGATATTAACTTAAAATCCACACGTCAGTTTATATTTCGGAAAACAATGTCATATAAGTCTCTGCATGCCTACCGTGTGTAACACACGATCCACATTTTTTATTCAAATCCTGATATCAACATGTGTCGAGTAGCATTCAATTATAATTGACAATTCAGAACTAACATCTCCAGCAAGTGGTATTGTGTTACAGGGATGTGTCAGTAGACTGGTAACATAGTACAGTTTTTGTCATTTTAGTTATGAATCATATGTAGTCTCAATTTACATTCAAACTCATGACATGATATGTGATTTGAAATTGAGACAATGAATGTATGAAAGGTAATATTTGCAGGTCAATGAAAATGATATTGGGGTTATCATCGTAAGTAAGCACAAGGTTTGTTTGTATTAATAGATACATAATATACATTTATATATAAATAAGACTACTTACCTCTCACGTTAAGTAAGGTTATATACAGAAAAGAGTATACATCAGATGGTTTTGACTGGATCAATCCTCTTTAATACGATGAGCTCATTGTGACTGATGTACTGTTCTCTTGATGAGAATATAAGTTTATATATCTGAATAATAAGTATGAGACCAATTAGCGTAATGATACAGCAATACATACATTCATTCTAACTCGGAAATGTCGACTGTTAGTTCAATGTCCGCCCTATATGATGAACTAACGCCCATCGGACAGTTGTATTATTTGTTGAGCAAACATTTTGATCACACCGGATATTGACAACAAAACCGGTTATTATATATCGACAGCTTTTGTCCATCGAAAAGGACAACACTGTCAAGTCAGAGGATGTGTGTATAAATGTAAGTATAAATAGAACCATAGACTCAGCCTCTGTTGCTAACATTTGCTAAGTCTCCAGTTTGTAATCCCAATCTGGGAAAATAGCATGTAGTGCATCGCCCATTTGTCCTCGTATAGGATCACAACGTTACTAGATGTATATGAGACGGGAAGTGGTTTTCAGGGTTTGTATTTTCCACATAATTCCACCAAATTAACAAATCATAATCTCCATTTGCTAAGGAGTCTGTACACAATATTTCTCCATTCAAGCATTTGTGTTGCTGATCGTGTGTACAGACTCCTTAGAAAATGGAGATTATGGTTTCAGGACATGGTCTTTCAAAATGAGGCCCCTTCTGTATTCATTCAAATTCTTAAACAAACTTATTTTTCAAAAACAAATATTAAAACCGTTTTCCTTCCGACATGCACAAACCCACACACAATCAGCAGTGTCAAAACATTGGCTACTCTCCGAAGCCCCCACGTTGAATAATGTATATCAGTTCCACTTTGTAAAGCATGAACTGGTTTGTGGACTTGACAAGTAGAAGACCGCCCGAAGTATGCCGCCCTTACTACGTCAGCTCCATCCAAACTTGAGGCTTTTATCTATCGTGATCTCGAGACGTCCTTTTTGTTGATAAGAGCTAAAAGTGAATTAAAGGACCGTAGGCAGGCGTTTTGTCTTAACGTTGAAAACTTAATGGCACAAAATGTTGATCGGATTATATAACAATGAATAAATGAATAAAAAGTTGGACATTGAACTTATATTGAAAAACGTGAACCTACAAGTTATGTATCCAGTTTTATGCAACATTACAATAATCTGTCAATTGTTTATGTGGAATTGAGACAAAACCTTACAGAAACATATACTCCCATACTGAAAGTATCTATTGGAGTGACACTTGAAGGCTGCCAGAATACAAGATACATCGTATTCAGGTAAACATCTACAACTATAGCTCATCTAATTGAGTTTTGAGTTGGCCGAACGTAGAAATCTCGGAATATCTTGAGTACACAGTGTACAGTTGCTGCAACCCTCCGAGAGACAGTGCAGTCAGGAAGGTACGAACCACTAGTTTGACATGTTGTGACGTGTATTGTTGTCTTCAATCACAATATTTGTTTTTGTCATGTAACTGAGTTTAAATACATTATTTGTATTTTCTTAAATTCTTACAGTGATGACTGGTAGCCAAAGTTGCTGCATTATCTTTTTCTCTTGGGTAATTTGTTAATTACAGTACTCATTATTTTGTGAAAGGTAATTAGTGACTGTTAACCTAACACGTGCAAATGTTTATCTGACACGTGCACATTGTTGCTCCATAGAAACAACGAGATATTTCTCTTTTTAGTTGCACCTGCAAACATTTCCAGGTGGTTGAGGATTTTTGAGGATTTGAGGATATATCCATTAGGGTTATGTTCAAGCGATATTTTTGTGTTTACTTATTGGCTTTCTGTGAATTTGTATTTACCTATTGACCATCTTGGACTTTGTATTTCCTCATTGAATTTTGTGACCATGTATTTACTTATTGACCATCTGTAACTGTGGTATGTACACATTGACCCTATGCGACATTATATTTCATATTGACCAGCTAAATGCTGCTGTAACTAGGTATTTACTTCTTGACCATATGTAACTTTGTATTTACTGACTAACCACCTTGTTAGATTGTGATAGTGCACACACATTTATGATATAATGAATCCTGATGGTATGTGGTTAAGGTTATTTAAGAGAAGGGCCGAATAATCAGTAATTATTTTTCCAAATGGGACAATGTGTATCATTGATTAATATATTGTTTAAATGTTGATAAACATTGTTCCAAATATTTACAAATTATTCCAATATTATTACAGTGATATGGTTAGGAAATAATACTGGGCATCATTTTTGAAAACTGGCCTTTCAAATGACTCTCAATATACATATCAAAGTAGATATGAAATATTCTGATCTTTCTTGTTTATTTCATAAATGTCCACACATGTCTTTCTGAAAGTGTTGTTCGGTAGATTAAACATAATACTCTGGTGCGATTTCTCGACGATCATGAACAAAGTGTTTAAACATCACCTTTCTTTGCTCACACAGCAGAGCGCTGCAACTGAAATGCATGCTCTGATTCGCGAGCATGGAAAAATGAAGAAAATGCTGTAAAGTATAAAGTAGCCATCGATGGAGACTGGCGTGAGTTATGGCTTGCGTATGGAAATTGCTGTAAGCTATTAGGAAATTTAATGTTACAGTGCGTTCAATCATAACTTCTGAAATGAAACCACAAAACAAATATTGTTTACGTTTTTGCAGTGCTATGTAACCAAGTAAACAGTTAAATCATCATTGACCATACGAATGTTGGTGAAATAGTGGAAATTACCAGAGAAAATATCATCACCTGTTCTTATCGATGGGTAGGGGTCCTAGATTTATGATATCCGGATACAGAAAGTCGATATATCTAATCCACCACTTAAGTTGACTATAAGCAACAATCAGGTCTCGTAAATGACATAACGTATTGTTATCAAATGATTTCCGACCCATTCACTTAATGTTGTCTCAACACTTTTAGTTAGAACTGTCAGAGTGGCTGTGGCATGTTATTGATCCCATACTCACTGAAGATCATATTGGTGAAGTGTACTACTATCGAAGCATACTGAAGGCTATAGATCATTGTCTAACCTTTACTCGTCGTATCTGTAGGTCCTAACAAACAATGCAAATTGTTCACGTCCATGATGGAAAGGTTGTCTTGTGTTTTTTTTTACATGAAGCGCCTTCATTCAAATTTACTTCTAATTTTCCATTGAATTTGGACAACATTGGACAATCTCGACAACATGTATCTGTTTTGTTGATTCGTAGATGACAAAAGTCTTTTCTTGTAAAAAAGCAGATTATATTTTGAGTTGATACAATCAAACACTGACACAGATGAGGAATTATTATAATCTTCATGTGATCTTATGATTCGTGATGCTTTCAAAGTAGAATCCTGAATTTGACATCAAATTCATGCTTGAACATAAAATCGAATGACTCACTGATGATAACTGAGATAAGTCATAAATATTCCTGCCAATCTTTTAATTTAAACTTTATAAATTGATAATGTCAAGATAGAGGTAATTATACATCTACATGTATTAAATGAAAGAATAATATCCAAAACATTGCAGAAATCTGTTTTTCTATTGCATGATCGATATGCGTACACTGTCGACAATGAATAAATAAATTTAAACCAGGAACATTGTGATGTAGTGATGTTGTGAAGATTTTTTCAGTAAAAGTAAAGGAGTTTCGACGCATTTCTGTATAATCATGTATATTATTATTGTCGTTACCAAGAAGTAAAGCTTTATCCAGATGTAATTAGGTGACGTAAATCTGAATTAAAGGACGAAACAAACACGTATCTATTACAATATTTCGGCTTTGAACACTGGACACTGAACTGAACACAAGAATTTTATTTTCACCCTTTCCAGACGGATTCTGCACCAGTAAATATCGAGTTACACTTTTACACTGATCAGTATTATGGAAAGTTATATGTATCTATTTCAATACCTGCTGACGATCCAGATTAATAACACACATCCATTTTCAAACCTATGAGAGGTTGACAAAATATGAATTTTAAAGCAAAAATGACTAATGTGTGTGGATATATTATCATTATTATAATTATCAATAACATAATTATTATTGTGTAGGCATTATGTTACCCTATCTGAGAATCGGTTAAAGTCTATATTTACTGCCAATAATAAGGAGGCAGATATCTTTCAGTTCACTTCCCAGATGGCTTTAAGTGCGGGGCTGTACAGCTAAGAAACTAGTTGCTGTCAATTATCGTAATGGGTTTTAGTTTCTGTAGGAAGTAAACCTTTCAAAATATTTTTCAGTTGAAAAAATAATTATTTATCTGTCGATTTTCAATTAAAGAGAAATACGCTATGCAAGTAAAGAGACCTTAAAGTCTCGAAAATGAAAGTACATTTAAATCTGTCTGATACTTTCTTTAAAAACGTTTCTCGTGGAACTACTTTTGAGCTTCACAGTGCTTGCATTTCATCTTTACAACGACATACATATTTTACATTGTGTTTTGTTTTATAGCTTCTGTCAATGCAAGTTGCTTGCCAGGTTAAAACATTGGTGTTATTTACAACTCCATTACATGGCTGGCGTGAGCTGAAGTGATTGAGATTTAAGTATTCTTTCTAGACTTGTTCAATCACTTCACTGCGGTTAATATTATCGAAGAAAGAAAGGTCTCAAATATCAATGTCGTTATAAATTGTATTGAGACATAACTGCTTCGGTTGCAACCTGACTCATGGGGATTATTGCACTGATTGACATAAAACCTAATATTACAATGGAGTTGTGACTCCTAGACGTCTAGATCACAAGTTAAACTCAGTTTCCACTGAGCTTCATGACGACAGTTACATGTACATCGAAAATGCGATATTCTGATAACAACTTCTTTATTGTGAATATCGACGACCGTTTGGAGTCAGGTGAGGGACTAAGTAAGCATATACTTAAGAGATGCCTTGTATGATCATAATAATGACGTTGTTATCCAGAAATCATGTCTTCATATGTGTCCAACTTCTAACTGACTTCAAAGATCTGAATAACTTTATTCAACATGTAAGTCCTACAGATGAGATTCAATTTTGAGAACAATTTAGAATTAAATATTGTTTGATACTGAATAGGATTATTTTGAAAAAGAACAAAATGAGTGTAAGTAAAAAGCTCTGTGATCCAAAACGAATTCCTTTCAAGGTAATAAAGTATTGTCTATTGTCTACAATATACATGTTTCAGGAAATAAAAATTTACATGTACATGTATATAGAAGAGAGTAAACATCGAATGGTTTCGACTGAATCAATGTACTTCACAATGGTTAGCTGATTTTGACCATTGTATTGGTCTTCAAGTTAATATATAGAGATTATTACCCGAGGAAGTGTGTCATTTGACTTTTACGAAACGAGTGTGAATGTTTGTATTGCCCGAGCGAGAGCGAGGGTTTTACGTTAATTTGCACAAGTTTCGTAAAAGTTATATGACACACTTTCGAGTGTATAATGTCTTTATTACCCATTTTATTCCATTTGAATTGCATACAATTAGTCGGTAAACCACCCACTTCTCTTGCGACGCCAAGCTACAGTGACGTCACGAAGAATCGTTCAGACGTAACAGACGAGAAGTCGCAGTGAAACAATAGTTGCAAGGCAAACGTGATTTGTGCTCATATCATTAATATTAACTCGGTTATTTTCAACCATATGGGTAATAATTATAAATATTTATATACTTATTGTTTTAATAAACAGTACATGTAATTATTGTTATTACCTTCTAAATGTCAAGTTCAAAGGTATTATCTGACAAACAGTGTGTTGTACATTGCCTAATATATCCGGAGAGTACTACTGTATAACATAACTTATTATAGACAAAACACCTGATCTCCGATTAATGCTTCAAATGCGAAATAATAAAAAAGACAAAAATAAGTAAATGGGTAAATGGGCTGGAATTACAAGTTGCTTTCTGCACAAAATTAATTTTCATTATTTCGATTATGACACTTTTACTTGTCTTTTACCTTTTACTGGAATCGCCGCTAATGACTGAAATTTTGCCCAAGCAGTATTAAAGAGTAACTCACTCACTCATTTAGGTTTTTATGACACATACAATGTTTAACTCGCTAACAGTAAATTAGCACTGTTCAGTTGTATAGATTAGTTTAACTTGTGATCAGCTTTTATCAACTTAAGTTGTCATTGATATACATGTGTTAGTACTTGTTAAAGGTTTTCCCCAGGTTATTTATTCATATCATTAACTACAACTAACATTTAAATATATTTCCATTATGTCGGTTTTACTTTAGAATAAGGAAACTTTCTCAATCAATTTCAATCGAACGTCTTAGATGTATTTAAACTCGGAATAAGTGGATTAGGGAACTGACAACTCAATTGATAGTCTACCTCAACGTTATCCTCTCGGCCTAAAGTTTCAAACAACCATGAAACATTGCTGATGTTCATTGTGGGTTTTTATAATTTGAGAATCAGAATAGATGTTTTTATTACATTCTGAGTCACTATATAATAACTTAATATTTCAAACACAACAAAAAAACAGGACGATGAAAGTATAAAATGTAATAGGGTTTTCTCAGAATTGCATAGTAGTTGTTTGTATTGCACTCTTAAACGTCGCGGAATCAAATCTAGCCATTTGACAAGGTTGTTCCTCCTCATCCGGGACAACATTTCGTTAATACAATCCACTATCTACATGCATAAGTATGTCATTCATTGAATATAACGGGTGCCAATGTCTCAAGGAGACCAATGTAAACATGAAAAGCAGGCACTGACAATTTACCGTTCACCACGTTGCTAATATTCAGTGGATTTTTAACAGATTAGTTTTTATTGAGATAAATGTAGTGGTCATATATCTGTTGTTTCAAACTCTGACCAGCTATCCCACTGGGGAAATATATTCCTGGATAAGCTCGAGGCCACTGAGGGAGATGGGTGACATCCTCTGGTATTGTTGACCTGTTGATAGCGGATTACATTACGTAATTATATTACACCCCAGGAGGAATGTGAGCGAGGTTCTCTTTGATCAACATCCACTATCTTGTGACATAATCCCACTGGCATAATAAACTGTGTACGAAATAAAACATAGATAAATATTACAGTGTCATTTTAAAATACATAAAATAAATATTTAATTTCTGTTTTAAAAATGTAAAACACATATGTTTTAAGGAAACAACCTCTTTACAAAAGATAACACGTTTCATATAACGTATCTGGTGATGTAAGTGATCTCTTGAAATGGTATTAAATCTGAAGCTCTCTAAAGAAATGTATATTTTAAGTAGACTTGTTCCGTAATCTAATCATAATGTGAGAAAATAATTTTGTTAACAATACAGGAAGATTGAAGTAGTTGAAGTAGTTTCCACAAACTCCTGAACATTGAATATAATGTCCTCATAAACATTTTGCTTTATGGAAATATACTTTACATTTCAAACATTGTGTACATATGCCATGCTCTGCTAATGATGAAACATATGGAATATTCGCCAGCATTCACGAACAGCAAAGCAAGTTTGTTGTTACTGAACGAGAGGCTGTTAAATAACTCCCCTGTAAATAATAAATATTCTTTTGTTTTCAGGAACTCATCATATAGCTACATTTTAAAGAAAAAATGAAAAGGATGACGCGAGAAGTGTTCCTTTCGAATGTTACTCTGTCTGCGATTGGCTAAAGCTTTATTACTAAAATGACGACCAAATCAAAAGGCAACTTCCCAATGCAAGGCATAACTCTTGCAAGTCTCCATTACTGGCTGATTTAGGCCTTGCAGTATTTCCTTAAGAAATCTGTGTTTAGAAATCAAGGCCCGCTATGCATTTCTGGTGCAGCGATTAACTATTTTGACACAACAAAGCGAGGGAAATACCGCAAGGGTTAAATCAGCCAGTAATGCAGACTGGCAAGAGTTATGCCTTGCGTTTGGAAGTTGATCAAAAGGATGCCTGTATCTTCCAGTTCACATCCAGACTGACTTAAAGTATTGGGATGTACAGTTGGCAGAAAAGTATATCTTTCAAGATGGTTTCATTTGAAACCAATTATCGATCTGTCAAAAAATGCCAATTAGAAGGAAATACGCTCTGCCAGTAAAGAGACCTGAAAGTGACCACAGTGAGTTGCAAGTGCATTGAAAACTATCTGATACCGTCTTGAATGTCCAATTTAGATAGTTAAAGTGTTTTTATAAATGCAGAAAATAACGAAATCTTGCATATCATCCTTTAATCGACTTACCTATAATTTTGGTAGGAGGAAAAGGACGTCTGGTTAACTTCTTTATTGTGAGCACGATGGTTTTGAGTATATGCTTACTCCTTCGCCAGGTGGGATATTCGGTATAACAAGGTAGGGTATATTTATACATAATATTGTTGTAGAGCTTCACTGATAGCTGTCGACTGAGTTATAAGTGTATATACAGTTCCAAGTTCGACCGAGTAGTGAGTAGTGATTTACAACGCACTTAACAAACATAATTTATTTTTCAATTTCAAGCTCGATAGCTGTATTAATATCTCCCAAGATATAAAGTATAACAACCACCTAGATCAATATCTGTATCACTAATGGCATACAACTTTTAACAGTTAAAGTGATAATGTTGTAACAGTGTCCAACTGTTTATGGAAAATGTTATGTCAATGTATGTCAAATTAGTTAATTAATTATAACACTTTAAGCTGCATAAAACATTAGAAAATGACATATTAATAAAATATCTAAACCTTTAGCTTCTTACTACCAATAAAGACTCAGCAAGGCATTTGTAACAGTGTCTATTGGAGACCAGTGTAAACAGTGACAAACATACATTGATAAATTACTGTGCACTACATTGGTTATGTTCTTTGTACCTTTATCAGCACAATTTGTCATTCAGATAAACGTTGCCCATACTTACATATAACAGCAGTCAGGTTTGTGTTTCTGACAAATCCGACCTGCACTCCCACTGAGAAGGTATATTCTTGGATGGACTGGAGGCCACTGAGAGAGAGGGATAACATCCTGTGGTATTGTTCATCTGTTCGTTGCAGATTACATTATATTTATACCCCTAAAGGAAGTGCTGGCGAGGTAATTTTTTCGATAACATGACATCAACATCTATATGAACCGACTTGCAAAATATGCTGTAGACTTGAATAGATGAAAATTATAATGTTAAAGCAACATATGTTCTCAGAAACCACTTACGTGAAATCTGTCCATGTAACCTTGCTCAATAAGCTAGTTTTCTTGTGTGTACAAGATAGAATCCAATTGTGCTATCTGGTTCCTAAATTGCCAAACAAATTTAACTTTCTCCACTTGAGACCCCAGTGAAGTGTTGATTGGATAGAAATAAGGGTTGATTACAGCTACACGTACATTGTAATTAAAGCAGAGAGCAGCATATATGCGACAAATTAATTAGCTCCTCACAGCGAGAGCCGCGTATATGCGACAGCTAAAAACAGCCGTTATTCAGCATGTGAGGCACATATGCGTCAGATGAAAGCATTCCTTATTCAGCGAAAGATGCATATATATATATTATTGCAGAAATCCCGTTCTTTTCACCTTATAAGCGATGTCAATGAACACTGATTGCAGTCATAGATGTTTTGTAGGAATAACTTATCATAAGCAAAGGTTTTTTTCAACGTTTGATAAAGAACACATGCATGTCGACGGGGAAGGCAATAATGCTGTGGAATTATGTTATGTTTTGCGTATGTTTGACTTCAAGAAACTCTTTTGTATTGCCACTTTTGTATTTTGGAACGATCAAAATTTGCCATTTGTATCTGTATGTTTACATAGTTTACTGCACGTATCTATTACAAAGATAAAACATTTATTGAGTGAATGCAAGTGAGAATAATGTGATAACTTAATTAATACCTGTACACCATATAAACCTTGTTCAATAGTATTGTGAGTTCAGTTGATGGAACTGTCCTCTGAGGTATCACATATAACAATAGATCCAGTCTAATTAGTGATTAGTGATTTCTGTTGAAGTTGAAGTCTGGCGATTCATTACGGAATTGACTGAGCTATATATTGCATCTTCCATTAATTAAACGAATGATTGTGTTGGTGTTTTGAGGTTGCTACCTCAATGTTATAATACACACTAATCATACATCACCCTGCTCATCTTGGGCTGAATGTTCTGAAAACCTACACGTAATCACCCTCGGGCTTTTCATCATGAAACCCTGTTCGTAAATTACTCGCCCTTGATTTGTGGATGCCAATTAAAAATTGGTCCTGCGAGGCCCTCAAAAGAAATTTAGCGACAAGCTTTGGTCTTACTTTGAAGAAATTTGATATGCGTAGACACATAGTGTTTAGTGCACAAAAGCAGATTATTCAATTGTGATGTAAGGACGTGTATCTACTAGATATACTTTCAAGGGTTTCACTTGACAAGTTCAGTACTGACAACATTCTGACTCCAGGAAGCAGGACAGGAAGCCCATCAATCAGATCAGTTCACCAGAAGTGCTTCATTATCAACGATCCATTAACCCTTACTAAGGCCCTTCAACTCTCTACATACTCGATTTGACCAAGTCTAACAACTCTTCAGTGACATCTTTGAAATTCCAACTGGTAGATACACATTCTTGCACCACGACTGAACAGTCCTGCTTTTGTGCATTTAGCACAGCATATGAAATAGATGTTAACATTAAACTCAAATTATATATATTCAACCATTGTTTCCAAATATCTTAAAACTCATTATTACTGTCAATATTGTAGGGAAATGCACATGCAGAGCAGCAATACATTTTCTTATCACATACCAGATTATGTTATCGAGTTTTTCTACATTTCCTTGTGCAACAAGTGTTGCCTATGATTCAACTCAATATTAACATGCACTTTCTGGGTTGAGATCATGGGCGATAATAAACCTAGACAGTGGATGTTTAACAAACTTAATCATTTTATCGTTTTGTAGTAGCTGTAGTAGTGGTTAAATATATTTCATTAATGCGGTTGTATTAACATACCAGTCCCCCAAGGCCCGTTGTTTGTACACTCAGTAGAACAACCATATGACATTTCATCAGGACAATAGTATATGAGGAGTTGGTTAGGTTCCTGGGTATCTTTAAATAGGATACCTCGATATCAAACTACTCGACATTGAGTAATCATTAAAATCGTAAAGCAATGGGAAGATGTGGTGTGAGATTATGAAAGGATTTGTCTTATTATCGCATATCACCGGTTTGAGTGGTTTACACAAATCAAGGGCAGGTCATTTGTGAGAGGTTTTTCATTTTGAAAAGTTACAGGGCTGCCATTTTGTATTAAAGCAATCAGCGATGCGTGACCAGGGACGGGCCCAAGGGTGATATATGTGTAGAATATTGGAACAGTGGTCCCTAAGTGCGGTAGCAATATCAAAACACCAATAGAATCGTATGTTTAATAAGGCTGTTCTGGATAGAGGAAGATGCAATATAGATATAGTCAATTCCGTATTGAATCACCAGCCTTCAACTTCCTCTTGCGATCTATTTTGATACTAGATTATGAGCTGTCCGGTTTGCCTCCAATTAGTTAAAGGTAGTTATATGTAGATGCTACAGTAGGATCAGACCAATCACACAGCCGTTCAAAGATTATTCTTGCCATCAGTCTTCATTACAAGCATTTATCACTATTGAATCTGGTACATAGCAATACTCCGATCCTGCCTAATGACATAGGCATGTGATATAGAGTTTATTCTTAAGCAGAATAGTAGATTAGTTATCTAACCGGTAAATCGGTTCACATACATGAATATGCATTATCCATCCATGTAACGTTTGGACTTAGAATAAACTAGTGGACAGATACTCTATCCATTACTAAGAAGAGGATTCGCGACACTAAGTTACTAATCACGTCCCTCTGAGGTAGGAGAAGTTGAGTAAATGTTCATGTCGTGTTGCCATGTGTATGTGATAAATTAATTCAATTATACGACAAGAATTACCACACCTATATTTTAATTAGTGATGGGGTGTTTGTTATGATTAACGACGAAGTACAAGGCATCCTTTCCAATTAAATTATTGTAAAATAATATGATCTTAATGAGGGCTATGAAAAGAGATTAAACAATTTATAAAATGTTGGAATCACTCTGAAAAATCGGAATAACTCATTGGCAATCGTTATTAACACCAGGAAGTCGAGAATATAAAGACACCAAGGAAATCCATTCTTCATCGCGTTACCCATGCCAGCATAAGTCTGTAACAACATGTTAAAGCTGAGGAACAATTTGTTAGGGATGAATATCAGCTTATTCACATTCCTTTATTTTTCTCTGTGTGTTTAGTAGTCTCATATCTAACATATTTCTCTCAATTCGATCTTCAGTAATATTTTGTTTTTCCAAAGTGGGGCATAATTCTGAACCAAAACTGTATAAATATTTTGAGTGATGACAAAAAGAGATTATTGTGCTATCACAGTGTAAACTAATATTTATATTGATATTGGTAATTGAAATCGAACTTATGTTGAGAAATGTGGCTTTTCTCAGGGCGGTAGAATGTTTACAAATACAATCTTTCTTTGGATTCACAATACCGTGACGTGAATCTTGCCGCATATAGAGAATGGTAATAGCTGAATCCACAACACAAAGGGCCGTGCTCACAGCGCTACACACAATGTTTACACAACTTATTACCCTGGTATAAGGACCAACATCGTTACCTGGGCTACAATTAAGGCGCTCGAAGGTTATCAGTCAAATTGCCTTCACTTCCAAACCAGATACTCAATTGTACTGCTGAGTGAACAGAGGCACATTTCGAATACAATCTATTGCCCAAGGTGACACCATGAGCCTCTCAACTCATGTATCATTGTGGGGCATCCTTCAAAATCTGAGTTTTTATTCAGCAATGAGGCGGGTAACCCACCCATCCAGCGAACCAAGTCAGTTGTTGCTGAACTTCACTGATAGCGGTCAACTGAGCTATGCACAGGACCACGTGCCACCACAAAAATGATAACAAAAATACTTATAATATGTAACTATAAAATAGGATGAAAGTAATAAGAGTCTTTTTTTCAAAACCGCTGCTCAAGTTTGTGTGACCTGACTTTAATATTCTGTCTTTACTTCAATGTCAACTTCCCTGCAAGGCATAAGTCGCGCCAATTTGCTATTTCCCCCAACGCTGATGTCCCATGTCAACATGCAATTTTTAAAACAGAAATTAATTTCTGTTTTCGATATTTTACTATGACACTGCCATATTCATCTATTCTTCATTTGATATATACAGTTTATTTTGCCAGTGGGATTATGTCATAAGATAGTCATATGTTGATCAAGAAAAACCGCGCCCAACCGCTGAACAATACCATAGGATGACATCCATCTCCGTCAGTGGCCTCAAGTCGATCCAAGAAAAAGTTTTCTCAGCAGGAGTGCAGGTCGGATTTTAAGAAAAACAGAAACCTGACCGCTGTTATCCGCCAGCATTTATCTAAATAACAAACTAAGCTGATTACAGGTCCAATGAATATATAAGCAATGTAGTGCACAGTGATTTATCAATATCTGCTTTTCACCGTTTACACTGGTTTCCTAGAGACATTGGTACACATGCCTTGCTGAATCTGGGTTTTCACCTAAACACACTGTATATATTTGGACATAATAACTTTCCTATTGATAAACACAGATGATGGTATTTTACTGACAATCGTCCATATTTCAACTGTAATCATATGATAAATGATGATTTAACTGGACAACACATTTGGTAATTATTTCCCCTATTACTTTCAATACTTTGATAATGAGATCGCTTCTCCTTATGTTATATTAAATAGAATATGTGGCTGTTTTTAAAGATAATAAGCCCAGTGTTTCACATCATTATATATGTAGCTGAGAATAGAGTTAACTTGAAATATTATTGCTCAAATCATCGTTTCTTTTGTTGAATCAAATCAACCCTTCTTTTTCCACTGGTTCCTAAACACCACTGCAGCTTCGTTAGATTAGTAAAATCATTCCATTTTATCAATGAGTATTGCCAATATTGCCTTATGTTGGTAAATATGTCTATTGCTCATCACAAATTACGATTTTAGTAAGTGATCCTGCATTTCCTTCCACGCATTGTCAGAAGCTTAGCACTTTGTCAGACTGTCTTAAAACTATGTTGTATTCTTCACATCTGTCAGGTACTACCACATATTTCAAATATGGTAAATAAATGAATACATTTATTCAATTCAAATGAAACATGAGATGGTGGAAACATTGTTAAATTTTAACTTTTAGTCTTTTAGTACTTGCGAATTTAGTAACAGATTGAAGGCAATGCTATCCAACATGTGATGGCCTACTATACTGGAGATATTGCATATGTCACACCAACAATATACGTATTCCAGTTTCACATAGGTTTATTATTGTTCATTTTGTTTAGAAAATACTGATCATTTGCTTCAAATCAAGATGAATATTTTACTAAGACGGACTTGACAGAATACTTATTGAATGAGGTAACATCTACAATAAAAATATGATGTCCCTTTAATGATCAAGTACTTGTTCCACAATATGTCAGACACACTAGCGCCCGTGTAGTCTCCATACGTTTCCATTGACTAAACTACTTATATGTATTTAACAAAGACCAACTGCTCAAAACTTGCCACACACGAGACGTAAAGTTATAACAATACTGTTATATGTATGTGGGTTTTGGCATGTTACTATCATAACCAGTGTAGAAACAAAGTGTGAATGGAGGTGTATAATAGTATTGGCGTATCCCAGAGGTTGTACTTTCAACACGTGTTAGGTGAGGTGTTTGTTGATTTCTGCAGGTGTTGTGACAGAAAGCGTGAAGGAAACCTACAACTGAAATAAATATTACATCTATCAATCCCAGAGCTCGGGCTTCAATCCAAGTTCTCTTCCTCAGACTGTCAGAAGCAGGAAAGCATTACCATATATTCTTTAAGAAAGATGATTCGGTTTGTTAACTACGTGGTTATATGTCATCGCCAGTCACTGTGAACTATTTAGCTGTCCTTCAAGAAATATATTGCTTTCATATCATGCAATGTGTAATGTCCGAGTTTTAACTTTAGAAGTAACTATCGAATACCTCATACCATTACATATTTAGTCCATACACTTCGCAAGGCATAACTCCCGCCGGCCCTCATCAGCGCCTAATTAAAGCCTTCAGCATTTCTATTTTGCTTTTCTAAGCTAGCTAATCAGAGCCAAGTATACATTTCAGGTGTAGAGCTCAGCTACATAAGAACAGAAAAGTGTAGGAAATGCTGCAAGGCTTAAATTCGCCGGTGATCAGCTGTCTTTAATGTGTATTTTGTTGTGTAAATGTCTGTTATATAGTTATGGTTTTGTCATAAAGGTGGTTTATGAGAATTAAAAAAAATAATAGCGACTGGGGCGAGGTTTGCCTTGCGGAGCTAAGTTGACCTAATATTCATTCAATTTACCTGTGGTTAAATTAAGTTTTTCTTATGTAAAATTTTGGAAAATCAAATTTTCTTTAAATGCAATGTATTGCACCACTGATCTGGCAATCGTTTGATGAGTGTTAAAATGGTTATTCTTTGTCAGTGAAATTGAAGTAATATCGTTGACGTTCAATTAAATGCACAAGTAGGTGATCAGATTTTAGGGAAGCAGCTGCATCTGGGAAGACCTAATGTGTCACTCTAAGCTGGTTTTTAATTAATTTTTAATTTACATTTGAGGATGCTAACTATAGGAACAACGCTATTAAGGATTTTATTTTGCTTCTTTTGAATTTTACCCCAAAAGAAAAACAACAATGACATCGGGACCAGATCTCGACTCACAATAAAGCTGTTTTTCACAATTTACATAATCGATCATCTTTGTCAGAATGCATAACATGTCTATATAGTGGATGTTCCTATGATGTATTTTATTGATAACAAGTTACAAGCATAGCATTTTGTCGTGACAGTCCATTTTGGTTAATTTGAAAATTACAAGTCTTGCCCAATCTATGACATTGTATGGGAACAATAAAGCTTTTCTTCTCATAAGGCCTCTTATTGGACAGGTCTGTCAATGAACCTTCAATAAGTATATAAGTATCGAACGTGTCAGATTTAGGTTCAAATAGTATATGGAGATATCTTAAATGCTGCAACTTTGGCTATCAGTCATCATCGTAAGAATTTAAGAAATGAAAAACTCTGTTACCTTATAGTGTTTGTGTTAAAATATTTTGCTATTTAAAATGGAAAACATGTTGTACTTGAAGACAACATCACACGTCACAACAAGTCAAAGAGTGTCCATACCCTCACGACTGCATCGTTTCTCAGAGGGTTGCAGCAACTGTACGCTGTGTAGTTCACATTTTCTCGGATTTCTATTTTCAGCCAACACAAAACTCAGCTAGATGAGCATAGTTGACTATGTTCTTCTGAATATGATTTATCATGCATTCAGGCACTCTGTACACGTCAGTCCAGTAGATAATAACAGTATAGGAGGACCTGGGTACATTCTGTAGGTTATCTATCGATTGAGTGGACGGCCGTTTTGGTATTCTTCCTGTGACCATACTTAAAAAAGGGGGATGGATGTTTCACGTAATAGGTATATTGAAATGGTCTTTACTTCTTAACTACGTGTTTGAAACGTCTGTGTTATCTGTATTATGTTATAGCATGGTCTTGAGGTTGGCAATGATGAGTGAGGTAAATTTTTATATGTAATATTTCTTTTCCTGTTGTTCTTTGATTCTGCTTTTTATTATTGCTGATACTGTGGTTCGCAATGTTGTAATGTTACATTTGCAAAAACTATATTTCTGAAACTGAGTAGCTTATCATGGGAGAGGCACTGAATGTAAAGCCATCTTAACAACTAGTTGCAAGGCTTGAAGTTTGGTGGCTTAGTTGCTAAGATGTTATGACATTCAGTACAGGTGATTGGTGGCTGACAATATAATTATTATCACATGCCTAGGTAATTCGGAGGAGAACTGAACTGGCATTTTAGCATGATAACATAGCTCTTTCATTCCATTCGAAACTTTTAGAAGAGAACTACATAAACACAACGAACATGTTTGAATATTTACATTCCACCGAGATATAACTACATGCTTCTTTTATTTCCCTCTCATGTATGTAAATGTTGCAATTCAAGACACACTTACATTATCAGAAGAATACACAAGCAATCAAACGAAGCTAAACATAGATCATTAAACCATCGAAATATGGTAAAGAATATCACTTAGTTTTTAGAAATGATACACAACCTAGAAAAGACAAAATATATGCGATATAAAACATGGGTAGTAAATAGGATATACATTCCCAACTGTGAGATACCTTGAGTCAGCCTGACCTGTCAAACATCACCTCTTTCTATATATGTCCACTCACGTTTCCTTTGTATTGTAATCGCCTCTGAAACATTGCAATCATGCTTCAAATATTCAAATATGATGTATCATATTTCAGTGTAAATTAATTCACAACCATAATAATCAAAACAAAGGTAAATTATTATTGATATATTTAATGTCTATATTGCTTTAATTGATATAACATCCTGAACAGCGCCCCTACTTTAGATTCCAGCATATGTCCTCTTCTTTTCACAAGTCATTTAGAGTAATAATCTGTTGCATGACTCTCTTATAAACTGCCCTTACCACATAGAAGACAAAAGAAAACATTAGATCGTTGTTAAATAGCTAGACATTTGATAAGATATAGATATATAAATAACCCCCAATTTAGAGTCACCTTTGACGTAATTAACTAAGTGTTGTTGTCTCTTGTCATGTTGATCGATAAGATATAGTCCATGAACCATATTGCACTTTCTAGTAAACATTTCTGTGCACAAAGGGTATAAATGAATGATTCACACCTTTGGAAATGAGCAAAGCTCATTGTAAAGATGTACACACGTTGATATATAGATTCAAATGTTTTAATTGTTGTCAGAGTTAATATTCATTTATTCATTGTTTTATGATTTTATTCAGATGCTCTATCATTAAGCTTCAACTGTAAACTGGAACCCCTGATAACATTGTTTTGGGTTCTTAAATTGACATTTAGCTCTTATCAACACAAAGACGTCTAGATATCATAACAGATAAACTTTGGTGAAGCTGGCATAATAAAGGTGGTATACTTCGGGCAAAATGAGCTGTCAATATTTGACATGAACCCAATTAAGGGTCTCTATCTTGTCAAGTTTATAAACCAGAAATAGCAATGTAAGCTTACAAAGTGGAACTGGTATGAACACGTCAAAGTGACTTCGGCTTGTTGAATCTGTGCATTTCAGATACGTTTATAACATTTGACTTTGAAAAACAAGTTTGTTTAAGAATTTGAAAGAATAATAATACTAATATATATAATATATAATATCATTATCAATGACCTGCAAACATTGCCATTCACACATTCAATATCTCAATTTCCAATCAAAAAGTATGTCATGATTATGACTGTTATTGAGACTGCATATGATTTATAACTAATACGAGTGACACAAACTGTACTGTTACCTGTCTACTAACGCCTCTATAACACAATACCAGTTGGCGAAGTTGGAGTTCGTTCTGAAATGTCAATTGTAATTGAATGCTACTCAGCACATGTTCACAGCAAGATAAATCGCTTGTTACAAACGCTAGCCATTCAGAGACGTTCAGCGACGTATTTGACAATTGTCCTGAAAAATAAACTGGCATGTGAATTTTAAGACTATAACATGATTGAATCTACGTCGGACTAAACGTATTCAAGGATGCATAGGTTATATAGCTTTGCAGCACCCTTAATGCAATGAGGTGCGACATTCGGTATAAATATTATAACCAATTTTCAAAAGAAATACTCAAAGATGGAACTGTATACACTTCCATTAAGTTGTTCAGTGATGACTCCAGTTTCATTCTTAATGGCTGCTTAATGGGAGTATACCAGCGTCGAAATGAACACAGGTTTATAGATTCAGTTGGGAGAACTGAACGGAATGTTTGATCTTATATCACCACTATGGTTTACAGAGGTGAAAACCTTTACCAAAATCAGAGCACTGTTTCCTTGCCCTAAATATGCTCACATACACTCCATGCAACACTTCTGGAATAGTCTCGCAGACCTTTAAAACGTATGTTCATCTTCTTCTCCGGTTCCAAAAGGTCTAGGGAGCTGAAATGTTGTGTGCAGACTCCTTGGCTAATGGGGATTCTCAATTGTAGATTTGGTGACCCCTTGACCCCAAGTGGGGTCACAGGGGTCACATCATTTAAAACGTATGTTCATCTTCTTCTCCAGTTCCAAAAGGTCTAGAGAGCTGAAAAGCTGTGTGCAGACTCCTTGGCCAATGGTGATTCTAAATTGTTGATTTTGTGACCCTATGACCTCAAATAGTGTCACAGGGGTCACATCATTTAAAACGTATGTTCATGTTCCTCTCCGGTTTAAAGGTCTAGAGAGCTGAACAGTTGTGTGCAGACTCATTGGCTAATGGGGATTCTCAATTGTAGATTTGGTGACCCTGTGACCCCAAATGGGGTCATAGGGGTCACAACCTATTTTCATCTTCTTCTCCGGTTCCAAAAGGTTTAGAGAGACTGGCAGGAGTTGTGCCTTGCATTTGGAAGTCGGGCTTTACTTTACTTGGTGGCTTTGTTGGAAAGATGTTAGGACACTTAAAATTGGTGCCTGACAATGAAATTGTTGATTATCACATGGCGATTAGAGATAAAACTAATATGACATTTTAGCATAATTCTCTTGTCAAAATATATCCGCTCTTTCTTAAAATCTGAAAACTGTTATTTCGTAAAATGTATGTTTGACAATCCACAAATGCGTGTGTATTCGTAAATATATTTAAAACTGTTTCTTTCTCAACATTTATTTATTGTTGTGAATATAAGCATTATGTTTGCTCATTTTCTTTGCATGCTCTTCTTTCTTGACACATGTTGGGTCCTGGTAATGCCATAGTTGTAAAATTCACACCAGGGTAGTTTCAACTAAAATATTTCATTTACTTGTCTGTTCGAAAGATTTACAAACAATGTTCTATAAGGTGTGGAGCTTTTAAATATAAAATGATGAGAAAGAAAGGTTATCATGTTTTGACAGTTGTTTTGAGTGTTATTTGAAACGCTTAGAACAGACCTACATAAACACAACTACACATGTTTGGATGTTTACATGACAACTTTCAGTGACATATCACTACATGTACATGCTTCTTCTTTTTTACGTCTCATGTATGTAAATGTTGCAATTCAAAACATGTGTATAACGAATCAAACAATGGCTTCCGTAACTACATGTAAAACATTATACCATGAACACATGATAAGAATATCACTTTGATTTCTGAAATGATAAGTAACAGAGATGAGATGAAACGATAGGTAGACATTATTACCTTGGGTCAGTCCGACCTGGCAAATATCACCTCTTTCTAAATATATATTTCCGCAGGGTTGTTTTATTGAACTCTCGTTTTTATCGTTTAGACGGAGTTGAGTGAAAGGCACGTTTCCATCTCTGAAACATTGCAATCTTACTTAGCCAGGGTGAGTGTGTCCCATGCTATTTTGCTCTGTCATTTGCATTTAACTATGTCATATCATATTAATGTGTAAAAACATGTTCACTATCATAATAAAAATGGCGGTAAATGAATATTGATACATGTATTGTTAACATTCCGAGCAGTGCCCCCTACTTCAGATATAAGCATCTATCCTCTCCTCTTCAAATACTTTTCAAAAATGTTGACCTTCTCATAACACAGAAACATAATTAACAAATGTTCTAACAAACAATAACAATACATTGTTCATTGTTGTTAAATATTTGGATATCCCAATTTAGAGATATCAAAATTTGAACGTGTTGGTCTCTCTAGTCAGGTCGATTGATTTGCTTATAGTCTATATAAACAATATTATAAACTTATAGACTTCAGTTGAGGTGAATCAAAATATTGTCAATTATTTACCGCTTGAAATGGTAAAGTCTGATAATTAAAAACACACCTGTTCATTGTGTGGTTGATAGTTTTTATCTTAAAATAATATTTTTCTGTAAGATTTTGTCTCAATTCCACATAAAATATTGACAGTAATGTTGCATAAAACTGGATACATAACTTGTAGGTTAAATTTTTTAAATATATGTTCAATGTCCAACTTTTTATTTATTTATTCATTGTTATATAATCCGATTAACATTTTGTGCCATTAAGTTTTCAAAGTTAAGACAAAACGCCTGCCTGCGGTCCTTTAATTCACTTTTAGCTCTTATCAACAAAAAGGACGTCTCGAGATCACGATAGATAAAAGCCTCAAGTTTGGATGGAGCTGACGTAGTAAGGGCGGCATACTTCGGGCGGTCTTCTACTTGTCAAGTCCACAAACCAGTTGATGCTTTACAAAGTGGAACTGATATACATTATTCAACGTGGGGGCTTCGGAGAGTAGCCAATGTTTTGACACTGCTGAATGTGTGTGGGTTTGTGCATGTCGGAAGGAAAACGGTTTTAATATTTGTTTTTGAAAAAAAAGTTTTTTTAAGAATTTGAATGAATACAGAAGGGGTCACATTTTGAAAGTCCATGTCATGAAACCATAATCTCCATTTTCCAAGGAATGTGTACACATGATCAGCAACAAAAATGCTTGAATGGAGAAATAGTGTGTACAGACTCCTTAGAAAATGGAGATTATGATTTGTAAATTTGGTGGAATTCTGTGGAAAATAAAAACCCTGAAAACCACTTCCCGTCTCAAAAACTAAAAGGTTATACATCTGGTAACGTTGTGATCCTTAACGAGGACAAATGGGCGATGCACTACATGCTATTTCCGATCTCTTAGCAAGAGAAATATAAGCCTTAGAAGGTGTTCAACATTTAGAGACTCTATCCCAGATTTGGATTACAAACTGGACACTTAGCAAATGTGTGACCTTTAATACAGGCAACAGTTCCATGCCTACTGACCTACTGGACAACAGATGTATCGCCGTGATTGTTATCATATGAATGTGCATTGTGATTATACTGCAAACACTCTCAACTTCTTCAGCACTATATTTTCTAACTGTGGTTTGCCCACCGTTTACACACCTCTGTTCCTAAGTGTTTGAATGCTGTGGGTCATGGAAATACCAGTTATTGTCAAGATATACTGAGTATTTGCACCACATCCATTGCAATATCTGGAGACCGTTTGATAAATTGTGTTGGAATGTGGTACAAAGGCATTTTGGTGTCATCTGACAATGTTCAATTTTGATGACTTTGATTATATGTAAGGTGACAGTTAAAGATTTGTAATGTGAGGAACACTTTGTGATGTTTTCTGTAAATTTATCTTCAACGATGTAATATTTGTTATAAAAATGTAACATTTGTTTACTATCTCATGAACATTTAAAACAAGTATTCAACTTTTAATCATCAGCAGCGTCGTGTGCTACAGAGGCCGAGTTTATGATTCTGTTTATACTTACATTTATACTCACATCTTCTTCTGACTTGACAGTGGTGTTTCGATGGACAAAAGCTATCGATATATAATTGCCGGTTTTGTTGTCGATATCCGGTGTGATCAAAATGTCTGCTCAACAAATAATACACCTATCAGATGGGCGTCGGTTTATCATATCGAGCGGACATTGAACTAACAGTCATCATTTCCGAGTTAGAATGAATGTATGTATATCTCTGATTATTATTCTGATATATACAACTATATTCTCATCAAGAGAACAATACATCAGTCAAAATGAGCTCATCGTATTAAAGAAGATTGATCCAGTCAAACCTGTCTGATGTTTTCTCTTTTCTGTATATAACCTTACTTAATGTGAGAGGCAAGTCGTCTCATTTATATATAAATGTATATTATCTCTTAATACAATGATAAAGTTGATAACACCAATATCATTTTCATTGACCTGCAAATATTGCCTTTCATACATTCAATATCTCAATTTCAAATGACGTATCATGTCAGTTTGAATGTAAATTGAGACTACATATGATTCATAACTAAAATGACAAAACTGTACTATGTTACCAGTCTACTGATACATCCCTTTAACACAATACCACTTGCTGGAGATGTTAGTTCTGAATTGAATGCTACTCGACACATGTTCATGTCAAACATGTTCACAGTAATACAGATCGTGTGTTACACACGGTAGGCATGCAGAGACTTTCAGAGACTTATATGACATTTTTTTTCCGAAAAATAAACTGACGTGTGGATTTTAAGTTAATATCATATTTTAATCTAAGTCAAACTAAACGTATTCGAGGATGTACAGTTTCTATAGATTTGCAACACGCTTAATGCAATGAGGTGCAACATTCGGTATAAATACTAAAACCGTTTTTAAAAGAAATACTCAAAGATGGAAGTGTATACATGTCCATTAAATGTGTTCAGTGATGACTCCAGTTTCATACTTTATGTTACTTTATGGCTGCAGCATGATAATGTACCGAGAGTGAGAGAGTTGAGTTTTATCTTAGAACTAACTGAATGAGTACATGTACAAGCTTATTTCATCACAATGCGTTACAGAGATGAAAACCTGCAATGCCATACCCCGTTTTCTATTACCAAAACCAGAGCATTATGCCATAGCCCTGGATATAGCAACAATACCCTCGATGCAACACTGAAGGAATAGTCTCTAAAAGTGACTCCAACGTCGTCATCTGCGACTCAATAAGCTTCACGAACCAGAGCAATGGTTTGCAAGGTGAATAGGCTAGAATAAAACACTTATAATGTCCATGCCTTGAAAAGGCCACATTGATTTCCAAGCACAGCAACTCGCACTTTGATGTTGTTGTGATATGACCTTACATTAATTAATTTCATATTGTTAAGCAATGAACCTGTGCAGTATATATGGTGTGATGTTTTGATGCAGACTGGCCTAACACCTACATTTTATAGACCACGAAATGTCTCCACCATTATTTATTTTAAAAAGTGACATATTCCATTTCTTCATCCAGCTTGCCATATATATTCCAGGTGAAATTGGCACAAAGTAAGATAGGATATCACTCGTATCATTCCACAACCATTAAGTATCTTATTCACATATTCCCCTACTGACATTCGTTTAATGTCCAAAACGTGAATGCCACACTATCATGCTAGGGATTGTGATTCAATGAAGATCCATGAAGCTCAGCAATCATATCAGAGTTTGAATGCAAGTCGTTTAAGAAATGACTTCCACGTAATGTACGTTAGAATGATCAACTGATATTAAACTAATGTCAAGTGTTTGTAAATAATTTCACGTCACTCTAACGTTTTCAACTTGTTAACTGTTAAGCATTGACAGATACATTGACATACACTTGATGACTTCATACGATAGGAAGCGTGGAAGCAATGAAACTAATTGAAAATGTTATTGAAATATTGTTAGAATATCCTTTTGAGAGTTGAAATGGCTTTGATCATTGAGCGCTCTAATTGGCAGCTCGTGTTGAACCAGGGTAACAATGCAGGTAAGCGCCTTGAGTCGGCTTGGATACATGCCCATGGCAGACTTCTGGTTATATTCTTCTCGGGGAGTGTTCTTTACTCGGGTGACAAGGGATGGTATGTCAATAAGTGCTTTGAGCATGCAATATGCATGGATTAATGCGCTATTTAAATGCACTTTTACTATCATCATATACATATAATCATTTCTTGTGTCATGCATTTGCAAAAAAAAACATATCCTGATCAGATTTTGGAAATTGTGAAATCGTGATCATGAAATCATGAGGCTGAATAAAAATAGTCCCTCAATACAGCTTGTCAGATAATTGGTGAGGATATAATGCCATGTTAATCTTTCAAATAAAGCAACAACGATCGGTACGGTACCTGAAATGGAACAGATGGGCACAATTAATTACTGAAGGCAGATTAGAGATGTAATGTTATGTGAGTAGAAACTACTCATTTTCTAACCACAGATATTGTTATCTCTGGAGCCAGGTTATTTATTATGTGTGTATGAAATAGTTTATTGGTTAATTTTAACAGAGGACCAACAGTGATGAAATCGCTTTGAAATCCTTCCTGTAATGAATCGCCTTCCTTCAACATCTTATTGCTAACTATTTGGATACTTTGATTATGAGCTGTCTGGTTTACCTATAACTAGAAATATGTGCATGTGATGCACTGTGATGTCCCCCGCTCCAACTTTTAATCAAACCTAGTCATATTACCCTTATTGTTCACTTATGCTAAGCACTAAGTTAAATACTGCATTAATAATGAGAAATACAAAATTCAAAATAGCCAAGTAGCAAAAGGCACCGCTCTATCACTAGGTCTAAGTAAATACAAAGTTTCGTAAAGAAACACTAGATATATTTTGAAATAGAGGCCGGAAAACGTCCCTACCCCCAATATGCACCAAGTTGAAATTGTTGCCATGGAAACCAGTAAAAATTTAAAAATCAGAATAGCCAAAGTAGCAAAAGGCACCACTCTATCACTAGGTCTAAGCAAATACCAAGTTTGGTGAAAAAATATTGAATGGTTTTGGAGATAGAGGCCAAAGATCAAATTGTTTCCATGGAAAGCAGAAACAAAAAATTCAGAATAACCAAAATAGCAAAAGGCACCACTCCACCACAAGGTCTAACCACATACCAAGTTTTGTAAAGAAATACTAGATAAATTATGAAATAGAGGCCGGAAAAGGTCCCTACCCCCAATTTGCATTCAGTTCAAATTGTTTCCATGGAAACCAGACAAAACTAAAAAATTCAGATTAACCAAAATAGCAAAAGGCACCTCTCCACAAATAGGTCTAATCACATACCAAATTTCGTGAAAAAATATTGAACGGTTTTTAGATATGCCCCGGAAAAGAAAGCATTTCGGAATGACGGAATGACGGAATAAGTGAATGACGGACTGAGGCGAAAACATTATGTCTCCCGAAAAAATAACATGGCACTTTTTACAATTAAAGTGATAATTTTGTAACAATGCCCAACTGTTTATTGAAAATGTTAGATGCATGTCAAATTTGTTAATTAATTATAGCACTTTACACTGCATAAAACATTTGAAAATGACATATTAATAAAATATCTAAACCATTAACTTCTTACTACCAATAAAGACTCATTTGCTTCAGCAAGGCATTTGTAACAGTGTCTTTTGGAGACCAGTGTAAACAGTGACAAACAGACATTGATAAATTACTGTGCACTACATTGGTTATGTTCTTTGTACCTTTATCAGCACAATTTGTCATTCAGATAAACGTTGCCCATACTTACAGAGAACAGCAGTCAGGTTTGTGTTTCTGACAAATCCGACCTGCACTCCCACTGAGAAGGTATATTCTTGGATCGACTCGAGGCCACTGAGAGAGATGGACAACATCCTGTCGTATTGTTCATCTGTTCGTTGCAGATTACATTATATTTATACCACTAAAGGAAGTGTTGGCGAGGTAATTATTTTGATAACATGACATCAACATCTATATAAACCGACTTGCAAAATATGCTGTAGACTTGAAATGGATGAAAATTATAATGTTAAAGGAACATATGTTCTCAGAAACCACTTACGTGAAATCTGGCCATATAACCTTGCTTGATAAGCTAATTCTTGTGTGTGCAGGATAGAATCCAATTGTGTTATCTGGTTCCTAAATGGTCAAACAAATTTTACTTTCTCCACATGAAACCCTAGTGAAGTGTTGATTCGATAGAAATAAGGGTTGATTACAGCTACACGTAATTAACTCATTAAAGCCGAGAGCCGCATATATGCCACAAATTAATTAGCTCCTCACAGCGAGAGCCGCGTATATTGGACAGCTAAAAACAGCCCTTATTCATCGAGTGACACACATATGCGTCAGCTGAAAGCATTCCTTATTCAGCGAAAGATGCATATATGCGTTCGCACTGTCTTATTGCATAAAGCCCATTGTTTTCACCGTATTAGCGATGTCAATGAACAACTTTGGATGTATTGGATATATATTTGTAGGAATAACTTATCATAAGCAAAGGTTTTTTCAACGTTTGATAGAGAACACATGCATGTCGACGGGGAAGGCAATAATGCTGTGGAATTATGTAATGTTTTGCGCATGTTTGACTTCAAGAAACTCTTTTTTATTGCTACTTTTGTATTTTGGAACGATCAAAATTTGCCATTTGTATCTGCATGTTTGACGCACTGCACGTATCTATTACATAGATAAAACATTTATTGAGTGAATGGAAGTGAGCATAATGTGATAACTTAATTAATACCTGTACACCATATAAACCATTTCAATTGTATTGTGAATTCAGTGTCCTCTGAGGTATCTCATATAACAATACATCCAGTGTAATTAGTGATTTCTGTTGAAGTTGAAATCTGGGGATTCATTACGGAATTGACTGAGCTATATATTGCATCTTCCATTAATTAAACGAATGATTATGTTGGTGTTTTTAGATTGCTACCTCAATGTTATAATACACATATGAAATAGATGTTTATAATAAACTCAAATTATTTATACTGATGGAAATGAATAAAGGAACGTGAAATTTGTTTTATTGTCATGGGTTTTTGATCAAGTATATTTCATTAGGTATGTACACCACATGTGCAATTTCAGTATCTGTTGTGTCCTCCCTGTTTCCTGATCACTTCGTGACACCGTCGTGGAACACTTTGGATCAACTTCCGGATGACAGCCCGAGGAACTGCGCGCCACTCTTCTTGGAGAGCCTGGAACATGGCATCAGGTGTCTGGGGTAGAACATCACGATCCCTCACCCGACGTCCAAGAACGTCCCAGAGGTGTTCAATGGGATTAATGTCTGGGCTCTTGGACGGCCATGGCAACACTCTGATGTTGTTTTGCGTGAGAAAATCCCTGCTGACGTGAGCCGTGTCGGTTCGAGCATTGTCATGTTAAAAAAAGTTTACACCCACTCTACGGCGGAATGGAAGAACAACAGGTTGCAACACTTCGTCTCGGTAACGGACACCAGTCACCCTTCCATCAAGTCGAACAAGGTTGATCCTATGGTCGTAGGTTATGCCACCAAATACCATCACAGATTCCTGCTTTAAGTCTGTTTCTGACAGTACGGTCACAAATTCTTAATCTCGTTACTGCCCTGAACTCAGAGTTTATTTTCGATGCTGGTTTAAATCGACAGCAGCACCAGCTGGCGGTCGTTTCGGGGCGTTGTCTTACGTTTTGGACCACGACCGGGTCTAATCTTTACGTTCCCTGTCTGACGGTACCGGTTCCACAGTCGCGATATCACACTTTTAGACTTGTTAAATTGTCTGGCTGTCTGGCCTATTGATTGACCGCTGTTTATGTACCCGATAGCCTGCCATTTCTCATTATCAGAAAGGTATGCTCTAGGCATGATTCTGAAGGTAAAGGTACACTGACATTCGTTGACTCCTTGAAGGTTAAATGGACGTTGCGATGCATGAAGTTCATTGAAATCAATTGTCATGTGTACGGTACCTTTTCAGTGAAAGTAAACTTCAACATTTTCAGTTTATAATGGCCCCACGCAGACTCGAACAAACGGAATATGCCAGACATAAGTTAACAGTAATTAAGCGTTCCCTTATTCGTTTCAATCAGAATATATTCAACCATTGTTTCCAAATATCTTAAAACTCATTATTACTGTCAATATTTTAGGGAAATGCATATGCAGAGCAGTAATACATTTTCTTATTAAATACCAGATTATGTTATCGAGGTCGTTTCCATTTCACTGTGCAACAAGTGTTACCTGTGATGTAACTAAAAATTAACATGCACTTTCTGAGGTGGGATCATATGCCATAATAAACCTAGACAGCGAAGGTTTACCAAATGTAAATCATTTTATCGTTTTGGAGTAGTTGAAGTAGTGGTTATATATTTTCATTAGAGTGGTTGTTCTAACATACCAGTCACCCAAGGCCCGCTGTTTGTACGCTCAACAGTAGAACAACCCTAAGACATTTCATCAGGACAATACGTATATGAGGAGTTGGTCCCTGTGTATCTTTCAACAGGATACCTCGAGCGCAGACTACTCGACTTTGAGTCATTTTATAAAATCATAAAGCAATGAAAAGGTTTGGTATGAGGTTATGAAAGGATTTGTCTTATTATCGCATAGTTGAAACAATCCTATTCACTGCATTAGCTAAAACCAAATCAGTTATCAATTGGGATTGCAAGCAAATGTCTTCAAATGCAAAGCATATCATAAATACATTGTTATGCTGGCATGACCATTCGGCGTACCGGTTTGAGTGGCATACACAAATCAAAGGCAGGTAACTTGAGAGAGGTTTTTCATGTTGAAAAGTTACAGGGTTGCCATTTTGTATTGGGGCAATCAGCCGCGCATCCTCAGGGACGGACCCAAGGGTGATATATGTGTAGAATATTGGAACATTGATCCCTTAGTTAGGTAGCAATATCAAAACACAAATAGATTCGTATGTTTACTAGGCTGAATAGAGGAAGATGCAATAGGAGCTCAGTCAATTCCGTAGTGAATCACCAGCCTTCAACTTCCTCTTGCGAACTATTTTGATACTAGATTATGAGCTGTCTGGTTTGCCCCCACTTAGTTAAAGGTAGTTATATGTAGATGCTACAGTAGGATCAGACCAATCACACTGGTGATATAGAGCCGTTCAAAGATTATCCCTGCCATCAGTGTTCATTACAAGCATTTATCACTATTGAATCTGGTACATAGCAAAACTCCGATCCTGTCTAATGACATAGGCATGTGATATATACGAGTGTATTCTTGTGAAGAATAGTAGATTAGTAATCTAACCGGTAAATCGGTTCAAATACACGAATACTCATTATTCATTCATGTAACGTTTGGACTTAGAATAAACTAGTGGATAGATATTCTATCTATTACTAAGAAGAGGATTCGCGACACTAAGTTACTAAGTACGTCCCCCTATGGTAGGAGAAGGTAAATGTTCATGTCGTGTTGATGTACTCATTGCCAGGTGTATGTGATAAATTAATTCAATTACCCGACAAGAATTACCACACCTATGTTTCAATTAGTGGTGGGGTGTTTGTTATGATTAACGAAGAAGTACAAGGCATCCTTTCTGATTCAATTATTGTAAAATATTGTGACATCGCCATAAAAATAACAATCTTACTGAGGGCAATGACAAGAGAATAAAATATTAATAAAATGTTGAAATCACTTTGAAAAATCGGAATAACTCATTGACAGTCAGTATTAACACCAGGAAGTCAAGAATATAAAGACACCAAGGAAATCCCTTCTTCATCGCGTTACCCATGCCAGGATAAGTCTTTAACAACATGTAGAAGCTGAGGAACAATTTGTAAGGGATGAATAGCAGTTTATTCACATTCCTTTATTTTTCTCTGTGTATTTAGTAGTCTCACATCTAACATCTTTCTCTCAATTCCATCTTCAATTATATTTTGTTTTTCCAAAGTGGGGCATAATTCTGAACCAAAACTGTATAAACATTTTGAGTGATGACAACGAGAGAGGATTTCTTGCAAAGATTGATTCTTGTGCTATCATAGTATAACATAATATTGATATTGATATTGGTAATTGAAATCGAACATATTCTGAGAAATTTGGCTTTTCTCAGGGCGATAAAATGTCTACAAATACAATATTTTTTGGGATTCACAATAACACGATGTGAATACTTGCCGCAGACAGAGATTGGAAATAGCAGTGATATGAAACAACTGACTTCAATAGACGCCTGTAACAACAGAATCATTACAGTGTATCAAAACAAGGCTATTTTATAAAACTGAATATTGCTTAGATCACTACGAACAAACGACATGCAACTCATATAGCTAATGTACCAGACACAATATGTACCATGACACAATAAAGAGGCAACAACACTATCTATGACTATGAATAGGCTGATTGCGAAATAAGGAAAGGTTGACCGTAACTGATTAAAAATGGGCAAAAGTTATACAAAAAACCTCTCAGGTTTAATAATAATGATATTAATGATGAGGATACTTATATGGCACTAAATATTGTCGGTTTAGAACAGAGGTCACGTGGTTTGAGTTTACGTGAGTGGTTTCACTGGGCAGAGAATTATTTTTCTTTATCAATTTCATATTTACCTATGGTTAATAACGTTTACAGTTTATTTTACCAGGTGGTTTATATATAAAGATTCCCACCAAACTGCCATTTAGCTTTTTTCAGCAGTAATTTGAATGAGCGCATATACCATTGTATACTATATGAACAGTTGTAATTGTCATGTCATGTCATGTTTCCATGTGGCATATTCGATTTTTTCCATCATCGAGTCGTGATCATGAGTCATGATTGTTTTACTTCAATTTGTTTGGAAGATGTGACATGTGTGGTTGATGTCAACAATACATATTTTTTTCATTCTCTGGTGTCTTGAATTTGAAATAATTGAAATATTGAAATTTTATAGAAAACAAATAGAGGAAATTTCTTTTCAGAAACCCGTCATTGGGAGATGTTGAAACACAAAGATTTTTTTTCTCTGAACAACATATCTATGCATATGTAATCTTTATCTCTGTTCATGTGTTTCACATCATGTTGACAACTAGTAGACGACAACCTGTTATGAAACTGAATTGAATTCATTATTTAAACAGTATATTACAGGGTCCAGCGGCACATCAACTATCAACTGTACTTATTGTTTTTTTACAATTTCAATAAAGCCAATAGGCCTCCCTCGTTTGTATTTACTAACATCTTCATTAAAGCCGACATGCCACTGTATATTCACCACTTAAGTATTTACTCTCATGTTTGTATTTGAAATCCACCCGATGAAGGAGTGGATATATACTCCGGAACGTCGTGTATGTTCATATTGAAGAAGTTGTAATCCAGAAAATCTTCCTGTACTTATCTTAAGAAGGAATTATGAACAGATATATTAAAGTAACAGAACACAGGCCTAAATATTTCATAAGCGCTGGCGAATATTCCACGTGTTTATTGTGTTCAATCAGGATAGCATGGTACATGTATATGTATGCAATATTTGAAACATAATGTATATTTCCATCAAGCAAGAGGTTTATGAGTACAACGTGTTCATTGTTCAGGAGTTTGTGAAAAACAAATTTAACAAAAGAAATCTGCAAATTGATACAGACAAGACTTGTTTAATTGTTAAAAAAAGAATCTATTCACATCGATTAGATTACTGAACAAGTCTACTTAAGATATGTATTACTTCAGAGAACATCAGATTAAACACCATTCAAGTGAATTTATGTACCTTATTTTTTTCTCGAGGGGATATGAGGAGGATATATACACGGAGGAAGGTGTCGGTGCTGTGTTGCTGGGTTTGTTGTCTCCTGCCAATTCTTTTTTTTTTTGTCAAAATATTATTTCTTCAAAACACGTTTTCTTCTTTGGCACAAGCTCCAATAGAGGGGTCAGGTTTTTAAATTTGCTATTTCCCCCCACCCTGTCCCCAGTTATGTTTCAAAAGACATCATCCCCAACAACGTAGCCTACGTTTAATTACCATGTTTTTCGCTGATTTCTCATATCCCCATGCATTTTTTCAAACAGAAATTAATTTCTGTTTTCGATATTTTGCTATTACACTGTCAAATTCATATTTTTCATTTCATATATACAGTTTATTTTGCCAGTGGACTGTTGTCATAAGATAATTTAAGATAAAGATATGTTGATAAAAAAAACCGAGCACTTACTTCCTCCTTTGGTGTAAATACAATGTAATCCGAGATCAACAGCTGAACAATACCACAGGATGTCAGCAGGAGTGCAGGTCGGATTTTAAGAAAAACAGAAACCTGACCACTGTTTTCCGTCAGCATTTATCTAAATAACAAACTAAGCTGATTACATGTCCAATGAATATATACGCAATGTTGTGCGCATTGATTTATCGATATCTGCTTTTCACTGTTTACACTGGTTTCCTAGAGACATTGGTACATATGCCTTGCTGAATCTGGATTTTCACCTAAACACACTGTAGATATTTGGACATAATAAATTCCCTATTGATAAACACAGATGATGGTATTTCCCTGACAATCGCTCGTATTTCAACTGTAATCATATATGATGATTTAACTGGACAACACAATTGGTTATTATTTCCCCTACTACTTTCAATACTTTGATAACGAGATCGCTTCTCCTTATGTTATATATGTTATATGTTATATAATATGTGACTGTGAAAGATAATAAGCCCAGTGTTTCACACCATTATATATGTAGCTGTGAATTGAGTTGCAATAGTATTGTTAAACTCATTGTTTCTTTTGTTGAATCAAATCAACCCTTCTTTCTCCACTGGTTCCTGAACACCACTGCAGCGTCGTTAGAGTAATACAATCATTCCATTTTATCAATGAGTATTGCCAATATTACCTTCTGTTGCTAAATATGTCTATTGCTCATCACAAATTACGATTTTAGTACGTGGCCCTGCATTTCCTTCCACGCACTGTCAGAAGCTTAGCACTTTGTCAGATTGTCTTAACACTATGTTGTATTCTTCACATCTGTTACTTACTCCCCCTTTTTTTCAAATATGGTAAATAAATGAATTCAAATGAAACATGGGATGGCGGAAACATTGTTAAATTTGAACTTTTTAGCACTTGCAATTTAGTAACAGATTGAAGGCAATGCTATCCAACATGTGATGGCCTACTATACTGGAGATATTGCATATGTCACACCAACAATATACGCATTCCTGTTTCACATAGGTTTATTATTGTTCATTTTGTTTAGAAAATACTGATCATTTGCTTCAAATCAAGATGAATATTTGTACTAAGACGGACTTATTGAATGAGGTCACATCTACAATAACAATATGATGTCCCTTTAATGATCAATTACTTGTTCCACAATATGTCAGACACACTAGCGCCTGTGTAGTCTCCATACGTTACCATTGACTAAACTACTTACATTTATTTAACAAAGACCAACTGCTCAAAATTTGCCACACACGAGACGTTAAGAGTTATAACAGTACTGTTATGTGTATGTGAGTTTTGGCATGTTACTATCATAAACAGTGTAGATACAAAGTGTGATCTGTTTTTATCCCACCGGTATGTAATACCGTGGGATATAGTCATCGCCTCGTCCGTCCGTCTGTCCGTCTGTCCGTCCGTCCGTCCGTCCGTAATCATTTCGTTTCCGGAGCAGAACTCGAAAACCGTTCATTATATCTTTCTGAAACTTTCCATGTGTATTACCCACCAACTGAAGTGGTGCCTTTTGATATTTTCAGATTTCTGAAATTTTTTTTTTTTTTCGTTTCTTGAGAAACTTGTTGAATTTGGACCTTGTTCAGAGACAGGTTCGTTTCCGGAATACAGCTCCAAAACCGTTCATCATATCTTCCTGAAACTTTGCATGTGTATTACCCACTAACTGAAGTGGTGCCTTTTGATAATTTCAGATTTCTGAAAATTTTATTTTTTTTCGTTTCCATAGAAACTTGTTGAATTTTGACTTTGTTCAGAGACAGGTTCGTTTCCGGAGCACAGTTCCAAAACCGTTCATCATATCTTCCTGAAACTTTGCATGTGTATTACCCACTAACTGAAGTGGTGCCTTTTGATATTTTCAGATTTTTTCTGAAAAATTAATTTTTTTCTGTTTCCTTAGAAACATGAGAGGGATGTTGGTTGTTGTTGATTTTGACTGCTTCTTGAGCAGAAGTCTAAAACCCTTAACATACCTGAAACTCAGCATCTGTAATACCCACTAACTGAAGTACGGTAGTAGATACACAAGATGTGTTTTACAAATTTTGTGGAACCGGTGGGATATGTCATCTTCTGATGACTCTTGTTTAAAACTTAGTCGTATTTCCATCACATATTCCTTAAAGCTCGTTATAAGGGATATGTGAAACCATTTTCGGCTGTTGCCATGCTAATATCCATTAACATGTCATTAAAATGTCATCTTAGTTTAGGCTAGGTTGTGAATGGAGGTGTATAATAGTATTTGCGTATCCCAGAGGTAGTACTTTCAACACGTGTTAGGTGAGGTGTTTGTTGATTTCTGCAGGTGTTGTGACAGAAAGCGTAAAGGAAACCTACAACTGAAATAAATATTACCTCTATCAATCCCAGAACTCTGGCTTCAACCCAAGTTCTCTTCCACAGACTGTCAGAAGCAGGAGAGCATTACCATATATTCTTTAAGAAAGATATTTTTGGTTAACTACGTGGTTATATGTCATCGCCAGTCACTGTGAACTATTCAGCTGCATCCAAAAAGGTTGTCCTTCACGAAATATATTGCTTGCAAATATCATGTAATTTGTGATGTCCGAGTTTTAACTTTAGACGGAACTATTGAATACCTCACACCATTACATATTTAGTCCATACTCTTCGCAAGGCATAACTCACGCCGGTCGCCATCACCGGCTAATTAAAGTCTTGGAGCATTTCTATTTTTCTTTTCTAAGCTAGCTAATCAGAGCCAAGTATACATTTCAGGTGTAGAGCTCAGCTACATTAGCACAGAAAAGTGAAGAAAATGTTGCAAGGTTTAAATTAGCCTGTGATCAGCTGTCTTTAATGTGTACTTTGTTGTATAAATATCTCTTATATAGTTATGGTTTTATGTCATAAAGCTTGTCTATGAGAATTAAAAAAATGAAAAGAGACTGAGGCGAGGTTTGCTTTGCGAATGGAAGTTGACCTAATATTCATTCAATTTACCTGTGGTTAAATTATTTTTTTCTTATTCAAAATTTTGGAAAATCAAATTTTCTTGAAATGCAATGTATTGCACCACTGATCTGGCAATCATTTGATGAGTGTTAAAATGGTTATTCTTTGTCAGTGAAATTGAAGTAATATCATTGACGTTCAATTAAATGCACAAGTAGGTGATCAAATTTTAGGGAAGCAGCTGCATCTTCACTGGGAAGACCTAATGTGTCACTCTTAACTGGTACTTTACGTTTGAGGATGCTAACTAGAAGAACAACACTACTAATGATTTTATTTTGCTTCTTTTGAATTTGACCCCAAAAGAAAAACAACAATGACATCGGGACCAGATCTCGACTCACAATAAAGCTGTTTTTTACAATTTACATAATTGGTAATCTTTGCCAGAATGTATGAAAACATATATAGTGGATGTTCCTATGATGTATTTTATTGATACAAGTAACAAGCATAGCATTTCGTAGTGACAGTCCATTTTGATTAATTTGAAAATTACAAGTCTTGCCCAATCTATGACATTGTATGGGAACAATAATGCTTTTCTTCTCATAGGGCCTCTAATTGGACAGGTCTCTCAATGAACCTTCAATAAGTATATAAGTATCGAACGTGTCAGCTTTAGGTTCAATTATTATAAGGAGATATCTTAAATGCTGCAACTTTGGCTATCAGTGATCTCCGTAAGAATTTAAGAAATGAAAAACTCTGTTACATTATAGTGTTTGTGTTAAAATATTTTCCAAAAAATATTTTGCTATTTAAAATGGAAAACATATTGTACTTGAAGACAACATCACACGTCACAACAAGTCAAAGAGTGTCCATACCCTCATGACGGCATTGTTTCTCAGAGGGTTACAGCAGCTGTATGCTGTGTAGTTCACATTTTCTCGGATTTCTATTTTCAGCCAACACAAAACACAGCTAGATGAGCATAGTTGACTATGTTCTTCTGAATATGATTTATCATGCATTCAGGCACTCTGAACACGTCAGTCCAGTAGATAATAACAGTATGGGAGTACCTGGGTACATTATGTAGGCTATCTATCGATTGAGTGGATGGCCGTTTTGGTATTCTTCCTGTGTCCATACTAGAAAAGGGGGATGGATGTTTCACGTAATGGGTATATGGAACGTTTTTATTATAGAAATGGTCTTTAGTTCTTAACTACGTGTTTGAAACGTCTGTGTTATCTGTATTATGTTATAGCATGGCCTTGAGGTTGGCAATGATGAGTAAGGTAAATTTGTATATGTAATATTTCTTTTCCTGTTGTTCTTTGATTCTGCTTTTTACTATTGCTGATACTTTGGTTCGCAATGTTGTAATGTTACTTTTGCAAAAAAACTATATTTCTGAAACTGAGTAGCTTATCATGGTGAGGCACTGAATGTAAAGCCATCTTGTTGAACAGGGGTCACAACCTTGAACACCTATTTTTATATTCTTCTCAAGTTCCAAAAGGTCTAGAGAGCTGAAGAGTTGTGTGCATTCTCCATGGCCAATAGGGATTCTAATTTGTAGATTTGGTGACCCCGTGACCCCAAATAGGGTCACAGGGGTCACAACCTTGAAAACCTATTTTTATATTCTTCTCAAGTTCCAAAAGGACTAGAGAGCTGAAGAGTTGTGTGCATTCTCCATGGCCAATAGGGATTCTAATGTGTAGATTTGGTGACCCTGTGACCCCAAGTTAAGAATCATAGGGGTCACAATTTAAAAACCTATTATTTGCTTGTTAACAATGTAAAGAGATATTAAATCAATATATTCCTGATGGGCTACAGAGCCCATGGCTCTATTTTTAATAACTCAATTTGAATTTGATCACATCCCTCCCCATTGGATGATGTAGATAAAATAATTATCATCCAGAACTCCGAGGAGATATCACTATTGCTATTATACCATTATAACGACATGAATGGTCTCTTTACTATTTCTTTCACTCTGACGTCAACATAAAACATTACACTGAATTATATCAATGATATCTCATGAACAAATAAGAAAATAAATTGATTTGTAATTTAAACCTTTGGAAGCCATAAAATGGGCAAGAGGATCACAACCAACATTATTATCTGCCTAATGAATATAACTGGGTAAATGGAATTTTAAAAAAAACAGCATTTAGATTAATGAGATAATTCTTTTTGGAAGAAAATGACACGGAGTATAATAACCTCAGCGCATCAATTAAAACAATGAATAAAGAAAAGAAGTCACATTTGTGTATTCTGATTACAGTTGTATTAAATGTCCGTGTAGTCTGTGGATGAAATAGTTTATTGATTAAGTACAATATAGTGTTGACACGTGGTTGGAGCAAGCACTTATTCATTTTGAGAGAAATAGTAATCGGTTGAAGTTGAAATTATCAAATACAAATTTTAAAATAACCGAGTTAATATTTTCGATACAAACACTTTTGCTATTCCGTTTGCTTAGCAACCACTGTTTTAGCACTGCATTCCGTTGTCTGTGACGTCACAAAACAATTGTCCATGACGTGATAGGAAGCTTGTCGTCGCGAGAAGTGAGCCATTTTCTTACTTATTACTTATGTGGTACAATTTGAATATAATAAGTAATACAGAATTCATTACACTTGAAAGAGATGAATGCAGATGTGTGAACAAGCCTCGTTCTAGTCCGGGCGATAACAAATTTACGATAATTTAATAACGCTGGGAAAGATGCAATATTTAGCTCAGTCGTAATGAATCACCAGCCATTACTTGCTGTCGTGAACTATTTTGATAGAAGCTTATACCACTAATTAGTTAGGAGAAGTTAGATATAGGTAGTGTAGTAGGATCAGACCAATCACACTGGTGATATAGAGCTGTTCAGATATTGGCCCTGCCATCAGACATCATCATAATCATTAATCAGTATTGACTCTGGTTACAAATCTGGTTAATGACATAGAAATGCAATATATGAGTTTATTTTTGTGAAATTTAGTAGCCTGTATAACTAATAAGTACTTTAAATGTAATAAACAAAATTAATTTTTGTGAAAGGTTTATTTCTTAGATTTGCACACTTATTTAAAATCAAATGTATTTACATGATTGTGTCATCTATTTCAACTTCAAGGTTTGTAGCGTGTTATTATAAGCTTCAACAAGCTGTAAAACTTCTAATGAGAGTACAAGCAATGTGAAAAAGCAATCAATACACACACACATTTTTTTATCAATACACAGTTGATTGATTTGTTTAAAACTCTGTACACCATGTGCGTCATTCAATAACGTCATCTGATCGTTATGCAACACCTACTCTTGGTGAGGAGCTGTTACTATGGCAGCGGGTACATAACATTGTAAACCGTGACACTCACAGGGTACATAAGCACAAATATATTGATTGACAACCACTCAAATATAAACATCTTACTGTAAGATAATATGCACATTTACTCTCAGGAAAAGTTCAGGTAGATCAGTTTACGTTAGACACATTCACATCGATCATGCTTGTACGCATCCTCAGTAAGTTATGGTGACGTTTAGACCTACACTAAACAAGTGGCAAGATTGTCGTTTCTGGGTGAAGGAATAGGTACATCAAGTTACTTCCCTCTATGATAAGGGAATGCAAAGTAAATGTTTATGCCATGTTGATGAACCTATTTTTAGGTGTATGCGATAAAACTACTTGTGAATGTTATAACCCTGACACACCTATACGTTAACGATGTGATGTTGTAATATGTTTAATACTTTTGCTGTGCTCAACAAAGAAATACAATGCATCCTTTCCGATTCAATTAATGTAAAAACAAACGACACAGCCATAAATTATAATGTAGGAAATATAATGTGTAAACCGATTTCAAAATGCCAAAATCACTCTGGAAATGTAAATAACTCATTAACAGCCTGTTCGTCATGTAGTCTCAAATTTAACATTATTTACTCAATATGATGTTCAATCATCTTTGGTTATTCAAACGTGAGGCATAATTCAAAACTGAAACAGTGTAAACATCGTGTGATAACAATCATTAGAGCACTGTCAACTGCTTGTATTGGATTGTATTGTGGTCACGTGGAGTACAATTATATTCCGATAGATGTACACTTGTCTGAATGCATTCGGATATTACGCTCATTAAATTTGTTCACATACTTTTATTAAAAACAACAAGCAATGCCAACAGATTGTTTTATTTATGTGGAAAATACATAATAAAACACTTATGAGTTTAAAAATTGAATTGCGATGTTTCCTTTCCGAAAGGATATAGTCGCTTCCGCCGATGGGGGTCTTCCATGTTCAGGACCTTGATATTCCTATAAAAAAAAGAATATTAACATGTAACTAAAGCAAGTGATGTGAAGTTAACTGAGATTTTCTTACATCACGAAATTAAGTGAAATGGTGGCATGCATCAAACCATGTTGCCAGTGTTTGATAATATTAAAGATTATTTTATTTTCTGTTTTCAGTCACGATATCAACAAATAATATTCATGCACAAGTTATAAAGAGCGATATAAAGAATGGGGAACAATTGATATAAGATTATTTACCTTTTTATTGAGTGTTTGTTAGAGGATGAGGTCGGTTCGCCGACACCTTGTAATGTAACACAGCGTCAGAGCGATATCCAGTACGACGTTACATACAAAATCCTTTCCCAGACCAGGTAGGACAATTTCGTTGCAACAGTAACCTGAAATAATTTATATGCAATATAGACGTGATGCTCATTAGCATATGCAACATTAGATATTACAACTCTTAGTAAATACAGCTCAACTTATCACATGATTGAAAAATGTTTGAATTACAAAAACACTTACAGTTAAATAAACCGATTTAATAAAATTTAGTATTGACTTTTCAAAATAAACTTTTTAAAAGTACGGAGTACTAAAGCTACTTTTCCTGAATAAATGGTGTTCTTGCCCTTCTACTGTCCATGATGAAGCCAGTGTGTGAACTGATTTATTCTAAAAACAACTCAGTCTTTATAGGGAATGAAATGTATAAGTGCTCAATATTTCTGAACAAAAACATGCTTATCGTGCATGCTCGTGATTCAAGTACGAAGCTTATGCTTTAGTACGACTTGTACGTTTTATATAAAATGTACGCCTCATGCACCTCGGACAAATTAGGAAATTCAGTGCCCACAGTGCCGAAAAATATGCATATGGAAATGAGAAATGTCATTGTTTTGCTTGTTGTGTTCGAGAGAATATTTCCAAAGTTTGTTGACCATTCATTTGAAATATATACATTTTAAGACATGTTTTTCACAAATCAAGCATTTCATTAGATAGATAGAGAACTCGTAGCAGTACAATATCGAGATATCAATGTACGGTCTTGAGAGGGTTGGGCTCGGACGTCGCCTCGCCCAATCCTCTCGAAACCCTACATTTATATGCCGATAATGTACTGCTACGAGTCCTTTATATATTGAGAGGGTGTTCGTTGTAATGCTTGAAAAATAATATTCATATTAATATTGGTAATTAATTAATAATCGACCTTCCGCTTTGAATAAAAATCTTTGTCAATGTTTAATCTAGCCAGATGTGAATACTTGCTGCACCTACAGAAAGCTTAACTTGGAATATATATGAAAGAGATGACTTAAATAAACGACGGAACAGTGGGATCAACACTGCCATATGAACGTAAATATTGGTTAGATCACTATGGCCAAATGATAACCCTGATATTCAGGTGATATGATAAAATAATATGAACTAGTTTAAGCAGGCCGATTGCGAATTAAGGTAAGGTCATAATAAATAAACATTTGCAAACGTTACAAACATGTTTAGGTTTCAATCTGTCAATTAAGTTCGTTGTAAAAAAGAAGTACGTTATTGAACATTTTCTAAAACCGCAGCTCATGTTTTGTCTGACTTGAATTAATATTATGTCTCAACTTCTAGCTTCTAGCTTTCCTGCAAGACAGAGGGCGAAATATTTGTTGTCTTCTGGCGATTCTTATCGTGGTCAAATGATTATGAAACGTAAATCTTATTTGTCAGTACCTTTGCTCCAGTCGAGAGGTAAATATTGTATTTGCCCATTTGCCATTCGCTACCAATTTATGTTTCAGAAGTTATTTCTTCCAACCTTACCTCTGTTTTACTACTGTACAAAAAAAAATGTATTTAGCATCCCTGTCAGTGAACATTTTAAACACGAACTTACCTTATTTCTGTCATTCGACACTAACTCTCGTTTTCATTGCGCGGGTCTTCCCTCGCCCACAATTCCTCCTAGGATGTACATGTAACCGTTATCCGCGATCAACTGAGCATTTCGGCACAGGATGTCATCATTCTCTTTCGGTGGCCTCGAGTCAATCAAAGACCTGACCTGTGTTATTCTTCAGCATGACCAGTGATTATCTGAATGACACATTAAGCTGATAAAACGTCCCATGAATATAAACAATGAAGTACTCTGTAATGTATCAATGTATACCGTTCATGTAAACACTGGTGCCCAACAGAAATTGGTATACATGATTGCCTGAACAAACGAGAGTTTCATGTAAGTCATTTTCATGAGTTTAATGTTAACATTATCTCAACGAAATTGTAAGACATGTTGAATAACTAATTCATTAAAGATACATTTAACATTAACTCTATTAAATTAACAATATTATTACAAACCCAGTTCAGAACATATCCTTATACAGAAATATGTATTGTTTTATGTACGGGACAACTTTATTTAGTAAGATAAATTAGTAAAATTATGAGAATGGTATGGTGTGTTTCTTATATCCATGGCTCATCTATATTCGTAGAGGCATGTGGTTACGTGGAAACCTCGGTCGACTTCTATCAATGTTATCTGAAATGCTTTATAACATGGAACACAGATAACAAAGACATGTCTATGGAGCATTGATTGAATATTGATGATGTCAAAACTCAATGTGTTGATCTCTTATACAAACCACAGTTCGACAATACAGGGCAGGGGAAACGTGTTCACCGAAATAATTCATATGTAGACAATGGTGTAATTGTGGTTTAAACATATTTGTATTCAAATAAAATTAGTTTACCTAGGTAATACCTCACCAATACAACATAATACAAATAAACATACAAAAGAAATAGATACAAAACAGAATGAAATACTTTACAGCGTATGTGTGTATCAAGTACATTTGGTTAAGTGCAGTTTAATTCCATTGCATTAACAATGATGTAAAGGATGTAATTAACCAGTGACTATATTTCAACTGTAATCATTCAAGAACACAATATGCATCCACATCGCAAACGCGAAAGCAAAACAAATGAATTTCCCTTTCATCTGTCTCTAATTTCTCTATAAAACTATTTGTGCTGCTGACACTTATTTCACCAACAGGAATAAGTCAATAACCGGTTCTAACAGTTCACATGAGTTTACAGCTGCTGATACACAGTATTCCACTTCCTATTTGGATCCTTTTCTGCCCATCCCTCTGTCAAGTACATATAAAGAACGCAAAACGTCATTGGAACTATTTGCACTGTCATGTCGTAAATAACATCATTGTTTGAACCGTGAAATTACATGCAATGAACGAAGTTTTAAAAACAAAACAAAACGTAAAATAGTTTAGTCGATGCTAACAATATGAAGCACCTAGTAGCACTTACCTTTCTGGCTTCGAAGTCGGAAGTTCTTCAGACAGATTTCAATATACTTGTAACTCATTTGAGGTTTCTCCACTGGCAGTTGTTTCTTTGATTGAAACGTTTTGACACATCGATAAGTTTTTTTCAAATGAAAAATATCACGAAAGATTTATTTTCTTCACGAAAGTAAGATCCGCTAAGATTTCTGCCGGCAATTAGTCTGGTAACTTTCCATCTCCACACTTCAAGTCAGTCAGGAAGTGAAGTGATAGAGATCTGCCTCCTTATGATTCCACACTCAATTAAGGAAAAATACTTTAACCGAGTCTCAGATAGAGTAGCATTACATAAGAAGGAGTCCACGAGTCTTGCCATTGTATATTATATGTGTGTTATCAAGGTATAATGTCTGCAGTCGGCGTTTATTTGAGTTCGTATCTATTACAAAAGAAAGGATTTGGAATTGTGAGTGGTAGATTTGTAGGTCTCATACGATTTTGAGAGTTCAGGCAGAGGGATGTTTTATCATTCCATCATAGTATTATATTTAAAACTCTTCTATGAGTGTTTAGGTATGATATGTATATGTGGGAGCACTTTATTTCAGTAATCAGAACGTGCCTTTAATGCTGTGTTTTGTGTAACTGGAGAGCCATAACGAGAAAAGAAAAAAACCTAATTTTATTCTATTATAAGATTTGATAATCCGTGTAAGGTGAGTGGGAAGAATGCATAAATGTATGTTGTGCATGTACATTCATGCTTGGTATAATATGTAAATGTGATTTATGAAAATTTTATGGTGATGAGCTCTGTGTACCATGTAGTATGTATTTACTATGTATTATAGATATGTCTGATTTAACCGTCTCGAATTTCCAATAGGTGTCTCTCTCTCTCTCTCTCTCTCTCTCTCTCTCTCTCTCTCTCCTCTCTCTCTCTCCTCTCTCTCTCTCTCTCTCTCTCTCTCTCTCTCTCTCTCTCTCTCTCTCTCTCTCTCTCTCTCTCTCTCTCTCTCTCTCTCCTCTCTCTCCTCTCTCCTCTCTCTCTCTCTCTCTCTCTCTCTCTCTCTCTCTCTCTTCTCTCTCTCTCTCTCTCTCTCTCTCATTCTCTCTCATTTAGACTTTTACATGACTTATATTTTCATTACATTACGTTACGTTGAATCTCAGTGTTCATCAGTGAGTCATTCGAGTTTATGTTATAGCAAGACGTCGATGACAAATTAAGGATTCTACTTTCAAAGCATCACTCATGAGATCATATGAATCAAGTAAGACTCCCACATTTGTGTCACGTGCTTGATTGTATTAACTCAATATGTAATCATTTTTAGGAATGCATCCTGATTGAATAAATAGTGTCAATTCCGATGGAAAATTTAAGGTTAATAATCATTTACATCTAAAACAAGAATTAAAAAGTATTCTTGGCATGAATGTCGGCACTTACATGTAACGTCAATAAAGAACCCCAGGCAATCTTCGCATAAATACATATACTCTCTCAAAGAACAAGATGTTGCTTGAAGGTGTTCTGAACTGAGGTGACAGCTTACCAAAAACTCCCGGACATGTATGTATTTGTAACTACCAATATGTGTAACTGTTAATATTGTTGACCGTGGTACTGTGAATGAATATGTTTTATATAGAGAATCTTGCCCAAGTGTCATCTGATATCAGATATATCAACACGAGTTGATTATAGTTACAAGTTTTTATTTGTATCAACGAGTGTTTGATATATTTGATAAGAGAAGACACGAGGGTGAGATTTTATTTATCATGCAATATCATTCTTCAAACAACTATTAGCAAAAACATTGACATCACCGAGAACACTGCTGACAATGTGTTGTGATGTCATTAATTGATGATGTTATAGCATTATTACGATTTGATTGTAAATATCTCCTGATCCCAATACTGTGGGAGCCAGTTTTGGATGGGAAATGATAATTGAAAAGAGAAATGACATATTATTACTGGAATATTCAGTTTAAATTCATCATCATAGATAAAGTGCTCCCATTTGTAAGATACCAATTCTCAAACGATTGTCTTCTATATAACCCACATTTCCACTAGGGCAAGCATGTGTACAGTTTGTTGATACTTAAACTGTGGGAATATATGCCTTCAATATGCTTAAAACTTATCACAAATACCTAATATCAATATATCCAATGTTACAAGTCAAAATAGTTACATGTCATGTCGATTTTTAATCATTACCTTGGTATGATCAAAGAAAATCATCGTTTTGGAATGTCCTAAGCTCGGTAAGACAGTAGAGTGACATTGCTTTCAACATTTAATGACCTTTTACAGTAGGACTTGTCAAAGAATTAGTGTCTCATATGGTATAGTATGTCACCAACATCTTTTATTAACTTAATTTCCATAATCAATGCATTTTAAAATTAAATTCATAGTATGTTGTCCCTTAATAACTATCGGTGTTTAACTAAAAAGTCAAACTAAAAGTATGGACATTTTTAATATTTCTTAACAAAACAAAAGCTTCTTAAACACATTCACAACCGACTATGTGTAGTGTCAGTGTTTTTATTTTGACTCTGTTGGAAATCTTCCAACCTTTCTTTTGGATAGTCCTTTACAATAATTATGTGTTCAAAGATATAACCTAGCTTACTCAAATTTGTTGATTCAAATATGTCAGCATTGCACTATTCACAGTCATCTTTTCCATCAAGGACGTGAACAATTTGCATGGGTTTTGAAACCTAAAGTTATAACAAGAACAGGTAAGATAATGATTCATTCCCGGCATTATGCTTCGACAGTAGTGCACTTCTCCAATGTCATCTGTGTGACTATTTCATCGGTAACATGTCACATTCACCCTGACAATTCTAAAAGTGTTGAGACAACGTTAATTGTCTGGGTTGGAAATCATTTGATAACAATATTTCATGTCATTTACGAGATCTGATTGTTGTTTATAATCGTCTTAAGTGCTGGTTTATCACTTATAAATGACGTTCTATATCCGGACATTATAAATCTTGGACCCCCATTGATAAGAACAGATTATGATATGTTCACTGACAAACTCCGGTATTTAATCAGTTATCATATGATAAATGATGATTCAATTGGACAACAAAATTGGTTATTAATCTCCCCTTCTACTTTCAATGCATTTATAACGTGCTCGCTTCTACTTAAATATTATATTATATGAAATATAATACGCTGCTATTTCAAAAGATAATAAACTGAATATTATTCACCATAATATTTATAGTTTATAGAATATAAGTTAATTTTTAGTATTATTGTTATTTGTTAAATCGTCATTTAATTTTGTTGATTCAGTCAATACTCTTTCTGTAGTGTGTCAGTAGCGCAGTGATAATGATGTCCTTCCAAGGTTTATATCCGAATCCAAATCTGTCGACTGTAGAGAACTGTTTTACACCAAGTAAGGTTTGAGTGTAATATTACACCGCATATCAGTGCAGAACCATCAATGAGTCTTTAGTTCCACCAGGTTTCTCCCTAATATATCAATGGGAATCTGTCTGTCTGATTGTCTTTACAGAGGTGGTATGCAGTGTTTAATCGAAATGTAGTCGAAGGTTGCAACACCAAACACAGTTGTTTTCAGGACCATATTTTTGCTAATCATTATGGAAGCTTTTTTACACATTACATTTTACACAGTTTCAAATTCCGATAAAGTTTTATATAGACAGGTCTCTTAGAAAAACATATCTCTTATTCGCTGATCAATTGTATGCAAAGTTTATAAGTTAGACATTTGAAGAAACAATCATTCGTTTGTCTGAAAGCACGATGTCTTCCACTGAAATTGTATAAACAGATTGATAACATCAGGGTGCGGCAAGCTTTGCTTTAATATTTAAGGAGTTTAAGGATCAAATTGGTAACCGTGGCTGTCGCCATACACTGGATGAAAAAGTCCTATTTAATCCGGAGTAAATATGGATTAAAGATGTCATTTAATCCCCTTTACTCCCCTTTACTCCGGATTAAAGACACAATTTACAACAGAGTAAAGGGGAGTAAATATCACATTTAATCCATATTTACTCCATATTTACTCTGAGATTAAATATTTGTAAAGGTGATTAAATAAGATTAAAGTTTTGTAAATATTCAGTCAGGTTTTTTACCATGTTGTAATAAAAATAAAATAATTTCATCAAAACGTAACTTTATTGAAAAAAGTTGCTTTGAACATTGCTAACAAAACATTACTCTAATTAAAAATTATTTTGATGAAAAGAAATGCTTTTAAAGAAAAAGTGACTTGAATGGAGAATATGACTTTGATGAAGACAAAAATGATATGTATGAAAATTTTGGATTTTAATGGGAAAAAAGACTTTGATGAAAAAATTATTTTGATGAAAATATTTGCTTTAATGGATAAATTAATATTAATTGCAAAAAGTTACCTAAATAGAGAATACATTTTGATGAAAAAAGTTACTTTGATGAAAAATTTTACTTTGATGAAAAAACAATTACTTCAATGAAAAAAAAAGACTTTGATGAAAAAAAATGACTTTGATGAAAAAAAATGACTTTGATGAAAAATGTTACTTTGATGATATATTTTACTTAAAAGAAAGAAATTACTTTGGTAAAGAATTTGACTTTGATGAAATAATTGATTTAAATGAGAAAAATTACTCTGATGAAAAAGTTAACTTTGATGATGAAAAAGTTAACTTTGATGATAAAAATTACTTTGATGAAAATATTGACTTTGACGGAAAAAAATTACTTTGATAACATAAATGTTGTTAATTTAAAAAATTAATTTGATGAACAAATTGTTTTTGATAATAAATTGACTTTAATGAAAAATTTACTTTGGTGAAGAAATTGACTTTGTTAAAAAAAAAAATAAATTACTTTGATGATAAAAACGTCTTTAATGGAAAAAATTACCTTTGATGAAAATATGACCAATTCGGCATAATGACTAACATGATTTAGTAACTTACAGATATTATAAGTATCATCTCATGAAAATATCTACTTACATAAAAATGAATATGGATCTATTGTTTGGCAATTGGTGAACCAAATCACTTTATTAGTTACCATTTACAGCTGTTTTACATTTTTTGCCAGTCAGAAAAAGCTGAAAATATTACAGAATTCAACTGCGATAGCAACATTTAGCAAGGTGACGGGAACATATTAAAAGAACCATAACGTTTTTATTATTTAGATTGCTATTTGATTGTTAAACATTGTTCATTAATGCCATATTGTAACATTGTAATCACTTTGTGATTCGATATAGAAGTTCAAATACACAGTTATGATAGATATAGACAGGCAGACAGACAGATATATTTTATCAGAATGTCACAAGTTAAATATACATTGTAAAAAGCATGTATAAAAGACATAAACTATAAATTAAACAACGAGCCAAGTTTTGGCTAATGGGACACTTTACAAGATAAAACAGTGTACAACATATTCGTAAATATAGGTACCGGTAGGTAAAATAGCAATGATACGGGTTTATAATAGTAATTAAATAAGTAAGTAAATAGATGTAAGAATGATAAAAATAATTTCCATCTATAAACCATATTTCTTATGGTTGTACAGATGCATTTTATGCGTTTGGGGTTATTTTCCGTTAACATTTTGATAAAAAGATCTAAAGGCCCCGTTACATTATAAACATGTTGATTAAATTACTTCTGAGGTCGTTGTTAAAGTGGAATTCTAAAATAAAATGAACTTCAGTTTCCACATTTTGAAAAAATCTACAAAATCTACGCTCTAATGGCGTGGGTCTTGGTCTATATATATATATATATATATATATATATATATATATATATATATATATATATATATATTATATATATATATATATATATATAGATGAAAAAGTTGAGGAAGGTCTCACGTGAAGTAAATGTATATAGAAGGGGATGAATCAGTCCCCAGTGCTATTATCAACTGAGGACTTAGACCAAACCAACACAAGTGCAACCGACCAAACCACTGTGTCACCAACAGAAACAACAAACATTGACTTTAATAACACCTCTTTAGATTCCTCTCCAAACACCGTGAAAAAAGGTCTTTGGAGTAAATTTGATTTTATAAGAAGAACTTTTTCAAGAAGCACAAAATCGTATACTCCCCGAAACTACATGTATGATAGAAATGTCAATTATGCTATTGAAACAAATGATCAATTCATTGACTGTGGGCCAAGATGTGAGACCTGCAATGACTCAAATTTTAATCCCTCGTAAATAGTTTATTGTGTGCTAATCAAGCTAACCACTTGTCACTTACCAATCAATCAACGTCTATTGTACATTGTTTAAGCTACCTATATATTCGCCATGTTGAAAATGCTCCACACTGTTGAAAAGACTTGTAAGCAAGTCGAAATGCGACGCATCCAGTCATCATTAAAATGATATCTACAGCAAGTGTCGTCTGAAGTATTTTATTTCTATATATATATGTAGAAAGTTTAGTCAGTTATCTACAAAAACCATTCATTGTGTATCACTACAGCTCTGTTTCATGCGCGTAGCAATTTTCAAGTGATAGCTTGGTTGGTCTTCTGGCCACTTTTGTTACATGTGCGCTTGGGCCTGTTTGCTGATTGAGTCACTGTGGCTGCGTTTTGGCTATGAGTTCCTATGTTTTTGGGAGTGCTGCGTTTTGGGGCTGGTTTTTGTTTTTGGCTGTTTTTAAGCAAGAATTTATTGTTGTGCCTGCAGGTATTTACCAATTCGTTGCGTTTGTTAAGGGTTCCCATATGGGGTTTGCAGATGATGATGAATTTTTCATATATGCAAAGGCTGCATCTTTTGTTTGTGTTTGAGTATGGTTTGGCCTGGCCGATAATTGACCATTCAATGTTGAAATCGGAGTTTTCTTCCTTTAGCTGCCAAATGTGTTTACTTAATTCTGTGGCGTTCTTTTTGCTGGGGTTGTTGAAGGAGCTTTTGTGGTTGTTATACCTGGTTTTAAATTCTGTTTCTGTGAGTCCAACATATGTTTCGCTGTTATTATTGGTGGTTACATTAGCTTGGTAAATAACAGATTTGGCAAGGCAATTTCCTTGTAGGGGGCACGTTTTGGGGCTACGCAGCACTCCCAAAAACATAGGAACTCATAGCCAAAACGCAGCCACAGTGACTCAATTAGCAAACAAGCCCAAGCGCACATGTAACAAAAGTGGCCAGAAGACCAACCAAGCTATCACTTGAAAATTGCTACGCGCATGAAACAGAGCTGTAGTGATACACAATGAATGGTTTTTGTAGATAACTGACTAAACTTTCTACATTTATCACGCTCCATTTTACAAATGTTGAGCACTCTACCAATTCGTAACAAGGCCAAACTACACAAAACCAAGTTGGTTTTTGTATTTTGCTTATATATATATATATATATATATATATATATATATATATATAAGTGTATATATGTAAGTGGAAGTATTAATATAAGGAGTTGATTTAATTGTGCTATATGAGTATTACATCATGTGCGACATATATATAGGCATAGCATGTAAGTGAAAGTATTAATATAAAGAGTTGATTTAATTGTGCTCTATGAGTATTACATCATGTGCGACATATATATATAGGCATAGCATGTAAGTGAAAGTATTAATATAAAGAGTTGATTTAATTGTGCTATATGAGTATTACATCATGTGCGACATATAAATAGGCATAGCATGTAAGTGAAAGTATTAATATAAAGAGTTGATTTAATTGTGCTCTATGAGTATTACATCATGTGCGACATATATATATAGGCATAGCATGTAAGTGAAAGTATTAATATAAAGAGTTGATTTAATTGTGCTCTATGAGTATTACATCATGTGCGACATATATATATGCATAGCATGTAAGTGAAAGTATTAATATAAAGAGTTGATTTAATTGTGCTATATGAGTATTACATCATGTGCGATGTATATATAGGCATAGCATGTAAGTGAAAGTATTAATTTAAAGAGTTGATTTAATTGTGCTATATGAGCATTACATCATGTGCGACATATATATATAGGCATAGCATGTCAGTGAAAGTATTAATATAAAGAATTGATTTAATTGTGCTATATGAGTATTTCATCATGTGCGACATTTATATAGGCATAGCATGTAAGTGAAAGTATTAATTTAAAGAGTTGATTTAATTGTGCTATATGAGCATTACATCATGTGCGACATATATATATAGGCATAGCATGTAAGTGAAAGTATTAATATAAAGAATTGATTTAATTGTGCTCTATGAGTATTACATCATGTGCGACATACCGTATATATAGGCATAGCATGTAAGTGAAAGTTTTAATATAAAGAGTTGATTTAATTGTGCTCTATGAGTATTACATCATGTGCGACATATATATAGGCATAGCATGTAAGTGAAAGTATTAATATAAAGAGTTGATTTAATTGTGCTATATGAGTATTACATCATGTGCGACATATATATAGGCATAGCATGTAAGTGAAAGTATTAATATAAAGAGATGATTTAATTGTGCTATATGAGTATTACATCATGTGCGACATATATATAGGCATAGCATGTAAGTGAAAGTATTAATATAAAGAGATGATTTAATTTTGCTCTATGAGCATTACATCATGTGCGACATATATTCACAAGATACTAGGTTTACTCACATACCATATAGTTCATAAACAAAGATGTGATCTTAGCATACATTCTTTACATGATGCATAGGATGCAAGGATGTGTGACAAGCTGAGTTAATGTCCTTTTGAGTATGACACGACTTGCGACAGATATTCAATATATATTCCATGATTGTGTGGCAATTTATTTGAGAGAAGTTTATTCACATACCATATAGTTCATATACAAAGTTTTAACAAATATTTTTAAATACATATTTAGTACCTGTTGCATTGAATGTAATAAGATGTTGATATAAGTGTACTATTTGAGTATACTATTCCATTTGCGACAGGTAGTTATGAAACTCATGACGATTGATTACTTATCGCACTTCAATGAAATTCTATAACGCTATACATGACAGCCGGTAACCTCCCATCACAGCACCTTCATCACTGGACTTTAACTCAGGACGTTTCACTACTCAATGTACTAGCATGGTAAAGTGTCACACCGAATGCGATATCTACACTATTAAGTGTTAAAGAGAACTGATTTGTTATACGATTTTGGAATAAAAAATACTCCCAAGATGATAGGCAAAATCGTTTTGCTTTCAAGATTGTATAAAACAGGTTTACTGGTGCGTACCGTTTTCTTGTCTTTGGAAGCTAGACATTCTAATGCATTTGTAAAGCATCTAAAATCCAGTGACATCAATATTACCTTAATGTATTGTGAACTCATTTACCTACATACCGGTGTAGTTTAACTATTCCTCGTTAAAAATGATGGGTTATATTGATTCAGCTTAAAATAATGATAAAGGGAAATATATGATCTTGACAAATATCTTTCTCATATTTTGGTTTATACCATCACCACACTTTAACAATTTATTTAAAAAACGTTCATCGTATAGCCTCCAATATTTAATATCAATACTTTATTTCAAACAGAAAATATCGCTACCTAGATCAAACTATCCATATGCTGTCACCACGTGTTAAGTTGTACACTTATTGTCAATATATGTAACTCTAGTTAACCTTATTATACTCTGTTAGCAGCCAAGCCAAGTAGCCTTGAGTTTATAGAAATATTCAGTATCATCATAACTAGTGTCATTATCCATTAAATAAACCTAATATTCAAGCCAACTAAGGGTACTTCTTAATGCTACAAACCGGAAATAATGTAAAGTGTGTTTTTAAATCCTATCAGATTGGACTAGAATAATGCATTTTAAACGTCTAGAATCGTATGCGCAGCTAATTATGAGAGACCATTATTTAACACATATAAGGTTCTTAATGAATTAGATTTACAAATAATATTTTCCAGGATGCTCTGTTTATTATAATATATCAACTATGTTTGAAGTAATAATATTGGCATTATATATTTACAATGCACTTACCATTGAATACATGTGATTTGAATTCATTCAACTAAAAAGAACAAAACGCGATAAAGGCAAATTTTCACAATCACATGTTGCGTAGACATAGGTATTGTTCGTCATAATTGTAGATTAAATCTTGATACCCCTAGGTAATCAAATTGGCGCCACCCAGTCTGGTGTCGTTATATATACAAAATGGCGGGAGGGTACAATTAAAACATGGTGACAAAACACAATTATCTCTCCTACGTAAAATGTCATCACAAAATTCAGTTCTTGACTGTAATGGAATATACATTCCGTTGAACAAATAACGCCTTTGTCTGACAATGCAAAGCTAAACCGAAATTAATTTATTACCCCTAATTAGCGACAGCCAAATGAGATTCACTGGCATTACACAACTCAATACACGCTGTGCACGGGCCGTGATGATCACAACTCTTTAATTAAGATATTCTGTTCAGACACACAGACATAGGTTTCACCTCACATAACAAATATATATAGATATACAACCATCTTTTTGGGTTATGAGAGATTGGATAAAATATAAACATGGAAAGTTAATGCTATCTATTTGAGTATAAGTGTACTTACATAAGAGATACATCTATCCAAATAAAATGCAAAATATAAACTCAGTTTCTGGCAGAAAAACAGATATTGTAAAAAAGTAAAACTAAAGGTAAAACCTTTCTTGTTATAAATGTTAATGATTTGAACAAATGACATAATTTCAAGTTCAAATCAACATGTAATTTGTATTTTAAAAATAAGGGGCGGGTAGCGGGTGCAAACGCCTTCGGCTTCGGATCCGGAGTTCAAACCCCGCCAAGATCACAGCAGCTTTGTCTGCAGTAGAGAACTGTTCTATACGCAGTGAGGTTTTGGTGCAATGCTACACTGAATTTCAGCTAGTACCATGGTTCGCGGGCTTTCTCCCTTCCATAATACTAGCAGCCGTGAACTACTCTTGAGAGGGGCGTTAAACTCCAAATCACTTCACGTCCCCCTTTTTAAAATATTTGCTGCATAATACACATGCTATGGTGAGATACTAACAGAATATTCGGAATTATCTAGATGGCGGGAGGGTATAATTAAAACATGGTTCAATGATGACAAAACACAATTATTTCTCCTAAGTAAAATGTCATCAAAATTCAGTTCTTCAATGTAATGGAATATACATGCCGTTACACAAATAACGCCTTTGTCTGACAATGCAAAGCTAAACCGAAATTAATTTATTACCCCTAATTAGCGGCAGCCAAAGGAGATTCACTGGCATTACACAACTCAATACACGCTGTGCACGGCCGTGATGATCACAACTCTTTAATTAAGATATTCTGTTCAGATACACAGACAGACGGTTAAGGTCTCACCTCACATAACAAATATATATAGATATACAACCACATTTTAGGGTTATGAGAGACTGGATGATATACAAACATGGAAAGTTAATGCTATATATTTGAGTATAAATGTACATACATAAGAGACACAGATATCCTAATAAAATGTTAAATATAAAATCATTTTCTGGCAGTAAAACAGATATTGTAAAAAAGTAAAACTAAAGGTAAAACATTTTTTGTTATAAATGTTTATGATTTGAACAAATGACTTATGTTTTTTTTAAATAACGGGCGGGGTAGCGCAGTGGTAAAGGCCATCTACTGTTCCTCTGTGTACTCATGATTGCTGTCAGGTATATTTTCATGTCGATATATCAACAACTCTGGAATAAATGCTGTTGTATTAATGTGTTATTATGTCTAAACCTCCCTAGATTCTCTACATTGAGTTTGTTGTTCCCATATGTCAAATTTTATCATCGATGATATATATCGAGCACAACTGACAGCTACTGAAAATAACTATTTTCCCCCGTTCAGTATAGTGAGAATAACTTCAATGCACCAAGACAGGCGTGCGCGCAAATCAATGTAATTTTGGAAACTTATCTAAAGAAGACACAGATGGTTTACTAGTGGGTCCTATAGATACGTAAAATGGGTGACAAATTAAGGATTCTACTTTCAAAGCATCACTCATGAGATCATATGAATCAAGTAAGACTCCCACATTTGTGTCACGTGCTTGATTGTATTAACTCAATATGTAATCATTTTTAGGAATGCATCCTGATTGAATAAATAGTGTCAATTCCGATGGAAAATTTAAGGTTAATAATCATTTACATCTAAAACAAGAATTAAAAAGTATTCTTGGCATGAATGTCGGCACTTACATGTAACGTCAATAAAGAACCCCAGGCAATCTTCGCATAATTACATATACTCTCTCAAAGAACAAGATGTTGCTTGAAGGTGTTCTGAACTGAGGTGACAGCTTACCAAAAACTCCCGGACATGTATGTATTTGTAACTACCAATATGTGTAACTGTTAATATTGTTGACCGTGGTACTGTGAATGAAATATGTTTTATATAGAGAATCTTGCCCAAGTGTCATCTGATATCAGATATATCAACACGAGTTGATTATAGTTACAAGTTTTTATTTGTATCAACGAGTGTTGATATATTTGATAAGAGAAGACACGAGGGTGAGATTTTATTTATCATGCAATATCATTCTTCAACAACTATTAGCAAAAACATTGACATCACCGAGAACACTGCTGACAATGTGTTGTGATGTCATTAATTGATGATGTTATAGCATTATTACGATTTGATTGTAAATATCTCCTGATCCCAATACTGTGGGAGCCAGTTTTGGATGGGAAATGATAATTGAAAAGAGAAATGACATATTTACTGGAATATTCAGTTTAAATTCATCATCATAGATAAAGTGCCCCCATTTGTAAGATACCAATTCTCAAACGATTGTCTTCTATATAACCCACATTTCCACTAGGGCAAGCATGTGTACAGTTTGTTGATACTTAAACTGTGGGAATATATGCCTTCAATATGCTTAAAACTTATCACAAATACCTAATATCAATATATCCAATGTTACAAGTCAAAATAGTTACATGTCATGTCGATTTTTAATCATTACCTTGGTATGATCAAAGAAAATCATCGTTTTGGAATGTCCTAAGCTCGGTAAGACAGTAGAGTGACATTGCTTTCAACATTTAATGACCTTTTACAGTAGGACTTGTCAAAGAATTAGTGTCTCATATGGTATAGTATGTCACCAACATCTTTTATTAACTTAATTTCCATAATCAATGCATTTTAAAATTAAATTCATAGTATGTTATCCCTTAATAACTATCGGTGTTTAACTAAAAAGTCAAACTAAAAGTATGGACATTTTTAATATTTCTTAACAAAACAAAAGCTTCTTAAACACATTCACAACCGACTATGTGTAGTGTCAGTGTTTTTATTTTGACTCTGTTGGAAATCTTCCAACCTTTCTTTTGGATAGTCCTTTACAATAATTATGTGTTCAAAGATATAACCTAGCTTACTCAAATTTGTTGATTCAAATATGTCAGCATTGCACTATTCACAGTCATCTTTTCCATCAAGGACGTGAACAATTTGCATGGGTTTTGAAACCTAAAGTTATAACAAGAACAGGTAAGATAATGATTCATTCCCGGCATTATGCTTCGACAGTAGTGCACTTCTCCAATGTCATCTGTGTGATTATTTCATCGGTAACATGTCACATTCACCCTGACAATTCTAAAAGTGTTGAGACAACGTTAATTGTCTGGGTTGGAAATCATTTGATAACAATATTTCATGTCATTTACGAGACCTGATTGTTGTTTATAATCGTCTTAAGTGCTGGATTATCACTTATAAATGACGTTCTATATCCGGACATTATAAATCTTGGACCCCCATTGATAAGAACAGATTATGATATGTTCACTGACAAACTCCGGTATTTAATCAGTTATCATATGATAAATGATGATTCAATTGGACAACAAAATTGGTTATTAATCTCCCCTTCTACTTTCAATGCATTTATAACGTGCTCGCTTCTACTTAAACATTATATTATATGAAATATAATACGCTGCTATTTCAAAAGATAATAAACCGAATATTATTCACCATAATATTTATAGTTTATAGAATATAAGTTAATTTTTAGTATTATTGTTATTTGTTAAATCGTCATTTAATTTTGTTGATTCAGTCAATACTCTTTCTGTAGTGTGTCAGTAGCGCAGTGATAATGATGTCCTTCCAAGGTTTATATCCGAATCCAAATCTGTCGACTGTAGAGAACTGTTTTACACCAAGTAAGGTTTGAGTGTAATATTACACCGCATATCAGTGCAGAACCATCAATGAGTCTTTAGTTCCACCAGGTTTCTCCCTAATATATCAATGGGAATCTGTCTGTCTGATTGTCTTTACAGAGGTGGTATGTAGTGTTTAATCGAAATGTAGTCGAAGGTTGCAACACCAAACACAGTTGTTTTCAGGACCATATTTTTGCTAATCATTATGGAAGCTTTTTTACACATTACATTTTACACAGTTTCAAATTCAGATAAAGTTTTATATAGACAGGTCTCTTAGAAAAACATATCTCTTATTCGCTGATCAATTGTATGCAAAGTTTATAAGTTAGACATTTGAAGAAACAATCATTCGTTTGTCTGAAAGCACGATGTCTTCCACTGAAATTGTATAAACAGATTGATAACATCAGGGTGCGGCAAGCTTTGCTTTAATATTTAAGGAGTTTAAGGATCAAATTGGTAACCGTGGCTGTCGCCATATGCTGCAACCTAAACTCGATGCGACCGAGAGAGACGCTGAAGATATGGTTCAACAATTAAATTGGATCTGATAAGTTATTAAACAGTGGCACTTGTATAAGGGGGGGGGGGATTCTTTCATTATTTGGTGGGAATTTACACAGTCGTAGTTATGGACTGTTTAAAGGTTCCAGTAATAGAATACCCGGGAACTTAAATACCTTGCTATGATTGAGAAGTATTTTGCTTATCAAACTGAAAATCCTATTCCTATAAACAGAGTCTAAAGAGACAAAATTGTCTTGAAACTGATGAACTATTCAATTCAGGAAATATCTAAATATTCCATCTATATGATGTTGAAAAGAAATACACGTTTACAAATTTGATGCTCAGGATAATTTCCTAAGCACATATTTAATAATAAGGTTAAAAAGGCATATACAGATGGCCAGTAATTAAATACAAGTCACTGATGATCCATGAATATATACAAAGTCACAGATGGTAATTTAATACAAAGTCACAGATGGTCAATAAGTGCATATTCAGTCACAGATAATCACAGAAGGCCAATAAATGTAAGTATATACAAAGTCACAAATGGTCAATAAGTAAATACAAAGTCACATATGGTTAATACGTAAATACATAATCACTGATTTCAGTAAGTAAATATAAAATCTCAGGTTGTATTAGCACACTGCGCATTCAATCTCATGCGTGTGAATGTGACATAGTTGTCTGTGTGTCTGTAAAGCATATACTAGTCCATTGTTTACTCATGCAAAGTAGTAGAAACGCTTTGCCTGAGTCATGTGTCTATGGACTGGTGAATACCAATGTATCTCATTAATGCGTGGTTGGCTATCAAATGTTTATGTTCAACAGTTTGATTAAGCAACATGGCTTAACTGTATCTTACTGATTGCAAGAACAAAAATTGTATATTCGTACCTTGAATACGTGCACTAACTTAACACTCTCTAACTTGTATATTCATGCATACCTTGCTGTGATAATTCACTTTATCTTTGACTTCCGAGGAAATCTTTCTATCTTTCTATTGTCAATAAGTGAAGATGTAATTGAGTACACTCACAGAAATGTAACAGTAATGGATAGATTATAAGAATCTGCAAGGAAATCCCCAGTCAAATGGAAATAGTAAACGTCTGCAGGTGGAACTAATAAGATAAATGGCTGGTTGTTTCTTTCGAGTAACAATGTGCACGTGTCAGGTTGACGTTCACTGAGTACCAAAGTAATTATTTCACAAAGAAATACTGTAATACACAAATAGTCAAACATAAAATACATGTTACAACTTTCGCAATCAGTCATCACTGTAAGTTAAGAAAGGACAAGTTAAGTTTGTGACCTTGGGTACAGTATACTGTTTGTGAGAAATGTTTAAAGAGAAATGCATGAAGACAACATTATCTGTCACAACATGTCAAACGAGTGTTTCTCAACGCATGACTGCGTTGTTTCTAAGATTGTTGCAGTAAGTGTGAGCCCTGTAATTAAATATTCTGGGATATCTACTTCTGGTCTGTGTAAGTGTGTTGGTCAGCTGTTGGTCAACCAATTCAAAACTCAATTAGAATGGAATGATAATATTTCACTTGTAATGTTCATCTGTATACATGTATGTTCCGTTCTGGCACTCTACACAGTTTTTAGTCAATTAAAATTTCAGTTTCATTATAGGACTCCTCTGTATGAACCACGGCTTTGAACTATTTATACATGTGATCTGTGGGAGTGTTGGAGCATCCAGTGCTGGCGATAGAATCGATATGAATCATTTCTTGTTAGCATTTAAATAGCGTTGTATACCTATTGATATACAGCACTGGAATAATAAAATACGTAACTCATCATTCCTTGTAAATTACAGCACTTTTTAATCATTTTTACAACCTGAAATGTATATATCTTGTGATGCAATAAGCAAAGACTTACTGCGAATGTTTATGAAATTTCGATGTCAATCCCATAAGTTGAAAGTACAACAACAGCGTTTTTCAAAGACATTGGTTTCATATACTGAATTCATTTGTAACAAATGTAATGCTGACATAATTGAAGATGAATAACACTTAATGCTATTATGTCCATCATATAGACAACTCTAGATCTAAGTTATATTCCAGCTTATTACTACAGCCCACCTTCAGTTGTAAAATTTGCTTGTGAAAGTACAAAATATTAATGTTCTCAAAGGGATATTTATATTCTTGAAGAAACATCTACATTAAATAATGTTATAATATAATATACTGTATATTTGCTCTTAACACTAGCCATGTATTTATGTCATATCTATTGTACTCTTGGGCACATGGCCTTCAATTCTGAATAAATTAATGATAGAAACCAGGGCCCTTATTCTCGAAATGTTAGTAGCCCTACGAACTTCGTAAGCCCTTTTTTAACACATGGGTTACCATCAAGGTTACGATTAAGAGAGTGCGAGACAACACAAGTATTGCTAATAGTTGGGTTCCAAATGTAGTAATAAAATCATGATACATTTCTAATAATGTTATATTTTGGTACAAACATTACATCAATAGATTAGGTACTGAATGGAAAAGCGTCTTTACTCGTGGTTGCTATGCTATTTTATGTGCTGAGTTGCAACAAGACATTTAGCAGTTGTCGTTGCCTGATAATGAATTTGTGATTTATCACATGACTATGTGATTAGGAATTACACTAACAATTTTAGCATAAAAAGATGTATCTTTCATTCTTTTGTCAAGATGTTGATCTTTGAAATTAACTAAACTAATAATAATCTAATTATTATTTGCACACAATGCATTTCCGACGACCCAGAGTTTCCAGAGTTCGTTCGTTTTTGTAAAACAATTTATTTATAGCTTTCCTCCCTGAACCTTTATTTCATGTTGCCAATGTTATCCTTGGGTTGTCCCCTACCTCTTTAAATGCACTTTAAAAACAGCACCTGATAATGACATAGTAATAATTCTCATCAAGGTAGTTTTAACTGATACATTTGCTATTCTTATGTTTGCAAACATTGCTTCATGGCATATACATCTTTGAAAATCGAATGCTTAGAAAGTACATTGTATCATGTTTTGACATTTGTTTTAGGTGTTTTTCAAAACGTGTAGACTTACATAAATATATTAATTCTCCTTTAACGTGTTTTCTTTTCGTCGCATTGCCTGTTCATGTATAAGATAAATATGTGCGTTTGTAAAATTTGATTTGATTGTTATTAACACATGCAAATGTAGTTTAAAACCGATGGCGTTAGCAATTTGGCGGATATTGTAATATGACTGTTAGTTATCAGGTGTTTTGAAGCGAACTCTCTTTTTGCATACCTATCTCTGAATTATAAGGACTTTGCGACTGTTGCATTTTTTTAAGATGTGTGGGCAGGTCAAAACAAATATGAATACTCGACGTAATATGTACCTTAGCAACACTTTACAGATAACCTCGAAAAGTGTCACTCAACTGTGTTCACAAATTCTGTATCCATAAACATTTATTTACATAGTAAAACCCCTAACAATGACGCTAATAGTCAGGCAGAATGTGTTTTTTCTCTCAGCATTTTGGGATTATTTTGTTATTGTCAACAATGAATTTATAAAAACAGTGTCAATACTTGCATTAATTACAATAACATTTCATGGGTGGATCGTTTAAAGATGTAGAAGCATGTAAAACAGATAAGTTTTTAAAGTAGTGGCCATTTTTAATTAGGCGGCCATTTTGAATCAAAATTGATATGGCCATCAAACCGAAGTTAATCACCACACCATAAACTATCTCTTTGCAAAGTTTGGTATTTTTCACCCAAAGTGCACAGTTGACTTGATTTTCTGCACCACTATGCCTGACTATAACATGGTGACTTCGAAACGGTTGATCACTGATATCATGCCGTGGCTTACCGCATTATAAACAGACACATGGAAGAAGGCGTCGAAATGGGTCTTAATTAGTTGAATACAGTAACTTGCCACTAATTCATATTGAGAGTAATGTGTCACCTATACAGGTATGCACAATTAAAACATGACAATGTCACCTGTAACATTTTAGTAAAGCACACATATTAAGAAAATTGAAAAATTTAATTTTGAGTCTGGCCGAATCCAGTTAACATGATGCATCAGTTCCTGCTGGTTTACCCCAGGCGGGTATTCACTGTCATTCACATAGGGAAATCAACCAATCAGATCAAGGATACACCAAAGTCATGTTACAATGTTCATTGTTCATTCCATGCTTGTTCATCAAAGGTATAAAGTTCTGATACTCTACAATATATCGCCCAAGGGACTTTTCATCATGAAAACCTGTTCCCAAATTAGTCGTCATTGTTGTGTGTGAACCAACCAAACTGCTACGTCGGTTGGTTCTGCGAGCCTCTAAAAAGAATCTGTGTGATATGCTGTGGTTTTTCATTGAAGAACTTGATTACAATTTCAACTGTTAGGATACAGATGGTGGGTTTGGCTTTGCAATTTCAAAGTCCATTTTTTATTTTTTAAACTATGCGATACCAAGATAAATAATTCTATGATCCTAGGGATGTTAAAGTGTAGAGTATACGAACATGTACACCTGGGTTACTGGTTTGTAATAACTTCACAAACACTACCACAGCAATGAAAATAAAAAAATAGCAAAAATAAGCAAAACTAATACATATGTTAAACTAGTAATAAACAAGCACTACATAGGCTTATTATTGCTCACTTAAGAATTTTAGTTTTATTGTAACAATTATATTATATGTTGGACAAAGTTCACAAAAGAATATTCTTCACTTAAGATGCAGGAATGAGGATCTGCCAGCTGGAATACCACAGCTTTCACTGAACACTTACTGGACTTGGTCAAATCAATTATACATGTTGTTGAAGACTGATAGCATTCATTATCCCTGTCGTACTGAGTTGAAGGTCCGTTGTACGGTCAATGGATCGTTGATAATAGAGCACTCCTGGTAAACTGATCTGATTGATGGGGATGGATGTACTTCCTGTCCTGCTTCCTGTCCTGCTTCCTGTCCTGCTTCCTGGAGTAGGATGATGTCAGTACTAGACGTGCCGGTATTTGACCTCTTCTGAATACTCACATCAATAATCCATGTGTAAACTTACGACTCGCAGTGATAAAAGAGTATGTAAATGTCAGCCCGTGTGTAATAAACATATCTTGTTTTATAAAACAAACATCAAACGTTCTTGTTCATGTTCCGACGTAGTGTGATCTCTAGTGTCCAGATGATTGAGATGAAATCTTTACGTATACTGTGTACACCCTACCTAACCAGCCCTATAAATTCACACCTTTCATCGTTCAGAACGATCCATCATATTTGGCCCTGAAAGAATATATGCTTATGATCAACATTGCTCAATTGTTAATTTTGATTTACAAAACGTATTCGTTTTATGTACTTTTATGTAATTCGTAATATAATCGTTCTTTATTCCTATATCAAGCTCAAATAAAATTATTGTAGTCTTTGAAAACCAACAATGTCGTCTTGTCTCAATATGAAAAGTTGATGAAAATCTTCACAGTTATCGATATCATAGATGTAATGAGAAGTTTGCATGAGAAACATTAATATAATCTTCATATAAATATTTCATCATGTTTCCTAATGTAATGGACATAGAACAATGAACTCACCAAGCCAGCATATGGTGTAACATGTATGGAATCAGAGCGGAGAGTGTGAGTGAGTGTCTCGGCAGTTATACAAGCATACACATACATGTATATATAACATATTAAAGTATCACATATAATTGGACACTGTTAAATCAGACAAATCTATAATACATAGTATAGACATATTAGATAATACACAGAGAAATAGAGAATACTAAACTCGTTTCCGTTTAATAACATATTTATGTAACGAGTGAGTGGTTTGTATTTAACGAGCGAAAGCCAGTTAAATACAAATACCATCTCACGAGTTGCATCAATATGTTATTAAACGGAAACGAGTTTAGTATTTTATTTATTACTCACTGATTTAAATGCCACTTAAATCCACAAACTCGTCAAAAAATGGGGCACACGCCATTACGACCCCGGCGCTAACATTGTGACGTCATATTTTTGCCATTATGACGTCACTCGTCAATCGGCAGCACGCGAATAACAAGGTAGATTAATTAAACTGCGATATCTTCAACGGGTGAGTAATAAACATTATTACCATATGCATTTCATACAATCACATTTGCATACTATACCCAGCATACACAGCATATACATACACACATACAAACATAGCTAGATACCAGTCATACATACAAACATACATGCATACATACATACATACATACATACATTTCGAACCTTGTAATAGGACGTACAAATGAATTCTTCAGAGGGTTGTAGTTGTCGATTTTTTAATTTCATCCTAGAATTTTGATAATCCTTGAACATGGTCAATTTTAAAAAGACCAAATTTCGGCCTCATGTTTAAAGGGGCATAACTTTGTAAGAAATGAAGTTATGTCAAAGATATTTATTGTCATCTGACCCAAATACGTTACTTAACATTTCTATAACAGATCTATATCATGTTAAAGTCGATAGTTAGGCCACAGTTATCGCATTTGTCAAAATGAATGAAATTTCGTGATTTTGAGGACTTTTGAGGGGCATATTTTTCGAAGAATTTTCGAAATTAAATCACTAATGATACCAACATGTTTAATAGCTCGTTGTAAAGGAGATATATCATTTTATTAAGGATAATAATTTTCAAGCATTTATTTGTCATACTTTACGTGTGACAAGTCATACAACTTTGTCATTTTTTGAAAATCGCTATTTTCAGCAAAGTTCAAAGGATCATAACTGCTGAACTAATCAAGATAATTAAACTATAGTTACATATTCCTATGCACAAATTTAAGAACAATAACTTTTCTGTTGAACCCTTTCATCAAAAAGTTGATAGTTAAGCTATGAACATCGTAATCGTTGTCTAGGGGTCAACATTTAAGCACTTTAGAGTATTTTCTTGAATATTCAGAAAATGATAACGCATTAATTATGTATGCAATCTAAATGATGATTACATCTACTTAAGTGGAAATGAAAGCACAATATTTTCTATGTTGCAATTTATCAACTATTTTGTCTTAATCGTGAGAAAGGTCATGTAGGGGTCCATTAATAAGCGATTGTTCCATTTTCAAAGGGCCATTGTCTTTGGGGAATTTAAAAAAAAAACTATTGAAGATAGAGACATGACTTATAACTCGTTTTAAAGCGGAGAAACTAATGCATTACCGAGAGTGCAACATGAACTTCAAGGTCAAGCAGAAGTCTTGAAGACCTAAGTATTGCCTTGGCAATCCTAGTTTATGGTTATATTTACTTCTTTGTTTCTTTCACGAGTATAGGCCACAGCCGCTTTCTGATGACATTATTCAGATTTGACATGAATTACATGTTCAATATTATCTGAGATGTTAGTCGAGCATATGGATGACATGTGTAGATGACAATATTTCGTCAAACCTCCCCTGTAGTCTTTCAAACGGATTCTTTATATAAAATGGAAATTTGGCATTTAAATTAGATCGCCTCTGCAGGGTTTCCCATTTTGTTGAATAATACATTCATTTCAACAATACATTCATTCAGTTTTCATATCTAAGTTTCCACTATATAACATATATCGTTGACAGATGAATCGTCGATGTGATTGTTTGTTTGTATCGACTTTTATATATCCATATCGTGCAAGGACTGATTGCCAACATCTAGAGCATATAATGGTTTCAATGGTCACTGTAATTTTGTTAACTAATGACAGGAAGAATCTTAATGGACCACAACTCAACTTGTCATTCAATAACGTTTGTCAGCAATAGCAAAGGAGCCATATATTTAGATTTAAAACAGTTTGGTTTCCTAGTTGGCCATGGGTTCTAGGTTCCATATGTTATCAGTACGACCACATTCCACAACATTATTTTGTTTTCATCTTGAAAACTTACACCATGACATTGAAATACCATTTCCTTGTCAAACATGATACATTTGTAGTAAAACATTTTTCACCGTTTGGAGGTGTACTGAAAGGATGGTTAAATAGCATACATTGAAATTCCATTAAGCGTGTCAACTAAAATACATTTATTCAAACTGATACATAAAATTGCATGGAACTTTATTCAATTGATTGGTTTTATTATGTAAACAAACCATTTTCAGAACATTTAGAAAACGAGGAAACATCAGCTATTACTTCTGCGATAGAGTCGTATTCCCAAATGCAGTGTCCCCTCATGTTATAGTTCCGGCACGATCTGATGCACCAAATACTGGACTTTGTAACTGGGTCACTTTTAGCTGACAGGATATTTTAAGCGATCTTATAACATTTTTCAAGCAATATTTTTATCAATTTGTTGGGCCCCCTTCGTGGCTCAGATAAGCAATGTGCTAATATTTAAAATTTGGAAACTTATATTATCTTAGTTGGTACTGGATCAATGTTAATATTTGATGGTTTATTCTAAAGCGTGGTATGTACTATTGAAAGATAACATTTTGAAATATAATTTTAAACGGACACAGGGTGTTGACCTCATCACATCCCTTTACTTTTTGTTAACAGTATAAGGGGCTTGATCGTTGACTTCATATTAATTGAGGGCCCGTCTAATGGCACTAGACAAAGCCTACATAACGGAGCGATGACCTGTAACTCTACCAATATAGAAATACTTTATACATGACAATTTTATTAATTAACCTCTTAATATCTTACTCGAACCATCTAGTTTATTTCCATCAATATCAAAATTTGAATTGATTTTGGTGAACTGAAATAACTATTGAATGTTTTGAAGCAATAGTTTTTATCTTTCACAACGTTCGTGTGTTGCACGCTCAGAGTAATATTTCTCCAACTTTTGGCGTAGTTCCCCAGCTTTTGACCTATTTCCCCGGCTATTGGCGTTTCGGCGCAGCTTTTGGCCTATTTCCCAAGCTATTGGCGTATCGGCCTAGCTATTGGCCTATTTCTCCAGCTGTTGGTGTATCGGCCCAATTGTTCTGGTATTGGCCCAGTCGTTGAACCATAGTCTAAGCGGTAAATACTTTATAACTGTCCTACAATTGACAAATTGTCGTTAATATGTATGTTTACAGACACAAGTGCCATGCATGGAGTATATTCTTCCATCATTAAGTATTTAGATCCTCTTCAACTAATACGTGTGGTACATTCTTGCCTTTGCTGATTATATATGTTCATATTATTTATGAGATATATCGCTAATGACATCCAGATGAGATGCCTTCGAAATCATCTGTGTTCACAGTTATTATTTTAGAAGGTGTTTGCAATTTATGAGACAAAACATTTAATGAATTATGCAAGGAACATAGGATTAGGAAAAATATTATATTCCATCTCCTTTAGTAAGTACACATAGGTGTGGTACATTCTTGTCGTTCAATTGCTTACATTTACAATTATTTATTAGATACACATTTACTATTTGTATGAGGGGATTGTAATTTATGTTTATAGATACATGCTCTCTGGAAGAAAGATATTCTTAGATTAAATATTATCATGCATCGTCTTTAACTAATAGGTGTGGTACATACTTGTCTTACAGTTGATTACATTTACAATAATTTATCAGATACACCATCAATACTATAAATCAAGCTGATATAAACATTTACTCTGTGCTCGACCCTGTTATCATAGTGGTAGGGTAGTATTTGTCAGATGTTGTACAGGAGGATGTTCACATGGTCTACTGAAACAGCTAGTTTTGCCACTTGTTTGCCAACAGATATTTTGTGGTTCATAAATCCATGGATTAATGTGTATGATCACTAATTTACATAAAAATACACACATAGAAGTTAAAATGTCTGATGAACAATCTGTAAACTGTTAAAGATATAATCGGTTATTTGTTTGTATACGTTTGCACCAATAGTAGGCAATAATTAAATTTATGTTTGAATTGAAGTGTGATGCTGTGTAAATTTCTTTCTTTAGGCCAACTTAGTTGGTGGTATGGGTGGTACAACAAACGGGAGATATCACAGTATAGCATCACAAACGTTTGTGTTAAGAAAAGAATACGGAATTTCTTAACATACATATGCGTCTAAAATATACAGCTTATGGGTAGTGTTTTCTTATCTATATATTATCTTACGATATCTCTATGTTAGTTAGTGGCCGAATGAAAATGATTTTTTTTCTGTCCCTTTTTGCACAAAACAAATCTCATGCTATTTTGTTAAGTTAAACCTGTTATTACTATCAGTGTCTATCGTACATGTATGCAACTGCAATGTACAATGTCTTGTAAAATTGTTGTTGCAGGTCGTTTGGCTTCGTCATGGTGACGATAATACTCAATACATAGCTCCATTATCTAAGATATTTACTAGACGGGTTTCTCGTTATTGATTGTCCCAGCAGATATGAGGATTAAGTTTGACCGCATGGCGCAGTTATTAATATTGTATTACATATAATTGACAATGCAGACACTGGCTATAATAGCATAGACAGCTTAATATACTTTAATATGTTTTTCCACATGAATGTTAGTATATATCTTCATACATTATTTAATAGATTGAATCACCACTCGTGTTCAGTCGTTTTAAGCTGACTATTATATCAACCTTTATTGATAACATCCTGTCTCTTACTAGTGATTTAAACTGATCATCAGAACCAACCATCGCCCCAGTTCCGAGCCTCTCTGGTGAGTGAAAGATCATGAGACATGACCTCACGAGTGTTACATTTGATCAGATTAGTGTTACTTTATATTTTCGAAAGTACACAACCACAGCCTGATTGCTGTGTGAAATATAAAGGTGTTTTGTTAGTGGGTAGTTGTAAGTATATAATAAAGTCATGTTGTAGATTACATTAAGAGCATTTGTTTGTAATTAAACTGTTAACTTTAATGCGCTGACTAAAACGATATTTACATTTATGTCAAGTTAGGTGTTTTGAAAATCTTTCAATTGTAAGACCACAAACCTTCCATATAAGTTTTATAAAGGTGAAATCCGCGTCCTTGTGAAGGTGTTATAAAGATGGAGTATCTGAAGCAACATTGCAGTGTCTGTAAGGCATGATATGTCACTTGTGTCTATATATAGGAAGTATATGGTACATCATGATTGGGTGCTGGCTGTTACGTGAAAGACACTCACGAGGAGTTGCCCGAGCAGATTTATTCAGTGTTGTATTCATGTTTTTCAGAGATAACCGCGCCCACACTTCCTCCTGGGTGTAAATATAATGTAATCCGCGATCAACAGCTGAACAATACCACAGGATGTCATTTATCTCCCTCAGTGGCCCGGAGTCGATCTAAGAATATACCTTCACAGTGGCGGTGCAGGTCGGATTTAAAAAGAAAACTGAAATCTGACCACTTTTATCCGTCGGCATTTATCTGAATAACAAATTAAGCTGATAAAAGGTCAAGCTGGGTAGTGCACAGAAATTTATCAATGTCTACTTCTCTCTGTTTACAGAGGTAAAAAAAGGTTGTACTTCGTGTACATTTATATTTTAGAATTATAATCTCTCTTAATCCATAATTGGTGACTCGGAAACTCCTTTTATTATATGAAATATATGTCTATGTACGAGATGAGACTCAAATAAAATAGCTGTCTGTCTGTCCACAAACGCCTTGCTGGAGCAGGGTTGTCGCTAACAAACACTGTTTGTATTGGTCATTATAAATCTTGGATCCCCATAGATTATAACAGGTGATGATTTTATCAATGACACACTCCAGTATTTCACCAGTAATCATATGATAAATGATGATTTAACGTAAAAGGTTACATTAATTTAATCCTTGAAACAGATGATGGTGGAAACATGTTACATGTTAACTTCAGTTTCCTGTTTTCCCAGCACTTGCGTAATTTAGTAACATATTGAAGGTAATGTTACCCAACACTGATGATCTACTGGAGATGTTGCATATGTCATACCAACAATATACGTATTCCTGTCTCACATAAGTTTATTATGGTTCATGTTGTGTAGAAAATACTAACATTGGGCTTCATATCATGATGAAAAATCGTACTAACAAGGACTTGAAAGAATACTTATTGAAATGAGGTAACAACTGCAAAAACAATATGATGTCTTTAAACAATCAATTCATTGCCTGTTGCACACTATGTCAGACACTTTAGCGCAGTCTCCATACTTTACTATTTACTAAAAGTATTATATTTTATTTAATAAAGACCAATACTCAAAACTTGCGACACACGAGACGTAAAAAGTTGTAACAGTCTTTTTGTGTGTATGTGGTTTTAGGCATGTTACTATCGTAAACAGTGTCTAAACGAAGTGTGATCTGAGCTCTTTATACGGGATGCGTGAAACCACTTTCAGCTGTTGCCATTCTATTTTCCAATTAACAGGTCATCTAAATTTAGGTTAGGTTATGAATGGAGGTGTATAAATAGTCTCAGCATATCCCAGAGGTTGTACTTTAAACACGTGTTAGGTGAAGTGTTTGCAGGTGTTTTGACAGAAAACGTAAAGGAAACCTACAACTGAAATACAAGTTCCCTCTATGAATCCCGAAGCTCTGGCTTCAACCCAAGTTCTCTTCCACAGACTGTCAGAGACATTACCATATATTCATTCGGTTAAGTACGTGGCTATATGCCATCGCCAGTCAAAGATGGATCACTGTGAACTATTCATCTGCATCCAAAAAGGTTGTCCTCCAAGAAATATCTTGCTGGCAAATATCATGTAATTTGTGATGTCTGGCAACATATATTGGCGAAACTTAAATCATATCTTATTGTGTTTTAATTTCAGAAGAGATACCAATAAACCAAAAATATACCAAAAACATTTCATAATTAGTCCATACACAAGAGCAACTTCCCTTCGAAAGGTATAACTCACGCCGGCCTTCATCACTGCCAATTAAAGCCTTGCACCATTTCCATTTTTTTTTCTGTGCTACCAAATCAGAGCCAAGTATACATTTCAGGTGTAGAGCTCAGCTATATATATATGTACAGAAAAGTGAGATAAATGTTCAGGCTTAAATGAGCCAGTGATCAGCTGTCTTTAATGTGTATTTTGTTTATAAATGTCTGTTAAATAAGGTCATGCTCTTGTGTCATTAACGTGCTTTATTAGAACAAAGAATGTGATGGGAGACCGGGGGAGGTGTGCCTTGCGGAGGGAAGTTGGCCTAACAGCTAACCCTAACAGTTTTGATAGTTTTAAGCAGGCTAAAGCAGTTCGATCACATCAATTGTAAAAGTTGTTAGTAATTCAGTAAGTGGTGAATAGCTTTTTATTCATTCAATTTACCTGTGGTACCTGTCAATATTATTTTTTCTTATTTCAAATCAGATTTTCTTTAAATGCAATGTCTTGCACCACTGACATGGGTAACATTTGATGAGTGAATATTCTTTGTCAGTGAAATTGAAGTTATATCATTGACGTTCAATTAATGCCCCAAGTAGCTGATCAAATTTTAGGGAAGCAGCTGCATCTTCACTTGGAAGACCTAATGTGCCCCTCTAAGCTGGTACTTAAGTTTGAGTATGTTTGTGACAGATAGCTTAGAAATGTTGGCATAAGGAGTGTCCATTTAATAACTAACTATCGATTCATCAACAAGAAGAACAACGCTACTGCGGTTGTTAGTTGGTTTCTTTTGAATTTGACACCAGGGGGCCAGGGACCAGGGATCGATTCGAAGGTTGAGCACAATAAATGTATGTTTATATAGTAAATGTACCTAAGATTATTTCATTGATTACAGGTAAGCATAGAATTCCGTAGTTACAGTCCATTTTGATTAATTTGAAAATTGCAAGTCTTGCTCAATCTATGACATTGTATGGGAACAATAAATCTTTTCTTCTCATAAGGCTTCGATTCTTATTGAACAAGTCTCTCAATGAACCTTCAATAAGTATATAAGTATTGAACGTGTCAGATTTAGCTTCAATTATTATCTTAAGTAATGATTACTGTAATTAGTAAATTAACAAGGAGGAAGGAGATATCATAAATGCAGCAACTTTGGCTATCAGTCATCACCGTGAGAATTTAAGAGGAAAACAAAACTCTGTTACATTATAGTTTCTGTGTTAAAATATTTCCAAAAATATTTTGCTATTTAAAATTGAACAGATAGTGTGAATTAAAGACAATATCACACGTCACAACAAGTCAAACTAGTGTTCGTACCTTCCTGACTGCACTGTTTCTCAGACGTTTCTCCGACGGTTGCAGCAACTGTATGCTGTGTAGTTCAAATATTCTCGGATTTCTATTTTCAGCTGACACAAAACTCAACTAGATGAGCAAAGGTGTCTTTGTTCTTCTGAATATGATTTATCGTGTATTCTGGCACTCTATACTTGTCGTTCCAGTAGATAATAACAGTATGAGAGTATCTGGGTACATTCTGTAGGTTTTCTTTTGATTGAATGGACGGCCATTTTGGTATTCTTCCAGTGTCCATACTAGAGAAGGCAATGGGTGTTTCACGAAATGAGTATATTGAACTTTTTTTTATATATAAAAATGGTCTTTACTGCTTGACTGCGTGTTAGAAACAACTGTGTAATTTGTGTTCTATTTTAGCATAATGGGTGATGTAAAGGTGTTTATATACAATTTCTTTTTCTTTTGTTCTTTGATTCTGAAAAGGTGATTCAAAACAGAAGTAATGCTGTTTAGTTCCAAATGTTGTAGTGTTAGATTTGCTTAATATACTTATAACGTCATTTGCCAGAGAATTTTTTTTATCTACAACATGGCATATGTTTAATAATGTTCATATCACGACAATGTATTGCAATTTGGTTTCAAAGAGAAGTATCACTTCGACTAGCGCGTGCTACGGGTATCTGACGTATATAAACAGAGTCCCCTTTTTTGCGTAATACGTACTACACAAACAGCAAGCGCTTCCGAAGCGTGAAGGCTCGTCTCTAGCGCAAGTGGCCATAACAACCCATGGGCTGCACGTGCTACACGTGTCTCTCTTGCAAAGTACCCTTGTCACACATTACTGAATGTGACGATTGCTTTACAAACTATGTTTCTAAATGTCCTGAGAATATACAAATTATTTCCTGTTTAATGTTTTTTTATTGAGATAAGACCAGCAAATTATGACCAATTTTTACTCTCATTAATTATAAAATTAAAAAAAAATACCTTGATGGGTAAAACAATTATTCCAATATCTGTAGCAAATACATGATTAAATGAAATGGTAAATAAATAAGCGTCAAAAATAATATATTTCGATTTCTTTCATTGCTCATATTTTTTTAATATTCTTTCGTGTACTTGTTTACTGTGTGTGAGCTAGACCGTAATGCATTGCGCTTGAAAATAATAGACTGGATCTATATTTAGACTGGAAAACACCGTTACTAATTAATGCAATTTCTCGGCTTATTTTAAAGGCGCTGTAGCACATTTTTTTGCTGAAATAAGTCAATGAAATGTTTTTTAAAAATAATGTCAACAATAGCAAAACACCCTTCTGTCTTCGGAAAATCAAGTTACAAATGAGTGTACATGGTTCCGTAAAGCCATGGGAATTGTTTTTGTCATTCGAAATAATAAAATGTGTTCACAATAAAATGGCCGCCATGCAATTTTTGCTTTATACGCATTACCGTTATTACCACTACGGATGACTGGTTTGTGTAATAAGGTGTTTTACCCTCTTAAGTAAATATAAATGACATAAACCATCATTATCAATGCGAAATTTGAAAAAATAAAATTTGCAAAAAAACGTGCTACAGCGCCTTTAAGTTGGAAAAATTAGGGAAAAATTAAATGTATTTATTTCACGGAGATAGATTTTTAGAAAATTTTTGATATTTTCATCAACATCCGTGATGGCTCTTTAAGTTTGGTGGCTTTGTTGCTAAGATTTTATGACATTCAGTAAAGGTGATTGGTGCCTGGCAATGAAATTGTTTATGATCAGATGCCCGAGTAATTCGGAACAGAACCAATTTTAGCATGGTTAAATACCTCTTTCATTATCTTGTCAAAATGTATCCCCCATTTCTGAAAACTATTATTTGCACTAAATGCATGTTTGGCAATCCAAAGTTGAATGTGCACTCGTAAATAAATCATGATACAACTGTGTATTTCTTTACATTTATTTCCTGTTGCGAATGTAGGTTTGTTTATTTTCTTTACAAGCTCTACCTACTAGACACTTTAAAAATGGGTTCCTTAATTGCATGGTTCTTATTTACACCAGGATAGTTTTAACTGAAACGTAACCTGTCCATTCCAAAGATTTACAAACATTGCTTTATGTGTGCAGCTGTGCATAAAAACATATTGGAAAGTAAACTTATCATGTTTTGACAATTGTTTTGAGTGCTATTCGAAACGTTCAGAAGAGAACTACATAAACACAACGAGCATGTTTGAATGTTTACATTCCACTGAGATATAACTACATGCTTCTTTCATTTCCGTCTCATGTATGTAAATGTTGCAATTCAAGACACATGTACATTGTCAGAAGAATACACAAGCCATCAAACGGAGGTTTAGGAAACTAAACATAGAACATTACACCATGAAAATATGGTTAGAGAATATCACTTAGTTTTAAAAATGATAAACAACATAAGACAAAATATATACGATATAAAACAATGTGTAAATGAATTCACAACCATACTAATCAAAATAAAGATAAATTATCATTGATATATTTAATGTCAATGTTGCTGTAATTAATATAACATCCTGAACAGCGCCCCTACTTTAGATTCCAGCATATGTCCTCTTCTTTTCACAAGTCATTTAGAGTAATAATCTGTTGCACGACTCTTATAAACTGCCCTAACCACATAGAAGACAAAATAAACCCATTATATCGTTGTTAAATAGCTAGATATTTAATAAGATATAGATATATAAATAACCCCCAATTTAGAGTCACCTTTGAAGTATTTGACTAAGTGTTGTTGTCTCTGTCCAGGTGGATCGATAAGATTATAGTCCATAAACCACATTGCACTTTCTAGTAAACATTTCTGTGCACAAAGGATATAAATGAATTATTCAAACCTTTGGAAATGAGCAAAGCTCATTGTAAAGATGTACAAACGTTGATATAGATTCAAATGTTTAATGTCAGAGTTATTATTCATTTATTCATTGTTTTTTAATTTGATTCAGATGCTCTATCATTAAGCATTCAACTGTAAAACGGAACCCCTGGTAACATTGTTTTGGGTTCTGAATTTAGCTCTTATCAACACGACTAGATATCATGATAGATAAAAGCTTCAACTTCGGTGGAGCTGGCATAATAAGGGCGGCATACTTCGGGGCAAAATGACTTGTCAATATTTGACATGAACCTAATTTCCGTTCTCTATCTTGTCAAGTCTATAAAGCAGAAATAGCAACGTAAGCTTACAAAGCGGAATTCGTATGAATACATCAACGTGACTTCGTCTTGCTTTCAATATATATTCCGAGTTAGATTATCTTAAACAGTTAACAAAAACATATCCGTGATGCTTGTTCAATTGATACAATGCAAGCTAGGATATCACTCATATCATATCACAACCATTAAGTATCTTATTACATATTTTCCGAATGATATTCGTTTAATGACCAAAACGTGGATGACACATGATGATACTGACAATTGTGAATAAAGCAGGATCAATGTAGTTCTGCTATATATCATCTCAAAGGTTGAATTAACACTGGCATGTTGTATAAGTAATGACTTTGACAATGTAAGTAATCACATGACAAGTAATGATCAACTGACATTAAACTAATCTCAAGTTTCTATAATCATTACACGTTACTGCAATTTTTTATAAATTGTTGATTTTTAACATTGACAAATGGTTATACATGAATGAGTTCAGAAGATATAAAGCGTTGATGCAATGAAACTTATTGAAAACGTTGTTTGAATGTTGGGAGAATAAACTATGGTAAAACAATATCTTAAGAAGTTAGATCATTGTCAAACATCTCAACGAAGAGATAGAAAGGAATCCAGCAATCTTACATTGTCAGACATCTGAATTTCGATGTAAGAGACAAGATTTGAAAGATCAATTAGTAACCTTTTTCATTCAAAGGTTGTTTAACTTTGACAACTGTACAGATTCTTCAGAAAAACAATCACTTTGCCTAATTACGCATATTTGATAAAAGGAAACATTTGGCACAACAGTAATACTTTAATTGCATTCAATTTGCCAGATTGCAACATTTAAATGGTTTGAGATCCTGATATTAGAGATACTTATTTTTAGCTGAAAGTTAAGGGACTCAAATGTATTGTTGAAGATGTAGGTAAGCAGAATGACTGTAGAAATATTGGGACAACACAGAAATATTTATTCTGAGATATATTGTAACCCAAAATTATGTTTAGGTTATATATTGATTAAATTACCATAGAGGCGTGGACGCGCAGTCCCTAACATTAAAACATTGAGGGGCTTGAATGGTATAGAAAAATAGACAAAACATACTTCAAACTCAACAAACAGTAATTGCATATTCAAGACAAATAGAATATCTGACGAACTCTGGGCGTGGCTAGTCCTAATACAAGCCTGGACACGATTTGACTGGAGTTGATTTCAACCTGATACTGAGACATGAGTTGTGGCACCTTGGACCTTATTTTAAATGAGCTTCTGTTCACGCAGCAGTTTGTGTGGGTACCTGATGAGTGGTGTATTGGAGTTGAGCCCTGTAATTTGCGTCTATTGTTTTAAAAGGATAAAGATGCGGCTAAGCACCTTGAATTTGAAATCGGCTTGGATACGGGCGCATGATAGACATGTTTTACTCGAGTGACAAGGGGTGATATGTCAACCCACGCTCTGAGCATGCACATGAGCATGCATAAACACGAGTTGTAAATGCACTATAATTATCATCATATTCATATCCTCATTTCTAGTGTAATGTATTACTATAGAATATTCTGATCAGACTACCAACATTGTGAGATCCTGAAACTATGAGGTCGAATGAAAGTAGTCCCTCAACACAGCTTCTCAGATGAACTTTCTGGACGCCGTATTTATCAATTTGAATACACCAACAACATATAGTTTTAAACAATAAATTACAAAATTACATGAAATAGAACAAAGAATCGGTTTCTGGACAGAATCAATCATTTGAGGCAGATAAGACAGATAATGTTATGTGATTAGAAACTACAGTGCTTTCTAACCTTAGATAAGGTAGATAAAGGTAGAGGTAGGTTGATGTGTTAGACTCCAGGTAAATGAGCTACTCTCCTCCCGGAGTAGCACATGGTCTGTGTCAAGTGCCACTTTGTAACCTCGGGCATTCTGCTGAAGTTATCTACGAGGGTGTTTATGCCCTCTCATTACAGACATACTTTGGGCCAAAGATCAGGAATAGCTCATGTGTAAAACCATGCGTACCAATTATAATGCATATGATACTTTCCTCTACAATGAACTACTTTATCCATATCTATAATACTTTTACCGGCAAGCATTTCAACACAATGTCTGTACTTCACATGTCGTTCAGACTAATTGGACCTTACATAGACTAAGTGTCCCCTACAGAAGCTAAGTGTGCAACTCGGTCAGTATGTTAGTAGGCATTGATAGGTGCTAATGGATTATGACAAAGGTGAATTCACATGTCTGAACATCGCACTGCCATTAGTTTTGCAGTGCGGTGATGTTATAGCATTGTGACTTCATCATGTTTATGACGTCATGTAATTCGGTTGTGATTTCATCAGGGTTTTGACGTCATTACAGTCTTTGGGACAATACTTGATGATGTAAAAGCATAATGAAGTCATGTGGCTGATTGCGACCGGGATTGTGCAACATTCATTGGTGTTAAGATATCACACACACGTGATATCTCCTCAGAGTTTTGGATGATAATTATGTTTATCTTCAACATCGAAAAGGGCAGGGATGTGAAACTATGACCTCCCCCCCCCCCTCCCCCACCTTCCCCACCCTCGTGTCCAGTTCAAATTGGGTACTTAAACATAGGAAATATAACACTTATTGAAGATTGACATCATTCAAGTATGTGTTGCACTGATTTAGGAAATCAATAACTGAGTTGGAAAATCAGTGGTATTTATCTTATAGTTTCTCTAACTTTAATTTTAAGCTGGTCGAGTTTATGATTACATATGAAACTTGTTACAACGGTTGATTGCTATAACTACGACATGAATGGTCTCTTATTATTATACTATTACTTTCACTCTGAAGTCAACATATAAAAACTTACACTGAATTATATCAATGAAATGTTGATGCAAAGTAACATCTCATGGGCTGATAATAAAATAAATTGATTTGTACTTTAAACGTTTTGAAGCCATAAAATGGGTTAGAGTATCACATCCAAATTAATGTTTGACTATTAAATATAACTGGGTAAATTGAAATTACACAAACAAATTAAGGTTAATGAGAGACATACTTTTGGAAGCATATGAAAAAGGGATATAACATCACGGCTTCAATTATACCATTGAATGTACAAAAGAAGTCACGTGCATTTATTACAGTTGTACTTAATGTGTGGTCCGTGTATGAAATAGTTTATACAATATAGGGTTGGCAAGTGGTTGAAACAAGCACATATTCTTTTTGAGAGAAATAGTCATCTGTAGGGGTAATATTAGTGTTCAGAAGTTGAAATGTATTAAATGAACATATTAAAATAATCGAGTTAATATTTTCGATACGAGCACATGTGCTTATACTCCTTTTGCTTTGTGTGCATTGTTTTAGCACTGCAATTCATTGTCTTTGACGTCAATACATATTTGTCAGTGGCGTCAATGTAGACTGTCGTCGCAAGAGAAGCAGGCCATGTTCTGACCCCTTAAGCGGTTCAAAAGGTAATAAAGAAATCATTACACTCAAAAGAGTATCATATGAATTTCATTGAACTCATGCAAATTGGTGTATAAGCCACGTTAAAGCTCGAGCAGTACACATATTTACAATAATATAATAACGCTGAATAGAGAAAGATGCAATATATAGCCCAGTCGTAATGAATCACCAGCCGTCAAATTACAGTCGTGAACTATTTTGGTCCAAGATCATGAGCTGTCTGGTTAACCACTAATTAGCTGGAACTAGTTATATATAGATAGTATAGAAGGATCAGACCAATCACAGTGGTGTTTACAGATTGTCCCTGTTATCAAACTTCATTACTACCATTTATCATTATTGACTCTGGTACATAGGAGTAAAGCGAAACTGGTTTATGACATAGAAATGTAATATAAGAATGTATTCTTGTGAACAATTAATGTCTTAGATTGGCACACTTATAATGCATCAAATATATTTACAGGATTAGAAATACATTCCATTTAGATACTGAACAAATATAATATGGTAAAATTTCTTCAAAAGTAGAAATTCTTCTACTTTTTTGGGCCTAGTCCTTTGCGGGGTGCGAACCCTCACCCCCAGAGTAAGGCAACTATCGCCAGTACTGAATTACCAACAACTCATAGCACGACCACGGGTTCACTCTGAAACATTTGAGTACCTCATTGACGTGTGTTTGTCATGTAGTCTTATATCTAACATCATCTACTCAATATGATATTCAATTATCTTTAGTCCAAAATGAGACATAATTCTAACTAAACTATAACAATCAGAGGGGATTCGTTGTAATGATTATTGTGCGTGCTATCACAGTGAAAAATAATATTTATATTGATATTTATATTTGATGTTAGAAAAATTTATTTCCTTTAAGGGGTCTTCAACTACAATTTTTCTCTGGGTTCTATGTTGCCCGACGTTGTGAATACTCGCTGCACTTACAGAAGGCTCAAGTAAGAATATTTATGAAGCGAATAACTGAAATAAACGCATGTAACAGTGGGATAAACGCTGTAATATGAACGTACATATTGGTAAGATCACTACGAAGACATGATAACCCTGATGTACGAGCAGGTTCAGGTGATATGATAAAAAAAGATCTCCTCAGACAGCAGTATGAACTGGTATGGACAGGCCGATTGCGAAATAAGGGAAGGTCATTATCATTACACATTTACAAGTAACAAACACTTTCAAGTTTCAATCTGTTAATTAAGTTCGTAGTAAAAATTAAATAAGTTATTCAACATTTCAAAAACCGCAGCATGTTTTGTCTGACTTGACAATACATATTCTGGCTCAACTTCAATGCCAGCTTTGCTGCAAGACAGAATGCGGTAGATTTGTTGTCATCCGGTGATTCTTTTCAAGGTAGAATTGCTAGGAAACATGTTTTTTACTTGTCAGTAACCTTTACTCTAGTCGAGAGGTCAAAATATTATGTTTGCCATTCACTACTCATGTATGTTTCAGAAGTCATTTCATCCTGTTTTACTAGGACAGTTACCGTGAGTTTCGCAAAAGCATTCTTGACAGTGCAATTCCCTTATTTCTGTCCAATCAACACTAAGTCTTGATTTCACTGCTTTCAGTATAACACATGAAACAAGTAACATATCTGTTTACAGGAACATGCATGAGACTGAATGCTCTGATTGCACAGTTGGATTCGATTGCAACTAGTCCGGATTCAGTCTTTCTGGTAGTAGACTGTCGGATTAGAACAGAGCTTACGTGGTAGTGTTTCATTTGAGTGGTTTTGGTAGGGATGTTATGTATTTTCGATAACAAAATAATATTATTCTGGTTTTTTTCAAGTCAGTTTATTCTGCCAGTTGGTTTATTTAAAGATAGTCATGTTTATCAAAGCTTACCTCGCCCACAATTCCTCCTGGGGTGTAAATATTACGAAATCCTTGATCAGATGAACATTACCACAGGATGTCATCAATCTCTCTCATTGGCCTCGAGTTAATCTAAGACTATTTGTTCTGATGGGAAGCAGGTCAGATGTAAAACAATACGGAAACCTGACTGTTGTTATCCTTCAGCATGACCAGTGATTATCTGAATAACAAATTAACCTGATAAAAGCAATGGACATAAACAATGTTGTGCAAATTACTCTATCAATATCTGCCGTTCATGTAAACAATGGTACAAAACAGACAATGGTGTAAATGTTTGGTTGAAATAAACAAAATGCTCTGTCTTTTCATGTACGTCACTTTCTTAGATGTAATATTAACATTATCGAAGTAGAATTGTACAGTATGTTGAATAACTCATTTATCATAGTAACATTTGAACATTTACTCTATGCACAATATTATTACATTACAGTAAGTCTTTTTCCTTACTTATACAGAAACATGTATCAAATCTTATTTTATTTATGGGGCAACTTTATACAATGCGATATATTAGTAAAATTATCTAGCTTGAGATTGGTATACTATTTAGATTATGTTTGTTATGTTCATTGCTAATCGATATTCGTAGAGGCATGTGGACCTAGCTCAGCATAGCTCCGTGAACCACTAATAGTGTTCACTGAAATACTTTAAAACGGGACATATATAACAAAGAAATCTCCATGGAAGCATTGATTGAACATTGATGATGACAGGACTCAATATGTTGATCACTCACACAAGCCACAGTTTAACAATGCAGGCCAGAGAAAACGCGTTCACTGAACTAATTGATGAGTAGAAAGGGAGTCATTGTGTTTTTTAACTATTGTATTCAATTAAATGAATTTTGTTCGGTAAAAAAACTTTGTTTTCCTGGATATCTAACCAATACATCATAATACAAATAACCATACATACGAACTAGATACATAACAGAATGAAATATAAATGAAATGATTACATTAGGTGTGTGTGCTTGTAATTAAATTCCATGGCATTAATAACGATGTAAGGGATGTAATTAACCAGCGACTATATCTCAACTCAAATCACCATCACCCACTTTTGAAAAGAACACAAAATGCATCCACATCTCAAACGCGACAACAACAACACACAAATGGATGAGAGCGTCATTTCCTTTCATCTGCATCCCTCAATTCAATTGTATATGTCTCTAATTCCTCTATAAAACGATGTGCTGTTTACACTTTCTTCACCAATAATAATGAGTCAATAACCGGTTCGAACAGTTCACGTGAGTTTACAATTGCCGATACAAAGCATACTTCTTTCCTGGACGGTTGCCAACTGCCCATCCCTCGGTCATCCCTCTTGTATTTAATGGAACTCTTTGCCATGTCATCTAGTAGTAAATAACATCAATGTTTGAACCGTGAAACTAAGGCACTGAAAGGAGTTTTAAAAACAAAACACAATGTGAAATAGGCTAGTCGATGCAATGATGATGTACATATTCCTCTACTGTCTGTAAACAATATAAAGCACCGAGTAGTCTTAGCTCTGCCGTGTCTAAGTCGGAAGTTCTTCCTGAAGGTATTAGCCAGATTTCAGTGCACTTGTGACTCATTTTCGTCACTTTAAGGTCTCTCTACTGACTGTTTTTTCTTCTGATTGAAACGTTTTGAAAGATCGATAAGTTTCTTCCAAAGAAAACTATCTTGAAAGATGTATTTCCTTCAAGAAAGTAAGATCCATTAAGATTTCTGACATTAATTAGTCTGGTAAGTTTACATCTACACACTTGAATTCAGTCAGTAAGTGAGGTGCAAGAGATCTGTCTCCTTATGATTCCACACTCAATTAAGGTAGAAGACCGATTCTCAGATAGAGTAACTTTACATAGAATCATTCCAAGAGTCATCTTGTCATTTGTGTCTTGAAAAACGAGCTTTCGTCAACCACTCACAACTTTTATATTTGATGTGTGTTATCAAGCTTAATCGTCTGCAATCGGCTTTTAATTGAACTACCTTTTACAAAAGGAAAGAATGAAACTGTTCATGTGGAGTTGTAGGTCTCATGCCATTTTGATAATTCAGACAGCAAGATGTTTCAAGGTATTGCTACATCAGTCTTATCACTTGAACTACCTTCGAGCAGTCATTTTATTGTGAAGACATTGAAATGGCCGTTCGAAGGGAAATGGACTTGCGTGGCTTAACCGAACCATGTACATCGTTTTCGAACTCTTTTTATTGATTTTGGAGATTTATTTAGTCAATGCTAACACTTATTTGACTTTTTATGAGAAAACTTTATTTCAGTAATCAGAACGTGCACCTTTTACAGCACCTTTAATACTGTGTTTTGTGTGACTAGGGTGCAACGACTAGAAATGAAGATATTGTTCTGTGTCAGTCAACATTTAGTAAAAATCTATTTCTAGTCTATTACCAGATTTTGACTTTATTAAATACATCAAATGGATATGAATCTTGGATAATATTACTTTCATTTAATTGATACATGATTATCTTTACCTTGACATTTTAAATTAATTTCCAATTACATGATAGGCAGGAATATTTATGAGTAACATCTCAGTTATCACCAGTGAGTCATTCGATTTCATGTTATAGCAAGACTTCGATGTCAAATTAAGGATTCAACTTTCAATGCGACTCATGAGTTTATATGAAGCAAATACGACTCCCAAACCTGTGTCACATGTTTGATTGTGTCTACTCAACATGTAATACTTTTTCACTTTTGTTATGTACGAATCAACAAAACATTTTGTCAGGTTATTCTGATTGAATTAATATTGTCAATTCTGATGGAACACATTCTTCTAAACAAAGGATTTAGGATCCATCGGTGTTTGAATACGAGCAAACTAAGAGAGTAAAACTAAAAGTATCTTACCATGATGAGTGACATTTTCAATACTTCTTAAAAACACATAAGCTTCTCAAAAACATTCACAACCGACTTTGTCCTGTGGCAATATTTTGATTTTGACTCTGTTGAAAATATGTCTACCTTCTTTTGGATACTCGTTTACAATGATGATATTTATATGTTAAAAAAAACATATGCCAGTTGACTCAACTTTGTTGATTCAACAGAGGATCATTCAGATCCACAACATGTCACAGTCACCTTGACCAATCGAACGAAAAGTCTTGAGACAACGTTAACTGTTAGGATTGGAAATCATACAACAATATGTTATGTCATTTACTTGATCTGATTGTTGTTTATAGCCATCTTAAGTACTGGATTATCACTTATAGAGGACTTTCTATGTACGGACATTATACATCTTGGACCTCCATTGATAAGAACAGATGAGGATATTTTCACTGACAAACTCCGGTATTTCACCAGCAATCATACGATAAATGGTGATTTAACTTGACAACACAGTTGGTTATATTTCTCCCCTTTTACTTGCAATGCTTTGATAACGAGCTCGCTTCTACTTAAACATCACGTTATATGAAATATAATATATAATATGTAGATATTTTAAAGGATAATAAACACAAATGTTTGGAAGACCATGGCCGTGAAGAATGTATTCTTCCCTTACCGTCACTTATCATTATGGATGCATTTTACACATTTTCTGTTAAATGCATGTGAAGATAGTTAGTTGAAAGGAAAATTATTTTAATAACTCAGTATCAAATTCAGATACAGTTTTAAGTATTCAGCCTTTTTAGAAATACATAGGCTCTCACCTATTATGATGCAACTGAATTAACGGCAATGTCTAGCTTAAACTCGATGCGACCGAGCGACACGTGATGATGATTACATTGTATCTGATGAAATGTTAAGCAGGAGCCTTAACGTTAATATAGTGGCATCAGATGTATAAAGAGGGGTATGTGATGAGAATTAACACAGTCATAGTTATGGACTGTGCAAAGGTTTCAGTAATAGAATACCTCAGGAACTTAAATACCTTACTACGATTAAAAATGTGCTTATCATACTGAATATCATAATCATATACACAGAACCTAAACAGGCACAATAGTGTGGAAACTGAATAACTTTACAGGACAAATCTGAATGTTCCATATCTATGGGGATATGTCATGTTGACAGCAAATACGAAGTTTATCTTGCTTATATACCATTTAATGTAGCTCTAAAACACGTTACAGGGAAGAAAGATTTGATAAGTATCAATTATTTTGATTTCCCCAAGTAGAGATATTTAGAATCGGCCGTTTGTTCGAATAGATTGTGACGTCACAAAGTAGATCACTACGTGGTGAAACGGCGCTAAAATCAGAGGAGGTTCAATCCAGAATTGATCACGTTTGATTTTTCTGGAGAACCAATCAGGATCGAGTATCCAGCAATGTCATGGTAGAATCACAGATGCTCAATAAGTAAATACAAAGTCACATATGGTCTATAAGTAAATACAAAGTCAGAAATGGTCAATAAGTAAATACAAAGTCAGAAATGGTCAATACGTAAATACAAAGTCACAGGTGGTCAATAAGTAAATACAAATTCACGAATGGCTATGCTTGTATTTGAAAATATACTTGTCCATAGACTATGTCGGTACCGTAAATGTATATGTATCGTACGTTCTTAAGAGAGAAAGTTATAGCATATAATATGATTCCCTATATCTCCAAGATCTGATTGTTGTTTATAGTCATCTTAAGTGCTGGATTATCCCTTATAAAGGATGTTCTATATCCGGACATTATAAATCTTGGACCTCCATTGATAGGAACATATGATGATATTTTCACTGAAAAACTCCTGTATTTCACCAACAAAGTCAGAAATGGTCAATAAGTAAATACAACGTCACAGTTGGTCAATAAGTAAATACAAATTCACGGATGGCTATGCTTGTATTTGAAAATATACCTGTCCATAGACTATGTCGGTCCTGTATATGTATATTACGTCCTTGAAGAGAGAAAGTTATAGCATATCCTATGCATCCCTATATCTCCGAATTCGGACGAAATAAAGAATCTCTATCTGTTTCTTTGGAGCAACAATGTGCATGTAATTACCGTTATTACCAAATATCCAAACAGAAATACGTGCAGCAACTTTGGCTATCAGTCATCTTTGAAAGTAGTTAAAAAAGACAAATACTGTTTTTGAAGGTAGGTGCATTATACTGTTTGTGATAATGCATGTTCAAGTCTGAAGAATTTGGCTGTATAAAGTGAAATAAATATTGAGATTGAAGAAATTGCACGTCAATAGTTGTAAAACGAGTGTTCATATACTGGTGACCGCATTGTTTCTTAAGTGGTTGCAGTAAATGTACGCTGTGTAGTTAAATATTCTGGATTTTCTAATTCAAGCCTGTGTATTGGTTAGCTGTTTTCAACCAACACGAAACTCAATTAAATGAGCATGGTTGTCTATGTAATGACATGATTCCACCTGCTGTCCATCTGTATACGATTTATGCTCCACTATGTCAGGCTACACTGTTGTCATTCAAATGAGCATATAGCATGGGAGTAACTTAGACCATTCAGAAGATTGAATGAGTGGACATTTGTGGTATTTTTATCAGCGTAATCAGATAGTCAATAACAAAAGGTAATCTGCTGTGTTCAGACAGTTTCTGAAACTTTTCCAAAACGTCTTATGATATCATGAAACAAATCATACAAGACATACGATTTGAGTTTAATTCTAACAATTACATCATATGATGGATAAAGTTCACAAAAGAAGATTCTTCACTTGAGATGCAGGAAGGAGGATCTGCCAGCTGGAATACCACAGCTTTCACTGAACACTTACTGGACTTGGCCAAATCAATTATACATGTTGTTGAAGACTGATAGCATTCATTATCCCTGTCGGCCTGAGTTGAAGGTCCGTTGTACGGTCAATGGATCGTTGATAATAGAGCACTCCTGGTAAACTGATCTGATTGATGGGGATGGATGTACTTCCTGTCCTGCTTCCTGTCCTGCTTCCTGGAGTGGGATGATGTCACGACTGGACGTGCCGGTATTTGACCTCTTCTGAATACTCACATCAATAATCAATGTGTAAACTTACGACTCGCAGTGATAAAAGATTATGTAAATGTCAGCCCGTGCGTAACAAACATATCTTGTTTTATAAAACAAACATCAAATATTCGTATTCATGTTCCAACGTAGTGTGATCTCTTGTGTCCAGATGATTGAGATGAACATGTGACAGGCTACAATCTTTACGTATGTGTAGACCCTACCTAACCAGCCCCATAAATTCACACCTTTCATCGTTTCAGAACGATAAATCATATTTGAAAGAATATATTCTTATGATCAACGTTGTTCAACTTTATATTTTAATTTACAAAACGTAGTCGTTTTAAGTATTTTTATTTAATTCGTAATATCATCGTTCTTTATTTTTAGATCAAGTATGAATTTGAGCTCCAATAAAATCAATGTAGTCTTTTGAACCCAACATTGTCACCTTGTCTCAATATAAAATGTATTTCTCAAATGTCTTGTTATTGCTGAAAAAACTTCACAGTGATTGATATCATAGATGTAATGAGAAGTTTGCATGCGAACCATTAATATAATCTTTCATATGAATATTTCATCATGTTTCATAATGTAATGGACATAGAACAACGAACTTAAAAAGCCATTATATGGTATAACATGTATGGAATCAGAGCAGAGAGTGTGAGTGAGTGTCTCGGCAGTTATACAAGCATACATATACATTTATATATAACATATTAAATGTATCACATATTATTGGACACCGTTAAATCAGACATATCTATAATACCTAGTATATATATATATATATATTAGATATACACAGAGAAACATAATATGCACCATATGCATTTCATACAATCACATTTGCATACTATACTCAGCATACACAGCATATACATACGCACATACAAACATAGCTAGATCACACATACATACATACATACATACAATTCTGACCTTGTATTAGGACATATATCAGTAGAAATTGGTATAGAAGTTGAACGACAGTCCCTGTCTGCTTTTGGACCTTCTTAAAATAAATCAATGCATAATTTGGCATTTGATTGACAATGTCATAACCTGGTCGTGATGATTCTTACAGGCGTTGTTCCATCGATACAATAATTATTCTATGATAGTTCATTGACACCAACAGTGGACGAGATTATGCTGTATGTCAGAGTTTCAGGATTGATTTTCAATGTTTCATAATGATACAGACGGCACACGAAAACTCAACAAATATTGTATATCAACTTTACAAAGAGCATAAGTGCTCAATATTGATTGAGTATTGAATGATTGAAAATAGCATGGTACTACAGTCTTATCCACGATTATCCATGGCCATTTTCCAACCCACTACTGAGTGTGAGATTTCATGTCTGGCAAGCAAACTATGTGAACTCAAATCCACACTAAGCCAGAGGAAAGATGACGATCATTTGAAGCAGACTTTTGTACTTCCTCCTTAAAAACAATCGTTGATTATTCTCAGTTGAGCCTGATTGATGGAATGAAACATTATGTCTAGAGGACAACAGTTACCTCTGAGATCAGTCAATGGTTTAAAATTTTGTATTCAAAGTGTATAACCATTTGCAGAATATCCCGGGGAGAAACATGTCAGTCCAGTTTCATTGTAAACTGGCTTGGTATTGTCATATGAACAGGAGCGAACAGATTGAAATAAAAAAAATTATGGTTATATTTACTTCTTTGTTTCTATAACGAGTATAGGCCACAGCCGCTTTCTGATGGCATTATTCAGATTTGACATGAATTACATTTTCAATATTATCTGAGATATCAGTCGAGCATATGGATGACATGTGTAGATGACAATATTTCGTCAAAACTCCCCTGTAGTCATACAAACGGATTCTTTATAGGAAATGGAAATTTGGCATTTAAATAAGATTGCCTCAACAGGGTTTCCCATTTTGTTGAATAATACATTCATTCAGTTTTCATATCTAATTTCCCACTATATAACATATATCGTTGACAGATGAATCGTCGATGTGATTGTTGTTTGTATCGACTTTTATATATCCATATCGTGCAAGGACTGATTGCCAACATCTAGAGCATATAATGGTTTCAATGGTCACTGTAATTTTGTTAACTAATGACAGGAAGAAATTTAATGGACCAAAACTCAACTTGTCATTCAATAACGTTTGTCAGCAATAGCAAAGTAGACATTTATTTAGTTTTAAAACAGGTTGGTTTCCTAGTTGGGTTCAAAGATGGATTCCATATGTTATCAGTACGACCACATTCAACAACATTATTTTGTTTTCATCTTGAAAACTTACACCATGACATTGAAATTCCATTTCCTTGTCAAACGTGATACATTTGTAGTAAAACATTTTTCACCGTTTGGAGGTGTACTGCAAGGATGGTTAAATAGTATACATCGAAATTCCATTAAGCTTGTCAACTAAAATACATTTATTCAAACTGATACATTAAATTGTCTTGAACTTTTTTCAGTTTGATTGGTTTTATCATGCAAAAAAACGAGGAATCATTAACTAGTACTTCTGTGAAAATAGAGTCGTATTTTCAAGTTTTCAAATGCAGTGTCCCGTCATGTTATAGTTCCTGCACGATCTGATGCACCAACTACTGGGCTTTGTAACTGGCTCACTTTTAGCTGACAGGATATTTTAAGCGATCTTATAACATTTTTTAAGCAATATGTTTATCAATTTGTTGGGCCCCCTTCGTGACTCAGATAAGCAATGTGCTAATTTTTAAACTTTGGAAAATCATATCATCCTGGTTGGTACTGGATCGATGTTAATATTTGATGGCTTATTCTAAAGCGTGGTATGTACTATTGAACGATAACATTCTGAAATATAATTTTAAACGGACATAGGGTGTTGATCATTAGATCCCTTTACTTTGTTTATAGTATAAGGGGCTTGATCGTTGATTTCATATTAAATGAGGGCCCGCCATCGGCACTAGACAAAGCCAACACAACGGAGCGATGACCTGTAACTCTACCAATATAGAAATACTTTATACATGACAATTTTATTAATTAACCTCTTAATATCTAACTCGAACCATAGAGTTTATATTCATTAATATCCAAATTTGGATTAATATTGGTGAACTGAAATAACTTTTGAATGTTTTGAAGAGACAGTTATTGTCTTTCACAGCTTTTGTATGTGGCACGCTCAGAGTAACATTTCTCCACCTTTTGGCGTAGTTCCCCAACTATTGGCCTATTTCCCCGGCTATTGGCGTATTGGCCCAACTATTGGCCTATTTCCCCAGGTATTGGCGTATCGGCCCAACTATTGGCCTATTTCCCCGGCTATTGGCGTATCGGCCAAACTATTGGCCTATTTCCCCAGGTATTGGCGTATCAGCCCAACTATTGGCCTATTTCCCCGGCTATTGGCGTATCGGCCTAACTATTGGCCTATTTCCCCGGCTATTATTGGCCCAACTATTGGCTTATTTCTCCAGCTGAAGGTGTATCGGCCCAACTATTGGCCTATTTCCCCGGCTATTATTGGCCCAACTATTGGCTTATTTCTCCAGCTGATGGTCTATCGGCCCAATTTTTCTGGTATTGGCCAAGTTTTTTAACCATAGTCTAGGCGGTAAATACTTTATGACTGCCCTACACTTGACCAATTGTCGTTAAGCTGTATCTTAACAGACACAAGTTTCATGCATGGAGTATATTCTTCCATCATTGAGTATTTAGGAGGAAAGATATCCTCTAGCATCCTCTTCAAATAATAGGTGTGGTACATTTTGTCTTTGCTGATTATATTTGTGCATATTATTTATGAGATACATTACCAATAACATCCATATTAGACACCTTCAAGGCTATCTGTGCTCACAGTTATTATTTTAGAAGGCGTTTGCAATTTATGTTACACATTTATATAATTTAGCGAGGAACATAAGATGAGGAAAAATAGTATATTCCATCTCCTTTAGTAAGTACACACAGGTGTGGTACATTCTTGTCGTACAATTGCTTACATTTACAATAATTTATTAGATACACATTTACTATTTGTATGAGGGGATTGTAATTTATGTTTAAAGCTCCATGCAGTCTTGAAGAAAGATATTCTTAGATTATATATTATCATGCATCCTCTTTAACTAATAGGTGTGGTACATACTTGTCTTTCAGTTGATTACATTTACAATAATTTATCAGATACACAATCAATACTATAAATCAAGCTGATATAAACATTTACTCTGTGGTCGACCCTGTTATCATAGTTGTAGGTTAGTATTTGTCAGATGGTGTACAGGAGGATGATCACATGGTCTACTGAAACAGCCAGTTGTGCCACTTTTTTGCCAACCGTATAGTTTGTGGTTCATAAAAACATGGATTAATGTGTATGATCACTAATTTACATAAAAATACACACATAGAAGTTAACATTTCTGATGCACAATCTGTAAACTGTTACAGACCTTATCGGTTATTTGTTTGTATACGTTTGTACCAATAGTAGGCAATACTTAAATTCATGTTTGAATTAAAGTCTGATGCTTTGTGAATTTCTTTCTTTAGGCCAACTTAGTTGGTGGTATGTGAGGTACAACAAACGGAAGTATAGCACAAACATGTTTGTGTTAAGATAGGAAGACGCCATTTCTTAACATACACATGCGTCTAAAATATACAGCTTATAGGTTTTTCTTATCTATATGTTTTTTTGCACAAAACATTTTTCTTGCAGCTTAACCCGTTATTACTATCAGTGTATATCCTACATATATGTCACAGCAATGTCTTGTAACATGTTTTGTTGCAGGTCGATTGGCTATGTCAGGATGACGATAACACTCAATACATAGCTTCATTACCTAAGATATTTACTAGACGGGTTTCTCGTTATTGATTGTCCCAGCAGATATGAGGATCAAGTTTGACCGAATGGCGCAGTTATTAATATTTTATTACATATAATTGACAGTGAAGACGCTGGCTAGAAAAGCATAGACAGCTTAATATGCTGTAATATGTATTTCAACATGAATGTCAGTATAATTATCTCTGTACATTATTTAATAGTTTGAATCACCACTCGTGTTAAGTCGTTTTAAACTGACTATTATATCAACCTTTATTGATAACATCCTGTCTCTTACTTGTGATTTAAACTGATCATCAGAACCAACCATCGCCAGTTCCGAGCCTCTCTGGTGAGTGAAAGATCATGAGACATGACCTCATGAGTGTTACATTTGATCAGATTAGTGTTACTTTATATTTTCGAAAGTACACAACCACAACCTGATTGATGTGTGAATTATAAAGGTATTTGTTAGTGGGTAGTTGTAAGTATATAATAAAGTCATGTTGTAGATTACCTTAAGATCATTTGTTTGTAATTAAACTGTAAACTTTAATGCGCTGACTAAAACGATATTTACATTTATGTCACGTTAGGTGTTTTGAAAATCTTTCAACTGTAAGACCACAAACCTTCCATATAAGTTTTATAAAGGTGAAATCCGCGTCCTTGTGAAGGTGTTATAAAGATGAAGTATCTGAAGCAACATTGCAGTGTCTGTAAGGCATGATATGTCACTTGTGTCTAACACTAGGGGATATCTCATAAATAAATGGGAACTATATGGTACATCATGATTGGGTGCTGGCTGTTACGTCAAAGACACTCACGAGTAGTTGCCCGAGCAGATTTATTCAGTGTTGTATTCATGTTTCTCAGAGATAACCGCGCCCACACTTCCTCCTGGGTGTAAATATAATGTAATCCGCGATCAACAGCTGAACAATACCACAGGATGTCATTTATCTCCCTCAGTGGCCCGGAGTCGATCCATGAATATACCTTCTAAGTGGCGGTGCAGGTCGGATTTAAAAAGAAAACTGAAATCTGACCACTTTTATCCGTCAGCATTTATCTGAATAACAAATTAAGCTGATAAAAGGTCAAGCTGGGTAGTGCACATAAATTTATCAATGTGTACTTTTCTCTGTTTACAGTGGTAAAAAAAGGTTGTACTTCGTGTACATTTATATTTTAGAATTATAATCGCTCTTAATCCATAATTGGTGACTCGGAAACTCCTTTTATTATATGAAATATATGTCTATGTACGAGATGAGACTCATATAAAATAGCTGTCTGTCTGTCCACAAACGCCTTGCTGGAGCAGGGTTGTCGCTAACAAACACTGTTTGTATTGGTCATTATAAATCTTGGATCCCCATAGATTATAACAGGTGATGATCTTATCAATGACATACTCCAGTATTTCACCAGTAATCATATGATAAATGATGATTTAACGTAAATGGTTACATTAATTTAATCCTTGAAACAGATGATGGTGTAAACATGTTACATATTACTTCAGTTTCTTGTTTTCCCAGCACTTGCGTAATTTAGTAACATATTGGAGGTAATGTTACCCAACACTGATGATCTACTGGAGATGTTACATATGTCTTACCAACAATATACGTATTCCTGTCTCACATAAGTTTATTATGGTTCATGTTGTGTAGAAAATACTAACATTGGGCTTCATATCATGATGAAAAATTGTACTAACAAGGACTTGAAAGAATACTTATTGAAATGAGGTAACAACTGCAAAAACAATATGATGTCTTTAAACAATCAAGTCATTGCCTGTTGCACAATATGTCAGACACAGTCTCCATACGTTCCTATTTACTACAAGTATTATATTTTATTTAATAAAGACCAACTACTCAAAACTTGCGACACACGAGACGTAAAAAGTTGTAACAGCCCTTTTGTGTGTATGTGGTTTTAGGCATGTTACTATCGTAAACAGTGTATAAACGAAATGTGATCTGTTTTCAAAACATAGTCTTGCTTCCATCAAAGCTCTTTATACGGGATGCGTGAAACCATTTTCAGCTGTTGCCATTCTATTTTCCAATTAACAGGTCATCTAAATTTAGGTTAGGTTATGAATGGAGGTGTATAAATAGTCTCAGCATATCCCAGAGGTTGTACTTTAAACACGTGTTAGGTGAAGTGTTTGCAGGTGTTGTGACAGAAAACGTAAAGGAAACCTACAACTGAAATAAAAGTTCCCTCTATGAATCCCGAAGCTCTGGCTTCAACCCAAGTTCTCTTCCACAGACTGTCAACAACATTACCATATATTCATTCGGTTAAGTACGTGGCTATATGCCATCGCCAGTCAAAGATGGATCACTGTGAACTATTCATCTGCATCCAAAAAGGTTGTCCTCCAAGAAATATCATGGAAATTGTGATGTCTGGCAACATATCTTGGCGAAAATTAAATCATATCTTATTGTGTTTTAATTTCAGAAGAGATACCAATAAACCAAAAATATACCAAAAACATTTCATAATTAGTCCATACACGAGAGCAAGGCATAACTCACGCCGGCCTTCATCACCGCCAAATAAAGCCTTGCAGCATTTCCATTTTTCTTGTCTGTGCTAGCTAATCAGAGCCAAGTATACATTTCAGCTGTAGAGCTCAGCTATATATAAGCACAGAAAAGTGAAGAAAATGTTGAAGGCTTAAATTAGCCAGTGATCAGCTGTCTTTAAGATCCTGAACGCTAGAGGCCACATTTGTGGCCCAAAGGATTTGTATATATTGACACGTCACTGACGTTTGACCCTATGACATACATACGACATAAGTGTGTGACAAAGTTCAGTGATTCATGAGAAAGTTCACATTTTCCGAATCAGAAATCAATGAGCTTTCACGTGATGTAATAAGTATCTCTGTAAAATTGTATTTTATTGAGAAATGACGAAATAAAAATCTTGAACGTATTTTCAATCACAAAATTGCCTGCAGGTGCGTATTTGACGTCGTTATGAAATTGTTACCTATTCGATTCAAAGGGTTGAAATTCTATAGTAAGTGCATGCCAAATGCATAAATTTTGCATCATTATGTTCAGAATATTGTCACCTAGCTTATTAAAAAATTTAGACATTGAATATAATCTTGTTAAAAAATAATGACAAATTTGCGAAAATAACGGCAAATGAAAACATCAATCGATTACTTTTTGTAAAATCCATGAAAATAAATACAGAACTTCACTTTCACTTTTTGAATCTCATAATCTTCCACAAATAAATAAAAATGTATCTGTGCATTGTTTGTCAATTCTTGTTTCAAAAAATATAGTAATATATCCAACGTGTCATCAATAGCAGTGCCAAATCGGCCATTTTTCAATGCACCCCATGAAATGTTCCCGCGATTTTCTCATGTGACGCGACTCAAAGTGAACGTCAAGCAAACAGTAGCTGTATCTATTTTTAGAAATGGTCGTCGATCTAACCATAGAGTGTTATTAATTGTTTAAATTAAACAAATTGACACCCAAAACGATGTTGTTTTATAAAAATCGATCTAAAAACAAAAAAATGAGGTTGTAATAATTATTTCATCAGTTCGTAGAGTCAGTGTCCTTGACCCGATAAATTTGCATAAGTTCACCAAGCCCCCGGATGTAACATTGTTTTTACGATTAAAATCACTGTGAGTAAATTTGCATTTTGATTATAATTTATACATATATGCAAAATAAATGTCATATCCTACCATTGTCACAAATCGTGATCATGTATGAGTTTACATTCGAAGTACGAAATGTGTTTGACATGACATGGACCGACTTTCTGGTCTGCGATTTCACAAGTTGAAATGGAGCCGTGAAACAGTAGCAGTAACCCTATCTCGCTAAAAAGTAAATTACGAATTAACAAGTCTCGTCTATGTGAAATAATTGTATGAATACAATTGCTAAATGATTCATGTTGATTATTTTAAAGTTTTCATTTGGAATTTGATAGAAATTATACCCGTTTTCAAACGAAATCATAGATAGACCTGTCAGTTCGAATTCATTGCAAATGGAGGCCATTGTGTCGTCTCGGCTTTTTCACACAATATTTTGTTCTGATACGAATTAAATGAATGCACATGTTATAACATCCATGAAATTAACAAGAATGACAAACAAATACATTTCAAAGAATAAATGTGAATAACTAATGTTTGAATCGGCGAATTTACAGTGAAATGACAAACGAAACATAGATGGTCACATGATCAATTTTGTACAACCAAGCTAATCACGTGACATTGTTTACAAATACGACAACGCTACCCGAACGAAATTTTGATTGTATTTTTCAACTTTTCAAGACCATGTTTACATTAAATATTCAACAGACATTTGGAAAAATGTGTTCTTACTTTGGTTTTAAATGGATTCTTTACAAAATGATTTAGATCATTTGATTTGTTGATTTGAACAAATCTGTAATCGGCGAAGGAAATGCATAACAATGGCGAGCGCCGAGTGTTTGTTGACTGTCATGTTTCGAGATATCGATGACTGATTGACGTCTGAATATATAAAAACTGTAATGTCATATGCTTATATTTGGAACACAGAAAAGTGAATAGATGTGTTAACCTTTTGTGTAAATTTTATTACGATTGATGCATTATTTTACAAATATTTCTCACGGAAGTAAATGCATTGTTCATTGAAGAATATCCATTGTTACAAATTACGTCGAAATTTTATAAATACAACGGAGATCGTTTATGACGGGCTCTTGTTTTCTGAAAGGTAAACACATACCATCAACATAATTTTTTTCTGGTATAAAATTTAATACTGAACAAAATGGTGTAAAAATTGGGCTGCATAAATAATTATTGACAAAATAATTCGAGTTTGAAAATGTAGTACAATTCTAGAACTACTGTATTATTTCATTTTCCCATAGACAAGTGTAAAAATAATTGATATTTGAAAAATATTACACTAATTAATAATTTTTTATGACAATAATAAGTTAGAAAAATATGTGACTCAGATATTTATTTTAATTATTTTAAGATTATGTTAATTACTAAGGCGAGAAAAACTTTAAATGAAGGATACCCATGTGACGTAATTGTGACAAATTTACAAATCTGAAGCTCTCTGCAAAAACCTGAAAACAATCCAGCAGGCTAAAGGTTAATGTGTATTTTGTTGTATAAATGTCTGTTATATGATTATGCTCTTGTGTCATTAAGGTAGTTTATGAGATTAAGTATTTGATAGATGGGAGACCGGGGCGAGGCTTGCCTTGCGGAGGGGACTTGACCTAATAGCTAACCGTAACAGTTTTGATAGTTTTAAGCAAGCTAAAGCAGTTCGATCATACCAATTTTAAAAGTTCTCTGTAAAATGTCCAGTAAGTGGTGAATAGCTTTAAACATTATTCATTCAAATTTACCTGTGGTACCTGTCAATATTATTTGTTCTTATTTCAAATTAAGGAAAATCAGATTTTTTTTAAATGCAATGTCTAGCACAACTGACATGGCGAACATTTGATGAGTGTTAAAATGGATATTCTTTGTCAGTGAAATTGTAAGTAATATCATTAACGTTCAATTAAATGCACAAGTAGGTGATCAAATTTTAGGGAAGCAGCTGCATCTTCACTGGGAAGACCACATGTGCCCCTCTAAGCTGGTACATAGCTTAGGTTTGAGTATGTTTGTGACAAATAGCTTTGAAGTTTTGGCATGAGGAGTGTCCATTAAATAACTAACTATCGATTCATTAACTAGAAGAACAACACTACTGAGGTTTTTAGTTTGTTTCTTTTGAATTTGACACCACAAGAACAACACCATTGACATCGGGACCAGGGATCAATTCGAAGGTTGAGCACAATAAAGACATGTTTCCTAAGATTTTTTCATTGATTACAGGTAAGCATAGAATTCCGTAGTTACAGTTATAGTTACAAAACTACAAAACTACTCAACTAGATGAGCATAGTTGACTTTGATCTTCTGAATATGATTTATCATGCATTAAGGCACTCTGTACACGTCAGTCCAGTAGCAAATTACAGTATGGGAGTAAGTGTTTTCGGATGGTCAATATCCTGCATTAGGAATATTGTATTTTGCGAGCCTTGGCGAGCTAAATACATTGTGTTTATTCCTAATGCAGGATATTTACCCTCCCAAAACACACGAGCATGATAACTTCTTTATCATACAATGTCATTCTTCATTCATTTTGCGCAAAACAGCATGACAACATTAATTTCAAAGTTGAACTTTACTGTAACTACGCGTATTGGTATATGCAAATGAACTGCATGCTATTCTCACAGTAAACTGACACAAAATAACGCCTCCTAAATTATGCTTATAGGGAAAATAATTGTTATTTTTGGTATGATCTTAATTTTCAATGTTTGAATCCGTTTTAAAATACGTTTTTCAAATGAAAAAAAAGCTGAGGACAGCGAATTCGAACTCGCGTCCTTTCGTTTAATCATGAGTGTAGGGGAGTCCATCTTAAAGGGGCGAGAGTTGTTTCCCTTCCGCCCGGTTGCAAATGGCGACTCACACATCACACGGAGAGCTAAACTGAATGTTAAGCAGCGACTTTACATTATGGAACAGTGAAGATTGACTTTCGATAAATGTAAATGTGACACCAACTGCCTTTGTTACCTGTGAGTAGTTTCAACTTGCGATGAACATGTTTTGGCACTGCTTGATCATAATAATTGTTTCCGTAATATGCATTGCACTATGTTTGTTTGTAATTTTCAAATTAATGCAGATCTAGATCTATATGAAATGAAGTATGTATATTTACATGAAGCTATTACGCTATTTCAACTGTTACGGTTATTACTCAATGAATTTAACTGGGTTTCATAAATGACACTGTATTATAACAACGTTTTCAAACAAGGTAATTATACAAGAAGACAAAACACTTCAGGCTTGTAATGGCATTTTTTAGCAACCGAGAGGAATTTATCCTCATGAGCGGAATTACCCAGACCTACTCTACAGGCGTTCGAAATGTTAATGCTTGTGACGTCATTCTCAAAAGAAGTTCCGTCACTTGACCTCTGTAATGTGCATCTTTATCCGTATATGACCCCAACGGATACCGAAAATATCCGTTGCCTTTATCCTGCCGAGAACACCATCCATTGTATGATAAAGTAGGTTATCTATCGATTGAGTGGACGGCCGTTTGGGTATTCTTCCAGTGTTCATACTAGAACAAGGGGATGGGTGTTTCACGAAATTAGTATATTGAACGTTTTTATTATAGAAATGGTCTTAACTGCTTGACTGCATGTTAGAAACAACTATGTAATATGTTTTCTATTTTAGCATAATGGGTGAAGAAAAGGTGTTTATATAAAATTTATTTTCTTTTGTTTTTTGATTCTGAAAGGGTGAGTCAAAACAGAAGTATTGTTGATAGTTTAGTTCCAAATGTTGTAGTGTTAGATTTGCGTACAATATATTTCTAATAATTTCAATCTTTCCATGGGGTATAGACTAGTTGCAAGGCTTTAAGTTTGGTGGATTTGTTGCTAAGATGTTATGACAGTCAGTAAAGGTGATTGGTGCCTGGCAATGAAATTGTTTATGATTAGATGCCCGGGTAATTCGGAACAGAACTTATTTTAGCATGAGTAAATACCTCTTTCATTATCTTGTCAAAATGCATCCTCCATTTCTGAAAACTATTATTTGCACTAAATGCATGTTTGACAATCCAAAGTTGCACGTGCACTCGTAAAAAAATCATGATACAACTGTGTATTTCTTAACATTTATTTCTTGTTGCGAATGTATTCAATGGGTTTGTTCATTTTATTTAGGAGCTCTACCTACTAGACACTTTCAAAATGGGTTCCTTAATTGCATGGTTCTTATTTACACCAGGATAGTTTTAACTGAAACGATACCTGTCTATTCCAAAGATTTACAAACATTGCTTTATAGCGTGTGCAGCTGTGCAAAAAAACATATTTGAAAGTAAACTTATCATGTTTTGACAATTGTTTTGAGTGCTATTCGAAACGTTTAGAAGAGAACTACATAAACACAAAGAAAATGTTTGAATGTTTGCTTAACACATTCCACTCAGATATAACTACATGCTTCTTATATTTCCGTCTCATGTATGTAAATGTTGCAATTCAAGACACATGTACATTGTCAGAAGAATACACAAGCCATCAAACGGAGCCTTAGGAAACTAAACATAGAACATTACACCATGAAAATATGGTTAAAGAATATCACTTAGTTTTAAAAATGATAAACAACATAAGACAAAATATATACGATATAAAACAATGTGTAAATGAATTCACAACCATACTAATCAAAATAAAGATAAATTATCATTGATATATTTAATGTCAATGTTGCTGTAATTTATATAAAATCCCGAATAGTGCCCCCTACTTTAGATTCCAGAATATGTCATTTTAGAGTAATTATCTGTTGCACGACTCTCTTATAAACTGCCCTTACCACATAGAAGACGAAATAAACCCATTATATCGTTGTTAAATAGCTAGATATTTAATACGATATAGATATATAAATAACCCCCAATTTAGAGTCACCTTTGAAGTATTTAACTAAGTGTTGTTGTCTCTTTTCAGGTGGATCGATAAGATTATAGTCCATAAACCACATTGCACTTTCTAGTAAACATTTCTGTGCACAAAGGATATAAATGAATTATTCAAACCTTTGGAAATGAGCAAAGCTCATTGTAAAGATGTACAAACGTTGATATAGATTCAAATGTTTAATGTTAGAGTTATTATTCATTTATTCATTGTTTTTTTAATTTGATTCAGATGCTCTATCATTAAGCATTCAACTGTAAAACGGAACCCCTGGTAACATTGTTTTGGGTTCTGAATTTGACATTTAGCTCTTATCAACACGACTAGATATCATGATAGATAAAAGCCTCAACTTCGGTGGAGCTGGCATAATAAGGGCGGCTACTTCGGGGCAAAATGACTTGTCAATATTTGAAATGAACCTAATTTCCGTTCTCTATCTTGTCAAGTCTATAAAGCAGAAATAGCAACGTAAGCTTACAAAGCGGAATTCGTATGACTACATCAACGTGACTTCGTCTTGCTTTCCATATATATTCCGAGTTAGATTATCTTAAACAGTTAACAAAAACATATTCGTGATGCTTGTTCAATTGATACAATGCAAGCTAGGATATCACTCATATCATATCACAACCATTAAGTATCTTATTACATATTCCCCGAATGATATTCGTTTAATGACCAAAACGTGGATGACACATGATGATACTGACGATTGTGATTAAAACAGGATCAATGTAGTTCAGCTATATATCATCTCAAAGGTTGAATTAACACTGGCATGTTGTATAAGTAATGACTTTGACAATGTAAGTAATCACATGACAAGAACTAATCAACTGACATTAAACTAATCTCAAGTTTCTATAATAATTTCACGTCACTACAACTTTTATAAATTGTTGATTTTTAACATTGACAATTGGTTATACATGAATGACTTCAGAAGATATAAAGCGTTGATGCAATGAAACTAATTGAAAACGTTGTTGAATGTTAATAAACTATGGTAAAACAATATCTTAAAGGGGCAGTAGCATGTTTTTTTAAAATTTTATTTTTTCAAATTTCCCATTTATAATGATAGTTTATGTCATTAATATTTACTTTAGAGGGCAAAAAATCGTATTACACAAAGCAATTATCCGTAAACTATGGTAAATCAATATCTTAAGAAGTAAGATCATTGTCAAATATCTCAACGAAGAGATAGAAAGGAATCCAGCAATCTTATATTGTCAGACATCTGAATTTCGAATGTAAGAGACAAGATTTGAAAGATCAATTAGTAGCCTTTTTCATTCAAAGGTTGTTTAATTTTGACAACTGTACAGATTCTTCAGAAAAACAACCACTTTGCCTAATTACGCATTTTGATAAAAGGAAACATTTGGCACAACAGCGATACTTTAATTGCATTCAATTTGTCAGATTGTAACATTTTAATGGTTTGAGATCCTGATATTAGAGATACCTCTTTTAAACTGAAAGTTAAGGGACTCAAATGTATTGTTGAAGATGTAGGTAAACAGAACGACTGTATGAATATTGGGACAACACAGAAAATATGAAATATTTATTCTGAGATATATTGTAAACCAAAATTATGTTTAGGTTATATATTGATTAAATTACCATAGAGGCGTGGACGTGCAGCCCCTAACACTTAAACGTTGACGGACTTGAAATGCTATAGATAAATATACTTAAAAAACTTAAAATTCAACAAACAGAAATTGCATATTCAAGACAAATAGAATATCCGACGAACTCTGGGCGTGGCTAGTCCTAATACAAGCCTGGACACGATTTGACTGGAGTTGATTTCAACCTGACACTGAGACATGAGTTGTGGAACCTTGGACCTTATTTTAAATGTGCTTCTGTTTACGCAGCAGTTTGTTTGGGTACCTGATGAGTGGTGTTTTGGTGTCGATCGTTGAGTATTGTAATTGGCATCTATTGTTTTAAAAGGATAAAGATGCGGCTAAGCACCTTGAGTTTGAAATCGGCTTGGATACGGGCGCATGACAGATATGTTTTACTCGAGTGACAAGGGGTGGTATGTCAACCAACGCTCTGAGCATGCACATGAGCATGCATAAATACGAGTTGTAAATGCACTATAATTATCATCATATACATATCCTCATTTCTAGTGTAATGTATTACTATAGAATATTCTGATCAGACTACCAACATTGTGAGATCGTGCTCCTGAAGCTATGAGGTCGAATTAATGTAGTCCCTCAACACAGCTTCTCAGATGAACTTTCTGGACGCCGTATTTATCAATTTGAATTACCCAACAACATATATACGTTTTAAACAATCAATTACAAAATTACTTGAAATAGAACAAAGAACCGGTTTCTGGACAGAATCAATCATTTGAGGCAGATAAGACAGATAATGTTATGTGATTAGAAACTACAGTGCTTTCTAACCTTAGATAAGGTAGATAAAGGTAGAGGTAGGTTGATGTGTTAGACTCCAGGTAAATGAGCTACTCTCCTCCTGGAATAGCACATGGTCTGTGTCAAGTGCCACTTGGTAACCTCGAGCATTCTGCTGAAGTTATCTACGAGGGTGTTTATGCCCTCTCTTTACAGACATACTTTGGGCCAAAGATCAGGAATAGCTCATGTGTAAAACCATGCGTACCAATTACAATGATACTTTCCTCTGCAATGAACTACTTTATCCATATTTATAATACTTTTACCGTCAAGCATTTCAACACAATGTCTGTACTTTACATGTCGTTCAGGCTAATTGGACCTTACATAGACTAAGTGTCCCCTACAGAAGCTAAGTGTGCAACTCGGTCAGTATGTTAGTAGGCATTGGTAGGTGCTAATGGATTATGACAAAGGTGAATTCACATGTCTGAACATCGCACTGCCATTAGTCTGGCAGTGTGGTGATGTTATAGCATTGTGACTTCATCATGTTTATGACGTCATGTAATTCGGTTGTGATTTCATCAGGGTTTTGACGTCATAAAAGACTTTGAGACATTACTTGATGTTGTAAAAGCATAATGAAGTCATGTGGCTGATGGCGATCGGGAGTGTGCAACATTTATTGGCGTAAAGATATCACACACGTTATATCTCCTCAGAGTTTTGGATGATAATTATGTTTATCTTCAACAACATCCAAAGGGCAGGGATGTGAAACTATGACCCCCCCCCCCCCCCCCTCCCCACCCTCGTGTCGAGTTCAAATTTGGTACTTAAACATAGGAAATATAACACTTATTGAAGATTGACATCATTCAATTATGTGTTGCACTGATTTATGATATCAATAACTGAGTTGGAAAATCAGTGGTATATATATTATAGTTTCTTTGACTTTAATTTTAGGCTGGTCGAGTTTATAATTACATATGAGAGTTGTCAAAACGGTTGATTGCTATAACTACGACATGAATGGTCTCTTATTACTATACTATTACTTTCACTCTGACGTCAACATATAAAAACTTTCACTGAATTATATCAATGAAATGTAGATGCACAATATCATCTCATGGGCAAATAGAACATAAATTTATTTGTAATTTAAACGTTTGGAAGCCATAAAATGGGTTAGAGTATCACATCCAAATTAATGTTTGACTATTAAATATAACTGGGTAAATTGAAATTACACACAAAAACATTAAGGTTAATAAGAGAAATACTTTTCGAAGCATATGAAAAAGAGATATAACCTCACGGCTTCAATTATACCATTAAATATAGAAAAACAGTCACGTGTATTTATTAAAGTTGTACTTAATGTGTGGTCCGTTTATGAAATAGTTTATATAATATAAGGTTGGCAAGTGGTTGAAAGCACATATTCCATTTGAGAGAAATAGTCATCTGTAGGGGTGATATTAGTTTTCAGGAAGTTGAAATGTATTAAATAAACATATTAAAATAACCGAGTTATTTTCGATATGAGAACATGTGCTTATACTCCGTTTGCTTTGTGTGCACTGTTTCAGCACTGCAATTCATTGTCTTTGACGTCAAGAAATATGTGTCAGCGGCGTGCATGTAGACTGTCGTCGCAAGAGAAGCAGGTCATTTTCTGACCCCTTAAGCGGTTCAAATGGTAATAAAGAAGTCATTACTCTAAAAAGAGTATCATATGAATTTCATTAAACTCATGCAAATTGGTGTATAAGCCACGTTCAAGCTCGGGAACTACACACATTTACATTAATTTTGTAACGTTGAATAGCGAAAGATGCAAAATATAGCTCTGTCAATTCGTAATTTATCACCAGCCGTCAACTTGCTGTCGTGAGCTATTTTGATACAAGATTATGAGCTGTCTGGTTTACCACTAATTAGTTGGAACTAGTTATATATAGATAGTATAGAAGGATCAGACCAATCACAGTGATATTTCCTGTCATCAAACTTCATTACTACCATTAATCATTATTGACTCTGGTAGGAGTACAGCGAAACTGGTTTATGACATAGAAATGTAATATAAAAATGTATTCTTGTGAAAATTTAATTTCTTAGATGTGCACTCTTATAAAGCATCAAATATATTTACATGATTAGAAATACATTCCATTTAGATACTGATCAAATAACATGGTTACATTTGGGATAACACTATTTTCAAAAGTGCAAACTCTTCTACTTTTTTCGGCCGAGTCCTTTGCAGGATGCGAACCCACACCCCCAGGGTAAGGCAAATATCGCCAGTACTGACCGTACCAACAACTCATAGCACGACCACGGGTTCACTCTGAAACATTTGAGTACCTCATTGACATCATGTTTGTCATGTAGTCTTATATATAGCAGTATCTACTCAATATGATATTCAATTATCTTTAGTCCAAAATGAGACATAATTCTAACTAAACTATAACAATCAGAGGGGATTCGTTGTAATGATTAACGTGCGTGCTATCACAGTGAAAAATAATATTTATATTTGGTATTTGAAAAATTCCTTTAGGTGTCCTCAACTACAATCTTTCTCTGGGTTCTCTATTGCCAGACGTGGTGAATACTCGCTGCACTTACAGAAGGCTCAAGTAGGAATATTTATGAAACGAATAACTTAAATAAACGCCTGTAACAGTGGGATAAACGCTGTAATATTTACGTAAATATTGGTAAGGTCACTACGAAGACATGATAACCCTGATGTACCAGCATGTTCAGGTGATATGATAAATAGAGAATACTACACGAGGTCGCATTAGATACGAATTATACGAAACGAGTGTCCTTCCAACGGTATCTGACCGAGCAATAATACAATAATACAATAACAAGGTCACGAGTTTCGTATAATTCGTATCTACTGAGACCGAGTGTGGTATATTATCTATTACACACGTTTTTATACGCGGATTCGTCACCACGCTTAGGTTGACTACCTGTCACAAGGGAAACAATTCCACGTAACCGAAACCGGTTACAATAACCGATTGCGTAATAATTGATGTAAACAGCGCTAGAGCTGACCCGAACCTTATGTAATGAGGTGCGACATTCGGTATACATACTAAATCCATTTTCAAAAGAAATACATAAAGATGGAACTGTATACACTTCCATTAAGTTGTTCAGTGATGACTCCAGTTTCATACCTTATGGCTGCGGAATGGGAGTATACCCGCGTCAAAATGAACACAGGTTTATAGATTCAGACCTTTACAGATACCAGAGCACAGTTTCCTTGCCCTGAATATGCTCACATACACTCCATGCATCACTTCCGGAATAGTCTCTCTGACCTCTCCCAAGTCGTCACCTGCGACTCAATAAGCTTCAGGAACTAGGGCAATGGTTTGCAGGGTGAACGGGCTAGAATAAACAGGCTTGGTTCCTGGCACTTATTATGTCCATGCCTTGAAGATGCCACATTGGCCTCCACCCACAGCAGTCCACACAGGTACTATGACAATGTGGTCATATAACCTTACATTAATTAATGTGATGTTGTTAAGCGATGGAACTGATTGTGCAATATATTTATTTGATTTTGTTCAACTTCGTTATCGACAAAGTAGATGTTTTGAGAGCGTGTGTGATGTGTGATCTAATCAGATAACATCATATTCATTGTAGAATACAACGCAGATAGGCCTAGCAGTTATAGTTCATAGACCATAAATTGTGTCTTACATAAATTCGTACAAATGTGACACATTCGGCTGTGGTTCTTGCATTTTACATATATTCCGAGTGAGAGTGTCTTAAACAGTTAAAAAAAACATATTCGTGATGCTGGTGCAATTAATACAATGCAAAATAGGTTATCACTCATATCATTCCACAACCATTAAGTATTTTATTACATATTCCCCGAATGATATTCGTTTTATGACCAAAACGTGGATGACACATGATAATACTGACGATTGTGATTCAAGCAAGATCAATGTAGCTCCGCTATCACCTCAGAGGTTGTATTAACACTTGCATTATGGATAAGTAATGACTCTGGCAATGTATGTACTCACATGACAAGTACTGATCAACTTACATTAAACTAATCTCAAGTTTCTATAATAATTTCACGTCACTGCAACTTTTATAAATTGTTGATTTTTAACATTGACAAATTGTTATACATGAATGACTTCAGAAGATATACTGAAACTAATTGAAAACGCTGTTTAAATGTTTGGAGAATAAACTATGATAAAACAATATCTTAAGAAGTTAGATCTTAAGAAGTTAGATCCAGCAATCTTACATTGTCAGACATCTGAATTTCGAATGTAAGAGACAAGATTTGAAAGATCAATTAGTTGCCTTTTTCATTCAAAGGTTGTTTAATTTTCACAACTGTACAGATTCATCAGAAAAACAACCACTTTTCCTAATTAGGCGAATTTCATAAAAGGAAACATTTGACACAACAGTAATACTTTAATTGCATTCAATTTGCCAGATTGCAACATTTTAGTGGTTTGAGATCCTGATATTGGAGATACTTCTTTTAACTGAAAGTTAAGGGACTCTAATGTATTGTTGAAGATTTAGGTAAACACAACGACTGTAGAAATATTGGGACAACACAGAACATATGAAATATTCATTCTGAGATATATTGTAAACCAAATTTATGTTTAGGTAATATATTGATTAAATTACCATAGAGGCACGGGCGTGCAGTCCCTAACACTAAAACATTGAGGAGCTTGAATGCTATAGAAAAATAGACAAAACATACTTAAAACTCAACAAACAGTAATTGCATATTCAAGACAAATATAATATCCGACGGACTATGGGCGTGGCTAGTCCTAATACAAGCCTGGACACGATTTGACTGGAGTTGATTTTAGTGGTTTGAGATCCTGATATTAGATATACTTTGACTGAAAGCTAAGGGACTCAAATGTCATGTTGGAGATGTAGGTAAACACAACGACTGTAGAAATATTGGGACAACATAGAAAATATGAAATATTTATTCTGAGATATATTGTAAACCAAAATTATGTTTAGGTAATATATTGATTAAATTACCATAGAGGCGTGGACGTGCAGTCCAGAACACTAAAACATTGAGGGGTTTGAATGCTATAGAAAAATAGACAACACATATTTAAAACTCAACAAACAGTAATTGCATATTCAAGAAAAATAGAATATCTGACGAACTCTGGGCGTTGCTAGTCATAATACAAGCCTGGACACGATTTGACTGGAGTTGATTTCAACCTGACACTGAGACATGAGTTTTGGAACCTTGGACCTTATTTTAAATGAGCTTCTGTTCACGCAGCAGTTTGTGTGGGAACCTGATGAGTGGTGTATTGGAGTTGAGCCCTGTAATTGGCGTCTATTGTTTTAAAAGGATAAAGATGTGGCTAAGCACCTTGAGTTTGAAATCGGCTTGGATACGGGCGCATGACAGACATGTTTTACTCGAGTGACAAGGGGTGGTATGTCAACCCACGCTCTGAGCATGCACATGAGCATGCATAAACACGAATTGTAAATGCACTATAATTATCATCATATTCATATCATCATTTCTAGTGTAATGTATTAATATAGACTATTCTGATCAGACTACCAACATTGTGAGATCCTGAAACTATGAGGTCGAATAAAAGTAGTCCTTCAACACAGCTTCTCAGATGAACTTTCTGGACGCCGTATTTATCAATTTGAATACACCAACAACATAATTATAGTTTTAAACAATAAATTACAAAATTACATGAAATAGAACAAAGAACCGGTTTCTGGACAGAATCAATCATTTGAGGCAGATAAGACAGATACTATTATGTGATTAGAAACTACAGTGCTTTCTAACCTTAGATAAGGTAGATAAAGGTAGAGGTAGGTTGATGTGTTAGACTCCAGGTAAATGAGCTACTCTCCTCCCGGAGTAGCACATGGTCTGTGTCAAGTGCCACTTTGTAACCTCGGGCATTCTGCTGAAGTTATCTACGAGGGTGTTTATGCCCTCTCTTTACAGACATACTTTGGGCCAAAGATCAAGAATAGCTCATGTGTAAAACCATGCGTACCAATTACAATGATACTTTCCTCTACAATGAACTACTTTATCCATATTTATAATACTTTTACCGGCAAGTATTTCAACACAATGTCTGTACTTCACATGTCGTTCAGACTAATTGGACCTTACATAGACAAAGTGTCCCCTACAGAAGCTAAGTGTGCAACTCGGTCAGTATGTTAGTAGGCATTGATAGGTGCTAATGGATTATGACAAAGGTGAATTCACATGTCTGAACATCGCACTGCCATTAGTTTTGCAGTGTGGTGATGTTATAGCATTGTGACTTCATCATGTTTATGACGTCATGTAGTTCGGTTGTGATTTCATCAGGGTTTTGACGTCATTAAAGTCTTTGAGACAATACTTGATGATGTAAAAGCATAATGAAGCTGATTGCGACCGGGATTGTGCAACATTCATTGGCGTGAAGATATCACACACACGTGATATCTCCTCAGAGCTTTGGATAATTATGTTTATCTTCAACATCGAAAAGGGCAGGGATGTGAAACTATGACCTCTCTAACTTTAATTTTAAGCTGGTCGAGTTTATAATTACATATGAAACTTGTTACAACGGTTGATTGCTATAACTACGACATGAATGGTCTCTTATTATTATACTATTACTTTCACTCTGAAGTCAACATATAAAAACTTACACTGAATTATATCAATGAAATGTAGATGCAAAGTAACATCTCATGGGCTAATAATAAAATAAATTGATTTGTAATTTAAACGTTTGGAAGCCATAAAATGGGTTAGAGTATCACATCCAAATTAATGTTTGACTATTAAATATAACTCAGTAAATTGAAATTACACAAAAAAATTAAGGTTAATGAGAGAAATACTTTTGGAAGCATATGAAAAACGGATATAACATCACGGCTTCAATTACACCATTGAATGTACAAAAGAGGTCACGTGTATTTATTAAAGTTGTACTTAATGTGTGGTCCGTGTATGAAATAGTTTATACAATATAGGGTTGGCAAGTGTTTGAAACAAGCACATATTCTTTTTGAAAGAAATAGTCATCTGTAGGGGTAATATTAGTGTTCAGGAAGTTGAAATGTAATAAATGAACATATTAAAATAATCGAGTTAATATTTTCGATACGAGCACATGTGCTTATACTCCTTTTGCTTTGTGTGCACTGTTCAGCACTGCAATTCGTTGTCTTTGACGTCAATACATATTTGTCAGTGGCGTGAATGTAGACTGTCGTCGCAAGAGAAGCAGGCCATGTTCTGACCCCTTAAGCGGTTCAAATGGTAATAAAGAAATCATTACACTCACAAGAGTATCATATGAATTTCATTAAACTCATGCAAATTGGTGTATAAGCCACGTTAAAGCTCGAGCAGTACACATATTTACAATAATATAATAACGCTGAATAGAGAAAGATGCAATATATAGCCCAGTCGTAATGAATCACCAGCCGTCAAATTGCTGTCGTGAACTATTTAGGTACAAGATCATGAGCTGTCTGGTTAACCACTAATTAGTTGGAACTAGTTATATATAGATAGTATAGAAGGATCAGACCAATCACAGTGGTGTTTACAGAATGTCCCTGTCATCAAACTTCATTACTACCATTTATCATTATTGACTCTGGTACATAGGAGTATACTAGCGAAACTGGTTTATGACATAGAAATGTAATATAAGAATGTATTCTTGTGAACAATTAATTTCTTAGATTGGCACACTTATAATGCATCAAATATATTTACAGGATTAGAAATACATTCCATTTAGATACTGAACAAATATAACATGGTAAAATTTCTTCAAAAGTAGAAATTCTTCTACTTTTTTGGGCCTAGTCCTTTGCGGGGTGCGAACCCTCACCCCCAGAGTAAGGCAACTATCGCCAGTACTGACCTACCAACAACTCATAGCACGACCACGGGTTCACTCTGAAACATTTGAGTACCTCATTGACGTGTGTTTGTCATGTAGTCTTATATCTAACATCATCTACTCAATATGATATTCAATTATCTTTAGTCCAAAATGAGACATAACTCTGAACTAAAACTATAACAATCAGAGGGGATTCGTTGTAATGATAAATGTGCGTGCTATCACAGTGAAAAATAATATTTATATTGATATTTATATTTGATGTTTGAAATTTTTTTATTTCCTTTAAGGGGTCTTCAACTACAATTTTTCTCTGGGTTCTATGTTGCCCGACGTGGTGAAGACTCGCTGCACTTACAGAAGGCTCAAGTAAGAATATTTATGAAACGAATAACTGAAATAAACGCATATAACAGTGGGATAAACGCTGTAATATGAACGTACATATTGGTAAGATCACTACGAAGACATGATAACCCTGATGTACCAGCAGGTTCAGGTGATGTGATAAAAAAAGATCTCCTCAGACAGCAGTATGAACTGGTATGGACAGGCCGATTGAGAAATAAGGGAAGGTCATTATCATTACACATTTACAAGTAACAAACACTTTCAAGTTTCAATCTGTTAATTAAGTTCGCAGTAAAAATTAAATAAGTTATTCAACATTTCAAAAACCGCAGCATGTTTTGTCTGACTTGACAATACATATTCTGGCTCAACTTCAATGCCAGCTTTGCTGCAAGACAGATTGCGGTAGATTTGTTGTCATCTGGTGATTCTTTTCAAGGTAGAATTGCTAGGAAACATGTTTGTTACTTGTCAGTAGCCTTTACTCTAGTCGAGAGGTCAAAATATTATGTTTACCATTCAATACCCATTTATGTTTTAGTGGTCATTTCATCCAACCTAACGTCTGTTTTACTAGGACAGTTTTCGTGAGTTTCGCAAAGGCATTCCTGACAGTGATCTTCCCTTAGTTCTGTCCAATCAACACTAAGTCTTGTTTTCACAGCTGTCAGTTTTACACATATATGTTTACAGGAACATGAATGAGACTGAAAGCTCTGATTGCACAGTTGGATTCGATTGCAACTAGTCCGGATTCAGTCTTTCTGGTAGTAGACTGTTGGATTAGAACCGAGCTTACGTGGTAATGTTTCATTTGAGTGGTTTCGGTAGGGATATTATGTATTTTCGATAACAAAATAATATTATTTAAATACCTATCTGTTGACTAGACCTACTATGCCTACCTCCTAATAGGTATGCTATTTCAACCTTAACACAGCCGACCTTGAACCAGTGGAGAAGGGGTGCGTAAAGTCCCTTATCCAAGGGCGGTAAGTCCAGGTGGTCTCGTGACGTCACTACCTGTCTAGTTCACTCTCCTAAAAGTTGCAGAGCAAGGCAGACGTGTTTGTTTTTGTTCTGTGACTGGGTATTTAGCGACTTGTGTTGCTAACTTGCTATTTTTCTCTTGTTTATTCAAGAGATACCATCAACTTTAATCTTCCGCCGTCGTGTTCCAGTTCTCATCCGCGGACTCGCCCGTTGTCCCCTCCTTCGCCAGACAAGCGGTTGTCTCCTCTTAGGCTTAAGGTTGGCGGACCCACTACGCCCAAGAGCAAAAGAAGAAGTCCAAGAAGGCTAGGTTTGACAAGGTCAATCCGACCCTCCTTCTGGCATCCTTCAAGGATATGGTCTCTTCCTTGCTCGATGCGCATCTTGGTCCGCGGACCTTACCCACTCACACTACGACTACGCTACCGTGTGAACCCAATGCAGATGTCGTACTTCAGGGTTCGCGTTCTACGTCCGCTAGGGCCTCCGCATCCGCGACCCCATCGCGTACCCCTCACACCCTACGCGTCGTGTCACGGTGGTGTCCTCCCCACGTGATTCCTCGCCGGACTCGCCTGAGCGTGACGTCCGCTACTTCGACGGGTCGAACCCTCTGTTCATCAGTATAGAAACAGAGGCTGAGGGTACGGGGTTGTCGGAGGATCCGCCAGAGGTTGACGCAATCACTATGTTATCCGAAGTGGCTTCGTTCGCGGAGGTTCCACTTAGTCAAGTCAGCGTGGCAGGTCCGCTTTCAACTCTCTCGATTAGCTATCGGAAGATTCGTTGTGTCTTACGCTACGCTACTTAGGTGTTTCGCGTCAGTGATTCGCCGGTTATTCACCTCGTCTACATTCACGTGTGAGTATCTCGTCTATCGCTCACCTGCGTAAGGGAACGGACTGTCACTCACCTCACCTAGGCTACGCGTGTTAGTGACTCGTCTGTCACTCATCTGTTAACTGATTGAGTGTCACTCACCTGTCTCTCGCCTTAGGCTCGATTCTACTTGACTCGTTTCGGCTAGCAAGTGACTCGCTTCGCCAGGCACTCGCGTAGCCAGTCATTCGCCTTTAGGTTGTCAATTTGTTTTGGCTCGCTTTCGTCAGTGGCTCGTCTCACTCACCTTGCCTGTCACTCGCTAATCACTCGCCTTCACCTACGACTCGACTTGATTGCCTCGGGTCGTCTGTGACTCGTTTCGCCAGTGACTCGTTTCGCCAGTGTCTCGCTTCGTCAGTCTTTGGACTTCGCACCCTTCGGGTTCGGAGCCTCTGCCTTCAACACTTTCGATAGTCTCTCTCGTCTCGCCTTGCGTGTTTTCACTTAAGCGTTTTCGTTCTACGTTTTCGTGAGTTTACACTCTTGGTGTTTTGGAAGTAATTAGCTATCAGAAGGGTTGTTTTCTTCCTATGTCAGAACTTCGTTCTTACACTACTCTACTTTGCGTTTCGCGTCGTGAATCGACTGTCATTCACCACGCGCCTGTCAGTAAGTGACCTAACTGTCACTCACCTCGCCCACGTTAGTGTTAACTGATTGAGGGTCAATCTCCTGTCACTCACTTCATCAGCTTACGCGCGTGGGTCAGTGATTGACTAACACTCACGTTGTTACTTCAATATGTACTCTGCCTTCTGCACGAATTGCGGAGGTAGGAAGTCCACTATCAAGGATCCTCACTTGCTGTTTAGGAAGTGTAAGGACTTGTGTGAGAAGGATTTTCGTTGCGACGAGTGCGTGTTGGTGTTTTTGGAGTAATTAAGCTATCGGAAGTGTTGCTTCTTAGTGTCAGGAATTAGTTCTTACACTACCTTATGTAGGTGTTTCGCGTCAGTGACTCGTGTGTCATTCAGGGGCGGGATAGCGCAGTGGTTAGCACGTTCGGCTTCGGATCAAAAGGTCCGGGGTTCGAATCCCGCCAGGGGCACGGCAACTTTGGCTGCAGTAGAGAACTGTTCTACACGCAGTTAGGTTTGGGTGCAATGCTACTCTGATTTTCAGCGTAATACCAACCATGGTTCGCTAGTTCCAGTCGCTGCTCGCAGGTTTCACCGCAGTGCATAGCCACATGGCGTTGCGGGCTTTCTCCCTGCCATAATACTAGCAGCCGCGATATAAGTGAAATACTCTTGGAAGCGGCGTTAAACCCCAACTCACTCACTCACTCGTGTGTCATTCACCTCGTCTAGTTTACGCAAGTTAGTGACGCGCCTGTCGCTCATCTGTAAAGTGATTTGAGTGTCACTCACCTGTCACTCACCTGGCCTAGACTACACCCGTTAGTGGCTCGTCTGTCACTCGTCGGTTAAGTGACTCGACTGTCACTTACCTCGTCTAGATTACACGCGTCAGTGGCTCGTCTGTCACTCACCTGTTAAGTGACTTGAGTGTCACTCACCTATCACTCACCTCGTCTAGATTACATGCGTAAGTGGATCGTCTGTCACTCGCCTACTAAGTGACTCGACTGTCACTCACCTCGTCTAGATTACACGCGTCAGTGCCTCGTCTGTCACTCACCTGTTAAGTGACTTGATTGTCACTCACCTATCACTCACCTCGTCTAGATTACATGCGTTAGTGGCTTGTCTGTCACTCACCTACTAAGTGACTCGGCTGTTATAAAAAACATTCATTTGACTTTCATGACATAGACCAAATATTGGCTCAGCCACTTTGGTTAAATCATTTATATAAGTCTTCTTATATTATAAGAAATTGGTATGATCAAGGTATACACTATATCAGGGATATATATTCTGAAAATGGTTTTCTCAACTTTGAAAATCTAAAAGAGAAGTTCAAAATAAAAGGAACATTTCTAGACTATAAGCATTTGTTAAACAACATCCCAATGAGTTTGAGAGTGAGTTAACCAACACCTAAAAGGTAATATATCACTTACAAAATTTCATATTATGTTTGGATTTTCCTTAGACAATAAAATACTCAATCATATCATACTTCTAGCAAAAAGATTTATCTACATCTCAAGTATTAAACCACTTGTACTTTCTTCTGAGGGATTCTTTAAAAATCTAAAGATGACATGTTCAATTGAAAGATTTATAGCTAGGAAGAATAACAGGTTAGGGTCTTTTTTAAGAAAATGGAAACAGTTACCAGTGATACTAGACACTGTATGAAGCACCCATAAAATAATTTACTTTCATTGTCCTTGTAGCTTTACCATATACAATTTTACATGTCTTTTTAAGAAAATGGAAATAGTTACCAATGATTCTAGTCACTGTATGAAGCACCCATAAAATAATTTATTTCTCATTGTCCTTGCATCTTTACTTTACAATGTCAACACTGTTACAACTATTAACTTAACTGAATATGTTCAATGCCTTTGTATGATGTATGCATATGTGATGTGAAATGGAATAATAAAAAAAGTGACTCGGCTGTATCTCCTGTCACTCACATCGTCTAGCTTACTCGTGTCAGTGGCTCGTCTGTCACTCACCTGTTAAGTGAATTGAATTTCACTCACCTCCCCTAGCTTACATGCGTCAGTGACTCGTTGTCAATCACCTGGTAGTGACTCGACTATCAGTCACCTAGTTACTCTACTACCTCGGTGTTTGCGTCACTATGTACTCTGCATTTTGTACATTTGCGGAGGTAGGAAGTCTGTTAGGTCTTGCCTTGTATGAAGTGCAAGGACCTGTGTAACGAGGGTGTCATTCTTTCGTCTTCAGACTTCCTGGAGTATGTTTCGGCCATTCGTAGGTCTGGTACTTCTTCCTGGAAGCGGAGTGGCAACGGAACGTGACAGTCTTCAGGGCGTTGTGTATCCTGTTCGGCACCCCTCTGAATCTTTGCATTCTTTCAGTTTGTTCTTAAGAACTGGTTCATTGTCCCATGTTTTGGATTTTGCAACAAGTCTGGAACTGTTACAAAACCAGACAGCTGTTGAGGCCGGTCGTACTTTCGCTATTCCGGCTCTGGTTTCTGACTCAGGAGAGGTGGATCTCTCTCTGTGTCCGGTTAGGGCAGTGAGGGTGTACGTGCAGCGTACACACAGGCTGAGGGATGGCAGGCGTCGTCGGTCCTTGCCTCACTCGCCTAGGAGAGCCAAAGGGCTAGATAAGCGAGTGTTGGGGGTGTACCTGAGGTCATTGATGCGTACAAGGCCGCTGACCTGCCTCCTCCTTCGCGTTCCAACCCGCATGAGACCCGAGCAGTTTCAGCCACGATGGCTTATCACTGCAACATCGCGTTTTCGGATGTCATGGCAGGGTGTTTTTGCCGTTCATCAGAGGTTTTCGCCTACCATTACCTACGAGATGTCTCCACAGCAGATCTTGAAGGCATCTCTAGGCTTGGTCCACAAGTCTTCGCTCAGACGAAGGTGGTCCCCCCAACCAGACCAAGAAGGGGTCAACCCTCTTAGGAGCCTTGAGACTTATGGTTAATAACCTTGTTCTCTTTACTAGCTCTGTTGTCTGTGTTGTTTTTTTCTTTTAACTTCGATTCAACCTCCCCCCCCCCCCCCCCCCCCCCCCCCCCCCCCTTCCTGTGGGGATTTGGGGGCGGTGTTTTGGTCGGAAGTTGAGTGGCAGGGTTGTCTCTTCGATCCTCTCAGCGTATCTCCCGGGCTGTACCTTGTCCTCACCACAAGGTGGAGGACTTGTAGGTTAGCTTACACTCAAGGTTCGTCGCTGGTCTCGTCACTACCACGTATATACAGACCCGCCTCCACGCGGTGGGATTCTAGGCATAGTAGGTCTAGTCAACAGATAGGTATTTAAATAATAGTACGTTTTTGAGTAAACGTAATTATTTATACTTACCTGTTGACTAGACCTACGCTCTAGGCCCTCCCGTCGTCCCCTCTTGGTCTGTCTTGCCTTTTCGGGACTTCGGAGAGTGAACTAGACAGGTAGTGACGTCACGAGACCACCTGGACTTACCGCCCTTGGATAAGGGACTTTACGCACCCCTTCTCCACTGGTTCAAGGTCGGCTGTGTTAAGGTTGAAATAGCATACATATTAGGAGGTAGGCATAGTAGGTCTAGTCAACAGGTAAGTATAAATAATTACGTTTACTCAAAAGCGTACTATTATTCTGTTTTTTTTTCAAGTCAGTTTATTCTGCCAGTTGGTTTATTTAAAGATAGTCATGTTTATCAAAGCTTACCTCGCCCACAATTCCTCCTGGGATGTAAATATTACGAAATCCTTATTCAGATGAACATTACCACAGGATGTCATCAATCTCCCTCAGTGGCCTCGAGTCAATCTAAGACTATTTGTTCTGATGGGAAGCAGGTCAGATGTAAAACAATACGGAAACCTGACTGTTGTTATCCTTCAGCATGACCAGTGATTATCTGAAAAACAAATGAACCTGATAAAAGCAATGGCCATAAGCAATGTTGTGCAAATTAATCTATCAATATCTGCCGTCCATGTAAACAATGGTACAAAACAGACAATGGTGTAAATGTTTGGTTGAAATAAACAAAATGTTGTGTCTTTTCATTTACGTCACTTTCTAAGATGTAATATTAACATTATCGAAGTAGAATTGTACAGTATGTTGAATAACGCATTTATCATAGTAACATTTGAACATTTACTCTATGCACAATATTATTACATTACAGTAAGTCTTTTTCCTTACTTATACAGAAACATGTATCAAATCTTATTTTACTTAATGGGCAACTTTATACAATGCGATATATTAGTAAAATGATCTAGCTTTAGATTATGTTTGTTATGTACATGGCTAATCGATATTCGTAGAGGCATGTGGACCTAGCTCAGCATAGCTCTGTGAACCACTAATAGTGTTCACTGAAATACTTTAAAACGGGACATATATAACAAAGAAATATCTATGGAAGCATTGATTGAACATTGATGATGACAGAACTCAATATGTTAATGACTTCCACCAGCCACAGTTAAACAATGCAGGCCAGAGGAAACGTGTTCACTGAACTAATTGATGAGTAGAAAGGGAGTCATTGTGGTTTAAACAATTGTATTCAATTAAATGAATTTGGTTCGGTAAAAAACTTTGTTTTTCTGGATATCTAACCAATACATCATACTACAAATAACCATACATACGAACTAGATACATAACAGAATGAAATATAAATGAAATGATTACATTAGGTGTGTGTGCTTGTAATTAAATTCCATGGCATTAATAATGATGAAAGGGATGTAATTAACCAGCGACTATATCTCAACTCAAATCACCATTACCCACTTTTGAAAAGAACACAACATGCATCCACATCTCAAACGCGACAACAACAACAAACAAATGGATTAGAGTGTCATTTCCTTTCATCTGCATCCCTCAATTCAATTGTATATGTCTCAAATTCCTCTATAAAACGATGTGCTGTTTACACTTTCTTCACCAATAATAATGAGTCAATAACCGGTTCGAACAGTTCACGTGAGTTTACAATTGCTGATACAAAGCATACTTCTTTCCTGGACGGTTGCCAACTGCCCATCCCTCGGTCATCCCTCTTGTATTTAATGGCACTCTTTGCCATGTCATCTAGTAGTAAATAACATCAATGTTTGAACCGTGAAACTAAGGTACTGAAAGGAGTTTTAAAAACAAAACACAATGTGAAATAGGCTAGTCGATGCAATGATGATGTACATATTCCTCTACTGTCTGTAAACAATATAAAGCACCGAGTAGTCTTAGCTCTGCCGTGTCACGTGATATCTCCTCAGAGCTTTGGATAATTATGTTTATCTTCAACATCGAAAAGGGCAGGGATGTGAAACTATGACCTCTCTAACTTTAATTTTAAGCTGGTCGAGTTTATAATTACATATGAAACTTGTTACAACGGTTGATTGCTATAACTACGACATGAATGGTCTCTTATTATTATACTATTACTTTCACTCTGAAGTCAACATATAAAAACTTACACTGAATTATATCAATGAAATGTAGATGCAAAGTAACATCTCATGGGCTAATAATAAAATAAATTGATTTGTAATTTAAACGTTTGGAAGCCATAAAATGGGTTAGAGTATCACATCCAAATTAATGTTTGACTATTAAATATAACTCAGTAAATTGAAATTACACAAAAAAATTAAGGTTAATGAGAGAAATACTTTTGGAAGCATATGAAAAACGGATATAACATCACGGCTTCAATTACACCATTGAATGTACAAAAGAGGTCACGTGTATTTATTAAAGTTGTACTTAATGTGTGGTCCGTGTATGAAATAGTTTATACAATATAGGGTTGGCAAGTGTTTGAAACAAGCACATATTCTTTTTGAAAGAAATAGTCATCTGTAGGGGTAATATTAGTGTTCAGGAAGTTGAAATGTAATAAATGAACATATTAAAATAATCGAGTTAATATTTTCGATACGAGCACATGTGCTTATACTCCTTTTGCTTTGTGTGCACTGTTCAGCACTGCAATTCGTTGTCTTTGACGTCAATACATATTTGTCAGTGGCGTGAATGTAGACTGTCGTCGCAAGAGAAGCAGGCCATGTTCTGACCCCTTAAGCGGTTCAAATGGTAATAAAGAAATCATTACACTCACAAGAGTATCATATGAATTTCATTAAACTCATGCAAATTGGTGTATAAGCCACGTTAAAGCTCGAGCAGTACACATATTTACAATAATATAATAACGCTGAATAGAGAAAGATGCAATATATAGCCCAGTCGTAATGAATCACCAGCCGTCAAATTGCTGTCGTGAACTATTTAGGTACAAGATCATGAGCTGTCTGGTTAACCACTAATTAGTTGGAACTAGTTATATATAGATAGTATAGAAGGATCAGACCAATCACAGTGGTGTTTACAGAATGTCCCTGTCATCAAACTTCATTACTACCATTTATCATTATTGACTCTGGTACATAGGAGTATACTAGCGAAACTGGTTTATGACATAGAAATGTAATATAAGAATGTATTCTTGTGAACAATTAATTTCTTAGATTGGCACACTTATAATGCATCAAATATATTTACAGGATTAGAAATACATTCCATTTAGATACTGAACAAATATAACATGGTAAAATTTCTTCAAAAGTAGAAATTCTTCTACTTTTTTGGGCCTAGTCCTTTGCGGGGTGCGAACCCTCACCCCCAGAGTAAGGCAACTATCGCCAGTACTGACCTACCAACAACTCATAGCACGACCACGGGTTCACTCTGAAACATTTGAGTACCTCATTGACGTGTGTTTGTCATGTAGTCTTATATCTAACATCATCTACTCAATATGATATTCAATTATCTTTAGTCCAAAATGAGACATAACTCTGAACTAAAACTATAACAATCAGAGGGGATTCGTTGTAATGATAAATGTGCGTGCTATCACAGTGAAAAATAATATTTATATTGATATTTATATTTGATGTTTGAAATTTTTTTATTTCCTTTAAGGGGTCTTCAACTACAATTTTTCTCTGGGTTCTATGTTGCCCGACGTGGTGAAGACTCGCTGCACTTACAGAAGGCTCAAGTAAGAATATTTATGAAACGAATAACTGAAATAAACGCATATAACAGTGGGATAAACGCTGTAATATGAACGTACATATTGGTAAGATCACTACGAAGACATGATAACCCTGATGTACCAGCAGGTTCAGGTGATGTGATAAAAAAAGATCTCCTCAGACAGCAGTATGAACTGGTATGGACAGGCCGATTGAGAAATAAGGGAAGGTCATTATCATTACACATTTACAAGTAACAAACACTTTCAAGTTTCAATCTGTTAATTAAGTTCGCAGTAAAAATTAAATAAGTTATTCAACATTTCAAAAACCGCAGCATGTTTTGTCTGACTTGACAATACATATTCTGGCTCAACTTCAATGCCAGCTTTGCTGCAAGACAGATTGCGGTAGATTTGTTGTCATCTGGTGATTCTATTCAAGGTAGAATTGCTAGGAAACATGTTTGTTACTTGTCAGTAGCCTTTACTCTAGTCGAGAGGTCAAAATATTATGTTTACCATTCAATACCCATTTATGTTTTAGTGGTCATTTCATCCAACCTAACGTCTGTTTTACTAGGACAGTTTTCGTGAGTTTCGCAAAGGCATTCCTGACAGTGATCTTCCCTTAGTTCTGTCCAATCAACACTAAGTCTTGTTTTCACAGCTGTCAGTTTTACACATATATGTTTACAGGAACATGAATGAGACTGAAAGCTCTGATTGCACAGTTGGATTCGATTGCAACTAGTCCGGATTCAGTCTTTCTGGTAGTAGACTGTTGGATTAGAACCGAGCTTACGTGGTAATGTTTCATTTGAGTGGTTTCGGTAGGGATATTATGTATTTTCGATAACAAAATAATATTATTTAAATACCTATCTGTTGACTAGACCTACTATGCCTACCTCCTAATAGGTATGCTATTTCAACCTTAACACAGCCGACCTTGAACCAGTGGAGAAGGGGTGCGTAAAGTCCCTTATCCAAGGGCGGTAAGTCCAGGTGGTCTCGTGACGTCACTACCTGTCTAGTTCACTCTCCTAAAAGTTGCAGAGCAAGGCAGACGTGTTTGTTTTTGTTCTGTGACTGGGTATTTAGCGACTTGTGTTGCTAACTTGCTATTTTTCTCTTGTTTATTCAAGAGATACCATCAACTTTAATCTTCCGCCGTCGTGTTCCAGTTCTCATCCGCGGACTCGCCCGTTGTCCCCTCCTTCGCCAGACAAGCGGTTGTCTCCGCTTAGGCTTAAGGTTGGCGGACCCACTACGCCCAAGAGCAAAAGAAGAAGTCCAAGAAGGCTAGGTTTGACAAGGTCAATCCGACCCTCCTTCTGGCATCCTTCAAGGATATGGTCTCTTCCTTGCTCGATGCGCATCTTGGTCCGCGGACCTTACCCACTCACACTACGACTACGCTACCGTGTGAACCCAATGCAGATGTCGTACTTCAGGGTTCGCGTTCTACGTCCGCTAGGGCCTCCGCATCCGCGACCCCATCGCGTACCCCTCACACCCTACGCGTCGTGTCACGGTGGTGTCCTCCCCACGTGATTCCTCGCCGGACTCGCCTGAGCGTGACGTCCGCTACTTCGACGGGTCGAACCCTCTGTTCATCAGTATAGAAACAGAGGCTGAGGGTACGGGGTTGTCGGAGGATCCGCCAGAGGTTGACGCAATCACTATGTTATCCGAAGTGGCTTCGTTCGCGGAGGTTCCACTTAGTCAAGTCAGCGTGGCAGGTCCGCTTTCAACTCTCTCGATTAGCTATCGGAAGATTCGTTGTGTCTTACGCTACGCTACTTAGGTGTTTCGCGTCAGTGATTCGCCGGTTATTCACCTCGTCTACATTCACGTGTGAGTATCTCGTCTATCGCTCACCTGCGTAAGGGAACGGACTGTCACTCACCTCACCTAGGCTACGCGTGTTAGTGACTCGTCTGTCACTCATCTGTTAACTGATTGAGTGTCACTCACCTGTCTCTCGCCTTAGGCTCGATTCTACTTGACTCGTTTCGGCTAGCAAGTGACTCGCTTCGCCAGGCACTCGCGTAGCCAGTCATTCGCCTTTAGGTTGTCAATTTGTTTTGGCTCGCTTTCGTCAGTGGCTCGTCTCACTCACCTTGCCTGTCACTCGCTAATCACTCGCCTTCACCTACGACTCGACTTGATTGCCTCGGGTCGTCTGTGACTCGTTTCGCAGTGACTCGTTTCGCCAGTGTCTCGCTTCGTCAGTCTTTGGACTTCGCACCCTTCGGGTTCGGAGCCTCTGCCTTCAACACTTTCGATAGTCTCTCTCGTCTCGCCTTGCGTGTTTTCACTTAAGCGTTTTCGTTCTACGTTTTCGTGAGTTTACACTCTTGGTGTTTTGGGAGTAATTAGCTATCAGAAGGGTTGTTTTCTTCCTATGTCAGAACTTCGTTCTTACACTACTCTACTTTGCGTTTCGCGTCGTGAATCGACTGTCATTCACCACGCGCCTGTCAGTAAGTGACCTAACTGTCACTCACCTCGCCCACGTTAGTGTTAACTGATTGAGGGTCAATCTCCTGTCACTCACTTCATCAGCTTACGCGCGTGGGTCAGTGATTGACTAACACTCACGTTGTTACTTCAATATGTACTCTGCCTTCTGCACGAATTGCGGAGGTAGGAAGTCCACTATCAAGGATCCTCACTTGCTGTTTAGGAAGTGTAAGGACTTGTGTGAGAAGGATTTTCGTTGCGACGAGTGCGTGTTGGTGTTTTTGGAGTAATTAAGCTATCGGAAGTGTTGCTTCTTAGTGTCAGGAATTAGTTCTTACACTACCTTATGTAGGTGTTTCGCGTCAGTGACTCGTGTGTCATTCAGGGGCGGGATAGCGCAGTGGTTAGCACGTTCGGCTTCGGATCAAAAGGTCCGGGGTTCGAATCCCGCCAGGGGCACGGCAACTTTGGCTGCAGTAGAGAACTGTTCTACACGCAGTTAGGTTTGGGTGCAATGCTACTCTGATTTTCAGCGTAATACCAACCATGGTTCGCTAGTTCCAGTCGCTGCTCGCAGGTTTCACCGCAGTGCATAGCCACATGGCGTTGCGGGCTTTCTCCCTGCCATAATACTAGCAGCCGCGATATAAGTGAAATACTCTTGGAAGCGGCGTTAAACCCCAACTCACTCACTCACTCGTGTGTCATTCACCTCGTCTAGTTTACGCAAGTTAGTGACGCGCCTGTCGCTCATCTGTAAAGTGATTTGAGTGTCACTCACCTGTCACTCACCTGGCCTAGACTACACCCGTTAGTGGCTCGTCTGTCACTCGTCGGTTAAGTGACTCGACTGTCACTTACCTCGTCTAGATTACACGCGTCAGTGGCTCGTCTGTCACTCACCTGTTAAGTGACTTGAGTGTCACTCACCTATCACTCACCTCGTCTAGATTACATGCGTAAGTGGATCGTCTGTCACTCGCCTACTAAGTGACTCGACTGTCACTCACCTCGTCTAGATTACACGCGTCAGTGCCTCGTCTGTCACTCACCTGTTAAGTGACTTGATTGTCACTCACCTATCACTCACCTCGTCTAGATTACATGCGTTAGTGGCTTGTCTGTCACTCACCTACTAAGTGACTCGGCTGTTATAAAAAACATTCATTTGACTTTCATGACATAGACCAAATATTGGCTCAGCCACTTTGGTTAAATCATTTATATAAGTCTTCTTATATTATAAGAAATTGGTATGATCAAGGTATACACTATATCAGGGATATATATTCTGAAAATGGTTTTCTCAACTTTGAAAATCTAAAAGAGAAGTTCAAAATAAAAGGAACATTTCTAGACTATAAGCATTTGTTAAACAACATCCCAATGAGTTTGAGAGTGAGTTAACCAACACCTAAAAGGTAATATATCACTTACAAAATTTCATATTATGTTTGGATTTTCCTTAGACAATAAAATACTCAATCATATCATACTTCTAGCAAAAAGATTTATCTACATCTCAAGTATTAAACCACTTGTACTTTCTTCTGAGGGATTCTTTAAAAATCTAAAGATGACATGTTCAATTGAAAGATTTATAGCTAGGAAGAATAACAGGTTAGGGTCTTTTTTAAGAAAATGGAAACAGTTACCAGTGATACTAGACACTGTATGAAGCACCCATAAAATAATTTACTTTCATTGTCCTTGTAGCTTTACCATATACAATTTTACATGTCTTTTTAAGAAAATGGAAATAGTTACCAATGATTCTAGTCACTGTATGAAGCACCCATAAAATAATTTATTTCTCATTGTCCTTGCATCTTTACTTTACAATGTCAACACTGTTACAACTATTAACTTAACTGAATATGTTCAATGCCTTTGTATGATGTATGCATATGTGATGTGAAATGGAATAATAAAAAAAGTGACTCGGCTGTATCTCCTGTCACTCACATCGTCTAGCTTACTCGTGTCAGTGGCTCGTCTGTCACTCACCTGTTAAGTGAATTGAATTTCACTCACCTCCCCTAGCTTACATGCGTCAGTGACTCGTTGTCAATCACCTGGTAGTGACTCGACTATCAGTCACCTAGTTACTCTACTACCTCGGTGTTTGCGTCACTATGTACTCTGCATTTTGTACATTTGCGGAGGTAGGAAGTCTGTTAGGTCTTGCCTTGTATGAAGTGCAAGGACCTGTGTAACGAGGGTGTCATTCTTTCGTCTTCAGACTTCCTGGAGTATGTTTCGGCCATTCGTAGGTCTGGTACTTCTTCCTGGAAGCGGAGTGGCAACGGAACGTGACAGTCTTCAGGGCGTTGTGTATCCTGTTCGGCACCCCTCTGAATCTTTGCATTCTTTCAGTTTGTTCTTAAGAACTGGTTCATTGTCCCATGTTTTGGATTTTGCAACAAGTCTGGAACTGTTACAAAACCAGACAGCTGTTGAGGCCGGTCGTACTTTCGCTATTCCGGCTCTGGTTTCTGACTCAGGAGAGGTGGATCTCTCTCTGTGTCCGGTTAGGGCAGTGAGGGTGTACGTGCAGCGTACACACAGGCTGAGGGATGGCAGGCGTCGTCGGTCCTTGCCTCACTCGCCTAGGAGAGCCAAAGGGCTAGATAAGCGAGTGTTGGGGGTGTACCTGAGGTCATTGATGCGTACAAGGCCGCTGACCTGCCTCCTCCTTCGCGTTCCAACCCGCATGAGACCCGAGCAGTTTCAGCCACGATGGCTTATCACTGCAACATCGCGTTTTCGGATGTCATGGCAGGGTGTTTTTGCCGTTCATCAGAGGTTTTCGCCTACCATTACCTACGAGATGTCTCCACAGCAGATCTTGAAGGCATCTCTAGGCTTGGTCCACAAGTCTTCGCTCAGACGAAGGTGGTCCCCCCAACCAGACCAAGAAGGGGTCAACCCTCTTAGGAGCCTTGAGACTTATGGTTAATAACCTTGTTCTCTTTACTAGCTCTGTTGTCTGTGTTGTTTTTTTCTTTTAACTTCGATTCAACCTCCCCCCCCCCCCCCCCCCCCCCCCCCCCCCCCCCCCCTTCCTGTGGGGATTTGGGGGCGGTGTTTTGGTCGGAAGTTGAGTGGCAGGGTTGTCTCTTCGATCCTCTCAGCGTATCTCCCGGGCTGTACCTTGTCCTCACCACAAGGTGGAGGACTTGTAGGTTAGCTTACACTCAAGGTTCGTCGCTGGTCTCGTCACTACCACGTATATACAGACCCGCCTCCACGCGGTGGGATTCTAGGCATAGTAGGTCTAGTCAACAGATAGGTATTTAAATAATAGTACGTTTTTGAGTAAACGTAATTATTTATACTTACCTGTTGACTAGACCTACGCTCTAGGCCCTCCCGTCGTCCCCTCTTGGTCTGTCTTGCCTTTTCGGGACTTCGGAGAGTGAACTAGACAGGTAGTGACGTCACGAGACCACCTGGACTTACCGCCCTTGGATAAGGGACTTTACGCACCCCTTCTCCACTGGTTCAAGGTCGGCTGTGTTAAGGTTGAAATAGCATACATATTAGGAGGTAGGCATAGTAGGTCTAGTCAACAGGTAAGTATAAATAATTACGTTTACTCAAAAGCGTACTATTATTCTGTTTTTTTTTCAAGTCAGTTTATTCTGCCAGTTGGTTTATTTAAAGATAGTCATGTTTATCAAAGCTTACCTCGCCCACAATTCCTCCTGGGATGTAAATATTACGAAATCCTTATTCAGATGAACATTACCACAGGATGTCATCAATCTCCCTCAGTGGCCTCGAGTCAATCTAAGACTATTTGTTCTGATGGGAAGCAGGTCAGATGTAAAACAATACGGAAACCTGACTGTTGTTATCCTTCAGCATGACCAGTGATTATCTGAAAAACAAATGAACCTGATAAAAGCAATGGCCATAAGCAATGTTGTGCAAATTAATCTATCAATATCTGCCGTCCATGTAAACAATGGTACAAAACAGACAATGGTGTAAATGTTTGGTTGAAATAAACAAAATGTTGTGTCTTTTCATTTACGTCACTTTCTAAGATGTAATATTAACATTATCGAAGTAGAATTGTACAGTATGTTGAATAACGCATTTATCATAGTAACATTTGAACATTTACTCTATGCACAATATTATTACATTACAGTAAGTCTTTTTCCTTACTTATACAGAAACATGTATCAAATCTTATTTTACTTAATGGGCAACTTTATACAATGCGATATATTAGTAAAATGATCTAGCTTTAGATTATGTTTGTTATGTACATGGCTAATCGATATTCGTAGAGGCATGTGGACCTAGCTCAGCATAGCTCTGTGAACCACTAATAGTGTTCACTGAAATACTTTAAAACGGGACATATATAACAAAGAAATATCTATGGAAGCATTGATTGAACATTGATGATGACAGAACTCAATATGTTAATGACTTCCACCAGCCACAGTTAAACAATGCAGGCCAGAGGAAACGTGTTCACTGAACTAATTGATGAGTAGAAAGGGAGTCATTGTGGTTTAAACAATTGTATTCAATTAAATGAATTTGGTTCGGTAAAAAACTTTGTTTTTCTGGATATCTAACCAATACATCATACTACAAATAACCATACATACGAACTAGATACATAACAGAATGAAATATAAATGAAATGATTACATTAGGTGTGTGTGCTTGTAATTAAATTCCATGGCATTAATAATGATGAAAGGGATGTAATTAACCAGCGACTATATCTCAACTCAAATCACCATTACCCACTTTTGAAAAGAACACAACATGCATCCACATCTCAAACGCGACAACAACAACAAACAAATGGATTAGAGTGTCATTTCCTTTCATCTGCATCCCTCAATTCAATTGTATATGTCTCAAATTCCTCTATAAAACGATGTGCTGTTTACACTTTCTTCACCAATAATAATGAGTCAATAACCGGTTCGAACAGTTCACGTGAGTTTACAATTGCTGATACAAAGCATACTTCTTTCCTGGACGGTTGCCAACTGCCCATCCCTCGGTCATCCCTCTTGTATTTAATGGCACTCTTTGCCATGTCATCTAGTAGTAAATAACATCAATGTTTGAACCGTGAAACTAAGGTACTGAAAGGAGTTTTAAAAACAAAACACAATGTGAAATAGGCTAGTCGATGCAATGATGATGTACATATTCCTCTACTGTCTGTAAACAATATAAAGCACCGAGTAGTCTTAGCTCTGCCGTGTCTGAGTCGGAAGTTCTTCATGAAGGTATTAGCAAGATTTCAGTGCACTTGTGACTCATTTTCGTCACTTTAAGGTCTCTCTACTGACTGTTTTTTCTTCTGTTTGAAACGTTTTGAAAGATCGGTAAGTTTCTTCCAAAGAAAACTATCTTGAAAGATGTATTTCCTTCAAGAAAGTAAGATCCATTAAGATTTCTGACAGCAATTAGTCTGGTAAGTTTACATCTACACACTTGAATTCAGTCAGTAAGTGAGGTGCAAGAGATATGCCTCCTTATGATTCCACACTCAATTAAGGTAGAAGACCGATTCTCAGATAGAGTAACTTTACATAGAATCATTCCACGAGTCATCTTGTCATTTGTGTCTTGAAAAACGAGCTTTTAATTGAACTACCTTTTACAAAAGGAAAGAATGGAACTCTTCAATGTGAGAGGTCAATTTGTAAAAACGAGCTTTCGTCAACCACTCACAACTTTTATATTTGATGTGTGTTATCAAGCTTCATCGTCTGCAATCGGCTTTTAATTGAACTACCTTTTACAAAAGGAAAGAATGAAACTCTTCATGTGGATTTGTAGGTCTCATGCCATTTTGATAATTCAGACGGCAAGATGTTTCAAGGTATCGCTACATCAGTCGTATCACTTGAACTACCTTCGAGCAGTCATTTTATTGTGAAGACATTGAAATGGACTTGCGTGGCTTAACCGAACCATGTACACTCGTTTTCGAACTCTTTTTATTGATTTTGGAGATGTATTTAGTCAATGCTAACACTTATTTGACTTTTTATGAGAAAACTTTATTTCAGTAATCAGAACGTGCACCTTTTACAGCACCTTTAATACTGTGTTTTGTGTGACTAGGGTGCAACGACTAGAAATGAAGATATTGTTCTGTGTCAGTCAACATTAAGTAAAAATCTATTTCTAGTCTATTACCAGATTTTGACTTTATTAAATACATCAAATGGATATGAATCTTGGATAATATTACTTTCATTTAATTGATACATGATTATCTTTACCTTGACATTTTAAATTAATTTCCAATTACATGATAGGCAGGAATATTTATGAGTAACATCTCAGTTATCACCAGTGAGTCATTCGATTTCATGTTATAGCAAGACTTCGATGTCAAATTAAGGATTCAACTTTCAATGCGACTCATGAGTTTATATGAAGCAAATACGACTCCCAAACCTGTGTCACATGTTTGATTGTGTCTACTCAACATGTAATACTTTTTCACTTTTGTTATGTACGAATCAACAAAACATTTTGTCAGGTTATTCTGATTGAATTAATATTGTCAATTCTGATGGAACACATTCTTCTAAACAAAGGATTTAGGATCCATCGGTGTTTGAATACGAGCAAACTAAGAGAGTAAAACTAAAAGTATCTTACCATGATGAGTGACATTTTCAACACTTCTTAAAAACATAAAGCTTCTCAAAAACATTCACAACCGACTTTGTCCTGTGGCAATATTTTGATTTTGACTCTGTTGAAAATATGTCTACCTTCTTCTGGATACTCGTTTACAATGATGATATTTATATGTTAAAAAAAACATAGGCCAGTTGACTCAACTTTGTTGATTCAAATCCTCAACAGAGGATCAGTCAGATCCACAACATGTCACAGTCACCTTGACCAATCGAACGAAAAGTGTTGAGATAATAAACACAAATGTTTGGAAGACCATGGCCGTGAAGATTGTATTCTTCCCTTACCGTCACTTATCATTATGGATGCATTTTACACATTTTCTGTTAAATGCATGTGAAGATAGTTAGTTGAAAGGAAAATTATTTTGATAACTCAGTATCAAATTCAGATACAGTTTTAATTATTCAGCCTTTTTAGAAATACATAGGCTCTCACCATATGATGCAACTGAATAAACGGCAATGTCTAGCTTAAATACGATGCGATCGAGCAACACGTGATCATAATTACATTGTATCTGATGAGATGTTAAGCAGGAGCCTTAACGTTAATATATTGGAATCAGATGTATAAAGAGGGGTATATGATGAGAATTAACACAGTCATAGTTATGGACTGTGTAAAGGTTTCAGTAATAGAATACCTCAGGAACTTAAATACCTTACTACGATTAAACATGTGCTTATCATACTGAATATCATAATCATATAAACAGAACCTAAACATGCACAATAGTGTGGAAACTGATTAACTTTACAGGACAAATCTGAATGTTCCATATCTATGGTGATACAGTTGTATGTCATGTTGACAGCAAATACGAAGTTTGTCTTGCTTATAAACCATTTAATGTAGCTCTAAAACACGCTACAGGGAAGAAAGATTTGATAAGTATCAATTCTTTTGATTTCAACAAGTAGAGATCATTTTAGAATCGGCCGTTTGTTCGAATAGATTGTGACGTCACAAAGTAGATGCATCACTACGTGGTGAAACGGCGCTAAAATCAGAGGAGGTTCAATCCAGAATTGATCACGTTTGATTTTTCTGGAGAACCAATCAGGATCGAGTATCCAGCAATGTCATGGTAGAATCACAGATGCTCAATAAGTAAATACAAAGTCAGAAATGGTCAATAAGTAAATACAAAGTCACAGGTGGTCAATAAGTAAATACAAATTCACGGATGGCTATGCTTGTATTTGAAAATATATTTGTCCATAGACTATTTCGGTCCTTTATATGTATCTTACGTCCTTGAAGAGAGAAAGTTATAGCATATCCTATGAGTCCCTATATCTCCGAATTCGGACGAAATAAAGAATCTCTATCTGTTTCTTTGGAGCAACAATGTGCATGTAATTACCGTTATTACCAAATATCCAAACAGAAATACGTGCAGCAACTTTGGCTATCAGTCATCTTTGAAAGTAGTTAAAAAAGACAAATACTGTTTTTGAAGGTAGGTGCATTATACTGTTTGTGATAATGCATGTGTAAGTCTGAAGAATTTTGCTGTATAAAGTGAAATAAATATTGAGATTGAAGAAATTGCACGTCACTTGTTGTCAAACGAGTGTTCATATACTGGTGACTGCATTGTTTCTTAAGTGGTTGCAGTAAATGTACGCTGTGTAGTTAACTATTCTGGGATTTCTAATTCAAGCCTGTGTATTGGTCAGCTGTTTTCAACCAACATGAAACTAAGTGAGCATGGTTGTCTATGTAATGACATGATTCCACCTGCTGTTCATCTGTATACAATTTAAGCTCTACTCTGTCAGGCTACACTGTTGTCATTCAAATGAGCACATAGCATGGGAGTAAATAAGTCCATTCAGAAGATTGAATGAGTGGACGACATTTTGTGGTTATTATTCTAGTGTTGATACTTGATAGAGAGATATTACACGCAATGAGTATGTGAGACCGTGTATATTATAATTACAGCATACAGGTGGTAAGTTTGGTCCTGAAATTTCAATTTCCATTTTCTATGATGCTTTGAATACGATAGTTTCAAAATATGCGATAACAAGACACACACTTTCCTGATACGTATTGTCCCTTGTTTGTTATAGTGTAAGTATATAAACATTAAGACCTTGGCGAGTGGTATGCAACAACTTGACAAAGCTGCCACAACAATGAAAATAAACAACTACTCAGATGAATGCAAACTGACTAAATATGTGTATCTTATCTAAATTATAAAAAAAAACAGTACATAGGTTTATTATTTGTCACCAAAGCATTTGCATGTAAACATTTTTAATTATATCACAATAAACACTAGGAGTAAAAAGTAAAAGAACTTGTCAGCGTAATCAGATAGTTAAGAATAAAAGCTAATCTGCTGTGTTCAGACAGTTTCTGAAAATTTGGCAAAACGCCTAATGACATCATGAAACAAATCATACAAGACATACGATTTGAGATTAATTCTAACAATTAAATCATATGATGGATAAAGTTCACAAAAGAAGATTCTTCACGTGAGATGCAGGAAGGAGGATCTGCCAGCTGGAATACCATAGCTTTCAATGAACACTTACTTGACTTGGCCAAATATATTATACATGTTGTTGAAGACTGATAGCATTTATTATCCCTGTCGTAATGAGTTGAAGGTCCGTTGTACGGTCAATGGATCGTTGATAATAGAGCACTCCAGGTAAACTGATCTGATTGATGGGGATGGATGTACTTCCTGTCCTTCTTCCTGTCCTGCTTCCTGGAGTGAGATTAGGTTAGGACTGGACGTGCCGGTATTTGACCTTTTCTGAATACTCACATCAATAATCAATGTGTAAACTTACGACTCGCAGTGATAAAACTTACGTAAATGTCAGCCCGTGTGTAACAAACACATCTTGTTTAATAAAAGAAACATCCAACATTCATGTTCATGTTCCGACGTAGTGTGATCTCTAGTGTCCAGATGATTGAGATGAACATGTGACAGACAAACATCTTTACGTATGTGTAGACCATGCCTAACCAGCGCTATAAATGCACACCTTTCATCGTTTCAGAACGATACATCATATTTGAAAGAATATATAATTATGATGAATATTGCTCAATTTTTAATTTTAATTTACAAAACATAGCCGTTTTATGTTCTTATGTATGTAATTCGTAATATCGTCGTTCTTTATTCCTAGATCAAGTTTGAATTTGAGCTAATTTAAAATCATTGTAGTCTTTTGAACCCAACATTGTCACCTTGTCTCAATATGAAAAGTATTTCTCAAATGTCTTGTTATTGATGAAAAGCTTCACAGTTATCGATATCATAGATGTAATGAGAAGTTTGCATGAGAAACATTAATATAATCTTTCATATAAATATTCATCATGTTTCATAATGTAATGGACATAGAACAACGAACTTAAAAAGCGAGCATTTGGTGTTAAATGTATGGAATCAGAGCAGAGAGTGGGAGTGAGTGTCTCGGCAGTTATACAAGCATACATATACATGTATATATAACATATTAAAAGTATCACATATAATTGGACACTGTTAAATCAGACATATGTATAATACATAGTATAAACATATTAGATAATACACAGAGAAACATAATTACCATATGCAATTCATACAATCACATTTGCATACTATACCCAGCATATTCAGCATATACATATGCACATACAAACATTGCTAGATAAAAGTCATACATACACACACATACATACATACATACATACATACATACATACATACATACATACATACATACATACATACATACATACATACAATCCTGACCTTGTATTAGGACATATATCAGTAGAAATTGGTATAGAAATTGAACGACTGACTTTTGGCCCTTTTAAATGAAATCAATGCATAATTTGGCATTTGATTGACAATGTCATAACCTGGTCGTGAATATATTAGGATGATTTTGCAGGCTTTGGTCCATCGAAACAATTATTCTATGATACTTCATTGATGAACAACAGTGGACGAGAGAATTGCTGCATGTCAGCGTTTCATGATTTATGTTTGATAATGATAAAAACGGCACACGAAAACTCAACAAATATTATATATCAACTTTACATAGAGCATTAGTGCTCAATATTGATTGAGTATTGAATGATTGAAATAGCATGGTACTACAGTCTTATAAAAGATTATCCATGGCAATCTTCCAAACCACTACTGAGTGTGAGATTTCATGTCTGGCAAGCAAACTATATCAACTCAAATCCACACTAAGCCAGGGGAAAGTTGACGATCATTTGAAGAAGACTTCCTCCTCAATAATAATCGTTGAATATTTTCAGTTTAGCCTGATTGATGGAATGAAACATTATGTCTAGAGGACAACAGTTACCTCTGAGATCAGTCAATGGTTTAAAATTGTGTATTCAAAGTGTGTTACCATTTGCAGAATATCCCGGGGACAAACATGTCAGTCCAGTTTCATTATAAACTGGCTTGGTATTGTCATGTGAACAGGAGCGAACAGATTGAAATAATTTGTTTATGGTTATATTTACTTCTTAATTTCGTTCACGAGTATAGTCCGCAGCCGCTTTCTGATGGCATTATTCAGATTTGACATGAATTACATGTTCAATATTATCTGAGATATCAGTCGAGCATATGGATGGCATGTCTAGATTACAATATTTCGTCAAAACTCCCTTGTAGTCATACAAAAGGATTCTTTATAAGAAATAGAAATTTGGCATTCAAATTAGATCGCCTCAACAGGGTTTCCCATTTTGTTGAATAATACATTCATTCAGTTTTCATATCTAATTTTCCACTGTATAACATATATCGTTGACAGATGAATCGACGATGTGATTGTTGTTTGTTTCGACTTTATATATATCCATATCGTGCAAGGACTGATAGCCAATATCTAGAGCATATCATGGTTTCAATGTTCACTGTAATTTTGTTAACTTATGACAGGAAGAATCGTAATGGACCACAACTCAACTTGTCATTCAATAACGTTTGTCAGCAAAGCAAAGGAGACATAGTTTAGTTTTAAAACAGTTTGGTTTCCTGGACATGTTCAAGGTTGAACTCCATATGTTATCAGTATGATCACAGTCAACAACATTATTTTGTTTAATTTGGAAACCTACACCATAACATTGAAATTCCATTACTTTGTCAAACATGATACATTTTTTACTAAACCTTTCGCACCGCTTGGAGGTGTACTGAAAGGATGGTTAAATAGCATACATTGAAATTCCATTAAGCTTGTCAAATAAAATACATTTCTTCAAACTGATACGGTAAATTTCATGGAACTTTATTCAATTTAATTGGTTTTATTATGTAAGCAAGCCATTTTCAGATCATTAAGAAAACGTGGAAACATCAGCTAGTACTTCTGCGATAGAGTCGTATTTTCAAGTTTTCAAATGCAGTGTCCCCTCATGTTATAGTTCCTGCACGATCTGATGCACCAAAATATAGACTTTGTAACTGGCTCACTTATAGCTGACAGGATATTTTATGCGATTTTATAACATGTTTTTCAAGCGATACTTTTTTTTATTAATGTTTAAAGATTTCAAAAAATCATATCATTGTTAGTACTGTATCGATGTTTATGTTTGATGACTTATTCTAAGAACAATATATTGGCTTTTACGTGGAATATACAATTGAATGATATAACATTGTGAAATATAATTTCAAACGGACATGTGGTGTTGACCTCGTTACACCCCTCTTCTTTTTTAAAGTAAAACAGGCTGGATCATTGAATTAATATTAAGTCAGAGCCCTTCTAACGGCACCCAAGTGAAGCCCAAGCCTAGAGCCAACACAGCGGACCTATCGCGATGACCAGTAACTTTACCAATATAGAAAACAATGACAATTTTATTAATTAACCTCTTAATATCTCACTTTTTTTCCATTTTCAGTTTCTTTTCATCAATATCAATATTCAAGTTTTGAAGCGATTGTTTTTGTCTTTATCATCTTTTGTGTCTTGTACGCTAATACGAGTAATATTTCTCCACCGGTATTTCCCCAGCTAATGGTCTATATTTCCCCGGGTACTGGCGTATCTGTATCGGCGCAGCTATTGACCAATTGTCGTTAAGCTGTATGTTAATGTTAACAGACACAAGTTTCATGCATGGAGTGTATTCTTCCATCATTGAGTATTCAGAAGGAAAGATATCCTCTAGCATCCTCTTCAACTAATAGGTGTGGTACATTCTTGTCTTTGCTGATTATATATGTTAATATTATTTATAATAAACATCACCAATAACATCCATAGTAGACGCCTTCGAGGCCATCTGTGGTCACAGTTACTATTGTTAGACTGCGTTTGCAATTTATGCTATGAGACAATCATTTCGTGAATTCTGCAATGAGCATAACTGTAGATTAGAAAATATATTGTTTCACATCTTCGTCAGCAGGTACACACAGGTGTGGTACATTATTGTCTTACATTTGATAACATTTACAATAATATATCATATACACATTTATTAGTTGTTTATATATTTTATATTAAGGATATTGCAATTTAAGTAAAGAGATACATGCACTCTGCAAGAAACATATTATTTGGTTAAATATTACCATGCAATTAATAGGTGTGGTACATTCTTGTCTGGCTGATTACATGTACAATAATTTATCAGATAGATGATCGCATAAATCAAGCTGATATAAACATCTACTCTGTGACCGACTCTGTTATCATAGTTGAAGGTTAGTATTCGTCAGATGATGTACAGGAGGACATTCACATCGTCTACTGAAACATCTAGTTTGGCAACATCTGTAGTGTAGGTTTACAAACCAAAACCTTAGTTTTTTTATAGTTCATAAATTCAGTAAGATTTAATAATTCTACATTTTGTTTATATGTTACATGTATGTGTATATGGCATGTGCATGAAAAAAGATATACAAAGGGCAATACATAAGTTCATGTTCAACTTGGAGTCTGACGCTGTGTATGTTTAGGTTTTAGTTGGTGGTATGGGAGGTACAACAAACCAAAGAGGTCACAGTGTAGCATCACGAACGTTCATGATAAGATAACGTTTCTTAACATACACGTGCGCCTGACATATACAGCGTATGGGTAGTGTTTTCTTATCTTTATGCTATTTTAAGATATGGTGCTATTTATAAGTGGCTAAACGAAATTATTTTTAGATTTGTTTGTCCCTTTTTGTGGATAATAACTCTCATGTAATTTTTCAAAGATCCTCCCTGAAGTGTATCCAGACTAGAACGAAGTTTACAACGTTGCAAGTTTATCAACATGTTGTACTTTAAGAATAATGAAGATTTGATGATAGATACTGTGCAACGCTTTGAAAGACATTGACCTACGCTGAAAATGGCCTTGTCCATAATTTTATCCAAATCTGTTTCTATTATTATTATTTGATTGTCTGTAAAATAGTGTTGAGTCTCTTTGATTTGAGCATGGGGACGATATTAGGTATGACAAAGGTTAAATAACACTTTTAAAAAATGCGTATTATATAGCTGTAGTGAAGTAAAAATAAGCTTCTTGAACTCTTTGCTTTGCTTCAGATTCTAATAATGGACATGATCAGTAACGTACATTTTTCAGTTTCATAACAGTTATTATAATATTTTCACTATGAGAGGCATTTTGTGGGACCAAATAATTGCCCATTAATCACCAATGTAGGTCGAATGGACATGCCAATATTTCAGATCTAACGAACTTTAATTTCACATACTCAGTGTCACATGTTAACGAATGTATATAGGCGTTTGTTTATGTTTTGCTTAAAGACCATACTGCACCAAAGTGTCCACACAAGGGCTAAGGGGACCTATTTACTACGAACAACCAGTTACGTCAGTGAACGAGGTCATCCAAATGCCAGACACTAGGTTACATGCAGCTAAAGAGACGTGACAATAGTATTGAGGATATTGGTGTTTTTCTCCTTGGTCCCGTTTAGGAAATCTGAGTCACCTCATTTAACCTGTCCTCAACCTTCTTATTCTTTATCGTAACATCTGACATCTGCCAATGACAGGAAAGTGTGAAGGTTATCAAAACATGCGTATTTTAATACAGAACTGGAAACAGACTACATCATGTGCCAATGTTTTGGTATCTTGGAAATAATCGTTGGAGCGAATTATTGAATGAATTCCCTACAAAATTGAATTAAGATAGAAAATACACACTTTGGTTCGTTTCTTTTAATTCAATATTTTAAAAGAAATGAAATGTTCTTGATTATCAGACGATTACAAAAGCACATATCTGCATTAGTTTGAATGTATTAATTGTCGTACGATTAGTGTTTAGTTAAAGCATTTTTGTTTAATGTAGACTGATAAGAAATTAAATATACACCAGTATGACACCCAATATGTTTAAAATGTTGAAAGTGGTTGTCGATGAACAGTTGTGTTTTATCCAAATTAATTTTGTAAAATTTATAGATTTAAAATTTCATTTTTTAAAAAGAAAAAAAAAGAAAAACACGTACAAGTTTTCTTTGACTGATAACTTAACCACCTTTTAGGTTTAGTGTACGACATCAAAAACGTAAAATAATTACAGTACAAACTGAGGTGTGTACGACCAGTTCTTTTACTATTGAGTTGCCAGTTCTATTTAACACTTCCTGTCAATTTACACGAACTCACGTTGTGCTACCTTTACTATCAGAAACATTTCTATTCTATGGATTATCAACTTAATTGTTATGGATTTCTACATATTGATCTGCACCGAGACGTCGCATTCTTGCAACAAATATGTCATTGAATTAATAGAACTTTTCTTACGAACCTGGTGTTTACTTATATTTCCTTTTCAAAATTCAATGTTTAAGTGTATCGAAGACGCATCTATACGACATGCCTGAAATGTTTAAAGGTTTAACTGTTTTAGCACGTTTTCTTACTGAAAAGGTAAATAAGTGTTACCAATGGCTAAACAATACTCCTGAATTAATAAGAAGAGTTCTAAAACGATTGGACATTGTTGCGAGTCCATTTTCCTTCGAGCGGTCATTTTAATGTGTTCTTATCAAAATGTCCGCTCGAAGGGAGTTAAAGTGATCTGATCGCTGTAGCCATACCTAAAGTAAACACTCAAAGTAGAGTTTTGAATATTGTACTATGATAGAATGGTCATTTGTCTTGCTGTCTGATTTCTCAAATTCGCATGAGACCTACAAATATATCTCTCACACTAAAGAGTTCCACAGAACTGTCACTTTATTCGTCGCACCGTTTTCTTTCAATTTGGATAACCGTTTTCTGTGGATACGGCTGAACCGGTGTTGTAATGAGATGTTTTACCCTCTAACATACAACAATATATTGTATAAACGTTAATGATAGACATCAAATTTGAGAAAACAAAATATGCTACAGCGCCTTTAACTTGTATCACAGGAATTTGAAAATTACAATCTGTATATGAACAACAATATGGTTGTTTTGAACCTTTTAATGAAATGCTTGATTTATCTATTTAGTGCTCAAAGACAATGTGTTGAGCGTCGAATCATTACCGGTTATTAGTAATAGTGTAAAGCATACATGTATTCTGTAGCAATGTACAATGTAGTTTGTTGCATATCGATGAGCCATGGCGACAATACCAAAAACTTAGCTTCATTACCAAAGAGCCATGGGTTTCTCGTTATCGATTGTAACAGCAGATGCGAGGATTATGTTTGACCGAATTGTGCAGTTATTGATATTTTATTACATATAATTGACAGTGCAGACAGTTAATATAATAGTTTAACGAGCTTAATATGTTAACGGTTTTACCCCATTTATGTAAGTATACATCTCATCGATATATAATACATTGAATCACCAAGTCTCAGCCCTTATAAACTGAATATGCCCACAGGACAAAAAGTGGTGGAATCCATTTGCCGGATTCTTCCGGATTCTCCCAAATTTTGCTGGATCCTTAAGAATCCGGAAGAATTTGGCAAGTGGATTCCACCATTTTTTGTCCTGTGAACAACCTATATTAATTACATCCTGCTTTCCTTTACATGTAGGCAGCGCTAAAAGCTAATTGACTACTAATGTCATCTGAACATCAGGTCCAAAGTGAAAACATCATCCACTTCCAAGCCTCGTCCCCCATTTGTTGAAGTGAACGATCACGAGACATGACCTCACATTAGATGAGATTTTAGTAATAATATAAAAACAAATATTGTAAGTACACAATTACCGCCCTTTGGTCCCGTGAACTATGCAGGTTTATCATATACTTGAGGGTGTTATGCAGTTATGTGTTATGAGGATGCAATAAAGCAATTTGATCAATTTAATATCCAAATCGGACAAATATGTAAAACAGGATAAAGGTCACGTACACAAACTAATTTCCCTAAAGTCTATACACCTAATGTGAACCCTAAAATGTTAACCCATCATTGATAACGTGAGTGAATTCGAAACATAACTAATCTGACATGGTTATTCTTCATATGTTGTGGATTATCTTAAGAGCGTTTGTTTCTAATTTAACTTTAAAATTAATGCAGTAACCAAAACGAGCTTTAAATTATCAGACCATAAATCCAGTAAATTAATGTTCAATATAATTTCCATAAAGGTGATATGGTGGCGGCCAAAAGAAACGCCACATATCTTATCAGATTTCGTAAAAAAAACTATAATAAACAGTTCAACAATATTATAGCATTATGAAGTTGCACTATTTCTGCATGATATATTTAAATTTCAGAAGTTGTCATGTCACAATAGAATGACGATTGATACAATGAGACAACATAACCTGTTCAGTTTTCGATCAGTGCTTGATCAGATTTACATATAACCACGAGCAACAATACAGGCACGCATTTGCATTAAAGTGGTGATAAGGGTACGTACGCGGATTTTCACATTAATTTCTTGTCAGCATAACGTGGAGACTACCATTAATTATATTTGAGAAATTATTAAATCAAGTAGGCGTTTCTTTTGGCCGACAGTGTATTATAAAGATGGATTATCTTAAGTTGAAGTAACAGCGTCTTCCTTCTTCTTCTTCACCATGTCGTTAGATGAGGCATGGTCTGTCACTTTATATCTCACAAACAAATGGGAAATATATGGTACATAATGATTGGGTTACGTCAAAACACTCGTACGTTTACCATTGCCATAACATAAGAGGTCTAGTCATTACGTTTAATGGGTTTTCATTCCCGCACGACCTTCTGAACTGAGTACTTGCCTTTAATTATTTTCCAAATTTTACAGTTCATTAGTTGTTTAGATACCTCGTAACCAGCACACCAATCCACGCGGATCTACACAGTTACCAACGTAAATTACTTAGCTTACAAATACACCACGAGTTGTAACTGTAAATAAGTATTAACCAATGCTGAAACGAGTCCAGTTTAAATGAAGAGGTCCTTATATTCTGAATGGGGTTTACTAATTAGCGTTTCTTTCTGCACACTGAAACCTTAATAATTCTGATGATATAACACAGTCAGTGATTAAAATGATGGACACTTTGATTAGAAAGTAGATATATCAGGCTCTTAATTAAAAACCTGCCTAATGGCAACATTCGACGGCTGAAAGGAGGAGAAACAAATTGCATAAGTATTTGTGTATTTAATTATCCTTGGGAGGAATATCTCTGACTTAACCAGGGTAACTACATCTTATGTACTTTATTTGTAGACTACACACATTACACAACGTATTAGAAATAAGTACTTTTAATTGTATCCCTGTTCTCGTAAAGTTGACAGAAATAAATACGGTGTTCATCAAGATACTTTGATATAGGTATAACCTATTACTTTCTCTTAGATAGACATTTACATGTCGGTTTTGAAGAACTGTGCCTTGGCCACCCATCCAATGTTTGATCGAACATAGAGACACATATTCTGTCCACGTATCACAAATAGTCTGTTTAGCGACACTTTGGAGTTCGACACTGGGTGTGACACTCAAAATGACGAAAAATCACAAACTATACATGTTAGATATTATAAATTTCATCTGACAGGACTTACTTACAATAATTTATTCCTTGGATTCTAGCTAACGAATGAGTAAACGACTGGTGGACAAGGTTTAGGATTGTGGCCAAAGAGCTGTATGTTCTTCGAAACATGTTTCGACCAAGACGTTCACACATTGCAGGGGATCATAATTCGAATGCAAGGGCAAAACAAAATAGTAAATTGCACCATTCGTGTAAAGGGTAAAGGTGAAATGCAGTCGCTCATTAAATCTGAAGACCACAATGCATATGGACAATACGAGGTTCCAGACTTCCTCCGCTGAGATACTGTCAGTCAGTGGACCGTCATGATTTCAACACGATGCTACGATTAAAACAATAAATTTGTTACTATAATAACATTAAAGAAAATAGTGAACAAAGGTTGGATATGAAAGGTAACGATTAGGTAAAGATATAAATCGACATTGTGCTTGTTATCATTCTAAGTAGGATATGTTTGTTGCAGCTAACGTCAATAATAAACGTCGTGAGAACTTCCGAGTAACATATTATTGTACGAATTTCAATAAATAATTAATCTAGTTTTTTGCTGCAAACCCAAAAAATCAAATCAATTTCCTCTTTATTTGGGTAAAATTACATGACAAATACAATCACATTTCCGTAATCCACACTCAAGGTAGCTATAGGGGTGAACGCTTTCTCCAGTATAAGTGGCTGCCTTCTATAGAGAGACGTGCTCAATTATTTGCTTCACGTCTTCGTAGGAAGCCAATTCGACGACAGTCCTATCCACCAAACGTTACTTACCACGTCAATGTATGATCATCTGACTTTACTTTTGATGTTGAACTAGAATCTCATTAATATATGAGCTTATCATATCATATCCCTTTTAGTATTTATTTCTATAATAAAACAAGATTAAGAGTTAAGATGACTCCAACTTACTAGTGGCACCTCTCTAACTATCTATACACCGACCATAGTATAATAATAATACCAATTTGAAAGATTCCGTCTTCCGTCCGAAGAAGTTTTTACTTTGATTGCAGAAAAATACTTTTCCAACTTCAAAAATACAAATCTTATACACTAATAAAGAGTTGCAGTGCCCAAAGCAAACAATTTGTTTCTATTTGTTTTTAAAATCCTTTGTCTTGTACTAAGTATTTTTTTGATATCCAAAATGTATCCGATCTATTGCCAACAATGCACAAATCTTATACTATAAAAATAGAGGTTATCATGTGAGTGTTTCATGGACGATCAAAATCCTGACATTGGAGTAGACATTGTATTTTGCGAGCCTTTGCAAGCATGCTACATTTCTGTTCACGTAATGTTGATTTTCATCCATATTCTACAGACAATGAAATAAAATACTATAAGTATATAATATAAAATATACTATAATATATATATATATATATATATATATATATATATATATATATATATATTGCTTTGTACAGGAATGTTAAACTAGTGCCATACAACTACTCGTACGACGTCGCTATATTTGACAGTTGTGACTTCACAATGTTTATACGTCACAAACTCATAGGGGCGTGACACTAATGGCTGTTTCTTTAAATTAAGGTGGGCGACTAATAAATAGTATACGTCCTTCCATAAATTCATGAACTCGATTGTTAAACATCGTAAATGATGATCCTCTATACAATATTCTCTATAAATTAATTCGTTCTGAAAGTGATTTTGTAATTAGTTGCAATGAAAACATGGACTAAGACTAAATGCAACAATGATATAAAGGCGGTGTTTCAATTAATCGTATCTCAATCTGCTGACAGTCAGGATAAACATTAAGGAACCAGAACAAGATTTCAACTCAATTTCAGATCTACCGGCTGATTAAACGATCCTCTGTAAAATGTCGTTTTTCAAACATGAAACAGTAATGCTTTTCGATATTTCTAAGTTAATTACAAGAGTTTCAAATCCCATGAGAGCTTTGATCGTAACCGTCTAGTCCATAGTACTATATCATGTTCTTCTGATGTTTGTCATGACAGTGACCTTCTTCGCTCGACTCTAATAAACAGCTATATAACCCGTTTTTATAAAATTTCAGCATATAAATGCTTTGAATAATTTGAACATTATTGAAAAATATCGAATTCCACAATTTAAAATGTTTGTTGATGATTATAACTGAAATAGCAAATTTTATCAATATATCAATAAAAGGTCTTCAAATGCCTTTCTGTCTAACAAAAAGGTGCACGTGTAATTAATTAATTACATTGTAAACATATCCATCAGATAGATTTGACTTAAGCAATCTTATGGAATACGATGAGCTCATTTCGACCGGTGTATTGTCCTTTAGAGCATGGTAAACATGTGGAGGTGGATATATATTTATATAACATTACTTCACGTGAGAAACAACTCATTGTGACATATTGTTATTGGCGTGTTGACTAATTTTATTATCATTCCACAGCTGTGCTGTTTTGAACACAATTAAACGGCTGCCCTTAATGTGGAATAGAACTTCAATGTTTTAGGATCAACCGACCGAGCCATTATAGTTCATTCCAGTTCAAATTAATGTCTGTTTTTATCAACTTGCAACTTGTAAAATATGTACAATATCAATGCAAATTGGAAAATACGCAATATACACGGATTTTACAGTCCAGTGCATCCTATCAAAACACTGTGTAACTGATAATGTACGCATGACTGTTAAGTTATATATGTATGACAAAAGCTATGATTGTTGGCATATTGCTGGGACAACTTGAGATTTGTTTTTCTTGCCATACTTGGTATTATGAAGATATACAGAGCCTTCTTGTCGACGAATATGAATTTAAAGCTAGAAAGTGAAAGCATGGTTATTTATAAAATATAATTGACTAAATTTAAGTCTAATAAACGCGGTTACACCCTGTCCTGTTGGAGTGGTTAATTATGATATGTTGTGTACACTGTTTTCCTATCAGATCACTGAGTCAAGGATGGTCACTATATGTGATCTTTTAATTATGTTTAAATAAGTTTTTATTTTCATTTTGCAAGAAAGTATTGGAATTTTATGCTTACTGCGGTGACGTGTATAAACAAGCTATCGAAATACACTGGTTGTGTAAATATCTTCAAATACAAGATTACTCAACAGTGACTCATGCATGCATACATTGTATCGATTGTAATGATACACTCATTTCATTTCGGATGATCTGCATGAATATGAAGTCATCAACGATTTGAGAACTTTATTTCTTCTTATTTGAGAACACATTTAATCAAACCTCACGTATTTCAAATAATTAGTTTCTCGATAATGACCACCTTTTAATATTTTCTCCTGGTATCTCTTAATATTTGATAATATTGATCTGGTGTGAGATGTGCATTAAAAGGGAAGGATGAGGATGACTTGTTAAGTAATACCTTTAAGAATAATACTTCTGTTTAACATATCACGTTTCACCGAGGTAGCCTTTGTAAGTTATTTTCCAGAAAAAAAACGATACAATTATATCAATTATGAACTGGTGTTAAGGTAACTAACCACATGTTCCTTTTCAACCAGAGAAAACAATACTGACAGATATACACACAAATATTTTATGAAACAAATGAGCATCGAAAACTCCCTCCAGGGAGTTTGAGTTGTGTGACTCAAATACGGCAGAAATTTTGAAAGGCAGGTGTGTAATGCAAAATGCATTTTATTCATAAAACATGAACTTTGTTAAAATATTGATTCAAATGTGTTGTGCAACTATCGAAGTGTAATATCGATGAATTTTATCAAATTGAGAATCTTAAAGCGGCGTTTTTTTACAAAATATATTACTGTTACATGTTAAAATCAACATTTCTGTTTGCCAAAAAATATTTGTCGTTTAAAATTGTGGAATCATCTAAATTGCTACCGTTTGAGTAGCGCGTAACCGGAAAAAACATAAGGACTTAAAGAAGAATGAAAGAAAAGAAAAGAAAATGTATCATAACGATGTATGTTTAAAAATGGTATCAAAATGTTACACTTAGAACTGGCTGACCATTGTGTCAATGTACAAACTCAATTTGTCTCTTGCTGCGTGTCTTTATCTGCTTGGTTTGTTTCATACTCAAACTTACAATACCATATCTACGTCAAACTAAAAATGACATACCAAAAACAAGCAGAGACATATAACTCTATGAGCCTCGTCAACACTACCTTTGCCTTATCTCAAAATAATTGCACAAAAAGTAAATCTTATGGCTTTTATCTAACCATTACGAAGACACCATTTAGCGACTGTCATAAATCATGTCCAACATCATTAGAAGATTTACTCTAAAAGAAACATGCAAGGTGGTATCTTAAGTGTAATCATGATCAATTGCATCTCCGTTCTTCTCATTGATTCATGTAAGCTTATATTTTACACGACATATGAAGAGAAAAGAAAAGAAATGTGACAAAAATGGGACACGATTTTCTGAAGGCTAAATGCATCCACGTTTCAATCGCTTTTAATCACTTTTGACTCTCTGAACATAGGAGTTTCGTGTCAAATTAAGCTAACGGGAATCTTCTTTCACCATTAGAGAATGTAACAGCTTTTGTTATTGGAGGAAGGAAACATAACCTCTGACATTAAGGTAATGATAGATAGACACGTTTTTGGAAATAGAATGACACCCGATATGTCTTAAATTGTAAGCCAGATGACAGAAGTATAAAAACACCAACGCTGTAAATTAATATTGACACATCAATACAATAGAAATACAATGAAAAACACTAAACAGACATAGAAGTTAAATAAACACACGTTGTGAGGAATAATGTAAGCAATTTGATTCATTAGAAATATACAAAGATCTGATAAAACATATTCTCTGGGTTATCGCAAGACAAATATAATCCCCAAAATATTAATGAATCACATCGAGGATTTGTTATTAGATGAATCAGACAGTATTGCCAATAAATATTGTCACCGCATGGGGATTTTGCGAAAACTAAATAACACTGTCCAGCAGTAACAGGGGTTAAGTTGGAAGATAGCAGTTAAATAAGGTACGTAGGAAGATAACGTAGTTTGCGAAACAGGACAGTTACGTGACATGGTGTGGAGAAGAACCGTACGTCCAGTCCTAACATCACAACATTCCGGGAAGCAGGACAGGAAGCACATGTGTCTCCGTCAAGGTGAGGTGTGATGAGTTGGGGTTTAAGGTGAGGTGAGGTGAGTTGGGGTTTAACGCCGCTTTCAAGAGTATTTCACTTATATCGCGGCTGCTAGTATTATAGCAGGGAGAAAGCCCGCAACGCCATGTGGCTATACATAGCGGTGAAACCTGCGAGCATCGGCTGGATCTAGCAAACCATGGGTGGTACTACGCTGAAATTCAGTGTAGCATTGCACCCAAACCTTACTGCGTGTAGAACAGTTCTCTACTGCAGACAAAGTTGCCGTGCCCCTGGCGGGATTCGAACCCCGGACATCTTGATCCGAAGCCGAAAGCACTAACCACTGCGCTATCCCGCCCCCTGTCTCCATCAATCAGATCCGTTTACCAAGAGTGCTCCATGATCAACGATCCATTGATCAGAACTCTTACACAGGGAGGATTACTGGCTGGCCAGTCGCAAGCTAGTTATCAATTATACAACATAGACAACCACCTTCTTGAGTTACATATGTCTGTTCTGTTTGAACTGGCTCACAACATGATTGTGTGGGAATGAAGAAACCCACACAAAATGCACATCAAGAATTTACATTTCTTATTCTGTTAGGCAAGAAACAAAACTCATCTATGTCAATTTATTTATCAACTTATTGGGAGTTTTTTGTTATCAACCAGTGAATATTCGTCTGACGCAGATAAATAGGAATAAATATCAGAGCCTCCGTCTCCGGTTAAATCTATTCTTTACATTGCTTACAATAAGGACACATACATACACGGGTACAGAAAGTGGTACTTCTAAACATCAACACATTGCATATGTAAACATTAATACCACCTTATTAATGGAGTATCATTCTTTGAAGCATTTTGGAATTCACTTGATATCGCTGAAGTAAGTAAGGCCCAAGATGATTCTCGAATATCCTACACAATTTACAAAAACAGCTGCTCATTAAAGAAAGAGAGGAAGAACAGCATAGTTGAAATACCAATTAAATGAAGAAATACATGGTTCATGTCATGTAAAATTCAACCATCAGAGAATCGGCAGCGTAACCTCTACACAAGCCCTTTGCCCTCCTGGTCAGTTCTGGTTGTCCATCACTCAGGACAGGAGAACTGTTTCTCAGCCAGAGGAGTGATGGTTCAAGCCAATACAATGCACAACCTAATGGCTTTATGACGAGTTTATGGCACTGGGTTATCGGCAACTATTGATAAAAATACATTTATATACTGACGTCATTTAGCCCCAGTCTCAGTAGAGCAGCACGTGATGATTATAGATTTGGAGGAGAAAATAGGAACCATAACTGCACAGGTGTTAGTCTCTTGCAATAGATCACTAGTTTCATGAATACATAATTGGCGATCGTATGTGTCAAATTGAGACATTTTACAAGACATGAACTATGATTCAACTGCAGTTAAATGCTTTTAAAACTGAATCTGCTTTTACTGAACCACTTTACACAATACTCCAGGAAATAAGAAAAAATTTGAAGAAAAATTTGAATATGAAGTGAACATGCAAAATAATGAAAAGCTGTTGTTACTGATTGACAGTTTTTCATCTGTTGTATTAACTTTGCCTAACAAGATTGAACATTAAACAGAATATTCATCGTCAGAGACTATTTCGTCCAACATCTGATATCAAATATTCATCTTCAAAGCCATTTTATGCTGATTGACTTTCAAGTTGAAAAAAAGGAAAGGGAAATCCTATCAGTTGTAGATAATAGCCGTTTTACATCAATTAAATGTTTCCAAAAGAACTTCAATTAGCTTGAAGTATAGTAACTGGATATATATTGTGTATATAGTATGGAAACTTTATTTAGTATGAAACTAGTTTAGCTTGATTAGTTTTTATATAGATGATATTTTTAAAATGAAACTAATCATATCACATAACCCTCGAATAAACTCAAAATCAAGAACAAGAATAAATTTCAGGTGTATGTAATAAAAATATTTTATTTAGCTGTTTAACTATGACGTTCCTGGAAGAGTAAATTCGGACACACCTGTTTGATGAAGCAATCTGTTTATCAGAATGAATTGTTTGCATGCTAGGGGACATATACTTGTAAGTTGCTGGTAGACGATAATCTTTGTAATGGGAAAAAAAAAATTCGTTTTTCAAGCTCATAATTCCAATCATCGCTGACCGTTAAGACATGTTAGCACCAATGATATACCAGTAAGCCATGCGTGTGACAGAAGGAAAGGAATAACACCGATGGCAAAATAATGCATTGGATTTCTTCACTAAATACCATCAAAATATCGAACATTTTTACACTGTTTAAGCAAACATCTATTGTAATTTGTATGCAAATGAAAACACCCAGTCAACGTTTTATGTAAATATTCAATCAATTTGTATCAATAAACCATGTTTCTGTCAGGAAATCAGCGAACGATCACTTATTCAAGGTGCATGCTCGTGGTAAGGTACTATTGTGACAACATTTCTTCCTCCGCTTTGCTTTTTTAATGGCAAACTAGTAATCTATTGTATCTTCATGACACCATATGGGTAATTTACGGTGTGAAGAATTGTCGTATGTACGTCTTACTCAAAGAGTTACAGGATGGGACTTGGGCCTGGTGGACAATTTTATCAAAGCTTAACTGATATTTTCCACACATGCAGTTATCATCAATAGCACCTTGTAATTTCATCTGATGGTTTTACCAAGTAACCTGATTCATGTACCTTAACACTCACTGACAAGTTCCACATAATGGTCGCTTTATACGTCGCACCATTTTAATTTTTATTCCAATACGGATATGTATGATTCCCAGAAAGAAAATCACATATAACATTTTATAGAACCAGTTTGAAGCTTGTTCATTTCGAGGCTATAAATTAGTTTTGCTTGTTAATATTTTAAAAAATGTTTCTCACCATGGCTATAGTTTATTGTTAACTTTTTGAAAAGAGAGTTTCTCTCGAGTCTACACTAATTGACAATAAATAATGGAACAATGTTACACATACTTATACGGATAATTGTTTTGTTTCCTGTGTACTCTGATCACAGTCCCGAACTACTTTTCACACAAATACCATAGACCCCTATCTAGTGCACATGCATCTTTTCTTTGAGGATGACATTGGATCATCTTGTCACTCCTTGAAGAACTGCAGACATGGGGTCACAGGGTTTTTGATTGAGCATTGTTTGACCCTGATTAGCCTCCAAGAATGTTCGAAAGATAATTGATTGGTTTCAGATCTTGAAAAGACACAGGCTGTCCTTGAAATTGATACATAAGGTTTCCATGGAAACTTAATGTGATGTAGGGCTTGCAGGTTATAATGACCAATAGCGTCAATTGTATCACTTGATGAGAGGAAATAAAACATATAAACAATGTTTTGTCTGGTGTAAGATAATATCAGCTATTAATGCTGATGTACTTTTAACACTATTTTCATATCGTATATATCATTAATAGCCAGTGATAGTTTATTACTAAGTACATATCTGGTTAACCAAATTAATCCTTAGTCTGTCAAGAAAATCGTTTTGAATTTAAAGGCATTTTAGAAAAAAGTCACCTGATGAAATTGGGTAGTTCTTGTGCCCATTCGATAAAAAAACAACGTGTGACGTGTTTAATACCAATGTCTACAATTACCGTTTTATGTCACATTGATGATAAATTCAGATAAAGAGAACGTTACATTCAAACACGAACTTACAGAAATAATGAATCTATATTTTGGGTTTTGTAATCAAAAAATTTGAAATAGTGTCAACAACTTCTTCATGTATTTAAATATGTAAGATACCTCGACAAAAGGACATACGAGTCTTTATGTATTTGCTTTTTCAAAAACTACTTTTTCGAAAGTGGATCTTAAAGTATTATAAGCGTCAGCCATGATGTTATTCTAACACGGAAGATTTATTAAACACCAAACATGTTTCCTGAGTACTATTGTCAATAATTCATTCTCATTTCGTGTCATGTGTAAGCTTATATATTTTTGAATAAGTATAAAGAGTGGGACAAGGTTTAATGCATGCCTTTCAATCGCTCTTGATAAGTTATGATTTTCGGTAGAGTAGAAGTAGGTTAGTTTCAAGCTGAGCTAAAGGGAACCTTAGCTAATTTTAGGTTAATGTCACAGCTCCTCGACTTCCCATTAATTGATAACCAGATATATTGTTTTCGCATAGAGAATGAAAGCTAACTGACACTGACAGGTCTGAGAAAAATCCACGTTGTGATTGAATGCCCCCCCCCCCCCCCCCCCCCCCCCCCCCCGTATTTTTAAGAGGTCACCATAGTAACCTTCACAGAAAACCCTTTATTCCTGCTGGTTAATGTCAGTAGTCCTTCATTCAGGTCAGAGTAAGTGTGTTTCAGTTAGATGATTTATGTTTCGACCACTAACAGTGGACAGCCTAATGGCTTTATGACCAATTTATGGCACTAGTTTGTTGGCAACTAGTAATGAAAATACAGTAATGCATCGACCTCATTTAGACCAAGTGTCAGAATTGGCAGAAGAGAGACAGTTTAGTTCTTAGGAATTAACTACAGTCATGTATACCCATAATGTATGTTTATGTAAGAGATTCTCTGGAACTGGACTATAACGTGGGTATTATAGCCTATTGGCTTGCTATAACACTATCGTCAATCTCTAAGGGAAGTCGTTTCTACAGCTCACAAAGGTGTACACTGTCGCCCAAAATAAATGCTTATCAGATATCTTATCAATTTCGTAAAAAGTAAAATAAACAGATGAGCTATATTATTGCATTATGAAGTTGCACCATTTCTGCATAAACCATTTAGATTTCATGTTGTCATGTCAGATTGCCGACTGTTCAGTTTTCGATCAGTGCTTGAAAAACATTTGACACATATTTTCATACTACCACGAGCAACAATACAGGCACGCATTTGCATTAAAGCAGTGATGACGTTACAGATATACGTGGTTACGGTGCGCAAGTGAATCAACCGGGAATAGCGTTCTTCATTGGGCGTGGTTTTCATGAATGTTATTGACACAGTTTTTTCCACAATTTCAATGGACTTTCATATCAAGTATTGCTGGGACAACTTGAGAGGTTGGTTTTCTTGCCATACTTGGTATTATGAAGATATACAGAGCCTTCTTGTCGACGAATATGAATTTAAAGCTAGAAAGTGAAAGCATGGTTATTTATAAAAATATAATTGACTAAATTTAAGTCTAATAAACGCGGTTACACCCTGTCCTTTTGGAGTGGTTAATTATGATATGTTGTGTACACTGTTTTCCTATCAGATCACTGAGTCAAGGATGGTCACTATATGTGATCTTTTAATTATGTTTAAATAAGTTTTTATTTTCATTTTGCAAGAAAGTATTGGAACTTTATGCTTACTGCGGTGACGTGTATACAAAAGCTATCGAAATACACTGGTTGTGTAAATATCTTCAAATACAAATTACTTAACAGTGACTCATGCATGCATACATTGTATCGATTGTAATGATACTCATTTCATTTCGGATGATCTGCATGAATATGAAGTCATCAACGATTTGAGAACTTGATTTCTTCTTATTTGAGAACACATTTAATCAAACCTCACGTATTTCAAATAATTAGTTTCTCGATAATGACCACCTTTTAATATTTTCTCCTGGTATCTCTTAATATTTGATAATATTGATCTGGTGTGAGATGTGCATTAAAAGGGAAGGATGAGGATGGCTTGTTAAGATATAAGCTTTAAGAATAATACTTATGTTTAACTCAAATACGGCAGAAATTTTGAAAGGCAGGTGTGTAATGCAAAATGCATTTTATTTGTAAAATATGAACTTTGTTAAAATATTGTTTCAAATGTGTTGTGCAACTATCGAAGTGTAATATCGATGAATTTTATCAAATTGAGAATCTTAAAGCGGCGTTTTTTTTACAAAATATATTACTGTTACATGTTAAAAATCAACATTTCTGTTTGCAAACAAATATTTGTCGTTTAAAATTGTGGAATCATCTAAATTGCTACCGTTTGAGAAGCGCGTAACCGGAAAAAACATAAGGACTTAAAGAAGAATGAAAGAAAATAAAAGAAAATGTATCATAACGATGTATGTTTAAAAATGGTATCAAAATGTTACACTTAGAACTGGCTGACCATTGTGTCAATGTACAAACTCAATTTGTCTCTTGTTGCGTGTCTTTATCTGCTTGGTTTCTTTCATACTCAAACTTACAATACCATATCTACGTCAAACTAAATTTGACATACCAAAAACAAGCAGAGACATATAAATCTATGAGCCTCGTCAACACTACCTTTGCCTTATCTCAAAATAATTGCACAAAAAGTAAATCTTATGGCTTTTATCTATCCATTACGAAGACACCATTTAGCGACTGTCATAAATCATGTCCAACATCATTAGAAGATTTACTCTAGAAGAAACATGCAAGGTGGTATCTTAAGTGTAATCATGATCAATTGCATCTCCGTTCTTCTCATTGATTCATGTAAGCTTATATTTTACACGACATATGAAGAGAAAAGAAAAGAAAAGAAAAGAAATGTGACAAAAATGGGACACGATTTTCTGAAGGCTAAATGCATCCACATTTCAATCGCTTTTAATCACTTTTGACTCTCTGAACATAGGAGTTTCGTGTCAAATTAAGCTAACGGGAATCTTCTTTCACCATTAGAGAATGTAAGAGCTTTTGTTATTGGAGGAAGGAAACATAACCTCTGACATTAAGGTAATGATAGATAGGCACGTTTTTGGAAATAAATTGTAAACTAGACATAGAAGTATAAAAACACCCACGCTGTAAATTAATATTGACACATCAATACAATAGAAATACAACGAAAGACACTTAACTGACACAGAAGTTACGTTGTGAGGAATAATGTAAGCAATTTGATTCATTAGAAATACATCAAAGATCTGATAAAACATATTCTTAGGGTTATCGTAAGACAAATATAATCCACAAAATATTAATGAATCACGTCGAGGATTTTTTATTAGATGAATCAGACAGTATTACCAATTGAAACCGCATGGGGAGTTTGCGAAAACTAAATAACACTGTCCAGCAGTAACAGGGGTTAAGTTGGAGGATAGCAGTTGAGTAAGCTGCGTAGGGAGATAACGTACTTTGCGAAACAGAACAGTTACGTGATATGGTGTCAAGAAGAACCGTACGTCCAGTCCTAACGTCACATCACTCCGGGAAGCAGGACAGGGAGCACATGTGTCTCCGTCAAGGTGAGGTGAGATGAGTTGGGTTTTAACGCCGCTTTCAAGAGGAAATCACTTATATCGCGGCCGCTAGAATTATTGCATGGAGAAAGCCCGCAACGCCATGTGGCTATACATTGCGCTGAAACCTGCGAGCATCGGCTGGATCTAGCGAACCATGGGTGGTACTATGCTGAAATTCAGTGTAGCATTGAACCCAAACCTTACTGCGTGTAGAACAGTCACAGCAAAAATGACTGAGTATCCTGCAATCCGGAAACCAACTGGAAACTGGGTAATAGGAGTATCCACTTGGTATCCATCTGCTGAAACTAGGTAACCTGGTTTCCAGCTAGAATCCATTTTGGATTCTATAACATTAAGTATTTCCGTGATGGAAACCAACTGGAAACATTGATTATGTGTTTCATGTTGGTTTCCATTCCTGGAAATTGCAATCAATGTTTCCATGAAATGGAAATCAACATGAAACCATAATCTGAAGTTTCATGTTAGTTTCCATTCCTGTAAATTACAATCATTGTTTCCAGAAAATGGAAACCAACATGAAACTATCAAGTGAAGTTTCATGTTGGTTTCCATTCCTGGAAATCTGCATTGAAAGATTCCATTAAATGGAAACCAACATGAAACTACCACAGCACACATGACTGAGTATCCTGAAATCGGGAAACCAACTGTTAACTTGGTAATAGGGGTATCCACTTGCTATCCTATCACTGAAACTTGGCAACCTGGTTTCGAACTATAATGTGAAGTTTCATGTTGGTTTCCATTACTGTAAATTTACAATTACTGATTCCATTAATTGGAAACCAACATGAATCTATCAAGTGTTATGTAGTGTAATGTAGTGTAATGGAAACAGATAATGAAATAATTAATAACCCGTGTATCCATTTGTTAACAATTTGTTCAAATCAAAAGACCCATAGAAACCAAATTAGTTATCCAATATTTCAAATTGCACGTGTATTCAAAGCAAAGTAATTCAATATCAATTATTATGATAAACATGTTCAAATCAATTATTATGATAAACATGTTCAAATAAATTTTTCAGAAGAAGCTTTAACAAAGAATGGTAAACTATACTTTTGAGAAAAATAAAGTCTTGCAAATGTTATATTTATATAAACAACTAAATAACTGAAACCCTTGATTGATATGATATGATATGTACCGTATTCCTTTTCATTTCGACAATGCCATAACTTATATCAACCATGATATTTTTTTATTGTATTATTTATTGTATTGAGTGTGTAATGTTGGACTTACTATTTAACATCTAAACAATAATATCAATTACAAACCTTAAGATTTAGTGAGCCTTAATTTATCAATTAGATGTAGGTCAAATGTATGGGCCGGCCGTATCGTCGGACGCTCGCTGTCCACCATATGGTGTTATATAACAGCCAGACCATGTGCTCTCTCAGACAAAGAGCTTTGTTCATCATCCACATTTTGGCGCCATTTAATTGCCAGTATGACCCGTGACCAATTGAAGAAACAGAATCTTATCTGCCGGGTGTACATGAACTTCAGTGGCAACAACTATTGTCATTCACGGAGGGCAAAACAACATGATATTTCTACAACTGCATGCAGGTACAGTGCGCATTTCATGTAATACTTACAGTTCATGTTTTTCTTATTGTGTGTGTCCAATATGCTAATGATTGAATAACTAATTAAATAAAGTTGATCAAATACCTTCGAAATATTGTAACATTGAAAATAAAGTAATTGTGTTTCTGAAAGCAGTCAGGGCACACCTTGTATGAAACGTTTTCATTCTTACAGAATAAAATAAATCAAAACTTGCAAAACTGAAGAAGACCTTAAGTTATTTTAAAACGTTAACCATGAGAATAAAAGTCAAAAGTAATACACATACGTCATAACTCTATAAAGACAACCTCATTGATTTTGGACAATGGACTTTTTTCTAAAGTTTTGAAACTAAAATTCACACTGTTCATCTATAACAAATTTATTATTCAAAACAACATCACGTATCTTCCAAATTGATAACAAATATAGGGACAAGGGAATATGTTAGAATGTAAATACCATACGACGTTCAGAATTAACAGACTTCAAATACATTATATATGAGAATATGTACCATTTTACTAAATTATACAAATATCATTATGTAGAGCTATTCTTTTTATTTACTATGCCGCATTATATATCAGACAGATTTTGTTGTGATGTTTGTTATGAAAGCATAATGGAATTTTTTTAATTTATTATGAAACAATGTCAATGTTTATTGTATCAAGACAAACAGTCTCTTCTTTCTTGATTCATTATAACATACGAATACATAAACATTACATTCAAGAGTTGTTGTACTGATGTATATTTTGGAATATCATATTATGACCTTTATTTGGAAAAAAAAAAAAAATAAATAAATAAAATATTATGACCTTTATATTTAGGTAGAATTTGAAATACCCCTTTGATATTCATGTTTCTTTTATTAATTTGATACTTTTATAACATTTCAGCATTCCTGCACATGGGAAACTTGAAGAAGGCGATAGATGACCTCTCACCTTAGCCTATAACAGGTACATGTGTTTCAAAACTTAACCTAAGAACTAATGTGATAATTGCAGTATATAAAATAATAATATCTGGCAAATCAGAATGTATGACTGTGTATCTTACTAAATCACTCCAAATAAGTAAAACTGAGGTTGTACCAATTTCGATTTATGTTGGTCATTAATATCATTTTTATGTTCGTTTTACTTTTACAGCCTAGAAGAACACGAAGGAACCATGTGGTCGGTCAAAGACTTGAAGATGAGCATACCATTTGGTCGAAATATCATTCCAATTTAGGACACAGGCATGTTTTAAGCTGAAGCTGAAGAGTGAAATCACCCCGGAGGATTAGTAATGTAATTAACCCCGGGCCGTTTACCCGAGGAAAAAAAAACCACCTGTTCCTAACATATATTGAATAGTAATGGCCGGCAGCACAGTATAAATCGAGAATATAACCACAGAATTATCAGTGATCCTCTTTCTTAATCAGCAGCAATGCCCTGTTATTTTACCTCGTCATCCAGTTATGGCATTTTGCTGGATGATTTATGAAGTAATTTAAAAAAATGCAATTTGTAAATGTATATCTAGGATCTTCATAAATAAGATTACTATATGGTATTGTGTACTTGATATCATTTGAATTAGATTCCTTAGATTTGATTGTCAGATGTCTTCTCCTAGTCAAGTATTTGCTCTGCAATTGACACTTACGTAATAAACTAAATAATGCAACACACTTGTTTTGTATTACTAGTACACAACGGGGAAAATGTATTTTCTTCTTTTGCAATTAGTTAGATTAACATTCCAAGATTGACTTTGCTATTGGCACTTTATGTAATAAACTTTATAACACAGTACAATTATTTTTGTCATTACTAGAATTATTTTCTCAGAAGCATTATTGCTCTTGATGAAGATAGCAGTTGATGCTGTAGGTGTTAACACTGTATTCATTTAAATCATAACATGCTTGTTATGCGTGTTTAGAACAACATGCAAATGTCAACTATGGACACCAGGTTGAAACCTACAGTAAACCATTACACTGAAACCTACAGTGAACCTTAACATGGAAACCAGACTGAAACCTTCAGTAAACCATTACACTGAAATCACTCTGAAACCACACTGAAACCTACAGTAAACCATTACACTGAAACCAGACTGAAACCTACAGTAAACCTTTATACTAAAACCACACTGAAACCTACAGTAAACCTGAACATGGAAACTAGGTTGAAACCTACAGTAAACCGTAACATGGACACCAGACTGAAACCTACAATAAACCAAAACATGGAAACCAGACTGAAACCTACAGTAAACCTGAACATGGAAACCGAGTTGAAACCAAGTGTAAACTAAGAAATATGGAAACCAAGTGGAAACCAAGTGGAAACTATCACATGGAAACTGAGTTGAAACCTACAAGAAAGTCATTCATGGAAACCAGATGGATACCACTTGGAGGAGTGGGTAATTATTCGCACTGGATACCATCCGGATACTGGTGCAAAATTCAGTTTCAGTGTTGCTGGAAACCACATGGAAACTGTGAACAACTGTCTGGATACCAACTGGAAATAATGGTTTCAATTGGGTATCCTGTAAGTTTCAGTGTTCTGGAAACCAGCTCATTTTTGCTGTGAGTTCTCTACCGCAGACAAAGTTGTCGTGCCCCTGGTTGGATTCAAACCCCGGACCTTTTGATCCGAAGCCGAAAGCGCCAACCACTGCGCTATCCCGCCCCCCTGTCTCCATCAATCAGATCCGTTTACCAAAGAGTGCTCCATGATCAACGATCCATTGATCAGACCTCTTACACAGGGAGGATTACTGGCTGGCCAGTCGCAGGCTAGTTACCAATTATACAACATAGACAACCATCTTCCGAGACACCTTCTGGAGTTACATCTGTCTGTTCTTTTTGGACTGGCTCACAACATGATTGTGTGGGAATGAAGAAACCTATACATTATGCACTTCAAGAATTCACATTTCTTATTCTGTTAGGCAGGAAACGAAACTCATCTTATGTCAATTTATTTATCAGCCAGTGACATTCGCCTGACGCAGATAAATAGGAATAAATATCAGAGCCTCCGTCCCCGGTTAAATCTATTATATACATTGCTAACAATGAGGACACATACATACACTGGTACAGAAAGTGATACATCTAAACATCAACACATTGTATATGTAAACATTAATACCACGTAATGGAGTATCATTCTTTGAAGCATTTGGGAATTCACTAGATATCGCTGAAGTAAGTAAGGCCCGAGATAATTCCCGAATATCCTACACGATTTGCAAAAACAAGCTGCTCGTTAAAGAGAGAGAGGATTAACAGCATAGTTGAAATACCAATTAAATGAAGAACTACACATGGTTCCTGTCATATAAAATGCAACCATCAGAGAATCGCCAGAGTAGCCTCTACACAAGCCCGTTGCCCTCCTGGTCAGTTCTAGTTGTCCATCACTCAGGACAGGAGAAATGTTTCTCAGCCAGAGGAGTGATGGTTCAAGCCAATACAATGCACAACCTAATGGCTTTATGACGAGTTGATGGCACTGGGTTATCGGCAACTATTGATGAAAATACATTTATATATTGACGTCATTTAGCCCCAGTCTCAGTAGAGCAGCACGTGATGATTATAGATTTGGAGGAGAAAATAGGAACCATAACTGCACAGGTGTTAGTCTCTTGCAATAGATCACTAGTTTCATGAATACATAATTGCCGATTGTATATGTCAAAATGAGACAGTTTACAAGACATGAACTTTGATTCAACTGCAGTTCAATGCTTTTAAATCTGAATCTACTTTTACTGAACCACTTTACACAATACTCCAGGAACTAAGAAACAATTTTGAGAAAAAAAAATGGAATATGCAGTGAACATGCAAGATAATGAAAAGCTGTTGTTACTGATTGACAGTTTTTCATCTGTTGTATAAACTTTGCCTAACAAGATTGAACATTAAACAGAATATTCATCGTCAGAGACTATTTCGTCCAACATCCGATATCAAATATTCATCTTCAAAGCCATTTTATGCTGATTGACTTTCAAGTTGAAAAAAAGGAAAGGGAAATCCTATCAGTTGTAGATAATAGCCGTTTTACATCAATTAAATGTTTCCAAAATAACTTCAATTAGCTTGAAGTATAGTAACTGGATATATATTGTTTATATAGTATGGCAACTATATTTAGTATGAAAATAGTTTAGCTTGATTAGTTTTTATAAGGATGATCACTTTAAAATGAAACTAATCATATCACATAACCCTCGAATAAACTCAAAATCAAGAACAAGAATAAATTGCAGGCCAGGTATGTTACCTTAAAAATACATGTGGAAATGTCATGAGTTGTGAAAGTGTATGTAATACAAATAATTTATTTAGCTGTTTAACTATGATGTTACTTGTTTGACTAAGCCATCTGTTTATCAGAATGAATTGTTTGCATGCTAGGGGACATATACCTGTAAGTTGCTGGTAGACGATAATCTTTGTAATGGGAAAAAAATAGTTAAGTTTTCAAGCTCATAAATACAATCATCGCTGACCGTTAAGATATGTTAGCACCAATGATATACCAGTAAGTCATGCGTATGACAGTAGGAAAGGAATAACACCGATGGCAAAATAATGCATTGGATTTCTTCACTAAATACAAGCAAAATATCGAAAACAGTGCTCCATTTTTACACTGTTTAAGCAAACATCTATTGTAATTTGTATGCAAATGAAAACACCCACTCAACGTAAATATTCAATGAATCTGTATCAATAAACCATGTTGTTCCTGTCAGGAAATCAGCGAACGATCACGTATTCAAGGTGCATACTCTTGGTAAGATACATTTGTGACAACATTACTTCCTCCGCTTTGGGTTTATGACAAACTAGTAATGTACTGTATCTTCATGACACCATATGGGTAATTTACGGTGTGAAGAATTGTCGTATGTACGTCTTACCCAAAGAGTTACACGATGGGACATTGGCATGGTGGACAATTTTATCAAAGCTTAACTGATATTTTCCACACATGCAGTTATCATCAGCAGTACCTTGTAATTTCATCTGATGGTTTTACGAATGAAAAACCACCAGCATATTACATGATTCACAAAAGCAATTTATTTCTCTTGCATAAGTGAGTTACCCTTGTATGATCTTTCTCATCAGACAGAGGATGGTATGTTTTCAAAAACTGTTTGGAACTCATTGATTCTGGTAGATTGTTACTTTAATATGAACCCTTTGACGGATGCGTCTATTCAATCAAATTCATGCTCAAGGCTAAATATCTTAAGACGTTATTTTCAAATATTTTAAAAAGTTATATTTTAAGAATCAGAACTTTAAAGCACCTATATCGAACTTTTTTTCTCCAGAAAAGGTGTCCTTAAAATATCAAAATGAGACTCACCCTCTTAATTCAGTATGTTAAGGTGTATTTGATATCAGTATAGTTGTTGCAGTAGAAACAGCCAGGTTTTATCCTTTTTGTAATTATGGGTAGCACGCCGTTCTTGCTGAAATAAAGTGCTCTCACAAACAGGTAAATATATGTTACCAATGGCTAATTAATACTCCTTAATCAATAAAAAGAATTCTAAAACGAATATACATGGTTCGGGTCCATGCAAATCCATTTTCCCATCGAGCGGCCATTTTAAGGTGGTCACATTAAAATGGCAGCTTGAAGGTAGTTAAAGTAAACTGATTCATGTAGCGATACCTTTACAATCACATAATGGTCGCTTTATACGTCGCACCATTTTAATTTTTATTCCAATACGGATATGTATGATTCCCAGAAAGAAAATCACATATAACATTTTATAGAACCAGTTTGAAGCTTGTTCATTTCGAGGCTATACATTAGTTTTGCTTGTTAATATTTTAAAAAATGTTTCTCACCATGGCTATAGTTTATTGTTAACTTTTTGAAAAGAGAGTTTCTCTCGAGTCTACACTCATTGACAATAAATAATGGAACAATGTTACACATACTTATACGGATAATTGTTTTGTTTCCTGTGTACTCTGATCACAGTCCCGAACTACTTTTCACACAAATACCATAGACCCCTATCTAGTGCACATGCATCTTTTCTTTGAGGATGACATTGGATCATCTTGTCACTCCTTGAAGAACTGCAGACATGGGGTCACAGGGTTTTGAAGAGCATTGTTTGACCCTGATTAGCCTCCAATAATGTTCGAAAGATAATTGATTGGTTTCAGATCTTGAAAAGTAACAGGCTGTCCTTGAAATTGATACAGAAGGTTTCCATGGCAACTTAATTTGATGTCGGGCTTGCAGGTTATAGTGACCAATAGCTACAATTGTATCACTTGATGAGAGGTAATGAAACTTTTAAACAATGTTTTGTCTGGTGTAAGATAATATCAGCTATAATAGCTGATGTACTTATAACACTATGTTCATTCATTTCATTCGTATATATCATTAATAGCCAGTGATAGTTTATTACTAAGTACATATCTGGTTAACCAAATTAATCCTTAGTCTGTCAAGCAAAATCGTTTTGAATTTAGAGGCATTTTAGAAAAAAGTCACCTGATGAAATTGGGTAGTTCTGGTGCACATTGGATAACAAGATAACGTTTGAAGTGTTTAATACCAATGTCTACAATTACCGTTTTATGTCACATTGATGATAAATTCAGATAAAGAGAACGTTACATTCAAACACGAACTTACAGAAATAATGAATCTATATGTTGGGTTTTGTAATCAAAACATTTGAAATAGTGTCAACAACTTCTACATGTATTTAAATATGTAAGATACCTCGACAGAAGGACATACGAGTCTTTATGTATTTGCTTTTTCAAAAACTACTTTTTCGAAAGTGGATCTTAAAGTATTATAAGCGTCAGCCATGATGTTATTCTAACACGGAAGATTTACTAAACACCAAACATGTTTCCTGAGTACTATTGTCAATAATTCATTCTCATTTCGTGTCATGTGTAAGCTTATATATTTTTGAATAAGTATAAAGAGTGGGACAAGGTTTAATGCATGCCTTTCAATCGCTCTTTGATGTTTTTGCGGCCTTCGTGTCGTGTTATGTTTTTCAATTGCAATTTTCTTTTTTAAATTAGGCAAATAAATTAAATATCTCGCCGCTAATGGCTGTAATACTGCCGAAGCGGCGTTAAACAATAACTCACTCACTCACTCACTCAATCGCTCTTGATAAGTTTTGATTTTCGGTAGAGTAGAAGTAGGTTAGTTTCAAGCTGAGCTAAAGGGAACCTTAGCTAATTTTAGGTTAATGTCACAGCTCCTCGACTTCCCATTGATTGATAACCAGATATATTCACAGAAAACCCTTTATTCCTGCTGGTTAATGTCAGTAGTCCTTCATTCAGGACAGAGTAAGTGTGTTTCAGTTAGATGATTTATGTTTCGACCACTAACAGTGGACAGCCTAATGGCTTTATGACCAATTTATGGCACTAGTTTGTTGGCAACTAGTAATGAAAATACAGTAATGCATCGACCTCATTTAGACCAAGTGTCAGAATTGGCAGAAGAGAGACAGTTTAGTTCTTAGGAATTAACTACAGTCATGTATACCCATAATGTATGTTTATGTAAGAGATTCTCTGGAACTGGACTATAACGTGGGTATTGTAGCCTATTGGCTTGCTATAGCACTATCGTCAATCTCTAAGGGAAGTCGTTTCTACAGCTCACAAAGGTGTACACTGTCGCCCAAAATAAATGCTTATCAGATATCTTATCAAATTTCGTAAAAAGTAAAATCAACAGTTTAGCAATATTATTGCATTAAGAAGTTGCACCATTTCTGCATAAACCATTTAGATTTCATGTTGCCATCTCAGATTGCCGATTGGTGAAACAAATGTTCAGTTTTCGATCAGTACTTGATAAACATTTGAAACATATTTTCCTATAACCACGAGCAACAATACAGGCACGCATTTGCATTAAAGTAATGCTGACGTTACAGATCTACGTGGTTACTGTGCGCAAGTTAATCAACCGGAAATAGCGTTCTTCATTGGGCGTGGTTTTCATGAATGTTATTGACACTGTTTTTCCACAATTTCAATGGACTTTCATATCAAATAGGGGTTTCTTTAGGCCGACAGTGTATTTCCGAAATATAGGCAAAACGATCAGCGATCTCGTATGGTGTCTTAACTATTTGTTGACATACTCACTTTAGCAAACATAAATTATGTGCAAATGACCACAACTACTCAAGGAGTATTTATATTTATAAGTAAATATTTCTTTACTAGAGGTCTTAGGGTCTCGTCAATATACGTTTACTTTTACTTAGGTCTATTTACCCAAGGAGTATATTTACTCACGTTAGCCAATGCGTTCACATGCAACCCTCAGTAAAATCTTTTTGACACTGATTAAGCAGAAGTTTACTGTAACACGCATGCACAAGAGGAATTGAATTTCAATTTGAACACAATAAACTGCTATTAAAATGTGGACAAGTCAGTCAGCATAAGGCATATTTTGTATCTGACAGCACATCAGCAGACAATGAGTTCATCAAGGTTCATGATTGAGGCAAGATACATCAGTGGCAGGGTTAGTTCTTCTAGCCTCCATAATTCAGCTTATTGCTTATTTACTGACAAACTAGAAATCTATTATAGTATACGTGTAAATCATAGTCTTTTTAAATAGTATAATGCATATGTCTTCATTATAAAATGTTCCAACACAAATGAAGTTTAATTTACTTTGATATTCCTCGCCTCAAATTGCAGGACGATATACTGGCACTCCTTCCTTCTCTGATGATAAACTTCATCAACTTCACCATTTTACCTTGTAATTTCGTCAGATTTTTACGAATGAAATACCACCAGGAATTCATATCATTCATCAAAGCAATTTATGTTTCTCTTGTAAGTGAAATCTCTCTGCATGACCTTTCCAATCTAACTGATCATGATATGTTTTCGAAAGTCTGACAGAACTGAATGCTTCTAGTGGTATGTTACAAGATCGCTTGTCATAGATGTCATATTTTTGCTAAAGACTAGATATGTGATAGTTTGTTTGTCTTGAAAACGTATCGATGATTGTCAGGTTTAACAGCACAGTAAATCAAACTGAGTGAAATATAAATTTGTTTAAGGTTTTTCAGATTGTTATTTAACTTATTTAACAAACGATTATAGTTTGAGGTGAATGTTGCTGGTTTGTATGACAAGGATGTATGTACTGTGTCTAAAAAAAGTCTACAGGTCTTTGTGACTCCTCTTTAAACGCCACGAAATTGATTCTGGAGTCCCCTTATGGCATTTAATAAGAGTATGTGTAGATGCAACAGTGCATACACGTGGTATTCTTGTTCTGACTTATTTGTCTTAATCAATGTCTCATACTCTGTCAAATAGAATTTGTCTCTGTAGATATGTTCTACGTATCACCATTAAAGGAGGTCTATGGGGGCTAATGAGGCCGCTGATGGCGAACGTGTTGCGTGCTGGTGACATGGTCACGTGACTCGGACTGGACGCAGACCCATCGATGTGGTCATCGAGACGTTTTGCGTGTATGTTCGTAGTCTCAATTAAATATTTTGATGCAAATAATAATTAAAGGTAATACATAATATGATTTGATACTCATTCGTTTTAAAGCCGCCTAGATTTCAAGTGTATTTGGTGTTGAGACGATCTCTTCTTTTGAGAATTTCATTAATTAGTATTTACTATAAAACTGGTATATCGATTGAGCTAAAGACATAAAATTCACTTGGTTTAAAGCGGTTTGAAAGATACAATCAGAAATAAGTTATTGTATTGCATAATTTGCATAAACGGATTACACAGTTTATTGGGAGACTATGATTTTCTTTGATATCGTTTATCACGCACTTCACGGGTATATTTGTGTCACTCGTCTGAATACAGTGCATACCCCCTGTCATAAACCAAAATAAGTCTCTTCAAACTATGATTGTTAACAACTTTTGCCCCCCTTAAAACATAATTCTGGAAATTGGAAATCTTTGTCTAGGGGTAAAACTGTAAGGATTCACAATTTTTATTTCAATAAATCTTGCAATATATTGTGTGAACTCTATATTCAACTTCTATACTTCTTTTTGCAGTTTAAACATTACACATTTAGTAAAAAGCCTTTTGAATCTTTCGGAAAACAGACCATAAGTCAATATGGTAAGTTAAGTTTGATGGCATACATTTAGAAAACATTTGTAATACAGGTCAACACATATCCTTGCACTCCATAAGAATGTTGTAACACGTTAAGCTGGTTATTATGCCTCAAAGCAAGATGTATGAATACATTTAACTAAACAAAATGTGTTGCGATATATTGCTCAGCCTTAATAACCGGACCCCATATGTACAACCCGGCCATCCGCATGGTAGTTTTTTCAAATCTTCTCTATGTATTTCATTGCAAATAACGATTTGCTTAACCGCATGTCTTGCTATCTGGACGATTTTCAACTGAAACCAGGTTGTGCGGATGTTGAACTGTATATCTAAGTTTACTTTGTAACTTGATTATAGCCACGATTAACTAGAAATCATACTGTGAATCGTGGGCTCTTTGGTCTTAAATGAGGAAATGAGATGAACTTTTGCAACATATACACTTGGAAATTAATTAAGCAACACCCATTTTTTTAAACAGAAAAATCGTTCTGATTTGAAAGAAGACAATATGTCAGGAAAACAGTAATTTTAGGAAGAACAAACATATAGCAGTGTTGAAAGGAAAGGTCACTCAAATAACCGTTCACTGTCATTTGGATAACGGCTGTTACAATAATTTGGTATTTTGGTGTCAACGTTCAGGTCCCAGTATGAAATCAAATGAAAGTCAATATTTGTTGTTGTAAAGTGATTCGTTGCATTCTTTCAAGTGAAGTGATTACAGTTTACTAGGAGACTAGGTGATAAAATCGATGAATTTATTCGAACAATCCCAGAGCACCAGGTTTGAATTTAAAAATTAAGGTGTTGCTTACTTAATTTTCAAGTGTATATTTCAACTTCAGAGACTTTAGCTTTTGCAGGTAATTCAAGGAAAGGCATATTTTTGTTACATTTAACATTTGATGTTGATACCTGACACATCAGAGACTGCAAAAATAAATATATAACACCGGCACATATGATGTTTACATAACATATGTTGGAAGATAATTGAAGAAGATGAGATATAGTTTTGAATGTCTCAACTGTAGAAGTAGCTGTATATTACTCATAGCGTCGTATAGATATATGCAAACGAACAGCGTAAAACGGTAAAATGACACAAAATAATGCCTTCTAAATAATGCTCTCACTTAAAATAAATGTTAGTTTGTAATTATCTTAGTTTTCAATGTTGTAATACGTTTCCAAATATGGTCTGCAAATGAAAATATTTAACGTAAGGACGGCGAATTCGAACTCGTTTCCTGTCGCTTTCGTGTAATCATGACTGTGGGTGATATTTCAATAAGGGACGAGAGTTGCTTCCCTTCCACTCGGTTGCAAATGGCGACTTACAGATCACCGAGAGAGTCTAACTGAATAGTAAGCTGTTAACTCTAAAATCCCCTTTACCCAAGTCACATGCATGGAACAGTAAAGATGGAGGCTCGTTAAATAAATATGTGACTCCAACTGTTTTTGGTCCCTGTGAATATTAACAAAGTTTTTGCTGGGTGAACTCGCGTTGAGCATGATGTTTGTTACTTGATCACAATAAATGTTGCCGCACTATGCATTGCACAATATTTGTTTTGTCATTTCTCAAATTAATGTATATGAAATGAAGCATATGCATGTATATTTACATTGAAGCTCTATCCGTCATTACAGGCGTTCGAAATGATAACGCGTGAGAGGTCATTTTTATTTTCAAAAGAAGTTCCGTCACTTGACCTATGTAATTTGCATCTTTATCCGTGCATGATCCCAACTGATATCCACAATAGCCGTCGCCTTTATACTGCCAGGAAAACCATCCATTGTATGATAAATGTTAATACCGTATGTTTTAATGGTATGTATCTGTGTTCTTATGCATCATTTTATGTCAGGCTATCTTATTGTAACTAAACAGTTACAATATAACAATTCATCAAACAAGCAGCTAGCTTTCATTCCTTGGATCTCTGGCGTGTCTGCTCTCTCAGTTCGCGAGCTCGGCTCTCTTTCCTTTGTCAGGTATAAGCGCATCCTTTACAATGTATGCTTTCAGATTCTATGTATTTAACCATCACACATAGTTCATAACGTTTTTATCACCCAAACATCCCTCACAAGTTAGTTTACTTACCACTTAGTTCATGCCATAACATCTAAATAGGAACATAAACCAATGCTTAAATCGTTAGGGGTATGTGAGTATGATGTATGGATGTGTGATAGTTATAAATATCATATGCTAAAGGTAAGGTTGTCTGTTACATTTGGTGACATTAATAACATGTAATGGTAGTTATATTCATAAATAAGCATGTTTACAGAACAGGTTTATATGATCTGTAGGGACATATATTATCACATGCTATTATGGGTGGTATTTCATATCAATACTGTAGCTAAGAACATGAAGATTTTCTGGATAACAACTTCTTTAATGTGAAAATACACGGCGTTTCGGAGTACATACTCACTCCTTCATCATGTGGGATGTAAGGAAATAACAAAATATGGTACATTTATAAAGCAAACAAAACAATGGTGAGGAAACTCAATCAGGGGGGATTAACATGCATGAGAATGGTATACAATGGGGATTTGTAATACAAACATGATGGAGATGAAGTATGAGAATGATGAGGATTTGCAATACAAACATGAGGGGGATTAATAAACAAACAATGGCCTGTAGGCTTTATTGAAGATGTAAATAAACGCACATGATGAAACGAGTAGGCCAATTGGCCATTGCTTGTTTATTAATCCCCTCATGTTGTATTGTGCCGGGGTGTTCATAATTTCAAGGCTTATACATGTTTGTATTCCATGATGTACTCATATTTAGATGTATTATCCCATGTCAATAATTACCTGTGCAATATACATGTCATGATGTGATATGTAACGTCACACGTCGATAATCTGCAGGCACCTCAATACAACATATTTGATATGTTTACATTTGCATATTACATCCATTTCATTTGTAACTTAAGTTAATGTATACTTGTGACAGATCGATGTTAAGGGATTGAATTGTTATATCTGTGTAATGTGTAACTGTTTTACTATGTAATATCAATTACCATTTCATTTATCACTCATGTATTTCAGTCCATTTTGTCGAAAATGTAAATTGTTCCTGTTTGTCAACAATTCAATAATAGGTTTCGGACTTATCTCGACATGTTATGTGCTTTCCAGTCTATGTACACAAATAGTGGATTTATAATGTTTGTGTTCTTTACAGTGTTACTAATTAGGTTTGTTCTGCATTAGGTGAATGGCAGGTCCGAGGTTCCAATATAATAGACCGAGGACTTATAACTCAAGTTTTACAGAAATACTTAATTAATATCCTACCTCTTAATGCATTGCTTGAACCATAGAGTTATTTTATTTATGTATTGATATCAATATTTGATTGGAGATTTGTGAAATGACATAACTGTTCTATGTTTTAAAGCCATAGCTCCTGTTCAGCGCATGCTCAGGGATTCTCTCTATTGGTCCAGTTTTGTCCAGTATTGACCCATTTGCTGAACAGTAGAAAAGGCCGTGAATACTGTTAAGTGCCATTCAATTGATTAATTAACAACTGTCGTTATTGATTTACGTTAACAGACACAGACACAGACACAGACACAGAATGCCATACAAGCAGTTTATTCTTCAATCATTGAATATAAAACATATCCTCATGAATCCTCATTTACGAACAGGTGGAATTCATTCTTGTCTTTGCGGATTATGTGTTCATATAATAACTGAGAACCATGACAATAAGAATCAGACGGGACACCTGGTAATCTGCGTTCACATTTATTATTTTATAAGGAGATTGCAATTTATGTTTAGAGATACATGCACTCTGCAATAAATATATTATTGGATTAAAAATAACCATGCATCCTCTTTAAATAATAGGTGTGGTACATTCTTGTCTTACATTTGATTACATTTACAATAATATATCAGATACACATTTATTATTTGTTTATATATTTTTATCAAGGATATTGTAATTTATGTTTAGAGATATATACACTCTGCAAGAAACATATTCTTTGGTTAATATTACCATGCATCCTCTTTAATTAATAGGTGTGTTACATTCTTGTCTGGCTGATTACATGTACAATAATTTATCAGATAGACGCTCGCATAAGTCAAGCTGATATAAACATTTACTCTATGCCCGACCCTGTTAGTATAGTGGTAGGGTGATATTTGTCAGATGATGCAGTTTTAGGATCTACACATTGTTCACTGATACAACAAGTCTGGCCACTTTTGTAGAGAAGGTTTACATACCGAGACCTTGTATTTATGGTTCAGAAATCTATGGATAAATGTGCACGATCTACAGATTACATAAGCATACACCAACACGAAAGTAACATGTCAGAAGAATATCATGTCATCTGTTAAAATACTCATCAGACATTTGTTTGTATACGTTTTTACTGAAGCCAATACATATACGATGATAATTGATCTTTAACCATCTTTTATAACATTATCTATGTCAATGTTGTTTGTGTTTAATGCAATTAATTTTATTGCCACATCATCACATATTAAACTAAATGTAGGGTAATGCAATACTAAGTTTGCTATATATAATGACAATCTAACACTGTGTACGTACTGGAAACGCCTCTAGTATCGGTGAGATTAGTTTGATCTTTCTTTGCTATCGATAGTAAACTGTTCAACGTTTTGGCGGAGGTACAACAAACGAAAGGGGTCATATATTAGTATCTAGATTATTCATGCCAAGATATGAAGCCAGAGTGTCATAACATACGCATTGAATTGAAGGAATGCATCAGGAGCATAAACAGTATTACTTTCCTTTCAATATCACATCTCCAGATACTTCTTTTTAGTACCGGGTAAATAAAACTAATTTTTCTCTGGCATTGTCCTGTCACTTTTATAATGCACATAATAACTTGTCTCATATATTTTGAATTAGCTGCAACATCATTGCTAAACCAAATCATTGACAACTGCGTATCTGAGAAGAAATGCACACATGTTTTTCGTGTTAAACACTTTTTTACTTATCAGTTAATTGTTTCCTCACAAAAAAAGTAAATAAAATAACCACCGTTACCACCCTTATCTTTCATTTTAACTTTTGATAAAACTTGTCTCAGGAGGTTTATAAACCAGGACGAATCTTTCTACATTGACTCTTACCACTGGGTCATACTTTAAGAATATTTATTTATCAATGGCTCATACATTCGATTTTGTGTGAAAGACAAAAATGCAAACGAAATGGCAAATGCATTCCAAATATGTTCCTATTATTATTATGTTAGTAACTTTCAGGTATACGATATAAGGTATAAGATCGTGCAAATAACAAAGTGCAAGTTCGTAAAATCAAGCTGTAGAGCACTATAATAACCTTCTTGAAATCCGTGTCTTGATACTTTTCTGTGTATCAGGTCCTAATTTGGGGCTTAATCACTAACAGATGTTCACTTTCATACATTTTGTAAGTACATTTTAAAGATTTTCACGATGAGAGACATTTGGCAGAATAAACTTATTTCCAACAAATCACCGATGTAGGTTAATAGAAAAACTCATCGTTTCAAGTTACAAGATCTGACAAACTTAAGTTTGCACACTCAATGTCACTTATTAACGAATTATATAAGTACATGTACCTTCTTTGCTTATTTCCCCCGTAGACACCTAAATGCACTAACGAGATCACACAACTGGAAAGAGGACCTATTTACGAACACCCATTAAAAGCAGACGCTAGGCAACGTGAAGCTAAATAGATTGCTAATGCACTATAGTATTGAGGATGTTGCAGTATGTTCTCCTTAGTCCCGTTTTGGAAATCTGAGTCAATCCACTTAACCGAACTAAACTAACCTTCATATTGTTATTGTTGAAACCTGAGATCTGCCAAGGACAGGACATTTTGTAAGTTATCAATACATGTGAATCTTTAACAAACATCTGAAGCAGACTTCATGTTTTGTGTTTGTGTTAGTAAATTTATGGATGAAGCAATGTTCTTGAAGGACTTCTTGCTAATGCCTTTTACTAACTAGAAGAGCGTTTGCGGGACACCGCAAAAGCAGAGCCGCTCCGAAACTTTGGGTCTTGCCTTTCCCTGTTCCGCCTTTTCCTCAGCATAAATAAAACGGGAATTGATTTTGACAAATTTGTTTTCATTATTCAAGTTATTCTAACAAGTTGAATCATCACTGGGGTCACTTTTCACAACTTTGTTCTTAAAACCTATTTCTGATTTCAAAATTGGATCAAAAGATTAACATGGCCTTATGATATATTGACCTTGAATATGAACATGTAAAAAAAATTCCCCAGGGGCATAAGTAAGAAGTTATGTATATGAGTTCTCAAAACCTTCTAGGAAAAAAGTTATAGTGAATACAAAACGCGGCGGCGGCGGCGACGGAAACTGCGCAAAAACTGATAGCAGCTCCGACTTAGCTGCTAATTATGGGGTTGCAAGTTCTATTTTACACTTTCTGTTCATGTTTACCTACACACGGGAGACATAAGTATTTAGCCTCAATCCTTTCTTCCTTCCATAATTCCACTTTTCTGTCCTTCCCAAATGTTTTCGTATGCGGGATATATCTCAAAACTGTTTAATACTGTTTAGGTTTGATTAAATTTGTAGCGGGGACATCACAGTGGATCACATCATATCACATGCAGATATTTCTAGTTAAGTATTAGATAATGCTGTCATGCGTACTGATGTAATGTAGAGATCGCTGTGTAATGAATGCCATTTACTAATTGTTTCTTTCTGCACATTAAAACCTTCATTATTCTGATTCTAAAACGCAGCTAGTGGAAATTAAATAGATATAAATCTATAGGGTTCATAATTAGGAACCTGCTCCGCGTGATCACGCATTGGTAGAAATGCGAAGATATAAATCCCTAAAGTATTTGTGTATTTAATTATCCTTAACAGGAATACTTCTCAATTAACCACGGTAATTGCACCTTCCCTACTTCATATGCAGACTACACTAAATACACAACGTATTACTAATGGATCCATTTAATTGATTTCCTGTTCTCATTAAGATGACGAGAATAAGTTTCAGTGGTCATCAAGACACTTTTATATAAGAATTACTACATGTATTACTTCTCTTAGATATATTATGAAACATAATCTGTACATGTCCTACAGATACTCACTTTGGCGACACTTTCGAGTTCATAAGGTATACACACATGTAAAATATAGTCTTTATGAAACTCCCTGAAAGAAATTCATTTTAAATGGGTTTCTTTTTTATTTAAACATATTTATTCAATTGACAGGAGTGTGCACAAGTTAACACTCTCCTTTTAAATGTCTCAGACAATGACTATGACAATCAAAATGGCCCAAAATAACAAAAAATAAACTTGTTATCGTAAATTATTAAAACTGCACCTTCTGGATTGTAACCTACTGGAAGGTAAACGACTGTTGGAAAAAAGTTTAGGAATGTGGTCAAAAGAATGTGTCCATCTAAAAATGTTATTAAAAAGGAATTCAAACATTGCAAGAGATCAAATATAACCAAAAGCATATCTAAAGCTTTAACGCATATAGCTCGTCGCGGCCTCAGTCGCCAAGCTCTATGTGATGGATCTATTTGCGGTATTTCAGCATCACAAGGCGTCGTCCATCAACACCAATCTGTCGATCTTTCTTCCTGTTCTCAGGAAGAGATCGCCAGGGGTGAACGTGTCAGTCCTCAAGGTCCTCATTAAGACTGTCCGCTCCGTGGACGTAAGCACCGCCTTCACGAATGGGACCTGTTGTACTCAACCACCTCTAGTCTGAGAGGTAAAAACCGCTCCACAACGTTTGCCTACTCCATGGTCATCTTTTGGTAGCCGTAGCCTCCATAGTCCGGGTCTGCAGACATACCTTGGTTTAGCTACCTATTTGTGGGTAGTACCTACCCTTAGGGCGTCGGAGGACTCAAAGGTTAGCTTATATTCATGTGTCCTCCGTCTCACTCCTACCTTCATGAGATCCGAGCAGTCTCTGTCAGGATGTCTTAGCCTTGCTGCTTCGGTGCATCGGATGACATGCCAGGGTGTTTTCGTGCTTCGAAAGTATTTGCCAACATTATCCCTTAGAAATCTCTACGGCAGATCTCGAAGCGTAACTGTAAAAGGTTAGGTTAAGCTATGCGAGTCCATTTAAGGAGTTCTGATATGGGCATTCTGGTTGTTTTTAATTGTTTGATCAGATGAAACAGCACCCCAAATGTCGATTTGTAATTGTCTTCTGACAAAGAAACGGTTAATGTTATTTCCATTCGTGAAAGTCGTGAATGTTTCTAGATGAAATATTTTGTATATAATTTTACATAGTACTGATGAACATAATTTGCCATTATTGAATGATTGGAAATGGTATAGTACTCCAGACTCCACTCCACTCCACAATTATCCATGGCTATTATCCAACGAACTAATGAGTTTGAGATTGCGTATCTGGCATCTAAGTGAACTCAAATTCACCATTAAGCCACAGGATAGTTGACAATCATTTCTACAAGATACTTACACCAAACTGTTGATTATTCTCAGTTGAGCCTGATTGATCGAATGAAACATTATGTCTGGAGGCTGACAGTTAAGTTTCTGATCATTCAATGCCTACAGTTTGCTATTTCAGGTGTGTAACCATTTGGAGATTATCCCGGGGACGTAATGTTTTAAATGTGAATTGTATTAGTATATATCGTATGAACATGAGACATTCGAATGTTTCAGTTTATATTGATGTCTTTGTATCTTGCACAATTATTGTCCGCAGGAGCTTTCTGTTGACATTATCCCTATTTTATATTAATGGTATTATTAAAATTCCAAATCGATTACAAAATACCATCTTCTCCCTCACTTGTACAAAAATAAGTCTTTGAAGGTTGGCATTTAAATGAACCCATTTATGCATATCGTCACAATTTTGGGACGGGTACTTCAACTCGTCTTCTATTTGTTAAACAGTCACCACTAATACGTTTAAATCGATCATCAGTTTGTTTATCTGGGGTCATCAAACGTTTGATTTTGATTGCAAACATGTCAAAAGAATTTCCAGGGGTTATGATTAACAAATTATTAATGCAATTCTTAAAACCTATTTCTGATTTCAAAATTTAGTCGGGGCTGCTAATAAACTAAAGAGTTTCTTTTGATCAATTCCATTATATGAATGGAGATTGGTGAACTGAAATCACTGTCGAATGGTTTGAAGCAAGAGCTTCTGTATTTCATAAGGTTTGTATCTGGCAATGTCAGAAGCGCATTAACCTACCTTTTCTCGTATTGACCCAGTTGCCGGACCGTAGTCTGGGCCGTTAATACTCATGCAAGGAGTATTATCTTGCATCATTGAATATTACGAAGAAGGATATCATCAAGTTTTGAGATAGCTGTGGACGAGACACCTTGGAATCTGTAATCACAATTATTATTTTAGAAGGCGTCTGCAAATAAACTCTGCATAGAAACATATCTTTGATTACGAAATATATTAACATGCATCCTCTTTAACTCAAAGGTGTTGCTCATTAATGTCTGGCTGATTACATGAACGATAATTTATTAGACACACAATAAATACTATCTATCAAGCTGATATAAACATTTACTCCAACCCTGTTATCAATTGTTTGAGAGGCATCCTAGAAGTTGGTATGATGAAGAAGACAAGGGATTTATGGATGATCAACTTCTTTATTAACAATAGCGACGTTTCGGTATAGATCCTTATACCATGTCAAGCATATGGGAGAAATGATAAAAACAGGAGGTAAAAACATGATACATGTTGGTATGATAATAATATAACAAGGCAAAAAGATGAGATAACAATGACATGAAGGGTAGAAACAAGTGAAGTAATGATAACATGGATACCAGTGGTCCACCTGTGACCGGGTGTAAACACCTTGGAGTCAACTTTGAGTGCGGACACTTTCAGTGTTGTCACAACCCCAAGTGTACAGTACACAACCCTGTGCACTTAAAAGAACCCACGAGTCCGTTGGTAAATGACCAGATGGTGGCCACATGAATACGTGCAGACACCTTGTTGCAGGTACAGCAACGTGCAGTATCCTTGGACAACATACTGTGAGTATGTGTCCTAGTTCCCACAGCTATGAATGGGTACCTCGTAAGGATGAGCATGGTGATTTAACTTGGTGCGCCTAGTGGTTGCAAAAGTGCATACTCCAAATGGAGCAGAGATTGACAAAGAGTGTCGTTAACAGTGACATCCAATGATCGGGAGCAAACATAGTCTTTGAGCAGCTATGCTGGATATTGGCGCTATACACAATTGTATATGTATGAATGTAAAAACATGGCGTATCTTAAGTAATGCATATTCTTCTATGAAAGCTTATGTAACATGAACTCTTATGACTCTGAACTTTTCTCTGTTTCACAAGGTGTTGGCCAAAGTCGTGTATCGCAGCTTGGCTTGTTACTGTCTATATACATGATTTAATGTGTCAGCTTGATTGCTCTGGCTATTGTTTGAGGTTACCATGGGGACACTACAGCTACTAGCAGACGACACTACACTACACTTGCTAGTAGTTCTCGTTTATACTTACAGTGTCTGCATGATATAGCTAGAGATTATGCATGTAATAATGTGAGCAAAAGTGCACTTGTTAAATGCCTCACCTATGTACATACCAGGTGTGGTAATGATGTTCTGCCTTTAAAAACCTATGTTACATATGCTGGGGTATATTATCCAATTCATCATCTAACGACCGTATCGAACTGGTCTGTGAAAAGCTTAAGAAGGTTATCCATAGCAACAGTAGTTCTTGCTTAGTTTTTGGTGGATTGAATCCTCTCGTATCTGCTCGTGTTTGGGAAGGGTTGTACTACCGTGTTGCCTATGTGGATGTAATGTGTGGGAACAGTTAAAACAAAAAGATTTACGAAATGCTAGAAACTGTCCAACGTTATTTAGCAAGAGAGTTCAAGGGTTACCTAAGCATACACCAAAGCCTGCGTGTACAGACTGCTATTGACATTTTATCTGTACAGGGATATATAGACAAGCAAGTTCTCCTATTCATTGGGAAATTGTGTAGATCAAGCAGGGTTATTTTTTTTCAAACAAGTATTTATTGGCCGTGTTTTGCAGTTGTATGACAGTTGTATGCTTACTTATGCAGACAGGACATGCTCAGGTACAGAGCTATACGGTCCACGGGCCCAAGTCGAATTTGGAAAATGTGTTTTATGTACCAAGAACAAACTAAATCACTTGCTAATATTGTCAAGCTTGGTACACCAATGATCAAATCTGCTGAATGTTTATGTGGTGTTGTTGCAAATGATATTGTAATACATATTTTTTATGTTTTGCACTCTTAACATGCAAATGAGAAATGTATTATTTGAACAAATATGAGATATTATGCCTGTAGATAAATGTGTTGACCTCTGGTCACAGGCTGATGATGTAATTGTATCAGTCCTTCTCGGGGGACTACCCGAATGTTTGTCATCTACAGACCTACAAATATGGTATTCAATCATGATGTACGCTTTAAACTTCATTCATCACATGTAAACGCTTATTTTCACACCATTTTCTATTGTAAATGTTGAATAAATGTAACTCCTAAGCTGTTGTTTTTTATGTCAATGTACGCATGTACCTTGTAATCTTCACAATTGTATGAAATTAAGGCAATCTATCTATAACCTCCTGTTGTTATCATCTCTCCAATATGCTTGACAACGGTATACGGATCTATACCGAAACGTCGCTATTGTAAATAAAGAAGTTGATCATCCATAAATCCCTTGTCTTCTTCCTGTTATCACAGTAACACGATAGTAGTTGTCAGATGGTGTATGTTTACAGGAGGACTTATACTTGTCTAGTGAAACCGCCATTCTGGTCGCTTAAGTAGACATACCCATACATTAGTGTTTTATGGTTCATAAGTCCGTGGCTTAATGTATACGATATTTAAAGAAAAATACACAGACGAACATGTCAGAAAAATAATATGTTATTTGTTTAAGTACATTAGATATAGTGGTGTTTTGAGATTTTAACACTGTTTTTACAACACTCATCGGATGTTCTGGCATTATGGTTTGTCCCTGTTCGTATGTACTAACTTCATGTTTGACTTTGAGTCTGAAGCTGTTGTACGTTCTAGGAACGCATCTAGTATATATACGATCAGCTGGATATTTCAGTACTATCTGTAGGCAAACAGTTACTGTTCAACTTCGGTGGTGCTATGGGTCGTCCAACAAACGGAAGGGATCACAATTTATCATCAAGGCATTTCATGATAAGATAATGTAGCAAGTGTTTCATAACATACAGAAAGAAGGAATGCCATTTATTAACGAATTATAAAAGTACCTTCTTAGCTTATTCTTCGTCCAGAGAGCTAACTGCACCAAAGGATCCCCACACACGGCAAGGGAACCTATTTACCAACCCCCATTAAAAGCAGTGAACAGTTGTATTCAAGTGTCAGACGCTAGGCAACGTGAAGCTCATGCTTGCTAATGTACATGCAGTATTGAGGATGTTAGAGTATGTTCTCCTTGGTCCAGTTTAGGAAATTTGAGTCAAGCCACTTAAGCTGTCATCAACCTTCCTATTCTTATTGGTGAAACCTGACATCTGCCAATGACAGGACATGTGGTAACTTATCAACACATGTGTATCTTCATATTATGCGAAGTGTTAGTAACTTGGAAATTCTCAATGTTCTTGAAACAGTTCCTGCTTAAGCTTTTTACTTTTTATTATGGGGTTTCCACTTCTTTCTGTTCATGTTCATCTACACACGTGGAACTACCATCAAAAACAATACATAAATACTGTTTTCCAAAATGTGGCATTCTACTTTTAGTATATATCACATGGCACATGAGATGGTTAGCCGAATCAGAAACACTATGGGCTAGCAACTTGTTTGGTTTATTTTTACTTTGAATACCGAGACGCTGCAATCTTGCAAGGCATAGAACAAAATTAGGACCTCTAGAACATGTTTTTGATTCTCTATATGTATGTTTAATTCAAGTTTAACTATTAAGGGACATCTATACCGCCTGCCTGAAATATTGACATTGTATCACGTGGAGTTAAACAAAAGCTGTCTGTATATTTACAAAATCAACAACCCTGTCCTTTGGAAATGAATCGATAACACGGTCGAGAAATATGCCGTTCACGCTTTCGAAATTTTAAATGAAATAATGCGTCTGTTATAAACTTATAAACCGTTAGTATCAATGTAGAACGTACTTGCATTTCATAACAATTTACAAAGTAGTGTTAACTATTTTGCTGCACATTATAAGGCATGTCATGGAGGCAAACATATTTAGTAGATTGGTTTCTTGTTATTGATTGTCGCAGCAGATGGGAGGATTAAGTTTGACCGAATTGTGCTGTTATTGATATAAATGACATATAATTGACAGTGCATACACTGGTGTTAACGCAATAGACCGCTTAATAGGCTTACTGGTCTTTCCCATTATTGTAAATATACATGTCCGTACATTATATACTATCGTACATTATATAAAATCGTGAATAACAATTCGATGAATTATTCAAATATATATGGTTAGTTTGTCGTTAAGTCTATAATGTTTTAATATATTTTAAAATTCTTATTAAACTTGCAAATGAATGCAGTAACTAAAAATGTACAATTATGTTACGTTATGTGTTCTCAATATATCTTTGAATTGTATTTCCATAAAGTCAGTAAATTAAAACTCCCTATTAATTTTCTTGAAGATGATATGGATTACACTGTAACTTTCAACTTAAGAACCAGCGTTGTAATGCCTGCCTTCAACTTCACCATTCCGTTAGATAAGACATGGCACGCCACTAGTGTCTAATTATAAGATAAATAGTTGCGTTTGTAAAATTTCCGGGATTCATTGCTATTCAACACCCGCAAATTTAGTTTAAAACCGACGGCGTTAGCCGGAGGTTTTAAACGCTGAAATTTTAAATCCCGGAAATTTTCCAAACGCAACTATTTATCAATATTATAACATGAACGTTAGTTATCAGGCGTTTTGAAACGAACTCTCTTTTTGCGTACCTATCTCTGAGTGGAAAGGACTTTGCGACTATTCTATTTTTGTTAGAGGTGTGGTCAGGTCAAAACAAATGTTAATACTCGGCGTAATATGTAGATTAGCAACAATTTACACATAAGCTCAAACAGTGTCACTCAACTATGTTCACTTCATAATATTCACGTATCCTTTTATATGGCGATAAACATTTATCTACGACATCAACGCAGTAAAAGACCTAAGAACAAAAATCTTAAACTTGCCCTAACCCATTGTGACAATGACGCTAGCATTGTGACGTCAAAACGGTTGATCACTATGACGTCATGCCATGGCAACGACATTCGGTAAACCCAGCTGGATGGAAGAAGGCGTCAAACTTCGACAAATCTTACTTGTTAAAAACATTTAAGTTACTTGAAACTAATTCATTTTGAGAGTTATTTGTGACCTAAACTGCTATACACAAGTAAGAAAATGACAATGCCACCTGTCAAATTTGAGAAAGGAGCAAATATTAAGAGAAATAGGAAAAATAAATTTTGAGTCGTGCCGAATTTTGTGAACACGATGTATATGTTCGCGGTGATTCGCCCCAAGTAATTTGCGGGTATTCATTGTAATTCAACATAGGCAAATCAACCAATCAGAATTAAGGATACACCGAAATCATGTTACAATACTGATTGATATCATGTGTGTCATACACAATGACCTTGGTCGACACATTCACCATAACATGGGGGGGGGGGGGGGTCAATTCATCATGCATCATTCTACACTGAATACTCTCCTCGGTTCACAAATAGCAACATTTTCTAATTTACTTTGACATGTTAATGAATTTTACAAATCCAGTTGTTGTTTACACATGTTTACTTCTCAAATCAACCTATAAAAATCTATAAAATAATATGGTGTCATATGGTTTAAACATATGTTATTGAAATTTCATTGAAATGGATGTGTAAACAAGCTGAGAGCTTATGTAAATGCCGCTCCAAAATTACAAAGGTGAATTCAACAAATTACATCCAACCAAAGCATACTCATGACAAACAATGTACAATAACAACATAATCAATAAATAGTAAATATATATTACATACCAATGTATCTAATGCTAACATTTGTTACATTTTAATTGTTACAAAATTTACAAGTTTTCAGCTTTAGGTATTTCACGATTTCCATAAAAAAAAAAGTTTCAGACTATAACCATTTATTTATATGGTATCATATATCAAGTAATATTAGAATTATACAGCAATGCTACAGTAGCGTAATACCGATGCGCATATGACGCACGTGTGTACACTTTTGTACAGTTGCGATGTCAACATGTTGATACCGCAGTCAGATCATAAATATTGAATTGCATGACGGGTATTTTAATATCCTCTATATATCAAACCGTTCTGAAACGTATCCAAAGGGTATGAAATACCTGCAATTAATGACAATGAAATCATGGAATAAGAACTTAATGAAACAATACGATAGAGATAGATAGTGTTCCCATTTCTTGTGTTGCAGTCTGCTTTTAGTGAGGATATACATTAAGGAACCGGAACTTCAACAAACAAAACAAATTTCAGCTCAACTGTATCCATATACGGAACCAATTACAGCCACCTATTAAGCGGCCAACTTTCAAATTTTCAAACATGAAACTATATCGCTATTTGACCTTTTTGAGTTAATTACAAGAGTTTCAAATCATGTCAGAGCTTTGATCATAACCTTATAGTCCATCCTAGCACAGTGTCATGTTCTTCTGATGTTTGTCATGACGGTGACTTTCTAAGATTGATTCTTATTAACAGCTATGTACCCTACAAGCTTGTTAGTGCATTGTTTTCTGTGAATATTTATAAAATGTAATAAACATGGTTGAAAAATATTTCATCCAAAATGTAAATGTTCGTAGATGATAACACTTGAAAACTCGAAATAGACACATTGCCTTATCACGAATAGGTCTTCAAATACCTTTCTATTACATTTCCAATCGCTGCTGGTGATTGCATCACATTTCATAAACAGCGAAATCATTCTATAGTCTTATAAGTTAATTTTTAGATCAATGTATATGATGTTAAATGTAAATTTTAAAAGCCACTAACATGTTATAAAATTATATTGCACTTGATATTCTATCCAAGCTTAAATTAACGGTACCTTTAAGTTTACAATTCGAGGCGATTCAGTTTGTGAAACTAAGAATCTGAAAATAAAATATCAAAATAAATGTTAATGAATATTGAAAATGAGACTATGAAAAATTGGATTAGAGTGTTAGATTTACGACGCATATGACCTTCAATATGGTGTGTGCGTTAATTCTAGCTCTAGTTGCCTTTTTCTCAAACCCATATTATATCATTTTGTGCTTTTTTTAAAACGGGGTTAATAATGTCACAAGAGACGATATATTTGCTGTAATGTGAATAATATTGTTGCCAGATTATGACGTGATAGAGTTTATAGATGTAACAGGTACAAGTTGTAAATACATTCTGCAGTAAAATATAATGTAAAATCTATATAATAAAGTATTTTAACCATGTGTTGCGGTGTTACGTTTTGTTGTTGACAGGTGATCTAACTTTGGCCTATATTCATGGGGTCAGAGGTCAGCTCAGGTGTAGTTCCATTGTTTGTGTCAGAGGTTAGGTTATGTAAATGAGGATCAATCTACTTTGTGTATTGGCCATCTGATTGGTTGAAGATGTTTGGTGCATGAGCAAAGTGGGCTCTATGTGCACTTTCTGTCTGTCTCTTCACCTGGCAAGATGAATTAGCTGGAAGGTCATCTTCCATCTTTGATGTTGAGAAGGTCACTGTTTGTCTGGTGAGTTTGTTTGGTTTTATAGAAAAGGAAATAATACAAAAATGTGTTTAATTATTAGCAGTTGATTTGTAATTGACTTTCTGGTTTCTGGTGGCAGAATATTTTATAAAAGGTTGAACTTGTTCATTGAATGATTTCGTGAAATATGCATTTGGTAATGAGTCATGTTAAACTGAATATTTAACATTAGCAGGTATTGAAAATGGCTATCATTCATTGTGGTTGTTATAGATATGTTGTTCAGGTTTACTGGCACGAGTGGTTCCTTGGTTCACATGCTGATATATGAGCAGCTTGTCCCATAGACGGTGAGATTCATTATTACTGTACTGCTAGTTACTTTTAATGGTTACATCATGTATGGCTATTGTAACTGAGTGTATTTGTGATGTCATGCTGTTTAATCTTGAGTTTTGTATGTCTGTGTATATTTGGTTTATTTATATGTACTGGCGATGAATGCAATATGAAACAATGTAATGATTAGAACGAATGAATATATACATTGTGAATCTATATTAATGAAATGTCTATTTATACACTGAACTTATAATGTTATATATGTTTGACAGAGCTGTGTTGTTTGCATTCGGCAAACTGTACGAGATGCTGAAATAAAACGAATTCACGGCCACCGACGAGTTTGTGCTGTATTGGAAGTCATGACCGTTACATAGATATGACAACATGGAAGGATATACTGGACATACGGAGTCTACTAACGCAATTACACCCTCTATACTGTTCCAGTGTTTATTTTACGAAATGTTTGTGTAAATTGTTCCCCGATACGATCATTGAATAAATGGTGACCACTTTATGTGGTCTTTTCATAATGCAAGAAAATTTTGGCTTCATCACCCTCTCCTGTTCCAGTGTTTATACGACATGTTGTCACTGGGTCAATTATTATCACTATATATGTGGTCCTATGATTATGTTTAAATACATTTGTGTTTCACTTTGCTAGAACGTATTGGTATTGAAACTTTGTGTCAGCTATATAAGCTTTAAGAGAAAGTTATCCAAATTCACTGGCTGTTCCTGAGTGCACACCTTTCGATTACTTCAATTTCGTGCATGTATAAATTGTAACAAAACCATGGCAATCTGTTTAGAAGCTACCTAAAACTAAAACTATTTTATTGATCATCTCATTTCATTTCGGATTATCTTTGCAACGGGGTGGAATTATTGATTTGTTGTTATTTGATAAATAAGGTTACAATAAACCTGTAACAATGAATGTAAATTAGTACAAAATAGTAATATAAACTTGGATTTCCAAAATGAATACAAGATTGAGAATCGACCGTGACGTCACAAGGTGTAAGTGCACGAGATATGTATCACATATCATCATGAAATTGTTGCATCCTTTTTACAGAAGTACAAAATGGCGAATGTAAATATTACAAAATCAATTTAAATTATTAATACAAGATACCCACGGCAATAAACGTCATATTGGTCATGACGGCGATAGGTCTAGTAAATGTGTTCTATGACGGAAGGACTGATTATTTCCAAAATATAGTTGATACGAAAAGCATAATATCTCAATGGATTTTATTGAAATTTAGTGATTGTTAAAGGGCATATAATATAGAAAATAGAGATGAGTTGACGTGCTTTAAGGCATAATAATACATAGCAGGAAACATAAGACATGAAGAGTATAAACTCAATGTGTCTCCTGCCGCGTGTCTTTATCTTGTCACATACCTAAACTTACAATACCATTTCTACATCAAACTAAACCTATCACAAAAGAGCCGAGAGAAAATACCCATTATATTGATCTCAAAATGAGTGATCACATGTTAATCTTATGGCTTGTAACTATCAACTGCGAAGATGCCATTTAGTTTCTGCCAAACAGCACCTTCAACTCCATTAGAAAATTTAATTCATAAGAAACTCGCAATGTGATGTCTCAAGTATCATCATGATTAATTGCATCTCAGTTCTTCTCATTGATACATGTAAGCTTTTATTTTCAACGAACTATAAACGGAAAAGATGTTGAATGTGAAAAATGGGACATGATTTTCTGAAAGCAAAATTCATCTGCCTTACAATCACTCTTGATCCCTTTGGACACTCTGTACAAAGGAGTTTCATGTCACATAAAGCTGACGGGAATATTCTTTCATTCTTAGAGCATGTAATAGCTTTTGTTATTGAAAGAAGGATACATAACACACATGTACTGTTTTTTTTTTTACTAATTGAAAGACATCAAACATGTCTAAAATGAACACATACCGACAGAAGAATACAAAAAAAACAACTTCTGAATTAGTGTATACATTAAAACATGTTCTGAGGACTCAAAACTCAAAATAAATCCCACAATTGTGAATGAATCACTTCATATATGACATACATTATTATAGTGTTATTAAATAAGTATTTCCGTATTTGCCCGGTTACAGGTCCGAGGTCCGTTGCATTGGCCCGAGACGAAGTCGATCGAAGACCTGTAACTCGGTCAATACAGAAATACTTAACTAATGACACTTTTATTAATTGACTTATTTTCATTATATTTGCACAACACTAAACATCTCATTTATATTGAAATAATAATTATAAACAAGATTGGTTAACAAATAGAACGGGTCATACACTCATATTGGCCTAGTTTGTCTCGTATTGGCCCGGTTTTCCCGTATTGGCCCAGTTGTCGAATCATATGGTCTAAGCCGTAAATGCCATACACGTACCATAACATTGATAGTTAATTAAGAATACACTAAACATAGTGTATGACGAACATAATTACATTACATACACTGCCGGCAGAGAAACACCTACATGATTTGATTTCAGATGTAAAATGAAATAGTTTCTAAAATATAATTAATGTATGTGTCAAATTAATGATGAATGATTAAATATTAATACGACAGTCTATTGAAATCGTGGGAAAAGTAAGATTCGAGTCAATGACTTTTAAGAAAACCATGCCCAATGAAGACCACAACTTCCGGTTGATTCACTTATGCACCATGACCATATTGATAGATAGATACTCCTCAATTATTTGCCCGAGAGGGCTTATCGAACAAATATCAGTTTCCAAAGCTACGTTTAAATATGTTCACACAGTAGTTTTTTGTTGATGATGTTTATACAGTAAAACCATTCCTTTGAGAAAATATGTTCTATGGGGTAATCGTGCCTCATCTTCCGGTAACATCGACGATTTTGTATTACATAGAAATAAGAACAGTTTCCATGAGGCAAGGTGTTACTGTTTTGATCTTTGTGAGAACCGGGTAAAAGTCTGCCAAGTTGTAAAAGGGCTTAGTTGAAAACGTTGAGAGGTTTATGGGGAGATCACGCACTTTTAGAAGCACGACGGGTAAGCCTTGTTTTATTGTTGAAAAGTGATCAAACTAGATGAGCGTTTGCGGGACACCGCAAAAGCAGAGCAGCTCCGAAACTTTTGTCTCGCCTTTCCCTGTACCGCCTTCTCCTCAGCATAAATAAAATGGGAATTTGTTTTGGCAAAAATTTGTTTATTATTCAAGTTATTCTAACAAGTTGAATCATCACCGGGGTCACTTTTCACAAACTTGTTCTTAAAACCTATTTCTGATTTCAAAATTGGATCAAAGGATTAACATGGCCTTAACCAATATCTCATGACCTTGACCTTTGACCTTCAAGGTCACACCATCAATGATTACTTTTCATTGTGTATAACAATCACAATGACTCAAAGTGTTCATTGTTAACATAAGGCATATTCACAATAGCAGGCTTAAGTTGTGACCTTGCTGTGACCTTGACCTTTGACAGATTTTAGCGAAAACGTTTTCAGATCTTGGTCTTTCTCCATAGTTGATATATACCAAATACGAGCCTGACAGCACACAAATGTTAGAAGTTATCATGTCTACAAGGATTATTGTAGTGATTTAAGAACTCATGACCTTGACCTTTGACCTTGAATGTGAACATGTCAAAATCATTCACCAGATTTATATGAAAGAAGCTATGTATATGAGATAAAAATACCTTATTGGAAAAAAGTTATTTACCAATTTTAGAACTGGTCACCATGACCATATCTCGTGACCTTGACCTTTGATCTTCAAGGTCACATAGTCAATGATCACTTTTCATTGTGTATAACAATCATGTAATGATTCAAAGTGTTAATAGTTAAAATAAGGCATGTCCGCAACTGCATGCTTAAGTTGTGACCTTGACCTTGGACAGATGTTAGCGAAAACCTTTTCAAATCTCAGTCCTTCTCCATAGTTGATATATACCAAGTAAGGGCCTGATAGCACAGAAGTTGTTGAAGTTATTGTGTTTACAAGGATTGTTTTAGCAATTTCAGAACTTGTGACCTTGACCTTTGACCTTGAATATGAACATGTCAAAATAATTCTCCAGGGGCATAAGTAAGAAGATATGTATATGAGGTGTTGATACCTCCTTGGAAATAAGTTATTTAGTGATTTCAGAACTGGTGACCATGACCCTATCTCGTGACCTTTGACCTTTGAAATTCAAGGTCACACAATCAGTGATCACTTTTCATTGTGTATTACAATCATGTAATGATTCAAAGTGTTAATAGTTGAAATAAGACATTTTTGCAAAAGCATGCTTAAGTTGTGACCTCACTTTGACCTTGACCTTTGACGGATGTTAGCGAAAACTCCATAGTTGATATACACCAAAGAAGAGCCTGATAGCACAAATATTTTTCAAGTTATCGTATTTACAAGGATTTTTTTTAGCGATTTCAGAACTCGTGACCTTAACCTTTGACCTTGAATATGAACATGTCAAAACAAATTCCCTAGTGGTATAAGTAAGAAGTTATGTATATGAGTTCTCAAAACCTAATAGGAAAAAAGTTGTAGCGAATACAAAACGCGCCGGCGTTATAAATTATATTTATTTCCCATTTCACATCAAAACTTTAAGAAGCATAAGGGGCGTTGTTGACTTGGGGAGGAGTTAGGAAAGAAGCATGACAGGAAGCTCATTTATCTCCATCAATCAGATCCGTTTACTAGGAGTGCTCCATTATCAACGATCCATTGATCAGACATCTTACATGGAGGACTACTAGCTGGCCGGTCGCATGTTAGTATACAACACAGATAACCATCATCCGAGATGCCTTCTGGAGTTAGACCTGTCAGTTCATATCAAGATCACGCAAAGCAGGATTGCATTGTCACATCCGTCAAAGCATATCCATGTGGAAATGAAGAAACAACCTCATATGGCACATCAAGTTCTCAAATATCCTATGAGGCTAGAAAGGAAACACATTTATCTCAATAATATGGTCAAATCTTTATTCATGAAATTACTTAAACTTTAAGTTACTGTAATGTTTTCACAGGGGAAAATCATATATCGTTTGATAACGTGATGTCATCGAGTTATTTAGTTATATACGGCCTTAGGTAACATTAGTGTAATGGTAAATAATGAAAGGTGAAGTTATTCCTAGCGTTTTTAAAAATATTGATTATATGATGTTTTCCTTGTAATTACGCCACAACACTGTGACTACAGGGTCGTATATAAATATATATATATATATATATATATATATATATATATATATATATCACTACTAAATCCCAGTATTCCATTGCTTGTCATATAATTAATATAACCTAGTTATTCCATATGGATGTTCGACTCTGCTTGTCTGCCAGTTGTTTGCAGAAGATAATGGGATAAAGTAACTATGTAATGAAAACCTGATGCGTGTTTTCGCCTTGAAAACTTGTTAAACATGATACTTCGATGCTCTTAGACAAGAGACAAAACACAAACGCTCATTCCCAACAAAAACCATTATTGTTTTGGCCAATTGTTTCTTCATTCTGATATCACAAAACTAAAGGTTTATCTTTCCCATAGTTAACAGACATTTAGAGGTATCATCCCAATTAAAGTATCTTTATTCAATGATGAAGACAGATGAAGACGGGTAAACAAATGAATACACACATAAACAAATATCAACATACTGGTTAACAAACAAATAGTCAAAGGTTCACATGGCAGGATAAACGTTCTGGTAAATACGTTTTCAAAAGATAGACATAGAACGATACCACCACCTAGGTATGTAAATTTGTCGGCAAACACATACCTAGTACGTATAATGATATTTCTAAACAGCAACACAGTATATTTGTAAAACAGTGATGCTACATTGTATCCTACTTTGGAACATTTAGCAAGTAGTATTAAAGACTCCCCAAGTGGCAACCAGAATATCATGTTCACTGAAGAAAAGAGGTTAAGAACACATATGAAATACCAATCAAAATATAAAATACAGATTGCGCCTGTTATAATCGTAAATGCAATATTGACAATCATGACAATTTAAAGAGAGTCGCACGAGTAACCTTTATACAAAGCCCTTAGATTCATTCTGGTCAAATTAAGTGTCAGTAGTCCATCATTCAGGACAGAGTAAGTGTACCTCCGCTACATGATTGGCTGTTCTATCCCTTACAATGAACAGGCTAATGACTTTATGACGGGTTTATGACACTGATTTGTTGATAACCATTAATGAAAATACAGTCATATATTGACCTCATTTAGACCCGGAAACTAGTGACGATTATGGACCTGCAGGGGACAAATAGGAAGCATTCAGACACAGAGTTTAATGGAAGCGGATCTGTGCCAAAAATGAAGACATGTTGACGTGCAACTTGTAAGTCTCAAAAAGACAAGTCCAAGGATGCAAACCTAACATTTTAATTCTGTCAATCTAAACTTTCCATTCTCAAGTTTACAAACTTGAAATGTAATTCTAGTAATAACGAAGTCGAAAGGTAAACTTATAATTAAAAATTTGTAAAGCTAAATAATATACACATCAATGTTGCAAGTTACCTTTTACAAACGAAAAATGGAAAATGAAGTGTAAAACGAAATTCAGCATTTCGAGACTGGCGTGAGCTGCATAGTTGCGATTGCAATGTTTCAAATTACATCTCTAAATGATTTCGCATTGACCAAGTTTCCCGAATCTGAAATGCTGATGTTTTCCGAGGAAGAGCGGTATTTGCTCTTGCCACTGTCCCTGATTGGGAATCCATTTGTCTATTTTGAGCCCAACGCAAGACGAGAGTTAACCACGCCCCCTGAAATCGAGGGACGTATCTCTTGTTCATAAGGGCGATAATATTTGTTTTATAAAAATCAGTTATATCACTTAACCACCAATATAACGCATATTATTAACATTTTAGTATTGTGTTCTTAAATGTACACGTGAAAAGTGTCATAAAGTAATTCGTTGAAAGTTTCTGTCATAAAAAAAGAATTATTAATGGCTGTCTTTTACAATGTTACTGAATCAATAAAAACAATTTCGGAAATTTTATGTAAACTTTAAAACACCTACTCGCTGTGAGCAGAACCTGAGGGGAAATGCTGAATATCAAAGTCAAAGTGAAATATCAAAGTCAACAACAATGTCAAGTCCTCAGGTCAAACATCTGATAGTAGGTGTCCAAAGTAAAAAGTAAATAGAGATGACTAGTACTGTTTGACTAAATCATATTTTTCAAGAATGTAGGATTTGGATGTTAAGAATACAAAAAAACGCTATAATGGAAAAAATTCATTAAGCATTGTCTAAGCTCAAATATCCGATAATCCGTGAATAATCCGTGAACGTTAAGAACATGTATCAGTCCAATGATATTCTGTTAACTCATATGACAGTATAGAAGATTGGCAATACAGTTCTCATCAAGGGCAAAATAGTGCATTGGATTACTTAATGACTAAATAAAATATCTACTGTAGCTTCAAGACATCACATGTGTAAAGTACGTATTGTTTGTATGATTGTCATATTAATGAACTCAATGAGCTGCTGGATTGGACATGAGTCTGGCAGTGAATGGAGAACACGGATTTTTCGGCTGGATTGGACATGAGTCTGGCAGTGAATGGAGAACACGGATTTTTCGTGAACATTATTACTGATATTCTGCACATATCTTTATGATTAAATTGCCTGTAACTGATGAAGCTGGGATTACCTTGATATTCCTCGCCTCCACATATTGGAAGATAAACTGAAAGTTCTTTCCCTCTTTAAACGTCATCAAGTGCACCCTGTAATTTCCTCTGATTTTATACGAATGAAATATCACCAGCAATTCACATGATTCATCAAAGCAATTTATTTGTCTTTTGAAAGTGAAATCTCTCTGCTTGACCTTTCATATCGACATAATGATGATATGTTTTCTAAAGTCTGATTGGAACTCATTGCTTCTGGCTAAATGGAAATTTGAAATATGAAGACAGACCGTACATAGTATATGAATTATATATCATATTCATGCCAAAGTCTAGATATCTAAACCGATATCACATGCATATTGTGCAATTTGATTATAAGGTTATGTTCACAAAATATTGATTTTAACCAATTACCAGTATTGAAGTTTCTTACTTACTTTATATATAAATGTGAATTGCTGACATTCAAAGATCTTAACCAGAAGACATGTACGTGAAATATCAACATGTGGCTCTTCCTGCTTCTGTGTCTTAAGGGTGATGTAGCACATGTTTTCTTACCGATATAAAGTTAAATACGTGTTGTATAATATCAATAAATCAATAAAAAAAACCAAACGAAATACATTGTTCGCGATCGGTTAAGCCATGGGAGTCAATTTCCCTATGAGCGGCCATTTTTCATGTCTTCACATGAAATTGGCCGCTCGACTAATGTAGCGATACCTAAACACACACAGTAGAGTTTTAAGATATGATACCATGATAGAGTGGTCAACCACTTTGCTGTCTGAACTGAAATTCGCATGAGATCTACAGTTCTACCTTTCACACTAAAGAGTTTCACACCACTGTCGCTTTTTATCCCAGCAATTTCCTTTCAATACGGATAACCATTTTCCATGGATACGGCTTAACAGGTTATGACATGTTTTAACCTTTAACATAACAATATACTGCACTGCTATAGAATGATTCTGGGTATGATGTATTCCAAATTCAATGACAAATGTTTCTCAATTAATGTTTCCCCAAAAGGAAACAAAATCCATGTTCAATCGTACCAGTGTGATATAGGTTTCGATTCGAGTGATATTTTTGCTTGAAACACTTTTAGGATAGCCTCAGTCTTTTGTTGACTTTCTGCAATCTAGTATTTTATTTTGTCTATATTGATTGAAGAAAAACAATGGAACGAATGTGTACATTTTAAATGATATTTCTTTTGTCGAGTGAGTTCTCTGATCACATAGTAATGAATTATTATTCTCATCAAATATCATAGAAACCTGATCGATACCACATGTATCTTACTTTTATGATAACATCTGATCATCTTGTGCCATTTCCTGACGAACTGCAGACATGGGATCAGTGGTTTGTTATTGAGCATCGTTTGACCACTATTAACCTACAAGAACTGTCTAAAGATTTTCGATTGGGTTCAGATCTTGAAAAGTTACAAATTGGCTTTGACGTTTTGATAGAAACTTTGTATGGGATGGGAGGAAATGAAACATTTCAAAACGCATTGTCTGATGGAATATAATAACAAAGTGAGAGACCAATAATGATGTCGGTATTTCCAGTGTCTATATCTGAATAGCAACGAGAACATACAAATGGTTTCTAAATCGACCTGGTTAATCCAGTAAATCCTGATGAGGACATTGCCTGTCAAGCAAGATCATTATTCCCTGTGCAAAATATATTAAAGGGATCTTTAACAATTTACATGTAGAAAAGGGTTAATATCATTATCTGTTTTCAGTATATAATATATGAGTGATCAAACAGAGAGGAGCGAGTGAGACAGATCACTTAACGGGTTATGTTCATTGTTATTTCATTACTGATGTGCCAACGTGTCTCTTGGTGTATGCAGTCATTTCTCCACTGTTTTATGACGTTGACTATCTACAGTGGTGCGTTACATATGCCACTAACAACTTCGGGAATGCAGATGTTACTTAACTGTAAAGAATTGATTATTTATGTCACAAGTTCAGGTTGTTTAGGATAAGTTTAAGATGAGGTCAGTTGAAAAGCCTTACTGGAAATATATTTACTCTTTGTTTATCCCTATACAGTCGCTATTAGTTAAGTGACTTTCTATGTAACAAATCAAACGTTTAGCCGCCATGCCATGCTCGCTCTCCCTAGTTAGACTTGACATCTGGTCTTGTCGGGGGGCGGGATAACGCAGTGGTTAGCGCGTTCGGCTTCGGATCGAGAGGTCCGGGGTTCGAATCCCGCCAGGGGCACGGCAACTTTTTCTGCAGTAGAGAACTGTTCTACACGCAGTCAGGTTTGGGTGCAATGCTACACTGAATTTCAGTGCAGTACCACCCATGGTTCGCTAGTTCCAGCCGCTGCTCGCAGGTTTCACCGCAATGCATAGCCACATGGCGTTGCGGGCTTTCTCCCTGCCACAATACTAGCAGCCGCGATATAAGTGAAATACTCTTGAAAGCGGCGTTAAACCCCAACTCACTCACTCACTCACTGGTCTTGTCTATTAATGGCTTCACCTTACTTAGTATTATGCTGGGGTTGCTCGAAGCGAAAATCTTCTCTCTACGACCCCAACTCCTGTCGTCATCTATGTCAAGCGCCAAGTGCGGAGGATGACAGCTGCATGGAGTGCCTGTCCCTCTTCCTGGGGTAGCACAAAGCGTACCGGGCAGCCATCAGAGCTCACTAACCATCTGGTGTCAGAGTGGTCTCACTCCCCATCGGAAGAGCAGGGGCGTCCCTCCTCCCTTGCCCAGTGGCTCTAGGCCCTATCGGCGTGTCCTTTTAAAAGGGGGTCAGCCTATCAAGGGTCGTGACTTCCAGACCAGGCCCAGCCTGAAACAAACTCACAATTGGCAACAACATTGAGGGAAGGGGGAAATTTTGACTTGTAGCGCCTTCTGGGTCTTCTGTCACCAACTGTAGGGGGGCCGTCTCGTTCGTGCCCCAGACAAGTCTCCCTCCACGGAGTGAGTCTATGCCTTCAGTTCGGCAAACCTCAAATAGACCTCTGTACGACATAGCTAAATCATCAGCTGCCGACATACGTGTGTCCAGTTCTGACCTGCGGGCCTGGAGCCTGGAGCCTGGGCCTGGATGGTTCCCAAGGTCTTAAGGCCTCCTCGGAACTCCGCGAACAGGTCCGTCCTTCACGAGCCGGAGTTGCGAATCTCCAAGGAGATTATTAAAACTTATCAGTAGGTTGACGGGTCCCAAACATCCAGGCCTCCTGAGTGGGATTTGGCGGTGATGATGAATCATCTTAAGTTTGACAACTATTCTTCGACTCCCGGTGAAGACAGCGTTCCTGTTTCACCGTTCCTGTAAGCCATGGCTTTGGCTGCCAGGATGTTGGAGTTGCTCGGGGAGGCGCAGTCACTTTTTTACCACATTCCAGCAATGAGTGTTCAGGAGATAGACAAGAGACTATTTGGGGTGTATCTCTACAACCGCCTACAACCGCCCTCCTTGCTAACCATTACTTACACAACGAAGATCTGCAAGGCGTGGCGAGATTGGGACTTCAGGTTTTAGGCCATTGTGATAACACAATTTGAGTAGATTTCTTCATGCTAAAACTACCAGAAAATAATTTCAGTATATGTTTCTATTCCTGTTTCTGTATCAATTTATGTTTCAGGAATACAGAAATATCATTGTGTGAAGCTTATTACAAATGCAATGTGTTTTGATTGATGAAGCAAATATTATGCTTGAGAAGGATTTCTCAATGTCGTAGTGTGTTAAGTGACAGTGGCTTCACTATTAAAGACGTCAGCATGAAAACTGATTTTTGCGAAGTAGGATGGGAAGGCACGGTTTGTCATAATGATAGCATTCAACATAACTAAATTGCTCTAATATTGATGTTAAGTCGTTTTGTAAATAACATTACAGTACTTACCTAAATGTTCCTATCTCTTGGTAAAATAGAGAAGGAATTGTTATTTTGTTAAGCTACTGAAGTTACCTTACTCCATTATTCTTTTAACATGTCCAGACACTCTTCATCTGTAAACATTTAAACACTATTGTTGTAAATGTCAATGTGTATTGTTTAGAAAATTAACAGTTCCACAAGCTGAAAGCACTGCTTTATATTAGGGGATTTGGCAGATTTCTTCATGCTTTGTCTCACATTTAGTTTTGAAATACAAAATAACCATGAATAAGTTATGAAGGCACTTGGAATAAAAAAAAATCATATCACTCACTTCCAATGTTCTAGTGAACTTAAGCAAAAACCTGTTGGCATGTTTGACATTATAGCCTACGATGACTTCTATATCAAATTGTTGATAAATGTAAAAATAAAACGTTACCAATTTCAAACACAAATATCAGAAACAATGCATATATATATATATATATATATATATATATATATAGTTTTTTTAGGCAAGATTTGTTTAATACGTTGGAAAAGAATGTATTTGATGTAAGTTTTTCTTCGCACTTTGAAGATGAAATGTGCCTCGACAAATAAAGCATGCAATTCGATATTACCTTTTTCTCAAACTCAAAAGTTACTCTAATGAAACCGATCATTATAAAATTGACGAAAGAAGAAACATGTATAATGTTTTATTATGAATAATTTGTGTCATTTATAGGTCCGTGTCATTTATAAGCTAATATCATGTTCAAATACTGTGATAGAAAGACGTACCGTGAACAAAGTGACACAGGATTATAAGACGGCTAAATCAATCCACCTTTCATTTGCTGTTGATCCCAGTGGACCCGCAGTACAAGGAGGTTAGTTTCACGTTAAGAAGTAGGGAATATGCTTTGATTAATGGAGACTTTGATGTCAACCTCCTTTTTTCAAAGTAAACCCGTAGGCTTAAATATTCTACCATAAAGTTACTCTAACAAAAGAGACAATAAGAAGATTAATTAATGAAGGTCATGCCAATAGAAAAGAATGAAACCCCATTTCAAATCTTATTATGGTGGATATCAAGAGACAAAAATCCACAAATGTGAATGAATTAACCAATATAAAGTTGTATCCGACTTCACTTAGATTGTAATGGTTTCAAATTGTCTATTTGCAATACAATCATGTATTAGTACTTATCAGTGATGTATCTAGACATCAACATGCTGCGCTTTATACTTTCAAGCAATAATGGATAAAAAAGACATCATTGGAGTATCAAAGTCCTCCCGAAGTGACATCCCGGGTACCCCCACAATTTGCATAAACATCTGATCACTTAAGAACTAAGGTGAACAGCAATGGTGAAATATCAATAAAATGCAGAAATACAGATGTCATTTGAGACAATTGTAAAAACAATATTGACAGTCATGACAGTTTAAAGAGAGACACTTGAGTCGGTTCTATCGGAAGCTCTTACTGGTCAGTGCTTGTGGACAGAGAAAGTGTGGCACAGCTGGTTGATTGATTGTTCAACCCCTTACAAAGTTCAGCCTACTGACTTTATGACTAGTTTATGACAATGGTTTATTGACAACAAACTACAATAATAAATTGACATTACTTAGATCCAGTGTCAGTCCGGAAACAAGAGATGATTATGGATCTGCCGGGGACAAATACATGTATCAGTTTCTTCATAGATCTATTGATTCACAATTGTACAATTAATATTTGGCGATATCTAACAAGACCTCACATATAATTCAATATGCAGTTAAATGATTTTAAGGCCGAATCTGCTTTTCCTGAATATCTTCAAGCAAAAAATACTTCAGTAACAAAGGCACTATTTATGAGAACAATTTGAAAGCTTTCTGAACATTGAAAACATTGTTTTCTGCTTGGTAGTTTTATATCTGTTGTGTTACCTCTGGACAAGGATACACATTGCTAAGTGGCAAAATAGAAAAGTGAAAGCTTATCAAGTGTAGATTTAATTTAATATCAGTGTAATGTTTTTCAAAAGAAACTTCAATTACCTTGAAATATAGTAACTCGATATATATGATTTATAGTAGTATTACATGCAGTCATTGCTAGGTTGATTAATAATTTTAAAGACAAAAATATTTTTTCTCAAACAAAAATCAGTTATACCACATAACCAACAGGCTAACTCATATCAAGTGCAAACATAACTTTTAATTTTGTGTCCTTGAACGTATACGTGAAAAGTGTCATAAAGTAAACTTTTTGAAAGTTTATGTAATAAAAAATGTATATCGCTGGTTTCTTTTATAATGTTACTGAAACAAAATAGAAATTTTGAGAAGAAAGCAAAAATTCGATGTGTAAATAATGACTTTTAAGCACCTGCTCTTACTGAGCAGAACCTGAGGATAAATGTTGAATATCAAAGTCTGCCGACTCACAACAGTTGTTTTGAATAGCTTTTGAAATTTGAAGTCTTCCCCTTTGAAATCACATTCTCAAATTGACATTAAGCAGAAATAACACCAGCAATATATATGCAGAAGATAACATGCATTTGAACACAAAAACATACTATTAAATTACCCATCATTCAGTCTCAATAAACCATGTTAAAATGTTCTAGCTCTCATCAAATCAGCACACGATGACTTACTCGAGGTTCATGCTCGCGGCAAGGTACATTAGTGACAAGGGTACTTTCACTAGCCAAGATAATTCAGGATATTGCTTATTTAATGACGAACTAGAAATCTGATGTGTAAAGTATGGTTTGTGTAATTGTAGTATCTATGTCTTGCTCAATGGGCTGCAAGGTGTATGTGTCACATTAACATATCAAACAAAAGTCAAATACAATTTAATGCCAGTTAAATGATTTTAAGGTCGAATCTGCTCATAGTGAAAGACATCAAACAAAGAATACTTCAGTAACAAAGGCACTATGTATGAGAACAATTTGAAAGTTATTATTGACATTAAAAAACGAGAAAAGCTGCTTTACTGTTTAGGTAGTCTTGACAAGTAAAACACCACCAACTCGCACATACAATAGGTAAGTGAAAGCCTAAGTGTAGATATTCACCATTTCATATCAGTAACATGTGTTTCAAAAAGACGTCAATTAGCTTGAAATATAGTTACTGGATATATATTGCTTATAGTCTAATGAGATATATTTAGTTTTAAAAATAACCGAAATCGTTCTTTATTTGATTAATGTTCGTAAGGGCGATAATATTTATTTATAAAAATCAGTTATAGCACATAACCACCAGGCTAACTCAAATCAAGTTCTGAAATGTATTTTAGTAGTGTCTCCTCAAATGTACACGTGTAAAGTGTCATAAAGTTTACTTTTTGAAAGTTTCTGTCATTAAAAATGTATATAGTTGTTTTTTGTGATGTAACTGAATCAACATATATTTTGACGGAAAAAAGCACAAATCTGAAATGTAAGCAATGACTTTAAAACACCTACCCGTTGTGAGCAAAACCTGAGGGGAAATGCTGAATATCAAAGTGAAAGTGAAATATCAAGGACAATAACAGCTCTGTTAAATTGTTATTGAAAGTTGATATCTTCCTGGTGGAGATCACATTCAATGTCAAGTCCTCAGCCCAAACATCTGCTAGCAGGTGTCTCATGAAAAAGTAAAAATAAATGATTGTTTGACTAAGCCCTCTTTTCTCCAGAATGGTGAATTTGCATGAGACAATTAAATCGCTATAATGGAAAATCAATTATTTCATTAAGCATGGTCCAAACTCATATATCCGATAATCAGTGACCGTTAAGGAAGTGTAATAGACAAATAATACATTTCTAACTCATTTATCTGTCATTATAGAATATTTTCAATACAGTTGTCTTCGTTGACAAAATAGTGCATTTGATTACTTAACAACTAAATACAATAAAGCCATCCAATACATGACTCCTTCTCATTGACACTGATTAGGAAGAAATTTACATTCAAACAAAATACTATTGAAATGCCCACATCAATCATCCATGCTAACAGGTTATATGCGTCAGCATACCAACAAATAATTACCTCCCCTAGGTTCATGCTTGCAGCAAGATACATTTGTAACAAGATTAGTTCGTCTAGCCCGGATAGTTCAGCATATTACTTATTTAATGACGAACTAAATATCTAATGTAGCTTAAAGACATCACAAGTGTAAAGTAATGTTTGTATGCTTGTCGTATGAATGAACACAATGAGTTGCTAGTTTCGACATAGGCCTGGCACATACCTTTATATTCTTTATCTTTAAATTACCTTTAAATTTATAGTAATTAACTGATGATGGTAAGTTTACATTGCTATTCCTCACCTCAATATGTTAGAAATTAAACTTAAAGCTATTTGCCTCTTTAAACTTCATCAAGTGTAATTTCTCCTGATTCTTTCTAAACAAAATCCATCCAGCAATTCACGTGATTCATCAAAACAATTTATTTGTCTTGTTCTCTCTTTTGAAAGTAAAATCTATCTGCATGACCTTTCCCATCGACAAGAGGATGGTATGTTTTCTAAAGTCAGATTGGAACTCACTGCTTCTGGCTGCCATTAATTTGCACTGTGAAACAGATCCATCCTCGGTTACCCATGGTTTTATATATGCTCCGTTACTCTCCACTATATCACCCATGGGAAACTTCATCAGAGAAATCTGTACTCAAATTACCCGCCCTTGGCCGGCGTGAGCCAATCAAACTGCTACGCAGCTTGGACCTGCGAGCCAATGACATTTCATATCACTGCGTTGCAAAGCACCCGAGGTCATTTTGTTAGCCCTCCGTCACCGGTTATCTCCCTTGACCATTTCCGTTTCATACTATCGAGCATGTTCTTTGGTAACTGACTTCTTCACGCGGCCAAGGGCGGGTAATTTGAGTACAGATTTTTATATAAAACCATGGGTAACCGAGGATGAGACAGATGGTGCATCATACATAACTAGGTACCTTATTCATGCCGAAGGCAGGATATCTGAACAGATATCACATGCACATTTTGCAATGTATTTATCAAAAAGGTTATGTTAAGAAAATATTGATTTTAAAACACCACTATTGGATTGTCTTAATATATATATATATATATATATATATATATATAGAAATATGAATTATTGACATTCAAAGGCCTTATCCAGAAGACATGTACGTGAAATATTACCACGAGGTTCTTCCTGCTTCTGCACGGTAAACGTCAAATGAGGCATTCCATTTGGTGAAATCTGAATACTACACATTCTCTTCCAACAGAGGTTACTCTCTTCAGATTTCCGATCCTACCCTCTGTTGTTTTACGCATGAAATCGCTCTCTTTCTAGATAACTCATCAGTATCATATACATCGCCACAGTCTCCAGGAAAGTACTCAGCACTGTCATCCTCAATGTAATCCTTGTCCTCTCCTGTTCTACTGTTGAAGACTCCTGTCACAATAATATCAGCATCATGTTTGTTGTTGATCTCACATAAAGAATCTTCTAGATAATCAAGACTATCTTTGTCATTTGATTCATTCAACTGAATTTTCCGGTGAGATATATACAAAAGCTATTATCAAATCTTTTTCCAACCTGAAAAACAACTTATCTAAAACAATATATATAGTATCATTGTAGTGAGACAAAATTCTTGTTACACCTTTAGATAATACTTTGTGAATATATACAGAGAGAGATAATTGTTTATTTAGGTGTCACCAGTTATACAATCATATAAAATCAAACAAGTGGCATGCTAAAAGTATAACATACGGCCATTCTTGACCTATGGGACACTGTAAAACCGACATTCAAAGTAAATAAATAGATAAATAGACGTAATACCTACCAAAGTAACATAAACATACCATACATTACACACATTCATACTTACTATCATACAGTAGGATAGTAATATGTCTACCCCCTGACACACGTACCTATATACACATAAACCGGCGTACATGCTGAGATAGATATAGAGACAGACAGACAGACACATAGATGCGTGCGCACCCATTCATCCAACCACCAACCCATCCGTCAATCCATACACCCATCCATCCATATATGCATTCATCCATCCATACACAGACACATACATGCTCATACATAGTTACACACATACATACTCGCTCACATACAGACAGACAGACACTAACAAACAAACATACATACATACAAACAGACAAACAAACATACATACATACATTACTGGTACATACATTGCACATATCCTCACATCTGCTGCATACAAACAAGCATACAAGAAAACCACACCAAAACAAACCGAACCAAATACAAAAAGAATATATAATTCAAACACAAATGTTCATACATTCTAAAAGTAGCATACAGCACACGTCATCCATGTACATATATGTACACAGTATTTAAACCGTGTACAAACACACATTCCACAATAAATAAATTGTACAAAACTTTAAAATAGTCACATTAAAAGATAGGCAATGATACGAATACTTTGTTAAATAAGCATTTTTCTTAAAAACATTTTTAGAATTGTTTTTGCTGTATTAACAACCATGTTCTGCATTAAATAGACAAATAAGTCACTGACATCCAAATTGTCAGTTTCAAGCACTTCTTTGGATAGTTGGGAGAGTAGTTCATATCTTATATCACTGTAGAATGGGCAAGATAAAACAAAGTGTTTCTCATCTTCAACACTCTGAGTGTTACATGTTGCAGTTTGCAGTAACGTTCATCAGCCGGGATTGGAGGGGAGCTGAATCTGCCCGTTTCTAAGGCTAGTTTTAAAGATCCACACCGCCGGGATGCGACAACTGATCTTTGTGGTCGTGGGAGTGTGACATAAGATTCAATACATAAATCATGTTTAAACAACCTGTATGTTCTTAATTTTGGTAGATTGTTAATTTCATTTTTCCAGTTCAATTTATCAATATTTGACAGATTTTCTCTAATATTGTTGATCTTCCAGTGAATGTTCTGTGTTGAGTTGGTCAGTAAATCAGTTATATTAAGATCATCGAATATCTTTAAGACCTTCTTTTCCCAAGATTTCCCGACACTGTAGACCCTACTCGCCTCCATTCCTTCAAGTCTACACCACATGCGAGCAACCTCAATATAGACTTTGTACTGGGGATGGAGCCATCCCATGTCACCTCCAACCCTTGGGTTAGCTGAATTCTTGCTAACTCCAAGGAAAGGCCTACACGCTCGGTTTTGAATCACATACATTTCCTTATACTTTTTTTACACCCCAGATACAAGCGCAGTAACTTAACACAGGGAACACAATAATATCATAGAGCTGGGTGAACACTTGGAAGTACATGTCGCCTGACCGGTAGTACTTATACACATATCCCTCCATGTTTACCCTTTTCTCTGCACACAGAATAAGCATTGTGTGTTTGGAGGAAATCACAACATTCAGCAGGTTTCAGTTAAACCTATAAATGAGAGTTCAGACAATGTTTGTATCAATTCATTATTATAAAAGTGTCTTTTGAGTGATTGACAGATCCATGAGAGTACACTAACATGATGTGAGTGTTTAGATGATACGCTGCACTGAGACTGACCCTGGCCTAGCCATTATCTCATCTTAGTAAGTTCACTTGAGTTCACATTCACTTGATGTGTAACACTGTTAATTACCAGTTTATCAGAACGTATAAAGGCTTCTTTGTCTTCCTCTCTGGCCTTGGTGAGATGGGGTATGAGTTTCCTCCTCTTCTCCCTCACTGGATAACTGAAATCCTCACTGATTTTCACTGGTGATTGTCTGAGCTTGTTCCTCACCAGTCTGATGATCTGAGATTTGGTTTTACTGCGAGCTAGCTTCACCACTATAGGGCGGGGCTTTCCTCCCTCATTCTTCCTGTCCACCCTGTGTGCTCTCTCAATCCCCACCTTCTCGTCATCCACTGCCTCCTCCATCTATAGCTTATCCATCAGGATACCCCTCACTGCCTTCTCACAGTCGCCTCACGTCCTTCCGCCCTGCTTCTCCGCCAAACCATACACCACTCCTAGACCTGTTTTTTAAGTCGTCAATCTTAGTGGCTAGTTCATGTGTCTCCTTTATGAGTGATTGTGAGAGTTACTCAACTTTGACTTTTAAGGTCTTTATTTCCTCTTGTAATGTCTTTATTATATCGGCAAGTTCACTCACTGTGGGTTTCTGTCCCGGTCAGGGGTTAGTTTCAACATCGATCGCCACATCGAGTGACAGTCAACAACGCCAGCACGAAAACTGTGGCCACGCAGAGTGTCACACATAAACAATCGATCCTAAACTTATCCCGCGGTCTACGGGGACAAAAAAATACCTATTTTCACCCTCCAGGTGTTGATGTCAACCCCCATCACTTTATCTTTTCGATCGGTATTGTTTTTGATACTTATTCAGAAAATATTGTCATGAAGTTTTCATTCAAGCTTCGTTCATCCAAGGGACGTCACTCCCGCCCATATGTTATGTTCCTTGTGTTTCAGGCACCATGAATATCACTTGCCATACAGATAAATAACAGCGACTTCAAACTATGATAGTTTATTTGGCGATGTAAAAATATGAGGGCTCGTAATTTATATTTCACCGTTATTGTTTTACTTTTCTGTTAAACTTGAAATCCATCTGTACGTTGTCACAACACAACAAAACAACAGACTATGATTAACCAATGATATACCTCTTGATCTGATATAACTATTTTGTGCGACAGCATCTAAGATAGATCTGGAGATAAATTTGTATACAATCTGTTTCCACTGATATGAACATATTACATCAGGTATTTAACAACTATATAAAAAGTGGTGGAATCTGCTTGCCGGATCCTTCTGGATTCTCTCAAAAATTAACGGGTCCTGAAGAATTCGGAATAACCCGGTGTAACAGTCTCAAATGACTCTACCGCCTCATATGACTCTAGAGTTATTTGAGGCCAGCCCCATATGACTCTAGAGTTATTTGAGGCTAGCTCCATATGACTCTAGAGTCATATGGGGCTAGCACATTTCACAAATTAGTCCAGCCTCAAATAACTCTATTCAGGCTCAAATGACTCTACCAAATGTTCTGTGAAAGAAGATTTACGTATTCATAATTTCACATTTTTCATGTTTTAGTTCATTTTCAGATACCGTGGAATGGTCTGAATTGAATATTCTTTGAAAAAAGTACTAGAGTTAAATGAGCCTAGGCTCAAAACACTCTAGAGTTAAATGGGCCTAGGCTCAAAACACTCTAGAGTTAAATGGGCCTAGGCTCAAAACACTCTATAGTTAAATGGGCCTAGAAGAAGAAAGACCCTCTCCTTCTAAGAGATACACATTTTGAAGTATATGCTCCTATCTATAACTTATTTTTGATATTTAATCAGGTAATGTCCTTCTAACAAACACTAGATTTACTTTAAAAAATCAAATTTGTGGCTGGACAGTATTCATAGTGATTATGATCATTATGATTCTGATTGGTCTTTAAGAGTAATAAGTAATTATTAAACCATGAAACCAGTAATGTCCGGAATTCATTTTCATTATTAGAATTACCATCCCGAAGTTTGTTCACCTATACTTATATACGTATGTTGGCGCAAATATTCTGTAAATAGTGATGCCAATGAGACACTGTATAATGGTGTAAGAGAAGCCGATAACTTTGTATTTTTATGTGAGAAGTGTCGATTTTATATACCGTAACATAATTTAATTCATACCTCTAAATAACGGTAACAGTTTGGAGAACAGAACAGACCAGGAGTTAACGTTCTAAAAAGTATCGTTGTTTATGTTTCTCTGTAAACTATCAAAAAAGGATCAGAAATGTTACATATTGGTGATGTATTTGTTGTTATACTTATTCAATGTACTTGTAGATATTGTTTCTTATAAAGTCCATATGAAAATTATTAAATTATTTTTAAAAATCGTAATTTGAAGAGTTTACCCCCTTTCTTCTTGCAATATACGAAATATTGCACAACTGATCAAATACTAAATTTCAGATTGAATATTGTATTCTTAGAAAACGATCTATTTGTCACTACAGGTGAAATAATACAATTGACGTCCAAACGAAATCCTAATTACAATTATAATTAAAATAGTACTTACATTTGTTTAAATTTTGGGATGTAGCTTTGCGATTGTTAACATTGTGTTGCTTTTATACTTGGATACAAGCATAAACAATATCAATAATCCTTACGTAAGGAACGCTGTCACGCTGTGCAAAAAAACCCGCTTACATGCATTGACTGTATATCAATAAAAAAAAAATACCACCATCCAATGACAAAACTCTTGATTGATCAATATTTAATTGGCATATTTTGATGACTCATATTATTATCAATTATTCAACTGAACAGGATATCGTATTCATTATTGATGCTCCGAATAAAATATTGTGTGGGTTATTGATGTTTCTTACCAAATATATTCATGTTCTTACATTTGTGTATTCTATTAATAAGAATCTGATCATGATACAAGGGGATTTTTGGTCCATCGGGTCATTTCATGGGCAAGCTTCCCGAAAGTTGATGCTATAGGCAGGATGTATTCATATTTACATTTCTTTAGAAGCGTTTATTCATAAATATATTTTTGCAGGACACAAATTTTCATGTCAGATTTGATTTGGTTACTAAAATAAATCATAGTTGTATAAATCATATTCCAGTATGCTGGAGAAAATGTTGTTTACATAATATTTAACTAATAATCCATTTCAATTATACTAGAACATTATATGTATGGCCATGCCACACGTGACACCATATTATCAACACATTCATCATATTTCCTGTTTTCATACAAATTGAAGCATTTGGTATATGTTCATTATCATCTCAGTTAAAATCAGAAAAAAAGGTTAAACAATGACGTCTTTTTGGAACACTTTTATTCTTTAGACTTATCAAAATTCAAACTCTCAGAAATATGGAATCATAAATGCTAAAAATTGTATTCCATTCATTATTCAATCTTATATTTCACCTCAATATTGCAGGTGAACAGTGTTTATGAATAGTCATTTCTTTATTGCGGATATATATTAACACATTCATCAAACAAATGATACGTAAAAATGTGTCTTTGTCATGTTATTGTTTTGGTGAACACAATGTTATATCCATTGCAAAATTCGAAGTCATTGAGGTTATAACAAGTTTATGTCTCAAGTAATATGTGCATGCAACCATTTTCACAACAAGTTAGTTATGTCCCATGGCTATGCACATCCATCTAACTACTCAATCACTGTTGACTATCCATAAACTTTTATGTTTGCTATCATATCTCATTCAACTTAAATAATTAATCATACAAAATACTTTCACGTGCTTTGGAAAGAGGTCAATGGGAACGAGGCTATAGATACCAACGATAGAACTTTACCAAACCAAAGAATTAAACCAAAGCTGAACTGCTGTAGTAAACTTAAATTATAATAGAAACCAAAAGATAATAATATTTAAAGATGAACAAATCATGTTGGTCCCGTTAGGATAACCGGGAGAAAACTAAACTTTTCTGCTTGATGTATATATCATATAAGTCTTTCTTATGCATTTGCATAAGTAAGTTTCAAATTTGATTAACCCTAAGTTTCAAATTTGATTAACCCTAAACACAAATAGACTGTTACAGTGCGATACTATTTTTGTCAGCATGGACAATTGAGTTTATGTTTTTCTTTGAAGTTTAATTGCATTATTATACCCCCACCGCGCGTTTAGCGCCAAGCAGGGGATATAGTATTCGGTAACGAACGTCCGTACGTACGAAGTGGAATAACTCACTACTATTCACTAGATTATGTTCATACTTTATATATAGGTCAACGATAGTAATGTAATGTAATGAAAGGTTCAACAATTTTTATGTGACCTCGAACTTCACGATCACAACGAAACTTTGACAGGTTACCCTTGTCAGCGAGATATCGAAATACCCTTTGACTAAAATGTCTATAAGACTTTATACATTATTTCTACGTTCTACTCGGGCAGACAGTGGGCTGATTTGATTTTAGTGACATTGGCATAATGTTCAAGGTCAATCAGGACCCAGTCGATTTGTGTGACCATAGCATTATGTTTTTACTTTGAAGTATTAATTTACGGTGAGGGATTATGTGCTTGTGTCCAATGGTCACTATATAATTGCGTGCTTAAGACATTCGAAGTATCTCGTGACCATCGTCTCTGATTCAACGAACTATTGCATCACAATAGAGCACCGATAGATAATAGACTTATAATACTCAAGGCTCAAGATATGTCTACACAAGATTTTCGCATTAATATCTTTAAAAGTGAAAAAAAAGGACAAATTCAAATTCTTTATATAGGAGAGGGCGTGATAAGTTGAGCCAATATTTTATTACAGCTGTGTAAAATATGTTGATCAATATCAATATGTTTTGGCAAATACAAATACATAACATATTGCAGATATCAATATACGATGCATATTTGCATTGTTAAAGGCTTTCAGAGTAAGTTGATCATCTGCAAGTAGTAAGTTGATCCCTTAGCATACATAGTGTAGTTTATATAAAAGAAATCAAGAAATAATTATCAAGAAATACAATATCTCGGAACATAGTTCACGTGGTTGTAACCAGGATTTCAGACGATTTCACGAATTTTACGAACGACTCTATATATTTACCAGGGACCACACGATAATAAAGCGTCTTTTAAACTTAAACAAGGTTAATAATAGACCCTGATAGTCAGGAAAAACCTTCCTTTCCTTCCTATCAGGGTCCACAACTTTACCATATTCTCGGTATCATGGTTTATCCGTTATCAAGTGTGGCAGATGTACACATCATAGTGATTACGTTTTGAGATTGCTTTAATATGTATGCTTCTCAGAAAAAAATAAAGACATAGAAGTATTCATAATGTATATATAACAACAAGACATGGTCATAAACATCCACCACCATATTGGTTCTCATGAACAGATAATTGATCGCTTCTCATTTACGAACTCGATGCATCAATCAATATTTGTATACGGTACTTGAAAGGTCACATGCCTGTAGTACATTCATTCATAGGTAGATCACTTTCTTGATGTTATAATATATATTTCTGAATGACATGATTGCATAATATGTATACATTGCAAGGCTCTGTAAAAATAGAGTGTTTGTTTCTGTTAACAATGACACTAGCTTTGTAATTATAAAAGTACGGTCTAAAGGAGGTGTAGCACGTTTTTTGCATATTTTTTTTCTCAAATTTGCTATTTATGATTAAAGTTTATACACTATAGGGTTATATTAGAGGGTAAAACATCACATTACACGACCTGATAAGCCGTATCCATATAAAACGGATGTCGGCAGTGAAAGAAAATGGTGCGACGCATAAAGCGACAGTGGCGTGTGAGAGAGTAAGATTTGTAGGGATCATGCGAATTCGAATTCAGAATGCAATATGGTTGACCATTCTATCATTGTTCGATATATATTACTCTACTTTCAGTGTTTAGGTATTGCTAAATCAGTCAGATCACTTAAACTACCTTCGACCGGCCATTTTAATGTGGTCACCTTAAAATGGCCCCTCGAAGAGGCTTAACCTTACAATGTACATTCGTTTTAAAACTCTTTTTATTGATTGATGAGTATCATTTAGCCATTGGTAACACTTATTTACCTTTTCGTGAGATCAATTTATTTCAGTAAGAAAAACGTGCTACAGCGTCTTTAATGTATTTGGTCCAAGGACTTTTTTTGTAAACCGGACAGGTAAAGAAGTAATGTAGCTAAACCTGCCTGTTTCAATAAATAGTTCACGGGATGAGCAATGGAAACATCATCAGCCTTAACAGTAAAGGAAGTGGCACGACACGTTGCTTCAAAATACACGTGTAATACTTTTAATCACTAATATGATTACTTTATGCTTTTTGAAAATAATGTATGTTTTCTTTATTGGTTATTTCATTAACAAGCTTGTTGTTTTGGGGATAAAAGTGAATCAGTTAACATTTACATGTAACATACGTGTAATACTTTTAATCACTAATGTGATTACTTTATGCTTTTTGAAAATAATGTATGTTTTCTTTATTGGTTATTTCATTAACAAGCTTGTTGTTTTTGGGATAAAAGTGAATCAATTAACATTTACATGTAACATATTAACTCCATTATATTTACGTCACAACATCCCATCAAAATAATACTTAATATACACCACCGTGTAATATGGAGCATATTATTTTTAATATCTTTAATTATAGCTCTAAAAATCTTGACATTAGCAAAATTTCGAAATTGTTGAGGGAACCTACTTTGATAATGAATCAGTCATTGCTATCACTACTACTTGACCATGGTATCAAAATAATACGAAATTCACCTATCCTTTCTTGATTCATCGGTTTAAGACAAGTTTCCTATGTACGCATGTTCGCAGGTACATACGGGGATATTTATATTACACTGAGGCATACTTAAAGCACTAACATCGAAGGACTAACACGATAAAAACAATCGCCATATTGATTTTCACTAACACTCTCAAAATTTTCCCAAATCGTCCTTAATCTAAAAACTATGATGTTTACATGTATGTACACAAATAAAATATACATACAACATGCACTGAAAAAACATACAAGAACATTAAAATAGAAAAGCATGTTTCTCATTTTCGTAATCCTATGGCATCAAGCCCAAATAGGGTCATAAGGGGGTCACCAAATATACAATTCAGAATCCCTTTTGGATAAGGAGTCTGCACTCAACTTTTCAGCTCTCTAGACCTTATAGAACTGGAGAAGAAGATGAACATAGCTTTTTAAGGTTGGGACCCCTGTGACCCCATTTGAGGTCAAGGGGTCACGTAATCCACAATTTAGAATCCTCATTACCCAAGGAGTCGTCACACAACTATTCAGCTCTCTAGACCTTTTGGAACTGGAGAAGAAGATGAAAATAGGTTTTTAAGGTTGTGTCCCCTGTGACCCATTTGGGATCATTGGGTCACGAAATATACAATTTAGAATCCCATTACCCAAGGAGTCTTCATATACAATTTCAGCTCTAGAGTCATTGGTTCTGGAGAAGAAGTCGAAAAAGCGAAAAGTTTACGGACGGAAGGACGGACGGACGGACACTGGACGCCATGCCATGCCAAAAGCCCATCGGGCCTTTCAGGCCTGATGAGCTAAAAATTAATACGCCGTTTCTCTATGTCGTACTCCAACAATATATTATGCCCTCGCACATATCACACTCGAACAGACACACGGACGCACAGACGCACGTACGGACACACGGGCTGATGGACGGATTATCACTCAAACCTATCGCCGTCCAGTTCTTGGCAGTGTAAAAATGAAGTGAAGACATAGGCTAGAGTTATTTGAGGCTAGCCCGAAATGACTCTACCAGCATTGATTTGGTAAAGCCTGAAAAATATTGAGGTTTAGGTAGAGTCATTTGAGCCTGGATAGAGTCATCTGAGCCTGAGAAAATTTCTAGCCCCAAATGACTCTAGAGTTATCTGAGGCCAGGCTCAAATGACTCTAGTGTTAACTGAGGCCAGGCTCAAATGACTCTAGAGTTATCTGAGGCCAGGCTCAAATAACTCTAGAGTCATTTTTGTACTAGAGTCATCTGAGGCTGATACACCGGCAAACGGATTCCACAAATTTTTCTCCTGTGAAAACGCAAATCCAGACTCAGTAAACTTAATAGGTAAACACATTCTTTCAACACTGACAGTATAATCAAACTATCCACCGATCAGTATCAATAAACCATGTTAACATGTTCAATCTGTCAGCCAATCAGCAAACAATAACTTCCTCAAGGTTCATGCTCGAGGCATAATACATTACTGATGTGATTAGTTCCTCTGTTGGTACTTCAGCAATATGTTAAGTTAATGATGAATACGATATCTCTTGTGCCTGTAGGACAACATTAACATACTAAATTATGGTGTGTATAATTATTTCATTTAAATCTAGCTAAATGAATATCAAGGTGGGGTATAGACCTGGCAGAGTAATTAGTAGAACTAAGATTCCCCGTAAACATTTTAGACGATTTTAGCACATAGCTTTATGATTAAATTATCTGATAGTGATGAAGGTATATAAAAATTATGTTATCTTTGATACTCCTCGCCTCCACTTGTTGAAGGTATGTTAACTTTGATCTACCTACCCTCCACTTGTTGGAAGATAAACTGTCACCTTTTTACTCCTTTTGAGAGTAAAGGTCACCGATTTTACCTAGTAATCTATTCTGATGTTTTTAACGAATGAATACCAACAGCAAATCACGTGATTAATCAAAGCAATTTAATTGTTTTTTATAAGTGAAATTCCCCTGCATGACCATTCCTATGGAACCAATGATGATATGTTTCTCATGTTTGATTGGACATCATTGCTTCATAGATGGCTTGTTCATGTTATATACCAAGGACAGCATGAGTCCTAGTTGATTCCCCTAATTCATGAACAAGATTTTCTTTGTTTTTCAAGACATTTTCACGAATCTTCTTAAACTATAAATTGCAGTATTGTAGATGCCCCGTCAATTATCAGTAATTAAAATCAGTCGTCCGTAACAACTTTGTAAATAGTTCTTGGCAATTCCCGGTTAAGAATTTTAGTGTTTTATTATGTATCTAATACAGAAACGAAAGGGAAACAATAAAATACAGTTAAAATAGGTCATTTGGTTTGAACAGATGGCACTACGATCGCACTACGTCTTACTGACAACAGCATGACGTCATGACACAAGCGCTTTGCGTCAAAAAGTCAATGTTAAGTAGGGCTGTAGTAGCTTGATAATTTGAAAATTAAGTAGTTCTGTCATTGAAAGGTCAGTAGTTCTGCCACTTTGGATGAAATCCTTTTAAATAAAAGACAATTGAACACATTTAACCTGGAGTTTGTTTCTTTCCCTTTACTGATCACAAAAGCTATCGCAAAAGTAGATGATAATAGGCAACTGTTATCGCAATAGTTAGTCACAACAGACTTCTGGTCAGAGTCGTTGTGGAGCAAATATGTTTTTATGTCGATGATCACGTAATCGCCTCTCGAACAACATTTTTTGTTCAGATGTGTATAGTCAGACTCCGCTTATTTGGAGGATTTGGTTACATTTAAAAATCCTCCTGATATTATGTGGTTATCCGAATCCTAGGGACCTCTTAATCAGAATCGGACTACTAGGCTATGAATTACATATCAAGTCTACAGATGAATGTATTCGGAAGTAAGCATCGTTGGTCCCTTATTTGTAGATATTTAGATACGCACACACAGTTTTCTTCAGGGAACCATTTACGGCTTGGTTCAAATGTTGCCCATCTGTCTTTGTCCAGGAACAGCGTTCCATCTCCCCATATGTATTTCTTGCTTTTCTTATCGTATATGAGATCAATCCACACACATACTGAAATGGCATTTCAATTATATTATTGTGTATTCATTCCCATTGAAAGTATACAAAACTATTTTATTTCATTTCCTTCATAATAGCCCGTACTGGTTTACAACCACATGTTACACTGTGAACCCACAATAAGAAGCAAGAAGTTGTTGTGTGCTGTGTATACGTGTTGACTTTGGATGTTGTGTTCACATATTGTGTATACGTGTTATGTTTGGTTGTTTTGTTTATGCACTGTGAATATGTATTGCTTTTAGATGAATGTGTTGCGTATGGATGTTGTGTCTTGGTATCATGAATATGTGTTGCATTACTGTGTGTACGCCATGAGTCTGAGTGTTGTGTTTATTGTATAAATGTGTTTGGGTGTTCTGTTTACATAAAGTGTGTACGTGTTACGTTTTGGTGTACAGTTTTACGTATTGCGTGATTATTATATTTATATGTTTTGTTCACGTGTTGTGCTTGACCTTAACGTTCAGAGCTGTGATATATGTTGTTTGTGTTTGTATTTATGTTCTGTAATTATGCGCTCTGTGAACGTGTTCTGTGCATGTGTTTTATTTGTGTTGAGTTTGTGTGTTTTGTTTATATAGACAGACATATTTTATTCAGTAATGTTTGGCATATGGCCTATGTTACAATGTATAAATTGAGTCACGTGTTTCTAAAATTAAAATAACTTACACAAATATACATAAGTTAATTTTATAACATTTTCATTTTGACAGTTCGATTTCGATTTTGAATGTTCTGTAGGGAAATATATATACACATACAACAATACACATTCTGCAATTGTTTCAGAAGTAAAGAATACATGGTGTCCATTACCAATGCACCCTACAGTATATATACAAACACTCTAATGGGTTTTCCCGTAAAAACTGCACATTAACAACTTAAATTGTGTAAACTAATCCTAAATTTACAAAAAGCTCTTCTAAGAGATTTATCATGTAATGACACGGGGTAACAATTCCTATTATTAAAGTTTAACTCGTCACAGGCCACGGACAAAGACGAACGCTGAGCCAGCAGACGAGTTGATCTACCGTGCAAGCGTGCACGTGCGGAACGAGCATGAGCGCATCATACCTACCCACGAGACTCCCTGATGTCAGTATGTTTTTTTATCCAATGTTTTAACATCTGTCAATATTAATAAAATTGAAATCGTATCCCCACCACCTATCATGTTATGTTAAGGGTAAGGCAAAGCCCTCGCAGAGTTGATTTCAATAACTACCTTGTGAGGGTGATTAAACGACTTGCACCACATGGTCATTCTTATTTATTACGCATGTAGCTTTTAAGGTGTGATGAAAAACATCAACAAAAGTATAGTTTCATTTTTTCTTATTAAATAACCTGCCCTAGTTCCCATCCCACCATGCAGTACATCTAAACGCAACACTCGGCGACCACGTGGTATCAACTTGCGGAAGCGCACAGGATTCTCGTGCACGATTGTCAACACATTGTACTGAAGTGTGGCAAAATATATTCGGATTCATACGAACTTCCGGTGAGGTCGTCGCAGGAGCTAAAGAAAGTGAAAACAGACGACGATAATTCACGTTGTCATAATTCTTATTTAGATGTATGACAGAGTGGCATATGCTATTCCAGAAATTTCTCTGAAGAAGAAAGGGGCTTGGAAAAAAAAAATCATAAAAGGTGAGCACCGCTGCAGTATTGAAATGTTTATTAAGTTCGAATTAAATATTAAGTAAACGTTACGTTTTACAATTCGTTATGTTATACATTTAAGCAAGAACATCCCGCTGTAGTGACTGAATTATTGCCATGTGACGCTAAACAACTCTCTACTGTCTTTTTATGTATTTGAACTGTTGTTGTTGGGGGTCACATATTCCAAACTTTATAAATGGTGTAATTTACCGAGTATTGACTGTTGCCTAAAACTACCATTTTGATCATAGTCGACTTAGTATATTTTGACGATATGAAGGCAAAACTTATTTCTGATCGAAAACCTGACAATGCACCGCGATTGACGCGCGACACTTAGTCAAATGTAATTTTGGAATGTTATGTTGAACAGAGGACACATTTGGTTTGATAACATTAAATAGGGCATAACTAGCCAGTATGTAAATGAAACGTGTAATTTCGATTTCTGTACATGCTTAATGATGTTGCTCAATTTCAATTGGAAACTAGTAATTATGATTTATTACTCAACCGTGGTGAGATCACTCATTAGATAACAATGAGTTGGTTACACACGTGTGATACCACCGCGTGCTGTCGTAACGTCATAATCGGCGCGTGACGTCATAGTCCTTTTTTGTTGACGTCACAATGTTAGTCGCGCGACTGCAGTAGCGAAGTACCTATTTGCAAGTAAGCGTCACTAAAAACGATTTTCTTTCAAATCACCGCTATTTACATTATTGAGTAATAAATAAAATACTAAACTCGGTCCCGTTTGATAACATGTTTATGAAACTCGTGAATGGCATCGGTATTTAAGTCGCTTTCACTCGTTAAAATACCAAACCATTCACTCGTTTAATAAACATGTTATCAAACGGGACATCGTTTAGTATTCTATATATATTCGGCGATTATGGATGAATATGCAAGTTGAGTGAAAATTTCTATCAAGGTTTGGCGCATTTTTAATAGTTTAAACGTTTTGGTAAACGTAAAAATTAGATGTTCATAATTATAAAAAGTGCACATTTTCATTTTAATTTGGATTTGAATGTGTTAATGTTTCAATATTTATTGACTAAATTTACTTTATCTGCTCTTTTTCAGTTCTGTGAACCTATTTGAAAACATAACGAGGAAAGAATACCCATCAGTGCTATATTTGACGGTAGATCTACAGAGTGGAACAAGATCGTGGCAAATTCACATGAAAATGTTAAAAAGCAAACATGTAATTTGCAAACGGCGGTTAACTTCCATTAAATGCTTCAAATGTGTGTGTTTTCTCTTTCCAAAGTCCGTATTGCCATAGTTTAACTCTTTCAATTATGCTTAGGCGGCAGAATATTATCCAAGGTCTCTTGAGAGGCAATGTCCAAGAACAATGGACATACCTTACTGTATCTGTTGAGGTAGGTTATTTTGGTTATGCAAAAACTGAAAGTAATTTCGAGGTCGTTTTCAAAATTCAGAAAACCAACTGACATTGGGAATTTTTTAATATTGACTAGAGGCGAAGCCGAGAGCCAATATTCGAAAATTCCCAATGTGTAATTTTCGAGGGAAGATACCAAGTTCGAGGCGAAGCCGAGAACGTCCGGTATCTGCCCGAGAGTTTTAAAAACATGTTTTGGCAAAGATATAACCACCTTCAAATAACTACCTCGGATGCGTACATAGCCAAGAAAACCTACCCCAACACAAGCAAATAACCGAGTTTAGAGTCGGTTATACAGAAAAAAAGACTCGTCAGAACAAAGGAAATAACTTCCCCTAGTGGTGTAAAATATGTTTGGAATACCATCTTCTCCCGGACTTTTACCTTCTTTTAAATCTGTAATTGCATCAGTGATTTCATTATTTGTAATTTCACTTGACCGAAAATTGTTCATTAATTGGAAATGTTTGCAATGTTCACAACTGTGGTTTTCATTAACGTCTGTAACAATAGTTCCAAATTCAGAAGTTTCAGTTTATTCATGATCATGATTCAATAAAGTTTTAAAATAATCATGTGTCTTGAGAATGTTTTGGTTTTGATGAATGTCTGTCGAGAGAACGTTTCAATAAAGTCAAAAATGTTTTGCAGTCTGTGCATTCAGCAGCATCATAAATGTCAGAAGCGAATTTCTTATTCCTTCATTTAAATTGTTTTTTGAACTTGTCTTTTCTTCAATATACTCCAGGCTGTTATCATTGCAGGAAAAAATTCTAAATTTGGTCAATGTTCGATTTTTCTGTATCGAACGCTAGAAGCTGAGTACGAATTTTCCAGTTATTTCGCCTGTTTGATGCACAAAAAAGTACCTTCGTCACAGCTAGATTCACATCTCCAAAGCGGTCAACAATATTGTTAAAGCTGTCTTGTGCCATCGGTTGTTCCAATTGAGTCGTGTTCTCGCTTAGTTCTCTAATTGGATGTGCAGGATTCAATGCTGTTATTTGTCATTCATACGCGAAGCGTTGTTAAAAAATTGTTTGAAGGAACCTATGATGGGAGGATGATGAGAGCAAGTAATGTCATCCATCGAAAAATCTGTTACACAACGGTATATTTTACTTCACATCAAAAAGTAGTCCATTACACTGGCTCCTTTACTAGAAACAAATGTAAAATTATTTGCGTTGTCTTCCTTCCTCCGTCAATTGACAACATGAATTTCCAAATGTTTACATTGATAAAGAAGTAGTTTCCATATGCTTGTTTCTATAAGACAGTTTACTCTTGGTAGATCAAATGTTTCTTCGCTATAGTCAAATACGGGGACATATTTACTATTATCGTCCGTGATGAAATCTGGAAGGTCCCTAGTTCTTGAGTTAAAATCACCACATTCAATGAATGAGTGATTCTTTTCAATATCAAATATAATTTGGAGATATTTCTTTTCTAGGATTTTAATACCGGTTCCTTCAGAATCTTTATATTCAGGGGAACCTTCCGGATGTACGTATAAAAAAACAACTATTATTTGCTTTATTTGTTGATTTGTATAGACAATGAAAAATATGTAGTTTGACCAGTGTCCTCGGAAATGATGAGCCATTCTATATTCACTACTTGTAAACGAAATATGATCACCAACATAAGTATCTGAATCAACTTCAGAATCTCTAAACATTGTCTCACTGGAAGAAAATACATCAAACTCTTTGAACAAATTTATGTTTATGTCAGATAATGAGCTTGCATTGTCAAGCCATTTATGCTCCAAGTGCATATTAAAGTTGTGTTTATATCGTTCATGTTACTAGTTTGATTGTCATTGAGGACACGACCACTTTCCTATGTTTGTGTCAGAGTCTCTGATTCCTTTAAAAAGAGGGTAGAGCTGTGACCCGATCCACGGGACTCTCTTGGTGAAGTCTTCAGACACCACGACTTCTTTGTCTCCCTTTAATTGATATTTGACTGGTTTGATGATATTCACATTGTCCTTGTTAGCAGACAATTTCACAATGATACGCTGATTACGAGACGATTTACTTCTCAGCCGATGCGCTCGTTCAATACCTATTGACCCTGTGGACTTTATGCTCAATCTGTCACTAAGAAAACGTCCTATTCCAAGACTAAGCGTGATTACCCGGCAGTCCATGAAAAAGCAAGTATTGAGGGAGCTTCCATATTATCTGTCTTCATTTCTAAGAAGGATACTTTCTCTTTTAATTAACTATTTTCTTTTTTCAAAACTTGAATTTTCTCGTCATATTCTCTAGCAAATCTTTCAAGCTTGTTGTCAAGGGAGGCAATCTTGGACTCTAAGTTAGATTTTAGGGTGGCTGACCAGAAGAATTCAGAAATTAACCTTCGACGTTTCTTGATGACAAACGAGTCTGCAAAGCGCCGGGTTTGTTAATGCGTCTGCGGCGCATTCCAGGGCCTGGGTTCTGTTCTGAGACGGCCAATGGATAGCATTATAGCGGGGTACCATGCGCCATGCTTTACCGGCCTCAGACAAAACACATCAATTCTGACTCTTCAAAGTTTGGTTAGAATGCACATTATTAACGTACGTGTTTTAGTGTTTATGTGACTGTTGTCCGTTCAAAAACTTCAGCTTTGCCTTCTTTCTATTTAGTTTGTGTGTTATGTTGTGTTCGTGTTTTTCTATCTACATGTATTGTGTTTGTTGTATTATTGTGTTTAGTTTATGTGCTTTGTTTATGTATTGTGCTGTGTTTAGGTGTTAAATTTCTGTGTTTTGATTTGTGTTTACATATTGTGTGTTTATTTTCTTCTGCGGTTGTTCTAATCCATATTCCTGTTGCACAGCACTGTTCCATAGATATTTTAATGAGTTAATGAAAAATCAAACTGGCAATTAACGATCTCAACAGAATGTGACTATCGGCATGCCCGGTAAGAGAAGGGCATTAGTTGGTGTTATAATCCTTACGTTTAAAAACTGTGGTAAAGCAATACATTTCAGCAATTGCCGTGATTTATTCACATTTTAATGTTAGAATAAAACTATTTCCATTAAACGTAATATCGATCGAAAACAAAAACTTATAATCCAGTTTTTTAAAATTTGAGGTTGGCGTTGTTAACATATACTTTGTTTTTCATAAGCAATACACATCGTTATTGAGGAAGGGTACCCAGAAAACGAATTTATTTATTCAATCATCTTACTACAATTTACACTTACTAAAAGTCTAAAATGGCATGCACTACTATAGATTGGGTATTGCACTTTTACATTGACGACACTCAACTTATCCTAACAACCTTTGCATGGTCATTATAGCAACATTGTCATCGTCATCGTCACCCGTATTTGTGGAACATATGCTAATATGTTTTTTTTCTAGTTACATACACTTTAAATTTGTGATGAATCTTAATTTCTTCACATCAAATGATAGTTTTTCTCAAAAACGCATTCTTAGTTTAAAAGTGTTATCATTAATACCTGTGTGATAGGCCGTCAAAGTTACATTTAAATAAAGAATTCCATAACCTTAAGATATTAATAAGATAAATTTTTATTTGTTTCATTTTACAAATGACACGTCATATTAGCTATATAGCCAAATCTACAATGTCTGTGTCACCGAACAATCGGATTTAATTATGCTAAAACAGTAATAAAATTATAACGTACACAACAAATCGGTTAAAAAGCATAATTTGATGTTGGCAGTATTATTGTTATTGTCGGTATTATCAGATGGTAATCGTTGTCGGTAAGAGTTAGAAACAAACACATCAATCCCTCATTGCAATTCACATTTCCAAATATAGCCACTGCAAGTATAACGTTTTATGAAGAAAAACCACATCATCTTACCTTTAGTAGTCGGTGGTAGATTGAGCTGTTTGAGTACATTCCAGTCGAACCCGTTTTTGAAGTGTGCAAGTGAACCGCCATCTTGGGTACAGTGTTTCTTGGCATCATCAACAGATTTACGTATGTTGTAATACTTTAAGATATAGACGTTCTTCGATCCTTTAACTTCCTTGTATCCCTGTGGTATCTCTGTAATATAGAAATCTTCTTCAATGTTTAAGATGATGAATGCATCGCATTGCAGAAACAAGATGACAAGATAATTCAACAAAATATTATTGAATCCACTATACATCTATTCTTGTATGTTAGCAAGTGACGAATTCGACATAAATACATGTATCATATACCCATGAAACCTTAGACAGTAATAGAGGCATGTAATACAATAAAGTGACAATATACAATTGATATAATGTACAGTAGACGGGATGAGTATTGAATTGCAGAATCTGGTACATCAATATCAGATCATAAGTACTTCATTTTAAAACATATGCTTATCAAAGCCTTTCACAAATCAGTGGAATATGGTTTTCATCATTCATTGATACTGTTGGAAATTTGGTAAAGTTTCACTTGCCTGGTAGTGAGTGAGTGAGTGAGTTATTGTTTAACGCCGCTTCGGCAGTATTGTGCCTGGTAGTAATGTAGCAGTAAGTATAACAATATTAATAATAATGAGACCAAGGTCACAGATGATTGGTGTCTGAACCGAAATTCGAACCCGGACCTTTGGTGCGTAGGGCCAGCATCTTTAGCACTACACCACAGTGAGCTCCGTACCTGATCTACGTCTTTGAGTCCCTTTCTTCCTCGAACAAACCAGTTTCTTCATCCTGCTGTACACAGTCCTTGATCCAATGGGACATTGTTTCATTGAAGTGTTTCCAAGGACGGTTTTCTAATGGAATAAAATCATATAAAATAACAACAAAACCATGATATATTCTCTTTACACATTTTAATATATTTTAAATTTAACAATACTCAGCTATACTAAACTGTAAAAAGCATAAATGTGGTTTCTCAAAGAGATGATTTGTAGATAACCCAATGACTATGGTCGAAACTACGATACGTAATTCTCAAGCCTTGACGAGGAAAAGATGAACTGTCATTCGCCGTCACAAGTTGGTTATTGTTTGTATATCTCATACGACAATTCAAAGTAAAAAGGTGAATACTGAAAACTAAGAGTTTCTCTCTAAGGATCCGTCAAGGAGTGGAATCTTCATACATGTGTGTCGTGGATTCACTCATCTATCTTCTATTCAGAACTATGTGCGGCTAAAAACACTTATGTATCTTCTATTGAGTACTATGTGCGGCTCAAATTTCTCATGTAATAATGTAGTTCTCAATAAAAAGATAATGCTAAAAACCAAGTCGGCTGAAACCTCATACCCCTGTGACATTACCGTTTGCATTGTGACGTCATAACTGTTCACGCATATGACGCATATGACATCATTGCAGTCAAACACAAGTCCTTACATTATTTGTGCCTGCAAGCACTTAACTTAACTTTACTTCTTTTATCCGACATTGCATGTGAATGCTAAATTGACAGCTATGGGAAACATATACAACTTGTTTAAATACACAAGACAGCTTCTTTAGTTACCAGTCGGGCCAAGTTAAAAGCTTACTCCCATGTGACGTAATGAAAGAAATATTACTCTGTGCCCATCGCACCAAATTGGTAAAACATACCGAGGCAGTATTGAGACACTTGCAGTCAAACGCAAATCATAGCATCAAAATACTGAAGTTAGATCTCGGTCAGCTATTGCCCGACGCCTCACTTTCACCAGAAACATAATTTGAGGCCTGTGACAACGTTTCCAAATCTCAATTGAACAAGAGATCGACTGTAAAGTGGCCGTTCACAGGCAGCAATTCCATGTTGCCACTACATCCGGGTTACAAATATGAGGTACAAAACCATCAAGTCACCTGCTAAGCAAACAACGTCCCTTGTCTTTGGCAGCTATCAGCACAGACTGTCAGAAATCATCATGAGATCCTTTGACTCGGAAATATAACGAATTAGAGGAATGTTGCTGTATCAACTGAGAATCCTTAACTAATTTCAAGAATATAAATACCAATTATCTAAGGCTGTTCACGAATGTGCAGAAATTCATTTTCATGAACATTCGCGATACTTCGAGTCGGCATGAAGTAACAGCCGTGTATTTCTTGTTATTTCGTTTAATTACTCTGTAGATATTAGGGATATTATACACATGATGATCTGCTTCTTTATTCGACAATTACGTTGTTAATTTCGTTGTCTTCTCCTTTGCCAACGAAAATTGAACATTTTTATCCAAACAATGTTGCCTGCAATTCCGTCACACATTTTATTTCAGTTCCCTTATTACTGTGGTAACATACCGTAAACTTAAAATCCATCTTTTTAATGTTCATGGTAGAAAAGTGAACATATTCCGATTCTTATCTCTACAGAATAAGTCTCGGATATTTGTAACTTTAATCAACTCTTGTTGATATATACTCATGGTAAAAATGGTTGACACCCCTAAACAGAAAATGGATTTTGGCAAATGGATATTTACTATTGTTCAATATTATGGTATTTGCGAAATTAAATGGCACAAACACATGAAGTAAACTATATAATACCTGCCATGTATGTATTGTGTGCGAATGCGTCTCCTTGAAAGATTTTGTGTATTTTTGGGTTCAGTAGAATTTTGTTTCAAATGCAACTTTTCATTATATTAGAACCAAAACGAGAACACCCAAACACTGTAACAATATACCGATGCCAAGATCGCAAGATATAAGGAATGAATTATTTTGAATAAATGTCATTTTTCTTATATTCTTCTTACAAGTGCAAGTGGAGAAAAAGCAAATCCTCAAAGACACTATTCACAAAAAGACATCCAGAAGTAACATGTTTTAACAAACAAATAATCGAAACTGACACGTTACGTTGTTTATATAACATTTCATTCCTATACCTATTAGGGGCTGTCAACCATTATTACCATGAGTATATTTGATATCAAAAGACATTTGAGTGAGATTCTCTATTTCTCAGAATTTACATTTTCGATTAAAAGTAGAGGAAAATATAATACCTTGGTGTTACAGTATATGCTATGTGCCTCAAACATCAATATCCATCCACAGATCATACATATCTATGAGGTATTGTCACTGTCCAGTTCTTTATAGTCGGATAATTTTTAGTTTCATGTTCTGTCTAATAATAACTGAATTTACCATTTAAAATTTACCTTAATGTGTCTGACCACGCTGTCTTTCAGTTTGTATGAACGATTTCCAATAGAGCAGGTTAGTTTCACAGTATTATGTGTACATCTCACAATAAGAGGTAGTAGCACACATATGCTTGCACAAAGCTATCCCAATAGGATCATCCCCAGGGAGAAGAGATGCGCTGGTGGAAGAATGAACACGAAGACCGGTGATGAACAATAAAAATGCCATCTTTCACAGAAGCAGCCTAATCCTGCAAAGTTCTCTATACTTCTATTCTCTCAATGGGAAGTTGAGAAGCTCTAAAACCTGTGTAACAATACTAATCTAACTGAAGACTGTTCCTCCAGTCTGCAGGGATTGGTGTATTTAACCTTCACACTATGTTATCGTGGTCCATAAAAATAGGAAGAGTTCCCTTTTTTAATTTTTCAACAAATTGGTTTGTTTGTTTCTTAAGTAGGAATTAAATTGTGCATGACATTTGTCAGTGAATCTTGTTGAACAGACATGCATTTTTTCTTTGTAGTTATTTCCAGAGAAGATATAGTTACCAGTTAACATTTGGGATACACGTGAAAAACATCATTTTTTAGGATAAAAAAACTTTGGTTGAAAAGATAAAATATTACAAACTGCTACCATAAACATTAAGGACTAGTTTTTGGGGGATGAAAAAAAAATCTGACTTGGTTATCATACAAATAACTGCTTCATTTTCATATCATAAAAATGAATTTGGCAGATACTTTTAGATTAATTTGCTCTTCTCCGTTATGAGTAAAATCTGTTTTTTAATTATAGTAGATTCAATCACCAGAAAAACATGCTGCGACACTAAACATAGCTCGCAAAAGTTTCCCAACAATGAATGTCCATCCACACTGCAGATTTTAACAGACTATCACATATCTCAGTAATTAAGCATGTTTATTCACTTATAGAAACATATTGTGTGTATCAGATTATTTTGTTCGTCTTTTTGCCTACATTATCACAATCTTTTTTGTAATTGTTCAACCTTTGGAACAAATAAAACTGTAAAAAGGTTATCAAAAATAATAATAGTATAATAGTTGTGATAATAAAAAGGCAATAGGCCCTACAATTAAAATTAAAATATTATCATCTTTTTAAAATAAATTGTGTTTATCTTAATCACCCTAAGTGTTATTTAGAGAAAGTTGAGTATACATTCACGTTTTTTTAAGAGGGGATGTTGCCGCTGGTTGAGGTGGAGGCGGAGGGGATATTGCCGCGCCTCTTCCTCAACCAGCGGCGGAGGTGGCGACAACGACATCCCCTCCGCCTCCACATCCTCCTCAACCGGCGGCGGCCGCAGCATCCCCTCTAAACTAAACGTTTATTGTTGATCTTCGAGATGAGTTTTAACACCTAATAAGTACTCAGTAATGTTCGCAGTTTAGGCGATCACTCATGAACCCTGAACAAAACCAGAAAGAAAACCAGTACGACAGCAAGACTGCAATGCTGAACTTGTATATATCATTTGGTCAGAAGCACATATAACGGTGATTACACGAGGACTCTAACGATATTGTAAATTATAACCCCCTGGAAGAAAGTGAAAAGTCCTTGTAATTTCTCCGAGATACTTTAAAGATGAGCATCGGATCACAGCGGATTAAATGATCCATCAAACTCGTCTGCCTATGACCCATATGTGACTTCTGTGGGCCCAGACCTATGATGATAGTAACACATAGCACTGATTGTAGTACATATATCACTGATTAAAGACCACTGCCTCTGGCAGTACTTACTTGAATAAAACTTAAGATGTAAAGGAAAAGGTCAACACTTTCAGCAGTTACTGCATCAAACGGCCTGAAAATCTTTGTACATATAGTACCAGCTTAACACGTAAGTCAAGCCTATTCCATTATTGTTGGTGAAATCTTTATATTGCACTGTTAAAGAAGGATTATGGGTGTGATGTCTTCCCGATCCTATGAAAAATGTTTCCCAGTGAAAGTTTCCCAAAAGGAAATGAATCCATGTCTAATGTAACTAGTGTGATACTGGTGTCGTTTAACGAATAAAACAGATTTATGCTTGTCGGAAAACATTTTTTAGAATGTCTTTGGTTGACTTTTATAAAACCAGCAATTTTTTTGTCTATGTTGATGGACATTATAATAGAACAAATGTGTACCTATAAAAAGGATATTTGTTTTGTTGAGTGAGTACTCTGATCACACTGTTTAGTTTATTATCCGCTCTGTACTGATCAACATCATTTGCACCAACTATCATAGAAACCCGATCTATATCACTATGTATCTTACTTTGATTGTGCCACGTCTTGAAGAACTGCAGACATTGGATCAGTGGTTTACAATTGAGCATTGTTTGACCCATGGTAACCTCCAGGAATGTTCTACAGATAAGCAGATAAGTTCAGATCTTGCAAATCATTGAATATCCTACAGGGGGTAATCCATGGAAACTGGGGATGATCTTCATATAGCAGGCTATCATGACTTGTTGCTTCACCTGTTTCAATTGATGGGAGGAAATGAAACATCTAAAAACATTTTGTCTGATGGAAGATAATGGCAGGGTGGGATCACGATATCAGTATTTCCAATATCTATATCTGAATAGTAAGGAGTGCTTATGCTGATATGGTTTCTACAGGTCACAATCTATACCTAGGTGAATCAATCCTGAATAGAACATCGTCTGTCAAGCAAGATCAGTACTCCTTGTGCAAAACCAATTAAAAGGATCTTTTACAATATGCATTTAGAAAGGGGTCAATGTCATTATCTGCTTCAATGTGCAATATAGGAGTAATATTGAAATCAAGTCCTATTCAAGTACATAAGCTAGGAGTATGATTAATATAAACGATAGGAGATAGATCACTTAAGAGATTAAGTTCATTGTTATTCAATTTCTGATGTTCCATCATTTCTAAGTGTGTGCAGTCATTTCTCGACTGTCTTTTTAAAAAATAATTTTGTTTTGACTGTCTACAATGATTTGTTACATATGTCACTTACACAGTCTGGAATGAAATTTTAAACAATTGTAAATATTGATTTTGTTTTCACAAGTGTAAGTTGAGGTTAGTCATTGGGAAAGTCATTGGGAAAGTTTACCTTTAGTTGTATTTTTGATAACACAATTTTGAGTAGACTTTTTCATGCCCAAACTAACTGAAACTAATTTTAGTATTTGCGCTTAATCCTGTGATCGTATCTATTTATGTTGGAAGAATACAGTAATATCATTGTTTCAAGTTTTCAATAATGCAATGTGATTAAGCAAATCTGGTCAGAAATCATGCATCTGTATTTTGTGTTTTTTAGTCAAGAGTTCTTTTTATATAGTAGTATTTTTTTCTTGCAACTTAAAAGTGAAAGATACCCCGACAAATACAGCATACAATTCGCTATTTGCCTTTTCCCAAACTATTTTTTCAAAGTAAACCACACACCTTTAGATTCTACCATAAAGTCACTCCAATGAAACAGATCATAATAAGATTGACCACAGGAGGAACATGCATGCTGGTAATATGACTAATTTACATCTCAGTTCGTGTCATTTATAAGCTGATATCATGTTCAAATACCCCGAGAGAACAAAGGGAGTATCATAAAGAAAGTGGCACAAGTTTAAAGTAAGGCGGAATCCATCCACCTTTCATCTGCTGTTGATCACAGTGGACCCGCAGTACAAGAAGGTTAGTTTCACGTTAAGAAGTAGGGAATATGCTTTGATTATTGGAGACCTTGATGTTTTCTGATGCATTAGCGTTATTGATTGATAGTTATATTTTAAATGAAAGAAATCTAATAGGTCGGATAATTAAAGCTAACTGATATAAAGATCTGAGAAATATCAACGTTGTGCTTTAATGTGGTCATGCTAACAGAGCAGAATAAAAATCAGTTGAATGATTTAATGAAAATAAGGTTTTCACTGAATTTGTAATCGTGCCAAAGTTTCTAAGGGCATCCGCCATTTTCAAATTGTCTCTTTGGAACACACACCCATGTATTGGTACATATCAGTGATGTATCTAAACATCAACATGTTGAGCCTTATACGTTAAAGAAATAATAGAAGAAAAAATACATCATTGAAGTATCAATGTTCTCCCGAGGGTTCCGAAGTGACATCCCGGGTACCTACATAATTTGCATAAACAGCTGATTGCTTAAGAAATAGGGTGAATAACATGGGAAATTAAAATAAAATGACGAAATACAGATGGCATTTGATATAATTTTATATAATATAATATTGACAATCACGACCATTTAATGGCGCTGAAGCATGTCGTCCTTACAGGAATAAAGTGAACCCAAAGAAATATAAAGCAGTATTACAAATGACTGCATAATACTCGTGAAACGAATAAAACGAGTTCTAAAATGAATGTACATGGTTCGGTTAAACCATGCGAGTCCGTTTTCCTTCGAGAGGTCATTTTGAGTTGCTCATATTTAGGTTTTTGTGTTTGTTCACAATAAAGAAAGCTTTTCTTTCCACTGTCTGATAGCACATGTCCAATGGACGTGTAAATATATATGATTGTTTTACTAAGCCATCTCTTCTCCAGAATGAATTGTTTGCACGCAGTGAGACATAGTATACGTTTGAGTAGTTGTCGGACGAACATCGTTGTAATAGAAAAACAATTATTTAATTCACACATGGTCCAAGCTAATGTATTTCATGATCAGTGACATTTAAAGGAATTAATAGTCTGATTGTCGTGAAAAGGTACCACTGAATTTTAAGTTTAACAGAAAAGTGCATTTAATACGATGAAATTGCCAGCACTCATATTTCACCCCGCAAATTAGAGATTGAATTGTCCGACTTTTATTTAACTCAGGTAAAACGTTGTTTCACGAATGATCATAGTTTGAAGTGGCTGCCATTGGTTTATGTGACAAGGGTGTATACCAGGTGTTTGGAAGAGTACACAAGTACACGTCAAATGCATGATCAACGTTAACAGAATACTGTAGTCTCCTTATTAACTTGATTATAGCTAGACTGTTTGAAGCGAGATAAAATAGGCAGAAGCTTCCGAGTTCTTTAAACATATTATGCAATGCAATAGCTTATCTCTTATTGTATTTATTAAATCATTGTAGACTTAGAAACAATTCAATTTATGTCAATGTTTATAAGCTCAATCGATAAACCAGTTTCATAGTAAATACGGCCAAATAAAATTCTCAAATAACTTGTCGTCTCAAAACCAAGAAAGCTTGGAATCTGGGCAGCTGGCAATGCCAATGTGTATGAAACCGCATTTGAATTACTTTGCATCAATTTACTTTATGGGTAATCAACTTATATATTCAACTAAATTATTTAATTGAGACTGCAGACAGTACATTCATTGATAAAAAACAAAAACAATGACTAATAGGTTGTGGTCCAAATTGAACATGTATGTCTAAAAATATTATTTGACAGAAACAAGTTGAAGTCAGTTGAAATAGATATTGCTTAATTAAGGATAACCTATTATTGAACAAATAAAAGGAAACGTGATGAATGCATTCTGAACCAAAATGACACATGGGTATGTACCAGTCATACTGCACATTTGGAGTTGGTGTCATATGGAGTAACAGCAAATACAAACCTCACACTGTAAAGATTGAGACATGGTACCGAAGTTGAAATCTCACAATATTGAATATTCGATACAAAGTACAAGCTCATTAAACAACATTAACACACATAATTCAAATCGAGCCTACTAAGTGCACAAACTGCTAGTGTACTCTAATCTCCTATGAAATGTCATAAGCGGACTCAAGAATGAATTTCAGAGACACTGAAAGGCGTTAAAAGAGGAGTCATACATATTATACCTCTAGACAATTTTCATTTGAAGGTTAAAATTATGAGGGTTCATAATATATATTTCACCGTAATTGATTTACTCTTCTGTTCAACTTGAAATTCATTAGAACATGAAGATTTTCTGGATAAAATTGAAATTCATTGGTACGTTTTCACAACAAACAAACTATAACATACTATAACAGACCAAAAATATACTGGTTACTCATTTGTGTGACAGCATCGAATATAGATTTGAAGCTATATTTGTATACGATCTGTTTCCAATAATAGGACAATATTGCATCGGATATTTAACAACTATATAGAAGCCGATCGGTATCAATGAACCATGTTAACATGTTCAATCTATCAGTCAATCAGCAAACAAGAACTTCCTCAAGGTTCATGCTCGTGGCAAGATACATTACTGATGGGATTGGTTCATCTATTGGTACTTTAGTAATTTGCTAATTTAATGATGAATACGATATCTCTTGTGCCTGTAGGACATCATTAACTAACTAAATTATGGTGTGTAAAATTATTTCATTTACCTAAATGAATAGCAGGATGAGACACAGACCTGGCAGAGTACAACTAGGATTCCCTCAAAGGAACACTGCGTCGAGGATAAAAATGAGTCTCACTTTTATCTACCTATGCTGATTAACGTGCCTGCTAACGAGTTACGCTTCACTTCACTTCACTGTTAACATGCAGTAGTTTTTATAACTAATTACTTCAATTGTCTGTCACCTGTTACTAGATACGTTAAACAGCAAAAGTAGACAAGTCTGATCTCATGTTTATCCTCGACGCGGTGTCCCTTTAAACATTGAATGTCATTTAAGCACAGATCTTTATGATAAAAATAGTTGATACTGGTGAAGGTCATCGCCCCCACTTGTTGAAGGTATGTTAACTTTGATATTCCTCGCCTCCACTTGTTGAAGGTATGTTATCTTTGATATTCGTCGCCTCCACTTTTTGAAGGTATGTTAACTTTGATATTCCTCGCCTCCACTTATTGAAGGTATTTTAACTTTGATATTCCTCGCCTCCACTTGTTGAATGTATGTTAACTTTGATATTCCTCGCCTCCACTTATTTAAGGTATTTTAACTTTGATATTCCTCGCCTCAACTTGTTGAAGGTATGTTAACTTTGATATTCCTCGCCTCCACCTGTTTAAAGTATGTTAACTTTGATATTCCTCGCCTCCACTTGTTGAAGGTATGTTAACAGTGATATTCCTCGCCTCCACTTGTTGATGGTATGTTAACTTTGATATTCCTCGCCTCCACTTGTTGAAGGTATGTTAACTTTGACATTCCTCGCCTCCACTTGTTGAAGGTATGTTAACATTGATATTCCTCGCCTCCACTTGTTGATGGTATGTTAACTTTGATATTCCTCGCCTCCACTTGTTGAAGGTATGTTAACTTTGATATTCCTCGCCTTCACTTGTTGAAGGTATGTTAAATTTGATATTCCTCGCCTCCACTTGTTGAAGGTATGTTAACATTGATATTCCTCGCCTCCACTTGTTGAAGGTATGTCAAGGTATGTTCACGAATGAATACCACCAGCAATTCACGCGATTCGTCAAACCAATTTAATTGTCTTTTATAAGTGACATTCCCCTGCATGACCTTTCCCATGGAACCAATGATGATATGTTTCTCATGTTTAATTGGACCTCATTGCTTCATAGATGCCATATTCATGTTAACGGCTAGATATTAAAGCGAAATCACATTCGTCTTATATGGAACTAGATCAAATGCTTTATTTACATCACATGACATACATAAATGCTCTCTGTCAAGTGATTCCCAAATCTGATGGTATATTCAATAAATTGATGTACCGTAGAATGAACAGATTGATAAATAGTTTTATTCCATTTTATACTATATGACCGACACAATTGTTTTATGACGTCAGAGACGATGCAATATGGGAACTTAAAGTGCCATTACTAGGATTAAGTAATATGACAACTATGTCACTTCTAACTTCTTACTTCACTCTAGTAACACATTACAAACCAGATTTTTGTTTCAGCATATATATATATATATATATTACCATGGACAGCATGATTCCTAGTTGATTCCCCTAATTCATGAACAAGACTGTGTTGCCCGGTAAATTATCAGTAATTAAAATCAGTCGTCCGTAACAACTTTGTAAATAGTTCCTGGCAATTCCCGGTTAAGAATGTTAGTGTTTTATTATGTATCTAATACAGAAACGAAAGGTATAACAATAAAATACAGTTATAAGAGGTCATTTGCACTACGATTGAACTACATGACAGCATGACGTCATGACACAATCGCTTTGCGTCATGTAGTCAAAGTAGGGGTAGTAAGTAGTTCTGTCATTGAAAGGTTAGTAGTTCTGCCACTTTGGATGAAGTCCTTTTAAATAAAAGACAATTGAACACATTTTACCTCGAGTTTGTTTCTTTCCCTTTATTGATCACAAAAGCTATCGCATTAGTAGATCATAATAGACAACTGTTATCCCAATAGTTAGTCACAACAGACTTCTGGTCAGAGTCGTTGTGGAGCCATTATGTTTTTATGTCGATGATCACGTAATCGCCTTTCGAACAACACTTTTAGTTCAGATGTGTATAGTCAGACTCCGCTTATTTGGAGGATTTGGTTACATTTAAAATCCTCATGATATTATGTGGTTATCTGAATCCTAGGGACCTCTTAATCAGAATCGGACTACTAGACTATGAATTACATCTCGAGTCTACAGATGTATGAATTCGAATTTTTGCATTGTTGGTCCCTTATTTGTAGATATTTAGAAACGCACACACAATTTTCTGCACCGTACCATTGGTTGTTACGGCTTGGTTCAAATGTTGCCCATCTGTCTTTGTCCAGGAACAGCGTTCCATCTCCCCAGATGTATTTCGTGCTTTTCACATCGTATATGAGATCAATCCACACACATTCTGAAATGGCAGTTCAATTATATTATTGTGTATTCATTCCCATTGAAAGTATAAAAACTATTTATTTCATTTGCTTCACAATAGCCCGTATTCGTTTAAAACCACATGTTACACTGTGAACCCAAAATAAGACGCAAGAAGTTGTTGTGTGCTGTGTATACGTGTTGAGTTTGGGTGCTGTGTTTACATATTGTGTCTACGTGTTATGTTTGGTTGTTTTGTTTATGCACTGTGAATATGTATTGAGTTTGCGTGTCTTGGTATCGTGAATATGTGTTGCATTACTGTATGTACGCCATGAGTCTGAGTGTTGTGTTTATCTATTGTATAAATGTGTTCGGGTGTTCTGTTTACATAAAGTGTACGTGATACGTTTTGGTGTAAAGTTTTATGTATTGTGTGATTATTGTATTTATTATGTTGTGTTCACGTGTTGTGCTTGACCTTAACGTTCAGAGCTGTGATATATGTTGTTTGTGTTTGTATTTATGTTCTGTAATTATGCGTTCTGTTGAACGTGTTCTTTGCATGTGTTTTATATGTGTTGAGTTAGAGTGTTTTGTTTATATAGACAAACAGATTTTATTAGGTAATGTTGGTCATATGGCCTATATTACAACATAATTGACAGTATAAATTGAGTCACGTGTTTCTAAATTTAAAATAACTTACACAAATATACATAAGTTAATTTTATAACATTTTCATTTTGACAGTTCGATTTCGATTTTGATTGTTCTGTAGGGAAATATATATACACATACAACAATACACATTCTGCAATTGTAAAAACTGCACATTAAACACTTAAATTGTGTAAACTAATCCTAAATTTACAAAAAGCTCTTCTTAGAGATTTATCATGTAATGACACGGGGTAACAATTCCTATTATTAAAGTTACACTCGTCACAGGCCACGGACAAAGACGAACGCTAAGCCAGCAGACGATTTGTTCTACTGTCAATCGTGCACGTGCGGAACGAGCATGAGTGTGTCATACCTACCCACGGGACACCTGATGTTTTTTTAATCAAATGTTTTAACATGTGTCAATATTAATAAAATTTAAATCGTATCCCCAACACCTATCATGCTCTCTATTTGAAGAAACCATGTTTTAAGTTGAAAGAGTTTAAACACATTTTCAACGTTAAACATAAATAATCTAAATGAAATAATCTATAAACATGAATACATGCGTTAACTGCCTGAGTTGCAGGGTTTTTTTCAGAGTAAATGTAGAAAAAAAAATAACGCCTACATATTTATTATATGAGCGATTTAAACTAGTACCGTTTCTAAAGACTACAATTTCTGATTTTTTAAAGTTTATCTGGAAACCCCACTTTAAAAACAAAAACATTTCTAAAACATCCTATTGCCTCTGAAGACTTACAACATTATAAGCAAAACGTACAGCATCATCTGCTAAAAGCAGCAGCAACAGATCCTCAATATCTAGAGAAATGATTAATATTCAATTTTGACATGTTTAATACATTTCAGTGACAAGATCTTTCATGGAAAAGATAAACAATATAGGACTTAACATGCAGCCCTGTCTAACATTCACAGTTGTTGCAAACAAATCTGTTTTACCGGCATCTATTTTAACACAGGCTTTCACAATCCTAAACATACTTTTGAGAATAACATACATTTTACCATGACATCCTTTCTGAAGAAGGGCATATAGGAGTTTTTTTTCTGAAATCAAAGTTTTTTTTACAAATATATTTAGAAACTAGAGCTTGAAGAGTAAATATATATGTTGTCAGTGGTGGAGAAGTCCTGTCTGAATCCGGCCTGGGCTTCAGATATCAGGTTATTTATTTCCATCCATAATCTAAGTCTTTTCTCAAATATTGTAGTAAATGTTTTTTCCGGTTGTATTCAAAAGGGATACGTCTCTGTAGTTTGTTGGCTCTTTTGCAACGCCAGATTTGTACAGTGGGATAATCATGCCTATATTCCAGTTGTCAAGGAAAACTGCTGTATCAAATATATTATTAAATGGTATGTTTAAATATGTTAAGTAATATGGCTGTGAAAGTTAGTAAGTTAGGGTTAATCACCCTCACAAGGTAGTCATTGAAATCAGGGGGCTTTGCCTACGGAAGCCTTTTAGGGCCACACTTTTGTTTTATTATCTTGAAAATTCAAGATACTAAGTGGAAAATTCAGGATATAAATTTGACAATTCAAGATAGTATCTTGAATTTTCAAGATACTAAGTTGAACATTCAAATTACTAACTTGAAAATCCAAAATGCTATCTTGAAATTCAAGATACTGTCTTGAAAATTCAACATACGATCTTGAAAATTCAATATATTATCTTGAAAAATCAACATACTTAGTTGAAATTTCAAGATACTAAGTTGAAAATTCAAGATATCATCTTGAAAATTCAAGATATTATCTTGAACATTCAAGATTTTATCTTGAAAATTCAAGATACGATCTTGAAAATTCAAGATACGATCTTGAAAATTCAAGATACGATCTTGAAAATTCAAGATACGATCTTGAAAATTCAAGATACTAAGTTGAAAATTCAAGATATTATCTTGAAAATTCAAGATATTATCTTGAAAATTCAAGATATTATCTTGAAAATTCAAGATATTATCTTGAAAATTAAAGATATTATCTTGAAAATTAAAGATATTATCTTGAAAATTCAAGATATTATCTTGAAAATTCAAGATATTATCTTGAAAATATTATCTTGAAAATTCAAGATATTATCTTGAAAATTTAAGATATTATCTTGAAAATTCAAGATATTAAGTTAAAAATTCAAGATACTAAGTTGAAAATTCAAGAAACTGTCTTGAAAATTCAAGAAACGTTGAAAGTTAAAGATTCTTTGTTGAAAATTCAAGAAAATAAAGTGAAAATTACAGATACCCCGGTAGTTTATTTATACTGACAATCGATTTGATTGTTGATAACAATGGAGGAGTTTTTGCGCAAGAGAGGTTCCTGATGCCACGATGGAAAAGTTACAGTCTGAAAAGGTAAGTTGTAATTGTTTGCAATACATGTAATAATATACGAATACTATAATCCAACAAATGCTTAATTTTGCTAATGAATAATGAAGACGGAAGTTTCCTTTCCGAAGCAAGACGAAGTGTCAATTCACGGTACACATGTGCTAATAGATACGGGTTAAGAGTCTCAATGCAAGTTCGCCTAAACATTTTCTCTTCATACTCTGATATGTACATGTATGTCAGAAACTTGTCAAAGTTAGGGTCCAAGATAGTTTCTTCAGGTCTTAAACACCGCCGAAGATTTCGTAGAATATTTACACTAGTGACATCATTCTAATCAGGCTATTGTCCTCTCGCAACATCATTTTCAGTAATGGAGAGTTTCACACTAAATCAAGCTTTTAAATCGAAAGTAAACTTTTTAGCTCATCAGACTTGAACGTTCCGCAGGGCTTATAAATGGTGTCTGGTGTCAATCCATCCCTCTATTCGTCTGTAAACTTTTCGCACTTCTTTTCTTACTTTTTTCAGATGAAACTTGCATTCATCTGATGACGGATGAGCAGCTTGCACAAAATATCGTACACTATGGCGACAGGCTTTCATTGAGAAGTTTTGTGGGTCGCAACAATGAAAAGCATGCAAATGAACGCAGACAAAGTCTCTTTGAAAGATTCAGGAGCAAACTGAAAAGGCAAAACTGAAAAGTCTTCACCCGACAAGAAGCTGCAGTCCACAAAATAGCAATGCCGTTAAAAAGTGTAAAACTGTAGGTATCGGTCTAATGCAGTTTGATGAAAGAAGCAGGCTTACACTCAGATCCGCACGAAGATGGGAGGTGGAACCAGAAACACAGCGATGGCCAAGGTATCAACTTAAGCTGACATCCTCTCTCTTTTCTTTCCTGACGGATATTCTGGCAAATTTGGACCAGAAATTAATTACGAATTTGATGTCATGGACTACCAATATATTTCACTGGAATCTGATGTTAACATACAAACCATACATGAAATCACCAAACTTTCGAACTTGCAATTTTACCTTGCCATTAAAAGGATCGAGGGTGCACATCAGCCAGAAACGGTGAATCAGAAGGATGAACATGTCCGTCCATCCTCATCAACTAGAAATGCGACAGATGCTCGTGCAGGTCCTTCACAATATGCCATTGGATCATCTTAAGATAACACTGATGACTGCTGCCTGAAATACTACCTCTGACAAACAACATGATGACTGGTGCCTCTGCTGCTGCCGACCCACATCATGATCTTGATGTGATTGATTCTTGGATCAATGACCTTACTTGTGGAGCGTTGGCTAAGCACCATGTCATCCGTCTACCTAGAGGCCTTGTGTTCACGGAGTTGAAGTCCCAGTTTCGACAGGAGGGGTTTAATGTTGAGAAAAACATTTTCAACCTTCAGATGGTTTTGCCCAATGGTGACACAGAAGTAGCTGAAGACAACGGTGGTGTGGTACGAGATGCCTTGGTTGAATTTTGGGACAGCTTCTAAGAACATAAGGTTTGAGTTTGTCATACCCATCCATGTGCCAAACGGCGTTGGGGCCAGCAGAACGCTAAACACGGCGCGCGAGTCAACGTCTGCTTCACGCCTTCAGGGTCGATCAAACACAATAATATTCTTACTGTCTCCTTTGATACAATCAAACCGTTTTCTTGACACTTTCTGTGCAGCCATCTGTAACCTTGTAATTTCGAGAGGAGGTTTCACTTGCTGTCATCAGAAAGAGGGCAACATCAAGTATATCTGAATGTCCTTTGCTTCAATATAAACTCAACTTGTTATGCGGTTAAGAGTCCTAATGCTTCGAATAATACCATGGTCCTGAGCAAGTAAACACAGGATTTCCTGGTTTGAAAATCCAAGTGTAAAATGGTGGCAATGTATTGCTGGTGCTCCATCCTCTCTGTCTGTCATACTCATCAGCCTTAGTTTAACGTCATGCATGGTTTCTTGACAACAGCAACAGCATTTGGTTGGATAACGTTAAATAGGGCATAAAAAGCGTGCATATAAATGAGACGTGTAGTTTCGATTTCTGTACATGCATAATGATGACGAAGACAAATATTTATGGATGATCAACTTCTTTATTAACAATAGCGACGTTTCGGTATAGATCCTTATACCGTTATCAAGCATATGGGAGAGATGATAAAAGCAGAGGTTAGCATAAATATTTGTCTTCTTCATCACACCAACTTCTAGAATGCCTCTCAAACAGTTTATGCATAATGATGTTGCTCAATTTCAATTGGAAAGAAGTAATTATGATATATTCGGCGATTATGGATGAATATGCAAGTTGAGTGAAAAATTCTATCTAGGTTTGGCGCATTTTTGATAGTTTAAACGTTTTGGAAAACGTAAAAATGAGATGTTCCTAAATATAAAAAGTGCACATTTTCATTTTAATTTGGATTTGAATGTGTTAAAGTTTCAATATTTATTGACTAAATTTTACCTCTTGCTCTTTTCAGTCCTGTGACCCTATTTGAAAACATTACGATGAACGTAGACCCGCCAGTGGTATATTTGACGGTAGATCTACAGAGTGGAACAAGATCGCGGCAAATTCACATGAAAATGTCAAAAAGCAAAAAAAACATGTAATTTGAAAAAGGCGGTTCACTTCAATTAAGGAGAAATGGGACCCAGAAATCGAACTCACTTACAGTAACATTTTGCGACAACAATGTATAGTTGTAAATAAGAATCAAAATATGTGCATTGCGTTTTAAGGAGAAGAAGCTTATCCGTACTCTAACGGAAATTTCTTAAATTTACCGTAACGCCTTTCTAACGGTCATTTTACGACATGACGCATGACTTTACCGTCACCTATATTCGCGGTAAATATATTACTCCGTGTATTATTCCAATCACAAACATATTACAAGCTAGTGATGAATTTAAATTGCCTTGTATGATTCACTGATATTTGATCTTCCAATCTGCACTCTTAGATTGATAGTGTATTAAATAATAATTACACGATAGGCCGTCAAAGTTACACTTTAATTGATCAAAACTGCTGTGACATCGGGTTTTTACGTTCATGTATGTAATTTAAAAAATGACGTTAAAATGATTAAAAACGTTTGGTTACCCCCTATTATTATTTCTGAATTAGTTTGTTTATTCAAATGCGCATATAATATTACAATTTTAGCTATATCTAAAATATATGTGTCACTTAAAAATACCGTTGAATATGCAAAAAACTATAATAAAATTGCCTTTTTTTAAAAAAAGTGTTTAATTTAATTTTGTTTCCCTCATCGGTGTCATTAATTTTCAAAATATAGACTTGCTATGTATTCAAGTAAGTGATTAAATTGTATCTGAAAGGATTCGCGAAAGCGCGCGCTTCATTTAAGTAGGTGAAATCGGTCTAAAAGAGTGCAATTTTGTGACAGGTGTATTACTATTAATGCCGATAACTCTTTAAATCATTCGGTGACCCCCACATTTTATTTCATTTTTGGATAAAAGCCATAATAAACTTGCTAATTTGAAAAAATAAGCGAATTCTAAAATATTTTATTTAATCGTCTCCTTAAATGCTTCAATTGTGTGTGTTTTCTCTTTCCAAAGTCTGTATTGCCATATTTTAACTCAGAATATTATCCAAGGTCTGTTGAGAGGCAATGTCCAAGAACAATGGACATACCTTACTGTATCTGTTGAGGAAGGTTATTTTGGTTATGCACAAACTGAAAGTAGTTATTTCGAGGTCGTTTTCAAAATTCAGAAAACCAACTGTCATTAGGAATTTTTGAATATTGACTAGAGGCGAAGTCGAGAAGCAACGTTCGATAATTCCCAATGTGTAATTTAAGAGGGAAGGAACCAAGTTCAAGGCGAAGCCGATGACATCCGGTATCTGCCCGAGAGGTTGAAAAAAAGGTTTTGGCAAAGATATAACCGACTTCAAATAACTACCTCGGAGGCGTACATAGCCAAGAAAACCTACCCCAACACAAGCAAATAACTGAGGTTAGAGTCGTTATCCAGAAAAAAGACTCGTCAGAACAACGGAAATAACTTTCCCTAGTGGTGTAAAATATGTTAGTTATTACTATCTCTTCCCGGACTTTTACCTTCTTTTAAATCTGTAATTGCATCAGTGATTTCATTATTTGTAATTTCACTTGACAGTAATTCTTCATTAAATGGAAAATGTTTGCAATGTTCACAACTATGGTTTTTATAAACGTTTGTAACAATAGTTCCAAATTCAGAAGTTTCAGTGAATTCAGGATTCAAAAAGTTTTAAAATAAGTTAACCCTGTGTTTTGAGAATGTTTTGGTTTTGATGAATGTCTGTCGAGGGCACGTTTCAATAAAGTCCAAAATGTTTTGCACTCTGTACATTCAGCAGCATCAGAAATGTCTCTAAAGCGGATGTATATTGACCAACAATATTGTTAAAGTTGTCTTGTGCCATCGGTTGTTCCAACTGGGCCTTGTTCTCGCTTAGTTCTCTAATTGGATGTACAGGATTCAATGCTGTTATTTGTCATTCATACGCAAAGCGTTGTTAAAGTTTTTGAAGGAACCTATGAAGGGATGATGATGAGAGCAAGTAATGTCATCCATCGAAAAATCTGTTACCCAACGGTATATTTTACTTGACACCAAAACGTTGTCCGTTACACTGGCTCCTTTACTAGAAACATATGTACAATTATTTGCGTTGTCTCCCTTCCTTCGTCATCTGACAACATGAATTTCCAAATGTTTACAAAGATAAAGTAGTAGTTTCCATATCTATTTGTTTCTGTATCAAAGGTTACTCTTGGTAGATCAAATGTATCTTAGCTAGTCAAAAACGGGGAGATATTTACTATTATCGTCCATGATGAAATCTGGAAGGTCCCTAGTTCTTGAGTTAAAATCACCTCATTCAATGAATGAGTGATACTTTTCAATACCAAATATAATTTGGAGCAATTTCTATTGTAGGATTTCAATACAGGTTTCTTCAAAATCTTTATATTCAGGGGTACCTTCCGGATGTACGTATAAAAAAAACAACTATTATTTGCTTTATTTGTTGATTTGTGTAGACAATGAAAAATATGTAGTTTGACCAGTGTTAATAAATTCCTTGTAAATGATGAGCCATTCTATATGCACTACTTGTAAACGAAATATAACCACCAAAATAAGTATCTAAATCGATTTCATAATCTCTAAACCTTGTCTCACTGGAAGAAAATACATCAAACTCTTTGAACAAATGTAGGTTTATGTCAGATAATGAGCTTTTCAAGCCATTTATGTTCAAATTGCATATTAAAGTTGTGTTGATATCGTTCATGTTATTAGGATGACTGTCATTGAGGACACGACCACTTTCCTATGTTTGTGTCAGAGTCTCTGATTCCTTTAAAAAGGGGGTTGAGCTGTGACCCGATCCACGGGACTCTCTGTGTGAAGTCTTCAGACACAACGACTTCTTTGTCTCCTTTTAACTCATGTTTGACTGCATCGAGGATATTCACTTTGTCCTTGTTAGCAGAAAATTTCACAATGATAGGCTGATTACGAGACGATTTACTTCTCAGTCGATACCTATCGACTCAGCGGACTTTATGCTCTATCTATCACTGAGAAGACGTCTTATTCAAAGACTAGTCGTGATTACCCGGCAGTCCATGAAAAAGCAAGTTATTTCGTCTTGACTGAACTTCCATATTACCTATCTTCATTTCTAAGAAGGATACTTTCTCTTTTAATTCACTATTTTCATCTTTCAAAACTTGAATTTTCTCGTCATATTCTCTAGTAAATCTTTCAAGCTTGTTGTCAAGGGAGGCAATCTGGCACTCTAAGTTAGATTTGACGGTGGCTGACTAGAATTCAGAAATTCACTGTCGACGTTTCTTGATGACAAATGAGTCTGCATAGCGTCAGGTTTGTTAAGGCGTCCGTAGCGCATTCCAGGGTCTGGGTTCTGTTCTGAGACGGCAGATGGGTAGCATTATAGCGGGGTACCACGTGCCATGTTTACCCGCCTCAGACAAAACACACCCAATTCTGACTCTTCAAAGTTGGTTAGAATGCACATTATTAACGTACGTGTTTAAAATTAGGGCTGTGCAATATTATCGATATACCGGTACAAAGTTTGTATTACAATAATTGCAATATGATTTGTGATATCGCAATATATTGCACCAATGCATTTCAAGTAAAATTAAATTTTAAATCTTGCTTTAAGGCACAGACACATGGTTTAATTCTACAAAAAAATGTTTGGTGTGCAGGAATATGTGTTGGACAAATGATGGGATACATTTTTTTAATGTAAATATCATTAGAATTTGCTTACATATTTACCTTAATAACTTGTTGTATATAGTTTGTAAGATTTGAAAGGCATTTTATCAAATATTTCATGTTTAAGTCGCATAACAATGTATACAAGCTCAATGTAGAAGTCATTCAATATATCTCAGTATTATTGCAATATGTGTGCTGTATATCGCAATATATCACAATATGAATGTTTGCACAATATCCAGCCTTACGTGTTTTAGTGTTTCTGTGACTGTTGTCCGCAAAAACTTCAGCTTTGCCTTCTTTCTATTTCTTCTTCTAAGAAAGTTCAGGATCTTTTTGCACAACCGACTTGTCAACTTTAGATCATGTGACTTATGTTTATATAATATGTTTATATGTTGCGTTCAATTGTGTTTAAATGTATTGTTTTTTTGTGTTAGTTTGTGTGTTATGTTGTGTTCGTGTTTTTCTATCTACATGTATTGTGTTTGTTTGTTGTATTTTTGTGTTTAGTTTAAGTGCTTTGTTTATGTAGTGTGCTGTGTTTAGGTGTTAAATTTCTGTCTTTTGATTTGTGTTTATTTTCCTCTGCGATTGTTCTAATCTATAGTCCTGTTGCACAGCACTGTTTCATAGATATTTTAATGAGATTTAATGAAAAATCAAACTGGCAATTAACGATCTAAACAGAATGTGACTATCAGCAGACCCAGTAAGAGAAGGGCATTAGTTGTAATCCTTACGTTTCAAAACTGTGGTAAAGCAATACATTTCAGCAATTGCCGTGGTTTATTCACATTTTCATGTTAGAATAAATCTAGTTCTATTCAGCGTAATATCGATCGAAAACAAAAACTTATAATCCAGTTTTGAAAATTTGAGGTTGGCGTTGTTAACATATACTTTGTTTGTCATAAGCAACACACATCGTTATTGAGGAAGGGTATCCAGAAAACGAATTTATTTGTTGAATCATCTTACTATAATTTACACTTACTAAAAGTCTAAAATGGCATGCGCTACTATAGATTGGGTATTGCACTATTACATTGACGACACTCAACTTATCTTAACAACCTTTTCATGGTCATTATAGCAACATCGACATCGTCATCGTCATCGTCATCGTCATCACCACCCGTATTTGTGGTAAATATGCTAATATGCAATTTTCTAGTTACATACATTTTAAAATCGTGTTAAATCTTAATTTCTTCACATCAAATGATAATTTTTCTCAAAAACGCATTCTTAGTTTAAAAGTGTTATCATTAATACCTGTGTGATAGGCCATCAACGTTACATCTAAACAAGCAAAAAAGTGAGCGTGGCTCACTAATACCCCCGACTGTTTAAGTTTGACATTTTTATTTTACTTAAAGAGAGAGGTGTCTGCACACCTAAGGATTGATAAGCTTTGAAATGTAATTGCTAAGATTAAACTGTTTGTGAAAATGGTAGGACAAGTCTCGATCTTAATGTGAAAAAGGTGGTTTAAGTCAAAATAGGAATTAAAGTAACTTGAAAAGGTATTGGTAATATAATACACTACTGCTATTACCACTGATTTCAACTTTATTTTGGAAATTAATCCATCATAATGATTCATTCGAGTGACTTTAAACAACAGGTACATGAAGCACACCCCTGAAGGCACAGTGAGAGATATACAGCAGTTTATGGCTGAAAGGAAAGAAAATTTAACTTTTCCCAAAATATAACCAGTTGAAATATAAAATAGTAAAATCAACGAGAACACAGAAGTAGCTTTTGATGAAAGTTACATGAAAAAGAAAATGATGAAGTCAACAAATCACAATACAGAAGTAGCTTCAGTCATTCTAGCTATGATAAAGTAAAAGAATATAAAAAATCGCCAAAAATTCAAAAATTCACCAAATCGTGTTACATTTTGCAATGCACCTCTCCTAGTGGTGAAGGAGACATGTGCCAAATTTGAAAAGAATGAGATGAATAGTTTTTTTGTAATCGATCGGACAAAAAATGCTCAGAATTTGACTAAGTTAAAAAATAAAAAAAATCGCCAAAAATTCAAAAATTCACCAATTCGGTTTAAACTTCGCACTGCACCACCTCTCCTAGTGGTGAAGAAGACATGTACCAAATTTAAAAAGGATGAGACGAATAGTTTTTCTGTAATCGATCGGACAAAAATTGTCTTCGGACGGAAGGACAGACGGACGGACGGAAGGACAGACGGACGGAAGGACGGACGGAAGGACGGACGGACGGAATCGTTGGTAAAACTATATACCCCCAACCGTTGGTCGGGGGTATAATAAGGAATTCCATAACCTTGATATTAGTAATAAAATTAGAAATGACACGTCATATTAGCTATATAGCCAAATCTACAATGTCTGTGTCACCGAACAATCAGATTTAATTATGCTAAAACAGTTATAAAATTATAACATACCCAACAAATCGGTTAAAAAGCATAATTTGCTGTTGGCAGTATTATTGTTATTGTCGGTATTATCAGATGGTAAGCGTTGTCGGTAAGAGTTAGAAACAAACACATCAATTTCTCATTGCAATTCACATTTCCTATTATACCCACTGCAAGTTTTACGTTTTATGAAGAAAAACTACATCATCTTACTTTTAATAGTCTGTGGAAGATTGAGCTGTTCGAGTATATCCCAGTCTAACCCGTTTTTGAAGTGTGCAAGTGAACCGCCATCTTGGGTACAGTGTTTCTTGGCATCATCAACAGATTTACGTATGTTGTAATACTTTAAGATATAGACGTTCGTCAATCCTTTAATTTCCTTGTACCCCTGTGGTATCTCTGTAATAAACACATCTTCTTTTAGATGATTTAGATGATGAATGCATCGTTTTGCAGAAACTAAATGACAAGATCGTTCAACAAAATATTATTAAATCCACTATTCATCTATTCGTGTATGTTAGCACGTGACGAAATCGACATAAATACATGTATCATGAACCCATGAAACCTAAGACAGTAATAGAGGCATGTAATACAATAAAGTGACAACATACAATTGATATAATGTACATTAGACAGGGTGAGTATTGAATTGCAGAATCTGGTACATCAATATCAGATCATAACTACTTCATTTTAAAACATATGCTTATCAAAGTCTTTCAATAATCAGTTGAATATGGTTTTCATCATTCATGGACACTGTTGAAAATTTGGTAAAGTTTCATTTGCCTGGTAGTAATGTAGCAGTAATTATAACAATATTAATAATAATGAGACCAAGGTCACAGATGATTGGTGTCTCAACCGAAATTCGAACCCGAACCTTTGGTGCGAGGGGCAAGCATTCTTAGCACTACACCACAGTGAACTCCCTACCTGATCTACGTCTTTGAGTCCCTTTCTTTCTCGAACAAACCAGTTTCTTCATCCTGCTGTACACAATCCTTGATCCAATGGGACATTGTTTCATTGAAGTGTTTCCAAGGACGGTTTTCTAATGGAATACAGTCATATAAAATAACAACAAAACCATGATATATTCTCTTTACACATTTTAGTGTCTATTTTAAATTTAACAATACTCAGCTATACTAACCTGTATGAAGCGTGAATGTGTTTTTCAAAGAGATGATTTGTAGATAACCCAATGACTATGGTCGAAACATGTAGAAGATTTGTAATTCTCAAGCCTTGACGAGGAAAAGATGAACTGTCATTCGCCGTCACAAGTTGGTTATTGTTTGTATATCTCATACGACAATTTAAAGTAAAAAGGTGAATACTGAAAACTAAGAGTTTCTCTCTAAGGATCCGTCATGGAGTTGAATCTTCATACATGTGTGTCGTGGATTCACTTATCTATCTTCTATTCAGAAGTATGTGCGGCTAAAAACACTTATGTATCTTCTATTGAGTACTATGTGCGGCTCAAATTTCTCATGTAATAATGTAGTTCTCAATAAAAAGATAATGCTAAAAACCAAGTCGGCTGAAACATAATACCCCTGTGACATTACCGTTTGCATTGTGACGTCATAACTGTTCACGCATATGACATCATTGCATGTGAATGCTAAATTCTATGGGAAACATATACAACCTGTTTAAATGCACAAGCCCGCTTCTTAAGTTACTGGTCGGGCCAAGTTAAAAGTGTAACTACCATGTGACGTAATGAAAGAAATATTACTCTGTGCCCATCGTACCAAATTGGTAAAACATACCGAGGCAGTATTGCGACACTTGCAGTCAAACGCAAAACTTGGCATCAAAATACCGAAGTTAGATCTCGGTCAGCTGTTGCCCGACGCCTCACATTCACCAGAAACTCAATTTGAGGCCTCTGACAACGTTTCCAAATCTCAACTGAATAAGAGATCGACTGTAAAGTGGCCGTTCACGGGCAGGAATTCCATGTTGCTGCTACATCCGGGTTACATATATAAGGTACAAAACCATCAAGTCACCTGCACAGCAAACAACGTCCCTTTTCTTTGGCAGCTATCAGCACAGACTGTCAGAAATCATCATGAGATCCTTGGACTCGGGAATACAACGAATTAGAGGAATGTTGCTGTATCAACTGAGAATCCTTAACTGATTTCAAGAATATAAAAACCAATTATCTAAGGCTGTTCACGAATGTGCGGAAATTAATTTTCATGAAAATTCACGATACTTCAAGTCGGCATAAAGGGGCATAAAGTGAGACTCGTGTATTTCTTGTTATTTCGTGTAATTACTCTGTAGATATCAGAGATATTATATGTAATATATATATATATAAATAAAGTAGAAAATAAAGTCAGGTTTTTCTACAAAATCATTGTCACCAGAACACAGCAAGCTGCTCCCAATCAACCAGCAAGCCCAAGCGCACAAGTAACAAAAGTGGGTACAAACCAACACAAGCCTTAAGCTGTCACTTGAAAATTGCCTCCCGGCATGAAACAATGTTGTAGTGACAAATTGTGATTTTGTAGAAAAAACTGACTTTATTTTCTACACTATATTTAGGTCAATTTTTTCAAATGTTGAGAACTCTGCTATTCTCTACAAGGCCAAAATACACAAAACCAGAAACCTTTGTATGACATGTTGACAACGTGGTCAGATCAGCGGGCAATTAACTTCGAGGTTGTGTTGTCGTAAATTGTTATATAAAAACGGCCGAACACGTACTTACTTACAATGTATAGACCATTTTGAGAGTGTCAACGATTATAACGACTTTCTCCAATAAAACTTCCAACATGAGGCTTTTAATATTTTACTATTTTATCCTCTCATTAATGGCGATTCTCCAGTGGAATTGTCGAGGCTTTAAGGTCAATATTAATGAATTGGGCTTGTTAGCTCAAAAGTACAATCCTCAAGCTATTTGCCTTCAAAAAACTCATTTTAAAGAATCTGATATGGTCGCAATGAGACCTTTCACTATTTATAATTCTTTCTCCCTTTCTGCTGAGGGCAAAGGTGGGTGCATCAATTTTAGTTCGTAATGGAATTATCCACAGGGAAGTTTCATTAAACACACAATTACAGGCTATTGCAGTCAGTCTTTCATTATTCAAAAGTCTATGCTCTTTATACATCCCACCATCTCAAGGTCTTACTATAAAATATCTTGATCAACTTGTTACTCAATTACCTTAACCTTATATCATCATGGGTGATTTCAACAGTCACAATCCCCTCTGGGGTAGCAATACCCTTGATACTAGAGGGAGAATACTTGAAAGTTTCCTCACCCAAAATGATTGGCTCAAACACATATCTGCATCCTGCCACTGGCTCATATACAGCTATAGATTTATCAGTAACTGATGCATCTCTTTTACATGACTTTTCATGGTCAGTCCATGAGGATACGTGCAGAAGCGACCACTTCCCCATTGTATTAGAACCCTCATCACCTATTCCCGAGGAGCACAATCTTCGTTCGAAATTTTCCAAGGCTGATCGGGATACATTTTCTGTTATATGCCGTGATCGTATTATATTTGATGAAAAAATTAATGCAACTGATCCTGTTGAGGCCTTTTCTAAAGGTCTCATTGATAAAGCAACTGAAACCATCCCTAAAACCTCGGCAAATCCACGCATTCACAAGCCATGGTTTAATGAAACCTGCGATACTGCCATTAAGGCACGTAAAAAAGTTGAGTGTAAGCTTAGTGAACGACCTACAAGAATTAATTTGGATAACTGTCGCAAGGCTCGAGCTAAAGCTCGACGCACAGTCAACCAACAAAATCGCGAATCTTGGAGAGGCTATGTCTCGTAAGCCCTGTTTATACGAACAGCTTTTGCATATGAGTAAAGCATTACACATATTCAAATTTGCTCATATGAGCAAATTTTGCCGTATGGACGCATTTTATAAAAAATTATAAACTAGACTGGTCAAAAAAAGAATTTACAATCCTTGGCATAACATTTACTCACAATTTGGCAGAAATGGTAGAAAGAAACTACAAAGATAAATTAAACAAATTAAGGTTACAATGAACCAATGGCTTGGTAGAGATATCACTCCCCTTGGCAGGACCACTGTCCTAAAAAGCCTTATTTTGCCAAAGTTAAACCATATTTCTAGTGTGCTACCTAACCCAAATGATAATATGATTACAGAAATCGAAAAACTATGCTTTAATTTCGTCTGGAAAGGAAAACCAGATAAGATAAAACGTAAAATAGTAACTAAGAGTTACGATGAAGGAGGTATAAGAGTACCAGATATACGAAATATACTGCTTTCACAAAAGATAAGCTGGGTGAGGAGACTCTTTCATTCTACTGATAAATCAAAACTGAAAACTCTCTTTGAATTAAATATATCCCCCTCACACAATGATTTCTATCAGTACAACGAAGCATCAATCATAACAGATGTCATTATTCCCAAAACAAACGATTTTTGGAAAGATGTTTTGCATGCATGGGGGCAATCTGAAATCCTTTCTCAATCAATATGGCGAAATGACAATATAAAAATAGATAAAAAGGTAATAAATAACATAAATATGTCAAAATCCGGTATTTATTTTATTAATGATATCATAAACTCTGACGGCACCTTTTTCAAATATGAGGAACTTATAAAAAAAATATCAATGTAAATTAAATTTTCTCGACTATGGTGGTATACTACATTCAATAAAATCATATACAAAGGAAAAACACATTGTTACAAATAGTAAGCTAGAATCCCCATTCATTCCATATTTAATTGAAGATATTATAAACAAGAAAAAAGGATGTCGAGTGTTCTATGATATATTGCAAAAAAAACCAAGTCACGAAAATCAAAATAAATATAAACGGAAATGGGAAAGAGATCTGCAGTGTTCACTAGACGAAGACGAATGGAGAATTATACATAAAATGCCTTTTGCATCTAATCTAAACTCAAAACTTATATGGTTTCAATACTCTGTTTTACATAGAATTCTACCGACAAATGATCTCTTACATAAGATGAACTTAAAAGATACAAATATATGCAATTTCTGTGAGAAAGAAATTGAAACAATACCCCATTTATTATTTGATTGTCAATATGTTACAAGTATTTGGATAAAGATCAAAGAGTGGTTAGAGGAAAAAACAAAAGCAAAACTTCAATTCACAAAAAGAAACATTTGTCTCGGGTATCCGGAAAAAAGAAATAAAGTACTTAACATGATAATAACCATCACGAAATATAATATCTTCAAATCCAGCCATATTGGAATTAAACCTTCCTTTAGTTACATAAAACAAGATCTCAAAACCGCATACAATGTTGATAAATACAACTCATACTCAACCTGTAATTACACCAAATTTATGAAATTTTGGTCAAGTTGTCATTTACTGTTTTAATTGATTAGACCTTGTCCCTATTATTGATACCTCCATTTTGCCAATGAGGAGAAACAAGTTTAAAAAATTATAATGCTTACAATATCCAATACCAGCTTCTGTCAAATGTATAGAAAAAACACACATTGTCCTTAATCATGTCTTTGTATATATTGATCTATGTTATGTAAATCTTTCATGCCATGTACATGTACAACAAAAATAAAGAAGTTAAAAAAAGAAAGAAAAAAAAGAAATTAAACACATATGACCGCAAAGTAAATTTACTTTTACTCACGTGTGTATATTACTACCATAAGCAATAGTGCATATGTGCAAAGTTCGCCGTATAAACAGGGCTTAAGATCAATTCCAGAACACCTATAAGCAAAGTCTGGAATATGATTAGTAGAATTAAAGGCAAAGGTTCCAAATCTACAATGAAACATCTTAAGGTCAACGATGACCTTCTCACCTCAAAATCTGATATTGGCAATAAGTTGGCTGAAACAATCTCTAAAAATTCTTCATCTGCAAATTATGTCCCTGCTTTCCAAAAGGTACATGAAAAGCGACCACTTAATTTCAAATCTGACAATCGAGAAGATTATAATGAACACTTCTCCTTGTCAGAGCTCAAAACTGCACTTTCTAAAGCTCATGATACAGATATCGGCCATGATGAAATCCATTATCAGCTTCTAAAACATTTTGTTAAACTTACATCACTATGACCAGTCATAACAAACAACTGAAAGTTAAATTGTGAATTTATTCACAAAATTTCAAACATGAAATTTGTTAAACATATTGCCATAGTCATATGCAGCAACATTCCCACGTTCTCACAACACATACAGTATGATACATATGGAATAACGGTAGCAATACTGACAATTAAACCAACAATGTACTGAGCATGACTGATATACTAGCGACACCTGTCGCTAGGAGTCACATGACTGGTCACGTGATTACAGTTTTGTTAAACTTACATCACTATGACCAGTCATAACAAACAACTGAAAGTTAAATTGTGAATTTATTCACAAAATTTCAAACATGAAATTTGTTAAACATATTGCCATAATAAAGAGTAACCCCAACAATCAACATGTAACACCAGGAAAGATGAGCGAAAGAACGCAACAAGCGTTCGAGATAATGGCTAGCGGTATAAAAGCATCTACCAAAACAAAGTAATTTGGAACTAACTAGAAGGTAAGAGATCGTCCACGTATGAGTGAGGGGTGCGGGAGTGGACGTAATGCTTGTAGAAAACGTCAGAGGTTTTCCATCTTCCAAGTTTTTGTACGACATTTGGGTCCATTCCACAGTCTATAGCCGTCGTAGCCCCGGTGGGTCTGAAGGATTTGGCGGTGTATCCACACCCCGCGAGTTCCGCCAAACTGATACCTTGTTCCATAACTTTGGCAACAGAAGAAGAGTCAAGGGCACGGAACGGCCTCCTCAGTGTGAGGAAAACTGCATTTGATGCATCACACAGGCAAGCTGTGCGATCCATGTACACTCTCAAAGCTCTCACAGGATCCAGCTTTTCATCACTGTGAGGGGGCAGGTTAACGACAAAACCAGTACGCTGAGCGTCATTTTTGATTCCAAAGAAAGTAATTTCCGCACTACCGTTGGTTTCAAACTTCCCCTGCTGTCGTTGAAACACGGCTGTAGAAGTAGATCCGATCTGAGGATCGAATAGGGATGCTCTTGGCGCTAGGTCAGAAGGTCGCAACATTAAAGCGATACCCAGGAGACATATCACTTTCAGACGGAGGTCCTTTGTACACAAGTCACAATTATTTGGCCACGATGTAAATAAGTCACAAAATGCTGAAACCGGCATGACCCTTGAAATTTTCAAAGAAGACACAGTGCTTGATTTGACAAGCGCAGTTAGAAGAAGTTGTATGTAAGGGTCTCTCATGGTATTCACCAAACCAAGTGCGTTGTACAGGTGACCAGCAGCCGCAGAGAAGGTAGTAAGTGACGAACGAGGTCGGTCTGTACTGTCCGCAATCTGACATAAAAACTCGGAGAGATGAGCCGAGTGTGAAGGAGGAAAGCTATAATTTCTTGCACTGCAAAACTCAGATAACTTCCGTATCATGTTATTGTAAGATTTACGAGTCCCAACCGCTAAGCATAGCGGTAATTGTTCAATTGATCTGTCGGACCATTGGAGACGCTTTAGAGAAGTCCGCCATACACTCTCCAAGCGTATATCGTCCATCCCTTGTTCTTCATAGGTTCCGGACATGAGCCCATTGACCGGATTGCTGACGGGTGGTTTGGTATGCGAAGCGGCGTGTCCGTCAACATTGACGTCAGTAGTCTGAACCAGGGTTGGCCTGGCCAACGAGGGGCTATGACTGTAGCGTAGGCTTTGGTTTCTTGTATCTTTTGAAGCGTTCGTTGAAGTAGGCAAAATGGGGGGTTGACATAATTGTTTTCTGTGAGCCAGTTTACTTGGGAGAGTGCGTCGATTCCCTCTGTACAGGGTTCCCAGAAACGGCTGTTGAAGCGAACAAGCTGCGAGTTTGTTACACTGGCGAAACGATCCACTGTGTGAGGTCCCCATAGTCTGTCCAAACACTCGAAGATCTTTGGGTTTAGCATCCAGTTGTGAAAATCCCTCCATCGGGATAGGTAATCTGCATGCTGATTGTGTATCCCTGCTATATGACTGCAGTGTATCCAAGCTCCAATGTCTGTAACTTCTGCCCATATTGCCTTTGCAATCGACGTTAACTGAGACGAAGGACCGCCTTTGTTGTTGATGTAGGCCAGGGCTGTTGAGTTGTCTGTTAATATCATCACATTTAGGCCCCAAATAAACCTCTTGAAGGCCAAGATAACCATTAATATGGCTAGAAGTTCTCTGTGATTCGATGACTTTGCGGAAATTCGAGAATTCCAGTTTCCAGATGCCTGTTGATTGTTCATAGTACCGCCCCATCCTGTACTGGAAGCGTCAGTAACAATGTGAACGTCAAATGACTTTTTACAAAGTTCCTTTCCGTTAAAGGCATCAATGGATGATAACCACCAGTTAAATTCCTCGATCACACTGCTGGTTAGTGTGAGGATAGAATCCCACGAATCTCGAGTACTTAACAGTCTATATGCTGCTCGCAGGAATAGTTTACCTGGGCCTACCACCCATGCTACTGAAACACACTGACCACATACTTTAGCTAAGCTACGAGCCTTGATAGATTTCACATGAAGTAGTCTTCGTAGATCTCTCTTTATGCGTTGTACTCGACATCTCATAGCCTTAATAACAACGTTTCCTGAACTAGATACGGTATGAATTGTATAACCAATATAGTCAATAGAATGTTCAGGCTCAAGCTTGCTCTTTTCAAAATTTATCTGAATCCCCAAATCTGTAAGGGTGTTGATTAGCAGATCTTTGTGGTCACAAATAAAGAAACTATTGGACATGAGTAAAAAATCATCAATATAAACAACAACTCTCAAGCTGAGAGAGCGTAGATATGCTACTAGTGGTCTCAATGTCTTATTGAAATAATAAGGGCTACAGGACAAACCAAAAGGAAGCACACACCATCTGTAACACACACCTTTCCACTGAAAGGCTAAGTAATTTCTATCGTCGACATGAACCGGAATGTGGTAAAATCCGTTCTTAATATCTAACGATACGAGTAAGTCATTTGGTTCGATCACATCAGCCACAGTTCTAATGTCCTCATTTCTGTAAGCAGGTGAACAGCAAAAAGAGTTCAAATATCTAAGATTGTGAATCAAACGTAACTTTCCATTCTTTTTCGGAACACAACAAATGGGAGAAATGTAATCAAAAACATGACAATATTCAATAATACCTTTTGACAAAAGTGATTTAACTTCTAAATCTATGAAATCACGTTCCTTAAAAGAAAGTTCCGGATTAGGAAAGTTAAATATATCTGGAGATTCATTGAATGGTATGGGAACGCCGTTCTCAATCCACTGTAAAACAGCCTGTGATGCACCAATTCTCCTCCATGCGTCGGGATGTAAACAACTCGCTACCATAGCATGTCAACAATGGAGGGGAGGTAACTCCGTACGTCCTAATCTTCGTTGTCGCTCCGCTGGCCACGCCCTCGACCTCGCTGAGGAAACCCACGCTGAATAAACTGGGAATAAACGTCACGGTCACCGTAACCTCTTCCTCTGAAATTTCCGTGGAAGCGTCGATTTCCCCTGTTGAAGCTGGGTCTCGGGTTTTCTCTCTGATTGACGTTGGCTACCGCAGCGATGGAGGCCGCGTTCCTAAGACAGTCGAGCGCCATGCCTGTAAGTCCACTTGTGTTTGTTTGTAACCCACGGAAAAACTTGGAGGTTGTCGGGTCGAACTGACCTTGTACCACAACAGCGGCGTGCTCGTCCTGAAGGTACTTCATGTGCGCTTTTAATGTCACAAACAGTGCATTAACATCGTCGGGAGAAAGTTCAGATTCGCTCACACTCGCCAGCACTTTTTAACATGTCTCTACATAGCGCGCTGATCGGCATAGGGTGTTGAAGTGAGGTCTGTCATTCGCCTTTACACCCCTCTTAGTTTCATTAAGTCTGAGGTCAGGGGGCAACCTAATTCTCTGCAGGCTATCCTTCACTGATTGGAACTCGCCTTGAATGTCAATATCCGCTGGATCCGGCGTTGGATGAACGGGTTGACTTGTAGTGACCTCTTCTCTCGCACGGTCGGAACGTTGACCTTGACCCTCGTGAGCTGGTGCGGGAGGCCGATCCTTTCGTCGGTCCTTTGGAACGGTTTCACCGTTCTGTAGGTCACTAATACTCCTTTCTAGGTGATCCTGGCGTCTTAATACACCATCTAGCTTAGAACACAGCTCGGCAAGCAACGAATCGCCGTCCAAACTTGACGTTTCCGTAAGGGTCGACATTGGCGTCTGCTCGCGGGAATGTACTGAGCATGACTGATATACTAGCGACACCTGTCGCTAGGAGTCACATGACTGGTCACGTGATTACAGTTTACCAGAACCTTGCCTTGAGGTTCTACTTGAGGTATTTAATCATATATGGGAAACAGGTAAATTTAATGCTACTATTGTGCCAATCCCAAAACCTTGGAAGCAGATCCTTCTAACTACCGTCATATAGCCCTAACAAGTTGCGTATGTAAAACTATGGAACGGATGATCAATGATCGTCTAGTTTGTTACTTGGAAATTAATAAATCACTAACTGATATTCGATGTGGTTTCCGCAAACAACGTAGGACCACTGATCATCTTGTTCATTTAGAATCATTTATTCGTGATGCATTTATTAACGAACAACATGCTGTGTCTATCTTTTCCGAATTAGAAAAAGCTTACGACGCTACATGGAAGTATGGCATCCTAACCGATTTATTTGAATTTGTCTTGCGAGGTCGTATGCCTCATTTTATATCCAATTTTTTACATGACCGCCAATATAAAGTGCACGTGGGCTCCACTCTTTCTGATGTCTTTGATCAAGAAATGGGTGTCCCACAAGGTAGCATTTTATCTGTCACATTATTTAGCATTAAAATCAATAGCTTGGCTAAAGTCTTAAATGACCATACAGATGGTTCACTTTTTGTGGACGATTTTGGAGAATATGCCATCAATCGAGCGCCAATTGCAGCTCTTCCTCAATAAAATTCATAAATGGTCGCTAGAAAACGGCTTCAAATTTTCCGAAGCTAAAACATATTGTGTGCATTTTTGCAATATGCGCAAAATGCACCAAGATCCAGAACTATTTCTGAATAAAACTCCAATCAAAGTCGTTCCTGCGGGCAAGTTTCTTGGTCTCACTTTTGACAGCAAATATCATTTACCCCACATATTAAAAACCTAAAAGCTAAATGGTTAAAGGCATTAGACCTTTTAAAGGTCGTTTCAAATAATAAATTGGGTGGATAAAGAATCTTTTCTTCATCTCTATCGATCACTCATCCGCTCCAAACTTGATTATGGATCCATAATATATGGATCTGCCCGCTCCTCGTATATCAAAATGCTAGATACAATCCACCACCAGGGTCTCAGGCTTTGTCTTGGGGCCTTCAGAACTTCACCTGTTGAAAGCCTTTACGTTGAAGCTGATGAGCCATCTCTTGAAGATCGGCGCATCAAGCTAGCACTTCAATATATCACCAAATTAAAATCCAACCCTTCTAATCCTGCATACAACTGCGTATTCAATCCGGAATACCAGCAGTTGCATAACTTAAAACCTAAAGCAATTCCAGCACTCGGTATCAGACTTCAACAACATGTTGAAGATTCTGATATCGACCTAACAACAAAAGCAGAGCACGGTTTGCTTGCCACTCCACCGTGGCAGATGTTCAATCCGCGTGTTTATCTCTCTTTAACCAAATATAAACAATCTTACACTGATCAATTGGTATTTCAACAGGCTTTCTATGAGCTCTGTGATTTTTTCACAGAGTATAAACAAATATAAACAGACGGGTAAAAGGATGGCCCCACAGTTGCATGCAACTGTGACTCCATCTAAAACATATGCTTCCAGACTATACAATGGCAGTAGCATCTTCGGCACATTAAAAATAAATAATAATAATATTATCTTCTCTGACTCTTTGGCCTGCTTGCAGGCCATTAAAAACTGCAAAACTAATACATCCCGAATTATGGGGGGAGCATCACTTCATACTACCTGTCTCCAATGCGACAACGTCTTTGCTGGCTTCCAAGTCATATGGGTATTAGAGGTAATAGCAAAGCTGATTCAGCAGCTAAATCAGCATTAAACCTCAAACATATTTCTCCTACTAACGTTCCTTATACAGATTCTAAACCTGTTATCAAATCTTACATTAAACAACGTTGGAAGTCCCAATGGGACCAACAACAACATAACAAACTTCACACTTTTCAACCTCATTTAGGTTACAAATCTCTATCCTCTTTTACCGGGCAGGAAGCTTGTGTTCTACGATGGTGTCGTATTGGACACACTCATCTTTCACACTCATATCTTTTAAAGGGGGAAGATCCCCCGGTATGTATACCCTGTCAGTGTCCTCTCACAATCAAACACATTCTATGTGGGTGTTGGGACACTGCACTTATCAGGGAAACTTTGTATCCTTCTATTTCAATGAATCAAGTTTTTACTCATTTCGGTGAGCATCGTGTTTTAGGTTTTTTAAAGACTTTACACCTTATTGACAAATTGTAAATTTTAACTTTTCATTATCAGCTTTCATTCAACTTGTGATAATATACTGGTGTGTTTGCGGCCTTCGTGCCGTGTTCTGTTTTTAAATTGCAATTTTCTTTTTTAAATTAGGCAAATAAATTAAACAATAACTCAGTCACTCACTCAATGATTATATAGTTTCAAAATTTGGTACATGTATATGATGAAGGAAAATGCAGTGCGATATTCTCACCATGCTTCATTTATTTTGGCAATGGTAGTGTAATATTATATCTGAGTTTTATTTCTGTCCACGTGATCGTACAGCATTTACAAATATTCTCCAACTGATTAAATAACAATTAAATACAATAAATATATTTTTTTTCAGGCTGAAATGTGAACTTATGTGAGATGTTCAATATCAACTGTTACTGTTGTAACACATTTGAATTTTTTGGATATAGCCAGTTCATAAATTTTCTTATTTGATCTGTTTCTTTTGCTTTAGTTTAGAAACAGATGGACTTGCTTTTATTGTTATACAATTCAAAGACAAACTATTTTTTTAGCACTTGTGAATTTTAAAAATATATATATGATATTTATAAAACAGTTCTCGCTTTCAGAATATGATCAGCTTTCAAATTATTTCATTATATTTAGGTTACAAAAATACTAATTCAGATTTCAGATCAATAGTTACAAAATATCATTATTGGATTTTAGAACAATATGACATCCAAAATATTGAATTTTTTGTCTCATTCCACTTACTTTATATTTTTTACAAGATATTGTTAAGAGAACAGTTTTCAAAGAAACAGATTTTATATGATCGTATTCAACTTTATTTTAATTATGACTAATCTGATAAACTGGCACGGTATTAAAAAAAGAAACCAAATTATTTTTCAAATATGTTTTTTAACTTGAAAATATTATACTGAAAAAAATGGTAGAAAGATGTAATTTCGTACCTAATTCTTAGTGTATTGTCAACACATTTTATTTCAGTTCCCTTATTACTGTCGTAAAATAATGTAAACTTGAAATCTATCTTTATAATGTTCATGGTAGAAAAGTGAACATATTCCGATGCTTATCTCTACAGAATAAGTCTCGGATATTTGTAACTTTAATCAACTCGTGTTGATATATACTCATGGTAAAAATGGGTGACACCCCTAAACAGAAAATGTATTTAAGCAAATTAAATGCATGGATAATTAATATTGTTCAATATTATGGTATTTTCGAATTTAAATGGCACAAACACATGAAGTAAACTATATAATACCTGCCATGTATATATTGTGTGCGAATGCGTCTCCTTGAAAGACTTTGTGTATTTATGGGTTCAGTAGAATTTTGTTTCAAATGCAACTTTTGATTATTTATTAGAACCAAAATGAGAACACTCAAACACTGTAACAATATACCAATGCCAAGATCTCAAGACTATTCACAAAAAGACATCCAGTAGTAACATGTTTTACCAAAAAAATAATCGAAACTGACACGTTACGTTGTTTATATAACATGTCATTCCTACAACTATTAGGGGCTGTCAACTATTATTACCATGAGTGTATTTGATATCAAAAGACATTTGAGTGAGATTCTCTATTTCTCCGAATTTACATTTTCGATTAAAAGTATCAGAGGAATAGTTAATACCTTGGTGTTACAGTTTATGCTATGTGCCTTAAATATCAATATCCATCCAAATATCATACATATCTATGAGGTATTGTCACTGTCCAGTTCGTTATAGTCGAATAATTTTTAAAAAGCATGAATTGAGTTTCATGTTTCGTCTAATAATAACTGAATTTACCATTTAAAATTTACCTTAATGTGTCTGATCACGCTGTCTTTCAGTTTGTATGAACGATTTCCAATAGAGCAGGTTAGTTTCACAGGATTATATGTGTACATCTCACAATTAGAGGTAGTAAAACACATCTGCTTGCACAAAGCTATACCAATAGGATCATTCCCAGGGAGAAGAGATGCGCTGGTGGCAGAATGAACACGAAGACCAGTGATGAACAATAAAAATGCCATCTTTCACAGAAGCAGCCTAATCCTGCAAAGTTCTCTATACTCAATGGAAAGTTGAGAAGCTCTAAACCCTGTGTAACAATACTAATCTAATACTAATACTAACTGAAGACTGATCCTCCAGTCTGCAGGGATTGGGGTTTTTAATCTTCACACTATGTTATCGTGGTCAATAAAGATAGGAAGAGTTCCCTATTTTAATTGTACATCAAATTGGTTTGTTTGTATCTTAAGTAGGATTTAAATTGTGCATGACAGTTATCAGTGAATATTTTTGAACAGACATGCATATTTTCTGTGTAGTTATTTCCAGAGAAGATAAAGTTACCAGTTAACATTTGGGATACACGTGAATAACATCATTCTTTAGGATAAAAAAAAACGTTGTTTGAAAAGATAAAACATTACAAATTGATACCACAGACGATAAGGACTAGTTTTTTGGGGATGAAAAAAAAAATCGGACGTGGTTATCATACAAATAACTGTTTCATTTTCATATCATAAACATATCAGATACTTTTAGATTAATGTGCTCTTCTTCCTTATGAGGAAATCTGTTTTTAGTTATAGTAGATCCAATCACCAGAAAAACATGCTGCGCCACTAAACACAGGTCTGTAGAGAATTCATGCATTCATGCTCGCAAAAGTTTCCAAACAATGAATGTCCATCCACACTGCAGATTTTAACAGACTATCACATATCTCAGTAATTAAGCATGTGTATTCACTTATAGAAACATATTGTGTGTATCAGATTATTTTGTTCGTCTTTTTGCCTACATTATCACAATATATCTGTAATTGTTCAACCTTTGGAACAAATAAAACTGTAAAAAGGTTATCAAAAATAATTAAGTTATAAGTTGTGATTAAAACATATTTGGTGTATTTGCATTTGTTTTAGCACTGAATGTAGGGAACCACAGCGTCTCATAAAGCAAGTCATTATTGGCGTTTAGCACCTCTCGAATGTGCTGTTCATATTTGGATTGCACGGATTCGATTTCTTTGCATTTTCAGGACTCCTTTGCCAACGAACATCGAATATTTTTATCCAAACAATGTTGCCTGCAATTCCGTCACACATTTGAGTTCAGTTCCCTTATTACTGTTGTAACATACATGTACTGTAAGCTTGAAATCTATCTTTATAAAGTTCATGGTAGAAACGTGAACATATTCCGATGCTTATCTCTACAGAATAAGTCTATATTTGTAACTTTAATCAACTCGTGTTGATAAATACTCAGGGTAAAAATGGTTAACACCCCTAAACAGAAAATGGGTTAAATTAAATGCATGGATAATTAATATTGTTCAATATTATGGTATTTTCGAAATTAAATGGCACAAGCACATGAAGTAAACTATATAATACCTGACATGTATGTATTGAGTGCGAATGCGTCTCCTTGAAAGATTTTGTGTATTTTTGGGTTCAGTAGAATTTTGTTTCAAATGCAACTTTTCATTATTTATTAGAATCAAAATGAGAACGATCAAACACTGTAACAATAAACCAATGCAAAGATCTTAAGACATAAGGAACGAATTATTTTGAATAAATGTCATGTTTCTTATATTCCTCTAACAAGTGCAAGTGGAGAAAAAGCAAATCCTCAAAGTTACTATTCACAAAAAGACATCCAGTAGTAACATGTTTTACCAAATAAACAATCGAAACTGACACGTTACGTTGTTTATATAGCATTTCCTTCCTATAACTATTACGGGCTGTCAACCATTATTACCATCAGTATATTTGATATCAAAAGACATTTGAGTGAGATTCCCTATTTCTCAGAATTTACATTTTCGATTAAAAGTATTAAAGGAATAGTTAATACCTTGGTGTTACAGTTTATGCTATGTGCCTCAAAAATCAATATCCATCCAAAGATCATACATATCTATGAGTTTTTGTCACTGTCCAGTTCGTTATAGTCGGATAATTTTAAAAAAGCATGAATTTAGTTTCATGTTCTGTCTAATAATAACTGAATTTACCATTTAAAATTACCTTAATGTGTCTGACCACGCTGTCTTTCAGTTTGTATGGATGATTTCCAAAAGAGCAGGTTAGTTTCACAGGATTATATGTGTACATCTCACAATTAGAGGTAGTAAAACACATCTGCTTGCACAAAGCTATCCCAATAGGATCATCCCCAGGGAGAAGAGATGCGCTGGTGGAAGAATGAACACGAAGACCGGTGATGAACAATAAAAATGCCATCTTTCACAGAAGCAGCCTAATCCTGCAAAGTTCTCTATACTTCTATTCTCTCAATGGAAAGTTGAGAAGCTCTAAAACCTGTGTAACAATACTAATCTAACTGAAGACTGATCCTCCAGTCTGCAGGGATTGGTGTATTTAACCTTCACACTATGTTATCGTGGTCAATAAAAATAGGAAGAGTTCCCTTTTTTAATTTTTCAACAAATTGGTTTGTTTGTTTCTTAAGTAGGAATTAAATTGTGCATGACAGTTATCAGTGAATCTTGTTGAACAGACATGCATTTTTTTCTGTGTAGTTATTTCCAGAGAAGATATAGTTACCAGTTAATATTTGGGATACACGTGAATAACATCATTGTTTAGGATAAAAAAAACTTTGGTTGAAGAGATAAAATATTACAAATTGCTACCATAGACATTAAGGACTAGTTTTTGGGGGATGAAAAAAAATCTGACTTGGTTATCATACAAATAACTGCTTCATTTTCATATCATAAAAATGAATTTGGCAGATACTTTTAGATTAATTTGCTCTTCTCCGTTATGAGGAAAATCTGTTTTTTAATTATAGTAGATTCAATCACCAGAAAAACATGCTGCGCCACTAAACACAGCTTGCAAAAGTTTCCCAACAATGAATGTCCATCCACACTGCAGATTTTAACAGACTATCACATATCTCAGAAATTTAGCATGTTTATTCACTTATAGAAACATATTGTGTGTATCAGATTATTTTGTTCGTCTTTTTGCCTACATTATCACAATATTTTTTGTAATTGTTCAACCTTTGGAACAAATAACACTGTAAAAAGGTTATCAAAAATAATAATAGTATAATAGATGTGATAATAAAAAGGCAATAGGCCCTACAATTCAAATTAAAATATTATCATCTTTTTAAAATAAATTGTGTTTATCTTAATCACCCTAAGTGTTCTTTCGAGAAAGTTGAGTATACATTCACGTTTTTTTAAGAGGGGATGCTGCCGCTGGTTGAGATGGAGGCGGAGGGGATGTTGCAGTGCCTCTTCCTCAACCAGCGGCGGAGGTGGCGACAACGACATCCCCTCCGCCTCGACCTCCTCCTCAACCGGCGGCGTCCGCACACAGCAAAAATGCCTGAGTATCCTGCAATCTGGATACCAACTGGAAACTGGGTAATAGGAGTATCCACTTGGTATCCATCTGCTGAAACTTGGTAACCTTGTTTCCAACTAGAATCCATTTTGGATTCTATTACATTGTTATTTCCGTGACGGAAACCAACTGTAAACATTGATTATGTGTTTCATGTTGGTTTCCATTCCTGGAAATTGCAATCAATGTTACCATGAAATGGAAATCAACATGAAACCACAATATGAAGTTTAATGTTAGTTTCCATTCCTGTAAATTGCAATCAATGTTTCCAGAAAATGGAAACCAACCTGAAACTATCAAATTAAGATTCATGTTGGTTTCCATTCCTGGAAATCTGCATTGAAAGATTCCATTAAATTGAAACCAACATGAAACTTCCACAGCAAACATGAATGAGTATCCTGAAATCGGGAAACCAACTACTAACTTGGTAATAGGGGTATCCACTTGCTATCCTATCACTAAAACCTGGTTTCGAACTATAATGTGCAGTTTCATGTTGGTTTCCATTAATGTAAATTACAATTATTGTTTCCCGAAAATGGAAACCAACATGAAACAATCAAGTAAAGTTTAATGTTGGTTTCATTACCTGAAATTTACAATTACTGATTCCATTAATTGGAAACCAACATGAAACTATTAAGTGTTATGTAGTGTTATATAATGTAATGGAAACAGATAATGAAATAATTAATAACCCGTGTATCCATTTGTTAACAATGTGTTCAAATCAAAAGACCCATAGAAACCAAATTTGTTATCCAATATTTCAAATTGCACATGTATTCAAAGCAAAGTAGTTCAATATCAATTATTATGATAAACATGTTCAAATCAATTTTTCAGATGAAGCTTTAACAAAGAATGGTTAACTATACTTTTGAAAAAAAATTAAGTCTTGCAAATGTTATATTTATATAAACAACTAAATAACTGAAACCCTTGATTGATATGATATGATATGTACCGTATTCCTTTTCATTTCGACAATGCTATATCTTATATCAACCATGATATGTTTTTACTGTATTATTCATTGTATTGCGTGTGTAATGTTGGACTTACTATTTAACATCTAAACAATAATATCAATTACAAACCCTTAGATTTAGTGAGCCTTAATTTATTAATTAGATGTAGGTCAAATGTATGGGCCGGCCGTATCGCCGGACGCTCGCTGTCCACCATATGGTGTTATATAACAGCCAGACCATGTGCTCTCTCAGACAAAGAGCTTTGTTCATCATCCACATACTTACAGAATAAAATAAATCAAAACTTGCAAAACTGAACAAGACCTAACGTTATTTCAAAACGTTAACCATGAGAATAAAAATCAAAAGTAATACACATACGGCATAACTCTATATAGACAACCTCATTGATTTTGGACAATGGACTTTTTTCTAAAGTTTTGAAACTAAAATTCACACTATTCATCTGTAACAAATCTATTATTCAAAACAACATCACGTTTCTTCCAAATTGATAACAAATATTGGGACAAGGGAATATGTTAGAATGTAAATACAATATGACGTTCAGAATTAACAGACTTCAAATACATTATATATGAGAATATGTACCATTTAACTAAATTATACAAATATCATTATGTAGAACATGTCTTTATATTTACTATGCCGCATGATATATCAGACAGATTTTGTTGTGATGTTTGTTATGAAAGCATAATGGAATTTGTTTAATTTATTATGAAACGATGTCAATGTTTATTGTATCAAGACAAACAGTCTCTTGTTTCTTGATTCATTATAACATACGAATACATAAAAATTACATTCAAGAGTTGTTGTACTGTTGTATATTTTTGAATATCATAGTATGACCTTTATATGGAAAATAAAAAAATAAAATAAAATAAAATATTATAACATTTATATTTAGTTAGGATATGAAATACCCCTTTGATATTCATGTTTCTTTTATTAATTTGATACTTTTATAACATTTCAGCATTCCTGCACATGGGAAACTTGAAGAAGGCGATATATGAACTTTCACCTTAGCCTATAACAGGTACATGTGTTTCAAAACTTAGCCTAAGAACTAATGTTATAATTGCAGTATACAAAATAATAATATCTGGCAAATCAGAATGTTTGACTGTCTTTCTTACTAAATCACTCCAAATGAGTAAAACTGAGGTTGTACCAATTTCGATTTATGTTGGTCATTAATATCATTTTTATGTTCGTTTTACTTTTACAGCCTAGAAGAACACGAAGGAACCATGTGGTCGGTCAAAGATTTGAAGATGAGCATACCATTTGGTCGAAATATCATTCCCATTGAGGACACAGAAAGTATTAAGCTGAAGAGTGAAATCACCCCGGAGGATTAGTGATGTAATGAACCCCGGGCCGTTTACCCGAGGAAAATAATACCACCTGTTCCTAACATATATTGCATAGTAATGGCCGGCAGCACAGTATAAATCGAGAATATAACTACAGAATTATCAGTGATCCTCTTTCTTAATCAGCAGCAATGCCCTGTTATTTTACCTCGTCATCCAGTTATGGCATTTTGCTGAATGATTTATAAATTTATTTTAAATAATGCAATTTGTAAATGTATATCTAGGATCTTCATAAATAAGATTACTATATGGTATTTTGTACTTGATATCATTTGAATACATTTCTTAGATTTGATTGTCTGATGTCTTCTCCTAGTCAAGTATTTGCTCTGCAATTGACATTTACGTAATAAACTTCATAATGCAACACACTTGTTTTGTATTACTAGTACAACAGGCAAAATGTATTTTCTTGTTTTGCAATTAGTTAAAATAACATTCCAAGATTGACTTTGCTATTGGCACTTTATGTAATAAACTTTATAACAAAGTACAATTATTTTTGTCATTACTAGAATTATTTTCTCCAAAGCATTATTGCTCTTGATGAAGATAGCAGTTGATGCTGTAGGTGTTAACACTGTATTCATTTAAATCATAACATGCGTGTTATGCGTGTTTAGCACAACATGCAAATGTCAACCATGGACACCAGGTTGAAACCTACAGTAAACCATTACACTGAAACCTACAGTAAACCTTAACATGGAAACCAGACTGAAACCTACAGTAAACCATTACACTGAAACCTACAGTGAACCTTAACATGGAAACCAGACTGAAACCTACAGTAAACCATTACACGGAAATCACACTGAAACCACGCTGAAACCTACAGTAAACCGTTATACTAAAACCACACTGAAACCTACAGTAAACCTCAACATGGAAACTAGGCTGAAACCTACAGTAAACCGTAACATGGAAACCAGACTGAAACCTACAATAAACCTAAACATGGAAACCAGACTGAAACCTACAGTAAACCTGAACATGGAAACCAAGTTGAAACCAAGTGTAAACTAAGAAATATGGAAACCAAGTGGAAACCAAGTGGAAACTATCACATGGAAACTGAGTTGAAACCTACAAGAAAGTTATTCATGGAAACCAGATGGATACCACTTGCAGGAATGGGTAATTATTCGCACTGGATACCATCCGGATACTGGTGCAAAATTCAGTTTCAGTGTTGCTGGAAACCACATGGAAACTGTTAAAAACTGTCTGGATACCAACTGGAAATAATGGTTTCCATTGGGTATCCTGTTAGTTTCAGTGTTCTGGAAACCAGCTCATTTTTGCTGTGGAAGCATCCCCTCTAAACTAAACGTTTATTGTTGATCTTCGAGATGAGTTTTAACACCTAATAAGTACTCAGTAATGTTCGCAGTTTAGGCGATCACTCATGAACCCTGAACAAAACCAGAAAGAAAACCAGTACGACAGCAAGACTGCAATGCTGAACTTGTATATATCATATGGTCAGAAGCACATATAACGGTGATTACACGAGGACTCTAACGATATTGTAAATTATAACCCCCTGGAAGAAAGTGAAAAGTCCTTGTAATTTCTCCGAGATACTGTAAAGATGAGCATCGGATCACAGCGGATTAAATGATCCATCAAACTCGTCTGCCTATGACCCATATGTGACTTCTGTGGGCCCAGACCTATGATGATAGTAACATATAGCACTGATTGTAGTACATATATCACTGATGAAAGACCACTGCCTCTGGCAGTACTTCAGTCTTACTTGAATAAAACTTAAGATGTAAAGGAAAAGGTCAACACTTTCAGCAGTTACTGCATCAAGCGGCCTGAAAATCTTTGTACATATAGTACCAGCTTAACACGTAAGTCAAGCCTATTCCATTATTGTTGGTGAAATCTTTATATTGCACTGTTAAAGAAGGATTATGGGTGTAATGTCTTCCCGATCCTATGAAAAATGTTTCCCAGTGAAAGTTTCCCAAAAGGAAATGAATCCATGTCTAATGTAACTAGTGTGATACGGATAAAACAGATTCATGCTTGTCGGAAAACATTTTTTAGAATGTCTTTGGTTGACTTTTATAAAACCAGCAATAATTTTGTCTATATTGATGGAAGATATAATAGGACAAATGTGTACCTATAACAGGAAATTTGTTTTGTTGAGTGAGTACTCTGATCACACTGTAATGTTGTATTATCCGCTCTGCACTGATCAACATCATCAGCACCAAATATCATAGAAACCCGATCTATATCACTATGTATTTTACTTTGATGGTGACATCCGGTCATCTTGTGCCACGCCTTGAAGAACTGCAGACATTGGATCAGTGGTTTACGATTGAGCATTGTTTGACCCATGGTAACCTCCAAGAACTTTCTACAGATAAGCAGATAAGTTCAGATCTTGCAAATCATTGAATATCCTACAGGAGGTATCCATGGAAACTTGGGATGATCTTCATATAGCAGGCTATCATGACTTGTTGCTTCACCTGTTTCAATAGATGGGAGGAAATGAAACATCTAAAAACAATATATCTGATGGAAGATAATGGCAGGGTGAGATCACGATATCAGTATTTCCAATATCTATATCTGAATAGTAAGGAGTGCATATGCTGATATGGTTTCTACAGGTCACAATCTATACCTAGGTAAATCAATCCTGAAGAGAACATCGTCTGTCAAGCAAGATCAGTACTCCTTGTGCAAAACCAATTAAAAGGATATTTTACAATATGCATTTAGAAAGGGGTCAATGTCATTATCTGCTTCAATGTGCAATATAGGAGTAATATTGAAGTACATAAGCTAGGAGTATGATTAATATAAACGATAGGAGATAGATCACTTAAGAGATTAAGTTCATTGTTATTCAATTTCTGATGTTCCATCATTTCTAAGTGTGTGCAGTCATTTCTCCATTGTCTTTTTAAAAAAAAAAATTTTTTTGACTGTCTACAATGATTTGTTACATCTGTCACTTACACAGTCTGGAATGAAATTTTAAACAATTGTAAATATTGATTTTGTTTTCACAAGTGTAAGTTGAGGTTAGTCATTGGGAAAGTCATTGGGAAAGTTTACCTTTAGTTGTATTTTTGATAACACAATTTTGAGTAGAATTTTTCATGCCCAAACTAACTGAAACAAATTTTAGTATTTGCGTCTATTCCTGTGATCGTATCTATTTATGTTGGAAGAATACAGTAATATCATTGTTTCAAGCTTTCAATAATGCAATGTGATAAAGCAAATCTGGTCAGAAATCATGCATCTGTATTTTGTGTTTTTTAGTCAAGAGTTCTTTTTATATAGTTCGAAAAGATTGTATTTGATGTATTTCTTTCTTGCAACTTAAATGTGAAAGATACCCCGACAAATACAGCATACAATTCGCTATTTGCCTTTTCCCAAACTATTTTTTCAAAGTAAACCACACACCTTTTAGATTCTACCATAAAGTCACTCCAATGAAACAGATCATAATAAGATTGACCACAGGAGGAACATGCATGCTGGTAATATGACTAATTTACATCTCAGTTCGTGTCATTTATAAGCTGATATCATGTTCAAATACCCCGAGAGAACAAAGGGAGTATCATTAAGAAAGTGGCACACGTTTAAAGTAAGGCGAAATCCATCCACCTTTCATCTGCTGTTGATCACAGTGGACCCGCAGTACAAGGAGGTTAGTTTCACGTTAAGCAGAAGGGAATATGCTTTGATTATTGGAAACCTTGATGTTTTCTGATGCATTAGCGTTATTGATTGATAGTTATATTTTAAATGAAAGAAATCTAATATGTCGGATAATTAAAGCTAACTGATATAAAGATCTGAGAAATATCAACGTTGTGCTTTAATGTGGTCATGCTAACAGAGCAGAATAAAAATCAGTTGAATGATTTAATGAAAATAAGGTTTTCACTGAATTTGTAATCGTGCCAAAGTTTCTAAGGGCATCCGCCATTTTCAAATTGTCTCTTTGGAACACACACCCATGTATTGGTACATATCAGTGATGTATCTAAACATCAACATGGTGAGCCTTATACATTAAAGAAATAATAGAAGAAAAAAGACATCATTGAAGTATCAATGTTCTCCCGAGGGTTCGGAAGTGACATCCCGGGTACCTACATAATTTGCATAAACAGCTGATTGCTTAAGAAATAGGGTGAATAACATGGGAAATTAAAATAAAATGACGAAATACAGATGGCATTTGAAATAATTTTATATAATATAATATTGACAATCACGACCATTTAATGGCGCTGAAGCATGTCGTCCTTACAGGAATAAAGTGAACCCAAAGAAATATAAAGCAGTATTACAAATGACTGCATAATACTCGTGAAACGAATAAAACGAGTTCTAAAATGAATGTACATGGTTCGGTTAAACCATGCGAGTCCGTTTTCCTTCGAGAGGTCATTTTGAGTTGCTCATATTTAGGTTTTTGTGTTTGTTCACAATAAAGAAAGCTTTTCTTTCCACTGTCTGATAGCACATGTCCAATGGACGTGTAAATATATATGATTGTTTTACTAAGCCATCTCTTCTCCAGAATGAATTGTTTGCACGCAGTGAGACATAGTATACGTTTGAGTAGTTGTCGGACGAACATCGTTGTAATAGAAAAACAATTATTTAATGCACACATGGTCCAAGCTAATGTATTTCATGATCAGTGACATTTAAAGGAATTAATAGTCTGATTGTCGTGAAAAGGCACCACTGAATTTTAAGTTTAACAGAAAAGTGCATTTAATACGATGAAATTGCCAGCACTCATATTTCACCCCGCAAATTAGAGATTGAATTGTCCGACTTTTATTTAACTCAGGTAAAAAGTTGTTTCACAAATGATCATAGTTTGAAGTGGCTGCCATTGGTTTATGTGACAAGGGTGTATACCAGGTGTTTGGAAGAGTACACAAGTACACGTCAAATGCATGATCAACGTTAACAGAATACTGTAGTCTCTTTATTAACTTGATTATAGCTAGACTGTTTGAAGCGAGATAAAATAGGCAGAAGCTTCCGAGTTCTTTAAACATATTATGCAATGCAATAGCTTATCTCTTATTGTATTTATTAAATCATTGTAGACTTAGAAACAATTCAATTTATGTCAATGTTTATAAGCTCAATCGATAAACCAGTTTCATAGTAAATACGGCAAAATAAAATTCTCAAATAACTTGTCGTCTCAAAACCAAGAAAGCTTGGAATCTGGGCAGCTGGCAATGCCAATGTGTATGAAACCGCATTTGAATTACTTTGCATCAATTTACTTTATGGGTAATCAACTTATATATTCAACTAAATTATTTAATTGAGACTGCAGACAGTACATTCATTGATAAAAAACAAAAACAATGACTAATAGGTTGTGGTCCAAATTGAACATGTATGTCTAAAAATATAATTTGACAGAAACAAGTTGAAGTCAGTTTGAAATAGATATTGCTTAATTAAGGATAATATTTTATTAAATAAATAAAAAGGAAACCTGATAGATGCCTTCTAAACTAAAATAATACATGGGTGAGTACTAGTCATACTGAACATTTGGAGTTGGTGTCATATGAAGTTACAGCAAATACAAACCTCACACTGTAAGGATTGAGAAATGGTACCGAAGTTGAAATCTCACAATATTGATTTTGCGATACAAAGTACAAGCTCATTAAACAACATTAAAACACATAATTCAAATCACGCCTACTAAATGCACAAACTGCTAGTGTACTCGAATCTCCTATGAAATGTCATAAGCGGACTCAAGAATGAAATTCAGAGACACTGAAAGGCGTTTAAAGAGGAGTCATACATATTATACCTCTAGACAATTTTCATTTGAAAGTTAAAATTTTGAGTAAATATTTTGAAACCATCGCTTTATTTCCCAGGTGTTTCAGGCACTGCGTATACCCCACTTCAAACAATGATTATTTCTTAAACATATGTTTACCTAACTTGAATTAAATTCTAAGTTAAAACTATGAGGGTTCATAATATATATTTCACCGTAATTGATTTACTTTTCTATTAAAATTGAAATTCATTGGTACGTTTTCACAACAAACAAACAAACTATAACAGACTATAACAGACCAGAAATATACTGGTTACTCATGTGCGTGACAGCATCGAATATAGATTTAAAGATATATTTGTATACGATCTGTTTCCAATAATAGGACAATATGGCATCGGATATTTAACAACTATATACAAGCCGATCAGTATCAATGAACCATGTTAAGAAGAACTTCCTCATCCCATTAGTGACGGGATTGGTTCATCTATTAGAACTTCAGTAATTTGCTAAGTTAATGATGAATACGATATCTCTTGTGCCTGTAGGACATCATTAACTAACTAAATTATGGTGTGTAAACTTATTTCATTTACCTAAATGAATAGCAGGATGAGACACAGACCTGGCAGAGTACAACTAGGATTCCCTTAAAGGAACACTGCGTCGAGGATAAAAATGAGTCTCACTTTTATCTACCTATGCTGATTAACGTGCCTGCTAACGAGTTACGCTTCACTTCACTGTTAACATGCAGTAGTTTTTATTACTAATTACTTTCAATTGTCTGAAATTGGGGATCTGTGACCTGTTACCAGATACGTTAAACAGCAAACGTAGATAAGTCTGATCAGCCAATCAGCAAACAAGAACTTCCTCAAGGTTCATGCTCGTGGCAAGATACATTACTGGTGGGATTGGTTCATCTATTGGTACTTCAGTAATTTGCTAAGTTAATGATGAATACGATATCTCTTGTGCCTGTAGGACATCATTAACTAACTAAATTATGGTGTGTAAACTTATTTCATTTACCTAAAGAAATAGCAGGATGAGACAGACACAGACCTGGCAGAGTACAACTAAGATTCCCTTTAACATTTAGTCTCATTTAAGCACAGATCTTTATGATTAAAATAGTTGATACTGGTGAAGGTCATCGCCTCCACTTGTTGAAGGCATGTTAACTTTGATATTCCTCGCCTCCACTTGTTGAAGGTATGTTAACTTTGATATTCCTCGCCTCCACTTGTTGAAGGTATGTTTACTTTGATATTCCTCACCTCCACGTGTTGAAGGTATGTTAACTTTAATATTCGTCGCCTCCACATGTTGAAGGTATGTTAATTTGATATTCCTCGCCCCACTTGTTGAAGGTATGTTAACTTTGATATTCGTCTCCTCTACGTGTTGAAGGTATGTTAACTTTGATATTCCTCGCCTCCACTTGTTGAAGGTATGTTAACTTTGATACTCCTCGCCTCCACTTGTTGAAGGTATGTTAACTTTGATATTCCTCGCCTCCACTTGTTGATTGTATGTTAACTTTGATATTCCTTGCCTCCACTTGTTGAAGGTATGTTAACATTGATATCCATCGGCCCCACTTGTTGAAGGTATGTTAACTTTGATATTCCTCGCCTCAACTTGATGAAGGTATGTTAACTTTGATATTCCTCGCCTCCACTTGTTGAAGGTACGTTAACTTTGATCTTCCCATACTCCACTTGTTGAAGGTATGTTAACTTTGATATTCCTCGCACCCACTTGTTGAAGGTATGTTAAGTTTGATATTCCTCGCCTCCACTTTTTGAAGGCATGTTAACTTTGATATTCGTCGCCTCCACTTTTTGAAGGTATGTTAACTTTGATATTCCTCGCCTCCACTTGTTGAAGGCATGTTAACTTTGATATTCCTCGCCTCAACTTGTTGAAGGTATGTTTACTTTGATATTCCTCGCCTCCACTTTATGAACGTATGTTAACTTTAAATTTCCTCGCCTCCACTTGTTGAAGGTATGTTAACAGTGATATTCCTCGTCTCAATTTGTTGAAGGCATGTTAACTTTGATATTCGTCGCCTCCACTTTTTGAAGGTATGTTAACTTTGATATTCCTCGCCTCCACTTGTTGAAGGTATGTTAACTTTGATATTCCTCGCCTCCACTTATTGAAGGTATGTTAACTTTGATATTCCTCGCCTCCACTTATTGAAGGTACGTTAACTTTGATATTCCTCGCCTCCACTTGTTGAAGGCATGTTAACTTTGATATTCCTCGCCTCCACTTGTTGAATGTACGTTAACATTGATATCCATCGGCCCCACTTGTTGAAGGTATGTTAACTTTGATATTCCTCGCCTCCTTTTGTTGAAGGTATGATTGCTTTGATATTCCCACACTCCACTTGTTGGAATATTAACTGACACATTTTTCTCCTCTGAGAGTAAGTGACGAGTTTACCTTGTAATCTCTTATATTTTTCACGAATGAATACCACCAGCAATTCACGTGATTCATCAAAGCAATTTAATTGTCTTTTATAAGTGAAATTTCCCTGCATGACCTTTCCCATGAAACCAATGATGATATGTTTCTCATGTTTCATTGGACAACATTACTTCATAGATGCCATATTCATGTTAACGGCTAGATATTAAAACGAAATCACATTCGTCTTATATGGAACTAGATCAAATGCTTTATTTACATCACATAACATACATGTGTGCTCTTTTTGTCAAGTGATTCCCAAATCTGATGGTATATTCAATAAATTGATGTACCGTATAATGAACAGATTGATAACTAGTTTTATTCCATTTTATACTATATGACCGACACAATTGTTTAATGACGTCACATACGATGAAATATGGAAATAAAAGTGCCATTACTAGGATTAAGTGATATGACAACTATGTCACTTCTAACTTCTGACTTCACTCTATTAACACATTTCAAACAAGATTCTTGTTTCAGCATATATATATATATATATATATATATCTTTAACATCTTTGTAAATAGTTCTTGGCAATTCCCTGTTAAGAATGTTAGTGTATTTTGTATCTAATACAGAAACGCAAGGAGAACAATACAATACAGTTAAAAGAGGTCATTTGGTTTGAACAGATAGAACAACGATTGAACTACGTGACACCATGACGTCATGACACAAGCGTTTTGCGTCATAAAGTCAATGTTACGTAGGGGTGTAGTAGCTTGAAAATGTGAAAAATTAAGTAGTTCTGTCATTGAAAGGTTAGTAGTTCTGCCACTTTGGATGAAGTCCTTTTAAATAAAAGACAATTGAACACATTTCACCTGGAGTTTGTTTCTTTCCCTTTATTGATCACAAAAGCTATCGCATTAGTAGATCATAATAGGCAACTGTTATCGCAATAGTTAGTCACAACAGACTATCGCTATCACAATAGTCGCCGCAAATATGTAGTCACTGCGACTTCTGGTCAGATGTGTATAGTCAGACTCCGCTCATCTGGAGGATTTGGTTACATTTAAAATCCTCCTGATATTATGTGGTTATCCGAATCCTAGGGACCTCTTAATCAGAATCTGACTACTAGGCTATGAATTACATCTCGAGTCTACAGATGAATGCATTCGGATGTTTGCATCGTTGGTCCCTTATTTGTAGATATTTAGATACGCACACACAGTTTTCTGCACTGAACCATGTACGGCTTGGTTCATATTGTGCCCATCTGTTTCTGTCCAGGAACAGCGTTCCATCTCCCCAGATGTGTTTCGTGCTTTTCTCATCGTATATGAGATCAATCCACATGCATTCTGAAATGGCATTTCAATTATATTTTTTAAGAAATAGAAGACGAGTTGGCGTGCTTTATCGTTTAATAAAACATAGCAGGGAGCATAAAACACGAATGGCGCAACAAAAAGCACAACAACGAGTCTTCTATTTGTTATATGAGATGCCCTTAAACAGTTACTCACTTTTATATAAAATCCGTGCCGATATTATGTTGTTTGTATATATTAATTTTTTGAAAATATTAACGCCTCCCGTCGTAGAACACGTTCACCAGCATTGAACAGTCAAAGTGACGTAACATGTGACGTCATTTGCTAAGCGACGCTCAAACTGACGTCTAAAATCACGAGCATGTTTTATTGTTTCATAAAGCACGCTGTCGGTTCCATTGACCGCGTGTGTTTTAATGCCATGGGTATCTTATATTGTGTATTCATTCCCATTGGAAGTATACAAAACTAGTTTATTTCATTAGCTTCACAATAGCCCGTACTCGTTTACAATCACATGTTACACTGTGAACCCAAAATAAGAAGCAAGAAGTTGTTGTGTGCTGTGTATATGTGTTGAATTTGGGTGTTGTGTTTACATATTGTGTGTACGTGTTATGTTTGGTTGTTTTGTTTATGCACTGTGAATATGTATTGCGTTGAGATGAATGTGTTGGGTATGGGTGTTGTGTCTGAATATGTGTTGCATTACTGTATGTACGCCATGAGTCTGAGTGTTGTGTTTATCTATTGTATAAATGTGTTTGGGTGTTCTGTTTACATAAAGTGTGTACGTGTTACGTTTTGGTGTAGATTTGTATGTATTGCGTGATTATTGTATTTATATGTTGTGTTCACGTGTTGTGCTTGACTTTAACGTTCAGAGCTGTGATATATGTTGTTTGTGTTTGTATTTATGTTCTGTAATTATGCGCTCTGTGAACGTGTACTGTGCATGTGTTTCATTTGTGTTGAGTTTGTGTGTTTTATTTATATAGACAGACAGATTTTATTCAGTAATGTTGGTCATATGGCCTATGTTACAATGTAATTGGCAGTATAAATTGAGTCACGTGTTTCTAAAATTAACTTACACAAATATACATAAGTTAATTTTCATTTTGACAGTTCGATTTCGATTTTGAATGTTCTGTAGGGAAAAATATATACACATACAACTATACACATTCTGCAATTGTTTCAGAAGTAAAGAATACATTGTGTTCATTATCAATGCACCCCCAAAGTATATATACAAACACTCTAATGGATTTTCCCGTTAAAACTACACATTAAAAACTTAAATTGTGTAAACTAATCCGAAATTTACAAAAAGCTATTCTAAGAAACTTATCATGTAATGAAACGGGGTAATAATTCCTATTATTAAAGTTGAACTCGTCCCAGGCCACGGACAAAGATGAACGCTGAGCATGCAGACGAGTTGCTCTACCGCGCAAGTTAGCACGTGCAGAACAAGCATGAGCTCGTCATACCTACCACGGGACTCCTTGATGTCAGTGTATTTTTGTATCAAATGGTTTAACATGTGTCAATATAAATAAAATTGAAATCGTTAGCCCCAACACCTATCATGTTATCTATTTGAACACAGGGTTTCACAGCCCTTAACATACTTTTGAGAATAACATACATTTCACCATGACATCCTTTCTGAAGAAGGGCATAAAGGAGTTTTTTTCTGTAAACAAAGTCTTACGCAGCAAAAAATCTTCCTTTAGGTTTACAAATATATTTAGAAACTAGAGCTTGAAGAGTAAATATGTTGTCAGTGGTTGAGAAGTCCTGTCTGAATCCGGCCTTGACTTCAGATATCATGTTATTTATTTCCATCCATTTATTTTCTCAAATATTGTAGTAAATGCTTCTTTCCGGTTGTATTCAAAAGGGATATGCCTCTGTAGTTTGTTTGCTCTTTTGCATCGCCAGATTTGTACAGTGGGATTATCATGCCTATATTCCAGTTGTCAGGGAGAACTGCTGTATCAAATATATTTTAAAATGGTATGTTTAATATGGTAAGAAATATGGCTGTGAAAGTTTGTAAGTTAAGGTTAATCACCCTCACAAGGTAGTTATTGAAATCAACTCTGCGAGAGTTTTTTTTCAATAACTACCGTAGTGAGGGTGATTAAACGACTTACACCACGTGGTCATTCTTATTTATTACGTGTGATGAAAAACATCAACAAAAGTATAGTTTCATGTTTTCTTATTAAATAACCTGCCCTAGTTCCCATCCCACCATGCAGTATATCTAAACGCAACACTCAGCGACCACGTGGTATCAACTTACGGAAGCGCACAGGATTCTCGTGCACGATTGTCAACACATTGTACTGAGGTGTGGCAAAATGCTTTGGATTCAGACGAACTTACGGTGAGGTCGTCGCAGGACATGGAAGCAAAACTGGAAATAAAGAAAGTGGAAATTCAACGGACGACGATAATTCACGTTTTCATAATTCTAATTTAGATGTATGACAGAGTGGCATATGCTATTCTAGAAAATTCTCTCAAGAACAAAGGGGCTTGGACAAAAAAAATCATAAAAGGTGAGCACCGCTGCAGTATTGAAATGTTTATGAAGTTCGAATTAAATATTAACTAAACAGTACGTTTTACAATTCGTTATGTTATACATGTAAGCAAGAAAATCAAGTATTTCCCGCTGTAGTGACTGAAATTTTGCCATGTGACGCTACACAACTTTCTACTGTCTTTTTATGTATTTAAACTGTTGTTGTTGGGGTCACATATTCCAAACTTTATAAATAGTGTAATTTACCGAGTATTAACTGTTGCCTAAAACTACCATTTTGATCATAGTCGACTTAGTATATGTTGACGATATGAAGGCAGAACTTATTTCTGATCGAAAACCTGACAATGCACCGCGATTGACGCGCAAAACTTCTTCAAATGCAATTGTGGAATGTTATGTTGAACAAAGGACACATTTGGTTATACATTAAATAGGGCATAACTAGCGTGCATGTACATGAGACGTCTAGTTTCGATTTCTGTACATGCATAATGATGTTGCTCAATTTCAATTGGAAACTAGTAATTAATATATATTCGGCGATTATGGATGAATATGCAAGTTGAGTCTAGGTTTGGCACATTTTTAAAAGTTTAAACGTTTTGGAACGTTTTCATTTTAATTTGGATTAGAATGTGTTAATGTTTCAATATTTATTGACTAAATTTTTCCTTTTTCTGTTCTTTTTCAGTTCTGTGAACCTATTTGAAAACAATACGAGGAACGAAGACCCGCCAGTGCTATATTTGACGGTAGATATACAGAGTGGAACAAGATCTCGGCAAATTCACATTAAAATATCAAAAAGCAAACATGTAATTTGTAAACGGCGGTTCACTTCAATTAAATGCTTCATATGTGCGTGTCTTTCCAAAGTCCGTATTGCCATTGTTTAACTGTTTCAATTATGCCAAGGCAGCAGAATATTATCCAAGGTCTGAGAGGCAATGTCCAAGAACAATGGATATACCTTACTGTATCTGTTGAGATAGGTTATTTTGGTTATGCACAAACTAAAAGTAGTTATTTCGAGGACGTTTTCAAAATTCCGAAAATCAACTGACATTGGGAATTTTTTAATATTAACAAGAGGCGAGCCGAGAGGCAATATTCGAAAATTCCCAATGTGTAATTTTCAAGGGAAGACACCAAGTTCGAGACGAAGCCGAGGACGTCGGATATCTGCCCGAGAGTTTTAAAAAATTGTTTTGGCAAAGATATAACCACCTTCAAATAACTACCTCGGACGCGTACATATCCAAGAAAACCTACCCCAACATAAGTAAATAACCGAGGTGACAGTCGGTTATCCAGAAAAAAGACTCGTCAGAATAAAGGAAATAACTTTCCCATGTGGTGTAAAATATGTTAGTAATACCATTTTCTCCCGGACGTTTACCTTCTTTTAAATCTGTAATTGCATCAGTGATTTCATTATTTGTAATTTCACTTGACAGTAATTCTTCATTAAATGGAAAGTGTTTGCAATGTTCACAACTGTGGTTTTCATTAACTTCTGTAACAATAGTTCCAAATTCAGAAGTTCCAGTTAATTCAGGATTCATCAACGTTTTAAAATAAGTTAACCATGTGTCTTGAGCATTTTTTGGTTTTGATGAATGTCTGTCGAGAGCACATTTCAATAAAGTCCAAAATGTTTTGCACTCTGTACATTCAGCAGCATCAGAAATGTCAGAAGCGATGTTCTTCTTATTTCTTGATATAACTTATGTTTTAACTTGTCTTTTCTTCAATATATTCGAGTCTGTTTTCATTGCAGGAAAAATTTCTAAATTTTGGTCAATGTTTGATTTTTCTGTATCGAACACTAGAAGCTGAGTACGAATTTTCAAGTTGTTTTTTTCGCCTATGTTTGATGCACAAAAAAGGACCTTCGTCACAAGTAGATTCACATCTCCAAAGCGGATGTATATTGGTCAACAATATTGTTAAAGTTGTCTTGTGTCAGTTGTTCCAACTGGGCCTTGTTCCCGCTTAGTTCTCTAATTGGATGTACAGGATTCAATGCTGTTATTTGTCATTCATACAGGAAGCGTTGTTAAAATAAGTTTTTGAAGGAACCTATGATGGGAGGATGATGAGAGCAAGTAATGTCATCCATCGAAAAATCTGTTACACAACGGTATGTTTTACTTCACACCAAAACGTAGTCCATTACACCGGCTCCTTTACTAGAAACATATGTAAACTTATTTGCTGTGTCTCCCTTCCTCCGTCAATTGACAGCATGAATTTCCGAATGTTTACAAATATAAAGAAGTAGTTTCCATATCTGTTTGTTTCTATATCACAGTTTACTCTTGGTAGATCAAATGTATCTTCACTATAGTCAAACACGGGTAGATATTTACTATTATCGTCAATGATGAAATATTGAAGGTCCCTAGTTCTTGAGTTAAAATCAACACAATCAGTGAATGAGTGATTCTTCTCAAAATCAAATATAATTTGGAGCAATTTCTTTTCTAGGATTTCAATACCAGTTTCTTCAGAATCTTTATATTCGAGGGAACCTTCCGGATGTACGTATTAAAAAACAACTTTTATTTGCTTTATTTGTTGATTTGTGTAGACAATGAAAAATATGTAGTGTGGCCAGTGTTAATAAATTCCTCGAAAATGATGAGCCATTGTGTGACGAATTGATACTGTCAATCCACCAGAATATTTCCCCAAAAGTAATATTTCTATATGCACTACTTGTAAGCGAAATATAACCACCAACATAAGTATCTAAAACAACTTCAGAATCTCTAAACATTGTCTCACTGAAAGAAAATAAATCAAACTCTTTGAACAAATTGATGTTTGTGTCAGATAATGAGCTTTTCAAGCCATTTAGGTTCAAATTGCATATAAATTGAGTATATATCGTTCATGTTATTAGGTTGATTGTCATTGAGGACACGACCACTTTCCTATGTTTGTGTCAGAGTTCTGTGTCCCCCTTAACTGATATTTGACTGGTTCGAGGATATTCACTTTGTCCTTCTTAGCAGACAATTTCACAATGATAGGGCTGATTACGAGATGATTTACTTTTCAGTCGATACGCTTGTTCAATACCTATCGACTCAGTGGACTTTATGCTCAATCTGTCACTGAGAAAACGTCTTATTCCAAGACTAGGCGTGATTACCCGGCAGTCCATGAAAAAGCAAGTTATTTCGCCTTGACTGAGCTTCCATATTATCTATCTTCATTTCTAAGAAGGATACTTTCTCTTTTAATTCATTATGTTCATCTTTCAAATCTTGAATTTTCTCGTCATATTCTCTAGCAAATCTTTCAAGCTTGTTGTCAAGGGAAGCTATCTGGGACTCTAAGTTAGATTTGAGGGTGGCTGACCAGAAGAATTCAGAAATTAACCTTTGACGTTTCTTGATGACAAACGAGTCTGCAAAGCTTCGGGTTTGTTAATGCGTCTGTGGCGCATTCCAGGGCCTGGGTTCTGTTCTGAGACGGCCAATGGATAGCATTATAGCGGGGTACCATGCCCAATGCTTTACCAGCCTCAGACAAAACACACCAATTCTGACTCTTCAAAGTTCGGTTAGAATGCACATTATTAACGTACGTGTTTTAGTATTTATGTGACTGTTGTCCGTACACAAACTTCAGCTTTGCCTTCTTTCTATTTGCCGTATTTGACGAAAATTCAGGATCTTTTTGCACACCCGACTTGTCAACATTAGATGATGTGACTTATGTTTATATAATATGTTTATATGTCGTGTTTACTTGTGTTTATGTGTATTGTTTTTTGTGTTAGTTTGTGTGTTATGTTTATGTAGTGTGTTTTTCTATCTACATGTATTGTGTTTGTTTGTTGTTTTTTTGTGTTTAGTTTATGTGCTTTGTTTATGTAGTGTTCTGTGTTTCATTTGTGTTTACATATGTATTGTGTGTTTATTTTCTTCTGCGATTGTTCTAATCTATATTCCTGTTGCACAGTTCTGTTTCATAGATATTTTAATGAGAGTTAATGAAAAATCAAACTAGCAATTAACTATCTCAACAGAATGTGACTATCAGCAGGCGCACTAAGAGAAGAGCATTAGTTGGTGTTGTAATCCTTACGTTTAAAAACGACACTCGATTTATCTTAACAACCTTTTCATGGTCAGTATAGCAACATCGTTATCGTTATCGTCATCGTCATCGTCATCGTCAACGTCACCCGTATTTGTGGTGAATATGCTAATATGCATTTTTCTAGTTACATACATTATAAATTCGTGATGAATCTTAATTTCTCCACATCAAATGATAGCTTTTCTATGCATTTTTCTAGTTACATACATTATAAATTCGTGATGAATCTTGATTTCTCCACATAAAATGATATTTTTTTCAAAAACGCATTCTTAGTTAAAAAGTTATCATTAATACCTGTGTGATAGGCCGTCAAATATACATTTAAATAAGGAATTCCATAACCTTTACATATTTATAAGATAAAATTGTATTTGTTTCATTTTACAAATGACACGTCACATAGCTATATTGCCAAATCTACAATGTCTGTGTCACCGAAAAATCGGATTTAATTATGCTAAAACAGTAATAAAATTATAACGTACACAACAAATCGGTTAAAAAGCATAATTTGCTGTTGGTAGTATTATTGTTATTGTCGGTATTATCAGATGGTAATCGTTATCGGTAAGAGTTAGAAACAAACACATCAATCTCTCATTGCAATTCACATGTCCAATTATAGCCAGTGCAAGTATTACGTTTTATGAAGAAAGACTACATCATCTTACCAAACATAGTCTGTGGAAGATTGAGCTGTTTGAGTATATTCCAGTCGAACCCGTTTTTGAAGTGTGCAAGTGAACCGCCATCTTGGGTACAGTGTTTCTTGGCATCATCAACAGATTTACGTATGTTGCAATACTTTAAGATATAGACGTTCTTCGATCCTTTAACTTCCCTGTATCCCTGTGGTATCTCTGTAATAAACAAATCCTCTTCAATGTTTTAGATAATGAATACATCGCATTGCAGAAACTAGATGACAAGATAATTCAACAAAATATTATTAAATCCACTATTCATTTATTCTCATGTTAGCACGTGACGAATTGTGGAATGTTATGTTGAACAAAGGACACATTTGGTTATACATTAAATAGGGCATAACTAGCGTGCATGTACATGAGACGTCTAGTTTCGATTTCTGTACATGCATAATGATGTTGCTCAATTTCAATTGGAAACTAGTAATTAATATATATTCGGCGATTATGGATGAATATGCAAGTTGAGTCTAGGTTTGGCACATTTTTAATAGTTTAAACGTTTTGGAACGTTTTCATTTTAATTTGGATTAGAATGTGTTAATGTTTCAATATTTATTGACTAAATTTTTCCTTTTTCTGTTCTTTTTCAGTTCTGTGAACCTATTTGAAAACAATACGAGGAACGAAGACCCGCCAGTGCTATATTTGACGGTAGATATACAGAGTGGAACAAGATCTCGGCAAATTCACATTAAAATATCAAAAAGCAAACATGTAATTTGTAAACGGCGGTTCACTTCAATTAAATGCTTCATATGTGCGTGTCTTTCCAAAGTCCGTATTGCCATTGTTTAACTGTTTCAATTATGCCAAGGCAGCAGAATATTATCCAAGGTCTGAGAGGCAATGTCCAAGAACAATGGATATACCTTACTGTATCTGTTGAGATAGGTTATTTTGGTTATGCACAAACTAAAAGTAGTTATTTCGAGGACGTTTTCAAAATTCCGAAAATCAACTGACATTGGGAATTTTTTAATATTAACAAGAGGCGAGCCGAGAGGCAATATTCGAAAATTCCCAATGTGTAATTTTCAAGGGAAGACACCAAGTTCGAGACAAAGCCGAGGACGTCGGATATCTGCCCGAGAGTTTTAAAAAATTGTTTTGGCAAAGATATAACCACCTTCAAATAACTACCTCGGACGCGTACATATCCAAGAAAACCTACCCCAACATAAGTAAATAACCGAGGTGACAGTCGGTTATCCAGAAAAAAGACTCGTCAGAATAAAGGAAATAACTTTCCCATGTGGTGTAAAATATGTTAGTAATACCATTTTCTCCCGGACGTTTACCTTCTTTTAAATCTGTAATTGCATCAGTGATTTCATTATTTGTAATTTCACTTGACAGTAATTCTTCATTAAATGGAAAGTGTTTGCAATGTTCACAACTGTGGTTTTCATTAACTTCTGTAACAATAGTTCCAAATTCAGAAGTTCCAGTTAATTCAGGATTCATCAACGTTTTAAAATAAGTTAACCATGTGTCTTGAGCATTTTTTGGTTTTGATGAATGTCTGTCGAGAGCACATTTCAATAAAGTCCAAAATGTTTTGCACTCTGTACATTCAGCAGCATCAGAAATGTCAGAAGCGATGTTCTTCTTATTTCTTGATATAACTTATGTTTTAACTTGTCTTTTCTTCAATATATTCGAGTCTGTTTTCATTGCAGGAAAAATTTCTAAATTTTGGTCAATGTTTGATTTTTCTGTATCGAACACTAGAAGCTGAGTACGAATTTTCAAGTTGTTTTTTTCGCCTATGTTTGATGCACAAAAAAGGACCTTCGTCACAAGTAGATTCACATCTCCAAAGCGGATGTATATTGTTCAACAATATTGTTAAAGTTGTCTTGTGTCAGTTGTTCCAACTGGGCCTTGTTCCCGCTTAGTTCTCTAATTGGATGTACAGGATTCAATGCTGTTATTTGTCATTCATACAGGAAGCGTTGTTAAAATAAGTTTTTGAAGGAACCTATGATGGGAGGATGATGAGAGCAAGTAATGTCATCCATCGAAAAATCTGTTACACAACGGTATGTTTTACTTCACACCAAAACGTAGTCCATTACACCGGCTCCTTTACTAGAAACATATGTAAACTTATTTGCTGTGTCTCCCTTCCTCCGTCAATTGACAGCATGAATTTCCGAATGTTTACAAATATAAAGAAGTAGTTTCCATATCTGTTTGTTTCTATATCACAGTTTACTCTTGGTAGATCAAATGTATCTTCACTATAGTCAAACACGGGTAGATATTTACTATTATCGTCAATGATGAAATATTGAAGGTCCCTAGTTCTTGAGTTAAAATCAACACAATCAGTGAATGAGTGATTCTTCTCAAAATCAAATATAATTTGGAGCAATTTCTTTTCTAGGATTTCAATACCAGTTTCTTCAGAATCTTTATATTCGAGGGAACCTTCCGGATGTACGTATTAAAAAACAACTTTTATTTGCTTTATTTGTTGATTTGTGTAGACAATGAAAAATATGTAGTGTGGCCAGTGTTAATAAATTCCTCGAAAATGATGAGCCATTGTGTGACGAATTGATACTGTCAATCCACCAGAATATTTCCCCAAAAGTAATATTTCTATATGCACTACTTGTAAGCGAAATATAACCACCAACATAAGTATCTAAAACAACTTCAGAATCTCTAAACATTGTCTCACTGAAAGAAAATAAATCAAACTCTTTGAACAAATTGATGTTTGTGTCAGATAATGAGCTTTTCAAGCCATTTAGGTTCAAATTGCATATAAATTGAGTATATATCGTTCATGTTATTAGGTTGATTGTCATTGAGGACACGACCACTTTCCTATGTTTGTGTCAGAGTTCTGTGTCCCCCTTAACTGATATTTGACTGGTTCGAGGATATTCACTTTGTCCTTCTTAGCAGACAATTTCACAATGATAGGGCTGATTACGAGATGATTTACTTTTCAGTCGATACGCTTGTTCAATACCTATCGACTCAGTGGACTTTATGCTCAATCTGTCACTGAGAAAACGTCTTATTCCAAGACTAGGCGTGATTACCCGGCAGTCCATGAAAAAGCAAGTTATTTCGCCTTGACTGAGCTTCCATATTATCTATCTTCATTTCTAAGAAGGATACTTTCTCTTTTAATTCATTATGTTCATCTTTCAAATCTTGAATTTTCTCGTCATATTCTCTAGCAAATCTTTCAAGCTTGTTGTCAAGGGAAGCTATCTGGGACTCTAAGTTAGATTTGAGGGTGGCTGACCAGAAGAATTCAGAAATTAACCTTTGACGTTTCTTGATGACAAACGAGTCTGCAAAGCTTCGGGTTTGTTAATGCGTCTGTGGCGCATTCCAGGGCCTGGGTTCTGTTCTGAGACGGCCAATGGATAGCATTATAGCGGGGTACCATGCCCAATGCTTTACCAGCCTCAGACAAAACACACCAATTCTGACTCTTCAAAGTTCGGTTAGAATGCACATTATTAACGTACGTGTTTTAGTATTTATGTGACTGTTGTCCGTACACAAACTTCAGCTTTGCCTTCTTTCTATTTGCCGTATTTGACGAAAATTCAGGATCTTTTTGCACACCCGACTTGTCAACATTAGATGATGTGACTTATGTTTATATAATATGTTTATATGTCGTGTTTACTTGTGTTTATGTGTATTGTTTTTTGTGTTAGTTTGTGTGTTATGTTTATGTAGTGTGTTTTTCTATCTACATGTATTGTGTTTGTTTGTTGTTTTTTTGTGTTTAGTTTATGTGCTTTGTTTATGTAGTGTTCTGTGTTTCATTTGTGTTTACATATGTATTGTGTGTTTATTTTCTTCTGCGATTGTTCTAATCTATATTCCTGTTGCACAGTTCTGTTTCATAGATATTTTAATGAGAGTTAATGAAAAATCAAACTAGCAATTAACTATCTCAACAGAATGTGACTATCAGCAGGCGCACTAAGAGAAGAGCATTAGTTGGTGTTGTAATCCTTACGTTTAAAAACGACACTCGATTTATCTTAACAACCTTTTCATGGTCAGTATAGCAACATCGTTATCGTTATCGTCATCGTCATCGTCATCGTCAACGTCACCCGTATTTGTGGTGAATATGCTAATATGCATTTTTCTAGTTACATACATTATAAATTCGTGATGAATCTTAATTTCTCCACATCAAATGATAGCTTTTCTATGCATTTTTCTAGTTACATACATTATAAATTCGTGATGAATCTTGATTTCTCCACATAAAATGATATTTTTTTCAAAAACGCATTCTTAGTTAAAAAGTTATCATTAATACCTGTGTGATAGGCCGTCAAATATACATTTAAATAAGGAATTCCATAACCTTTACATATTTATAAGATAAAATTGTATTTGTTTCATTTTACAAATGACACGTCACATAGCTATATTGCCAAATCTACAATGTCTGTGTCACCGAAAAATCGGATTTAATTATGCTAAAACAGTAATAAAATTATAACGTACACAACAAATCGGTTAAAAAGCATAATTTGCTGTTGGTAGTATTATTGTTATTGTCGGTATTATCAGATGGTAATCGTTATCGGTAAGAGTTAGAAACAAACACATCAATCTCTCATTGCAATTCACATGTCCAATTATAGCCAGTGCAAGTATTACGTTTTATGAAGAAAGACTACATCATCTTACCAAACATAGTCTGTGGAAGATTGAGCTGTTTGAGTATATTCCAGTCGAACCCGTTTTTGAAGTGTGCAAGTGAACCGCCATCTTGGGTACAGTGTTTCTTGGCATCATCAACAGATTTACGTATGTTGCAATACTTTAAGATATAGACGTTCTTCGATCCTTTAACTTCCCTGTATCCCTGTGGTATCTCTGTAATAAACAAATCCTCTTCAATGTTTTAGATAATGAATACATCGCATTGCAGAAACTAGATGACAAGATAATTCAACAAAATATTATTAAATCCACTATTCATTTATTCTCATGTTAGCACGTGACGAATTCGACATAAATACATGTATCATATACCCATGAAACCTAAGACAGTAATAGAGGCATGTAAAACAATAACGTGACAATATACAATTGATATAATGTACAGTAGACAGGATGAGTATTGAATTGCAGAATCTGGTACATAAATATCAGATCATAAGTACTTCATTTTAAAACATATGCTTATCAAAGCCTTTCACAAATCAGTGGAATATGCTTTTCATCATTCATGGACACTGTATAAAATGTGTAAAGTTTCATTTTGCTGGTAGAAATGTAGCAGTAATTATAACAATTGTTCACATAGTTATCAGGTTTGAAAAACCAACATTGCCTAACGCTTCCCCCTGGAGCGTTCCTCAACATAGATCACGCAGAATAAAAAGGCACGCTACCCAGTATAGGTGGCGCTTGAGCCACATGACATCGGTGACGTCATCATTCCCTATTTTGATGAGCAAGCACACGGTCAAGCGTGTGTTTTCTCTCGACTAATTTCGCTACATTTTAGGTTATTAAAGATTTCCTAGTTCCTCATACCTATAGTTATATTGTTTCAGGTACCTTTCTGTCCTTTCCTGACCAAACTGCTGAACAAATTCGGCCTTGCTGCGTCCGCCTCTGGGCCGCGAGTGTTAATCTCGCTAGCTTTCATCTTGAGGGTGAGCGTCTCGATACGCGGTCTGCCTTGTGAGTTGTGTTAGCATGTGGAAGTATGCCTTGCGAGCGTCCGCCTAGGGCGGGTTTTCTTGCGAGTGAGTGTTACTCTCGCTAGCTTTCTATTTGAGAGTCAGCATCTCGCTACGCTGTCGGCCTCATGAGTTGTGTTAGCATGTGAGGGTACGCCTTGCGAGTTTCCTTGCGAGTGAGTTTTACTCTCACTAGCTTTTTATTTTGAGGGTCAGCGTCTCACTGCGCTGCCTGCCTCGTGAGTTGTATTAGCATGGGAGTGTACGCCTTGCGAGTTTTCTTGCGAGTGAGTGTTACTCTCGCTTGCTTTCTATTTGAGGGTCAGCGTCTCACTGCTCCGCTGACTCGTGAGTTTTGGTAGCATGTGTGTGTATGCTAAAAGTTTCCTTGCGAGTGAGTGTTACGCTCGCTAGCTTTCTATGTTGAGGGTCAGCGTCTCACTACACTGTCTGCCTCGTGAGTTGTATTAGCATGGGAGTGTACGCCTTGCGAGTTTCCTTGCGAGTGAGTGTTACTCTAGCTTGCTTTCTATTTGAGGGTCAGCGTCTCACTATGCTGCCTGCCTTGTGAGTTGTGGAAGCATGTGAGTGTACGCCTTGCAAGTTTCCTTGCGAGTGAGTGTTAGGCTCGCTAGCTTTCTATTTGAGGGTCAGCATCTCGCTACGCTGCCTGCCTCGTGAGTTGTGGAAGCATGTGAGTGTACGCCTTGCAAGTTTCCTTGCGAGTGAGTGTTAGGCTCGCTAGCTTTCTATTTGAGGGTCAGCATCTCGCTACGCTGCCTGCCTCGTGAGTGGTGTTAGCATGTGAGTGTACGCCTTGCGAGGTTCCTTGCGGGTGAGTGTTACTCTTGCTAGCTTTCTATTTGAGGGTCAGCGTCTCGCTACGTTGCCTGCCTCGTGAGTTGTGGTAGCATGTCAGTGTACGCCTTGAGTGTAAGTGTTACTCAGGCGAGCTTTCTATTTGAGGCTCAGCGTCTCACAACGCTGCCTGCCACGTGAGTTGTGTTAGTTTGTGAGGGTAAGCCTTGCAAGCGTCCACCTTGGGCGGGTTTTCCTTGCGAGTGAGTGTTACTCTAGCTAGCTTTCAACTTGAGGGTCAGCGTCTCGCCTCGCTGTCTGCGGCATGAGTTGTGTCAGCATGTGAGGGTACGCCTTGCGAGCGTTCGCCTTGTTGGGTTGTCTTGCGAGTGAGTGTTACTCTGGCGTAGTAGTATGTGAGGGTATGCCTGGCAAGTGTCCGCCTGTTGTGGGCGGGTTGCCTTGCGAGTGAGTGTTATTTTCGCTAGCTTTCAACTTGAGGATTATTGTTTCGCTACTTGGCCTGGCTCGTGAGTTGTGTTAGCGTGTATGGATACGCCTTGCGAGCGTGCGCCTCTGGGGCAGGTTGACTTGTGAGTGAGCATTACCCGCGCCAGCTTTCAACTTGAGTGTCAGCGTCTTGCTACGCAGGTCACCTTGTAAGTTGTGTTAGAATGAGAGGGTACGCCTTGGGAGTGTCTGCCTCTGAGGCGGGTTGCCTTGCCTTACTCTCGCTAGCCTTCGTCTTGCGACCTCCTTACCATGAGGGTAAGCTTCTAGTTACGCGTGTTGCCTCGTGTACTTGTCCCCTGCCGTGGGACAGGCTAGGCTTCCATCTTCTTGCTTATATCTTCTAGAGAAGCTACGTCGCTCCGCATCTCGCACACATTCAGCAGGGAGCAGACTTCTATAGGGATACAGTGTCTGCCCCTATGGACGTCAGGATTGGGCCTTAGGTGTATCGGCCAGCTCTTCTCATTTGTCCTCGGGAAGGCATAACAGCAGGTTGAAGGCGGGGAAGCTTCGACGCTCTGCTTCTCGTTCACATTCGCCTGAGAAGGTCTCAGCGTAGCTTGTCTCGTCAATAAGGGACACGGCCTTCTTACAGAGTCATCCTCGTGCCTTATGTCTCGCTAGTTTGCGTACCCTCCGTTCTCTCCTCTGGGAGTTCTTCGACTCAAGCGACTCAATTACTAGAGTGTTGCCGGGAAGGAGGAGTATGATGCGGACTGAGGTGGTCTACAATGAGACGGCGGCGGTGAACCCCACTCACTTCTGACCCCGGGGTTCTACTCCCCTGTGTTTGTCAGACCAAATACTCACCTCTTCCGACCATTCGCCCCGTTCTCGTGGTTCAATGGTACTTCGTTATCCGGCTGTTCATGCGTCCAGGTTAGCTCTAAATTTGGGGGGGCGGAATAGCGCAGTGGTTAGCGCGTTCGGCTTCGGATCAAGAGGTCCGGGGTTCGAATCCCGCCAGGGGCACGGCAACTTTGTCTGCAGTAGAGAACTGTTCTACACGCAGTAAGGTTTGGGTGCAATGCTACACTGAATTTCAGTGCAGTACCACCCATGGTTCGCTAGTTCCAGCCGTTGCTCGCAGGTTTCACCGCAATGCATAGCCACATGGCGTTGCGGGCTTTCTCCCTGCCGTAATACTAGCAGCCGCGATATAAGTGAAATACTCTTGAAAGCGGCGTTAAACCCTAACTCACCTCACCTCACCTCTAAATTTGGACAATCAGACCTAGTGCCGACTACGGATAGACTTGCTATTTTCGCGGTTTAGGCCTTACCAACTTGCTAACACCGCGCCAGTGGTAGCAGATGTTGAGTCTCCTGACCGCCAGGTTGTCAGGGACAGTCTCTGCTTGTGGCCCATCCCTAATTTCATGCTATCAGGGTGATTTTCTCTCAGGCGTCCCTCTAGACCCCCTCTCGCATACCTAAATGTCTTCGCGGATGCGTTCACTAAGGGGTGTTTATGCTCAATTGGGCTTGGTCCAGACAGCAAGAGGGTGGTCACAGGCTCAGAGGCACAGTTACTCCAACGTCTTTGGTTTTGAAGCAGTTTGGCTGATGATCGACCTCTGGTCAGCATGACTGTGGGGTCGCTGAACGCCCAAGCGCCAGGAAGCTGTCGCCACATGCTGTCGCGGCGTGTGGCGAGAGCAGGGCTTTCAGGCAGAGGCATACACTCCTCCCCAAGATTGTCGGATACTTGGTGCTCGTGTGGAAACTTGTGATAATACGCTGATGTTTTTGCCGCCTTCGTGTTTTGCTTTTCAATTGCAATTTTCTTTTATAAATTAGGCAAATAAATTAAATATCTCGCCGCTAATGGCTGCAATACTGCCGAAGCGGCGTTAAACAATAACTCACTCACGTGTGGAAAGAGAGTGGCCTCTCAATCAACGCTAAATTGGCCGCGATCATATCGGTTATCTGCAAATGATTTCCCGGGTTCGATATTCAGTTCTGAGGAAACTTATAACATCTTTCGCGAGGCCAATGATCGACGTGAGTCTAGACCTCCGGGTTGGGACCTAGCAGTAATCCTCATTCGTGTGGTCTTAAATGCAAACCTCTGTCTGAGATCTCTCTCTCCAGCGTCTCGCTGTTATGATCTCAATGACCTCGATTGTAAATTATTCAAGCCTCGCACGCTCCTAGCAGGTCCCTTACAGGTCCAGCGTCGAGGCAGAGAGTCCGCAAGGTTGGTCAGACTCCGAACCTTGTCTATAAGAACGAGGCTGCGTCGGGTTTTCCTACCTCGGAACGCTAGGAGTTTGACAGGAAGGCATTCAGTTTATCTGCTGTCGGCAGTCATCGGTGCCTCCAATCCACAGGAGATTAGAGCGGTGTTAGCCTCGAGGGCTTTCCATTGTAACATCGACGTGGCAGTGTGAGCAAGGGTTCACTGACCACTACTCACGGGCACCCCCTAAGAGGGAGCGAGCGTCCTACTTTCCAAAAAAAATTAACATTTTTGAGTAAATGTCATTTTTTATACTTACTTGGTTGAAAAACCAACGCTCGTTAGTTCCCGCCCTTCCTCCCCTCCTAGGTTTGGGTTTAATGCTCGCTTGCACTAGGGAATGATGACGTCACCGTTGTCACTTGGCTCAAGCGCCACCTATACTGGGTGGCGTCCCTTTTTATTCTGTGTGATATATGTTGAGAAACGCTTCAGTGGGAAGCGTTTGGCAATGTTGGTTTTTCAACCAGGTAAGTATAAAACATGACCAAGGTCACAGACGATCGGTGTCCCAACCGAAATTCGAACCCGGACCATTGGTGCGAGGGGCCAGCATTCTTAGCACTACATCACAGTGAACTCCTTACCTGATCTACGTCCTTGAGTCCCTTTCTTCCTCGAACAAACCAGTTTCTTCATCCTGCTGTACACAATCCTTGATCCAATGGGACATTGTTTCATTGAAGTGTTTCCAAGGACGGTTTTCTAATGGAGTCATATAAAATAACAACAAAACCATGATATATTCTCTTTACACATTTTAATATCTATTTTACATTTAACAATACTCAGCTATACTAAACTGTATGAAGCGTAATTGTGTTTTTCAAAGAGACGATTTGTAGATAACCCAATGACTATGGTCGAAACATGTAGAAGATACGTAATTCGCAAGCCTTGACGAGGAAAAGATAAACTGTCAGTCGCCGTCACAAGTTGGTTATTGTTTGTATATCTCAAACGACAATTTAAAGTAAAAAGGTGAATACTGAAAACTAAGAGTTTCTCTCTAAGGATCCGTCAAGGAGTTGAATCTTCATACATGTGTGTCGTGGATTGACTTATCTATCTTCTATTCAGAACTATGTGTGACTAAAAAACACTTATGTATCTTCTATTGAGTATTATGTGCGGCTAAAATTTCTCATGTAATAATGTAGTTCTCAATAAAAAAAGATAATGCTAAAAATCAAGTTGGCTGAAACCTAATACCCCTGTTACATTACCGTCTGCATTGTGACACCATAACCGTTCACGCATATGACGCATCATTGCAGTCCAACACAAGTCCTTACATTATTTGTACCTGCAAAAACTTAACTTGAATTAACTGCTTTATCCGACATTGCATGTGAATGCTAAATTGACAACTATGGGAAACAAATATAACCTGTTTAAATGCACAAGACAGCTTCTTAAGTTACCAGTCTGGCCAAGTTAAAAGCGTAACTACAAGGTGAAGTAATGAAAGAAATACTACTTTGTGCCCATCGTACCAAATTGGTAAAACTTACCGAGGCAGTATTGAGACACTTGCAGTCAAACGCAAAACTTGGCATCAAAATACCGAAGTAAGATCTCGGTCAGCTATTGCCCGACGCCTCACTTTCACCAGAAACACAATTTGAGGCCTGTGACAACGTTTCCAAATCTCAATTGAACAAGAGATCGACTGTAAAGTGGCCGTTCACAGGCAGCAATTCCATGTTGCCACTACATCCGGGTTACAAATATAAGGTACAAAACCATCAAGTCACCTGCACAGCAAACAACGTCCCTTGTCTTTGGCAGCTATCAGCACAGACTGTCAGAAATCATCATGAGATCCTTTGACTCGGGAATACAACGAATTAGAGGAATGTTGCTGTATCAACTGAGAATCCTTAACTAATTTCAAGAATATAAATACCAATTATCTAAGGCTGTTCACGAATGTGCAGAAATTCATTTTCATGAACATTCACGATACTTCGAGTCGGCATGAAGTAAGAGCCGTGTATTTCTTGTTATTTCGTTTAATTACTCTGTAGATATTAGGGATATTATACATATGATGATCTGCTTCTTTATTCGACAATTACGTTGTTAATTTCGTTGTCTTCTCCTTTGCCAACGAACATCGAAAATTTTTATCCAAACAATGTTGCCTGCAATTCCGTCACACATTTTATTTCAGTTCCCTTATTACTGTGGTAACATACCGTAAACTTAAAATCCATCTTTTTAATGTTCATGGTAGAAAAGTGAACATAATCCGATTCTTATCTCTACAGAATAAGTCTCGGATATTTGTAACTTTAATAAACTCTTGTTGATATATACTCATGGTAAAAATGGTTGACACTCCTAAACAGAAAATGGATTTTGGCAAATGGATATTTACTATTGTTCACAGATAATGTCTAGGTTTAGGGCCTTTTTTTATAAAAAAAAAAAAAAGAAAAAGGAGGGACAAGTATTATCACTGACATCTACCATAAACCTACGGATACAAAACAATATCTTCACTTTAAGAGTTCCCATGAACGTCATACTAAGATCAACCTCCCATACTCATTAGCACGAAGAATTTGTACTATAATTACGAATGAAGATTTAAGAAAACTACGACTCAAAGAATTAGAAGCTTCATTAATTGAGAGGGGTAATCCAAAACAACTTATACACCAAGGCATAAAAAAGGCCCTAAACCTAGACATTATCTCACTTAGAACACCAAAGGATAAACAACAAGATAAACATGTCCTAGCCTTTGTCACGACATATAACCCAAACAACATGGAAGTCTTCCCGAAATTGCAGAGCAATTTAGACATTATGAGACAAGATGACCGTCTCGCACAAATGCTAAAGAAAACTAAAATAATAAAAAGTAAGCATCAACCCAAAAACCTGAAAAAGATACTGACATGTGCAAAATTTACAAACAACCACAATTTTCCAAGTGTCAAAAAATGTTTGGATAAAAGATGTGGAACGTGTCCCTATCTCAAGGAGGGTTCATCAGTTACTTTTGAAAATGGCAAAGACTTCCATGTTAAGAGTAATATGTCATGCAAATCGAAAAACGTGATTTATGTCATTTCTTGTGAAAATTGTGATGTCACATACATTGGACAAACTAATAACCTTCAAAAAAGAGTTACAGTGCACAAACAGCAAATAAGAGATGAAAATTTAAGACACTTAAAAGTTAGCAAACATATATCTCAGTGTAGTAAAGGTAAATTCAAAATATTTCCTTTTTACGAAATATACAATAATGGAGGTGACATTACGACACAATTAGTATCAAAAGAACAGTATTTCATTTCAAAATTTTCCCCTTCATTAAACAGCAGTTAACACCATAATACCTAATCCTATCACGGACAATTAAGACCAATCAGATTATGGTGGGGATAACTCTCAAAGACGCTTGTTGATTGCTTTGACGTTATTAGCAACCTGTGTTGCCAGGACAGACATTTGTACATAGACTATAAGACTACTGCTATGCTTCAAACAATTATTCCCTGATGAAGCTTCGAAACAAGAAGCAGAAATATGCATATCGGAATATAAAGTATTGATTATGAAAGTTGATATACGTCTTCAGTGTATTATTTAAATTTACTTATACACTTCTCCACGTTTGATACCACATACCTATTTCAATATATATATATATATATATATATATATGATCTGCTACTTTATTTAACAATGACGTTGTTAATTTCGTTGTCTTCTCTATAAGTTCAATTTCAATACAATTCCTCTCAACATTCTTGAATATAGATCATTACGTTTTGTATTTTGGAGACAGTTGCTGACCACCTTGACCTAAGCATCAACATTGCTTAACACATATTAAGTTTACCTTTGCGCTATGAAATTACATCATGTTCAATCGAGATAAAACCTTTGTATGACATACGGACAACGTGGTCAGATCAGCGGGCAATTTACTTCGAGGTTGTGTTGTCGTAAATTGTTATATAAAAACGGCCGAACACGTACATACTTACAATTTACTGACCATTTTGAGAATGTCAACGATTATATAGTTTTTAAATTTGGTATATGATGAAGGAAAATACAGTGCGATTTTCTTATCATGCTTCACTTATTTTGGCAATGGTAGTGTAATATTATATCTTAGTTTTATTTCTGTCCACGTGATCGTACAGCATTTACAAATATTCTCCAACTGATAAATAACAATTATATACAATAAATATGTTTTTTTCAGGCTGAAATGTGACTTTATGTGATATGTTCAATATCAACTGTTACTGTTGTAACAAATTTGAATTTGAAATAGCCACTTGTGAATTTTATAAATATATATATATGATATGTATAAAACAGTTCTCGCTTTCAGAATATTAACAGCTTTCAAATTATTACATTATATTTAGGCTTCAAAAATACTAATTCAGATTTGTTTTTTAAAACCAATACTTACAAAATATCATTATTGGAATTAAATCCATATGACATCCAAAATATAGATTTTTTTTCTCATTCGACTTACATTATAGTGTTCACAAGATATTGTTAAGAGAACAGTTTTCAAAGAAACAGATTTTATATGATCGTATCCAACTTTATTTTAATTATGACTAATCTGATATACTGGCACGGTATTCAAAAACAAACCAAATTATTTTTCAAATATGTTGTTTAACTTGAAAATATTATACTGAAAAAAATGGTAGAAAGATGTAATGATGTACCTGATTCTTAGTGTACTTAGTTATTTTCACACAAAACACTCTTACATTTTATAAAAATACAAAAAAATTCATTTTCTAAGATACTGAGACCGTGGAATGACTCTGGCATACACAGTATATTAAAACATATTTGGTGTATTTGCATTTGTTTTAGCACTGAATGTAGGGAACCACAGCGTCTCATAAAGCAAGTCATTATTGGCGTTTAGCACCTCTCGAATGTGCTATTGTGCATTTTCAGGACTCCTTTGCGAACGAACATCGAATATTTTTATCCAAACAATGTTGCCTGCAATTCCGTCACACATTTTAGTTCAGTTCCCTTATTACAGTACATACATGTACTGTAAGCTTGAAATCTATCTTTATAAAGTTCATGGTATAAACGTGAACATATTCCGATGCTTATCTCTACAGAATAAGTCTATATTTGTAACTTTAATCAACTCGTGTTGATAAATACTCAGGGTAAAAATGGTTGACGCCCCTAAACAGAAAATGGGTTAAATTAAATGCATGGATAATTAATATTGTTCAATATTATGGTATTTTCGAAATTTAATGGCACAAGCACATGAAGTAAACTATATAATACCTGACATGTATGTATTGAGTGCGAATGCGTCTCCTTGAAAGATTTTGTGTATTTTTGGGTTCAGTAGAATTTTGTTTCAAATGCAACTTTTCATTATTTATTAGAACCAAAATGAGAACACTCAAACACTGTAACAATAAACCAATGCAAAGATCTTAAGACATAAGGAACGAATTATTTTGAATAAATGTCATGTTTCTTATATTCCTCTAACAAGTGCAAGTGGAGAAAAAGCAAATCCTCAAAGTTACTATTCACAAAAAGACATCCAGTAGTAACATGTTTTACCAAATAATCAATCGAAACTGACACGTTACGTTGTTTATATAACATTTCCTTTCTATAACTATTAGGGGCTGTCAACCATTATTACCATGAGTATATTTGATATCAAAAGACAATTGAGTGAGATTCTTTATTTCTCAGAATTTACATTTTCGATTAAAAGTATTAGAGGAATAGTTAATACCCTGGTGTTACAGTATAATGTTATGCTATGTGCCTCAAATATCAATATCCATCCAAAGATCATACTTGTCTATGAGTTTTTGTCACTGTCCAGTTCGTTATAGTCGGATAATTTTTAAAAAGCATGAATTTAGTTTCATGTTCTGTCTTATAATAACTGAATTTACCATTTAAAATTTACCTTAATGTGTCTGACCACGCTGTCTTTCAGTTTGTATGGATGATTTCCAATAGAGCAGGTTAGTTTCACAGGATTATATGTGTACATCTCACAATAAGAGGTAGTAAAACACATCTGCTTGCACAAAGCTATACCAATAGGATCATTTCCAGGGAGTAGAGATACGCTGGTGGCAGAATCAACACGAAGACCAGTGATGAACAATAAAAATGCCATCTTTCACAGAAGCAGCCTAAACCTGCAAAGTTCTCTATACTTATATTATCTCAATTGAAAGTGGAGAAGCTCTAAAACCTGTGTAACAATACTAATCTAATACTAATACTAACTGAAGACTGATCCTCCAGTCTGCAGGGATTGGGGTATTTAATCTTCACACTATGTTATCGTGGTCAATAAAGATAGGAAGAGTTCCCTATTTTAATTGTTCATCAAATTGGTTTGTTTGTATCTTAAGTAGGATTTAAATTGTGCATGACAGTTATCAGTGAATATTTTTGAACAGACATGCATATTTTCTGTGTAGTTATTTCCAGAGAAGATAAAGTTACCAGTTAACATTTGGGATACACGTGAATAACATCATTCTTTAGGATAAAAAAAACGTTGGTTGAAAAGATAAAACATTACAAATTGATACCATAGACGATAAGGACTAGTTTTTTGGGGATGAACAAAAAAATCGGACATGGTTATCATACAAATAACTGTTTCATTTTCATATCATAAAAATATCAGATACTTTTAGATTAATGTGCTCTTCTTCCTTATGAGGAAAATCTGTTTTTTAGTTATAGTAGATCCAATCACCAGAAAAACATGCTGCGCCACTAAACATAGGTCTGTAGAGAATTCATGCATTCATGCTCGCAAAAGTTTCCCAACAATGAATGTCCATCCACATTGCAGATTTTAACAGACTATCACATATCTCAGTAATTAAGCATGTGTATTCACTTATAGAAACATAGTGTGTGTATCAGATTATTTTGTTCGTCTTTTTACCTACATTATCACAATATATCTGTAATTGTTCAACCTTTGGAACAAATAAAAATGTAAAAAGGTTATCAAAAATAATTAAATTATAATAGTTGTGATAATAAAAAGGCCATAGGCCCTACAATTCAAAATTAAAATATTATCATGTTTTTAAAATAAATTGTGTTTATCTTAATCACCCTAAGTGTTATTTCGAGAAAGTTGAGTATGCAGTCACGTTTATTTTAGAGGGGATGCTGCCGCTGGTTGAGGAGGAGGCGAAGGGGATGCTGTCGCGCCTCTTCCTCAACCAGCGGCGGAGGCGGCGACATCACATCCACTCCGATTCCACTGCCTCCTCAACTGAGTAAGTACTCGGTAGTGTTCGCAGTTTAGGCTACTGTCGACCACTCATGAACCCTGAGCAAAACCAGAAAGAAAACCAGTACGACAGCAAGACTGCAATGCTGAACGTGTATATATCATATGGTCAGAAGCATATATCACGGTGATTACACGACGACTCTAACGATATAGCAAATTATAACCCCCTGAAAGAAAGTGAAAAGTCATTGTAATTTCTCCGAGATGCTGTAAAGATGAGCATCGGATCACAGCGGATTAAATGATCCATCAAACTCGTCTGCCTATGACTATGACTTCTGTGGGCCCAGATCTATGATGCTAGTAACACATAGCACTGATTGTAGTACATATATCACTGATTAAAGACCACTGCCTCTGGCAGTACTTCAGTCTTACTTGAATAAAACTTAAGATGTAAAGGAAAGGTCAACACTTTCAGCAGTTACTGCATCAAACGGCCTGACAAATTGTGTACATATAGTACCTGCTTAACACGTAAGTCAAGCCTATTCCATTATTGTTGGTGAAATCTTTATATTGCGCTGTTAAAGAAGGAATATAGGTGTGGTGTCTTCCCGATCCTATGAAAAATGTTTCCCAGGGAAAATTTCCCAAAATAGGAAAGGAGTCCATGTCTAAGGTAACTAGTGTGATAATGGTGTCGTTTAACGAATAAAACAGATTTATGCTTGTCAGAAAACATTTTTTAGAATGTCTTTGGTTGACTTTTATAAAACCAGCAATTTTTTTGTCTATATTGAAGGACATTATAATTGAACAAATGTGTACCTATAAAAAGGATATTTGTTTTGTTGAGTGAGTACTCTGATCACACTGTTTAGTTTATTATCCGCTCTGCACTGATCAACATCATTTGCACCAAATATCATAGAAACCCGATCTATATCACTATGTATCTTACTTTGATGGTGACTGATGAAGAACTGCAGACATTGGATCAGTGGTTTACGATTGAGCATTGTTTGACCCATGGTAACCTCCAAGAATGTTCTACAGATAAGCAGATAAGTTCAGATCTTGAAAATCATTGTATTTCCTACAGGAGGTATCCATGGAAATTGGGGATGATCTTCGTATAGCAGCTATCATGACTTGTTGCTTCACCTGTTTCACTTGATGGGAAGAAATGAAACATCTAAAAACATTTTGTCTGATGGAAGATAATGGCAGGGTGGGATCACGATATCAGTATATCCAATATCTATATCTGAATAGTAAGGAGTGCATATGCTGATATGGTTTCTACAGGTCACAACTATACCTAGGTGAATCAATCCTGAAGAGAACATCGTCTGTCAAGCAAGATCGGTACTCCTTGTGCAAAACCAATTAAAAGGATCTTTTACAATATGCATTTAGAAAGGGGTCAATATCATTATCTGCTTCAATGTGCAATATAGGAGTGATATTGAAATCAAGTCCTTTTCAAGTACATAAGCTAGGAGTATGATTAATCTAAACGATGGGAGATAGATCACTTAAGAGATTAAGTTCATTGTTATTCCATTTCTGATGTTCCATCATTTCTAGATGTGTGCAGTCATGTCTCCACTGTCTTTTTAATTTTGACTGTCTACAATGATTTGTTACATCTGTCACTTACACAGTCTGGAATTAAATTTAAAAACAATTGTAAATATTGATTTTGTTTTCACAAGTGTAGGTTGAGGTTAGTCATTGGGAATGTTTTTTTCTGAATATATTTGTCAAACGTGCCTTATGTTTATCCCTATAAAGTCGCAATTCATTTAGTGAAAGTTCATGTAATATGTCCAACCTATAGCTTACTTGTTATAAGACTATACATTGTTTCACATAGAAACTGTCAGAAGTTTACCTTTAGTTGTATTTTTGATAACACAATTTTGAGTAGACTTTTTCATGTCCAAACTAACTGAAACTAACTTTAGTATTTGCGTCTATTCCTGTGATATTTATGTTAGAAGAATACAGTAATATGATTGTTTCAAGCTTTCAATAATGCAATGTGGTGAAGCAAATCTGGTCAGAAATCATTCATCTGTATTTTGTGTTTTTCAGTCAAGAGTTCTTTTTATATAGTTGGAAAAGATTGTATTTGATGTACATGTACGTTTGTCTTGCAACTTAAATGTGAAAGATACCCCGACAAATAGAGCATACAATTCGCTATTTACCTTTTCTCAAACTTTTTTTTCAAAGTAAGCCACAGACCTTTTAGATTCTACCATAAAGTCACTCTAATGAAACAGATCATAATAAGATTGATCACAGGAAGAACATGCATGGTGGTACTTCGAGTTCTCAGTTCGTGTCATTTATTTAAGAAATGAAAGTTCATAATGTGTTTGTTCACTGGCTTATAAACGGTTTGAAAGGTGCAAGTTAAACTGGTATAAATGCCGAGCTTGTCGACGGCATTTATACTATAGTTTAACTTGAAGTTAAAAGTAAGTAAAAAATCTCTGCTAAAAATGTACAGTGCATTATAAAACAAATGTTCAGTATTGTCTTACTTGTAGATCAGGCGCTAATCTCCGCCCACAATAACACCGCATCACTTATGTGTCACCAGGGGCAACACATAGTTCACAAGAAATATGATTAAAGTACTTATATTTGGTTCTAACATGCTGATTTTATCATACTTTCAATCAAACTACAATTATAATTCACGCGGTAAGATTTTTAAAAAGTTCATTCAAGAATAGAGCATGTGATAGCAGTGTCATAATGGCGCAGTGATATAGTGATAAAGTAGTACCGCAGGTTATTTTTTGTAAACGTCAGGTTATAAAGGTTATCCTTTTCAGCTGTCAGTCTTGTGTTTATGAGAATGTATACCGGTCACATGACCTTGTATAATCCAATCAGCAGAGAGCAAATCGCTTAAATTTCAAAGTCTGAATTTATAAGCTGATATCATGTTCAAATACCCCGAGAGAACAAAGGGAGTATCATTAAGAAAGTGGCACAGGATTACAAGACGGCTAAATCCATCCACCTTTCATCTGCTGTTGATCACAGTGGACCCGCAGTACAAGGAGGTTAGTTTCACGTTAAGCAGAAGGGAATATGCTTTGATTAATGGAGACCTTGATGTTTTCTGTTGCATCAGCGTTATTGATTGCTAGTTATATTTTACATGAAAGAAAAATAATATGTCGGATAATTAAAGCTAAATGATATAAAGATCTGAGAAATATCCACGTTGTGCTTTAACGTGGTCATGCTAACAGAGCAGAATAAAAATCAGTTGAAATATGGTGGACCTCAAGAGAGATAATAAATCCCAAAATGTGAATGATTTAATTAAAATAAGGTTTTCACTGATTTCATTTACTCGTGCCACTCATAATCGTGCCATCCGCCATTTTTTAATTGTCTCTTTGGAACACATACTCATGTATTGGTACATATCAATGATTTATATAAACATCAACATGGTCAGCCTTATACTTTGAAGCCATAATGAATAAAAAAGACATCTTTGGAGTGTCAATGATCTCCCGAGGCTTCCAAAGTGACATCCCGGGTACCTACACAATTTGCATAAACAGCTGATTGCTTAAGAAATAAGGTGAACAGCATGGGAAATACAAATAAAATGACGAAATACAGATGGCATTTTATATAATTAAATTATAATATTGACAATCACGACCATTTAATGGCGCTGTATATAAAGTGAACCCGTGAAAATGTAAAGCAGCAGTACAAATGACTGCAAAATACTCCTGTAACAAATCAAACGAGTTCTAAAATGAATGTACATGGTTCGGTTAAAACAAACGAGCCCGTTTTCCTTCAAGTGGGCATTTTAAGGTGTTCATATTTATGTGTTCGTGTTTGTTCACAATAAAGAAAGCTTTTCTTTCCACTGTATGATAGCACGTGTCCAATGGACGTGTAAATGTATATGATTGTTTTACTAAGCCATCTCTTCTCCAGAATGAATTGTGTGCACGCAGCGAGACATAGTATAGTGTGAGTAGTTGTTGGACGAACATCGATGTAATAGAAAATAAAATTATTTAATGCAGCATGGTCAAAGCTAATGTATTTCGTGATCAGTGATTTTTAAAGGAATTTATTGTCTGTTTGTCGTGAAAAGGTACCACTGAATTTCAAGTTTAACAGAAAAGTTAATTTAATACGATGAAATTGCGAACATTCATATTTCACCCCGCAAATTGACATTTAATTATCCGATTTTCATTTAACTCAGGAAAAAATTTGTTTCACAAACGATCAAAGTTTGAAGTGGCTGCTATTGGTTTGTGTGACACAAATACACAAATACACGTCAAATAATTACAAAATGGTTTTGTTACACTTATTTCCGCGTTTCTGATTGGATGAGAGCTCTCAAAAATCTGCTGCCAATTCTCGATGAATGAAGATAAAATGTGCTACCATACCTCATGCATTCGTACCTTATGACGTCACAATCCATCAGAACAAACGGACGTGTCAGTTGGTTCTTACAACTGAGCGTAACGTTTTGATGCAAAATAAGATATACACATGTCAGTTCGTCTTCAAACCTACGCCAATAACTGGAATATTCATTCTTTTTCCGAATGAGACAATTAATTTCACCTGGAACACTTCATTTTAATCGATACAAGTCCTCAAGTTTGTTCATCCAATAGCGCTTCGCAAACGGTAGCCATGTTTGAACGTCGCGTGATATGCTAATGAGGGTTAATCACAAATTGCGTAAACCAGAAAAAACGAACCCTGATTGTATGCATGTGAATGCTGTGAAAACGAAATTGAATCCTCTGCCGTTTTAGATTAAGGATTCCTCAATTTTGCTTCAGCCAGGTATTGTTGCGTGTAACAAGCTGCTGCCTCCCGTGATAGATGACAACTATATTAGATTTGTGTAAATATTTAAAGAAAAACTTGTTGATTTTGTAATTATAAGGATTGTTTTACATGTGTTGTGCCTCTATCGAAGTATAACAGCAACAAATTTTGTATAACATCGCCCCGCCACGATACGCGATGTTATACAATTTGTTGCTGTTATACTTCGATAGAGGCACAAAACATGTGAAACAATCCTTAATTGCATGATCAACGTTAACATAGAATACCTTGGCCTCCTTATTAACTTGATTATCGCTGTTTTAAGCGTGAAAAAATAGGCAGAAGCTTCCGAGTTCTTTAAAACATATTATGCAATGCAATAGCTTATCTCTTATTGTATTTATTAAATCATTTTAGACTTACACTGTAGTGAATTTATATCAATGTTTATAAGCTGAATCGATAAACGAGTTTCATAGTAAATACAGCCAAATAAAATTCTCAAATAAGTTGTCTCGAAACCAAGAAAGCTTGGAATTTGGGCAGATGTCAAAGCGAATGTGTATAAAACCGTATTTTAAATTACTTTGCATCAATTTATTTAGAAAGACAATGATACTTATGGGTTATCAACTTATATATTAAACTAAATTAGTTAATTGAGACTGCAGACATTCGTTGAAGCTGATAAAAAAACAAAACAATGATTAATATGTTTTGGTCCACATTGAACATGTTTGTCTAAAAATATTATTTGACAGAAAAAAGTTGAAGTCAGTTGAAATAGATATTGCTTAATTAAGGATAACCTATTATTGAACAAATAAAAGGAAACGTGATGAATGCATTCTGAACCAAAATGACACATGGGTGAGTACCAGTCATACTGCACATTTGGAGTTGGTGTCATATGGAGTTACAGCAAATACAAACCTCACACTGAAAGGATTGAGAAATGGTACCGAAGTTGAAATCTCACAATATTGATTTTGCGATACAAAGTACAAGCTCATTAAACAACATTAATACACATAATTCAAATCACGCCTACTAAATGCACAAACTGCTAGTGTACTCGAATCTCCTATGAAATGTCATAAGCGGACTCAAGAATGAATTTCAGAGACACTGAAAGGCGTTAAAAGAGGAGTCATACATATTATACCTCTAGACAATTTTCATTTGAAGGTTAAAATTATGAGGGTTCATAATATATATTTCACCGTAATTGATTTACTCTTCTTTTAAACTTGAAATTCATTAGAACATGAAGATTTTCTGGATAAAATTGAAATTCATTGGTACGTTTTCACAACAAACAAACTATAACATATATAACAGACCAAAATATACTGGTTACTCATTTGTGTGACAGCATCGAATATAGATTTGAAGCTATATTTGTATACGATCTGTTTCCAATAATAGGACAATATTGCATCGGATATTTAACAACTATATAGAAGCCGATCGGTATCAATGAACCATCTTAACATGTTCAATCTATCAGCCAATCAGCAAACAAGAACTTCCTCAAGGTTCATGCTCGTGGCAAGATACATTTCTGATGGGATTGGTTCATCTATTGGCACTTCAGTAATTTGCTAATTTAATGATGAATACGATATCTCTTGTGCCTGTAGGACATCATTAACTAACTAAATTATGGTGTGTAAAATTATTTCATTTACCTAAATGAATAGCAGGATGAGACACAGACCTGGCAGAGTACAACTAGGATTCCCTCATAGGAACACTGCGTCGAGGATAAAAATGAGTCTCACTTTTATCTACCTATGCTGATTAACGTGCCTGCTAACGAGTTACGCTTCACTTCACTGTTAACATGCAGTAGTTTTTATAACTAATTACTTCAATTGTCTGTGACCTGTTACTAGATACGTTAAACAGCAAAAGTAGACAAGTCTGATCTCATGTTTATCCTCGACGCGGTGTCCCTTTAAACATTGAATGTCATTTAAGCACAGATCTTTATGATTAAAATAGTTGATACTGGTGAAGGTCATCGCCCCAACTTGTTGAAGGTATGTTAACTTTGATATTCCTCGCCTCCACTTGTTGAAGGTATGTTATCTTTGATATTCGTCGCCTCCACTTTTTGAAGGTATGTTAACTTTGATATTCCTCGCCTCCACTTATTTAAGGTATTTTAACTTTGATATTCCTCGCCTCCACTTGTTGAAGGAATGTTAACTTTGATATTCCTCGCCTCCACTTGTTGAAGGTATGTTAACTTTGATATTCCTCGCCTCCACTTATTTAAGGTATTTTAACTTTGATATTCCTCGCCTCCACTTGTCGAAGCTATGTTAACTTTGACATTCCTCGCCTCCACTTGTTGAAGGTATGTTAACTTTGATATTCCTCGCCTCCACCTGTTGAAAGTATGTTAACTTTGATATTCCTCGCCTCCACTTGTTGAAGGTATGTTAACAGTGATATTCCTCGCCTCCACTTGTTGATGGTATGTTAAATTTGATATTCCTCGCCTCCACTTGTTGAAGGTATGTTAACTTTGATATTCCTCGCCTCCACTTGTTGAAGGTATGTTAACATTGATATTCCTCGCCTCCACTTGTTGGTGGTGTGTTAACTTTGATAAATCTCGCCTCCACTTGTTGAAGGTATGTTAACTTTGATATTCCTCGCCTCCACTTGTTGAACGTATGTTAAATTTGATATTCCTCGCCTCCACTTGTTGAAGGTATGTTAACATTGATATTCCTCGCCTCCACTTGTTGAAGGTATGTCAAGGTATGTTCACGAATGAATACCACCAGCAATTCACGCGATTCGTCAAACCAATTTAATTGTCTTTTATAAGTGACATTCCCCTGCATGACCTTTCCCATGGAACCAATGATGATATGTTTCTCATGTTTAATTGGACCTCATTGCTTCATAGATGCCATATTCATGTTAACGGCTAGATATTAAAGCGAAATCACATTCGTCTTATATGGAACTAGATCAAATGCTTTATTTACATCACATAACATACATAAATGGTCTTTTTGTCAAGTGATTCCCAAATCTGATGGTATATTCAATAAATTGATGTACCGTAGAATGAACAGATTGATAAATAGTTTTATTCCATTTTATACTATATGACCGACACAACTGTTTTATGACGTCAGAGACGATGCAATATGGGAAATTAAAGTGCCATTACTAGGATTAAGTGATATGACAACTATGTCACTTCTAACTTCTTACTTCACTCTAGTAACACATTACAAACCAGATTTTTGTTTCAGCATATATATATATATATATATTACCATGGACAGCATGATTCCTAGTTGATTCCCCTAATTCATGAACAAGACTGTGTTGCCCGGTAAATTATCAGTAATTAAAATCAGTCGTCCGTAACAACTTTGTAAATAGTTCCTGGCAATTCCCGGTTAAGAATGTTAGTGTTTTATTATGTATCTAATACAGAAACGAAAGGGATAACAATAAAATACAGTTAAAAGAGGTCATTTGCACTACGATTGAACTACGTGACAGCATGACGTCATGACACAATCGCTTTGCGTCATGTAGTCAAAGTAGGGGTAGTAAGTAGTTCTGTCATTGAAAGGTTAGTAGTTCTGCCACTTTGGATGAAGTCCTTTTAAATAAAAGACAATTGAACACATTTCACCTCGAGTTTGTTTCTTTCCCTTTATTGATCACAAAAGCTATCGCATTAGTAGATCATAATAGACAACTGTTATCTCAATAGTTAGTCACAACAGACTTCTGGTCAGAGTCGTTGTGCAGCCAATATGTTTTTATGTTGATGATCACGTAATCGCCTCTCGAACAACATTTTTAGTTCAGATGTGTATAGTCAGACTCCGTTTATCTGGAGGATTTGGTTACATTTAAAATCCTCCTGATATTACGGTGTTATCTGAATCCTAGGGACCTCTTAATCAGAATCTGACTACAAGGCTATGAATTACATCTCGAGTCTACAGATGAATGTATTCGAATTTTTGCATTGTTGGTCCCTTATTTGTAGATATTTAGAAACGCACACACAATTTTCTGCACCGTACCATTGGTTGTTACGGCTTGGTTCAAATGTTGCCCATCTGTCTTTGTCCAGGAACAGCGTTCCATCTCCCCAGATGTATTTCGTGCTTTTCACATCGTATATGAGATCAATCCACACACATTCTGAAATGGCAGTTCAATTATATTATTGTGTATTCATTCCCATTGAAAGTATAAAAAAATATTTTATTTCATTTGCTTCACAATAGCCCGTATTCGTTTAAAACCACATGTTACACTGTGAACCCAAAATAAGACGCAAGAAGTTGTTGTGTGCTGTGTATACGTGTTGAGTTTGGGTGCTGTGTTTACATATTGTGTCTACGTGTTATGTTTGGTTGTTTTGTTTATGCACTGTGAATATGTATTGAGTTTGCGTGTCTTGGTATCGTGAATATGTGTTGCATTACTGTATGTACGCCATGAGTCTGAGTGTTGTGTTTATCTATTGTATAAATGTGTTTGGGTGTTCTGTTTACATAAAGTGTACGTGTTACGTTTTGGTGTAAAGTTTTATGTATTGTGTGATGATTGTATTTATATGTTGTGTTCACGTGTTGTGCTTGACCTTAACGTTCAGAGCTATGATATATGTTGTTTGTGTTTGTATCTATGTTCTGTAATTATGCGTTCTGTTGAACGTGTTCTGTGCATGTGTTTTATATGTGTTGAGTTAGAGTGTTTTGTTTATATAGACAGACAGATTTTATTAGGTAATGTTGGTCATGTGGCCTATGTTACAACATAATTGACAGTATAAATTGAGTCACGTGTTTCTAAATTTAAAATAACTTACACAAATATACATAAGTTAATTTTATAACATTTTCATTTTGACAGTTCGATTTCGATTTTAAATGTTCTGTAGGGAAATATATATACACATACAACAATACACATTCTGCAATTGTTTCAGAAATAAAGAATACATGGTGTCCATTACCAATGCACCCCTACAGTATATATACAAACACTCTAATGGGTTTTCCCGTAAAAACTGCACATTAAACACTTAAATTGTGTAAACTAATCCTAAATTTACAAAAAGCTCTTCTAAGAGATTTATCATGTAATGACACGGGGTAACAATTCCTATTATTAAAGTTACACTCGTCACAGGCCACGGACAAAGACGAACGCTAAGCCAGCAGACGATTTGCTCTACCGCGCAATCGTGCACGTGCGGAACGAGCATGAGTGTGTCATACCTACCCACGGGACACCTGATGTTTTTTTTAATCAAATGTTTTAACATGTGTCAATATTAATAAAATTGAAATCGTATCCCCAACACCTATCATGCTCTCTATTTGAAGAAACCATGTTTTAAGTTGAAAGAGTTTAAACACATTTCAACGTTAAACATAAATAATCTAAATGAAATAATCTATAAACATGAATATGAGTATTTTCAGAGTAAATGTAGAAAAAAAAATAACGCCTACATATTTATTATATGAGCGATTTAAACTAGTACCGTTTCTAAAGACTACAATTTCTGATTTTTTAAAGTTTATCTGGAAACCCCACTTTAAAAACAAAAACATTTCTAAAACATCCTATTGCCTCTGAAGACTTACAACATTATAAGCAAAACGCACAGCATCATCTGCTAAAAGTAGCAGCAACAGATCCTCAATATCTAGAGAAATGATTAATATTCAATTTTGACATGTTTAATACATTTCAATAACAAGATCTTTCATGGAAAAGATAAACAATATAGGACTTAACATGCAGCCCTGTCTAACATTCACAGTTGTTGCAAACAAATCTGTTTTACCGGCATCTATTTTAACACAGGCTTTCACAGTCCTAAACATACTTTTGAGAATAACATACATTTTACCATGACATCCTTCTGGGAGGGGGCATATAAGAGTTTTTTCTGAAATCAAAGTTTTTTTTACAAATATATTTAGAAACTAGAGCTTGAAGAGTAAATATATATGTTGTCAGTGGTGGAGAAGTCCTGTCTGAATCCGGCCTGGGCTTCAGATATCATGTTATTTATTTCCATCCATAATCTAAGTCTTTTCTCAAATATTGTAGTAAATGTTTTTTCCGGTTGTATTCAAAAGGGATACGTCTCTGTAGTTTGTTGGCTCTTTTGCAACGCCAGATTTGTACAGTGGGATAATCATGCCTATATTCCAGTTGTCAAGGAAAACTGCTGTATCACATATATTATTAAATGGTATGTTTAAATATGTTAAGTAATATGGCTGTGAAAGTTAGTAAGTTAGGGTTAATCACCCTCACAAGGTAGTCATTGAAATCAGGGGGCTTTGCCTACGGAAGCCTTTTAGGGCCACACTTTTGTTTTATTATCTTGAAAATTCAAGATACTAAGTGGAAAATTCAGGATATAAAGTTGACAATTCAAGATAGTATCTTGAATTTTCAAGATACTAAGTTGAAAATTCAAATTACTAACTTGAAAATCCAAAATACTATCTTGAAATTCAAGATACTGTCTTGAAAATTCAAGATACTATCTTGAAAATTGAAGATAGTAAGTTGAAAAATTGAAGATAGTAAGTTAAAAATTCAAGATAGGATCTTGAAAATTCAAGATACTAAGTTGAAAATTCAAGATACTAAGTTAAAAATTCAAGAAATTATCTTGAAAATTCAAGAAATTATCTTGAAAATTCAAGATAGTATCTTGAAAATTCAAGATAGTATCTTGAAAATTCAAGATAGTATCTTGAAAATTCAAGATATTTTCTTGAAAATTCAAGATATTTTCTTGAAAATTCAACATACGATCTTGAAAATTCAATATATTATCTTGAAAAATCAACATACTTAGTTGAAAATTCAAGATACTAAGTTGAAAATTCAAGATATCATCTTGAAAATTCAAGATATTATCTTGAACATTCAAGATTTTATCTTGAAAATTCAAGATATTATCTTGAAAATTCAAGATATTATCTTGAAAATTCAAGATACGATCTTGAAAATTCAAGATACGATCTTGAAAATTCAAGATACTAAGTTGAAAATTCAAGTTATTATCTTGAAAATTCAAGATATTATCTTGAAAATTAAAGACATTATCTTGAAAATATTATCTTGAAAATTCAAGATATTATCTTAAAAATTTAAGATATTATCTTGAAAACTCAAGATATTAAGTTAAAAATTCAAGATACTAAGTTGAAAATTCAAGAAACTGTCTTGAAAATTCAAGAAACGTTGAAAGTTAAAGATTCTTTGTTGAAAATTCAAGAAAATAAAGTGAAAATTACAGATACCCGGTAGTGTATTTATACTGACAATCGATTTGATTGTTGATAACAATGGAGGAGTTTTTGCGCAAGAGAGGTTCCTGATGCGACGATTGAAAAGTTACATTCTGAAAAGGTAAGTTGTAATTGTTTGCAATACATGTAATAATATACGAATACTATAATCCAACAAATGCTTAATTTTGCTAATGAATAATGAAGACGGAAGTTTCCTTTCCGAAGCAAGCCGAAGTGTCAATTCACGGTACACATGTGCTAATAGATACGGGTTAAGAGTCTCAATGCAAGTTCGCCTAAACATTTTCTCTTCATACTCTGATATGTACATGTATGTCAGAAAATTGTCAAAGTTAGGGTCCAAGATAGTTTCTTCAGGTCTTTACTTTAATACCGCCGAAGATTTCGTAGAATATTTACACTAGTGACATCATTCTAATCAGGCTATTGTCCTCTCGCCACATCATTTTTCAGTAATGGAGAGTTTCACACTAAATCAAGCTTTTTTAGCTCATCAGACTTGAACGTTCCGCTGGGCTTATAAATGGTGTCTGGTGTCAATCCATCCCTCTATTCGTCTGTAAACTTTTCGCACTTCTTTTCTTACTTTTTTCAGATGAAACTTGCATTCATCTGATGACGGATGAGCAGCTTGCACAAAATATCGTACACTATGGCGACAGGCTTTCATTGAGACGTTTTGTTGGTCGCAACAATGAAAAGCATGCAAATGAACGCAGACAAAGTCTCTTTGAAAGACTCAGGAGCAAACTGAAAAGGCAAAACTGAAAAGTCTTCACCCGACAAGGAGTCTGAGCAGACAAGAAGCTGCAGTCCACAAAATAGCAATGCCGTTAAAAAGTGTAAAACTGTAGGTATCGATCTAATGCAGTTTGATGAAAGAAGCAGGCTTATGCCCAGATCCGCACGAAGATGGGAGGTGGAACCAGAAACACAGCGATGGCCAAGGTATCAACTTAAGCTGACATCCTCTCTCTTTTCTTTCCTGACGGATATTCTGGCAAATTTGGACCAGAAATTAATTACGAATTTGATGTCATGGACTACCAATATATTTCACTGGAATCTGATGTTAACATACAAACCATACATGAAATCACCAAACTTTCGAACTTGCGATTTTACCTTGCCATTAAAAGGATCGAGGGTGCACATCAGCCAGAAACGGTGAATCAGAAGGATGAACATGTCCGTCCATCCTCGTCAACTAGAAATGCGACCGATGCTCGTGCAGGTCCTTCACAATATGCCATTGGATCATCTTAAGATAACACTGATGACTGCTGCCTGAAATACTACCTCTGACAAACAACATGATGACTGGTGCCTCTGCCGACCCACATCATGATCTTGATGTGATTGATTCTTGGATCAATGACCTTACTGTTGAAGCGTTGGCTAAGCACCATGTCATCCGTCTACCTAGAGGCCATGTGTTCACGGAGTTGAAGTCCCAGTTTCGACAGGAGGGGTTTAATGTTGAGAAAAACATTTTCAACCTTCAGATGGTTTTGCCCAATGGTGACACAGAAGTAGCTGAAGACAACGGTGGTGTGGTACGAGATGCCTTGGTTGAATTTTTGGACAGCTTTTAAGAACATAAGGTTTGAGTTTGTCATACCCATCCATGTGCCAAACGGCGTTGGGGCCAGCAGAACGCTAAACACGGCGCGCGAGTCAACGTCTGCTACGCCGCTTCACGCCTTCAGGGTCGATCAAACACAATAATATTCTTACTGTCTCCTTTGATACAATCAAACCGTTTTCTTGACACTTTCTGTGCAGCCATCTGTAACCTTGTTCTCTTCGAGAGGAGATTTCACTTGCTGTCATCAGAAAGAGGGCAACATCAAGTATATCTGAATGTCCTTTGCTTCTAAATAAATTCAACTTGTTATGCGTTTAAGAGTCCTAATGCCTTAGAATAATACCATGGTCCTGAGCAAGTAAACACAGGATTTCCTGGTTTGAAAATCCAAGTGCAAAATAGGTGGCGATGTATTGCTGGTGCTCCATCCTCTCTGTCTGTCATACTCATTAGCCTTAGTTTAACGTCATGCATGGTTTCTTGACAACAGCAACAGCATTTGGTTGGATAACATTAAATAGGGCATAACAAGTGTGCATATAAATGAGACGTGTAGTTTCGATTTCTGTACATGCATAATGATGAAGTAGACAAATATTTATGGATGATCAACTTCTTTATTAACAATAGCGACGTTTCGGTATAGATCCTTATACCGTTATCAAGCATATGGGAGAGATGAAAAAAGCAGAGGTTAGCATAAATATTTGTCTTCTTCATCACACCAACTTCTAGAATGCCTCTCAAACAGTTTATGCATAATGATGTTGCTCAATTTCAATTGGAAAGTAGTAATTATGATATATTCGGCGATTATGGATGAATATGCAAGTTGAGTGAAAAATTCTATCTAGGTTTGGCGCATTTTTGATAGTTTAAATGTTTTGGAAAACGTAAAAATGAGATGTTCATAAATATAAAAAGTGCACATTTTCATTTTAATTTGGATTTGATGTGTTAAAGTTTCAATATTTATTGACTATATTTTACCTCTTACTCTTTTCAGTTCTGTGAACCTATTTGAAAACATTACGAGGAACGAAGACCCGCCAGTGCTATATTTGACGGTAGATCTACAGAGTGGAACAAGATCACGGCAAATTCACATGAAAATGTCAAAAAGCAAACATGTAATTTGAAAACGGCGGTTCACTTCAATTAAGGAGAAATGGGACCCAGAAATCGAACTTACTTACAGTAACATTTTGCGACAACAATGTATAGTTGTATATAAGAATCAAAATATGTGCATTGCGTTTTTAGGAGAAGAAGCTTATCCGTCCACTAACAGAAATTTCTTAAATTTACCGTAACGCCTTTCTAACAGTCATTTTACGACATGCCGCATGACGTTACCGTCACCTATATTCGCGGTAAATATATTACTCCGTGTATTATTCCAATTACAAACATATTACAAGCTAGTGATGAATTTAAATTGCCTTGTATGATTCACTGATATTTGATCTTCCAATCTGCACTCTTAGATTGATAGTGTATTAAATAATAATTACACGATAGGCCGTCAAAGTTACAGTTTAATTGATCAAAACTGCCGTGACATCGGGTTTTTACGTTCATGTATGTAATTTAAAAAATGACGTTAAAATGATTAATAACGTTTGGTTACCCCCTATTATTATTTCTGAATTAGTTTGTTTATTCAAATGCGCATATAATATTACAATTTTAGCTATATCTAAAATATATGTGGCACTTAAAAATACCGTTGAATATGCAAAAAACGATAATAAAATTACCGTTTTTTTTTAAAGTGCTTAATTTAATTTTGTTTCCATCATCGGGGTCATTAATTTTCAAAATATAGACTTGCTATGTATTCAAGTAAGTGATTAAATTGTATCTGAAAGGATTCGCGAAAGCGCGCGCTTCATTTAAGTAGGTGAAATCGGTCTAAAAGAGTGCAATTTTGTGACAGGGGTATTACTATTAATGCCAATAACTCTTTAAATCATTCGGTGACCCCCAAATTTTATTTCATTTTTTGATAAAAGCCATAATAAACTTGATAATTTGAAAAAATAAGCAAATTCTAAAATATTTTATTTAATCGTCCAATCTGTCCTTAAATGCTTCAATTGTGTGTGTTTTCTCTTTCAAAAGTCTGTATTGCCATAGTTTAACTCAGGCGGCAGAATATTATCCAAGGTCTGTTGAGAGGCAATGTCCAAGAACAATGGACATACCTTACTGTATCTGTTGAGGTAGGTTATTTTGGTTATGCACAAACTGAAAGTAGTTATTTCGAGGTCGTTTTCAAAATTCAGAAAACCAACTGTCATTAGGAATTTTTGAATATTGACTAGAGGCGAAGTCGAGAAGCAACATTTGAAAATTCCCAATGTGTAATTTAAGAGGGAAGAAACCAAGTTCGAGTCGAAGCCGATGACATCCGGTATCTGTCCGAGAGGTTAAAAAAAAGGTTTTGGCAAAGATATAACCACCTTCAAATAACTACCTCGGAGGCGTACATAGCCAAGAAAACCTACCCAACACAAGCAAATAACCGAGGTTAGAGTCGGTTATCCAGAAAAGAGACCAGAAAAAGGAAATAACTTTCCCTAGTGGTGTAAAATATGTTAGTTATTACTATCTTCTCCCGGACTTTTACCTTCTTTTACATCTGTAATTGCATCAGTGATTTCATTATTTGTAATTTCACTTGACAGTAATTCTTCATTAAATGGAAAATGTTTGCAATGTTCACAACTATGGTTTTTATTAACGTTTGTAACAATAGTTCCAAATTCAGAAGTTTCAGTTAATTCAGGATTCAAAAAAGTTTTTAAATAAGTTAACCCTGTGTCTTGAGAATGTTTTGGTTTTGATGAATATCTGTAGAGAGCACGTTTCAATAAAGTCCAAAATGTTTTGCACTCTGTACATTCAGCAGCATCAGAAATGTCTCCAAAGCGGATGTATATTGACCAACAATATTGTTAAAGTTGTCTTGTGCCATCGGTTGTTCCAACTGGGCCTTGTTCTCGCTTAGTTCTCTAATTGGATGTACAGGATTCAATGCTGTTATTTATCATTCATACGCAAAGCGTTGTTAACGTTTTTGAAGGAACCTATGAGGGGATGATGATGAGAGCAAGTAATGTCATCCATCGAAAAATCTGTTACACAACGGTATATTTTACTTGACACCAAAACGTTGTCCGTTACACTGGCTCCTTTACTAGAAACATATGTACAATTATTTGCGTTGTCTCCCTTCCTTCGTCATCTGACAACATGAATTTCCAAATGTTTACAAAGATAAAGAAGTAGTTTCCATATCTATTTGTCTCTGTATCACAGTTTACTCTTCTTGGTAGATCAAATGTATCTTAGCTAGTCAAAAACGGGGAGATATTTACTATTATCGTCAATGATGAAATCTGGAAGGTCCCTAGTTCTTGAGTTAAAATCACCTCATTCAATGAATTAGTGATACTTTTCAATACCAAATATAATTTGGAGCAATTTCTTTTGTAGGATTTCAATACAGGTTTCTTCAGAATCTTTATATTCAGGGGAACCTTCCGGATGTACGTATAAAAAAAACAACTATTATTTGCTTTATTTGTTGATTTGTGTAGACAATGAAAAATATGTAGTTTGACCAGTCCTAATAAATTCCTCGGAAATGATGAGCCATTCTATATGCACTACTTGTAAACGAAATATAACCACCAAAATAAGTATCTAAATCAATTTCATAATCTCTAAACTTTGTCTCACTGGAAGAAAATACATCAAACTCTTTGAACAAATGTATGTTTATGTCAGATAATGAGCTTTTCAAGCCATTTATGTTCAAATTGCATATTAAAGTTGTGTTGATATCGTTCATGTTATTAGGATGACTGTCATTGAGGACACGACCACTTTCCTATGTTTGTGTCAGAGTCTCTGATTCCTTTAAAAAGGGGGTTGAGCTGTGACCCGATCCACGGGACTCTCTGTGTGAAGTCTTCAGACACAACGACTTCTTTGTCTCCCTTTAAGTCATGTTTGACTGGTTCGAGGATATTCACTTTGTCCTTGTTAGCAGAAAATTTCACAATGATAGGCTGATTACGAGACGATTTACTTCTCAGTCGATACCTATCGACTCAGCGGACTTTATGCTCAATCTATCACTGAGAAGACGTCTTATTCAAAGACTAGTCGTGACTACCCAGCAGTCCATGAAAAAGCAAGTTATTTCGTCTTGACTGAACTTCCATATTACCTATCTTCATTTCTAAGAAGGATACTTTCTCTTTTAATTCACTATTTTCATCTTTTAAAACTTGAATTTTCTCGTCATATTCTCTAGTAAATCTTTCAAGCTTGTTGTCAAGGGAGGCAATCTGGGACTCTAAGTTAGACTTGAGGGTGGGCATGGCTGACCAGAAAATTCCGAAATTTACCTTCGACGTTTCTTGATGATAAACGAGTCTGCAAAGCGTCGGGTTTGTTAATGTGTCTGTAGCGCATTCCAGGGCCTGGGTTCTGTTCTGAGACTGCCAATGGGTAGCATTATAGCGGGGTACCACGCGCCATGCTTTACCGGCCTCAGACAAAACACACCAATTCTGACTTTTCAAAGTTCGGTTAGAATGCACATTATTAACGTACGTGTTTTAGTGTTTATGTGACTGTTGTCCGTACAAAAACTTCAGCTTTGCCTTCTTTCTATTTGCCATATTTTGAAGAAAATCCAGGGTTTTTTTGCACACCCGACTTGTCAACATTAGATCATGTGACTTATGTTTATATAATATGTTTATATGTTTATTGTGTTTACTTGCGTTTATATGTATTGCTTTTTGTGTTAGTTTGTGTGTTATGTTGTGTTCGTCTTTTTCTATTTACATGTATTGTGTTTGTTGTATTTTTGTGTTTTGTTTATGTGCTTTGTTTATGTAGTGTGCTGTGTTAAGGTGTTAAATTTCTGTGTTTTGATTTGTGTTTACATCTTGTGTTTTTATTTTCTTCTGCGGTTGTTCTAATCTATATTCCTGTTGCACAGCACTGTTTCATAGATATTTTAATGAGAGTTATAAAAAATCAAACTGGCAATTAACGATCTCAACAGAATGTGACTATCAGCAGGCGCACTAAGAGAAGGGCATTAGTTGGTGTTGTAATCCTTACGTTTAAAAACTGTGGTAAAGCAATACATTTCAGCAATTGCCGTGGTTTATTCACATTTTAATGTTAGAATAAAACTATTTCTATTCAACATAATATCGATCAAAAACAAAATCGGAAAATTTGAGGTCGGCGTTGTCAACATATACTTTGTTTGTCATAAGCAACAAATATCGTTATTGAGGAAGGGTACCCAGAAAACGAATTTATTTGTTGAATCATCTTACTACAATTTACACTTACTAGAAGTCTAAAATGGCATGCGCTACTATAGATTGGGTATTGCCCTATTACATTGACGACACTCAACTTATCTTAACAACCTTTTTTTTCTGGGTCATTATAGCAACATCGTCATCGTCACCAATTTTTGTGGTAAATATGCTAATATGCATTTTTATAGTTACATACATTTTAAAATCGTGATGTATCTTAATTTCTTCACATCAAATGATAGTTTTTCTCAAAAACGCATTCTTAGTTTAAAAAGTGTTATCATTAATACCTGTGTGATAGGCCGTCAAAGTTACATTTAAATAAGGAATTCCATAACCTTTAGATATTAATAAGATAAATTGTTATTTGTTTCATTTTACAAATGACACGTCATATTAGCTATATAACCAAATCTACAATGTCTGTGTCACCGAACAATTGGATTTAATTATGCTAAAACAGTAATAAAATTATAACGTACACAACAAATCGGTTAAAAAGCATTATTTGCTGTTGGCAGTATTATTCATTTTTTGTTATTATCGGTATTATCAGATGGTAATCGTTGTCGGTAAGAGTTAGAAACACACACATCAATCTCTCATTGCAATTCACATTTCCAATTATAGCCACTGCAAGTATTACGTTTTATGAAGAAAAACTACATGATCTTACTTTGAAGAGTCTGTGGAAGATTGAGCTGTTCGAGTATATCCCAGTCGAACCCGTTTTTGAAGTGTGCAAGTGAACCGCCATCTCGGGCACAGTGTTTCTTGGCATCATCAACAGATTTACGTATGTTGCAATACTTTAAGATATATACGTTCGTCAATCCTTTAATTTCCTTGTACCCCTGTGGTATCTCTGTAAAAAACAAATCTTCTTTTAGATGTTTTAGATGATGAATGCATCGTTTTGCAGAAACTAGATGACAAGATCGTTCAACAAAATATTATTAAATCCACTTTTCAACTATTCTTGTATGTAAGCACGTGACGAATTCGACATAAATACATGTATCATATACCCATGAAACCTAAGACAGTAATAGAGGCATGTAAAACAATAAAGTGACAATATACAATTGATATAATGTACAGTAGACAGGACGAGTATTGAATTGCAGAATCTGGAACATCAATATCAGATCATAAGTACTTTTATTTTAAAACATATGCTTATCAAAGCCTTTCACAAATCAGTGGAATATGGTTTTCATCATTCATGGACAATGTTGAAAATTTGGTAAAGTTTCATTTGCCTGGTAGTAATGTAGCAGTATTTAGTATAATAATATTAATAATAATGAGACCAAGGTCACAGATTGGTGTCTCAACCGAAATTCGAACCCGGACCTTTGGTGCGAGGGGCCAGCATTCTTAGCACTACACCACAGTGAACTCCCTACCTGATCTACGTCTTTGAGTCCCTTTCTTCCTCGAACAAACCAGTTTCTTCATCCTGCTGTACACAATCCTTGATCCAATGGGACATTGTTTCATTGAAGTGTTTCCAAGGACGGTTTTCTAATGGAATACAGTCATATAAAACAACAACAAAACCATGATATATTCTCTTTACACATTTTAATATATTTTAAATTTAACAATACTCAGCTATACTAAACTGTATGAAGCGTGAATGAGTTTCTCAAAGAGATGATTTGTAGATAACCCAATGACTATGGTCGAAACATGTAGAAGATATGTAATTCTCAAGCCTTGACGAGGAAAAGATGAACTGTCATTCGCCGTCACAAGTTGGTTATTGTTTGTATATCTCATACGACAATTTAAAGTAAAAAGGTGAATACTGAAAACTAAGAGTTTCTCTGTAAGGATCCGTCATGGAGTTGAATCTTCATACATGTGTGTCGTGGATTCACTTATCTATCTTCTATTCAGAACTATGTGCGGCTAAAAACACTTATGTATCTTCTATTGAGTACTATGTGCGGCTCAAATTTCTCATGTAATAATGTAGTTCTCAATAAAAAGATAATGCTAAAAACCAAGTCGGCTGAAACCTAATACCCCTGTGACATTACCGTTTGCATTGTGACGTCATAACTGTTCACGCATATGACGCATATGACATCATTGCATGTGAATGCTAAATTCTATGGGAAACATATACAACCTGTTTAAATGCACAAGACAGCTTCTTAAGTTACAAGTCGGGCCAAGTTAAAACCGCAACTACCATGTGACGTAATGAAAGAAATACTACTTTGTGCCCATCGTACCAAATTGGTAAAACATACCGAGGCAGTATTGCGACACTTGCAGTCAAACGCAAAACTTGGGATCAACATACCGAAGTTAGATCTCGGTCAGCTGTTGCCCGACGCCTCACTTTCACAAGAAACACAATTTGAGGTCTCTGACAACGTTTCCAAATCTCAACTGAACAAGAGATCGACTGTAAAGTGGCCGTTCACGGGAAGGAATTCCATGTTGCTGCTACATCCGGGTTACATATATAAGGTACAAAACCATCAAGTCACCTGCACAGCAAACAACGTCCCTTTTCTTTGGCAGCTATTAGCACAGACTGTCAGAAATCATCATGAGATCCTTGGACTTGGGAATACAACGAATTAGAGGAATGTTGCTGTATCAACTGAGAATCCTTAACTGATTTCAAGAATATAAAAACCAATTATCCAAGGCTGTTCACGAATGTGCAGAAATTAATTTTCATGAAAATTCACGATACTTCAAGTCGGCATAAAGGGGCATAAAGTGAGACTTGTGTATTTCTTGTTATTTCGTGTAATTACTCTGTAGATATAAGGGATATTATATGTAATATATATATAAATAAAGTAGAAAATAAAGTCAGGTTTTTCTACAAAATCATTGTCACCAGAACACAGCAAGCTGCTCCCAATCAACCAGCAAGCCCAAGCGCACAAGTAACAAAAGTGGGTACAAACGAACACAAGCATTAAGCTGTCACTTGAAAATTGTCTCCCGGCATGAAACAATGTTGTAGTGACAAATTATGATTTTGTAGAAAAAACTGACTTTATTTCTACATTATATTTAGGTCAATTTTTTCAAATGTTGAGCACTCTGCTATTCTCTACAAGGCCAAAATACACAAAACCAGAAACCTTTGTATGACATGTTGACAACGTGGTCAGATCAGCGGGCAATTAACTTCGAGGTTGTGTTGTCGTAAATTGTTATATAAAAACGGCCGAACACGTACATACTTACAATTTATAGACCATTTTGAGAGTGTCAACGATTATAACGACTTTCTCCAATAAAACTTCCAACATGAGGCTTTTAATATTTTACTATTTTATCCTCGCATTTATGGCGATTCTCCAGTGGAATTGTCGAGGCTTTAAGGTCAATATTAATGAATTGGGCTTGTTAGCTCAAAAGTACAATCCTCAAGCTATTTGCCTTCAAAAAACTCATTTTAAAGAATCTGATACGGTCGCAATGAGACCTTTCACTATTTATAATTTTTTCTCCCTTTCTGCTGAGGGCAAAGGTGGGTGCATCAATTTTAGTTCGTAATGGAATTATCCACAGGGAAGTTTCATTAAACACACAATTACAAGCTATTGCAGTCAGTCTTTCATTATTCAAAAGTCTATGCTCTTTATACATCCCACCATCTCAAGGTCTTACTATAAAAGATCTTGATCAACTTGTTACTCAATTACCTTAACCTTATATCATCATGGGTGATTTCAACAGTCACAATCCCCTCTGGGGTAGCAAAACCCTTGATACTAGAGGGAGAATACTTGAAAGTTTCCTCACCCAAAATGATTGGCTCAAACGCATTTCTGCATCCTACGAAAGCCTATTACCGCCAAATTCGAAAGAGAAAAAAAATATTTTAAACTCGTAATTACGAGTTTTAATCTCGTAATTACGACTTTCGTTCTCGTAATTACGACTTTATAATCTCGTAATTACGACTTTATATCTCGTAATTACGAGAAATAAACTCGTAATTACGACTTTATAATCTCGAAATTACGAGATATAAACTCGTAATTACGAGTTTATATCTCGTTATTACGACTTTATAAACTCGTAATTACGGGAAAGAAAGTCGTAATTACGAGATTTAAACTCGTATTTACGAGTTTATATCTCGTAATTACGACTTTATAAACTCGTAATTACGAGTTTATTTATTACGGAAGCCTTTTAGGGCCATGTTTAAATTAAAAAAGTATCCAAACTAACTGGATATTTCCACATAGTATCTGGAAATAACCAGTTAGCAAATGAAAATTACCACTTGATAAATGGTAATTTCCAAAAGATAACTGGTAATTTCCAAATGATAACTGGTAATTTCCAAAACATAACTGGTAATTTCCAGATGATAACTGGTAATTTCCAGAAGCTAACTGGTAATTTCCAGAAGCTAACTGGTAATTTCCAGAAGATAACTGGTAATTTCCAGATGATAACTGGTAATTTCCAGTTACAGGAGATGAAAAAGATATTTTATCTGGCCCTTAAAGGCTTCCGTAATTTCTCGTATTTACGAGATTAAAACTCGTAATTACGAGATTATAAAGTCGTAATTACGAGTTTATTTCTCGTAATTACGAGATATAAATTCGTATTTACGAGATTATAAAGTCGTAATTACGAGATTATAAAGTCGTAATTACGAGTTTATTTCTCGTAATTACGAGATTATAAAGTCGTAATTACGAGATTAAAACTCGTAATTACGAGTTTAAAATATTTTCTCTTTCGAATTTGGCGGTAATAGGCTTTCGTACTACGCATCCTGCCACTGGCTCATATACAGCTATAGTTTTATCAGTAACTGATGCATCTCTTTTACATGACTTTTCATGGTCAGTCCATGAGGATACGTGCAGAAGCGACCACTTCCCCATTGTATTAGAACCCTCATCATCTATTCCCGAGGAGCACAATCTTCGTTGGAAATTTTCCAAGGCTGATTGGGATACATTTTCTGTCATATGCCGTGATCGTATTATATTTGATGAACAAATTAATGCAACTGATCCTGTTGAGGCCTTTTCTAAAGGTCTCATTGATAAAGCAACTGAAACCATCCCTAAAACCTCGGCAAATCCACGCATTCACAAGCCATGGTTTAATGAAACCTGCGATACTGCCATTAAGGCACGTAAAAAAGTTGAGTGTAAGCTTAGTGAACGACCTACAAGAATTAATTTGGATAACTGTCGCAAGGCTCGAGCTAAAGCTCGACGCACAGTCAACCAACAAAAACGCGAATCTTGGAGAGGCTATGTCTCGTAAGCCCTGTTTATACGACCAGCGTTTGCATATGAGTAAAGCATTACACATATTCAAATTTGCTCATATGAGCAAATGTCGCCGTATGGACGCATTTGCACATATGTACATTTTACTACCGTAAGCAAGTTTTTCATAACCGTAAGCACATTTGCACCTAGTCAGGGGCAGGTGCAAATGTTTACTTCCGTGAGTAAATATGGTATTTTCACTTTTCTAGTAAAAGTTCGTTGTATACAGACAAAGTGACTTCACACAGGTTGAGAACATTTATCAGAGAACTATAGAAACTCTTAATACTGTTTTTCAAATTCTCTATATTGGATAATATCCTTCTTGCACGCAATGACCTTCAAAATCTATCTGACTAACTGATTTTCATTATATAATTAGGGCGATATAGTCAAAACAATGTTGACAACTTTAAATTAATGTCATTTATTTAGTTTACATCTAATAAATATTAATTGGCATGTTTTAGGAATTCCCTATTCATATATTAAAATAATTGGAAGCCTATTTGCTTAGGCAGAAATTAAACACATATGACCGCAAAGTACTATTACTTTTACTCACGTGTGTATATTACTACCATAAGCAATAGTGCATATGTGCAAAGTTCGCCGTATAAACAGGGCTTAAGATCAATTCAATACCGTCCTATAGCCCTAACAAGTTGCGTATGTAAAACTATGGAACGGATGATCAATGATCGTCTAGTTTGTTACTTGGAAATTAATAAATCACTAACTGATATTCGATGTGGTTTCCGAAAACAACGTAGGACCACTGATCATCTTGTTCATTTAGAATCATTTATTCGTGATGCATTTATTAACAAACAACATGCTGTGTCTATCTTTTCCGAATTAGAAAAAGCTTACGACGCTACATGGAAGTATGGCATCCTAAACGATTTATTTGAATTTGTCTTGCGAGGTCGTATGCCTCATTTTATATCCAATTTTTTACATGACCGCCAATTTAAAGTGCACGTGGGCTCCACTCTTTCTGATTTCTTTGATCAAGAAATGGGTGTCCCACAAGGTAGCATTTTATCTGTCACATTATTTAGCATTAAAATCAATAGCTTGGCTAAAGTCTTAAATGACCATACAGATGGTTCACTTTTTGTGGACGATTTTGGATAATATGCCATTAATCGAGCGCCAATTGCAGCTCTGCCTCAATAAAATTCATAAATGGTCGCTAGAAAACGGCTTCAAATTTTCCGAAGCTAAAACATCTTGTGTGCATTTTTGCAATATGCGCAAAATGCACCAAGATCAAGAACTATTTCTGAATAAAACTCCAATCAAAGTCGTTCCTGAGGCCAAGTTTCTTGGTCTCACTTTTGACAGCACATATCATTTATCCCACATATTAAAAACCTAAAAGCTAATTGCTCAAAGGCATTAGACCTTTTAAAGGTCGTTTCAAATAATAAATGGGGTGGATAAAGAATATTTTCTTCATCTCTATCGATCACTCATCCGCTCCAAACTTGATTATGGATCCATAATATATGGATCTGCCCGCCCCTCGTATATCAAAATGCTAGATACAATCCACCATCAGGGTCTCAGGCTTTGTCTTGGGGCCTTCAGAACTTCACCTGTTGAAAGCCTTTACGTTGAAGCTGATGAGCCATCTCTTGAAGATCAGCGCATCAAGCTAGCACTTCAATATATCACCAAATTAAAATCCAACCCTTCTAATCCTGCATACAACTGCGTATTCAATCCGGAATACCAGCAGTTGTATAACTTAAAACCTAAAGCAATTCCAGCACTCGGTATCAGACTTCAACAACATGTTGAAGATTCTGATATCGACCTAACAACAAAAGCAGAGCACGGTTTGCTTGCCACTCCACCATGGCAGATGGTCAATCCCCGTGTTTATCTCTCTTTAACCAAATATAAACAATCTTACACTGATCAATTGGTATTTCAACAGGCTTTCTATGAGCTCTGTGATTTTTTCACAGAGTATAAACAAATATATACAGAAGGGTAAAAGGATGGCCCCACAGTTGCATGCAACTGTGACTCCATCTAAAACATATGCTTCCAGACTACACAATGGCAGTAGCATCTTCGGCACATTAAAAATAAATAATAATAATATTATCTTCTCTGACTCTTTGTCCTGCTTGCAGGCCATTAAAAACAGCAAAACTAATACATCCCGAATTATGGGGTGATCATCACTTCATACTACCTGTCTCCAATGCGACAACGTCTTTGCTGGCTTCCAAGTCATATGGGTATTAGAAGTAATAGCAAAGCTGATTCAGCAACTAAATCAGCATTAAACCTCAAACATATTTCTCCTACTAAAGTTCCTTATACAGATTCTAAACCTGTTATCAAATCTTACATTAAACAACGTTGGAAGTCCCAATGGGACCAACAACAACATAACAAACTTCACACTTTTCAACCTCATTTAGGTTACAAATCTCTATCCTCTTTTACCGGGCAGAAAGCTTGTGTTCTAAGACGGTGTCGTATTGGACACACTCATCTTTCACAATCATATCTTTTAAAGGGGGAAGATCCCCCGGTATGTATACCCTGTCAGTGTCCTCTCACAATCAAACACATTCTATGTGTGTGTTGGGACACTGCACATATCAGGGAAACTTTTTATCCTTCTATTTCAATCAATCAAGTTTTTACTCATTTCGGTGAGCATCGTGTTTTAGGTTTTTTAAAGACTTTACACCTTATTGACAAATTGTAAATTTTAACTTTTCATTATCAGCTTTCATTCAACTTGTGATAATATACTGGTGTGTTTGCGGCCTTCGTGCCGTGTTCTGTTTTTAAATTGCAATTTTCTTTTTTAAATTAGGCAAATAAATTAAACAATAACTCAGTCACTCACTCAACGATTATATAGTTTTAAAATTTGGTACATGTATATGATGAAGGAAAATGCAGTGCGATATTCTCATCATGCTTCATTTATTTTGGCAATGGTAGTGTAATATTATATTTGAGTTTTATTTCTGTCCACGTGATCGTACAGCATTTACAAATATTCTCCAACTGATTAAATAACAATTAAATACAATAAATATGGTTTTTTTCAGGCTGAAATGTGAACTTATGTGAGATGTTCAATATCAACTGTTACTGTCGTAACACATTTGAATTTTTTGGATATAGCCAGTTCATAAATTTTCTTATTTGATCTGTTTCTTTTGCTTTAGTTTAGAAACAGATGGACTAGCTTTTATTCTTATACAATTCAAAGACAAACCATTTGTTTAGCACTTGTGAATTTTATAAAGATATATATGATATTTATAAAACAGTTCTCGCTTTCGGAATATTAACAGCTTTCAAATTATTACATTATATTTATGTTACAAAAATACTAATTCAGATTTTTTTTTTAAATCAATAGTTACAAAATATCATTATTGGATTTTAGAACAATATGGCATCCAAAATATTGAATTTTTTTTCTCATTCCACTTACTTTATATAGTTTACAAGATATTGTTAAGAGAGCAGTTTTCAAAGAAAGAGATTTTATATGATCGTATCCAACTTAATTTTAAGTATGACTAATCTGATAAACTGGCACGGTATTCAAAAAAGAAACCAAATTATTTTTCAAATATGTTTTTTAACTTGAAAATATTATACTGAAAAAAATTGTAGAAAGATGTAATTTCGTACCTAATTTTTAGTGTATTGTCAACACATTTTATTTCAGTTCCCTTATTACTGTCGTAACATACTGTAAACTTGAAATCTATCTTTATAATGTTCATGGTAGAAAAGTGAACATATTCCGATGCTTATCTCTACAGAATAAGTCTCGGATATTTGTAACTTTAATCAACTCGTGTTGATATATACTCATGGTAAAAATGGTTGACACCCCTAAACAGAAAATGGATTTTAGCAAATTAAATGCATGGATAATTAATATTGTTCAATATTATGGTATTTTCGAAATTAAATGGCACAAACACATGAAGTAAACTATATAATACCTGCCATGTATGTATTGTGTGCCTATGCGTCTCCTTGAAAGACTTTGTGTATTTTTGGGTTCAGTAGAATTTTGTTTCAAATGCAACTTTTCATTATTTATTAGAACCAAATGAGAACACTCAAACACTATAACAATATACCAATGCCAAGATCTCAAGACATAAGGAATGAATTATTTTGAATAAATGTAATTTTTCTTATATACCTCTTACGAGTGCAAGTGGTGAAAAAGCAAATCCTCATAAATAACATGTTTTACCAAAAAAATAATCGAAACTGACACGTTACGTTGTTTATATAACATTTCATTCCTATAACTATGAGGGGCCATTATTACCATGAGTATATTTGATATCAAAAGACATTTGAGTGAGATTCCCTATTTCTTAGAATTTACATTTTCGATTAAAAGTATTAAAGGAATAGTTAATACCCTGGTGTTACAGTATATGCTATGTGCCTCAAATATCAATATTTATCCAAAGATCATACATATCTATGAGGTATTGTCACTGTCCAGTTCGTTAAAGTCGGATAATTTTAAAAAAGCATGATTTTAGTTTCATGTTTAGTCTAATAATAACTGAATTTACCATTTAAAATTTACCTTAATATGTCTGACCACGCTGTCTTTCAGTTTGTATGGACGATTTCCAATAGAGCAGGTTAGTTTCACAGGATTATATTTGTACATCTCACAATTAGAGGTGGTAAAACACATCTGCTTGCACAAAGCTATGCCAATAGGAGCATCCCCAGGGAGAAGAGATGCACTGGTGGCAGAATGAACACGAAGACCAGTGATGAACAATAAAAATGCCATCTTTCACAGAAGCAGCCTAAACCTGCAAAGTTCGCTATACTTCTATTCTCTCAATGGAAAGTTAAGAAGCTCTAAAACCTGTGTAACAATACAAATCTAACTGAAGACTGATCCTCCAGTCTGCAGGGATTGGGGTATTTAACCTTCACACTATGTTATCTTGGTCCATAAAGATAGGAAGAGTTCCCTTTTTTAATTATTTAACAAATTGGTTTGTTTGTTTCTTAAGTAGGATTTAACTTGTGCATAACAGTTATCAGTGAATCTTGTTGAACAGACGTGCATTTTTTCTGTGTAGTTATTTCAAGAGAAGTTAAAGTTACCAGTTAACATTTGGGATTCACGTGAATAACATCATTCTTTAGGATAAAAAAACGTTGGTTGAAAAGATTACAAATTGCTACCATAGACAATAAGGACTAGTTTTTAGGGGATGAACAAATCTGACTTGGTTATCATACAAATAACTGCTTCATGTTCATATCATAATAATGAATTTGGCAGATACTTTTAGATTAATGTGCTCTTCTTCGTTATGAGGAAAATCTGTTTTTTAATTATAGTAGATCCAATCACCAGAAAAACATGCTACGTCACTAAACATAGGTCTGTAGAGAATTCATGCGTTTCCCAACGGAATGTCCATCCACACTGCAGATTTCACATATCTCAGTAATTAAGCATGTTTATTCACTTATAGAAACATATTGTGTGTATCAGATTATTTTGTTCGTCTTTTTGCCTACATTATCACACTATTTCTGTAATTGTTCAACCTTTGGAACAAATAAAAATGTAAAAAGGTTATCAAAAGTAATAATATTATAATAGTTTTGATAATAAAAAGGCCATAGGCCCTACAATTCAAATTAAAATATTATCATCTTTTTGTGTTTATCTAAATCACCCTCAGTGTTATTTCGAGAAAGTTGAGTATACAGTCACGTTTATTTTAGAGGGGATGCCGCCGCTGGTTGAGGAGGAGGTGGAGGCGGAGGGGATGCTGCCGCGCCTATTCCTCAACGGGCGGCGGAGGCGGCGACAACGACATCCCCTCCGCCTCCACATCCCCCTCAACCGGCGGCGGCCGCAGCATCCCCTCTGAACTAAACGTTTATTGTTGATCTTTGAGATGAGTTTTAACACCTAGTAAGTACTCAGTAATGTTCGCAGTTTAGGCTACTGTCGACCACTCATGAACCATGAGCAAAACCAGAAAGAAAACCAGTACGACAGCAAGACTGCAATGCTGAACGTATATATCATATGGTCAGAAGCACATATTACGGTGATTACACGAGGACTCTAACGATATTGCAAATTATAACCTCCTGAAAGAAAGTGAAAAGTCCTTGTAATTTCTCCGAGATGCTGTAAAGATGAGCATCGGATCACAGCAGATTAAATGATCCATCAAACTCGTCTGCCTATGACCAATATGTGACTTCTGTGGGCCCAGACCTATGATGATAGTAACACATAGCACTGATTGTAGTACATATATCACTGATTAAAGACCATTGCCTCTGGCAGTACTTCAGTCTTACTTCAATAAATAGTAAGATGTAAAGGAAAAGGTCAACACTTTCAGCAATTACTGCATCAAACGGCCTGAAAAATTGTGTACATATAGTACTTGCTTAACACGTAAGTCAAGCCTATTCCATTATTGTTGGTGAAATCTTTATATTGCACTGTTAAAGAAGGATTAAGGGTGTGCTGTCTTCCCGATCGTATGAAAAATGTTTCCCAGTGAAAGTTTCCTAATAGGAAAGGAATCCATGTCTAATGTTACTAGTGATACTGGTGTCGTTTCACGGATAAAACAGATGTTTGCTTGTCGAAAAACATTTTTTAGAATGTCTTTGGTTCACTTTTATAAAACCAGCAATTCTGTTGTCTATATTGATAGAAGATATAATAGGACAAATGTGTACCTATAAAAATAATATTTGTTTTAAAACATGGTTATATTTGGGATAACACTACCTTCAATAGTACAAATTCTTGTACTTTTTCGGACCGAGTCCCATGCGGGATTCGAACCCACGCCCTCAGAGTAAGGCAACTATCGCCAGCATTGACTGTGCCAACAGCTTACCTCACGACCATTTCGCCTCGATTGCATGTGCTGATATTGTTTCTACAGGTCACAATCTATACCTAGGTGAATCAATCCTGAAGAGAAGAGAATATCGTCCGTCAAGCAAGATCAGTACTCCTTGTGCAAAACCAATTAAAAGGATATTTTACAAATGCATTTAGAAAGGGGTCAATGTCATTATCTGCTTCAATATGCAATATAAGTGATGGTGAAATCAAGTCCTATTCAAGTACATAAGCTAGGAGTATGATTAATCTAAACGATGGGAGATAAATCACTTAAGAGATTAAGTTCATAGTTATTAAATTTCTGATGTTCCATCATTTCTAAGTGTGTGCAGTCATTTCTCAACTGTCTTATAATGTTGACTAGCTACAATGATTTGTTACATCTGTCACTTACACAGTCTGGAATGAAATTTTAAACAATTGTAAATATTGATTTTGTTTTCACAAGTGTAAGTTGAGGTTAGTCATAGGGAATGTTTTTTTCTGAATATATTTGTCAAACGTGCTTTATGTTTATCCCTATTAAGTCGCAATTCATTTAGTGAAAGTTCATGTAATATGTACAACCAGCTTGTTATAAGACTATGCATTGTTTCACATAGAATCTGTCATAATTTTACCTTTAGTTGTATTTTTGATAACACAATTTTGAGTAGACTTCTTCATGCTCAAACTAACTGAAACTAATTTTAGTATTTGCGTCTATTCCTGTGATCGCATCTATTTATGTTAGAAGTATACAGTAATATCATTGTTTCAAGCTTTCAATAATGCAATGTGATGAAGCAAATCTGGTCAGAAATATTGCATCTGTATTTTGCTATTTGCTTTTTCCCAACAGGAACAGGAAGATTTTCTGGATAACAACTTCTTTAATATGAAAATAAACGACGTTTCGGAGTACATACTCACTCCTACATCAGATGGAATGTAAGGAAATAACCATATATGGTACATTTACATAGCAAACACAACAATAGTGAGGACATATTTTTTCAGAGTAAACCACAGACCTTATAGATTCTACCATAAAGTCACTCTAATGAAACAGATCATAATAAGATTGACCCCAGGAGGAACATGCATGCTGGTAATATGACTAATTTACATCTCAGTTCGTGTCATTTATAAGCTGATATCATGTTCAAATACCCCGAGAGTATCATTAAGAAAGTGGCACAAGTTTAAAGTAAGGCTAAATCCATCCACCTTTCATCTTATGTTGATCACAGAGGACCCGCAGTACAAGGAGGTTAGTTTCACGTTAAGCAGAAGGGAAAATGCTTTGATTAATTGAGACCTTGATGTTTTCTGTTGCATCAGCGTTATTGATTGCTAGTTATATTTTAAATGAAAGAAATCTAATATGTCGGATAATTAAAGCTAACTGATATAAAGATCTGAGAAATATCCACGTTGTGCTTTAATGTGGTCATGCTAACAGAGCAGAATAAAAATCAGTTGAATGATTTAATGAAAATAAGGTTTTCACTGATTTCATTTAGTTTGTAATCGTGCCAAACTTTCTAAGAGCATCCGACATTTTCAAATTGTCTCTTTGGAACACACATCCATGTATTGGTACATATCAGTGATTTATCTAAACATCAACATGGTGAGCCTTTTACTTTGAAGCAATAATAGATGAAAAAAGACATCATTAAAGTATCAATGTTCTCCCGAGGCTTCCGAAGTGACATCCCGGGTACCTACACAATTTGCATAAACAGCTGATTGCTTAAGAAATAAGGTGAACAGCATGGGAAATACAAATAAAATGACGAAATACAGATGGCATTTGATATAATTATAATATAATATTGACAATCACTACCATTTAATGTTTGTTCACAATAAAGAAAGCTTTTCTTTCCACTGTCTGATAGCACATGTCCAATGGACGTGTAAATGTATATGATTGTTTTACTAAGCCATCTCTTCTCCAGAATGAATTGTTTGCACGCAGTGAGACATAGTATACGTGTGAGTAGTTGTTGGACGAACATCGTTGTTATAGAAAAACAATTATTTAATGCAGCATGGTCCAAGCTAATGTTTTTCATGATCACTGACTTTTAAAAGAATTTATTGTCTGTTTTTGAATTTCAAGTTTAACAGAAAAGTGAATTTAATACGATGAAATAGGGAACACTCATATTTCACCCAGCATATTAGACGTTTAATTTTCCGATTTTCATTTAACTCAGGAAAAAAGTTGTTTCACAAACGATCATAGTTTGAAGTGGCTGCTATTGGTCTGTGTGACACACATACACAAATACACGTCAAATAATTACAAAATGGTTTTGTTACACTTATTTCTGCGTTTCTGTTTGGACGAGAGCTCTCAAAAATCTGCTGCCATTTCTCGATGAATGCAGATAAAATGTGCTACCATACCTCAGGCAATCGTACCTTATGACGTCACAATCCATCAGAACAAACGGACGTGTTAGTTGGTTCTTACAACTAAGCGTAACATTTTGATGCAAAATAAGATATACACATGTCATATCGTCTTCAAACCAACGTCAATAACTGGAATATTCATTCTTTTTTCCGAATGAGACAATTAATTTCGACGGGAACACTTCATTTTAATCGATACAAGTCCTCAAGTTTGTTCATCCACTAGCGCTTCGCAAACGGTAGCCATGTTTAAACGTCGCGTGGTATGCTAATGAGGGTTAATTACAAATTGCGTAAACCAGAAAAAACGAACCCTGATTGTATGCATGTGAATGCTGTGAAAACGAAATAGAATCCTCTGCCGTTTTAGATTAAGGATTCCTCAATTTTCATTTGAAGGTTAAAATTTTGAGAAAATATTTTGAAACCATCCCTATATGTTACAGGTGTTTCAGGCACTATGTAATACAAATCAATGACAACCACTTCACACTATGAAGATTTATTAAACATATTTTTACCTAACTTGAATAAAATTCTAAAAAATAAAACTATGAGGGTTCATAATATATATTTCACCGTAATTGATTTACCCTTCCGTTAAACTTGAATTTCACAACAAACAGACTATAACATATAGTCCAGTCAAATTACGATAATACCCCCAAAAAATTGGTACAGAAATGATTTATGCGTTTTTAGAATTATTAAGTGTATATGATTAAATGGTTAAAAGTCCTCCACCTAATCATGATGCTAAACCTGATTTTTTTGGGTGAAAAAGATGAAAAATTATAATTTTCAGGAATATTTTTTAAATAATTATTAAATGATATTAACACTTATATTTTTAACTGAATTTGATAAAGAAGACATACACTATATGTGAAAGTCATATATACTGGGTTATGCCAAACAATTTAGGACTTTTTTCTCTTTTCTTAATTTTTTAAGGGAAAATGTACAACATTTTTTTAATTTTGAAAGTATATTCAAACTCAAACTTTAATGCCTTTTTTCAGCTTCAGATATCATGTTATATTATTATTATTTAGTAAGTTTACATTAATTAACATGTATTTACTCTTAAACATTTGAATTGTCCAAAATGAGTATGATAACTTTTGTTACCTGAATACTGTGTATGTGTTCCTCCAGTGGTGGTCACATCATTCTTCATCAATGTCTGGTTTTGCAGAATTTTCACAGCTGGCCCCTTTGCATGTATTACATGCTACACTGCACAGGAGTCTGACTTTCCTACAACTGCAACTTGAACTTCGACATCCCTTCTTACATGCACATCTGACAACTTTCAACAATGAATCTGGTGCGGGTACTTGGCTCATTGTAATCGGCTTCAAACAGTTCCCATCCAGTTTCCACCCCCAGTCTAATGGGTTAAGATTCTAATCCTGTCCCTTCCAGTCTTGTATTTGCAAGAATACCCTGTAGCTATGATATCTCGCTGCTTCAGATGTTGGGGGAAGACTCTTTGGATCCACAAACTTGAAACTCTTTGAGACCTTTTCCGTGAATTTCTCCACCCTCAAATTGTCAAGGCTATGACTGTGTTCACCTTTGAACAGATATAGCAAAGCTTTTTCACCAGCATGACCAATCTCATTCTTTGTTGCCTTGGATGGATGTTTGTCAAATACTGCAGCAATATTTCTGAACTCTTCAGATTTCTCATGAATTTTCAGAGCAACTCCTTTTCCAATACCAAAAACTTTTGAAGTTGTGTCACATCCCAAAATTGCATGCAGGAATAGAATATCTTTGCAAATACTCTCTCCCAGTGTTTCTTTAGTTTCTTGAATGTCCCACATGGAAGTTTTCTTTGACGTCGGTTTGGCCCTTGGTGAGAAATAGACTCTGAAGGAATCCATAGAAACATGATAACAGAGTAAGATGAGCAAATCTGTATCGTCTCCGACCAGTGTTGTTCTCGTTTCTGCCGACTGTTGGATGACGGTTTTAACTATGAGGAGATCTGCATCAGAAGTTGCATGGAACGTATCAATACCAGATTCCTTGAGATGGTCACTCAGCATGTTGATGAACTTCTGTTTGTTTTTGAAATTAGCTAGAAATGTTTTCTTCCTTCCTCTAAACATTGTGTCCTTGCTAAAGTGAACCTCAGTCCCAACATACCCCCCTACACGCCTCTGGTGAGTGTTGTCCTTTGTACTTGGGCCATCAACATACCCATCAAACACAACTATAGCTTTTCCAAATCTGCTTTCAACAAACTCTGTGTACACAAGACAAAGCTGACTATAGGTACAAGCCCTTGGCCATGGTAGCCACTGCAACAGACAACCCCCGTCAATCACAAACTTCATATCACCGACATCTGGTTCTTTGCATCCTGGTTTGACTTTCCCTCGAATTGCATCTGCTAGAGCAGGCTTGTCAGCTTCTCTGAGAAGATGTGGTGATTCAAAGAGCGAAGGAGGATACGTACACAGTTCAAATGTGAACAAAGTTCTCAACTCATCTTCAGAAACAGAACCCTTTGCTGCTGTTACAAGTCTCTGAAATAAAAGTTGGGCATAAAATTTGGCTGTTTCCCCTTCAATTTTCACCTCAGTGTTGTCACTCATAACAGTTATCTGATCTTTCTTCTTGAATGTGAATTCATGTGCAATCTGCCCTTTCATCTTGTCTAGAATCTTCATCCCAACCTCTTTAGCTGCATCAGCATTGCTGTTAACAGCAATCACTCCACTTGAAATGCTCTTCAACACCTCTATATCGAAGGGGTTTCTGTCGATGAGATATTCGGTGATGGCTTCTGTGTCCTTCCGATCTCTCTGCTGCCTCGCATTGCTGCTCTCCTTGTGCTGTTCACTTGTATTGTAAGTTTGTCCTGTCAGCTGTTGCATTGCTTCATTCATTTCCGAACAAGAGGGGCGGGAGAGTGACCAAACTAACCTTTGGACCTCAGTCATACCTCGTCCTCGGGTCAAACCACCAGCAGTCTTCATGCTTCTCATGAGAATTTGTTCCATGACCAAGTCTGTAGAAAGGCCCGCCCAGAAGCGATCACTGCGTCTCAAGACATGATGCCCTTGCATGAATAAATCATATGCTTCTGGATTAATCATTTGCAGATCTTGCATGTTCATCAGGTAAAAATACACTGACTTCAGATAGAGGTTATGGCCTGCAGCTGCAAAGTATGGCAACATGCGTTGAAGTGTTTTCAGATGGAGTAACCAGTCACCTGTTCTTTCTGCTCTAATGAATGTTCTGAGGATTTCTATCATTTCCATGTACTGCAGCCAAAGCTTTGCAGTTCTTCCTTTACTGACTGTTCTGCAGTGTTCCTCTAACTTCTCAGTAACTTTTGTCAGCAAAGGAGATGTACACCCCACTTCCAGGTTCATGTTCCCAGCTACAATCTCATCATAGACTAGTACAGCAGACAAAAGATCATTTTCAATATTCCCACCATCTACAGGTTTTGTTTCTGAGTGAGCTTCAAAATCTTGTGCATTCTGTGTGACTTCCTGTTCAGTATATCTAGTGTCATTTGATTCCTGGTCAGTGTTGTTATTGTCAGTGGGATCCGACTCATCATCAGTCTGTGTGTGCAGATCAATGTCAAATGCTTGAGATACAAGCAAAGAGTGTAAAGCCATGTCCACAAGTCCATGACCTCTTACTGCCCGTGAAAGGGCTTTCCCGGTCAGCATATGGGTGACTGCATTTTCAGAGTACACAAGTTCTAAGGTTTCACGTAGTCCGGTGTCAGACATAATTTGTCCAATGCAACCTAGAAAGCTCATTTCTACATGAAGACCTCCTAATCTCAAGATGAACTTGCGAAGATCACTTGTGTCTGGTTCAACAGAGATGATATTTGTGGCTTTCCACCACAGTGGCTGATCGAAGGTTAGTACTGGAGTGACGTTGTACTTCTTTGCCTGGTCTCTCACAAACAGCAATGTTGTGTAAATGCAACTTTCATCATTCGGGTTCAGGTCGATCATTGGCATGAAGTTTATGCAACTCTGACCAGGAAATGTGCCATTCTTGTGAATCATTTGCATAGTTCCATTCCACGAAGGCGTGAGTGGACGAAGCAGCCAAGCTGTCTTCCACAGTGTGTTTACATTTGCTGTTTTGTCATCACATTCAATTTGAGAGAGCATGCCATACTTCAGATTAGACAATTTCTTTGCACTGTAATAATGTATTTTGATTGTTCCAATAGCTTTGAGATCTTCGTCATTTGACTTTATAATTGGCACATGTCTGTGTACCTTGGATCCTGGAGTAACAGCTGCAATAATCCCCATCCCATGAAAAGTGCCATATCCGTCTATGGTCCTAATGTTATGGTCGACATTATCAGCAACAAATTGGATGAATTGGCCTGTTGTGTATCCTGGTATTTCGGTGTTGTTAGCAAGACTTGCACTGCGCTCAAACTTCTGTACATCAGCATAGGAACAGCTGAAACCGAGAGCATTTAGTGTATCAACCAAGTGTCTGGAAGTAAAAAGGTGATGACACTGAACCCCAAGAGCTAGTTGCAGGGGTGAGAGGAATTTCCTGGGTCTCACTGCCTGCATGATTGCTTGTCCTATTGCAGCTTGCTTGGTCATAGTGTTTTTTCCAACAAAGAGGGTTCTTAGAAGTAGTTGCAATGATTCTGGAACAAATGAAATTCCAATTTCTGGAGAATTGATTTCATTGGGTGATGGAAATACGTCTGTTGGGATGGATACATTTTTAATGTCACTTTTTAGCAATTTTGCAGCTGTCTCAATTATCTTGGCTTTCTCTTTTTCTGGATCATCACTTTTTGGAAGTGAGAAGAAATCATGGATAACTTTTGAAGCTGTTGCCCTGATAGTAATAATACTGGATTTTCCATCACTTTCAGAGATCACAATATTTTCTCCAAAATGTTCAGCAAGTCTTGCTTTCATGTGGGTGGGAGTGAATGGTTCCATATCTTCATCCAGAAAATTCTTCATTTTCTCAATTAGAGCACTCACTGTTAGAAGTTCCTCCTCATTTTGCTCTAGATATGCAATTACTTTCAGAAATGCAGATTCACGAACAGAATTCTTCTGTCTTCCCTTCCTATTCTTCACTAAATCATGAGATTCAAGTTCTTTTCCAGTCCTAAATTTGACGCTACAACTCTGATGGTAAATTGCATCTGAAGCATGCAAATCCCCTGAATATTCAATTCTTGATAGAACTGTGTTTCCCCATTCATCATTTCTTTCTTTGCACTTTTTATACACCTCATGCTGAAAATCTACAGTTCTAACCGGATAGGATTCTTTAAAAACTTTCAGTCTTTTTGTTTGACTAATTGATTTCCCACAGAACAAACAGTCCTCCCTAAATTTATATTCCAAACCATGTGATCTTAGGGTACGCTCTGGAACACTATCAATAGATTTTCTCTTTCTGGCAATTCGTTTTGGGTCTACATATGAGCGGCGGCATAATACATGTATTTGTTGTCCAGAATTGAATACAAAATGGTCATCACCTCTTTCATTAGCAGCTTTCAACAGTCCTATACATCCTTTGTCAGTCAGGGTAACTGAATCCTCATTTGATAACAGTTTTGAGCAGATACAACATTTGTCTTCCATTTTGCAACCTCATGGCAATGTCAACAAAGGGAGATAACTCTCATTTGAGTCATTTCCCCCTTTTGTTAAGTGTTAGTTACCTAAAATTCAAGTTCAAACCTCATAACTTCAAAACATTTAAAATTATTTTAAATACTTAGTGGGTTTTGGAAACTTTATTTAGACATTGTTGGGGGTGTGGAATAATGTTTTAAAGAATTTATTTTTTTTAAATGATAAATTAAAAATCATCAAAATTCACACTTTTCACCAAAAAAAACCCACTTAGCATCACAATTGAATGGAGGACTTTTTATATTTTATTTGTATAATCAATCTGATTGACTTTCACTCACATTTATTTCTGTACCATTTTTTTTGGAGGTTACAGGTTTTTTCCCTTTAATTTGACTGGACTAATACTATAACAGACCAGAAATATACCGGTTACTCATGTGCGTGACAGCATCGAATATAGATTTGAACATATATTTGTATACGGTCTGGTTCCAATGATAGGACAATATTGCATCGGATATTATATACAAGCGCAAAATCCAGACTCCGTCTCTTTGAAACTAATTAAGCAGAAGTTAACTTGATAAGTAAGCACATACTTTTCAACACTGACAGTATTATCAAAACATCAACCAATCAGTATCAACGAACTATGTTAGCATGTTCAATCAGCCAACAAGTCCTGCCTCAAGGTTAATGCTCGTGGCAAGATACATTACTGATGGAATTGGTTCCTCTATTGGTACTTCAGTAATTTGCTAAGTTAATGATGAACACGATATCTCTTGTGCCTGTAGGACATCATTAACTAACTAAGTTATGGTGTGTATAATTATTTCATTTACCTAAATGAATAGCAGGAGACACAGACTTCGCAGAGTAAAAATTGTGTTGAAGGTATGTTAACTGTGATATTCCTCGCCTCCACTTGTTGAAGGTATGTTAACAGTGATATTCTTCGCCTCCACTTGTTGAAGGTATGTTAACATTGATACTCCTCGCCTCCACTTGTTGAAGGTATGTTAACTGTGATATTCCTCGCCTCCACTTGTTGAAGGTATGTTAACATTGATACTCCTCGCCTCCACTTGTTGAAGGTATGTTAACATTGATATTCCTCGCCTCCACTTGTTGAAGGTATGTTGACTGTGATCTTCCCACCCTCCACTTGTTGGAATATAAACTGACACATTTTTCTCCTCTGAGAGTAAGCGACGATTTTACCTTGTAATCTCTTCTATTTTTCACGAATGAATACCACCAGCAATTCACGCGATTCATCAAAGCAATTTATGTGTCTGTTATAAGTGAAATCTCTCTGCATGACCTTTCCCATGGAACCAATGATGATATGTTTTTCAAGTCTGATTGAGCTCATTGCTTCATAGATGCCATAGTAATGTTGTTGGCTAGATATTAAACAGAAATCACATTCGTGTTATGTCGAACTAGATCAAATCCTTTAGTTACATCACATAACATACATAAATGTTCTTTTTGTCAAGTGACTCCCAAATCTGATGGTATATTCAATAAATTGATGTAATTTAGAATGTCCAGATTGAAATCGAGATTTTATTCAAATGAAAAGAAACCTGTTAACTAGTTTTATTCTATCTCATGCTATATGACCGAAACAATTGTTTTATGACGTCACAGACGATGAAATATTGGGACTTTTACCGCCATTACTAGTGTAAGAGTAAGTGATATGACAACTATGACACTTCTAACTTCTGACTTCACACTAACAACACATATTACACCCGATTATTGTTTCAAAATATATAATTGCATAGACAGCATGATTCCTAGTTGAGCAAATATGCTTGTATGTCGATGAACACGTAATCGTGTCTCGACCAATCAGATCGCTGCGAAAATATGCTAACAAAAAACTATTTTATAGACCATTATGGTCTCAAAAACATTTTTTGTTCAGCGGTGTATTCATGTAGTTAGACCCCGCAAATCCGGAGGATTTGGTTACATTTAAAATCATCTTGATATTTGTGGTTATCTGATTCCTAGGGTCATCTTAATTTTAGTCTGACTACTAGGCAATGAACTACATTTCGAGTGTACAGATGAATGTATTATCATTTCTGCATCCTTGATCCCTTATTTGTAGATCCTTTGCTATCCCCACACAGTTTTCTGCAACGAACAATTTACCATTACTCGGCTCAAGAGGCGCCCATCTGTCTGTGTCCAGGAAGACAGTTCCATCTCCCCAGATGTGTTGCTCGCTTTTCTCATCGTATCTGAGATCAATCCACGATAATTCTGAAATGACATTTCAATAATGTCTTTTTTTTATTTATTCCCATTGATAGTTTACATGATATACATTTGATCAAGACGTTTACATGTGAATATGCTTATGATGATCATTTATTTAAGAAACAATGTTAGCTCTTCCCCGTTTTGTATCAAAGTATCATAGTTAAAGCACGAGGACGTTAGTTATTGTAATATTATTGTTCTTGTTAACTTATTCATTATTTTTACACGAAAATAGAAAATAGACATGGCTGGTTAAAAAAACGTTAGACTTTCGAAACATTCACGTCAATATATCAATATATGTTGAATCACGTGACTAATATTCCAAAAGGAATTATGGGAAGAGAGCTTGATCAAGTCTAAGCCTGGTGGCGGAACGTACATTTGCCTAAATCAATTGTTTGCTGCTATATAAAAGTTTTGTTCATTTCCCCACCGCTAATTTTGGCCGACTGCAGCATTTGCAAACCATGGAAAGGAGTACACACTGTGTTGCTTGCGATCTATGAGTGCAGTAGGCTGAAGCGAATCGACATTACATTACCATGGGCACACTTGATTACGAGGGGGAGGCGTGGAACAGCGGGAACGTCATTCAATTGTAACGTTACCAAACAACTATACCTTTATTGTCTAATAAAGTTTTTTTTTCGATTGTTCTAACCGTTAGGCATCTTATACAACAACAATATTCATGCATTGTGAATATGTATTGCGTTTAGGTGAACTTTGTGTATGTGTTGCGTTTTGGTGTTGTGTTTATATATCGTGAATACGTGTTGCATTTCGGTAAACTGTATGTACGCCTTGAGTCTGGGTGTTGTGTTTATCTATTGTGTAGATATGCTGTGTTTGGGTGTTCTGTTTACGTAATGTGTTTTCGTTTTGGTGTAGAATTTTGTGTGTTGAGTTTTTATTATTGTGTTTATATGTTGTGTTCACGTATTGTACCAGTCTGATACAAAATCGACCTTGTTCCGAGGAATAAAATTTGCAAAATAATATATCTACCGGGATACGAACAGGTTCTGTAGATTCCTCGTCACAAGGTCTGAGAACATCCCGTATAGGCGTGTGTTCCGAACCAGTTTAGCGCAGCCAAAGCCCAGTCAAATAGCTGACCAATCACATCATAGTATTTAGCATTGTTGGGCATCTTTTGATTGGCTACATGAATTGCGCTCGAACACGCGAGTCTACGGGCTGTTTTCAGACGGTTTGGCGTGGAACCTACGACTGATATGAGTTCGTATCCCCGTAGATGCACTATTTTGCAATTTGTATTCCACGGAAAACCGTCGATTTTAATCAGACTGCGTATTGTACTTGACTTTCATGTTCAAAGCTGTGATTATATGTTGTTTGTGTTTGTATGATTTTTTTGCAATTATGCGTTCTGTGAACATTTTCAAGGCGCATGTGTTTTTATTTGTGTTGAGTTTGTGTGTTATGTTATGTATTATGTTTATGTTTAAGTGTTTACTTGTGTATATGTGTATTGTTTTTCTGTGTTTGTTTGCTTGTTGTGTAGTGTTGTGTTGTGTTGTGTTCTTGTTTTTGTGTTTTCATGTGTAATGTTTGTTCATTGTGTTTAGTTTATGTGCTGTGTCCATGTGGTATGTGGATGTGCTGTGTTTACGTGTTAAGTTTGTGTGTTTTGATTTGTGGCTACATGTTGTGTGTTTGTTTTCTTTGCTGTTGTTCTAATATATATTCCTGTTGCACAGCACTATTTCATAGATATTTTAATGCAAGTTTAGGAAAAATCAAACTGGCAACAACATGTGACTTTCAGCAGGTGTACCAAGAGAAGGGAATTAGTTTGTGTTGTATTCCTAACGTTTCAAAACTGTGGTAAAGTAATACGTTTCAGCAATCCATATTTGCGGTAAATGTGGTAATATGTTTGCATATTTTCTTGCTACATACATTTGAAATTCGTGATAAATTATAATTTCTTCACATCAAATGATAGTTTTTTCTTAAAAACGCATTCTTAGTTTAAAAGAGTTATCATTTTTTACCTTTGTGAGTATCCATTAAAGTTGAATAGGAAATTCCATAACGTTTGGTTATTAATAAAATGTAAGTTCATTCGTTTCTTTATTCAAATAAACAGGTCATATTAGATATGTTGCCAAATCTACAATGTGTGTATCACTGAACAATCGTATTTGATTATGCTAAAACAATAATAAATTGATAACAGACAAAACAAATCGGTTAAAAAGCATAATTTGCCGTTCACAGTATTATTGTTACTGTCGATATTATCAGATGGTAACCGTTGTTGGTAAAGGTCAGAATATCCTACTTCAGAAACTAACATACTCATTCACTCATTGCTACATTGTAAATTATATACATTTCCTATCAAGTGGCTGCAACTATATTTTATAACGTTTCATGAAGAGAAACTACATAATCTTACCATGACCGACCTCTTGACGTTTGAGTTGTTGGAGTATATTCCAGTCGAACCCGTTATTGAATTGTGCAAGCGCACCGCCATCTCGGGCACAGTGTTTCTTGGCAGCATGAACAGATTTACGTATTGTGCAGTACTTATAGGCGTTCTTCGACCCTTTCAATTTCTTGTATCCTTTTGGCATCTCTGTAATTAACATGTCTTCTTACATGTTTGAGATGATGAATGCATTGCATTGCAGAAACTAGATGACGAGATAATTCAACTAAATATAATGTAATCCACACTGCATTAATCTTATATGTAGCACATGTATGCATCATATGAACCTCAGACACTAAAAGAGGCATGTAATAAATAAAGTGACAATATACAATTGATATAATTTACAGTAGACAGGATGAGTATTGATTTGCAGAATCTGGTACATCAATATCGGGTACTTCATAAAAAAACATATGCTTATCTAAGCCTTTAACATATCAGCGCAGTATGGTTTTCATCATTCATGGACTCATGAAATGTTGGTTTTGTCTGTTTTGTCTAGAAGTTAGCTTGAATGGATTATGTAACAATTAGAGAAGTGGGCTGTGTGTAGCAGTAATAACAATAATAATAATAATGAGACCCAGGTCACAGATAATTTTGTCTCAACCGAAATTCGAACCCGGACCTTTTGCGCGAGGGGCCAGCATCCTTACCACTACACCACAGTGAACTCCGTACCCGATCTACGTATTTGATTCCCTTTCTTCCTCGAACAAACCAGTTTCTTCATCCTGCTGTACACAATCCTTGATCCAGTTGGACAATGTGTCATTGAACTGTTTCCAAGAACGGTTGACTAGTGGAATAAAATCATATAAAATAACAACACAACCATGATATATTCTCGTTACACATTTAATATTTTACATTTAGCTATACTATAACTATATGAAACGTAAATGTTGTTTTTCCAAAAATATCATTTTTTTATTACTCAATGATTATTTGGGAAACGTGTAGAATATATGTTTATGCCGAATATCAAAAGGACGAACACGAAGATCAAAAGGACGAACACGTTTATTTCAGGGCAAGATCGGATGAAACTGATACGGTTTTATTTATTGACAGCATGAAAAATGTCAACACCGTGGGAAAAACTGAAGGTGACTTGAAACTCATTATTGTTATGAGCTGTGTTTTTTTTATTATTATTATTTGCACCGACCTTGTTAATAGCTTTCAGCACAAACGGCTGACAGTCCTTACTGAGAACTCGGCAGGCGCAGTTTTTGAGCCCAATCGGTCCAGCTCGAATCCAAATTTCAAATTTTAACATTGGAAAAAAATTCAAAATGACTTAGAGACTTGCAACTCTTTTTGGAAGATGCCCACTGACCATGCGAGCAAAATAGTAAATCATGGCGGGGTCGTACATCACAAATTTTAGAACCCCATATACTTTTGTAGAAACACCATTTCGAAGATATTTGCATCCAAGAGATTTATTTGTAGCTGAAGCATTGGGATATAACACGATTGGTATTTTTTGAGCGAACTCCTAATACTTTTTTTCACAAATTTACCTTTCAAAGTTTGGTCACTTTGAACATGTTACCAAATTTAAAGGCCAATTTCTGAACCATCCGTACTGATAATTGCATGATATTTTTCGGACTACAAGACTAAATCATAGTGTACAAGAATCAATAATCAAAACGATCGCGGAAAACCATTTACCGTCGTGAGAAAGAGTACGAAATGACTGATAATAATGTATCCGATATTTAACATGGGGAAAATTTTCAACAAGAGAATTAGTGAACACAGCTCACTCATATACCCCTGCTTTTAACATTGGTCAAAGAGAAATGTTTGAAAATAGCAAAAGGACATCAATGTTTAAACTTGTGTATGAACAGACCATTATATATAAGTATTATTAAAGCAGAGTAAGTATTACACTTGTAAGCTTGTTTTAGAAGTAAAAGTTGAAAAATTAGAAAAATAAATATGCAAATGAGGGTATGAAACATACAAATATGCAAATGAGGGTATGAAATATAAAACTGACAGATGTACACATCAGTGGTCTCGTAACATTTTAAACAATTATTGAGTGGAACAAAAAGTGTGAATGGTTAAGTCGAAAACGGAGAAAATGTGCATAAATTATGCAAATGAGGGTATGACACATACAAAAGGCAAATGTACACATCATGGTGATTGTACATATCAAGTTTCGTAAAATTTGAGTAACTGGTTTCAGAATTATGAGCGGAACAAAAACCGGACGGACGGACGGACGGACGGAAGGACGGACGTGCTGACCGCGCTGACCGCTATATACCCCCAACTACTTCGTAACGGGGGTATTATTAATTTTCTGTTAAATTTGGGTCTTAATGATGATAGAGACATAGGAGAGATTTGCAACTTGTTTTAAAAGGTTCTCAATAACTAAAACATTAAATTAAAATACAAAGTGAAATCATGGGTCACGTGGTTTCGGCGCTACAATTGATTTTTAGCATATTCTCACACTCATCTCCTTTCCTTGATGTTTTTGTTTACTTCAGAGGCTGCACTAGATAAAGTACTTCACAAGTTTTCATAAAATGATAAGAAATCATGAATTAAGTAAATATTCATTGTAAGATTCATAAAAATGGCTGAATCCTGTCGCTTGCGACTATATTTAAAACATATTTCCATTCAGCTGCGGAAGTGAGATAGCCTGAAAACATTTAGCCCAAGGTTTTGGACAGCAGTATTTTCCTGAATGTCAGAAAACAAGACAAAACTAAAAAAAATAAACCAGAAATCTTTCCTGTTTTTTGTCTTTGTAGATATTTGATGGGAAAGCAATATCCTGTAAATATTTTGGTCGACATAACTTTCACCATTCAAGAGATGTACTGGGTGCTAGACGGAAGGAACTTAAATCACAAGGGAAAGGCAGCAGACCCAAAGAATCTCAGCCATTGCCAGCCGATGAAGTTTCCATTATTTACGAGCGGGGATTGTTGAGCAGTGGAACGTGACATTTGCTCACTATTACAATATTACAATACATGTATATAGAACTTGCTGTCAAGTGTTGCACATTAAGTTATATTTTTTATTGAATATATATAAACGAAAAATACTGAACTACAGCACCTCATATATGTACGATCGCTTCTAGCCCTGTGGTGATATTACAGTATCCTGCAAAGCATTATGTATTATATTTAATTTTCATTTGGACTTTGAACGTCAGATTAGATAGGAAATAGATTGTGTTAGTCGGACCATTTTACGAACGCTTCTCTTTAAAAGGGTTAATGAAATAATGTATTTTTCTAATTGCAGAATCACCAAAACTTTATCATGAACTCAATGTGGCTTAACAACACACTGCATTGTGGGCTCAGAAGCCGAAAAGAACACACTGACATAACATGGGGAGACGTGAATTTCTTAAGTCATCCACGGGATAGACATTTCTACAATATACATAGAGGGCTACGAAAACTACGGCTGAGATAAAGTGGGACGCCAAGTCTAAGTCTAAGATGTGTGCGGTCTCAGGTAATGTATACCCACTATAATTATGGATAGAAAAGCAAGTATTTTCATCACAATATAAGTTGTAATTAGATTGAAACTTCAACCATACTGATATTATTGTTATAACATCGATAAATATAGCTTGTTTGAACTATCAAGTTGATAGGATAAAACAGAATGGAACAACATAATTACGTCTGTTTTAAACCATCGTTAACAAAAATGTGTCTTTATTTTCAGGAGACAAACGGTGTCCGGTTGAGGCCTTATTAAACTATTTAACTTTCAATTTAATTTATACATCTTTTATACCCAAACAGAACTTATAAAAATGAAGTTGGTGGTCTACTCAATCTTTTCTTCTCCGATTACTTTCTGTAATAATGCAAATGAAAGTGTATGAGTATATCGGGAGTGAGGGGAGGCAAAACCATTTAGAACTGAACTTGAACAGTGGATAGACAAGTTTACTTTTCAACTTTGACATTTCTAGAATTACATTTAAACTTAATTTGAGAACGGAAAGTTAAGTTTGACAAGATTAAAATGTTAGTTTTGCATCCTTGGACTTGTCTTTTCGAGAGTAGTATGCTTGAGAATGACATGTTACATTTTACAATTTACAAATCTCCATGTCATTTTTGCCAGACATCCCGTTCAATAAGAAAGATGATTGTAGATGAATTAGTTCCGGCAACCAATGAAATATATTTGCTTTCTGTTCTAGCTTAAACTCACAAGTACAACAGTAATGCATAGCAACCGTGGCATTGCGAGCCTTTCTACCTGAACACCAGCAGCCATGCTATAAGTGAAAACTCTTGAAATCAAACTCACTTCACGTCACCTTCCCTATTGCAATTTGCAACTGATTTCAGCAAATGGATTTGTGTTAAAACGCGCCCAAAAAAGCAAATGTTTTAGTTTCGCTACATGTGGTTTCGTCAGCTTACGGAAGTCGAAAATAGTGATTGAGAATGATGCCATACGATATAGATAGACCGTAGAAGTAGCATTCGGTTTAATCGTTTGTGATCATTCCCTGTGTCAGTTAATCCTTGCAAAATGATGGCATATGACCACTTCCTGGATATGTCATCACTTCCGAAGAACGTGACGTCACTTTTTCCCGTGTCATAAATATAGGATAGCACATTAAGTAACACAAGTCAATCAATCAATCTTTATTCAATACTGAAAGGCCACAGGCCTATAGTACATTTTACAAAAATACAAAATACAAAATATATGGCAATCATGTCGACAATCATAACTAACATTTGGATTTCCTAATGTTCATGGCATGGTACACAAACATTGCAAGATTTTTTATAACATCATACTTATTACATTTCATTAAGGATAAAAATTTCTCCAACGAGGGATGAACATAATAAAATTCCTTAAGGTATTGTCTTCTGATTTTACAATATAACGGACACACGAGCAAGAAATGATATTCATTTTCTATTACATTTGTAGAACATGATTTACATAATCTATCGTCTCTTTTCATATTAAAATATCTGCCCTTTTCAATCAATAAATCGTGAGATGAACATCGGAAACGTGATAAACTTACTCTAAATTTCTTAATGGTAATACATGATAAATAGTACTCAGTGTAAATATATGGCTTAAAACCCAAATAAGTGTCACATTTTGAAGAAAGTGTAAGTTTACTGAGCCAGTTTTGTTGGTATATATCCTTTAGTCTTCGCGTAAAATCACTTATAAACTTCGAAAGGACACTCAACAGTTTGTTCATACCACACATGATTAAAACCAGTTTTATATAACAGCTCTTTAATATCCGATACCCAGTTTTTGTGTCCATGACCGTCATGTAGAATCATCATTTCATAACATATTTTTGGTAAACGATAAGAGGGCATACTTAGGAGTCTCAGCCAGTATTTAACAACTTTCACCTGGGAGTTTGTGATGAGCGGATATCTCCCGCATTCCCCATATATCATTACGTTTGGTGTGCTCATTTTCACCCCAAGAAACTTTTTACATGCCAATAGATGAATTCTCTCTATTTGGTCAAAATATGTGTACCCCCATATTTCAGATCCATACAATAAAATTGGACTAATCTTGACATCAAATATTCTAAAAAAGGAAGCTAAATTGAGGTCTCCAAGTACTTTTAAATTTTTCAATATACCTATTAATATTTTTTGTGCTTGGATAGACGCGTACTTCGCATGGGTTGACCAAGAGAGATTATACGTAAAATATACACCTAGGTACTTATATGAGGTGGTCGATTCAAGAAGGTTACCTTTAAAATACCATTTTTCATGTCTAGATAATTTCACCCCTTTCTTGAATGTAATTACTTTCGTTTTACTCATATTCACATTAAGGTGCGTCTGTTCACAATAGGTTTCTAATTCGTTGATTTGCTTCTGTAGGCCTACAATAGTGCTTGAAATAAGAGCTATGTCGTCTGCGAATAGCAGTGGGAAAATTTGAAATACATCTGGATGTAGCTGGATGCCATTTCTGCAATTGTTTTCTATTTGTAAAGCAAGTTCATTTATAAAGAATGAGAACAAAAAGGGACTAAGTACACAGCCTTGTCTGACGCCGATTTGTACATAAAAAGATGCAGAGATTTCATTTCTATTCCTAACGGTAGCTTTCACATTTTCATAGATGCTATTTAATAGTTTTGACATTTTACTACTCAATCCCTCTGCATTAAATAGATGCCATCGTTTGTGTCTTTTTACAGAATCAAAAGCTTTGGAAAAATCAACAAACAAAGCGTAAAATTTACCTCCTTTTGAATTAAGATATCTTTGTACAACACTCTGTAGTATGAACATATTATCAATTGTGGTATATCCCTGTCTAAAGCCTGCCTGGGATTCGCTTATTTTCTCCATGGTATCGCCCCAGAATATCAGTCTTTTATTTATAATCGCAGTAAATACCTTGCTAAATATACTTAACAAAGTTATACCTCTATAGTTCTCCATAATATTCAAGTTTCCTTGCTTGTGAAGGGGAACTATAAGTCCAGCCGACCACGCTTGAGGAAAAGTACCTTTTTCCAATATTAAATTGAATACAAGCTCAAGATATGGTAACATCAAATCAGCGGAATACTTTAAAAACTCCGGTATTATGTTATCAATGCCTGGAGATTTATTGAGTTTGAGATTATCTATGCTCTCTAGTATTTCTTCTCTTGTAATCGGTGAATCAAGGATCTCTCGAGTAAGATCATCTGTTACAGAATGAGATGAATTCTCGAAATTATCGTTATCGCCTGTTCTTTCGTCATCAACTTCAAACAGAGTTTTAAAGTGCTCAAACCATTCACTGATGGGTATATTGTTTTGTTCAGTCTTTCTATTATTTAAACATTTTAATTCATACCAAAACTTTTTGGAGTTATCTATATTTCGTTCAATAATATCTTGCTTGCGTTTATAATACTCGGTTCGTTTCTTTTTGCAAACAGAAATGTATTTATTTCTTGCAATATTGTACTGCTCTAATGACTGTTTGTCCTTTTGTTTTCGGAATTTGTTCAATAATTTACACCTGTCGGACTTAAGCTTTTTGCATTCATCATCATGCCAATTATTAACATTATGTTTCATATTTTTGCATGTCTTTTTCATATCTGATCCCGCGAGGAATAGAGCCTCTGTTATTCAATACTGAAAGGCCACAGGCCTATAGTACATTTTACAAAAATACAAAATACAAAATATATGGCAATCATGTCGACAATCATAACTAACATTTGGATTTCCTAATGTTCATGGCATGGTACACAAACATTGCAAGATTTTTTATAACATCATACTTATTACATTTCATTAAGGATAAAAATTTCTCCAACGAGGGATGAACATAATAAAATTCCTTAAGGTATTGTCTTCTGATTTTACAATATAACGGACACACGAGCAAGAAATGATATTCATTTTCTATTACATTTGTAGAACATGATTTACATAATCTATCGTCTCTTTTCATATTAAAATATCTGCCCTTTTCAATCAATAAATCGTGAGATGAACATCGGAAACGTGATAAACTTACTCTAAATTTCTTAATGGTAATACATGATAAATAGTACTCAGTGTAAATATATGGCTTAAAACCCAAATAAGTGTCACATTTTGAAGAAAGTGTAAGTTTACTGAGCCAGTTTTGTTGGTATATATCCTTTAGTCTTCGCGTAAAATCACTTATAAACTTCGAAAGGACACTCAACAGTTTGTTCATACCACACATGATTAAAACCAGTTTTATATAACAGCTCTTTAATATCCGATACCCAGTTTTTGTGTCCATGACCGTCATGTAGAATCATCATTTCATAACATATTTTTGGTAAACGATAAGAGGGCATACTTAGGAGTCTCAGCCAGTATTTAACAACTTTCACCTGGGAGTTTGTGATGAGCGGATATCTCCCGCATTCCCCATATATCATTACGTTTGGTGTGCTCATTTTCACCCCAAGAAACTTTTTACATGCCAATAGATGAATTCTCTCTATTTGGTCAAAATATGTGTACCCCCATATTTCAGATCCATACAATAAAATTGGACTAATCTTGACATCAAATATTCTAAAAAAGGAAGCTAAATTGAGGTCTCCAAGTACTTTTAAATTTTTCAATATACCTATTAATATTTTTTGTGCTTGGATAGACGCGTACTTCGCATGGGTTGACCAAGAGAGATTATACGTAAAATATACACCTAGGTACTTATATGAGGTGGTCGATTCAAGAAGGTTACCTTTAAAATACCATTTTTCATGTCTAGATAATTTCACCCCTTTCTTGAATGTAATTACTTTCGTTTTACTCATATTCACATTAAGGTGCGTCTGTTCACAATAGGTTTCTAATTCGTTGATTTGCTTCTGTAGGCCTACAATAGTGCTTGAAATAAGAGCTATGTCGTCTGCGAATAGCAGTGGGAAAATTTGAAATACATCTGGATGTAGCTGGATGCCATTTCTGCAATTGTTTTCTATTTGTAAAGCAAGTTCATTTATAAAGAATGAGAACAAAAAGGGACTAAGTACACAGCCTTGTCTGACGCCGATTTGTACATAAAAAGATGCAGAGATTTCATTTCTATTCCTAACGGTAGCTTTCACATTTTCATAGATGCTATTTAATAGTTTTGACATTTTACTACTCAATCCCTCTGCATTAAATAGATGCCATAGTTTGTGTCTTTTTACAGAATCAAAAGCTTTGGAAAAATCAACAAACAAAGCGTAAAATTTACCTCCTTTTGAATTAAGATATCTTTGTACAACACTCTGTAGTATGAACATATTATCAATTGTGGTATATCCCTGTCTAAAGCCTGCCTGTGATTCGCTTATTTTCTCCATGGTATCGCCCCAGAATATCAGTCTTTTATTTATAATCGCAGTAAATACCTTGCTAAATATACTTAACAAAGTTATACCTCTATAGTTCTCCATAATATTCAAGTTTCCTTGCTTGTGAAGGGGAACTATAAGTCCAGCCGACCACGCTTGAGGAAAAGTACCTTTTTCCAATATTAAATTGAATACAAGCTCAAGATATGGTAACATCAAATCAGCGGAATACTTTAAAAACTCCGGTATTATGTTATCAATGCCTGGAGATTTATTGAGTTTGAGATTATCTATGCTCTCTAGTATTTCTTCTCTTGTAATCGGTGAATCAAGGATCTCTCGAGTAAGATCATCTGTTACAGAATGAGATGAATTCTCGAAATTATCGTTATCGCCTGTTCTTTCGTCATCAACTTCAAACAGAGTTTTAAAGTGCTCAAACCATTCACTGATGGGTATATTGTTTTGTTCAGTCTTTCTATTATTTAAACATTTTAATTCATACCAAAACTTTTTGGAGTTATCTATATTTCGTTCAATAATATCTTGCTTGCGTTTATAATACTCGGTTCGTTTCTTTTTGCAAACAGAAATGTATTTATTTCTTGCAATATTGTACTGCTCTAATGACTGTTTGTCCTTTTGTTTTCGGAATTTGTTCAATAATTTACACCTGTCGGACTTAAGCTTTTTGCATTCATCATCATGCCAATTATTAACATTATGTTTCATATTTTTGCATGTCTTTTTCATATCTGATCCCGCGAGGAATAGAGCCTCTGTTATTCAATACTGAAAGGCCACAGGCCTATAGTACATTTTACAAAAATACAAAATACAAAATATATGGCAATCATGTCGACAATCATAACTAACATTTGGATTTCCTAATGTTCATGGCATGGTACACAAACATTGCAAGATTTTTTATAACATCATACTTATTACATTTCATTAAGGATAAAAATTTCTCCAACGAGGGATGAACATAATAAAATTCCTTAAGGTATTGTCTTCTGATTTTACAATATAACGGACACACGAGCAAGAAATGATATTCATTTTCTATTACATTTGTAGAACATGATTTACATAATCTATCGTCTCTTTTCATATTAAAATATCTGCCCTTTTCAATCAATAAATCGTGAGATGAACATCGGAAACGTGATAAACTTACTCTAAATTTCTTAATGGTAATACATGATAAATAGTACTCAGTGTAAATATATGGCTTAAAACCCAAATAAGTGTCACATTTTGAAGAAAGTGTAAGTTTACTGAGCCAGTTTTGTTGGTATATATCCTTTAGTCTTCGCGTAAAATCACTTATAAACTTCGAAAGGACACTCAACAGTTTGTTCATACCACACATGATTAAAACCAGTTTTATATAACAGCTCTTTAATATCCGATACCCAGTTTTTGTGTCCATGACCGTCATGTAGAATCATCATTTCATAACATATTTTTGGTAAACGATAAGAGGGCATACTTAGGAGTCTCAGCCAGTATTTAACAACTTTCACCTGGGAGTTTGTGATGAGCGGATATCTCCCGCATTCCCCATATATCATTACGTTTGGTGTGCTCATTTTCACCCCAAGAAACTTTTTACATGCCAATAGATGAATTCTCTCTATTTGGTCAAAATATGTGTACCCCCATATTTCAGATCCATACAATAAAATTGGACTAATCTTGACATCAAATATTCTAAAAAAGGAAGCTAAATTGAGGTCTCCAAGTACTTTTAAATTTTTCAATATACCTATTAATATTTTTTGTGCTTGGATAGACGCGTACTTCGCATGGGTTGACCAAGAGAGATTATACGTAAAATATACACCTAGGTACTTATATGAGGTGGTCGATTCAAGAAGGTTACCTTTAAAATACCATTTTTCATGTCTAGATAATTTCACCCCTTTCTTGAATGTAATTACTTTCGTTTTACTCATATTCACATTAAGGTGCGTCTGTTCACAATAGGTTTCTAATTCGTTGATTTGCTTCTGTAGACCTACAATAGTGCTTGAAATAAGAGCTATGTCGTCTGCGAATAGCAGTGGGAAAATTTGAAATACATCTGGATGTAGCTGGATGCCATTTCTGCAATTGTTTTCTATTTGTAAAGCAAGTTCATTTATAAAGAATGAGAACAAAAAGGGACTAAGTACACAGCCTTGTCTGACGCCGATTTGTACATAAAAAGATGCAGAGATTTCATTTCTATTCCTAACGGTAGCTTTCACATTTTCATAGATGCTATTTAATAGTTTTGACATTTTACTACTCAATCCCTCTGCATTAAATAGATGCCATAGTTTGTGTCTTTTTACAGAATCAAAAGCTTTGGAAAAATCAACAAACAAAGCGTAAAATTTACCTCCTTTTGAATTAAGATATCTTTGTACAACACTCTGTAGTATGAACATATTATCAATTGTGGTATATCCCTGTCTAAAGCCTGCCTGTGATTCGCTTATTTTCTCCATGGTATCGCCCCAGAATATCAGTCTTTTATTTATAATCGCAGTAAATACCTTGCTAAATATACTTAACAAAGTTATACCTCTATAGTTCTCCATAATATTCAAGTTTCCTTGCTTGTGAAGGGGAACTATAAGTCCAGCCGACCACGCTTGAGGAAAAGTACCTTTTTCCAATATTAAATTGAATACAAGCTCAAGATATGGTAACATCAAATCAGCGGAATACTTTAAAAACTCCGGTATTATGTTATCAATGCCTGGAGATTTATTGAGTTTGAGATTATCTATGCTCTCTAGTATTTCTTCTCTTGTAATCGGTGAATCAAGGATCTCTCGAGTAAGATCATCTGTTACAGAATGAGATGAATTCTCGAAATTATCGTTATCGCCTGTTCTTTCGTCATCAACTTCAAACAGAGTTTTAAAGTGCTCAAACCATTCACTGATGGGTATATTGTTTTGTTCAGTCTTTCTATTATTTAAACATTTTAATTCATACCAAAACTTTTTGGAGTTATCTATATTTCGTTCAATAATAATCTTGCTTGCGTTTATAATACTCGGTTCGTTTCTTTTTGCAAACAGAAATGTATTTATTTCTTGCAATATTGTACTGCTCTAATGACTGTTTCTCCTTTTGTTTTCGGAATTTGTTCAATAATTTACACCTGTCGGACTTAAGCTTTTTGCATTCATCATCATGCCAATTATTAACATTATGTTTCATATTTTTGCATGTCTTTTTCATATCTGATCCCGCGAGGAATAGAGCCTCTGTAAGAAAGTCTATACTAGTGTCGATACATGTTAATGCACAGTCAACAGACTTATCTAATATTTCCTGTACTGGATCAGACAATATATTTTGCCGAAACGTTTCTAACTTATCATCGTCCCAAACAAACTTGAATCTACTACTACAATCAGTGTTATCTATCGAGTCTTCCCGTACATAAGGTGATCGTAGTTTAAGAGTGATAGTCACTATTGGCGTTTGACGCCTTTCAAACGATTTGGGATATGAATGACACGAATTCGATAGCTTTGCATTTTCAGCAAAGCCTTTGCCTACACACGTCGACTATTCTTTTGCTTGCTATCCCCTCACACTTGTATTACAGTTCCCTTATTCCTTTGTAAAATGTAAGCTTGGATTCTATTTTATTATGATTCATGATAAAATGCAAATTCCGATGCTAATATCTACAGAATCAAAATAACAACCGTTGACTAAATTGGGGGTTTCGGTTAATATATATATATATAGAGCGAGTGAATTTATTAATTTGCTGTTTTAAATGTTTAATATACAACCTTAAATAGCAGCGCTTGAATTTCATATAAACATGCATTATTGTGGTGATATTCTGTAACAAAGATCAATTAACGTTTGATGCTGTGTGGCCTTATATTAATAGCCATAAAGAAAAACCAAGATATACGGATAGTCAACTGTACAACTTCTAAAATGTTCCTCAAAGAAATCAATAGCCATCAACAGATACTATATATCCTAGGTAGTGTCACTGTCTGACAATAAAATAAGCATGAATTCAGTTTCATGTTATACCTGAACTAGCAATTTAAAGAGTTACCTTAATGTGTCTGACCACCCTGTTGTCCAGTTCATTGTGTGGAAGATTTCCAACATCGCAAGTTAGTTTCACAGGAGTATATGCGTACATCTCACACTTACAGGTAGTAAAACACACATCCTTGCACAAAACTATACCAATAGGATCAACCCCAGGGAGATGAGGTGTTCCAGTGGCAGGATGAAGTAGGAGACCAGGGATGAACAATAACAAGGTCATCTTTCATAGAAACAGCTTCAATCTTCACGTTCTCTGTAATACTTCTAGTTTCCCAATGTGAGGTTAACCCGCCCGTGTAACAATACTAATCCAACTAAAGAGACCAATTTTCCAGTCTTCATTACCTTGTGTATAATTTAATCTTTACACTGTGTTATCTTGGTTCATAAACATATAGCCAGTATTCACTGTATCTGTCTGAAGTGTTCTTATACCTTGTTTATGTATGAAGACAAACGTTGAAGAGATAAAACGTTACAAATTGCTACCATAGACAATAAGCACCAGTCTTTTTTGTTGATCATCTTCTCTAATTCGTTTAGCATATACGAGTACTTACAGATTCATTTTCATATCCTTATCATAATAAAATTGGCAGAGACTTTGGAGATATATTACTTTGAAAAAGATAATGTATATCATACCATTGGTGATTATTGACTATTCTTCTACATGACAAAAATGAACGAGCCAATCATCATTCGTAAGGAAGAACTTCCGGTTTGGAGATAACACTTTTAGCTATGCTATTACATATGTTAGGTTTCTAGAGGCACAATAGATATTACCAGTATTAGTGATTCCAGACGTGAATCGTAAAAACCTATTGTTCGTTTGGGAGTATTCCTTTTTATCATGTGTACCAATGTTGTGCCTCGTGACTAAAGTAAAGGCTGTACAAATTTGCATGATACTTTTAGGGGTGATAGCCTGTAACCCGTTCTGAGGCAGAACGGAGCAATACAGCAGCTGGTGACGGAAGATCTCTTGCTAGTGCCCTCTGTAGATTTATTTGCTGTGCTGGTGGAAAACTTGAATGAATCAGAGGTTACAAAACTGCGAGAGGAAGCTATGGACAATACAGTCTGGAAACTGGCTGAGGAAGTGTAGATGAGAATAAAGAGTGCACGTTGTCCTCACGGGTTGATGTCACCATTTGTTTCAGACCAAGCACACCATACATTCTTTTGGAATGGAGAATACCTGAACAGAAAATTATCAGTTCCATGATCCAAAACAGTATGTTACTGTTTTAAGAAAAAATTAAGATAAAGGATATTAACGAAGATAATATGTGTATTGTTTTATGAATGGGGTTTGTGTTTCTAATTGTAGCCAACTATAGGTTTGAGATTTTCTGTCTAACGAAAGTTGATTATTTATAAAGATTTGAATATGTTCGCTATGTACATGTTCTCTATGTATATGCTCTCTATGTATATGCTCTCTATGTATATGTTCTCTATGTATATGGTCTCTATGTATATGGTATCTATGTATATTGTCTCTATGTTTATGTTCTCTATGTATATGTTCTCTATATGCTTCAGATGTGAGGCCATGTCTTCAACCTTGTGCGCTTGCGCCTTTTAGGTATGGGCTCGTGTCGACTAACTGGAGGATTCTAAATTTTCATAAATTCAGACTTCGAACTTTAAGCTTTATGCTTTCGGCCGATTGGATTAAACAAGGTCATATCACCAGTATAAATTCTCATAAACCCATGATTAACAGCTGCAAAGGATAACCTTCACAATCTGACGTTTATACAAAATAATCTGCGGTACTACTTCATCACTGTAGTATTGCACAATTATGACACTGCTATCACATGCTCTTTTTTAATTGAACTTTCTAAAAACCTTACAAAGTGACTTCTAGTTGTACAGCAATGTTAGGACCAAAAATTAAATACGTTAATCACATTTCCTGTTCATTTACTGATTAGAAATCGCTTAAATTGCAAAGTTATAATTTATAAGAAATAGATTTAATAATATGGTTGTTCAGTGGCTTATAAACAGTTTGAAAGTTCAAGTTTAACTGTAGTATAAATGCTGTCGACAAGCTTCGGCATTTATACCAGTTTAACTTGCACCTTTCAAACCGTTTATAAGCCAGTGAACAAACACATTACGAAATCTATTTCTTAAACATAGTTATAATTATATTCAAATATAATTCGATATATTATTCTCCTAGTGATTCTTTTATTACTGATTGAACTCACAATAGAATAGGAAACTTTGAATGTGACAATGTTCAGAGCAATACAGTGTGCATCCAACATTGAATGCGCTAATAATCTGGTTTATGTGTGAGGAGATAACTAACAGGAAATAGATCTGTCTTGCTGTTGCCAGGCCATGTCTCAAACTGTGGCTTGCGGAAATTGGGATGTGGTTATAATATAACTTTACCCATTCATTCAGGAAATTGAAGTGACGTTTCGACATTGCAACCTGCTTTGGTAGCAATACTCAATAACATGTCATTACAAAATGATGCATGGTAGCATTCAATTATTGATTCAAGAGCATAACAAAGTGTGCTATGTCGAAGTACTGGCCACTCTTGTTTTTGTAAACAGGTGGGAGCAGAACCGTCAACAAGACGTGATTTATTGGGCTGACGTATGTTTCAACACTACCAAATGCGTTTGACCCAACTTCCAAACGCAAGGCATAACTCTTGCCAGTCTTCATAAGTGGCTGATTTAAGCCTTGCAGTATTTCCCTCGCTTTGTTGTGCCAAGATAGTGGATCGCTGCATCTGAAATGCATAGTAGGCCCGGATTTCTTAGCACATAGGTCTTAAGGAAATACTGCAAAGCCTAGCTCAGTCAGTAATGGAGATTGGCAAGAGTTATGCCTTGCATTTGGAACTGCGTTTGACCATGAACAGATTTCCCTAATCAACGGCATCCGTACGTCCTGTTCCATCATTCTCAACATCTCATGAACCGTTGCATCCACTGTCTCCACATATGGTGACAGTCTCAATTAGAGCATAGTAACAAGTTCCATATTATCAAGTGTTGAGCGATGAACCGGGTTTCGAATCCCGCCAGCGGCACAGTAGCTTTGTTCTACTACAATACGCTCTATAGAATGTTTGGTCTAATTCTTCAGATACTTTCATCACCCTCTGACTCCTGTTAACGTGGCATCTAATGAACCACTGCATTCAATGTCTCCACATGTGATGATGAGAATACATGCGGACATACACCAGTACTGATACGTGTCTGTCTAATATATCACAGGAGGAATGTCATCAATGCAAATCTCTTGACAAGTTGACAGTTTGACGCTTCATGGTCACTGCAAATCTTTTACTTTTCCGTTTTAGGTTATATGAAGACACTAGCCCAAACGACAAAAACAGTTAACACTAACCGTCTTCAACGACGGGGACATTTCAACGTTAGTGGCTAACAAGTTGTTGATACACATTCTAACCAACTACTAGTAAGATTATTGTTCTGTGTTCAGACGCTTAAAAGAAGAACGACTTTCACGACAGAAGACCTTGTGATCTTGACCTTGATGTATTCGATTTTGTGAGAAACTGAACCATGGCCATACTTTGTTTTATTGATCGGTGATAGGCCTTCGTCATAATTAAAAACAGATGACCCTAATATGCCACCATAAATATGCCACCGTAGCTTCGATATTTGACATGCTTATTTATGTTTTATTAAAACAATAATTATAAGTCATAATTATTTTCAAGCTGATCAAAGACGTTAAATATAGATCTACATGATAAGATCTAATCTTTCTTTAGAAAAAAACCTTTCATTTAAACTGCTTATTCAGAGAATAATGAAACCCGGAAGTATTGTGCTCTCAGAGCACTCTTGTTGGAGATTTGCAGATGTCAAGATTTGCATGAAGGTTTGGGCCTGATTGTCACACACTTTGTCGATAATGACGTCACCTATGTCATTGGCCTAGTTGCTGTTGTTTGATGGGAGAAAGTCTTCAGTTTTCAGTGCATTCCTGCCAGATGGACGATGGCTATATGAAAGCTGTAGCACTAACTTACACACGCTGCAATTACAGATATAATAAGCAGCCGCGTTTTTAGTTGGCTATAACTTTTGTCCTAGAAGGTTTTGAGAACTCATATACATAACATATACATCTTAATTATACCCCTGGGGAATTTGTTACATGTTCACATTCAAGGTCAAAGGTCAAGGTCACGAGTTCTGAAATCGCTTAATCAGGCCCTTACTTGATATATATCAACTATGGAGAAAGACCGAGATTTGAAAAGGTTTTCCCTAAAATATGTCAAGGTCAAATAAGGTCAAGGTCACAGCGAGGTCACAACTTAAGCATGCATTTGCGAACATGCCTTATTTCAACTATTAACACTTTGAATCATTACTTGATTGTTATACACAATGAAAAATGATCATTGACTGTGTGACCTTGAAGATCGAAGGTCAAGGTCACGAGATATGGTCATGGTGACCAGTTCTGAAATCACTTAATAACTTTTTTCCAAGAAGGTATTAACACCTCATATACATAACTTCTTTCTTCTAAACCTGGTGAATGATTTTGACATGTTCACATTTAAGGTCACGAGTTCTGAAATCACTACAACAATCCTTGTAAACACGATAACTTCATTTTTTTATGCTGTCAGCCTCTTACTTGGTACATATCAACTATGGAGAAAGGTCAAGATTTGAAAACGTTTTTCCTAAAATCTGCAGTCAAAGGTCAAGGTCACAGCGAGGTCACAACTTAAGCATGCTATTGTGAATATGCCTTATGTTAACTATGAACACTTCGAGTCATTGCATAATTGTTATACACAATGAAAAGTTATCATTGATGGTGTGACCTTGAAGGTCAAAGATCAAGATCATGAGATATTAGTTAAGGCAATGTTAATCCTTTGATCCAATTTTGAAATCAGAAATAGGTTTTAAGAACAAACTTGTGAAAAGTGACACAAGTGATGATTCAACCTGTTAGAATAACTTGAATAATGAACACATTTTTATCCCAAAACAAATCCATTTTATTTATGCTGACGAGAAGGCGGAACAGGGAAAGGCGGGACCCAAAGTTTCGGGGCTGCTCTGCTTTTGCGGTGTCAAACACTCATCTAGTTTTTAAAAACTTTAAGTTCAGGTTTCAGAGAGTTTTAGAGACTATTGCTAGTTAAGCAAGTTATTTTCTCTGTTTCTGGCCAAGATGTCATAGCACGATGGTACCAGTTTGGCCAGTACTGCTTCATCCTCGGACTTCAGCCTTGTTTCAGTTATAATAAACATGTCTCAAGTATACTGGACAAAATAATAAGTATTACTATAGGTGGGATTCATAACCGGGCTGATTGCAGGGCAGAGAATGCGTTTTCATTTTGAATCAAACGGTTATTCTCATTAACATCCCGAGCATGGAGCAGCTGTGTAGTTTTAAGAATGTTCTGAGCATACATTTGTTTGTGTGCCCTTGTAGCATCACAGGTTCCGTTTAACAGTCAACAGAAGATAGCCGTGAACCTCCCATACTTCGGCTAGAAGGGTATTCCTTTGCCTCAATTGGTAGAGTGGATGTCCCGTGTTCGACCCATGTGACACTAAACGTGGGGCACGAACGTTTGAGCATGAACGACAACAATGCTGACCTCAGGTCTTCAATGTCTGCTCCACCATCGAGTCGATCGACGCTGTCACTCATGTCATCGTCATTATAGTCAACGTCAACATCAGTCACCGCTGCAACTACTTGCTCTTCTATAAATATGCCACAACTGACGTTCAATTAGTTCTCGATGTTTAACCCTCAGTCTTCCCTTTAATCCATTTACATTGTATCGCCTCAGTCGGATTTATCTGGGGGCAGGACCCGTGACAACTATCATTGGACCTTTGTCCAGGAATGACAACGATTATTAGCAATAGTCTATAGTCTATATATTGCCTATTCGTTCAATTATACTTTATTAATAACAACATAATGTTGCTAGCCATGTTATGGTATATATAATCACAAAAACATTAACGTCGACATGTTATCAATACACTTCGCATAAATATACACTTGTAGTTGTATATATACAGAGTAGTTGTATACGTACGCCCATGTACCACACATTTAGAAATAAAACCTCCATTCCGTGTATCGCCATGACACAGATAAAACGATTCATCAAACAAGTGAATATGTGGAATTTTCCTAATTCTTATAATCTCTTGGACCAAGGAATCAAAACATCAATATATGTCTACTCGTAATATTTATCAGGAAGCATGCTCTGTAGTTTATCGAGGATGTTTTATTAGGTTTTCCCATCCTGTTCTTGAAACGAAAAAAGTTGCTTTACCATGAAACATAACAGCCAACAATAAAAGTCAGAAGATTTTGAAACACATAAAACACACATGCACACTCACTAAACACACCGAGTTTTGTTGGTCTGACACATATGGTTTGTGAAACGGAAACTAGGCTTAAGGATTCAGTCCTGATTCATCGTTATCGTATGTTTTGTGTTTTAAATCGGCTCTTTCGGTGGTATTCCTTTAATGACTGGCTCGATTTAGCCGAAAAATTTGCTATTGCAAGTCCACAGTGAGGGCTACTAGACAATAACGTTTGGTTGCGTTTGTTCCAAGCCGTTTCGGCTTAATCCTATCAACATTCTATCTAGAAAAAAATAAACAGGCAAATAACATTATCTATGGCATATTGCCATGGCAGCGAAAAGGTAAATCATGCCGAAATCTAGGATTACGTGACTAAACCGCCAGTTTGATATGAGTACTGTTATTATCACTTTCTGACCATGCCCATCTTTTAAATCTTCTCCTCTGAAGATGCTTGCCTTGGAGAGCTGAACTTTAATCATTTGGTAGATCATACATGGTAGTATCTGAGTAGTAAAGGGATATGCGCAACAATGACAGTCTGTTCACGAGCGAGCACTCCTTATTTTCTATAAATCACACTTTGATCCAAAATAACACTTATTTTTAATTAGCAAAGTTCAAAATGATTTTTATAAGTTCACTTCAAGAACACATCTTGAACATTGTTAAACAGCGATTAATACATCTTGGGAAGTATATTCTTGGGTAGCATGACTTGGGTAGTAATGAGTGATTAAGGATTTAATAAAGACTCCTGTGTCATTGTTCACTGTGTTTTAAACTTTTCCCACTTGGCGGAGAATATAGTAGACTCTGACTGTTTGTTGCTGGTCAGTATCCTCGTAACTCTCCATTTCTTAAAACATAACTGGCCTTCGAATAGAATGGAGAGTTATTCGGGCATTAACCTATACTTAAACAATAATGTCTTGTAAACCATGCTCTTTTACACAGTTTTATAACTCATGTGACATTCAGAAGGTTCAATTTTGCATTGTGCAGATGACGATGTTTATTTCTTGCTAAACTCTCATTTAAACTGTGGTGTAAGCTAGAAGGATTACATTTCTTAAGAAACAAGTAATGCCAAAGAAAATCGTTAAATAATCTAATGTCTTGATTTCACATTGCAACGAGAAAATGTACATATATTTTCTTAAAGGCTAATGCTCACTTGTCAGATATGTCAGATATTAGAATCTGCTTATCGATCGACTGTTGATAAACGTGTATATACATGTATGATGGGATCGATCATGTTACGAGCTTTGTAACTGAAACGTTGTGTTTGGAGATTTCACTGCATCTTCATAAGGCGTGTGCATTCAGTTCTAAAATTTAATACAGACAGTTATTTCCAATCATGGAGTCTATTAATGAATTGTAAGATTTGCTTAATTTCATTTTAGTTATGTCATATATGGTTCTCGTGTAGATCACTGTACCAAACTAGTTGGTAAATACTAAAAAAACATTACCTTTAACTTCATATTCATCAAGATGCTTAGGCCTAAATGGTATCGTCGCCTACTGCTATAGGTAATGTAAAGGTTAATCACCCTTACAAGGTAGTTATTGAATTTCTAGATAACTACCACATTGAGGGTGATTAACCGGCTTAAACCTAGTGGGCAAATTGATTTTTATACATAAGATGGCATGGGTTTTATTTCGTGCACTTTAAAGTGTGAAAGAATGAAACGAAAGAAATGGAGAAACGTTATTCCATGCTGATAATTGAAACCTTTTTGTATGTGAATTATAATTTGTATATCTTTTGCAAAAGAATTGCAATAAAAGCATGTAGTTTTCAGATTGTAAATGCTAACATCGATGTTTGTTGCAGGTCTACGCACCTACTTGGGAAATGATGAGGATCAGAAAGCAGTCAGCTCTATTCTTGAAGGCAGTTCTACACTGAGGACACGATTTGCAGATACGACTTCAGCACCAGTTGCAATTTGAGAGCGTTTTGATGTACATTTATCAACTGATGCACATACAGATCATGTAGGCACTGGATGTTGTACAAGTTGTAGCTACAAATTGTACTGCGTAAATGAGCTTCCAAACACTTTTTAGAGAGAGATTATAGTATTTAATAATAATAATGAAGATACTTATATGCCGCCAAATCCACAACACTAAGGGCCGTGCTCAAAGCACTACACGCCTTATTACCCTGGTATAAGGACCATCATTCCTTTTTCATTCTAAACTCCTCTTGGAGAATACAACCTGAGCTACCAATTAAGGAGAAATGGGACGAAGAAATCGAACGCACTTACGGTAACATTTTGCGACAACAATTTATTGTTGTGAATAAGTCTCACAATATATGCATTACATCGTTTGAGGGATAAATTTATCAATAAACTAACGGGAAACGCTTAAATTTACCGTCTTTCTAACGGCCATTTTACGACATGCCGCATGCCGTTACCGTCACCTATATTCGCGGTAAATATGTTACTACGTGTGTTATTTCATTTACAAACATATCTTCCGTAGGTGATGGATATAAATCGCCTTGTATAATTAACTGATAGTTGTTCTAACATCAAGCATTCTTTGATTGATAGTATATTCAATAATAATTACACGATAGGCCGTCAAAGTTACACTTGAATTGATCAAAACTGCCGTGACGTCAGGCTTTTACGTTTATGTAGGTACTTTAAAAAATGACTTTCAAGTGATGAAAAACATTCTGTGACCCCCTATTTTTATTTCTGAATTCGTTTTTTTATTCAACTGCGCACATTATTTTAGCAATATCTAAAATATATGTGTCACTGAAAATAATAATAAATAATTAAAATGCCGTTTTTATTTAAAAACTGCTTAATTCTATGTCATTTCCCTTAACATTTATTTTGAAAATATAAACTTGCTATGTATCCGCCTTTGTGATAACTTTAAATCTGAAAGGATTCTGAGTTTAATCGTTGAACGCGCGCACTTTATTTAAGTAGGTGAAATCGGTCAAAAATAGCGTAATTTGCTGACAGGGGTGTTACTATTGATACTGATAACACATTAAATAATTCGGTGACCCCGAATTTTCTTACATTTCTGGACCAAAGACATGAAAAACTTGCTATTTTGAAAAAATAAACGAATTCTAAAATATTTCGTTTCATCGTCCAATCTCTCCTTAAGAAGCTTATCTGTCACATTGCCTTCACTTCCAAACCAGGTACTCAATTGTACTGCTGAGTGAACAGAGGCATATTTCGAATAAATTTCCTTGCCCAAGTTGACACCACGAGCCTCTCAACTCATGTCTCAGTGTGGGGCTTCAAACCTCTCAGTGTTTATCCAGCAATGAGGCGGGTTACCCACCCATCCAGCGAGCCACGCCCGTTGTTGCTGAACATCACTGGTAGTGGTCGACTCAGCTATACACAGGACCTCGTGCCACTACCATATTTACCTGTAATGTCATGTCAAGGTTAATACTTTATCAAACAATATATGCTCGTACCAAACGACATCTGATGTTGTGTTGTTTTATCTATAATCCTCTAACATGTAGGTTATGATTAATGAGTAAGGCAAGTGTAAATATTAAGTAAGACAAGTGTAATCATCTGATAGCAAACGTCCAATCGACGAGTAAATGAGGACGATAGTTGACCCAGTTCTTTTCCAGAATAAAGTGTTTGCATGCTAAGAGAAATATAAGTGTAAGTCGCTGGCAGCCGGATATCGATGAAGTGGAAAATCAATTATTTCATTAGCTATTGTCCGATCTCATATATCCCAGGATCAGTAACCGTTAAAGGAATTTAAAAGACCAATTATATGCTGTTAACTCATTTATGAGAGAGTATTGAAGGTGCACCATCCGTTTCCACAGATGGCGAAATAGTGTTTTTGATTTACAAGCAAAACATCGAACACGTGTCTCTTTGACAGTCATACACACATGTTTACTGTCATACATAATTATGCAAATGAAAACACTCACCCAAATGACAAATTACCCAATAAACTATGTTACCATGTCAGTAAATCAGTAAACAATGACATTCTTGATGTTCGTGCTCGTGACCAGACTCATTAGTGATCTACAAGAAATCGACGGTGGTTTCAAGACACCATACTCGAAACTGTAGTTTGGATGATTGTCGTCTTCATGTCTTACTCAATTAATCGATGAGATATGGACCTCACATAGATATCAGATGAAATGGTATCCTGAAAACTTTTAACTGATTTTACACACATTTTTAAATTATGTTTATTATGATTGAATTATCTGATACTGACGAAGGTATATAATACACATCGCCTCCAGTTTGTTGGCAGAAAACCTGACACTTTTTGTTCTTCTGAGGAAAAACATTATCAGTTGCACCCTGACATTTCTTCTGATTGTTTACAAAGGAAATACCACCAGCAATTCACAAGAATTATCAAAGCAATTTATTGGTTTGTAATAGACTCATCTCTGCGTCACCTTTCCCATCGATGGTATTTTTTCTGACGTATGATTGGAACACGCTGCTTCTGGCGAGTTACTTTAACTTGAAATGTGAAACCGAACTCAAATCTTTCATCATATATTAATGTTCTATCCTTAAGGCTATTTTTTATGCAATGCAAATACTATAAAGGTTATATTCAGAAAACAATGGATTTTTTTAATTTATTACCTACGGGGGCAATCATATCGGGGTTCATATTTGTCATACGATGCCCAAGAGCAACATATCACTTTGTCATTGTGACGTCATAAACAATGCTATGACGTCACGTTTCGTCAAGACGTTTTGTTCTAAATGCGCGACGGTTGGTCGCCAGCCTATGGTTGAAAGTAGATTTTAGCGTGTTTTCATTAATTACACGACTTCGGTAAAAAACATAATATTATATTCGTGTCTATGCTATACTATGTTTACGACACTCGTGCCTGAATATCGGTATGCACTCGTGTCGTAAACATAGTATGACATAGACACTCATATAATATCCTCTATAGATGTACATAGTGCATAGTTGACATTCAAAGATCTTATCCAAAAGGCAGGTCCATGAAATATCAGCATGGCTAACTATGCTTCTGTACCTTAAAGTGTATTGAATATCAACAACTAATGACATACTAATCTAGTGAAGAAGACAAATATTTTATGGAGGATCGACTTCTTTATTAACAATAGCGACGTTTCGGTATAATCTAGCATTATTTTTATTTCATCAGTTATCATCATAATATCCTTAATAGCTTTGACTATCAGCGAACCCACCATGTTTATTTACAGTTGTATGAAATCCGGACACGTCTCACATCCAGTGGGACGTGTGTCAGAGGCTTTCCAATGTCAAATGCAAACAAAGTGTAAACATCATCAAAATGTTATGAGCAGTTTGCAATATATTGATAATAATAATGAGGATACTTATATCGCGCTGCACTCAACAACACAAAGGGCCATGCTCAAAGCGCTACATACATTATTACCCTGGTGTAAGGACCAACATCGTTCCTTTTTTTCATTCTCAACTCCCTTTGGAGTATGCAACCTGGGCTGCCAATTAAGGCGCTCGAAGGTTATCTGTCACATTGCCTGCACTTCCAAACCAGGTACTCAATTGTAGCCAACACACTTACTGTACGCTGACCTTGCCCTTCCCCTTCGTGTTGACATCATGCTGAGTCGACAACGTTACGTATTATCAGACTGTCCCACGTACTGTAGGCCACGAACACAGTTAACACGGGTCGATTGTTTTCGACTCCGAATTAAACCTTGGTACTGTTGCCTTATTCTTTCTGTTGATTGTATTTAAAACTTGGAACTGAACTAACGTGCAAAGGAAACGTCACCTTACCAAAATGTAACATGAAACACACTTTTTAACTAGATGTACATGATTTACACATACAATTTACACACGTGACCCTATCAATTATCGTGTCGATCAATGGTAACAGAGCCATGCATGTTTCTTTAAGTTTTATATCAGTCGATTTATGTAAAGATGGTCATGTTTATCAGAGATTACCTAACCCACAATCCTCCTGGGGTGTAAATACAATGTAATCCGCTATCAACAGCTGAACAATACCACAGGATGTCATCCATCTCCCTCAGTGGCCTCGAGTCCATCCAAGAAAGTATCTTCTCAGTGGGAGTGCAGGTCGGATTTGAAAGAAACACAAACCTGACCGCTGTTTTCCCCAACTTCCTGATCAGAATGATCCATGATATGGAGAAAACAAAATGTCATGCATAAATAAATCTAATGCATTATTTCTTCGTTGTGAAATACTTCTTTTTTTACATATTAAATCACTATTATTTACTGAAATACTCCTAAATGTTTTGAAAGCTAATAATACATTGCAAGCATTTTAAAGAACTGTCATACAGTTTAATTTGGTTTACTTGTGATATGCTCTCAATTTCAATAAGTTTTTGAAAGGCGAGTAAATGTTCTCACTTACAACTAACTTTCACCACTAAGGAAAATGTAAACGTTGATACGATAAGTGTAAACGTTAAGTATGACAAGTAAAAATATTAAGTATGACAAGTGTTAATGTTAAGCACGACAAGTGTAAATGTAAGGTAAGACAGGTGTAAATGTTACGTATGACAAGTGTAAATATTAAGTATGACAAGTGTTAATGTAAAGTAAAACAAGTGTAAATGTTAGGTAAGACACGTGTAAATGTCAGGTAAGACAAGTGTAATTATCAGGTACTACAAATGTAAATGTCATGTAAGACAAGTGTAAATGTTAGGTAAGACAAGTGTTACTGTTAGGTAAGACAAGTGTTACTGTTAAGTATGACAAGTGTTAATGTTAAGCACGACAAGTGTAAATGTAAGATAAGACAGGTGTAAATGTTACGTATGACAAGTGTAAATATTAAGTATGACAGGTGTTAATGTAAAGTAAAACAAGTGTAAATGTTAGGTAAGACACGTGTAAATGTCAGGTAAGACAAGTGTAATTATCAGGTACTACAAATGTAAATGTCAAGTAAGACAAGTGTAAATGTTAGGTAAGACAAGTGTTACTGTTAGGTAAGACAAGTGTTACTGTTAAGTATGACAAGTGTTACTGTTAAGTATGACAAGTGTTACTGGTAATTATGACAAGTGTAAATATTAAGTATGACAAATGGTAATGATAAGTAAGGCAAGTATAAATTTCTAGTACAACAAGTGTAAATTTCAAGTAAGACAAGTGTAAATGTAAGACAAGTGTAAATGTCAAGTAAGAAAAGTGTAAATATAAGGTACATTTGAGTCAAGTGTAAATGTCATGTATGACAAGTGTAAATGTCAAGTACGACAAGTGTAAATGTCAAGTAAGACAAGTGTAAATGTCAAGTAAGACAAGTGTAAATGTCAAGTAAGACAAGTGTATAAGTCAAGTACGATATGAAATAAATGGCTTCGTTCTATCTGTGCAATGAATAGTAACTCAGAAATAGAATCTAACCAATCACTGTAATATTTAAGTATGTTATACTGCTATGATGACTGTATTGTGTTGGATTTGGAATTTCAGTCTTGAATGTGTCCCATGGGATCACCCCAATTTAGCAGAATCAATATTTCCAATAAAGATAAATAGTATTTGTTTATCGTTGGTATCCTAAAACGAAATTATTTTGATTTTACATACAAATTACATGTACAAGGACTTGATGCTTTATTGTATGAATTTCATGATGAACCATCTATATGTGTTTAGTCACATACATGACATTTGAATATGAGTAGAGGAATTGTTTTACCCTCTGTAACGCCAACATTAATTCAGTTGTCCTTTCACCGCAGAAGAAACTGAATGAGAAAATGAAGAGTTTTAAACAGTATGTATGGCAACATTACCAAGTTCTACAAAATTAAAAAATAAAATATCAAGCAATTGCACAGATGACGCAGTATTCTACAGGCAAATTGTATTTTAGATAAAAGGCAATTTTTCTCAGAAGTTTTACATCTTTGGGTGAGAAGACAACTAGTAGTAGTATTGTCAACTGAGCAAAACTATGTTTTTGCACTTTTCTCTGATCCAAGACATTTGATGTCAAACATGTTATTATTACCCACTTGGTACTTCGTAAAGGGGTTTCATAACAAACTGTTATGACACATATGTGTAATAACACCTTCAAGTAATTTGATTGGCTAACGATGAACTTTGACACTGCCTGGACTACTTTATTCATTCATAAAACGAACGTGAATTTATTCATGAAATTACAAGCATTTTACGACAACACTTATAATTAATATTTATCTCATTGTTCAGTTAATTCAGAAACTCGTACTCACCGCAATGATTGATTTTAATGAATAATAAACAAATACACCAGGACAAGAGCAGAGCTAATAAGCACAACGTTTAGAATGCAGCAAGAGTTTTTGCTCTCAATCTTACGGTTGGGAATGACCTAGCACCAAACGCTCAGTATCTCGGTGAAAATATTGTGTCAAACATAACCGAAAGGAAAGCCATTTTTACGGCGATGTTCATCTAAAACTTACATGTAATGAGGTTGTTTTAGCTTGTTTACACATTTCGACGACAAGAAACATGCGAATGGCGGCCGCCATGACATGACGTCATTCAAACGACGGATAACTCTTATCTCATGTCCTCAAGCAGGGAGATGTTATATTACGTACGCTTCCTTCAGCATGACTAGTGCAACTTGTTTTGCCATACCAAACATCACGGATTATAGAATGGTTTGATTTAAAAGCGTTATTTAAAAGCGTGCCATGTGGTGGCACGTGGTCCTGTGCATAGCTCAGTCGACCGCTATCAGTTAGGTTCAGCAACAACGGGCGTGGCTCGCTGGATGGGTGGGTTACCCGCCTCATTGCTGAATTAAAACTGAGAGTTTGAAGGTTGATTCCCTGCCCCACACTGAGACATGAGTTGAGAGGCTCGTGGTGTCACCTTGTGCAAGGGACTTTATTCGAAATGTGCCTCTGTTCACTCAGCGGTAAAATTGAGTACCTGGTTTGGAAGTGCAGGCAATGTGACAGATAACTTTGGAGCGCCGTAATTGGCAGCCCAGGTTGCATACTCCAAAGGGAGTTGAGAATGAAAAAAGGAACGATGTTGGTCCTTACACCAGGGTAATAATGTATGTAGCGCTTTGAGCATGCATGAACTTATAGATGCTGTGACAGGATTGATATTACTCAGCTGTTCCGTTCCTTTATAGGGACAACAGAAATATATTTTAAAACACTATAAATGGTATGAAATACATGTTGGTAATAAATAGGATACATAACTCGTTCCCCTTTCATATCAAATTTATGCCCCTCGTGAAATAATGAATGAAATATGTATAATTGATCAAGGTATGAACGAAAGGTCTGGCATTTTTCCTGTTTCTTGTAAATGTAAGAAATTAATAGATGAGAAAAAATTGATCTTTGCAAACAGCTACATGAGGATACATCAAGATACGGAGAGATTATGTGATTGGACTCTGCGTTGGGGATGGACTGTAGGTGGGCGACTATCAATTAATGTAAGTCAATGTAATACATACAAACTCTTATGTTCTTGAGAGGTTACGTCTAATATGCTTTACTAGATGATACCCGCATTGCCATATTACATTTTAAAGTGGCGTGATGACGTTATATAGTATAAACCAAAAAGGACAAAGTGTTGCATTTTATCACTTTAGCATGAGTTACTGAGTTGAATTTAGAATCAAAGGTATTCAGCTTTCAAAAGAGCTGTTGTATTACAAGCATCTCCTAACGGATAATTCTGATTCAGTTTCAATGTGTTTATTTCAAAACGTGGATTTTAATACCACGTTATTTCGCCAAAGAGGAAATTAAAGTGACATTTATCCGTGAAAAAAAGGTATGAATTCGCCTATGGTTCATTTGAAATATAATCCGCAATAAATTTATTTTAATTTAAAATCAAGAGCAAAAGAAACATCACCATAAGAAAATACAAGATAGTTTAATTCACGAGTGATAAGTACGCCTGGAACAGAGTAACATGATGTCTCTAAATAAATTGAATTTTAATAATATTATCTGTTCATATTTCTGCAAAAAAAACATGCATTTTAAGAAACCTGATTTTGGAATCTCGTTAAGTAGACGAGATAGGAGACTCCAAAATAGGTTTGGCTTTTTTTATGACGTCATACAGTAATGATACGTCAACAAAGTTAAGTACAGGAATGTTGATGGCAACAACATCTTTATTTAATTAAATTTATACATTTTATAAAATTTTAACTTAAATACCAATCATTCTGACCAATATCTATTTTCGAAAAAAGCATTTTAATATCACCCCAAATGAACTTGGAAAGACATAACAAAAAGTAATGTACTCTGGTGTATGAAACTGCAAGAAACTCGTTACAAACATGTGCTTATCAAATGCATTAAAAAATCAACTTTCTCGATCTCCTTCAGCAGTATTTTTAAGGATTCTTATTGTTATTGGCGTGTTTATTGTTGATTTTCTTTCACGGATTTTGTGAACATGATTCAGTCAAAACGGCTTAGGCAAATGCGACCAAATTATACAAGCCGATAGCCCTTAATGTGGAATACAGGTGCAAAGCTTGTGGGCCCATTCGACTCCCAGCCATTACAGCTGAAGTTCGAATCTAAATGTCAATTTTTAAAATGGGAACATTTTCAAAATACACTTTAATTTTGTTTAAAAGACCCGCATTAATCATGCGAACAAAAACGTAAATCATGACGTAAGTCACGTCGTTTAGCCGCCATTTTGATTTTAGACTCATTTTTAAATTGTCAGACCTAATGTACCTTTGACAATCTTCTCCTCAAGTTACTTGCATCTAAGGACTAAACCTTGCATATGTATGCAGCTAAATTGATAACTTTTCAGGACAGTGTACAGAAAAATCAAGGTTAGAGCGAAGGCAGAGAAATCAATTTGAAGATTTTTTTTTTTTAAAAAAAACAACCAAAAAACAAACAAAACATTCTGCTCGTAGAGTCTCGAAACCTTTTTCAAAAGATTCGCACTCTCAGGGCACACAAAAAGACAACTATGTCGAAATCGTAGGTTTGGCGGTTAAGGCGCAATATTGACTTTTTTGCACCTTGTAAATTTTCCCAAAATGTTTTACAAATTTCCCCCCAATGCACCTTTAAGACCCATTTCAAACTTCCTGACGGTGATGCCATTGGTTTAGACTTAATCATTTTATCGTCGCTTGCGACTATATTAAACAATTATTGACTTCAAGTGAGGTTGATCCAATGATTTATCGACCCTGGACACGTGATATTCACTTATATTGACGATAGTGGCGAATCTTTATTTGGAAGTTTATTTCTTTGATGTTGTATCGTTTTACCGTCGCCTGCCATATTGTTGATACGAAAGGGACTTAACTCTAATTCAGCATGGTCACAGAGACGAAGCGATGCCTATCGGTTGATTTACAGTACTACACGCGAAGTACGGAGTTCAAGACCGGGATCTTCAAGAGGTATTTTTAGCCACCGGAAGTGTCCGGATTGTTGTATCAACCTCTCGCGCATCTCACAGGTTGACATCGCTTGGCGTCAGTGCTGTCATGTGACCTAGTAGACCAATCAGAATGACGGAAATAATCCATTCATATAATAATTGTTTTTATTCCGGTGAAAATGGGCCGACGTTTCTTTATCTCGTCAATGTATCTCTATTGCAAAACATAATGTCAGCTGGAGGCATTTAGGCTTCTCAGTACTCATGTGTCAACGTGTTCACATAGTTTGTATTTAAATAAAAGAAGTTAATTGGCGCTTTTGTCTCTGATTTTGCATAATAATAAATTCTTTGTTTCGAAACTATGTTCAACTTATATAACAAAAGATTCTGACCAAATTTGACTAATATTAACCTGAACTCTATGCACTAAATCATAGAAATAACATGTTTGGCTCTGCAGCTTATCAAATGCATTAAAAAATCAACTTTCTCCATCTCCTGCAGCAGTATTTTTAAGGATTCAGCACTTTGGGGCAGACTCCTTATTGTTATTGGCGTGTTCTTTCACGTGGTCCCTTTTGAGAATAATAAAAACACTTGAAGTCACTGTTTTAGTCAGGTCACTAGTATGACAGTGAAGTGATGTAAACCCCTATGTGTATCTCAGAAGATCGGACAAATCAAGTTATTTTGGACGAGAAATTCTGTCATCGACAGTCACCAACATACATCACCCCTGATAATTTTTATTCGGAAATTTAAGTGCTTAACATTAGTCTTGTTATGGAAATATGAATCAATGATTGACTGAAAAAGAAATAGAATAATAAAATGAAATGTTTTAATAAGTATGTATTGACAAAATGACCAAGAGTACAACATTAAAGAATAATATCAAGCACTTGCACAGATGGCGCAGTTTTATACAGGTAAGTTATGTTTAATATAAAAGGAAATATTTCTGAGATGTTTCCAATCTTTTGTTGTGAATAATTGATTGAATTTCGATCTGGTAGGTTAAACAGTATTTTAAAATGCAGAATGCACACTAATAGTTATTGTAAATAAAATGGACACACCAGCAAGATATAATACTCATCTTGTATTAGATGAAAGAAATTCTACTTATCACATTTAATATAGTCTCCATTTAGAATATGAAATCGACAAAACTTGATCTTGAGTTTGTGACTAATCTTTCATTGTCATAATACACATAAAAGATATTTGTCACCATATAGGCTCCTGTTTCTGTTTCTTGTAAAAGTAAGACTAAAATCGCTGAATAAATTGATAGTTTGCAAACAACTTCATAACGATAAATTAAGAATGAGAGAGACTATGTGATTGGACTGTATAAATGCAATTAAACGTAATACAAACGTATATGCTCTTATATTCCTGACATATTTAATCTTATATTCGTTACTTGATGATACACACATTACTGTATTACATTTGTGCTGTGATGACGTTATGTAATATAAACCGAAAAGAACTAGATGTTGCATGTTTATCAGTTTAGCATGATTTAGCTACTGACTACTGAGTTTACTAGTTTCTGCAAATGCACAAGATTGATATGCCCTAACAATCAAATCGTTATTTGTATATAGTTAAAAACACTAATGAAAACACAGGTATGTATGACAAAATAGAAGATTATGAATAAGATATTATGCATATATTTCTCACCATATCCCGATGATTTTGAAGAGCGCCATCCGTCCATCTGACCTTCCCACGTCTGGTCTGTCCCGGGCTGTAACTTTACACAGGTTGAAGAATTTACAAACAATGGCATATTTCAGACATGTACCTTGTTACGTTTTTTGCTTGTAACTAATGAATGTAGTAAATGTAAGTGAGGGTAGGGATCCCTTTTTTGGCCGTATTTGCAAACCGGCTGAAATATCTCAAAGATATCGTAATGATTTTGAGTGTACATATGAAACAGATGATGAACTACATGATTTGAATTAGTTTCAGAAATTAACCAATTCTATTTTATCTTCTTTACTTTTTCAAGAAGTGTTTCACAAATGTATGAAACAGAGATTTTGATATGTATTGATGGTTGCGCACAGAACTTGGATTAATCCCTGAATCGGTTGGAGAAAATATATGTAGATGAAAGCTGGGTATCTAAAGCGATTATATAAAATATCAGAGAAAAGTAATAATGATTAGAATATACGACCGTCCACTTTATATGTATATCTGTACTGAGACCTTAGCATATACAATCATTCCAATTTTTATTTGAGTTCCATATTGTGAGACTAAACATTAAATGAAGATGATTAATCAATAATTGGTAATAAGCCTTTGTTTTTGCAATTTCAACTGTTCACTATATGACCCTGCAATTCATCTTTAGAAATAAACGACTGCATATCAGTATTTTACAGTATGTATATAAACTGCAAAAGAAAGTACTCACCTCAGTTGGTTTCGATAAATTCAATTTTTAAAAGAAATCAGCTGTATTTGACTATGACACGCTCAATAATACTTACCTGTAATTGTTTGAATGAATTAATTGGTGACTGTGGTGAAATTTTAGTTAAAATATATTTGTATAATTAGGACAGAGTTAAGACATGACATATACACAATGGCATGATCCCTACAATGTATAAAATGTTAACAGTTGTGTACCATAAATGCATATACAAAAATGTAAAATCAAAATTTCTTCTTTTTGCTTTTAAATTTAAAAAAGAAAATCATGTAGAAGTATTCATTGATTGCTGACTGAACACCGGTACTTTTCAGTTTTAGATTAATATGACATCGAAAACTTGAGATATTTGTAATTGAAAATAACACATATGATAAAATCAACAGAAGTGAGTACATTCTTTTGCCTGGCAGTTTACTTTAAATGAATGAATGATAGCTCTAACGAATATGAACTTAACAACTGGTGACCTACCAAGTACATTGTACAACGTATCTGCAACGAGTCAGAGGTGATTGAACCTGATACTACACACGTCAGGCACGTCATATTATCCTACTTTAAGAAATTATACATCTTCAGCATCAATACGATTATTTAGAGCAGGGATAATGACCACGTGACCAGAGGCAATCTCTTATATAATCTGAGGGGGCGGGATAGCGCAGTGGTTAGCGCGTTCGGCTTCGGATCAAGAGGTCCGGGGTTCGAATCCCGCCAGGGGCACGGCAACTTTGTCTGCAGTAGAGAACTGTTCTACACGCAGTAAGGTTTGGGTGCAATGCTACACTGAATTTCAGTGCAGTACCACCCATGGTTTGCTAGTTCCAGCCGTTGTTGGCAGGTTTCACCGCAATGCATAACCACATGGCGTTGCGGGCTTTCTCCATGCCATAATACTAGCAGCCGCGATATAAGTGAAATACTCTTGAAAGCGGCGTTAAACCCTAACTCACTCACTCACTATATGATCTGACAGGGAGAGGGAACTTTATTTTATCCTAAGCAGGGAATAACTGATATATTTCTCAACTCGAGAAACGTATATTCATGCATTTTTTCCAAGGGTAATCATACTGGGGTAATCTGTGGTGAGATTTCCTAGGGAAAAATAAGTTACAGTTCTATATGATTCTATAACTCTCCTGCTGGTCGACTGGACACGGACATGTTAATGACGAGTGATATAGTTCCTCATAAAAAGGAAAACCATAATACATTACTACGCTACTTCTTAAGATTATAAAATAAATATCAGATATATTCAAGTGTTCATATTCTATTCATTTCAAATATACAACTTGACTATTTTGTCTATTAATAATATCCTGAATGCCCAGTTTCAACACTGTCACATTGTCAGACGACTACATACAATACTGGTTAGTGTGTATATTAATCAAGTAAACGTGGGACTATGTTATTTTAACTAAACATCACCTAAAGCTTCATTCATCTTGAGTGTTGAAGCAAAGAGAATTGCTTTAGCTACACACATTGTTTTTTTCTGATTTCAAATGATGCAACTCTTTTTTATTGATGCCATATAAAACAATCTTTCTGATCGAAGTTATCTATTTTATGAGTCTTCTGTGCAATTTGGTAATGTTTGGATTGTGAAGATTTTATTTATCTTGCAGTGTTGCCAAGAGATTTTATTTTTAGATTAAAGGTTTCTATGACAGTGAGTGAGTGAGTGAGTGAGTGAGTGAGTGAGTGAGTGAGTGAGTGAGTGAGTGAGTGAGTTATTGTTTAACGCCGCTTCGGCACTATTGCAGCCATAAGCGGCGAGATATTTAATTTATTTGGCTAATTGCAAAAAGAAAATTGCAAAAGAAAAACAGAACACGGCACAAAGGCCGAAAAAACATCAGCATATTATCACAGGTTGAATTAATGCTGATAATGAAAAGTTAAAATTTACAATGTATCAATAAGGTGTATAGCCTTTAGAAAATCTAAAACACGATGCTCACCGAAATGAGTAAAAACTTGACTGATTGAAATAGTAGGATAAACAGTTTCCCTGATATGTGAAGTGTCCCAACTTGACACTGAGATTCTGTTTAAAATGTGAAGCTTTGAACATAATGAATGATTAACTTTCTTCTGAATGGACTGGTTTTGTAAAACAAGTTAGCTGTAATCATTTAGACAGAACATTGGAGTAGCACCCTTTCAAGTAGGCCTGTAACTCGCATAGTCATCAAACATGTTGTGGTTTTTCATTGCTGATCTTTGAGATGAGTATTAACAACTAGTATTTACTCAGTAGGGTTTGCAGTTTAGGTCAGTTAGCTGTAATCATTAAGGAGGAAAATAAGAGTAGTACCCTTCGCGGTGGCCTGTAACTTCGCATGTGATGTTTTTCATTGTTGATCTTTGAAATGAGTTTTGACAGCAGTTCAGGTTAGTGTCGACCGCGTATTAAACACTGAGCAAAAATCATAGGGAGTAATCCAGTACGACAACACGGCTGCAGTGATGCACTTGTATAACTCACATGGTCAGAGGCACATATCAAGGTGATCACACACGGACTCTAACGATATTGTAAATTATAACCCTTGAAAGCGAGCGAAAAGTCCTTGTAATTTCTTCATAATACTGTAGAGGTGAGCATCAGATCGCAGTGGATTAAATCATCCATCAAACTCGCTTGCCTCTGACACATATCAGACTTCTGTGGGCCTAGATCTAAGATGATAGTAACACGTACGTGCACAAAGCACTGATGGTAGTAAATATCATATATCATGATCACTGATGAAAGACCACTGCCTCTGGCAGTACTTCAGTTTTACTTGACTTAATAGTAAGATGTAAAGGAAAAGGTCAAAACTGAATCAAAAGGCCTGAAGAAATTTCGCTCAGTCGGAGAATACCATTGATTGAACACAATAATCTCACAATAAAAGTTTCCTTGTTATTTTGAATTTGATAAACTTCATGAAATTACTGACGAAAATTTACCTGTTTATTCATATAGATATAAATATATATTGCTCAACGATAATGGACACGATTTCAAACTTCTGATCAACCAAACCTGAGTGAATAAAATCGTGACTGAGTTGTGATGCTGACTGACTCATTAACCCATTATAACTTTCTTTCCGGTCTGCTACATTATCCTTTCCGGTCAAAATTCAACCCAGATAAGTGTGCTCGCAGAGAGCTCAAAATAAATATTCATATATTTAAGAACTAGAAGACGAGTTCTAGTGCTTTATCGTTGATTAAAACATAGCAGGGAGCATAAAAGGGTGCAGTCTGAGTGTTTTATGCTCTCTGCTATGTTTTATTCTACGATAAAGCACGACAACGACAACGACGCTTTTATTTTTTACATGATATGACTTTAAACAGTTACTAGCTTTTATATAAAACCGTGGAGATACTTTGTTGTTTGTATAAACTATATTTTGAAAATATTAATGCCTCCCGTCGTAGAACACATTCACTAGCATTGAAAAATCAAGGTGACGTAAAATATGATTTTATTTGCTATGCGACGCTCTAACTGACGTCTAAAATCAATGTTTTATTGTCTCATAAAGCAAACTGTCAGTCCCATTGACTGCCTGTGTTTTATTGCCTTGGGTATCTTATATTAATCAATAATGTAACACCAATAATGACCTTCAATGATAATTCATTGTAAGTTGGTCATGTCATGATGACTAAAAAAAGTGTCCAAAACTCAAGCAATGTCTCTCCAACTGTCGCCATATAGATGCGATGTACTTGCACCTGAAGACTGAAATGTGATACCTTTATAAAACAAGGATTAACAATAACATGAGTCATATAATTTTTCAAATAAAACGTTATTTTTAACAAAGACAATGCTGGAGGCCTTAGTGATCAAAACGCCTACCTCCGTTAGTTTTCTATGTTTATGAAAAACATAGAAAGTACTAAACAAATAATATCATCGAAACAAAACATTGTTGTAGAAGCTCATGATTATTTGCTTTAGGTATTTTGTACTCCATGAACTAAAGCCAATAGAAACACTTCTGCCAAAACGACTTCTTCATAAGAACATAACATATTAATCTGAGAGGCAGAGAATTGATTATCAACAGAAAATACAACCATATGTTATGTTACAAAACGTTAATAAGTGATAACAATATACACAGATAGATTCAGTGAGTTGTTCATCTCCCAACTGATGATAATTAGCTCAAACGTCTGAAGTAAAAAAAACGGTGTTCGTTTACATGGTTCGTTTGAAGATGATTAGGCCTTCATGTTTGATTTCTTATACCAGTCATAAAGTCATATGTCAATTGCTTAAAACTTATATAACAATAGAACATAACACTAGCAATAAGGAGTTGAATACGGCGCAGTGTCAACTATAATGCATGCTTACTCATATATATCACCCTGAAGAAAGTGTACTAACGATGCGGCTACTAAACCCTCCGCGCAACCATATACGTCCGTACTTCAGAAAAACGATGGCCTGTCTTCCTGCTGCAGCTTAGTTTGTCACATGTAACTAGTTTATTACGACACTGCCACTGTTAAGCCAGCAGGCACACGACGTTGTCGCGACGTCGTTCAACTATAAAACGACGTCGTTTCAACGTCTCTTTTTTCGATGTCGATAAAACTACGTCGTTTCAACGTTGCTATTTTCGACGTCGATAATATATTCGATATCAGACGTCGTTTCAACGTCGCTATTTTAGACGTCGGTGTTATGTTGATATCTGACATCTCTTCAACGTTGTGATTTTCGACATCGATAATAAGTCTATTTGCGATGGCATTTCAACGTCTTCACAATCCACAACTGCATCCTACTGTTCATTTATTAGCGATCGCAATGGCTTATGAGGCATATATTTCCAATCTTTATCCTTGATTAATTTATCATATAAAGACATGAAGTCTATGGACCCTATAGGGGGCCTATACATTTAGGCGTCGTCGGACATATACGAAATTACCATGTTAAAACCATCAAAGATATTCTTTAATTTTCCGTAATGAGTAATGTTATTTTAAAACATATAAATGTGCATGTACACGTAGTCTACATTCAATGAAAATGTATTTGTGCACATATATCTTTATTTGATGTAATGATTTTAACGAATGATACTGTTACGAATTATTTTAATAGTTAACGGGTAATTTATTTTTAAACAGATTTGTAATCTATTTTGTATGCCCATGTATTTTAATCATTTACTTATTTATCATTTGAGACTCGTAACAACGTAACAAATATTTGTGACGCTTTGTACGTTCTCGCGCCAGCACAAAAGCTTATGTGTGCAACGATTTCGTCACAAACCAAGTACTTTCGCCGCCATGTTTGGCGTCGCCGTACATAGAGGGAATCTGCCCTGCGTTCAGTAACACGAAATTTCCCGGGATGTTCGCGAGCGCTCGCGAATGTAACGAACAGTGTTTTTTACCTCCCAGAAGTGATGTTAGCACTGGACTGACATTTTGTTTGGCCTCCGTTAACACGAGTTCCGCGATATGAGTGCTGTGGTTTTCCTCCGGTGTTTGTTGACAGTCAGTGATGATCCAGGATGAAGCTTCCGTTCGCGCATGCGTCAGGCATATGGAAGTTGAACATTCAAAGTACTTCGGCTGTTTCCGTAAGGGACTGTCACGGTTTCATGTGGAACTAATTCATCTTTCACAACGGAAGTTGTGAGACGTCACGTTAGGCTATAAAAACCCAGGTTAGAAAGTAGACCCTCACACGTGCGAGGGGCCCTAATGAAGAATGTCGTTACTTCACACACATATTATGTTAATCAGGTAACTAGTTAGTTTTCTGTCAGTCACATCCTAGTATTGTCTTTTATCTTTAATTATGTTTCTTCCTATGAAATAATCAACTTTGCCTTTGTCATTTATGACATGACGTGGTGAGTTCCAGTCCGCCATCTTGTTTTTCTACGGACCGTAAATGTATTCATAAGCTTATTTGCCGACATCTTGTGCGAATACCTTTTGGTTCATATTTGCCTAACTTCTGTATTTGCGTGTTATATAAACACATCTCGGAAGTGTATTTGACCATGTTTGAGTAACTATTCAAAGTTGGTATTTGTTGACACATTATGTGAACCTCATTCGGTTTATGCTTGCCCGTATTTCTGTATTTGCGTGTTATATAAACACATCTCGGAAGTGTATTTGACCATGTTTGAGTGACTATTCAGAGTCTGTATTTGTTGACACATTATGTGAACCTCATTCGGCTTATGCTTGCCCGTAGTTCTGTATTTGCGTGTTATATAAACACATCTCGGAAGTGTATTTGACCCTGTGTGAGTGACTATCCAGAGTCTGTATTTGTTGACATATTATGTGAACCTCATTCGGCTTATGCTTGCCCGTACTTTTGTATTTGCGTGTTATATAAACACATCTCGGAAGTGTATTTGACCAGGTATGAGTGACTATATAATCAGCGCCTGTATTTTGCTGACATATGATATGATATGCATGTGCTGAATAAGTATATAAAGACTGAGAACCTGATATATATATTGCATGTATTGAATAAGTCTACACAAAGACTGAGACCCTGATATATATATTGCATGTACTAAATAAATATATAGAGCAGACTTTCGGTGTTTCCCTTTCTTGCGTGCGAAGGTTTGGTCGGAGGGTATGGCTACCGGTTTCACACATTCATGTTAGGGGTTAGCCTTTTGTGTGAGATTAGGAACTTACCTTCCTGGGGTGGGTAAGAAATAAGTCTCACACGAACACTCAATGTTAAAAGATGCCCGCCGCGAACAATGTGTTACTGAACGCAGGGCTGCTATGTTGCGTCTTATGGACACTGGTCGCCACTTCTCTTTCTGAGGTAAGTTATTGTTCCTGCATTTAAGCACACTTTGATCATTAATATTTAATAAAGTCAACCCAATACGGACACGTCGTCCAAACCATAAACTTTATTTTCACTGACTAGAGATCAACGACATTCTATTTGCAAACGAATTTTGGTGTCGCCTGCCCGGCTTTGGAAACATGGGCAAACTCTTTACAGTGTTGCGTAAAGTGCTCCGTGACGTGCCTCTCACAATGATGTGCGGAGTTCGTATTGTCTTCCATCAGCTGTTTGCAAGTTCACTAAGTGCAGGCTTTGCTAACTTGTTTATGTTGATTGCTATTTGCGTCATATTAACACGATTAAAAAGCGTGATAAAATTGACATCATGAATATTACTGTGCCACTTATATTTAAATGTTATTTCAATATGATACAGAGTGATGCAAAAAGTGTTCGTACGGTGACGTTAATTCCATACACATACATAATTTAGTCGACTCTAGGATAAATCATTTTCATAAAATAAATTCTTGTTGGATCAACAACATTTCCAGCTTTATTTGCAATCATCTCAGCTTGAAGTACATAATATAAATGACATTTTCCGAAGACAATCTAAATAATGTCATCCGAAGTACCTACATGTGTTCATTGAATAAAACGTTTTCCATAGATACATTTTTCACAACTATCTATATATGTTGATCTAATGTACTGTCATTTCCAACATAGAAAACAGAAAATTAAACATAAATTATGAAAACCATTAAATTTATGTTAAAAATTTCATCGTTTATCAAAGAAATCACAGTAATATGATTTAATTAACTAATAAGTATACATAGTTCTGAAAACATCAACACGATGATTGATTGGATTTTTTTTTTAAATTAATGACAGTATCTTTATGATGAATTGCGTTAAATAAAAATGTTCTTCTTGTTGAGATGATTTCTAATCAAGCTGAAAAGTTGTATATTGATTCAAACAGAAATTATATCATGATAATGAACATGTATAATTTATGCTAATATATCGATATACTGAAAGTGATGCATATATAATTATTTATAGGAGCTGGTATCGGTGGAAATTCAGTTATTGTGTTGACAAATTAATTGTTTTCCTGACTATACAACTTGTTCCTTGAAATATGTAGATGTGTTGAACATTAGATTAATGTACCTTTGTAAATTAATTTCTATGAATAATTGTGTATGACTGTTTGTAGGGATTAATTATAAATGCTCACATTTCTGTTTTCAGTCAACTGCTTGAGAAGGGATACGATGGGGAGCAGAGAGTTGCAGACGGCAGATATCGCATCTATAGATTAGCTGGGTTATCTATCAGGCTCCATCCATAATATTTTCTCAGGTATACACTTATTCATCATGCATCATGTATTTTCCGACATAAAACGTTTAAGACTCAGTAAAGGTCAATAGATATTTAACACATAGAATTCAGATAGTTAAAGTACAGTGATAATGATGCATGGGTAACATGATTATTTTTGAAAATTAAATACATTTCAAGATTTGATGAAGCATCGATATAAATAATAAGTTGATTTTCCTTCCCTTTTTCTTTTGTGTAAGCTGTCTTTTTCTTTTTCCAGAAAGCTGATGAATGGTACTGTGACAAAACGTAGAACGCACCGTTGAAGACACAAAGAACCGTGTATTATTGTTATTTTAAGGCAGACTTACAATTATGTAATCTTAATCCCTAGCTAGCTGTTGTTTCTTGTTCAATTTTGGTTGCTTTGACTAATACCTTGTTGCTACAGCTAACCCGAAATATCTGCCTTTTAGAGATACTAACTTTGAGAATTGAGATTATGTTTTCAGAGATTGCTACTGTTCAGAAAGAACGTCATTTATCGACGTTGAAATGACGTTTTATTATGGTTGCATATGCAATTTGCGGCGACGTCGATGTATCGTTGAATCGACGTCTTAACAAGGTTTTTGATACGACGTTGCATCAACGTTAGTGCAACGTCGAATCAACGTAGATGCAACGTCGAACCAACGTTATTGCAACGTCGAATCTACGTTGATGCAACGTCGTAGCAACAACGTTGTTCCGACGTCGATTCAATTTCGATAATCGACGTCGCCGCAAATTTCATATGCAACTATAATACAACGTCATTTCGATGTCGATGAACGACGTCGTTTCAATGTCGGTTCAACATCGAATTGCCTGCTGGGAATATATTTGATTTGTAAAACAAAACCACGATGTGTTTAAAGGTGTGTTTTTTTTCAACATAATAGGATAATGTTATTCAAAATGGAATATTAGGTTAATTGGAACATGTAAATATGTTTCTATCTTATTTATCATTCGCGGATTAAACTATATCTTGCAATTTTTTGGCGGCTAGTTTAATACACCCCAATTGATGAAAGTTAATTATTTGGCACCCTTGGTCTGAAGAGGATAGTTGAGGGACAGAAATGGACAACCAAATCCTTTGCATGTAATAGGAAATTATAAAAATCAGCTGTGTCTATAAATATGTTTTTAATTTTAATGTTTTGATTTGGTTACAAAATTCATTATGTTTCGAATAATTACATTAATCTTCAGAGCATTTATTCATTAACACATATTAAAGATTAGTCAGCAAATCACATATTCTTTATGCTCGATTATCATTGATCTGTGACCGAACCAACAGTCTCCGTATAATTGAAACAGAAGAAGAAGATTTTATAAACGTCTCACATTATACATTAATTAACACGGTTTCTCATCAGGAATTAAATATTTCCCCCATGAATCATGTTTGTAAGTTTATTATTTGATATCACGGATAAGTATCACGAAGTAAGGTGATTGCTATTACATGGTCCTATTATATACGACCTCTACACTCCTGACAAGCGTTATCATGGTTTAATACACATCTTGATATTTGAGTCATCAGTATGTAAACTACTCGCCGATTGGTCCAAAATTCCGAAATGCATCAGATAGCAGATGTTTTCTTAATGCTATCTGATATCTGATTAGCCCAAATCCACAATTAATGAGCATGTTGCATTCTGTTGAAGATGAGGGTTTCAGTTATTCTTTGAAATTAGTTATTATTTCATAAAGGGCGTCAGCTATTTAATCTGTTCATTTTTTCAATAACAAAACATCATCTGATAATTCTGATTCCTTTTCAATGTGTTTATCACGAAAACGTCGATTTTATTACCACATTATGTCGCCTAAGAGGAAATTAAAGTGACATGTGTATCTGTGCAGATAATTCAGTATAAATTCGCCTACATTACTTTTCTTTTAATTTAAACAAGTGCAAAAGAAAAAAAACGCATACATAATACGAAATAGTTTAATCTACGAGTGCTAAATACGACTGAAATAGAGTTACATCATGTTTTCAGAAGCTGATTTAACTAAATTTTAAAAATATCATCTGTTCATATTTCTTTTTAAAAAGAAACACGTTTTCAGAAATCGTCATTTTGGAATCTCTTTAAGCAAACGAGATAGGACACTCCAAATGTATTTTTGACTTCTTTTATGACGTCATACAGTAATGATACGACAAGTGTGTATGTATGTATGTATGTATGTATGTATGTATGTATGTATGTATGTATGTATGTATGTATGTATGTATGTATGTATGTATGTTATATTTTGTACAAGAAAGTTATTAATGCCGACAACACCTTTCATTTATTAAATTGCATCATTTTTAGACAATTTTAAGTTAAATGCCTGTCAATCTGACCAATATCTTTTTAATAAAAAGCATTTGCAGCAACCCAAGCGTACGTCAAAAGACATAATAAAAAGGAGTATACTCTCATGTATGAAACTCCAGGAACCTCTTTAAAAAACGTGCTTCTCAAATACATTCACAATCGATTTTCTCCTGCAGCAGTAATTTTGTTTTTACTCTGTTGAAAATATGCAGACGTTTCTTTTTCTCGTCAGTGTATCCCTTTTTCAAAACATCATTTCAGCTGGAAGCATTCAGGCTACATATGATTATGAGTCAACGTGTTCACGTAGTTTGCATTTAAATCAAAGACTGTTAATTGGCACTTGAGTTTCCGTTTATGTTTACACAATGATACACTCTGTATATCTTAAACAGTGTTTGTCCGAGAGGCGTCATAAAATTAATATTATTTTCCCATAAAACCTCTGGTTTTGTGGTGGGCAGTTAGAGTGCAGATGTAAGATGACATGATGTTGCTACATTAGCCCTAACTTTTAATGTGTTTGAAACAACGGTAAAGAGAAAGCACTACAATGAACGTACAGGGTGGACAGATATACAGCTTGTTATTGAGAGCTTGCTTGTTTTATCATGTTTATACTGTCACTGTCTTTTATTTGAAGAAAGCTGTCTCCAATTTCTATCGAGGAATGATATACCACAAGGAATAATTTTAAAGAATATTTATGGATGATCAACTTGTTATGTCACATGATACACTGACCAAATTATGACTAATATTTACTTGCACTTATCAGCATACATGTGTGTGCGATCTGAAAGGAGATATGTTTAGGTCATCAGGCAGGAGGATTAATCATTAATATCCTCATATCAGTATTTGGTTAACATGTCGTTGTCTTTTCAATTCCTTCTTTTGGAATTAGTGAAAGAATATGTAAAAGTGCCTTTGAGTTATCAACGATTTTTTTGACGAAGTAAATCGTTCATGTTTATATCTCTGCGTTGATTATCGTAATAATACCTTACCCACGTGTAAGATGAAAAGCAAAAAGAATACGAAGAGCTCGTGGCTATTTAAATAAACTTATCGAAGCAAATTATACGACCCTATGAATCCAAATACGTCACAGCTATAATAATGTCATATTCAACCAATCATAATGAAGAACGTGCATGTCGGTTTAAGTACTGTGAACGATGAACTGAACGATGTTACTTATCGGGAATGTAATACTGTTCCTACATTCTGACTCTCCGAATCAGTAGAGATTACTTGGCCATTTGCCTGGTAATCTTTTATGTTAAATCAGTTGTGTGACATTAGAAATTGAAAGTAACTTAGGTTTATTTAATATTATATCATGACAGAAATATTCACCTTGTCGTTTGCAACCGTTGCGAGAGTACGGCGAGTCATTGCCAGCTATATGAAACACACACACATATATATACATATATATTTTAAAATCTGATATTACAGTAAGGGATTGTTTATTTTGACAAGCAATTTTAGCGATATTACTTTCTTGTAACTCTGATTGTTAAGTTATTCCGTTCTTATTACTCGTTTATTTGCAGTTGTTATCCTGATCATTCATCGACCTTGTTCAGGCGTCAACCAGCTTATATCATTCGCGTACCTCCTGTGCCTTATATGAACTAAGCGCAAGGTCGGAAACAAGTTCCCCAACCTTTTCAAACTCCTTACCATGATCTGTATCTACAGGGCGAAACTCTGGACTGGAATCTACCCTTAAAATTGTGAATGAAAGGTGGTAGCTTTGAGTTCTCAGTGATGTGACATATTCAGTTTCAAAGTCACATTGATGGAAGCGACGTATGCTCTCCCACGTAGATAATGATGTAATGTGTTACTCCCACGCGATTTTATAAAACGGTAAACTATACAAACATTATGTACAATATCTGCCACATATTCATTTCAATTTCACTACTCTCAAAGAGATCGTAATGTCCATGTTTATATCCACAATAAACATAATATATTTCCTTTTAGGTCACACTTTTTCCCGAAGTACTCCAAAGACAAACTTAATTTTGATATCCAAAATCCAAAGTGAAAATGTAAGAAATAGTGAAACATTATGCTATCTCGTTGAATAAACCATTTTAACCAGTCATTATTGTCAACCAATGGTGCAGGAATGAATGCAGTGTAATGAATGTTACATCAGTGATGATCGGTGTTAATATCCGTGTTCTGTAAAATAAAACAACACTTGAATTCAATATTGATTATATTTCGAATATTGATATGATATTGGATCAGAACGTGGCTTCAATTACAGAGTGGTAGAGAGTTGTTCCTATCATAAACACACACGGTTGTGCATCTGATAGGAAAATGCGAGGTATGAAAACAACTACAACTTCCTTCAAGCATTTATGGAGCCTTTAATAGTTACGACATTCTTTATTCTTTTAATTATTTTAGAACTCTTGTTATCTTAAATGAACACTGCAGACTGAAATCTAAAAATCGTTAATTGAATCCAGAAACTGACACACTCATTTCATTACAGTATGCGATATTGATTGGCCATTACATTGCTTAATCTAATTAGTGATGTCCTTTATTAATGATTCGAGATTCAATTTGACAACGGTTTGCTATGAAACGACACCAGCGCTCCAATTAGCCTTTGATTTGATTAAATCTAACTATGAAAGGAATACTGTAATTCTATATATATCGGGATCAGTATTACAGAAAATCCATTGTTAGCATATATTGTAAGGTTAATTAGTTATCATCACTGGTTACATATTTGGTAGACAAATATTATTATAGACTTAGACATGTTTTAGTATTGTACGTTACGATGAGTAGCTAATATAGGTAGATATACTAAACAATTGATCTAAAGGTAGTACAACGTATTTTGACAGAAAGTAAGTGGTCAGAGATCGTTTGGTTGACGCAGTCTGCTTCCATCTGGGTAATTTGTGAATACTTTTCAATTTATTCCATTTTGTTGTTTGGTTTTGGACATGTCAGTGATGCCTTGCACTATTGAAGTTTCGGGAGTGAATTGTTAGTCGGAATATATTCGCACTTTCTTCTAAATTGACAAAACTTTTTATAATTTTCTAATTTTTTCACCGCATTATGCATGCTAAATCCTTTTTTTAAAATAGTTTATACAAAGCTCAGGAAGTCAAAAAAGTACAATGAACAATGTCGACAATTCATAATCAACATTATTGATCATATAGAGTTAAATCTTGCGTTTGAAAGCTTTGTTTTTTTTACATGAACATAATCAATTAACATGTTTATACGCTCTGAAATCCGTCTTGTTTGTACATGAAAGGAGATTCCCCAAGCAAAAGCTGTCAAGAACACATTTTTTTCCTTTTTACCATTTTTTGTTAAGTTAAAAAAAGTTTCTTATACCATTTCCTGACTCATCAGAGGAATCTGCTTGAAAACCAAAAACAAAACAGTTTGCTATGAAGATATAATTCAAACAAACATTAAACAATGCACTATAATTGAAGACACAAGAGTGATACTAATCTATTTTTTACTTAACATTATTCAAAATGCGAGACTTGCACTTTTATCTGCATTCACTACCTTCATTTAGGTTGATAAATGATAAACCAAAAAAACATTCTGTTACAAAATTAAATATTCTAAAATCAAAGGCATACTTTCATCGAATATTTATACAGAAACACAACCATGTTCATTATGATGCCAATTACAGTTTAAATCAATGCATCTAATCTGCAGCTTATTTTCATTGCCTCAATGTATATATGTACATAATGCTGTGAATATATTAAACCATTAATAATAGAACGTGTCGGTTTTATCCGTCTAATGAAAAAGTACGTCTTGCTGAATCTTGGCTCTATTAGAGTATATTGTTATTTATACGCTGAGACATTTTGAAATTTACTTTTCTGATTTATTCCTTTTCCAAATGCCCTTTAAAGATTGTTCTGGTTCACTCAGCTCTTTGCAACACCTCCACGCTAGATATCTACATCATCATCAATCAAATCAGCTGACCATTAATGTTCCATTATCAATGATCCATTGGCCAGTGAAAGCAGTGATTATTAAAAAAAAGTTAAAATGCTCTTCCAGAAGAATAAATAATTATTAAATGTCACGATTGTGTAGGTAATTACTCAGAGAAAATACACCTGCCTGTTTGAAGGAATAATTCCAGAACAAAATGATTGCGGATATTTAGATCTGATGATTGTGTAACATTACCAAAGAAGAAAGGAAATTGAACAAGTGAATCCGGTTTTCGATAAATAACGTTTTAGAAATTTATATAAAATTATACAATTTGCCAACAAGTTATTTAATGATTGTTTTACACCTTTTTTACCTCTATTAAAGTGTAACAACAATAAATTGTAAAACATCGCCGAGCGGGCACAATTAAATCTATGTCCAATAGATGTAACAAAATCGTTTTAAAATTGTCTAGATTTTTAAAACAGATAAAATCATCTCGCAGAATAAGTTCGCATTAAAACAATTAGTTCTCAAATTGAAATCTATGCTTTATATTAAGTATTATGGGCCCATTAAATGATCATCTGGTTCAAGTCCCTGTTACGACGTAAGTTGTAATAAACGCGGTAAGATGTAATAACTGCGGTAAATTGTAATAAAAACGCGGTAAGATGTAATACTGCGGTAAATTGTAATAAAAACGCGGTAAAATGTAATAAAGTTTACTGCGGTAAATTGTAATAGGGGGTGCGGTAATATGTTTCGATGAAAGGTGCGGTAAATTGTAATACGATGTGCGGTAAATTGTAATATTTTCTTTTATAGAAGTTGATGTTGATGAAAGTAAAATTCACCAATCAAAATGTCCGTCTGACAATTCGTCCGTCTGAATTTGTTTCACTAACAGCTCTGATACTAATTGATGATATGTTTCTAAACTTTACAAATTTAATCACTATGATTTGCAGATGTGCTGTTTCAAAACATGGTACCAACTATTAGAGGACGGAGTAAAGACGACATGGGCGTACTAAGAATTGTCTATCGTATTTGAAAACTTCTTCATAACAGTTAGCTGTCTCTGTCCCGTTCGAGGCCGTTTTACAACATTTTTTGGAAGGAAAAGAACGTAGTAGGAACTTCTTTTGTGTGACGGAGGCATATGCTTTCGCCAACCAAATGCTAACTACTGCAATAAAATCGATTTATCAGAAAAGAGACTACGTGATATCTATATGCTATTTTCACAGTTTAAAGGGTAGCACGTGTTTTTCTCTGAAATAAATCAATGTCATGAACTTGACAAATAATGTCGCCATTCGAAAAACACCATTTTTCTTCGCAATATGAAAGTTAAAAAACATGTGCACATCTTTTTAAAAGCTATGGGAATCATTTTGTACTTGGCGGCCAGTCAAAGGTGTTCACCTTGAAAAGTCCGCCAGTGGTTTTCATTATGACCACTACACAAATTTCTGCGACTACGGATAGATGGTTCATGTAATGAGAACTATTACCCTCTAAAGTAATTATAAATTGCATAAATTTGTAATATAAATGGTAAAAAGGAACAAATAAAATTGGCAAAAAACATGCTACAGCTCCTTTAAGCAAAATATTGACCAAACATGTGTGCCAATAACAGTTTTACACAATAACCTCAAGAAAAATAGAAAATATTTGAACGACGGCGCTAGTTTTCTAAATGAATTAACATTTGAATTCAACACACACACAGGCACACACGCACACATGTAAACGTCTCCCAATTGACGCATTTCCACCCTGGGATGTTGTGCAATGATACTAGCCATCATGACATAAGTGAAATCATTTTGAAAATGACATTAAACCCTAATAATAACACACATACGCACGCACAAACACGCACACACACTCACACATACACAAATAATTATTTATGTTTTAAAATGTCTATCGAGAGTTTGGCTTGCCAGAATAGAGCAAAGGTACTAGCAAAAATAATTTCAACTTCAAAAGTTTCCGCTATCAATTGGGTATGGAATTAAATTATTTTAAGCGTTGCATGTAACATAATTTTTTTCTCATATCAACTGTAAAGTCATATACCCTAGGCTCATTTTGTTGGAATGGTAACACGTCATGACACCGGAAGTTACGAACATGTTACATGGAACCTTATACTTTAACAGTTCAAGACAATATGATTACCGTTACATAAAAATTCAAAAACTTGCAAAATGTAAATCTGTGGGTATGAATATGAATACAGTTTAATGAAGTGAAACATATGATAGTTTCAGCGATTCTGCAAAACAATGGAATATATATTCTTCCATTATACACATAAAGTCACTGTTTCGTTTCCATAGGAACTCAAACAAACACAAGAGTCATCAGAAGATAAAATATCCAAACGGTCCCCTATTAACTCAGAGTGCTTTATTAGCATGTATAATCGATCTTTGATATAAATGATGATAGACTTTTTAATTATGTTAGTGGATAATACACGACATGAATAGGTTTCAGAAAAGATATGATGAATGGTTATCAATCTCTTCTCAGGAAACAACCTCTATCTGTAAACGTGAACAGAGTCAAATTCTCGTTTTTTATGAAAACAAACAAAAATAATACAATTTTCAGAAATCTGAAAATATCAAGAGGCACCACTCCAGTAAATTTGAAATACATATGTAAAGTTTCAGACAGATTGACAGAATAAACCCTGTATACTCCCATGTAAGGCGGAGGTTTAATCAAAACAGTTCGTCTGTAAATTTTGGAGAACTTATGATTTTAATATGCAATAATACTTATAATAATACTCTCATTCAAAAAATACATATGTATATGTTCAATGAATGACCCAAATTCGGCATTCATGGCAGCTAAAAATTAGATGTATGGTTATTACATTTTACCGCATTTTGTATTACATTTTACCGCACTTTTTAGTAACATTTTACCGCACCCCCTTATTACAATTTACCGCAGTAAACTTTATTACATTTTACCGCGTTTTTATTACAATTTACCGCAGTATTACATCTTACCGCGTTTGTATTACAATTTACCGCAGTTATTACATCTTACCGCGTTTATTACAACTTACGTCGTAACAGTCCCTTATCTCAATAATGATCATATCATATATATTGGACAGTGTTTTCGAAGCAATAAAGCTGCCATATATAAATTTGGTATCCGAATCTGTTAAACATCCAAAACAAGTCAAAGACCAAACACTCGAACTACTTTCTCAAATTTTCATAAATCTCCTAAAAACTAATCCTAAAACTGTTAACCTATCATGGGTAACGTCACCGTGAATGCACCAGGGTACGTCTGCACGAGCTCTTTAAAAAATATAATCTGATATGATACAATGCATTTACATGGTGACAAGGTCAAGCTTAGTATGTTGATGAACATACCGGATAATTGCCCAAAATATATCTCATTGAAATATCTATTGATTTTTCGCAAACCTGTTCGGCCCAAAATGAAGTGGATAAATCACACCACTTAGTAACGGTTTGAGTTTGGTATTCCCAAGTGCAAAGCTTGACTACGGTATAAGGATCTATACCGAAACGATGCTATTGTTAATAAAGAAGTTTATCATCCATAACATATTTGTCCTCTTCATCACAGAACTTCTAGAATGCCTCTCAAACAGTTCAAAGCATTCTTGTTAACTTAATAAACAAACAAATGAAAGAGAAAATAATGCTATGATTATTCACAGAAAATAAAAAAAATAATAGTATCTGACGTTGAATTACATATCAAAGCTATGTAATTCTGAATATGTCAGAGTGTCGTCTCAAATATGTCAACGTGAATAGAAATGACCCAAGTAATTTATAATAATAATAAATATTATTGCGTAATGAAGTATTATTTGAGAAACATCATGGAATAATTGTCAATGATGTCCACAACAATCATACATGGAGTGCAAATAAATGTAGCTCTGATCAAAGTTTTCTTTATTTCTTACACAACATTTACGATTATATAGGTCAGGGCAAAATGTACACCATTGCATATTACGGTTATGTAGGTCAGGGCAAACTGTACATCATTGCATAATACATATTGCTTGATACTACACTGTTTTTAAATAAAATGTTATGCCCTGTTTCTTTATAATAATGGTGGATATTATCTTTGAAATGTGGATATTCACAGAATGAATCACTATTTCAATTAGACTCATGTTTATTTTCTAGAGTATCAAAATGTATCTGGTAAAGACAAAAGGAATAGTGCAGGTAAAGGCCCTCTTTAATAAGTATTAACTGTGGTACAAATTCAGCACTACTATAAAAGTTACTTGTTTATGATTGTTGATGAAAACTAACAGTTTCTTTCCAAACATCCCAGTTCAGTCAGCCTCATTTGTGGACAGTGCAAGCGTACCGAAAAATAGACGAACTATTTATCTTTATACTAAGCATTAACTAGTGTTAAGTTCAACCTAATGACCCTTTCGTTCTGGCACTACCCATGCCCCCATTAAGTAGTAAAATGAAAGTGTCACCCACATGTTGAGACCAGCATTATTACCATCCTCATCAACACAGTTAGGTCCTGTCTGGTTTGATGAATCCACACTTCCGGTCACACAGCTAGGAAAGTGGATGTGTTGGTGCTTGGACACTGTTGGCTTTCTTTATCTTTTATATGACAAATATAGTAGACACTGTTCAAGGGATTACAGGAACACCTGACTTTTTGTAAAGGTTCGTGGATTAATGAACTGATATGACTATACCATCTATATTATCAAGAAGGCCAACAACTTGAAACCAAGGGGCATTTGGATTCTCGAGGTTTACTTGACGTCTCCAGACTTATCCTCTAGGAGGAGCGAATAGATCAGCATTCTGTTTCCCTGTTATTGGTCCTCGTGTGGTCGACCTACTCAATCACCAGTCACAATGTTTTAAAAGCCCCAATTCTTAAAGAGTCTACTCAGATGCTTCACTGGGACCATGGAAACTGTAAGCATAGCATACTTTGATATCTCTTCATCTGGAAATGTGGCAGAATATTGGAGGCGTTAGCGCGCTCGTCGTCAGATGAAATAGCTTCTGGTTACAACACCACTGGGAGAAGAGGAGTGATTTTATTGTTGTAATTTCTGTTGGTTTTGTCGGAATGCTAGAACGTCGTGATATGGTAAACAATAGTGACAATAAAATTAGAAGATGTCTTAACTCGTAAAAACAGATGTCTTCCCGTTCTCATCAATCACCTTAAAAACCTCCAAAAAAATATTTTAAGACTAAGTACCCTTAAAATGACGAAATACAAATTGTTGCAATGGAGTCAGAAAAGAGAATCTACATATACATAATATGGAGAGACAGTGTACCAAACTCGTAAGCATTGACCAAATAGTTTAAATATCGGCTCCGAAACGATCCCTGCCCTTCAAAAAGACTTGAATGAAAACAAAACAAAAATGAAATTGTAAAAAAGATGAAACCCAAGAAATCACACCTACATGATTTGGAGAGGCATAACTCTTCAACTGATATCACACAGAAAACTCCTCTATGTATTCAAACATGCTATATATATGATATTGAGGTAGTCATCAACTTTGCTATCGGCAACGTAGAAAGTTGCAATAATGTTATGTTCTGCCTATGACTTACATGTCGAGGGATCTTTAATCGGGAATCTTCCACATGTTTACTCAACTATTGTCTATAATATCGAGTTAAGTAGAAGTAAAACACTTAAATTAGAAATGTGTTGTTATTCTACATTCTACGCACATTTACTTGTCTGTCATATTGTCGGAGCTATTGTACCATATTGTTTCGCACGAAATCATAAAAAAACCTCTGTAGGCAGGTTCTCACATCAGCAAGCACCTGCGGACATCAAACTTCAATGATAAAATCTCTCATGCAATCGAATCGTCTTCGAAGCAGACACGTTTCTTTTGGGAACCAATTTAAATGTCAGAAAGAAATGGCTGTGAGAGAGTACCTGTTGAATTTACTTGATGTATATTTGTATCGTTTTTAATTTCTTGCCCAACCTTATATAACATATCAGGTGATGAATGTGTTATTTTACATTTTAAATAGAATATATGATGACAAGAAATGATCATCAGCGAACTTTTATTGTTGCATGGATTTGATGCATGCGTTCTTCACTTTCCAGACCATCAAACACATTTCCAAATGCCCATGTTGTCTTGATACGCGATTCACAAAATCGAGAGACCAAAAAAACAATACATATAAAACATGACGTATTAAACATTTACTTCATTTAAGTTTCTTTTCGGCCATCAATGAACATGTTTTTTGGCTTATTTATTATAAAAGTATATGCAAAGTTCTGTTCCTTGTGCTACACGTAGATTATGCCATTGTCTCTTTGAGAAACAATTTATAGTTTCACTACATTTCATAGAACATTTTGGAGATTGATTTGTACTTACCAAAGGGATTTAACAGCTTAAAAAAATAGAAAATACGGTGACATGTATAAGCTATCTCTTGACACGTTATGAACAATGATGTTATTAGTAATATTTTTTCTTTCAGTATCACGTGTCAATCATCTCAGATTATTACGTTTTGTTTAGGGAAGTTATCAACATCCTCCTCACTCTGAAAACGATAAGAGCAAAGAAGTTGAATTCGTCCGGTATTACTCCACGGTTGGAAAATTTAACGATGTACACCTCGCTTTTTTTGGTATACGTTTATACACAGTGACTTCCATTGTTGGAAATGAGATTTCAGCACTCCAAGTGTTTTTGAAATAACATAGTAAAAACACCATACTTTGATGTATGAAATTGAGAGACCGTCTTTAGACAACAGCCTATCAACGACTTTTAAAATCAACTTTCTCCGGCAGAAGTATTTCGTGTTTGAGTGTAGTTCGAAACTATTTAAATCAATCACAAGTGAGACAATATCACCCGTAACCAGTAACACTAGTCAGCATTTTAAGATCATATGTGTTGAATTCGCAAGTTTGACAGTGAAATACAATTGTAGGCAGACTTTGACAGTCATGTTTTGCACAGTCAATTAATCATTCCTGAAATACCCCTATATGATCATTATCAATTTATACATTAAGCCTCTAGTTTGGAATTAGCTTCTGCGTTTTGGACAGAAGTTAACTTGACCTTATAGACGAGTCAGGGCCTTTTCAAAGGAATTTTAGGTATGTTTTAATTGTAATAAATAAAATATAAAATCAATCCAACAAGGTTATTTACTACCAATAAGTCTGTGCATATATTAAGCATGTTTTCTTTTGTCATCGCGTTATCAATCAGCTTCACATGATTATTGAAATGAAACTGGTGTTGAGCTTTCAACTTCAGAGCAATCCTTATTCGATCAAATAGACCGTGAGAAATAGTAATAGTAATAGTTATGTCATTTAGAACTAGTTATGTCATTTAGAAATAGTAAAGCCATTTAGAAATAATAATTCCCTAAGGAAACAGTAACACCTCATAGATATAGTAATATCCTATGAAATTCAATGCTCTAAAGAAAAACTAACCTGACTGAAAATAGTAATTCCATATAGAATTAGTTATACCTTCTGTACAAATTAATATACCCGTAAGAAATAGCAATGCTCTTTATAAATAGTAATGTCAAGGTTTGAATGAATATGTTACTTAGTACTTGATCTGATATCGTAATGTTCTTGAGAAGCCACATAACGATGTCACTTTATAACTTAATAATCGTTAACACATTTGGACATTCTGTTGGAGCCAAAATGAAGTAAAGTATGTTTGTGACTCAGACAAGAGGCTTTTGGAAAATTATGAAATTATGTTATTATGAATGATTAAATCAAATTCCTTTTAGCAATTAGATAAGCTGAGCTTGTTCACTACTGTACTTCTGTACCTAAGTGGAATTTCATGTTATTTAATATTTTATCGAGTCGTTTAAGGATATACAAGTATGGAATTTTGGAGCCAATCTTATGGGCTTTTAATCGTAAACGTTTTGAAATATCGTTTATGGATCAAGCTTTTAGTTCACTTAACTGTGTTAAATATGAATTACTGATTGAAGAAAAGCCATATGTTTTAAATAAAGCTGAAGCTGATTCATTAGTCTCTGACAATTTACATGGAAATTTTGTTGAAAACTGTTTGACATGTTAACTCCTGTTCAAATAACTCTACTCTTGGTCATACGTGGCATTTCAACGCTAAAGCCATACCCCTGTTGAAGTTTTCATCAGCTAACTTTCCGTCATCTTGGGGGAGAACAGTGGCGTAGTGGATAGCCTACCGCCTAATGGCATCATCATGCCGAAGACATCCCAGTGGGAAACACCAAAACCCTTGTGATCTTGATCGCAAACTGTGGTGTGGCCCCTGGGCAAGGTACTTCATCAACTAGCACCCAGCTGTTCCCCCAGCTGTTTCAATGGGTACCTAAATACTGGGAGTACGAAGCTATATAGTCGTGTGGTGGGCTTAGTAGCAGCAGCGAAATTACAATTCCTTTAAGGTAATAATGTACTACGAATGAGCAGTGATCGCACTGCACTGGATATTACGCAGTTTTAGCACAGTCTTGTAACACAAGATCATGCATAGATTGTTTTACCTCAATTCTTAAAAAAATATCAAACATATACATGTAGGTGTAGGAGAATTTCCAAAAACTGGCCATTAGTTTTGTACGTGGACCCTGTTTGAGGCCGTTAACAAGTAAACCCATTATCAAGATTGAGAGTATGAATCACTTAATGAAAAGTATATATGTATATACCGTGAAGGCAAGATCATTTACTGAAGCTGACCTAAATGAACTCAGGATATAGGTTATAGTATACTGATCCTTCCTTTCATTGCATTGTGTGTTTGCATGTCTCATCATATGATCAGAGTGGTTACTTTACTTAAACCATCAACTGTATCAAACTATTAAGCTGAAAAATAAATACCTTAAACCATCTTTTCTGTGATCAGGATTAATTCTTCTTCTCGTTTGGTATCAACAAGGCAAGCTGTTTTTCGAATTCGTTTTATTTATTCAGGATTCTTTTCTGATATTTAATCAGTAGTAAAGTTGATAGGACAGCACCATATAACATATATAAAGAAATCTAAAGGGATTTAATGCTCATTTTAGTTGATGTGAAGCACAGACTGTTTCGTATTGGATAACACTTTAGTAGTTTCCGAGTTGGCAATTTGGCACTGGTACAGTGCGTATCAGGTTTCAGATCTATTTTATTGCTTCCATAAATGTTAGCATAATATTTCAATCTTTCTGTTTTCATGAATATATCTGTGAATGTGAAATTCATTCTTCAAGATGTACCAAAAATAAAGTAACCCATTTCACATTGATTCTACTTAAGACCCATAAGTTCATGGGTATGTAAATGTGATGTAAGCCTCGATCAACAGGTGATATCACAGTGGCCTCGAGTCGATCCAAGAATATACCTTCTCAGGGTTAGCAGATCGGATTAGATCATTGTACTCCATCAGCCTGCGGTACTACTATGGGTAATGTATTGTGCTTGAATTAGCAATTTAGTCTTCTATGTGTCTAATATTAAAACTTCCCTTTAGCAAAATCAATATTTCCTTTAAAGGAAACTAATCATTAAACATTGACACCCTAAAAAGAAATAATTTTCATTTTTATATAAAACAAACTACATGTACAAGAACTTGATTCTTTGCTGTTGATTGCTGTGAATATTATGATATATAGTTTATATTTGTTTCAGTTATATACATGGCATTTGAATATAATAAGAGGTATTGTTTTATCCTCTGTGAAACCAAAATTAATTCCTAAAGCTATTATACGATCAGTTGTCCTTTAAATTGTTCACACAAATGAAATGCATTGACATATTTTTCAATTACATACACATGATAAGCAATATAACAAAGATGATTTAAACAATTATCCTCATACAACCGTTTCTCATAAGACACCAATTATTTGTTCAGTGTAAAAAAGGTTCAATTATCCGAAACTGGAATGCCAATATATACATTATCGTATAACAATATCTACTGATAAAATAGTTTATATCCAGCTTATTTTTGGAGTGAGCTGTAGCATTTGTAAATTGCTTCCAGGATGAGTTCCAGACGTCCGTTCAATATGTAAAAACGTTGTTTGATTGGATATAAATAAAGACATTACCACTGTTACAAACTTTCACTGCAAATCGAAAAATATTCTCCATATTACTGAACCTCATTTTTCATTATCTCTCTACAGTGGCTTCCCAAGCACTATCTTCACGCGACATCTCTGTGGCAATGTCGTCGTTATGTCTACCCGATTACAATGTCATGTCGGTCTCGTTAGAAATATGTAAGTGTTGCTCATGTGAAATAGTCTAAATAGTTTTTCTGGTCTAACTAGCCTTTGGGGAATAGTTTGAATGCTCAGTTCAACACTATGTCGTTGATTGCACAAATAACTGCTGACACAGAACATACTCGTAGGTTATGAGGAAAATATGGTATGAGTAACCCAGTATGGAAAGAATACATGGACTCTTAAAAATAGATCATACATATCAATAGAGTGTATTACCATCATTAATTTGAAAAAAAAGTTTTAATGACAACATTCGAAGAATATGTATGAAGAAGGTAAGTTATAAGGATGTACGGACTAGTGTCCTTTACTTTTGAAACAAATACTTTGTGTGGTATTAGTGTAAGGCTTTAGTTTTAATATATTATGTAAGCGGCCATGTCTTTATTCCAAACGTTAAACGGCAATCCCTACCTAGATGTTTTAGAAAATATACTTTGAATGTATGACTGAATGTAATTCAAATATATGTTATATTTAATATGTATCCATAAGACCGCAGACTGCAATGGCTGTGATTAAAAAACAAACGTGTTCAAAGCGATAGGTTATAATTATTCTCAATGATTATGTTATAAAAAGGATGGATAATTCATTCAGTTTCTAATCTGATGTTCTGTGTAGATATATTTGTCTGAACGACGTCTGGATGGTTATTAAAGAAGTTGAGATGTTGATATGGGATTTAAAAAAGCTGTTTTTATTATGTGATAACTCGCACTTGCTTGATAATAACATTAGAATCAAAAAGTTGTTTCTATACTGTGCAGAAGTTGTATGTCCATGAAAATTGACACACTTTTTTCATTGCAGGTATATCACGTATATCAATGCAATAAATATATCCTAATTGGTGTTGGACGTACCTAACAGTTAAAACTATCTTAGGGTGCAGGATTAGCTGCATGAAGTATGCAGCATGTGCCTCATACACATTGCCACTTGTCTTACTAGTACATCTTTGTCAGGGACTAACAGCATGGCAACGTAAGTGTATGGTGCAAACCATGCTGATGATAACGAGTGCTATCAATGAAGAAACCGATATTCAATCAATGCCACATGTCACCAATCACAGCGACTACTTCTCCTCTGCAGTCTCTCTGTGCAGAAAAAAAATCATGTGCATTAAAAATACCAATTGAAGTCACTGTTTTAGTAATTATAAGGTTACCAGTATGAACAGTGGAGTGATGTTACCCTCTATGCATCCCAGAAGGTCGGTCAAATCCATAGTTTACTCAAATTTATTTTGGACACGCGAAAGTTTCGTCATTTTCGGTCAACCACGAATGAATGTTTCGACACTCACACACATACACATATCATCCTGGAGAATTTGCTTTAGGAAATCTCGTACTCAAAATGGTGAATATTAGTCTAGAGATACTTGCCATTTACATAGTGAACAAATATAACATGGTTATATTTGGGATAACACTACCTTAAAAAGTACAGATTCTTGTACTTTTTTCTGACCGAATCCAACGCGGGATTCGAAACCACACCCTCAGAGTAAGGCGATTATCCCCAGCATTGACTGTACCAACAGCTTACCACACGGCCATTGGCCATTAAAGCATCAAAACTGCATCCTGAGTTGTTGACTCGTACAACGGAATGTGTACAATATACGTAAAAGATCTCTGTCAAAGATCTCGTTCTCAGCATAATTTTTAAAATATATTTTTAGGCTCAAGTAATGATTTCAGATGCAAACATGTATAACAATGTGTAAGCTACCACACAGACAACAAATATTAGTTTTGGATACTTAGCAAAAGCGACTGTATGTTTTTTTTCTCACTTTTCTCTGATCCAAGACACTTGCTGTTAAACATGTTACTATAATATATTGGTGCCTGTCGAAATGAATGTCTTTCGTCTAAGACATAACTTTAAAGTAATCATACATCATGTACTTACCATTATCATTATGCATGTATATTTGATCAAGGTATGAACAAAGGTCTGGGATATTTCCCTTTCTTGTAAAAGTAAGACATTAATAGATGAGAAGAAATTGATCTTTCCAAACAGCTACATGAGGATAAATCAAGATTGGGAGAGATTATGTATTGGGGATGGACTGTAGGTGGGCGTCTAGATCATCTATCAATAAACATAAGTCAATGTAAAACATATAAACTCTGATGTTCTTGAGAGGTTACATCTAATATGCTTTACTATATGATACCCACATTGCCATATTACATTTTAAAGTGTCATGATGACGTTATATAATATAAACCAAAAAGGACAAAGTGTTGCATTATATCACAGGAGCATGATTTAGTTACTGAGTTGTATTGTTGTATTAGAAGCATCTCCTAACGGACATCTTAACACCAAGTAGTTACTGAGGAAACAGGTAAATAATGTATGCGACGGTGATTTTGATATGTATTGACGGTTGCGCATGGATGAACCCCTAATTCTGTTGGAGAAAAACCATGAATATGGAAGCAAGGAATCTAAAGAGATTACATAAAATATCAGAGCAAGGTAATAATGATAAAAATATATGACCTCCTACTTTATATGATGATAAACTGTGCTTCTTGTTAACCTATCTGTACTGAGACCTTAGCATATACAATCATTTTTGGAGAGTATAGTGTGTGACTTACATTAAATGAAGATGATATAATTAGTAACAGGCCTTTGTTTTTTGCAATTTCAACTGTTCACTATATACGTTATGAGCTTTCAACTCATCTTGCGGAAAAAACAACTGCATATCAGTATTGAACAGTATTTATTTACTCATATCAGATAGCTTTTCAACTCTAAGCAATATAAATTAATCAACTGATGGACAACCAAGTATACTGTACAACGTATCTCCAATGAGTCAGAGGTGATTGAACCCGAGACTTTTATTTTATGATCTCTTCTGTACCATTTAGTAATGTTTGGATTGTGAAGACTGTATTTATCTTGCGGTGTTGCCAAACAGGAAATTAAAGGTTTCTGTGACACTGAGATTATTTTTAGTAATGGGAATTTTTTAACACAATGAATGATTAATTTTTCTCTGAATAGACTGGTTTTGTAAAACAAGATAGCTGTAATCATTAAGGAAGAACATAGGAGTAGTTCCCGTACAGGGTGGCCTGTAACTCGCATAGTCATCAAACATGTGATGTTTTTCATTGTTGATCTTTGAAATGAGTTTGAACAACTAGTAATTACACAGTAGTGTTTGCAGTTTAGGTTAGTGTCGACCACGTATGAAAGACTGAACAAAAACCATAGAAAGTAATCTAGTACAACAACACAACTGCAGTGATGAACTTGTATAACTCACATGGTCAGAAGCACATATCAAGGTGATTACACACGGACGCTAACGATATTGTAAATTATAACCCCCTGAAGGTCCTTGTAATTTCTTCATGATTCTGTAGAGATGAGCAGATCGCAGTGGATTAAATGATCCATCAAACTCGCTTGCCTCCGACACATTTGTGACTTCTGTGGGCCCAGAACTAAGATGATAGTAAGATGATTGTAGTACATATATCACTGATTAAAGACCACTGCCTCTGGCAGTACTTCAGTCTTACTTGAATAAAACTTAAGATGTAAAGGAAAAGGTCAACACTTTCAGCAGTTATTGCATCAAAAGGCCTGAAGAAGTATGAACAGATAGTACCTCCTGAACACGTTATAATTAGTCAAGCTTAATTCAAGGTTAACTTGAATTATAATAATAATAATGGTAATGTCCTCCTGTGCAGCCCTAAGTGTTTTATGCTCTCTGTTATGTTTTATTCTACGATAAAGCACGACAACGACTCTTTTTATCTTTTACATGAGATTACTTTAAACATTTACTTGCTTTTATTTTAAAACCGTAGAGATAATGTTTTGTTTTTATTTTGAAAAGATGAATATGCCCTTCCGTCGCGGAACACATTCACTAGCATTGAACCATCAAGGTGACGTAAAATATGACGTGATTTGCTAAGCGTTGCTCTAACTGACGTCTAAAATCAAAAGCATGTTTTATTGTCTCAAATAGCACGCTGTCGGTCCCATTGACAGCCTGTGTTTTATTGCTGTGGGTATCAGATATTAATTAATAATTTAACACCAATAATTACCTTCAATGATGATTCAATGTAAGTTGGTCATGTCATGATGACTAAAACAGTGTCCAAAACTCAAGCAATGTCTCTCCAACCTTCGCCATAAAGATGCGATGTACTTGCACCTGAAGACTGAAATGTGATACCTTTATAAAACAAGGTATAAACAATAACATGAGTCATGTTATTTGTCAAATAAAACACTTTCATTTTATCCTCCTATTATTTTTAACATAGACAATGCTGGAGGTCTTTGCTATCATAACGCCTACCTACGTTAGTTTTCTATGTTTATGAAAAACATAGAAAGTACTAAACAAATAATATCATCGAAACAAAACGTTGTTGTAGAAGCTCATAATTATATGCTTTGGGTATTTTGTACTCCATGAACTAAAGCGAATAGAAACAATTCTGCCAAAACAACTTCTCCATAAGAACATAACATATTAATCTGAGAGGCAGAGAATTGATTATCAACAGAAAATACAACCATATGTTATGTTACAAAACGTAAATAAGTGATAACAATATACACAGATATATTCAGTGAGTTGTTCATCTCCAAACTGAAGATAATTAGTTCAAACTTCTGTAAAGTGAAAAAAACGGTGTTCGTTTATATATGGTTCGTTTTGAAGATGATGAGGCCTTCATGTTTGATTTCTTAAACCAGTCATAAAGTCATAAGTCAATTACTTACAACGTATACAACCATATAACATAACAATTGTAATATTTAGGTGTATATTACGCGAGTGTCAACTATTATGCATGCTACTCATATATATCACCCTGAAGAAAGTGTACTTAAGTTGTGGCTACCAAGCCCTCCGCGCGACCGTATCATAAGTCCGTAATTCGAATTCTTTGGTCAAATTACCCATTTAAACAGTTAGTGAGTTAGTTAGTTAGAGAGTTAGAGGGTGTAGTGTAGTTGAGGCGGCATGCCCTGGGGCACAGCACAAATCTGCGGAATTCGAACCTAGGCTTTTGTTGTGAGCGGCCAGCATGCTAACCATTAATCTTACTTTTCATGTTCAATAACATTTCCTGGTATTTTGTATAACACTGAAAAAATAATGATGTTTAAGTATGTTTTATTCCATTCTAAACTTTGTGTTAGTATTTACATTTTATACTTGACGTCTTGGCAGTGATGTCAAAATCAGCTCTTACCTGTTTCATCAACACATATCTTTTTTTTGCTTTTGTATCGTGCACCGGAAAGAGAATTCCGATTTGTTTCAATAAGATATAGTTGTACAATCAGCGATGTTGTTTCAAAGAGAGCTTCTGTCTTTATGTCGGAAACAAACATTTCTCTTTCTCCCATTTAATATGAGACCCGCATTATGTAGGTTTATGTTTGGATTGAAATAATTACTTAGCTAGGCAGATAATGTTGCATATGTTCACCAACAGGGTCTTTAGTGAATACTGTCAGATTAAAACAGAGGATATGTGGGGGAGACATTTCTCGAGTTGCCTCTGTGGGGAGAGAATTAAGCTCCCGTTGTTTATTCTGAAAATATTCTGAGAGGCTTTGAATAAGAAGATCTTGCAACTGCAACTTAAGTCTGCAGTTTTATTAATCCTCATTATGCTGCAGCTCCAACTACTGCAAGATAAAAGTAGAAAGAAAAAAGATGGTCTGTCTTCCCGCTCAAGCTTAGGTTGTCACACGTAATATAACTAATTTATTACGACACTCCCACTGTTAATAGATTTGTGAAACAAAACGATAATTTGTTTAAAGGTGTGTTATTTTAAACATAAAGGGATAATGTTTTTAAAATATGTTTCTATCTTATTTATCATTTATGTAAACTACTCGCTGATTGGTCAAAATTCCTAGGTGATCAGATAGCGTGATAAAGAAAAAGTCGACAATAAGTAAGCACGCTGCATTCTGTGAAAGATTAGGTTTTCAGTTATTCTGTGAAATTAGTTATTATTTCATAAAGGGCCCGAGCTATTCTCTCTGATGTTTTCTTTCATTTTAACAATCACAATTTATTTTCTCATAAATCTGATTCCGTTTAAATGTGTTTATTACGAAAACGTGGATTTTATTACCACTTTATGTCGCCAAAGAGGAAATTAAAGTGACATTTATCTGTGCAAAAAATTCGGTATAAATTCGCCTACAGTCCAAATATAATCTGCAATCACTTTCTTTTTCTCATTTAAACTCACATGCAAAAGAAATACCGCCATATAGAATACAAAATAGTTGAATCCACGAGCTATAAATACAACTGAAATAGAGTTTTATCATGCTTCCAGAAGTAGACTTAACTAAATTTGAATTTCTAAAATATTATCTGTTCATATTTCTGTATAAAAACACACGTCTAAAGAAATCGTAATTTTGGAATCTCGTTAAGCAGACGAGATAAGAGACTCCAACATGTGATTTGGCTTATTTTATGACGTCATACACAGTTAAGAACAGGATGTTATTGATGTCGACAACTTTCATTATTTAAATTTCGACATTTTAAAACATTTTAAGTTAAATACTGATTTTCCTGACCATAATCCATTTTGCAAAAGACAATTCCAAAACTATTATACATACTCTGATGTATGAAATTGCGGGAACCTTTTATCAAGACATGTGCTTACCAAAGACATTCAAAATCAACTTGCAGCAGTATGTTTATGTTTACGATGTTGAAAATTCTTTTTCACGTTAGTGTATCACTTTATCTCAACATCAAGTCTGATATGCTACTAAATATACACGAGACAACTTGTTCACAAAGCATTTAAATCAAAGACCGTTTTCCGTTTATTGTTGCACAATAATATTATTTCTTTATTCTGAAAGGGTAGTTGTTCCGTTGGCGTCATAAAAATAATATTATGTTCCAAAAAACCTTTGGTTGTGTAGTGGGCAGTTAGCGCGGAGTGAGATGACATTCACTTTGTAACATTGCTACATTAGCGCTACATTTTTTAAATGTGTTTGAAGCCATTGTAAAGAGAAAGCGTTTTCTTGCAATGATCATATGGGATGGACAAATTGAAAGCTTGTTATTGAGACATCTCTGATCTTTCATATCCACTACTTGTTTCATCATGTTTATACTGTCACTGTCTTCACTTGAAGAAAGCAGTCTTCCATTTTTGTCGAGGAATATTATACCATTAAGAATACAAGAATATTTATTGAAGACCAACTTCTTATATAACATAATACACTGGCCAGATTATGACTAATATTTACCTGCACTTATCAGCATAGATGTATGTGTGAAAGGAGATATGTTAAAAATTGTTTCGTTTCTGTGGAAATAAGCTAAAATGTGGAATTTTAGATCATCAGGCAGGAAGATTACTTCATTATTATTATCTTATTTGCATTTAGTTAATTTATCCTTATTTTGTCAATTCCTTCATTGGGATTGGTTGTGAAAGAATTTGTAAAGGCGCCTTTGAGTTATTAAAATTGCGGCCTTTTAGCAGTTCAAGGGGTGGTATCAACGAATCAAACTTTCTTGCATTAAAAAATATTTAATGTCTTTGAGTTGATTATCGTAATAATACCTTACCTACATACATGTCCTTGTGTTTGATGAAATGCGAAATCGATACGAAGAGCTCGAGGCTATTTAAATAAACGTATCGCAGCAAGAAAGCTTCATTATAACGGTTATACGTCCCTATGCATCCAAATACGTCACACCACTTTCTTGTAACATTCAACCAATCATAATGAAGGGACGTTCAATCTCTATGCGCATGTCTGTTTATGTATATCTTGTGTATAAACACGACCTCCTGACCTATGTTGCTGTTTAGAAATGCAAAAGTAATAATGACATGTAATTAATTGTTGCATGTGTATATTCACTATCTGAGAGCAATATTGACTCCGACAAGAATTTCAACAGTGATTCGGGAATGTAATACTGTTTCTAAATTCTGACTCTCTAATTCATCCGTAATGAACTGGCCTTTTAAATGGTATTTTTTTCATGTTAATTTAGTTGTGTGACATTAGAAATTGAAAAGTAACTATGATTTATTTAATATTATATCATGACGGAAATATGCACCTCGTCGTTTCAAGAGTACGGCGCTTCATTGCCAGGCATCTGAAACACAAATATACAATTTTAAAAGTTATTACAGATTATATTACAGTAAGGGATAGTTTATTTTGACAAACAATTTAAGAGCAATATTCCAACCAAATATATTGAAATAGGTCGTGTCCAGGGCAACGTTCCATTGTTTACCTATTGCGTGAACGTTCACTTCATTTTCTTAACGTTCCATCGTTTTCTTTTATACCAACTTGGTTAATTTCTGACAACAGATATTGTGATTTTCTGAGCACATCAGATATCGTAAGTCATCATACTGTAATCAAATAATGAATTTGATATTTACATAATACATATGAAAATTCTAATATTTTTTATGTAATCCCGTTTTGGAAGGTCCCACCAAAGTAACCAACAAGGTTACAGCACACTATAACGTACCCCGACAGGATTGTTAAGATGACAATTTTACTTTCTTGCAACTCTTTTACTTTCAGTGAAAATCCTGTTTAGTCATCATCATTATTCCAGACATCAATACATAGAGGATATTTTACATTTCTCGTCGATTACCAAGTATATCTCATCGAGTGAAGCAGATATGTAAATATATTATTTCTACTTCACCAGATGAGATGGTAAACATGGGAAACATGGTATTCGACGAGACATGTCAAAAGTTCTATTTAATGTATTAGATTACAAATCATGCATAGTTGGTAGATGGAGTTCATTTTATGATAACATCTTCCTTTCAACGGCCTTCCTATGACGTCATCCTATTCTTCCGATGACGTAATATAATTGAAAGTGTTATTTCACTGAGTAGAATAACATATTATTTCACTCAGTGAAATTAATGATTTTATTTTAACTCATTAATACCGTATTTCACCACCGGAATTATAATAAATCAGTTCAATCATTTATTATTTAGTCGATGTTTCAGGAGAAACAAAGTTACGAATGTTCAGTATGTGTGTTAATATCCGTGTTACTAACATAAAACAACTTTTGAAATCCACGTTGATAATATTTCAAACATTGATATGATATTGGATCAAAACGTGGCTTCAAATACAGAGTGGAACAGAGTTGTTCTTTTCAGAAACACACGCGGTCTGCATCTGATAGCATGAGTATGGCATATGAAAACAACTACGACTTCCTTCATGCATTTTTGGAACCTTTAATAATTCAGATATTCTGAATTTTGTCATTATTAAAGAACCTTTGTTATCTTAAATGAAGACTGCAGACTGAAATCTTAAATTCTTTAATTAATTTCACAAACTGACGAACTCATTTCATTTCAGTGTGCGATATGTTTGATTTTGGTTATCACGTGGCTTAATCTTAAAGATGTTGGATCGATGTAACAACGGTTCACTCAAGATACAACATCGGCGCTTCAATTAGCCTCTGATTTGATTAAATCTAGCGATGAAAGGAATACTTTAACTTCATAAATTGGGATCAGTATTAAAGAATATATTGCAGGATTAATTAGTTCACATCATTGGTTAGATATATGTGAGACAAAGAGTCATGATTCATAATGCAAAGTATGTGTGTCATCATGAGATTATTGACATTCATCATTTCTCTCAAACTCAGTCCTCCATTTAGATTTTGAGTAGCTAATATGTGTAGATATATTATAAATTGATCTAAAATGAAAAATGTAGTACAATGGATTTTCAACCAGGGTGAGCTAAGCATGTCAAATTAAGTTCATGAAATAAATGTTCGGAGATCGTGAGATTCATGCAGTCCGTTGCTTTCCGGGTAATTTTCCATTTCGTTGTTGGTTTTGAATGCATTCGGACTTGACTGTGAAGCATTGTGCCAGTGAAGGGGATTTTTCGTCTGATTATATTTGCTCTGACTTCCAATATTAAGGTCGATCAAACGCTTTAAAATTTTCTTATTTATCAATATTGTCATTAACAATGATTTGCGTTTCAAACTATTGTATGCATTGGTTTATAATAAAATTCCGAATGTTATGGTGCAGGTTTTATCAGAAGCTATGTTTATTTCTTGGTTTGGCGGTTCAAATATTCGATTTGTTTCGATATTATCAGTATATTGATATTAAAATTCGTTTATCGTGTGTCATGATGTTATTCAATCAAACATTGAGATTATTATTGATGTCTTTATTTTTTATTTAAAAGAGCTTTTAAAATGTGTCCGTATATCAGATATCATGGTTCTTTTGAAGAAAGCTTTATTGCCATGATATTGACAATGAACAGGACACTTCTATCAAGGTTGCCACTGACAACGAGGTCTAAGTAAGATGTTAGTATGTGAAGACAATATACTATAGAAAGTGCGAGAAAAAGTTTATAGTTTTGGGGAAATGGAGGAGAATTCAACAAAAAAGAACATACTTAAGAACAGTTATTCATGCTATGGTGGAAAGAAAAGAAGAGAACATTCCTATTGAAATGACATTGACACACACAACAGAAAGTAGTTTAACAGTAGTTTAAGCACTATGAAATGTTGGTAGAGCACAGAGGGTCGATGTATTATGGCAGATAGCAAAAAAGGTATTGTTAAAGCAGACGTAAAGGTGTCCTGGGGACCGCCTGGGGTGTTTTGACAGATTCACCGGAGTAGAAAGCTCTGTATGTGTTATATGTATTCTTCCTTATGGAGGGAAAGGTAGAACCCCAATATCAAACGCCCCAGTATATAGACAAGTCTTGTTACCCATTAGGAAAATGAAACATTCCAACACTTACCGCACTTGACAGCCAAAATAGACGACGATTAGATTCGTATCGAGCAGTTTTAATCACTGCATGTCATAGCCTACTTCCTGTTTTGAAAATGTTCATTTAGGCTTTCTTAGATATTTATTGTTACAGTTCAAGTTTCTCTGCCTCACCTTCCAATGCATCTCTGGATCTGCCCCTTCATATCTCTCTGACTCTCTTACCCGCCACATTCCATCCAGGACACTACGTTCTCAAGATAAGAATCTTCTTGTGCCTCCCACAGTCAACGCATCCACCTACGGAAAAAGATCGTTCGCTTTTGCAGCATCAACAGCCTGGAATGAACTCCCTCAACATCTGCGTGATTATCAAGAACTGCCCTCTTTTAAATCTCAACTAAAGACTCATTTCTTCAGAATTCCCTTTCCATTTTAATCCATTCTCCTATTTATTTCCCCATGCGCTTTGAGCATGTATTGCACATGGATAAATGCGCATTATAAGTATGCTACTATACTATACTATACTATTGTGACCAAGCAAAGATAAACTATATAGAGTTTAGAGTAACAGAGTCTGGTAGATTCCCACATAAAATTGTTATTTAAAGCAGAATAGTATATTTTTAAAGATAAATCATTGAAACAATTGCCTTTTTTACGAATTGTCGACGAGTTTTATTTGGAAAAATCTCGAAAGTACCATCTGGCTAAAAACTGTTGTAAAACACCAATCAAATGATATTTTTCAGCAAAATTACACGTAGATGTCAACAATTGAAAATTCTACCAAAGCAAATATGTATTGTATCTTTTAAAATCCATCATAATCTCCCCATTTTGAACAATACTATGATAAGATAGAAAATTCTTTCTTTGTAACTAAGATGATCTTGGGGACTAATTTCATTCACTACAGAAATGACTTGGTTTCCGGATCACTGAAACTAACAAGATACGTCATGGAAACCAACATTTCCAGTTGGTATCCAGACGGTTTCTTATGGTTTCAACTTGGTTTCCGTGAAAACTGAAACTCGATTTTGCCCCAGATCCGGATGGTATCCATCACCGTTCTTTACACACACCTCCATGAAGGATCCAGTTGGTTTCCGTGATCTGAGTTTATTGTAGGTTTCAACCTGGTTTCCGTATTCAGGTTTACTGTAGGTTTCAACTTGGTTTCCGTGTTTGATAGTTTCAACTTGGTTTCCATGAAAACTGAAACTCAGTTTTGCCCCAGATCCGGATGGTATCCATCACCGTTCTTTACACACACCTCCAACTAGGATCCAGTTGGTTTCCGTGATATTAATTTATTGTGGACTTTTTTCATATGTAGGTTTATTGTAAGTTTCCACTTGGTTTCAGTAATTTGTTAGTTTACTGTAGGTTTCCATTTGGTTTCAGTGTGTTTAAGTTTATTGTAGGTTTCAACCTGGTTTCTGTGTAGTGTATTCTTAGTTTCAACTTGGTTTCCGTGTAGTTTCTAAGTTTCAACTAGGTTTCCGTATAGTTTATTCTTAGTTTCAACCTGGTTTCCGTGTAGTGTATTGTTAGTTTCAACCTGGTTTCCATGTACGGAAACCTAGCTAACTTGGTTTCAACTAAGTTTCCGTGTAGTTTATTCTTAGTTTCAACTAGGTTTCCGTGTAGTTTCTTAGTTTTGGAGAACGGAAACCAGGTTGAAACTAACAATAAACTACATGGAAACCTAGTTGAAACTAAGAAACTACATGGAAACCAAGTTGAAACTAACATTACACTACTTCTTTCAACTTGGTTTCAATTTAGTTTATTGTTAGTTTCAACCTGGTATCCGTGTAGTTTATTGTTAGTTTCCTACTTCCCAAAATATATTATTAAAAAACCATAAGACATAACAGAATACATCAAATACATTCATCAATAGTTTATTTGTAGATAAATAGGTAAAATAAATAAAAACACCATCTTTCAAAATGCTTAAATATAAATAAATTATGCCAAGAACATAAAAAATGTCTACAGCGGGTAATCAATGCAGCCTTTAAGGAAGGTTGAGAACAGTTTATAACTCAATACATTGGAGAAAACAAGAAAATATAAAACTATTATATTTCTGTTTCTTGTTTTTCTTGAAAAAGTGTTCTTATCAAAGTTGATTTCGAAGTGCCTGATATATAAATAGTCCTAAAAGAGATCAGACAATCATTCTGAAAATTTACACATTCTGTTTTATATGCCTAATGTGTTAGGCCAAATAGTTTCTGTGACTTGAGCTAAAAAGTTTCAATTAAAGTATAATTAACAAAGCAATTTAATTGTTCAAATGATCCATTAAAGGATGACAAAGTAATTTAAGAAATAGAGGGATTGGCTCTGTAGCTCATCAGCAATTTGCTTTGTTTGATGTAAAATACTAAATAAATAGTTTTTCATAAGAAGTTCCTTAACACTGATGAAAAAATAACAAATTAACAACATTGAGCAGTGTCAGTGCAAAATCTCAAAGATGACTAAACACTAAATATGAAGAACATTAATAAAATCACAATTATTTTCAAATTTGCTAACCCAGCATCTCCACTTATCAGAAAGCAAAGCAAATATTGCTGTTCAACTACTGTAATAGTGAACCATTTCACCCTTCCTATTGGCTTTGTTTTTCGTGTAATTTCTCAATGAATATTAAATTCCCATTTAGTTATTACAGTTTGCAATATTTTGATACCATATTGAGCATGATGCATGGTATGAATTAGTTTTCATCACTTAAAGCATTATATTAGCCTTGATTCTTTTGTTCTTCTTGACATTCACTCTGTGGCCTTTCCACTCAGTTTTCTTCTTAGGTCGCCTCTCTTGTTGGTCCAGACCCGCCAAGCCTCTGAAAGGAGCAATACAATCATGTGAAGCAAACAAATTTGAATCTTCATGCTCTATCCATTTATCTTCCCTGATGAATATCAGGGATTTTGCCAAATGTCAATACAAGGAAACCCAGTTATGACAGATTGCAAGATTTTTATAAAATTTAATTGCGAGTCATTTCAGAAGTTGTCAAGTTGAGAATTTATGGATGCTTATTACAATGAGATTCAACATTTAACACCTAACATTGCTATCAATCAAATTGCATGATTTTATTTATTTCTAACTTGTTATTCTAATATGTTACATAATTTTCTGCTAGAACAATATCAACATTTCAATTAATAAATTCGTATATGAAGTCAGTTGCAAGAACTATTACAAGCATAATTCTAAATTTCTTAATAGATGTACTCTTAATGCATGAAAAAACGCTTTCAATGTCTATAGTTTTGTTAACTATATATATCCAAAATCATTTGATACAGAAAAAGGATTAAGTCAATCTTTTGTTTGCAACGTGTAAATCTTTATTCTTACCTTCACATGTTCCCACCGACCAGCCCTAATCTGCAAACAATCTCCTCGTCTCTCTAACCAACATCTTCATTCCTTCTTCATCCCCTCCCTTGCTGCATAACAAGTAAAAACCAACATGCAATTACATTGTTATGCAAACAGTTATAATCATGTGCAATTGTTCTGCAGGTTAAATATATCATGTTGTCCAAATATCTTTTCACTATTTCAGAAAACAATATACTGGACATATCCACCGGTCAGAAATAATAGTTGGAATAAATTATGCGATACATTTTTATGAAAAACTTTAAATGCATTTTAAGTGGATTTCTTACAACATGATTTGCGAGGGTCAATGGCATCAATGAAGTGTTCCACTTATAATATTTATGATTTATATTAGATGAAATTATGCCAACCAACTTTAAGTTATGGTAAGGAAATACACAATAATTTAACCCAACATAACCATTCAAATTATAGCATTATATCAGATATGCAAATTTCTAATCTTGATATTTCGAACCATATTTCATGTAGTCACATGGAGGTATATTAGAAAACACTATGTACATATGTGAAACCAACATGACACCAGCGAGCTTATTGTGAATATCATAATAAGCATATATAACATAATAGACCCTTTTATATGTTTTGTAAGTTGTGACCTAAGCATAATAGAAAACATTATATTAAAAAGGCGTAATATTACAAGTTTCTGTTTGATCAGGAAGTAATGAAATGATAATATATGGGTTCCATGATATTATATTTTCAAGCCCTAACTGACAAGTTATATATTTACAAATTAAAATGACCCTCATTTTAGTCACAAATAGTTGCAGGTCAAAACCAGGGAGTTATCAGTCGCCTTCTTCAGTTGTTCCACAGCTCCTCTAACAGAACGCTATAAATAGAAAGCATATATCACATATTCACTATGTTTCTAATAGAAAATCTATTTTGATAACAAAATCTTAATATAACATTTAGTCATCTGTTTTCAAGCATCATGTGTTTTCCATCAGTCATTTTGATTCTCACTTGACATTACTTAACAAGATATTATGTCACCTGGCATGATATCATATTCAACTGGCTACAGATAAAAATAGAAACTTGGAAATTTGATAAAAGTATGGCTAATGCATATTTATGTTAATAATTGAAGCAAATTTAGTAATGCCAAAAATAATAAACGCTTATCATTTAGCAAAACATTTTGGGCATCTCCCTTGTCAGCTTTCGAACATTTCTATCGTCATTGTGTCTACTGAAATAATTTCCATTCAATAACACTTATTTTGTTGGCCAACTAACATAAATATATTATATAAGATGCAAGAGAATAAAAATGTAGGCCTACCTGGCATGGTTACGGCACGTCTAACTTCACACGCTGTGATCGACGACTGTTTTCTTCTTCAAGTTCTCGCACCCGAATCTTCAGGACCTTCTACTTCGGCTTCTACTAGTGGAATTATTGCTGCCATTTTCTCGATGCATACGCTCGTAGGACATTATGCTTGTTTTTTTAATACCATACCGTGTTAAAGTAAAAACAGTCTAAACGGTTCGCTTTCAAAACAACTTCTCAACAAAATGGCGGCGGGAAAGGCATTGTGGGTACAGGAGGGGCACTATGGGTACCGACACAAATACCTAATCTTTTTGATAGACAAACTACAGTCTCTTTATTGAGACTAGTTTCTTTGTGATTTCAAATAAAATTATGACAAGGACCACTTTCAGTTGATGATGATGAGTACGGGGATTTTACGAGCGGTTTTCAGCGGAGCTGTTCTCCCACTCGGGTCGCAAGGACCATTAATAAAGTTCCGAAAGTTCCATAAAGAGGATAATTTTGAAGCCAGGCCGAAAGGTGGAGGCAATTTTGAAATTTTGAAATTTGGAATATGTAAATTGCCTAGGTTAGGTTAAGCCGGGGGGAGGAGAGGGGGTAGGTTTAATTGTTAATTTTGGATGGTATTTGATTTTTAAGTGTGTTTTAGATTCGGTCCAAAAGGCCCGAATCCTTTATATAAGTGCCGACCGCTTGGAAGGTACTGTGATTATTGTGTGGGTTTAGAATTTGATATATGTTATTTGTTTGGATATTGTTGGCCCTTAATTTTAGTTTAAGTATGTGGCGGAAGGCCGCATACTGTGGGCATTCAATAAGGATGTGGTGAATTGTTTCTGCCTGTGGGCAGTGTGGGCATGTTGGGTGGATGTTTGCGATTTTGGTTTTGTGGATATGATAGTTTAATTTTGTATGCCCCGATTGGAGCTTAATTATTGCCCTATCAATAGTTTTGTTTTTGGAATATATTTTTTGTTTAGTTAAGGGTTTGGAGATAATTTGTTTGGTGTGGTGTGCTGTTTTGGAATTTGTATATTGCAGGTGCCATGCTCGCTTTGCATGAGATTTTGATAGGCTTTTTGCCTCTTGTTTCGAATGAAAAAGGGGTAGAATTTTAGGTAGTTTAAGGCCCTCCTTGGCAGCTTTGTCGGCTTTTTCGTTGCCAAATATACCGACGTGCGCTGGTACCCATAGGAGTTTTACTGCCTTGCCTTGGAAATTTAGATTTTGAATAGAATTTAGAATTTTGGAAATTAGATCAGGGCGGTTTTTTGTAGATTTGTTTTGAAGTGCCTGAAGGGCACTGAGAGAATCCGAAAGGATGAGAATTTTGCCCTGATCTTTAGTTTTAGGGTGGGATAAAGCGAGTGCTATGGCCATAAGCTCAGCAGTGAAGACCGATTGGTCGTTAGGGAGCCTTTTGGAGTAGGAATGTTGAGTGGGGTGTTGAATGTGTAGGCCTACGCCTGTTGTGCGTGCATCGGGGTCACGTGACCCGTCTGTGTATATGTGACACCAGTCGGACCAGTGTTCTTGTATGTAGTTGAGTGTGGTGGTTTGAGCGTGTTTTGGGTTTAGTTTAGAAGTTATTTTGCTAAGATGGAGATTTATTTTGGGGATGGGTAAGGGGGCAATAGGGTGATGCACCGTATTTATGGGGGGGAGGTTGATATGCTCCATCTTAGCTTGGGATAGAAGTGTTTTTATGCGGTGGGAGATTGGAGCCCGTAAGGGGTGTTTATTAAAAATTGCGGTTTTACGTTTAGAGGGACCACTAGTAAGTAGTTCCCTGATAAGGGGATCCTCCGAAGATCCAGCCCAGAAGTTTAAGGTGAGTTGGTCCCTTCTCAGTTAGGGCTTGGAGAGCTTCGAGTGAGGTACCCATTTGGGTGCGTGTAGCTACCCTTAGTGCCTGATATTGAATAGAGTTTAGGGTTTTAATTTGGGTTGGTTGGAGGGAGTTATATATAGGTGCGCCATAGTCCAGTTTGGACCTTATGAGGGAGGAGTAGAGATGGAGAAGGGTTTGCCTATTTGCACCCCAGCCTGTGCCGGAGATTGCTCTCATGACATTAAGGTCTTTCGAGCATCTAAGTTTAAGTTCTTTGACATGAGCTTCCCATGTGAGATGCTCGTCAAAGATTAGCCCTAGAAATTTAGTTTGTTTTTGGAATTTAATTAGGTTATTTTTTATATATAAGTTAGGGGAGATAGGGCGCGAATTTTTATGTTTAAATACTACCCCTACAGTTTTTTCCGCATTTAGTTTAAAGCCCCATTTATCAGCCCAGGGACTGATTTTATTTAATGCGGTTTGGAGTAAGGAGATAGCGTTATTTGGGTTTTTACAACGTGCCCAGAGGGCGCCGTCGTCTGCAAATTTGGAGGTGTTTATTTTTTTGTTGATACCCTCGAAAAGGTCATCAACCATTATGTTGAATAGAGTGGGGCTAATGATGCTGCCTTGTGGGGTGCCGTTTTCTAAAAGGTGGTTTTCAGATTTTTGGTTTTCGACCCCGACAGTTATTTGCCTATTGTGAAGGAAATCCTGGATATAATTAATTATGTTGCCTGAAAGGCCTTTTTTAATTAATTTTTGGGTGAGGCCGTTATGCCACACCATATCAAATGCTTTGGAAAATCCAGGAAGATTGCGAGTGTATATTGCTTGTTGGATTGAGAAAGTTTAATATCTTGCTCCAGGCGAGCAAGATTGTTTAGGGTTGAACGACCAGGAGTGAAGCCACTCTGGTCGTTATTTAATGGGTTGGTTTTTAGGTGAGATTGGAGGCGTTGTTTTACCATTGCTTCCATTACTTTACATAGGTTTGAAGTTAGGGAGATGGGCCTATAGGAGTTTGGATCCCCGGGGGGTTTATTATACCCCCGACCAACGGTTGGGGGTATATAGTTATACCAACGATTCCGTCCGTCCGTCCGTCCGTCCGTCCGTCCTTCCGTCCGTCCGTCTGTCCTTCCGTCCGTCTGTCCTTCCGTCCGAAGACAATTTTTGTCCGATCGATTACAGAAAAACTATTCGTCTCATCCTTTTTAAATTTGGTACATGTCTTCTTCACCACTAGGAGAGGTGCAGTGCGAAGTTTAAACCGAATTGGTGAATTTTTGAATTTTTGGCGAATTTTTGTATTTTTTAACTTAGTCAAATTCTGAGCATTTTTTGTCCGATCGATTACAGAAAAACTATTCATCTCATCCATTTCAAATTTGGCAGATGTCTCCTTCACCACTAGGAGAGGTGCAGTGCGAAGTTTAAACCGAATTGGTGAATTTTTGAATTTTTGGCGAATTTTTTTTTTTTTTAACTTAGTCAAATTCTGAGCATTTTTTGTCCGATCGATTACAGAAAAACTATTCATCTCATCCATTTCAAATTTGGCAGATGTCTCCTTCACCACTAGGAGAGGTGCAGTGCAAAGTTTAAACCGAATTGGTGAATTTTTGGCGAATTTTTTTATTTTTTAACTTAGTCAAATTCTGAGCATTTTTTGTCCGATCGATTACAGAAAAACTATTCATCTCATCCTTTTCAAATTTGGCACATGTCTCCTTCACCACTAGGAGAGGTGCATTGCAAAATGTAACACGATTTGGTGAATTTTTTAATTTTTGGCGATTTTTTATATTCTTTTACTTTATCATAGCTAGAATGAATGAAGCTACTTCTGTATTGTGATTTGTTGACTTCATCATTTTCTTTTTCATGTAACTTTCATCAAAAGCTACTTCTGTGTTCTCGTTAATTTTACTATTTTATATTTCCACTGGTTATATTTTGGGAAAAGTTAAATTTTCTTGCCTTTCAGCCATAAACTGCTGTATATCTCTCACTGTGCCTTCAGGGGTGTGTTTCCATGTACCTGTTGTTTAAAGTCACTCGAATGAATCATTACGATGGACTAATTTCCAAAATAAAGTTGAAATCAGTGGTAATAGCAGTAGTGTATTATATTACCAATACCTTTTCAAGTTACTTTTATTCCTATTTTGACTTAAACCACCTTTTTCACATGAAGATCGAGACTTGTCCTACCATTTTCACAAACAGTTTAATCTTAGCAATTACATTTCAAAGCTTATCAATCCTAAGGTGTGCAGACACCTCTCTCTTTAAGTAAAATGAAAATGTCAAACTTAAACAGTCGGGGGTATTAGTGAGCCACGCTCACTTTTTTGCTTGTTGGGTTTAGGTATTGGTATTACTAAAGCTTCCTTCCAGTTGGAGGGGAGCTTTCCTGCTTGCCAAATGGTATTATATAGGTTTAATAGAATAGTAAGGGTGGAGGTGGGTAGCTTCTTAATTATTTGATAGGAGGTTAGGTCGAGCCCGGGGGCTGTTCCTTTTTTCCTATTATTTAATACAAATTGAAGCTCCTCCATTGTGAATGCTTTGTTGATTGGTTTGTTATCTGTTGGGTGCTTTGCGGTGGGTTCAGATTTGTTTTTGTTTTTCAAAAACTCCGGAGAGTAGTTGGTGTTGCTGCTTGCCTTAGCAAAGTGTGATGCAATTGCGTTAGCTTTATCTATAGGGTTTTTAAGATTATTTATAGGTGGGATTTTACTTCTGCATTTTCCGCCACGAATGACTCGAAGTTTATTCCAGACTTGTCTGGAATTGGCTTTGCCATTCAACTCCTCGCAGAAGTTTTCCCAGTGTTGAGTTTTTGTTTGTTTTATGAGTTGATTTACTTTATTTTTTAATTGCCTAGCATAAGGTAATTTTGAGAGGTTGCGCTTTGCCTTTTTAAAGGCCCACTTTCAGTTACAACGGCATTGCTTTTATAAAATCTAATGACTTCGCGTGTCCGGGGATTACCGAGTGATTGCTTCCGGTTTCGCCTGTCAACACACGATGGCGGTAAGAGGGGTAAGTGGTATTGTTTATACAGTTGTTTAATTTTAACAATAAGGGTCTGCATGTTACCACAAGGTTCTAAAGTGGAAGCCGATAGACAAATGACTTGACACTGATTACTCGTAGATTGGGTGAACTCAGTGTCATGACAGATTAACTAACTCCAACAATAACTGCTTTGATTTCGAAACATTTCTCACTCCACACATTGTCAAGTACAGTACAAGTGGTTCATTCGATATCGTTTAATTGTGGTTATTGAGAATTATATCATGTAAGTATACGATTCAAGTACTTCAAATGATTCCCTTAAAATGTGTAACTAGTACTTACTCAATCCCACCGGCACCAGTGACTGCCAGTGTTAATATATCTAAACTTTCCTGAAAAAATATTATTTTTTATTGACATGACAGTAAATTAAAAGAATAAAAACTAATTCCCTCTAATTTTGGCAAAATATATATTTGCAAACTAAGCAACATTAATCATACATTTATTTACTCTTTTCATAAAATATTCGATAGGACATGCTCTCTGTAATCATTAGATAACAGTGAAAATTTTAAATCATTGGCTAAAGAAATAACCTGATTCATAAATATACTTATTTTTATCGCTTTATTTCCTTTTTGATCTGGATGCAACATTTTCAAAGACACAAATGTGGTATAATAAAATGAATAATTTTTTAAATATATAGATTGTTGCAAGATGACCAGAATGAGATGAAGCTATAATATCTACATTGCGAAAATGCATTTGATTTATGTAGAAAATAGCTGTTTTATAGTTTGGGTTTTAGCCCTGTTAAAGTGGGTAGCTTGTTTGTAGTTTTCTGGAATATATGTATTTTCTTGTTAACATGAAAAGTAAATTCAAAACATTAATCCTTCTTTTATCAAATCCACGGATAACGATTTCCGGTGTAACTATTAAACTTAATGTGTTATTTCTATTTCACAATTACCCATTGTCTTCGTACAACTTGTTGTAATTATAATTTGTATTAATGTTGTGTACCTTATTTGCAGAGTGAACAGTGTTTATTGCAGCCACTGTGATCAGTATTATCTCAAGGAAAGCATCCTACAACCACAAGAGGAGATTTGGCAACTGTGGTAAGTTTACTTATAATAATATATATATATATATGCCATGTAATTATGTTAAACCTCCCTTGCTTATATATATATTGAATTGATTGATCTATATAGCACTTAGAGAGAGAGAGAGAAAATGTTAATTAAAGTGTCACGTACTTTTTCAATATAATGCAATACAAATATACATAAAGTATTAAAAAGCACCCGGCCATATGGCCTATGAGACACTAAAATCATTTCATATCACATTAATAGCATAAAATCATGGAATAATCTAAAACAGATAATTACATACACTTAGTAATAGTCAGCTGCAGAAAGATGCTGGGCTGATCTAAATAGCTTGCAATATCTGTCAAGAAAACATTTTATGTGAATATATTTTGTATGGATGTGGCATGATATTTGATTATCAATATTATAATTGACAATAAGACATTCTATAATTAAATACTTTTGATATTCAATAATTTTAATGTGTCAGATTATATTAAGCTCATTTGTGTGAGAGTGTATAAGCTTAAGTGGATTTTCGTAATATAGTTGGCTGTTCCGAAGGATTGGAAAGACATTTTCCAATTTAGTATAGTTATTACTGTTAGGTATATTAAATTTGATTGTAATATATTAAGGCATGATATTATAACCAGAATATGTGTCTTGCAAGTATCAGATCTAGTGTTCTGTCAACACTGTGACTAGTACGTTAGTCGTTGAACAAGATCCAGACAAGAGGAATGTTGTACACTGGGAATACAGTGTATTCTTTCCTTTATGAATTTAATATTTCTTCAAATTATAATTATCTTTCCATGTTATTATTGTTGAACAGTGCCCATTTGTGTGGAAGATGAATAAAGAAAAATGTAAAGAATTAAAATGTGTTTTTTCTTTATTTCCAATCAGTTTGAATATCCGCGTGAAATTCAACCATATATGTGATACTCCCCAATTCTAAGTTAATTGAATGTAAAAATATAAACGTTATATTCCTGACACGAATATCACTGGTATTAATATGACTTTGTTTCTTGTTGGTTTCCATTTATGGATATGTGAACACATGAATCTATAATGATTCAAGTAGAAAACCATGTTACTCAGTTTCAGTGAACGGATACCAAGTGGATACCAGATATTCAACTTTATATTCGCATTGAAACTAAACCCTCTCTAACTTCTAATAACTTAGGTCAAAATAAGAAATGGAGTATGGAAGTACGACAAATCAAAGAATCCAAAATGGATTCTAGTTGGAAACCAAGTTACTTAGTTTCAGTGAATTGATACCAAGTGGATACTCAAATTACCCAGTTTCATGTTGGTTTCCAGGTTTCAGGAAACCAAGTCATTTCTAACATTATAGTTTCATGTTGGTATCAATTCAATGAAACCATAAACTATAAATTCCAGAACTGGAAACCAAGTGGATACCATCGTTCATATTTTCTTGTTGGTTTCCGTGTATGGAAATCGACAAATCAATGAATCCAAAATGGATTCTAGTTGGAAACCAAGTTACTTAGTTTCAGTGAACGGAAACCAAGTGAATACTCGAATTACCCAGTTTCATGTTGGTTTCCAGGTTTCTGGAAACCAAGTCATTTCTGTAGTGATTGTTTATTGGGATGTACCGTATTAGAATCAGAAAGAGAAAAATATACTCATCAATGGTACAAAATGAATATTTTATTTGATAATATAATGTTAGAAACTTTAAGAAAAACAACTGTCACGTTTCTGTAAAATGATTTTTGTGTATGTCTTTGTTCAAGAAATAAGTTTCATAATCCAAAAATGTATATATCTATAATAATACATGCACCAGTTGTACATAACTATCATATGGTCTGTTGCATGAAGATAAATGTGTGTTAAGAACCTCTTTTGCTGCAGTTTGAGGCTTGGGTTAAAAAAGGTTCAGTTCAGTTAATTAGGACAGATCCATTATCACAATATGTGATCGCTTGGTCTACCCTACTCCTCTGTCTGATATTTGCTTCGCCTGCATTTTTTGTGTACAACCGGGAGAAAACTCCCCAAAAGCACGAAGGTAATCTGCCGTGTGACTGTTTCTTTCTGGTGACGTTTATTCTTAGCTCAGTATAAAATACGTTATGTAATTTATTTGTGTGTGGGAAGAATGTGGGTCATGAAATTTAACTTTTACAAGATCTGTGAATTAACCTTTTTTTCTATGTAATGAATTAATTCTAACAACTGAAGAAAACTTTTGTTTTAAGAATGTTAAATAATTCTAACAACTGAAGAAAACTTTTGTTTTAAGAATGTTAAATTAATACATACTGGAGCACAACAAACGATACCATTAAAAAAACTACAAGACATCTAAATCCTCAGCGATACCACTGAAATAGACTTACATCATGTCTTCAGAAGCCAGCTACACTAAATTTAAAATTTTGAAAATTATATGTTCACATTTCTGAGAAACACACGTTTTAAGAAATCGTCGTTAACGATTAACTAGAGATAGGAGAGTCAAAGATGCCGTTTTGGCTTTGTGACTTCCTATATTAGTGATACGTCAACAATGTTAAGCCCAAGGGGGTACATGTGCATTTTGCCGACACGTCTTATACTCAAATAATGTCCATATTTTATAAACTGTTAGTAATAGATACATGATGACACAAGTGGTGTATACAAAATATCATCGAGCTATCAACTCACGAGGGGGCTCCGAGTGAGTGATAGCGAGATGATATTTTGTATACACCACTTGTGTCAATCATGTATCTGTTTTATCCAATGGGCAACGCTCGACAATATGCGCCTATCACGTGACATGATTTTCGCGCTTAATCATTAGTCTGGAAAAATGCGCTATTTGAGCTAGTTGACCCGTTTCACTTCAGGAAGTCAGTCGGGCTTTTGAACCAGTCCCGCAGGCCCCTTTTTCGACTGGTGTTTCAGAGCTACTGTGTGACAAAGAAAGTAAATCATGTGAAATTTGTTCTTGCATCAACATACAGAATTGTCAAGTGAATATTATCACCACCAAATGACTGTTTATTATTATCCGCTGGATTGATTGCCTTCGTGTTAATCAGTGACGAGTTAAAATCAACGGTGTTTTTAAGATTTGTTTTCAGTTTCTAATCAGCTGATCATTTGTTTTTATCATTAACAGAGTACTGAGTGGCACTGACATTTGTTTTTTTTTCTACCGAGCAGCATACAGCCCTTTGATGTCATCTGGTGTTGCAACAATGTTGTAAATTACTCAAGGTCGTCAGCCAGGTGTTTGTAGCTCCGCCATTGGACCGCCCTGCTGTTTCACGGTCGTCCTATCACAGAGTTTAAAATAACTGTGGCTGATAAATAAGTGACGTCATAGATACAACCATACTTGACTTGATACATAATATATCCTTTAAAAAAAATCAAAGGGAATTTAACCGCCCATTGGATAACTTTAAATACAAATACTATATCCAGAAATCCCCTTTAAAACAGCTATTTCAACACCAAATGGGTGTTTGAACAGAAATTAAATAATAAGTCACTACACTATTGAATGAAATTTGTGTATCTCTTTACAAGATATATCCTCATTAAAGACATTGAAAATCAACTAGAACCGGCAGCAACATTTGTTCGTTTGTTGAAAATGTGGTATCGTTTCTTTTCCCCCTCGATGTAAGTTAAGTTCCATGCGCGAACCTTCGAGGGGCGTACAGTTTTGTATCCCCGGAAGTGAGTGTAAATACATAAGGCGTGAAGGAAGCGCCAGCTCCCTTCCGGGTTTGTGCATTGCAAGCATCTGCAGTAATGTGATGTTAACATACACAAATCAAATAACTACAATGAACAATGTCGACAATCCATAATCAACATGATTGATCATATTCAAAATCTGACCTATATAATACAAATGTAAAGTAGAGCAACTGTTTGTGAACATATAAAGAATTGTAAACAAATGCGATTCGAAGCTTTATTTTTACAGAAAATAATCAATTAGCATGTTCATACGCTCTCAAATCCGTCGTGTTTGTACATGGGAGGAGATTCTACATGCAGAAGCTGTCAAGCATACATCTTTCTCTTGTTTTCTTTTTACTGTTTTGCCAAAGTAAAAACACGTTTCTTACAACATTTCTTGACGCATCTGGGTAATGTATTTGAAGATTTCCTTTCAAAACATTATGTTCAAAAATAAAATATTTTTAACAGTTTAAATCAATGCGACTATTTGCAGCTAATTGTAATTGCTTCAATGTATATATATATAACCGATGATGTGAATAGATGAATCCATCACTAATAGAACGTGTCTGTAAGAAGTAGGTTCTTATCCACCTGATGAAGAGGTAAATTTAACTTAAACTTGGTGCAATTAGAGTATATTATGTTTATACGATGATACGTTATTCCTCTTCCAAATGATTGTTAAAGATTTTACAGGGTCACTCTGCCCTTTGCAACTCATTGACGCTAGATATGTACATCCTCACCAATCAAATCAGCTGACCATGAATGTTCCATTATTAATGATCCATTGGCCAGTGAAAGAAGTAATTATTGACAAAAATTAAGAAGTTAAAATGCTTCCAGAAGAATATATAATTATTAAATGTCAAGATTGTGTAGGTTATTGCTCAGAGCAAATACACCTGCCTGTTTGAGGGAATAATTCCAGAGCTAGATGATTGCGGAAATGGAGATTTGAACATTGTGTTATAAAAGTAGAAAGGAAATTGAACTAGCGAATCCGATCTATAACTTTTTAGACATTTTATATAAAAGACAATTTCCAACTATTTATTTAATGATTGTTTTGCATATTTTGTAGCTCTTTCGAAGTTCGAGTATAACATCAGTAACATGAATAAGATCGCTGAGTGGGCGCAATCTAATTTACATGTACAATGTACGTCCAATGTAACATTCAACAACATCGTTTTGTAATTCTTTAAAAAATCACCTCGTGGAATAAATTCTCATTAAAATAATTATTTTACAAATTGGAACTTATACGTATTTATGGACACAATCAATGGTCATCTGGTGCAAGTTCCTTATCTCAATAGTGATCATTCATCATATATTAGTGGGTGTTTTCGAAACAATAAAGCTATCTCATAAACTTGGTATCTAAATCTGTTAAATATCCAAAATAGGTCAAAGGCCAATTACCCGAACTACTTTCTCAAATTTCCATAATTCTTCTTAAACCTTATCCTTTACCAATCATTGATAATGTCACCGTGAAATCACCGGGTTACGTCTGCCTTAGCGAATTCAAACACATATCATCTGATATGATACAAAGCACTTATGTTTTAACAACGTAATTGTAGATTTGTTTTCAAGTCATACATCACTTCAGGCCCCACTGGTCAGTAGCATGAAGCGAGGGTATTTTTTTAGTTAGCGTCAATATCCTATGTGCAAAATGGATCATGAAACCGACGACTGGGACCATTTATCAGTGCTTTGAGGGGTAAATATAGATTACTATAGATGTGAATAGGCACTCGTCATTAACAAAACAAATGAAGAGCAAATGAGTATGTTGATAAGCATACAGGAGAATTGTCCAAACTGTATGTCATTGAAATATATTCACTTGATTTTTCGCAAACCTGTTCGGCCTAAAACTCAGTAAAGGTGCTTTCCAGACTTAATAAATATCGTATCTGTTATTCTTAAGTGCAAAGAATTCTTGCTAACGCGAACGTAGTAAACAAACAAAAGAAGGAGAAACAAATTCTATGAGCATTCACGGAAATGAAATAATAAAAGTATCTGAATTTGAATTACATATCGAAGCTGTGTAATTCTTAAGTTGTCAAAGTGTCGTCTCAAATACTTTAACATGAATAGAAATGACCCAAGGGACATGATTGACTGGAGAAACCACTTGGACTTGGGGCTTGACAGGTGTTCATAGGTTAGTTAGTCAGTTACCACACAAGCTTCTGATAAGGGAAGCAGAAAGTCGTCAAAACACTAAATGATTGCTGTGGTAATTACCAGAACACTTAAACTGGTAAGGTTAACGAGTGTTTTTATTCGCGTGACATGTCATTACTCACTGTCCATTCACGCACCTGCAGTGTTTAGCTGACACGGAAACTTTTTACTTTGGATGTCATGGTAGATCGAACTATTGACCATCATGGTAGAAACTGTGCCGATAGTACTTTATCGATAGTATTTTTTTTATGAATGAATCGACAGAACTGCTTAGTATCGATAGTTTCGAGTTTATTCAATTCAGTTGTTTGCTAAAATATATATGTGAAATTCTGGTACATCCTAGACAGATCACTAAGAGCTTTAAAGCTTGAAAACTGTTCTGTCATTCACTTTCGACAAAGATTTTTTAAAGTAAAGACAATAAAACAATGTTTATTCTGAAATGTGTTTCATTTCGTTTATGGATAACTTATCGCAAACGCTGTCGCACAAGTAGGTCACAAGAGACAACAAAAACATCACAGTGCCAATAAATGTAGCCCTGGTCAGGGTTTTCCAACCAGAGCTAAATTTGTTATACAAGATCTACGGTTATACAGGTCAGGGCATTATTTTTGATATGTGGAATGAATCACTATTACCATTAGACTCATGTTTCGATTCTCGAGTTCCCAAATGCATCTGAAGGAAAAAGACGAATGGAATAGTTCAGACAGAAACACTCTGTAATTAACTGTGATATAAATTCAGCATTACTATCAAAGTGACGTGTTAATGATTGTTGGTCATGAATAATAACAGTTTTTCCAAACATTTCAATTCAGACGGCCTCTTTTGTAGAGATTGCAAACGAACCGAGAACAATACTATCTGTTTCATACTAAGCAATGTTAAACATCAATTAAATCCATCGTCACTGCTTAACCTAATGACCATTTCGCTCTGGCACTACGCATGCCCCCATTAAGTAGTAAAATGAAAGTGCCACCCACATGTTGAGACCAGCATTATTGCCATCCTCATCAACACAGTAGGTCCTGTCGGGTTTGATGAGTCCACACTTCCGGTTACACTGCTAAAGTGGATGTGTCGGTGCTTGGACACTGTCGGCTTTCTTTATCTTTTGCATGACAAATATAGTAGACAATATACTCGTTCAGGGGATTATAGGAACACCTGACTAGATGTATAGGTTCGTGAATTAATTAATTGAAATGACTATACCATCCATATTATCAAGAAGGTCAACAACTTGAAACCAAGTGGGCTTTGCATTCTCGAGATTTCCTTGACGTCTCCAGATTCATCCTCTGTGAGGAACAAATAGATCACCATTCTGTTTCCCTGTTATTGGTCCCCGTCCAGTCAGCCTACTCAACGTTTGTGTCATTGTCACTGACATAATCAGCAATAACAATGTTTTGAATGCACAAATTCTTAATCGTCTACTCAAATGAAATACTTCAGTTGGACGCTGGAAACTTTAAGCAGAGAATGTGCATACTTTGATAACTCTGGAAATACGGCAGAATATTGGAGGCGTTAGCGCGCTCGTCGTCGGATGATTAAGCTTCTGATTTGAACACCACCACCAGGAGAAGAGTGATGCTATTGTTGTTTTGTTGTAACAGCTTTGCTGCAAATACATTTTGGATTTGTCTGAATGCTAGAAATGCTGAATGGTAAACACTACGCCACAAGTGGCAATACAATTAGAAGGTGTTTCAACTCGTAAAAACAGACGTCTTCCCCTTCTCAAAAACCACCTTAAAAACATCAAGCAATTCATGTTTAGACTTATTACCCTTACAATGAGGAAATACGCATTGTTGCAATGGGAACATAAAAAAAGGAATGTACATACACATAATGAGACAGTGTAACAAGTTTTGTAAGGATTGACCAAGTAGTTTAGATATCTGCTCCGGAAACAAACCCTCCCTTTCAAAAAGACTAAGCGAAATATGTTGCCATGGAAACAGAACACAAATTTAATTTGGAAAAAGGTGAAACTCCAAAAGTCACATCTATATGATTAGGAGAGACATAACTCTTCAACTGACATCACACAGAAAATATACTGTCCTGAGTAGCCTCTATCTTTTTAAACATCCTATTTAGACGATATTGAGGTAGTCATCAACTTTGCTATCGGAAACGTAAAAAGGTTGAAATAATGATCTTCAAGTCGAGGGATCATAAATCTGGAATTGTCCACATGTTTACTAAATTATTGTATATGATAATCATTAAGAAAAGTAAACGTAAAACGCTGAAATAAGAAATGTGTTGTTATTCTGAATTCTGCGTACTTTTACTTTTCTGAGATATTATCGGGCTATCGTACCATATTGTTAGATACTTATTTCGCCCCAAATCATCAAAAACTCTGTAGGCAGGTTCTTACATCAGCAAGCACCTGCGGACATCCAACTTCAATGATAAAATCTCTCATGCAGTAGAATCGTCTTCGAAGTTTCTTTTGGGAACCAATTTAAACGTCAGGAAGAAATGGCTGTGAGTGATTACTTGTGGAATTTTCTTGATGTATATTTGTATCGTTTTTATTTTCCTGCCCAACCTTACATTACGCATCAGTTGATGACTGTGCCATTTTACATTTTGAATAGAATATATGAAGACAAGAAATAATAATCAGAGAGTTTTTGCTGTTACAAGGATTTGATGCATGCGTTCTTTACTCTCCATATGATCAAACACATTTCCAAATGCCCATGTGTGTCACATGGTTCACAAAATCGAGTGACCAAAGAAACATATAAAACATGATGTATTAAACAGTTACACCATTTAAGTTTCTTTTCGGCCATAAAATTATTTGCGAAAAGATATTTTTCTGATGCTTTTATTTTGCACGTAGATTACGCCAGTGTCTCTTTAAGAAACATGACGTAATTAAAACACCTTGAAGATCGGAATAAAGGTATAGACACAATTTACGTCTATACGTCTATCTAGTATATATCAACCAAAGCAGGAACTCAATAGAGTATGATATTAATATATGCTGCTACTTTTACAGTTAGTGTAAGTAATCACGGTTTGAATGAATATGTTACTAAGTACCTGATCTGATATCGTAATGTTCTGGAGAAGCCACATAACGATGTCACTTTATAACTTTATAATCGTTAACACATTTGGACATTCTGTAGGAGCACAAATGAAATGAAATATGTTTGTGACTCAAACAAAAGGCTATTGGAAAATTATGAAATTATGCAATTATGAATGATTAAATCGATTTCCTTTTAGCAATTAGCTTAACTGAGCTTGTTCACTACTGTACTTCTGTATCTAAGTGGAAATGTCATGTTATTTATTATTTTATCGAGTCGTTTTATAGCTATACACGTATGGAATTTTGGAGCCAATCTTATGGGCTTTTAATCGTAAACGTTTTCAAAGATCGTTAATGGACCAATCATTCTAAAACTCTAGTTTACTTTACTTTACCTTGTAAATTCTGAATTACCGAGTACAAAACTAGCCACATTTTAAAAACTGATTCTCATTTATTGGTCTCTGACAATTCAAATGGAACTTTGGTTCAAATTGTTTTGTAGAGTTTGACATTTTAACTCCTCTTCAAATAACTTTAACTTTGTCACCCGTGGCATTTCAACTCTAAAGTCATATCCCCGTGGAACTTTTCATCAGCTAACTTTCCATCATCTTGAGAGAGAACAGTGGCGCAGTGGTTAGTGTAATGGCTTCTCATGCCAAAGGCCCGAATTCGAATCCCAGTGGAAACACCAAACCCTTGTGATATTGAACTCAAACTATGTTGTACGCCTGGGCAAGGTACTTCATCCACATTGCACTCAGCTGTCGGGCCTTCTGTTTAACTGGGTACCTGGACACGGGAAGTACAAATATATCTGGTCGCATGGAGTGCTTAGTAGCAGCACCGAAATTACAATTCCTTTATGGTAATAATGTACCGCCGTTGCGCATTGCTTCCACTGGATATTAGGCGCTAAATGTATTATTGTTTGTATTTATCAAGAAAACGGGTACTACGGTAGTCCTCCTATCGTTGATGTTCGGAAATGGGATTAGACCGTCGAAACTTCTCCCTTAGTAATGAAAACACGTCATTTTGAAGAACAGCCTTCTAAATTTGAAACAAATGCACCCACACGTAAGAAAACGGATCCTTATTGCGAAACTAACACAGCAATTTAATTAATGGAAATAAAACAGATCCTCGTCCGTCAAATCGGAAGAAACATTAGCCAAATTTGAAACTCTCTGGAAAGTTCCGTGAATTCTCTATCGAATTGGAAATGTACATATTTCAAAATGGCGTCGCATAAAGGATTCCCCGTTTCGGTGGGTAATGTTATTGCTTCCTTCTGTTCGATCATTTTCAGATTGCATCATTCTGATCGTCATTATCGTTTTATTGAACTCATATAAGTATACAGATTCATTTGAGCTTATTGTTACGAAGATGTGTAATTACGTTGATGAGGTTTCTAAGATTCATCAGCAAAAGAAATGTCACCATACAAAGTACAAGATGTTTCAATCTACAAGTGAGACATACGATGTCTTCTGAAGCCAACTAAACTAATTTCGAATTTTTTAAACTGTATATATTCATATTTCTTAAGAATTCGTTGTATTGGAATCTCCTTTTGAGAAAGGAGATTCAAAAGGGGCTTTGTTTGCTTTGTTAATGACGTTCTACAGTAATGCTGCGTCAATTTATTTCAAGACGGTTATTGATGTCTTCAACATCCTTAACTAATTACAATGTTACATTTTTAAAATTTATTTTGTAACTTTAATGCCAACTGTTCTGGCCAAATACCATTGTATTTGAGCTAACATAGAAATATAAGCATCAAACTGTGACGTATGGAATTGAGAATACGTCTTTACACAACATGAACCGATCAAACACGTTCAAAATCGTCTTTTTCCAATAAATGTCTTTCGTGTTTTACTATGAATGAGGTGACGTTTCTATTGCGGTTGATTGTAGTTCGTTATTGTTTAAATCATACACAAGTGAAACTATATCTCGAACAGGAACACTAGTTAGCATTAATGTTTATAGACGTTTATAAGGATATAACTTGACAGTCGTGTGTCGTACAGTCAATTTATCATTCCTTAATCGTTATAAATTTATACTTAAAACTTCCAGTTTTGAAAATATAGCTTCCGCTTTTTTTAGTCTTGACAGAAAGTTTACTTGACCTTATAGATGAGTCTGAGCAAAGGTATGCTTTTTCAAAGGGCTCTTAAGTATGTTTTAATTGAAAATATGAATAATATAATATATCAATTCAACAATAACATTAACATTGTAATTTACTCTCAATACGTCTGTACACATTACTTCAGTTTATTCGACATCGCGTCACTAATGAGCTTCCTATGATTATTTAAATGAAATAGAAAGTGAGAAATAGTAATGCCATTTAGAAACAGTAATGTCCTAAAGAAGCAGTAACACTATAAAAACAGTCACACCCGATGGAAATAGTAATTTCCTTCAGATTAAAAATGCCCTAAAGACAAAATATTATGTCGTTTATTTAAAAAAGTAATACTACTTAAAAAAGTCATGCCTTATATAAAAATAATACCCGTTATCAATAGTAAAGCCTTATCTAAATAGTTATACCCTATAATTCAAATACTAATCCCCTACAGCAATAACAATGTCATGTATAAATAGTAAAATCCTATAAAAATAGCAATGCCCTTTTAATAGTAATCTCCTATAGATATAAAAATGACTTATCGAAATAGTAATACCTTTTACAAATAGTCCTGCTCTATTGCATTAGAGCTGTTTGGATGACATTCTATGAGCTATAAATTGTTTAAAATCTTAAGAATATGTTTGAGGTTTTTAAATGTTTAAAACATATTGCTCAAGTGTAGGGTTAGTATATCTATTTGAAGCTTTTTACTCAAATTTGAAAAAAAGCAGTTATACAAAATACTTGAATTCTATATCTCGGTTTTAACATGGTCTTGAAACACAAGATCATGCATAGATTTCTACTTCAATTCTTCAAAAAATATTAATCATATAGCTTCAGATATCGATTTTAAACCCATTATCAAGATTGAGAGTATGAATCATTGGACTTTAATTAATGAAAAGTATATATGTATATACCGTGACAACTTCCCAATGCAAGGCATAACTCTTGCCAGTCTCCATTACTGGCTGATTTAGGCCTTGCAGTATTTCCTTAAGAAATCTGTGTTTAGAAATCCAGGCCCGCTATGCATTTCCAGTGCAGCGATTCACTGCCTCGACACAAGAAAGCGAGGGAAATACCGCAAGGGATAAATCGGCCAGTAATGCAGACTGGCAAGAGTTATGCCTTGCGTTTGGAAGTTGATACCGTGAAGGCAAGATCATTTACTGTAGCTGACCTAAATGAACTCAGGATATACGTTATAGTATACTGATCCTTCCTTTCATTGCATTGTGTGTTTGCATGTCTCATCATATGATCAGAGTGGTTACTTTACTTACCCCATCAACTGTATCAAACTATTAAGCTGAAAAATAAATACCTTAAACCATCTTTTCTTTGATTAGGATTAATTCTTCTTCTCGTTTGGTATCAACAAGGCAAGCTGTTTATCGAATTCGTTTTATTTATTCAGGATTCTTTTCTGATATTTAATCAGTAGTAAAGTTGATAGGGCAGCACCATATAACATATATAACATAGCATGACAATATACATGTTAACGAAATGTAAAGGGCTATACCACTCATTCTAGTTGATGTGAAGCACAGATTGTACCGTATTCGATAACACGTTGGTAGGTTACGAGTTGGCAATTTGACACTGGTACAATGCGTATCCGGTCTGATTTCAATAGTATTGCTTTCATAAAATTTAGCATAATGTTTCAAACTTTCTGTCTCAAGAATATATCTTTAAATGTGAAAACCATTCCTCAAATGACATCTGCCTACACTGAAGCACCTCGTTTAACATTGATTGTATTTCACATGAGCAATAAGCACCCTTAAGTTCATGGATGTGATGATTTTACTGTAGAACGTTTATCATATTTTACAATTAATAATCAAACGTCATTGTTACGAAAGTATGTTGTAAACCGTGCAATATTAATACGTGTCCTAAATAAAATGCGTTTTGTCACCAAGATCTTATCAGCTCTTATCAGCGTCCTTCTAAACCGAAGCTTTGTGCTACAGCCTACATATGACGACATTCAAGAGAACTGTTCTTGAAATATTGCGCTAACTAGGGTAATATTAGCAAAATCTCCTTGTGACTTTGAAGTTAATGTCGATTGGAGTAATTCCATTAGTTTCTTTATATGTTTGAATCAATTGCTCTTATTTAATCAAACTTATATGAGAAGTATCCACGGCGTTGATACCAAATTTCAAACATAGGCTACTAAAGGTTCAATCCGTCACCCTGGAAAGATTGTGACATCATTGAAGACATTAACTTCGTAATAGTATTGTTTTCTGACACCAGTTGACCATGCTATGTTGCTCTAAGGTTTTGCAGGACATTTAGGAAAATAGAGATTATTATTCGAGGAAGTGTGTCAATGACTTTTACGAAACGAGTGTGACAGGACATTTATGAACATACATGTATGTGGACCTCGATATTTCTCCCTCGTGTGCTAATAGAATTGAATCAACACAATAAAATACTGAACGCCGCTGTTCTTTTTTCCTCCCAAAACGTCCACAATAAATTCACACTGTTTCAACATATTAACAACCCTATAAGCTTAGACAGTTGTTTATATAAGCTTTACTGAATATGTGTCGTTGACCTGTTTATCTTAGAACTTTAAAAGATGTTCGACCTCCATATGGTGAGGTTAACATATTTCTTATCAAAACCACCTAAGCAGTACATAACGGTAATTCGGAAAAAGTTCTCTGTTCAGGGAGAATACACCATGTACATGTGGTATAGAACTGTGTCCTTGTTCCCCTTGTGGATTGTCTTATCAGGTTTGTCGAATGTATTTAAGTTGTTACACGTTTTAAGACATATGAAACGTAGATTATCTAAAACTGCTTGAACCTTGATTCGCCAAATTGTGTATACTTTATATCCATATCATCTCGATGTATCTTGTAAGGGGTTTCTGTTTTTAGGGGATTTTTTTCCGATTACATTAAACATAACAAATACATAATAAATATGATGGATTTCAGACATCAAATATTCAGGTAATATAATGGGAGACATAATATCCATTTAAGTTCTGTAATAATGAAATCATCACCACTTCAAACTACTTCCACATTAATATTTGCAGTTTGTGCATCTACCGAACAGTGCCCGGATGGAATAGTGGACTCTATAGATTATGGAGATTTGACTAAACCTGGCACAGGTAAGTATATTGGTCGAAAAGTGGAAGAACTAATCTGATTAGGAATGACTTAATATGATTGAAATATCTATATGGATACTATTTCTTTACGTACTGTATAACAAAACCTAACCCAATTGACAATTGCATCCTTGTCCTTGTAGATCTTCCTACATCGTATTCTTTATTTTCCAAGGTTGACAACTTCAAATAACAAACTTGTCGTTCATTAGAAAAAGTCCAGAAAATGGCAGTGATCCCTGATGAATATCATATTGTGACTCAATACCACACAGTCATAGCATTTGCTCTCAAATATCCTACGTTCCTGTAAATGTATTTAAAACTTTATTTTCCATTACAAAACAGCTAAAATATGCCTTAAATAGACAAAACGTTACAACATTAATCTCCATTTTAGGAAGATGTAATTCTGATATTTAAGTTTTCTATAAGCTGATTGAAGAAGTCGTTTAAAAGCTCAACGGTCAATTGCGCATATCCGATGGAGTCTAGGGCCCAATGTAAATGATGGGAACGACTTATCTTTTGTTTGTGATAAATATAATGAAGCCAGAACTTTATACAATCTCAATTTCTATTTTCGGTACTCAAAAGGCCTCAAGTCTGAAGTACATAAGACATATACATTTGCGTCTTTATAATCGTTCATGAAACGATATGGTTTCTATGTACAAATGCGTAGAAAATATACATCGGCAGAGTTTCAATTTCTAGGATATTTGAACTGTTTAACAGTCACAAAAATGTATACTTATTTGGATGGACATAATATTTACCCTTTATATATCTCTTTCGAATGTTACTGTAGATAGGACAAACCAGAAGGAAATGATACTCGTTACACGTTCTGTGTTCTCTATGTATATTTACATATCTACCTGTCTCAATTAAAGGTTCATGGGATGAGCATCGAAACCGTGCTAGACTTATTCTATACTTTTTAACATTTAAATAAGGTAGATATAATTCTATATGGATATCGCTTTTTAACATTAGGTAAGTGTCGCATTTGCTTGAGAGAGACACTTTTGCACATAATTTTGCAAAGAGATATCTTTTAGTCTTTGAGTAAAGGATTTCAGGAATTTCGGATATATTGAATGTTCTTGGTTGTGCCAAACATTTCCAAATCCGTTCGTAAATAAAAGTTGTTATACGTCTGTTACCCAGTTTTTTGTCCATTTGTATCATGTAAAAGCATCATACTGTTAGTAGCATTTCTAATGTATAATGACTTTATCTAATACCGAATATTAATTGAGTATATGTATAAAGGAAACCTGCCACATTCTCCATATATCAGGACATTTAGAGTACTTTGTTAAACACCCCAAAACTTTTTACAAGCATACAAATGAACATTTCCAATTTCGCAAATGTATTTATTCCCCAAATTTTGCCCAATATAAAAGAATAGAATATCTCTTTGCATCAAATATTTTGAAAAATGAATTCATACTGAGATCACCAAGAATGTGTATTTGCCTTAGGATTCCTACAAAACTTTCTTTGCCTGCACTGATGCATAAACTGCATTTATTACACTCTCGTTGAAGATACTACTGTTGTGAAACATTGAAATGTTATTCAACACTGTTGTGAAACATTGCACGTTCAAGCGATCGCAGCCGGACGTCATAATCGGTTCATGACGTCATAATTGCCAAAGTTTGACGTCACAAACGTTTAGATCTGACGTCACAGTGCTTGCGGCCCGGTGGCGATGGCGGGTGTCCTCCTTTCAAGTCAAGTTTTCTTGCAGTATAGCTTCATTTCTATCAGCGTGTAATAAATAAAATACTAAACTCAGTCCCGTTTAATAACATATTTATGAAACTCGTGGATGGTATGGTATTTAACTCGCTTTCGCTCGTTAAATACCAAACCACCACTCGTTTCATAAATATGTTATTAAACGGGACATCGTTTAGTATTCTCTATATGTAATAGCCAGGATAATTGGTTTGTAAAATATACACCGAAGCATTTGTAAGAATTTGTAGTTTCAAGTTTGCGTTCCTTATAATTCAAGTTTTAATGTTTTGCTAGTTTTCTCACAGAAGTTTTCAAGTTCGTATATTTGTTTTTGTAGACCAATAATAGTACTTGATATCAAGACAATATCATCAGCAAAAAGCAAAAAGAATAGTTGGAAGATATCTTGGTGTAATTGTATACCGTGAGCACAATTCAGTTCAATCTGAATGGCCAATTCATTTATGAAGAAGGAAACTAAGAAAGGACTCAATACACAGCCTTGTATGACACCTACTTGTATCTGAAAGATCTCTGTAATTACATTATTATTTCTGACACAGGCTTCAACATCCTCATATATATGTCGTAATAGATTACTCATTTTAGGGCTAATGTCACGTATGTCTAGGGAATTCCATAATTTATTTAATAATTTATTATCTGTGCGCGGAGTTTAAAAAAATCGATAAAAGAGGACGTAAAAGTCATTAAATCTGACATATGCAATTTGAAATGTTAACTTGAGTAAAAAAAACAGGAACAGGAGATTCTAAGGACTGATAATGATACATTAAATGACAAAATGGTTAATATCGAGAGTTTTTCTGTAAAAATTGCTATGAATTAATATTATCACATTTATTTGTTAACTTATGGCCTATATATTACTGTATTAAACATGTCTTACATTGAAACGTTTATATAGCGTAACTTGCTCTCTTTGGCTGATTCTGTCGTTTCAGGTCGAGTGGTCAAGATCAAGAATGGTCATACTTTTGAAGTATTCGGAGAAAAGGTGTTTCTCTCAGGAGCAAATATACCTGGTATTAACCCAGGTAACGACTTTGGAAACAAACGTTACAAGCAGAGTAAAGCTATGATGGAGTGCTATCTGAGGAGGGTTCGCCAAGCTGGAGGAAACACTGTCAGTGAGTTGCTGAGTTTGCATTTTTCCGGTGCACAATAATGATAAACTTCGTGGCAAAATCAACAATACCTGCATTTTACACACAAAATATATTCACTTGGGACAGAAAGGATAGAACTATAAAATCCCACAACAGACATAAATTGTTTTGAAACATTATCTGTTCATTAATCTAAACAAAATACGCCTTTAAAAGTCGATATTTCGGACTTTCCGCAACTAGGTGAGACAGCAGAGTGAAATAGTGTTTGCCTGTTTTGTGATGTCCAAGAGCAATGATATGTAAACCAGCTAAAATCGAAAAAGGTACATTAAAAAGAATGAAGACAATGTTTATGGATATACAACTTATTTATCCTGCATTGCTAAAAGTAATTGTTAGAAGGTTGACAATTCTACAATTTACAATCAAGATTGGCCAAGGTGTACACGACATTTTAGTTTACCTTTCTAAAGCTTTTGCTAACTGGAGAAGAAGACGATAATATGTTTAGTGCGTGGCCGCTACTGTGCCTTATAAACATTGGAACAGAATTATCAGATCTATAATTTATAACACCCGATGGCCAAAACAATGTTTACAAGATTGCATCTCACTTGACCCTGTTGTCAAAAAACGCGAAATGTGGACGGGTGGACGGACAGATGGATGGCTGGATACCGGACACCCTGCCATGCCATGAGTTCATCGGGGTTTACAATACTGATGAGCCAATAACATGTATCATACCCTGGTGAACAAATTACATGCTTTGCACATACATTCAGAATTTATCAGCAGTATTTTGTCTTTTCTTTTGTCTTTTGAACTTTAAATATGAATCAAAAGGGTAAACCGGTAATTCGTAAAATGTCTTGTTATAGTCTTCGTTTGGGCTTAAACTACAAAGATGAGCATTACACAATTATATTCAGATACTTCGTAAGCACTGAAGTTCTTCGTCTTACATTTATACCTAGTGTGAACAAAGTCTTTAACAAACGTTATCGCTTACGTTTTCAGAGGTTTTGATCCATGATCATAGTTTTCAAACTCCACACCTCGATAACACGGGTCTCATCCTCAGTCTGGATACAGCAGGAACGTTCATCTCTGATGTTAAGACGATGTTGAGAGCTGCCGCACACTATGATATTGTCGTCTTTCTAACATTATGGGATTCCACGCACGATTCAAACAAACTGCATGCATTAATCAACGATGATCAAGTGCTGGACTCTTATGTGGCTAAAGCTCTCATTCCACTTATAAAAGCTATAAAGGATGAACCGGGATTTGCTGGAGTAGAGATCTTAAATCAAATGGCTACGCATATGATCAAATGGGAAAAAAATTCTGAACATTGCTTTGACACGCAACGACTTCATAACCATAACACCCATGGTTACCCCTTGCGAAGAGTCTTAAGGTATGTTTCACTCTTATAATTAGCCAATTATACCGGGATCTTAAATTGTATTTCGGGATGGAATTGTATAAGAAATGGAAATGCTATATAATATATTCCTCAATGAATTTTCATGTCAATGAAATATTAATGTATTTATTCACACAACAGATTCGTCTCTATCCAGGCGGATGCCATACGGAGAATTGACTTTGAACTCTTAGTTACAGCAGGTAAGAAATTAATATTAATAAATAACCGTACCCATCCAACATGGCACAGTCGGGGGTCGAACCACTGGCCTTTCTGCTTGCAACCAAGTGTGCAAACCATTTGGTTACGGAGCCCGTTGAAATTAGAATGAGTTTTTCATGACCAATTGATTACACTTTTTCATTGCCTCTTGTAAAATTGCCAGTTTCTGTATTACTTATTTTAATTAATTTAGTATTACGTTTAATGTACAAAAAGTCTTGTAAATATTGAAATTGTGTTGAATTTGGGATAAGTTTGATCATGTTGTCATTGGACAGCAGTTTACTGTGCAAGCGTGTACATTTCCGCGTGTCGCACCCGATGGCACGTGCGCGAAAGCCATGAAGTGCACGTGAAAAATGCGACACGCGGCGTCCTTAAACCCGGCGTCGCCTGAGATGACACTTTTCTATTAACTGTCAACTTCTACGATACAGTATAAAATGAAAACAATTTCGCAAATGTTTATTAATATAGCTAGATCTAATTATCACTTAAGATTTAACGAACTTTGAACGATGTTGCCTTATAATGAAACCATTTTGTACCGGTCATTTTTATAGAGTGTGGGGGTGTGGGGTGGTATTTTTCAAATGTGAATTCTGCAGGTTTGGCCTTAAAAGTATATATTCCCTCAGTTTATAAGGCGGTTAAGGTCCTCAGACTCGGTCTTGGTGCAAGTAGATAGATCTCGGGGCTGGTCGGGTAGAGCAGATAGACCTTGGGCTTCGCCAGCGGTCTATCTGCTATACCTGACCCTACCTGCGGTCGATCTGCTATACCTGACCCACCCTGCGGTCTATCTGCTATACCTGACCCACCCTGCGGTCTATCTGCTATACCTGACCCACCCTGCGGTCTACCCCCAGAGGTCTGGTAGAGAAGATAGACCTTGCAGCAAGACCCAGTCTGAGGACCTTGACCTTTACTTCAGGCATCCTATTATTTGAAAAGAAGTAAGAAAATTAAGACAAAGTATTACCCGAGTTTTACAACCAGTTCTCCCGTAAGCTTTTTAATATCGAAAACATTATCTTGACAAATATTGTAGTAGACACGGTAGAAAACCTGACTCGATAGCGATCGATTAAATCGTCAGTAAATATCTAGGTAAGTTACAACATGTGTGATATCATCATATTTTCATTCTTTTACCAACTGCTGTCAAGTGAAGGTTGTTCTGTTTCATGAAAACGTGTATGTTGATGTGTTTTTTAAAACATTGGGCACTTGCTTTTAGAGAGAACAACAAAACTTAGATTGCCGTGTGAATTAACATCCTGGAACCGAACTAAAAGGTTTCATGTAATATATCATGGGATAGATAATTATTTCAGCTATCAAGAAACTTCATTTGAGTCATTTTGAAGAGTGTTAAAGTATCGCTTTAGATCATTGAGGCCAAAATAAGGAATGTCCTCAAACTTCAAATGAATAAACTTGGTTGAAAACGTGACGGATCCCATAAATGAGTCGTCACGTGACTAAAATGCTTCTATCTTTTGGTTGTATTCATAACCCTGTCAAACTCGTGAATCAAAAAGCAAACAGTTTGTAAACAGAATACAGAGCAATCATATTTCTCGCATAAAGCTTCAAAACTGCTATGTTAATTTTGTCATAGATTCGTTCACATCGACTAACATGTGAGACTAAACTAAAGTTTGCATAACTAGGGCCGCATTATTTGTATATTTATATATGTATTTATTATTGTTGATAAAACAACGGCACAAAATGTTTTCTACATGTTTCCATTTCCTTATCAGCGAGAAGAAGACGAGTAGTTGGATCCATGACAAACAACTTAACTGCAAAAACAAAGGGACATTCATTGTGTTATTGAGGGTCAAATATGCCAAACGTTATAAATGGTGTCGTTTTGTCGAAAAGTACCGACTGTTGCCATATTTTGACTGTTAGATCAAGAAACATGTGAAACATTGGAAGATGCTAAAGATGTGGAAAGACTTTAATTTGATCCACCAATCATAAATCAAGACATTTCCTTGAAGCGTTATTTTTTTCATTACAAACAATTAACTATTAACAATTAAGCAACTTGTTGTTGAAATGGTGATGTTTCACAGATTATCGTAATGCGATGAATAAACAAGTATTCCAACACACTTGTTGTAAAACGTATAATTCTACGCAATTGGGCAATGTCATAATGTCTCTTGCATAAGGCAGGTGATGTACAAAAATAATTTTAAAAAATTAAAAACTTATAATTATAGAGGTATTTCCCTCTTTGAGAGTTTTCAATACAATCCTTATATTCATAATCGCAAGTTGTTCAAGAAAAAATATTAAACATGAGATCGTATATTTACACCGCTTGAATTACTTCAGAAATTCTTATCCCGACGTAAGATTAAGCTGTGTGTTTCTTTTGTAAATTTCCAGAAAGTTTTTGATTGGTTGATTGGTTGATATTGTTAAGGTAGGTCTGGTCTAAAAGATAACATGTATAAATTGTGGAAAGCAAAAAATGAAAACGTAAAAGCTTGTGTACATTAAGGTGAAAATGTGACTAACCTGTTTGGTTGTCAAATAGGCTTGCGACAGGGTTGTGTTCTATGTCCAATTTTGTTTTCTTTATAAATGATTTATACTATGAAGTTATAACGAGCAGAAAACATGGTGTTCAGATTAGAAGTTTTAGAAGAAATGTTTATTCTTCTATTTGTCAGCGATATTGTCCTTATTACAAAATCTGTAGTGGGGCTACAAAACCAGTTATATAGTTTACAATGGTACTAAAACATATCAATTAACTTAATATTTAGCTCAAACAAACGCTGTAAGTTTCAGAAAAGTTTGGCCGGTAGAATGTTTAAAGAGATCAGTTAGAACAGTTTTATCCACGCATTTCACCAAACCACTGTTTTGTTCAGTAACTACAACACATAACATCTAAGGGAGGTTACCCTCATTTATTTCTTTGTTGGAAGTTAAAAATGAAAGAAGATAGTAGTCAACTTTAATGCTTGTATCACATTGGTTTTGCATATTTTCGGAAACAAATATGTTTTTCTCATTTAGTCTGATGCTTTCGCTCTATGGTGAAGTAATAAACAACGTGCCATGATTTTCTATTGATCTTCCCTTACAAATAAACACTATAAACTCTCATAGTCAATTTAGAACGAAGGTAGTAGAAATTAACCAATTAAAATACCCGTAACGGTTAGGTACACACTTCTAATCATTATACTTTTCGTAGTTATGTTGACATGTCGTCTGTATGATTGGGTATAACATAACGTGTTGTAGTCAGATAGTGGTTAAGTTATGAAATGAAAAACACATTTTAAAAATCTCCAATTTGAGAAATTGAATAAGTGTAAAAAAAATATATTGTGACTAGAAATTTCTCTTCACGTGCGATTTTATTGTTGATTTAAAAACATGATAGTCTTAGTTACTCACCTGAAATAGGGTAGACTTTTGCGTAATATCCCTTAGAAGTTTTCAGCTCTTGGGAAGAAAAGTTTTTTAAATGTGTAAGGGGTCGACGAATGGGAAAGAAACGCTAACATCAAAATTGCGCCGAAACAAAGTCACCTACGAATTTTCTATGTTTACTTGTTTGCTCGCATAGATACCACGCATCTTGCAAGTCTAGGTTTATTCGTTCATTTTAGAAAATATCCCATGTTAAAAATCGAATGCAGATTGGCCCATTATCGTCGGCGTGAAACTCAACAATCAGGGTTATAATCTTGAAAACTTTGGTTGCATAAGCTGCATTCCTTTTTGTCACAAGTCGTGTAAGAAAAATAATAATTTTCGAACACAATGAATGTCACTCTAACATATAGTAAACATGTTTCAGGCTCCATGGATACTCTGTTACTACCTCACGCTCAGAACGGCTTCAACTACCTCACGGACGATTGTCTTAGGAAGGCTGGGGGTCGACATCTTGTGAGTTAAACATTGTGATACAAGATAGGTGTAAGCCTAGTGTCTCTGTGATAATCAATTGTTTCAGGTGTGTGATATTGAAGGTTAAACTATCGTTTGGTACAATATAGAGAGATAAATGCTTTAATGTTTCTGTTTTAAAGGCACTATTGTACATGTTTTAACAATATTCTAAACAGTTCATGACATATCATGGCTTCTGTACACTTTTGTAAGCTTTCTATTGATGCAAGAAGATAATCATCTATAGCTTTCTTTAATCTGTAATTGATAATTTAAGCGTCGAAGATAACAGCTGCACTTGGTACAATCATAAGTTGTGCTCATGTTTTACGCATGTTATCCTTTGAACATGTATCATATGTTAAATTCGCACTATAGAAGATGCAAGTACCTACAACGGTCAGTATTCAATCGTTCTTCATATTTAAAAAACGTCGAATCCTGTCCTGTCTATACGGATAGTTCATTGTGAAATAGGAGAGTGCTTTGATAAAGATAAATGTTTATGTTCCGCAGAGTAGAGGGATAGAGAGAGCCGGTGTCGATTTAATAGAACGGTGCATTAATTCACAACTTCCCATAGCAAGGCATAACTCTTGCCAATCTCCATTAGTGGCTGATTTAGGCCTTGCAGTATTTCCCTCGCTTTGCCGTGCCAAGATAGTTAATCGTTGCACCTGAATGCATAGTGGACCCCGATGTAAATGCACAGAGATCTCAATTCATTGAACTATTCAATTTGAGTGCGTGGATGTGCTTATGTCGAGAACTATTTGTACGGCAGCTTCCTTGATTATTGTTTCTTAGTATTCTTGACATTATTACGCTATTTAAACTCAATTCATTGTTAGAAACGGATACAGTGCCATTATGCTTTTTCAAATAGATTCATGCGCTATGTAGCTCTACAGGATTTGTATTGTTTGAAGTAGAAAAACGAAATCAATTGTTCTCAATATAACGCACAATCCATAGCCATAGAAAATCTTCAAAATTGTTAGTTCATGACATTTAATTTGGCTGAATTCCTGCAAATATATTGAACAAATAGGGGGAAAAGGAGACTTTACAAAACATTCAACTCTCTATAGTCTCTGGTTCGTGAGAGAGGTCGACACAGCGAAACGTTCACCGATGGATGGACGGATGGATGGATGGGAGGACGCCAGGCCATACCATAAGGCCTGATGAGCTAAAATCAATTTTAATCGTTTTTTTAAGCGGATGAGTTTTGATCATTCATTCTGAGTTAAGACAACGTGTTACGTATCTCTATCTCTATCTATCTATGGAACACAGGAACGTAGAGTGGGAAGTATAAGAGGTTATGCGGATTGGGACAATATCAAATTGGTATGTTACTTTTAGTGTTCACCATGTAACAAATACCTGTAGATAACAAAAACAAATGTATATTAATCATACTTGTATGTATTTGTTATAATTCACTGATAACTGTTGTGTTCGTGAGGGTTGTTTGTCCATGTGGTATAGTCCCATTAGACTCCGGAAATAAAACTGTTGTATTCTGTCCTTATTCCGCACATACTCACCCCTATCTTACGCGGCACTCTTCCTTACTCTTTCGTCAGTCCAACTATTTCGCAAAAGAGATTTGAACATGATTGTAACAATTCTAAAGTCCGAGGTCATCCTTCAATTTCGCTTATTACCTTTTGCCGAATATGTTCGTCAAATTTCCAAAGGTGTTCCGAGTGTATTTTTCTGAGGGTTTTGTCAAATTTCCAGCCAAAAGAAAATACACAACCTTCTTATGTAGTTTTCGTTTCCTGTCAGTATTATGCACAGTATCACGTTTAACTCCTTTTTTGTCCTAGATGTTATATGTTGTAGTACGAGGAGGCCTTGTTGTTCTTAAAATTCAAATGGAACTCAAGTTTGAGCTTATGGCAGCCTGTTAGATGAAAAAAATAGTTAAGACATTTAGATGTGCATTGTTTTGCAGGGTTATCTATCCTTTTATGCGATAGAAACGTTCGGAACCGACGGAGCGGCACACAGTTTGGTATGTTGATCTTTGTCAATAGGTGAAAATATCCATGAGCGGGACCAATGTTGTCGAAATTGTTGAACAATAGTCATATATATGTTTAACAATGGATCAATTAATTATAATTTCCAAGGTTCTACAAATTTGTAGTAATTGGTGAATTGTACTTATACCCCACTTCTGGTATCGTTGCTATTGCTATATCATTTCAAACCTGGGATCGAAACTGTGTCATGTGACCATAATTCTGGCCGAACAAACTAACCATTACAACACGATGCCAGTAGAAAAATGTTCATGACCAAATGAATAAGGTACTTATAATGCGTGATATAAGATCACAAATTTCTGTATTTCTTTTTATATAAGAATGTTATTTAATTTTAGGTGCAAAATGCCTCGTAAGGGCCCCATGGGTAAAAATGTAGGGTTTCATTCGATACGCATGGAAAAGTATGGGTATATCTCTCACTTATTTACACTAGTGACCTGGCTGATATGAAGACAAATGCTATTAAATGCATAACAAATGTCTGTGCGCATACGTTTTTTTTTTATGGAAAGTGGATGTTAATAAAAAAAAAATTAAAGACAAATGTATTGTGAATATTTAAACTTCTGTTACAAAATGTGCCTACTTCATATGAACATGTTCAGTGAAGAAATTTATTACAGTAGTGTTTTGCATTGGCCCAAAAGGAATTTTCTTTGACACATAAATGAAAGATTTATCTCTTATACTTCAGGACTTCAACGGAGTCTATAATCTGGACAAGCCGGTGGTCTTGCAGCTGGCAAAGGATAAAGGACATTCAAATGCAACTGACATCTTCCAGTGGGCTTATCAAACTGAGTACAGCGGAGTACTCTCTTACGCCCTGAAGTCTGTTACGCAATCCTCGTTTTCCCTCTCAGAGCAATTGGACGCCATGAAAGCACTTCAAGACAAGAAAGACCCTGAGAAAGGAGGTCTGGTCTCCTTCTTTGTGTCTAAGTACTCGTTGTGTGTTAAACACACAGCTCTCTGTCTTCTCGGCAAACGTTGAGCAGCCGACATGATTATTTTATCAGCGTATTCGTTGGTGGAAACATACACTTTCTGCTGATGTCGCATGATTAAAATACATTTTACCCAACCATCATTGCTTTTATTCTAAAGTCCTTCATCTTTCACGATGATTCAATTGATAAAAGTAGTTGCCAAGACATATTTTGGTGAATATATTTTAATGGTATCTTAAGTTTTGCAAATTGTTTCCTCCTTTCATTATAAAATGGACACTAAAGACATACATGTTATTCTTGTTTCGAAGATTGGTATGATACAAAAAAGTGAAAAGTTATCTATTTTATTCCCTGTCACTGCTGATTACCAATGATTTTGAGGATTTCAGAGCCTCCCAGATTATCGGAAAGGATAACATGTTTGGATGTAATGGATCAACACTGACGCGATAATTTCAAACACAATAAGCAGTTGTCACTGATGTGACATGATCCCCCGCCGAAAATTAATACTTCAAAATTTATAAATATAATATCAAGTTTACAAAAATCGATTGGGCTCTGAAATGTCCCGACTGTAAGAAAAACATTGGTGTGACAAGCTTAACCATCCTCGGTTACCCATGGTTTTATATATGCTCTCCACATGGGTGATATAGTGGAGAGTAACGGAGCATATATAAAACCATGGGTAACCGAGGATGAAGCTTAACCTGCAAGCTTGGGAATAATGTCCATAATGTAAATAATAAGAATAATGTAATCAGATATTTGTCTTCCATTGGAGAAGTGTTGTGTAAGATATGATGAGAATCAAGTGATAGGTTTTTAGATATTCCGCTGACAAACCTAACATGCAATGGCACATGCAGAAAAAAACAAAGTTCTGATGTGACCATGAAAACAATGTCAACGTCACCAAAATCTAATCAGACCTTTTTCGTCCATTGGATAACTTTTGTCTAAGGAGGTTCCTTACCAATGTAAACAAATCTCCAGAAACTGCTCATATTTCACGATATATAAATTTATGAAAAACGTATGCTAAATCCATTTCCGTTATACAAAAAAAAATAGGGGTCACCGTGCTCGGTTTTGGAAAATGAGCTCCCAATGAAGGTAGGGGTGCGCCAAAATAATTACTTTTTTCACTATCTTTTCAGACTATCATCATGTTAAAATAATAAACATATTTGATAATTATGGCCTTAGTTTGATAAAAGGTTATGGTAACACGTTTACGCAAGACGAAAGTGCAATGTTATTGTTATCTTTTTACCTAAAATTGATTTTTTACAAATGTTTATTGTTTTCTGTTTAACATTACTATTATGTCCATTCATCCCAAGATTTGCTGGAAAAAAATCCCAGCTTGATAGAAATACAATTAAAAATCAAAATAAACAAATAACAAATCAAATCAAGACTAGCTTGAATAATAATTTGAAAAAGCTCTTGAGAATTTGTCAATGTTCATTTACAAGGGAAATAACTACTTAATATGAATGACTGTTTCCCCTTAAATTAGATTATAGAGCAAATAACAAAATATATATCTTTATTATAAAATAATTACTATGTTTCACAATAATACTACAATGAATTTATTATCATAATTCAACACAGTTATTTAAGTTTCTAATGTGCATAACGAACACTGATACTAAAAGGGTACACTAAGGCTATAAGCCTATGTGGTTACAAGGCATGTATGAAGAGCGATATCAGCTCTGCTGGAAGCGCTTGTAAAATCTGCAGCCTATCTAAATCTGACAATGACAATGACAACTGAGGATGCTCAGGAAACAATGGTAAGGAACCTCTTTAAGATATGATGATAATCCAGTGAACGGTGTTTTAGATATCCCGCTGAGTAGACTAACATGCAAGTTCACATGCCGAAAACGTCAAAGTTCCGCTGTGACCTGTATTGCCATAATACTGTCCTTGAGATATCCCGCTGACAAGGGTAGAATGACAAAGTCTCGTTGTGACCTTGAAATGAAGGAAAGGAAATACGTACGCTGCCAAATACTATATCCCCCGTTTTTGAGCCAAACGCGCGGCGGGGGATAAAAGACAAGTTATTAAGTAAACATTACTCAAAAAGAAGAATTTCAAAATTAAACTTAGCAATATGACTTTACTGATTCTCCCAATATGATCCACATGTGTGAGGTAGCTACCAACACCAATTTCATAAATGTGGGATCGTAAAGATATCATCACTTTGAATGCCTTAACCTACTTCCGATAGCATCACTTTGAATGCCTTAACCTACTTCAGATAGCGGCACTTTGAATGCCTTAACCTACTTCAGATAGCGGCATTTGAGGACAACTACCTTCTTCCGAGAGCGCGGGTTAAGTCACAAAGTAAGCGTGGGTTAGGGCATTAAGTAAGTGTGGGTTAGGGCATAAAGAAAGCGTGGGTTAGGCCATAAAGTAAGCGTGGGTTAGGACATAAAGTAAGCGTAGGTTAGGCCATAAAGTAAGCGTGGGTTGAGTTATAAAAAATAGCCGGGGTTGAGTCATAAGTTGAGTCTTTGCGTCATTCTCATTTTCAATGAATGACTCGCCATTTTCAACACATAACTATTTTAGAAAATTGGTATCTTTTCTATGCTTCAGATGAGAACACTTGTAGTCGTATGAATTTGGCTGCACTTACTTTACTGCAAATACAGTAATGACAGTCCTTTATTAACAAACTAATCGTTGTAAACAAAATTCACATTCGTAATCGTGTAGAAAGTTCATCCCAAAAGTCTTACATGGAAAGAAGATTGTGTTCTGAAGAGATATACAACAACCGTCATTGTCATTGATGTCCTTTTGACCGATAAAATGCGACATTTGAACAAGTAATTGGATATAATCTTATCTGCATTTTTCAAATTATAGGACCAAAAGAGTACCACTAATATATCCAAAGTTTTGAATAGCGAGTTACATAAACATAAAAATAACTATAAAAATATAAATGAAATTGAAAGATCCAATATCAGTTTCAATTTATGATTCAACATGTTTACGCAAACAATATAAAGTTTAAATATAGAAACAGTTCACTCTCATTTTATCGCTTGAATATACAAGAGTTATCAGAAGATGATGTGTCCCATTGGTCCCCGAAACATCATAGTCTATATCCATGTAGGCGTACGTTTCTAATAACACTGTTCATTAGGTTCACTTAGGGTACACCGAATTCTACTGAGGTACAAAAGAAAGTTTACATCTCAGTTGGTTTTATCATATGTTTGATTTTCAATTACAAATATCTTATGTTTTCGAAGTCGTACTCTAAAACTGAAAAGTACAGGAGTTTAGTCATCAGCCAAGGAATAATTCTACGGGGAAAAATGAAATTTAATTGTTAATAATTCACAAATTCTTCCAAAATTAATTTGGATAAAACACAACTGTTCATCGACATATAAGACATCTGCTAAGTGAAAATTAATAAATGTGCCTCATTCTGCACACATTTAGAACATTATAAACATGGCAGGGTTAAATTGGTGTAAAAATGATTTTATACCAGTTGGTCCTTTAAGTGACTCTAATTCTGCTTGTTTGAAAGAAAACGAGTATGATTGTTTGCCGAATCAGTCAACATTGAACATTAAATAATATCTCGGTTCTATCATATCAATTTGTTCTGTTATGTGTACTGTATGAGTGAAACAATAGGGTGTAAAGTTTTTTTGTACCTCAGTTTATATGTGCAAAGTGTCATGACGATGCAAAGGACAGTGTTTGAATGGTGCTCGGGTTACGAAATGATTACCGACGGACGACAGAGATTTATTTAAATAAAACTAAATACCATTTTCACTGTATAATACGTCCTTCTTTAAGCATGCGTTTGTTTGTAGATGTGCGTGCATGTATGTGCGTGCATGTATATGCGTGTGTGCTTGTACTTGTACCTTTTCATGTGCAGCCCTCTGCATATTCCAGGAATATTTGACACAATTTCAGACTCAATTATCTCATAGTACAATTTAGGAACTATTGCATGTACATGTACCTATTAGCACATTTTACGGTTGTCAGTACACGGAAGGAATGTAGGATAACGAACCATTTCTCCAAAGTCTCGGGTTAAATCACCATTGATTTACATTCAGTACGTGTTCTCAATCAACCGCTCAACCTGGAGCTATGCATTAATTGCAGGTTTGGCATATGTATACCTTGGAGACATCACTAATTAACAAACAGGGCCCATGATAGCCCATGGGTTAAGAATGGATTCAATACGTTCGTTGGTCTACATAAGTTTTGAGAAAGATGGCCCAGGAAAATATTTTTCCTGCCTAAGAGACATGTGTACTACAGGAAATGGACACGGACAGCATCTTGTCAGCTCCATGTTAGAATGTTTAAATTTTCCTCTGCTTATGGCTTTTTAGGGATCTGTCAAGTAGTTGAAAATAGTCAATTGTTTTAGTTAGAATTGTAAACTAACACCTAAATAACAAATCTAACAATAAATATCTGTCAGCAAATAGCTAACAATGAATATATGTCAGCAAAAATGTAACAGTTAATATCTGTCAGCACAAATCTAAAAGTAAATATCTGTCAACACTTATCGAAAAGCAAATATTCTACCTTAGAACACATTCTATTTAGACAGTGAACAAATATCATAATGTCCTTTTTAAGAAACCGGCATCAATCGCCACCACTGCACTCCCAACATCTCATCCATGTATTCCATGTGGCTGAATTGTTTAGCTGTATGGACAATTTGCTGCAATGAACATTGTTGACATGATGGGCTTGTTCTATAGTTGTATTGAACACTAGTATACACTGATTTATTCATTGATACGTGAATTGACCGTATCCATCATACCCATCACATCCATTAGGTCTAATTACATCTGTTATTCCCTGAAATTAGGAAATTTTCATTATCATTAAGTTTACAATAAGGCATTTAACTCACAATTCTCGTCGATAATGGCGACAATAAACAATAACTGAGTGCATGTTCTAATGTGGATCAAATATCTTATCAAGGGACACACCATAACATAGCAGAGTATGAGACCCAGATTACACACATTTCAGCTGCATTTTCTGTCTCCGCCGGGATTCGGACCCGAACTTTAGACGTGAGAGGAAACTCGCTAACCACACAGCACCATTGTGCTCACTTCGTACTGGACATCTGATGAACTGACGATGTGGAGTTAGTGTTTTTTACTCAACCGTGGTGAGATCACTCATTAGATAATAATGAGTTGGTTACATACATGTGTGATACCATTGCGTGCTGCCGGTACGTCATAATCGACGTGTGACATCAGAGTCGTTTTTGGTTGACGTCACAATGTTAGCCGTGCGATTGCAATAGCGGGTGACCTATTTGCACGTGAGCGTCACTGAAAATGATTTTCTTGCAGTTCAGCGCTATGTACATCATTGAGTAAAATACTAAACCCGGTCCCGTTTGATAACATGTTTATTAAACTCGTGAATGGCATCGGTAACCATTCACGCGTTTTATCAACATGGTATCAAACGGGACATCGTTTAGTATTCTTTATGTATCTGATGTACGAGCCAGATATGGTAGGCACATGAAACACTTCACTGGCATTATGTATCCTGACTATATTTAATCAAACAAATCGTTGATGTTAGTTAGATTATAGCGTCAGAACACGGGCTATAATTTTCACAGGCTAGGATGTATGGAAGAATTCGAGAATTTTGTCAATTCTCCAACTCTGTTACTTATATTAATACTTTATTTCCCTGGTTAAGCTGTGTATATAATTACACACTTTCATTATTTTCAGATCCTATTTTAAAGATTTAACCTAAACTATTCATTCATATTCATATTCATTCACCTTTAACTAGTCTGGTTGAGAGAATGACTAACTGAAATCCATGCTTTTTGTAGATCTTAAACAGCGCAGTGAACTCGCTGGATACCAGCGCTTTATAAATTCTTAGTTTATTTATTATGATCAAAATTTAATTCCTTTTCTATATAATGTCAATTCCACATCTTACAAACATGGATGTGGATATTAGGGGTGACTATTGACCCAAAGAGACTATTGCGATAGCGATAGTCTATTGTCACTTACTATATATATTGCGATAGCAATATACTATTACTATTGCAATAATTATTGCGATAGCTTTTTTTGTACAAATACGCAATAATCAGCTAGATTTCTTGTAGGTTTTAGTAGAAATGTTTAATTGATGTAAGGACTATGGAACCAAAATCAGTAAAGAAATCATAAATGAAAAGATTTTTTGTCATTTTGCTATTTCCTATCTCTAGTTCTTCCCTTTTGACATTCTAAATTGAAAACTCTTGAATTAAATGCAGTGAGGCTTGAGTAAATCATTCATAATTAAGGGAAATTTAATAGTTTCGTTATCGATAGTTAACCTTACCATTGCGATAGCGATAGTGTTTTTATATATACTATCGATATAGTACTGTTGCCAAGCCAACTATTGCGATGAATCGATAGTTCGATGTATTGTTACACCCCTAGTGGATATAGTATGCAATTCTACGCAATGAATTAGCTCTGTGGTTTTACGATTTGCTTTTTATTTAAGTGAAGTTGTTAAGACATGTTAAAATTACCAGCCTTGTCGCATTTAATTTGAAAAACAAAGATTACTAAACTTTGGCAAAATATAAAATGACAAAAATTTGCAATGGTGTCACTCCTGATTATAACCTCAATAGAAACGGCAAACATTTTTTGGAGGGATTGGAAAATACAAAACCTTTAGCATTGGTTGCATCTCATCTCTTCTTTTCTTTCTTGCAAAACTTAAATTGGAAATGACATACCATCGACCTGAATGACATTGAAAGGTGTCTTCCTGTTACCGAAACAGAAAAGCTCAGTTTTAGTCCAAATAATCTATTTTGTCTTCACGTTTTTAAATACGACGTTTTTAAATCTCTGACAAAAAATGATTGGTTTAATGCCAGAACTCTTGCCATGCTTTGGATCCAAACAGTATGCAGTAGACGTGGGGTATGGCCCAACCTGGTTACCAGTGAGTGCAAGCGGAAAAAGACTCGGTAACCAGGCTGCCTCTGTCTGTCTGTCTGTCTGAACCGTAGGTTTGTTCATCCTTCCATCGTGAACACTGTTTCCCATATATTTCTAATTGTAGATGTGTTTCACTGAAGTACTGAATCGTGCCGTTTATCAATATTTCAGATTTATAATAAATGTTTTGAAAAATGATTGGTTTGATTCGATAGCAGAAAATGAAAACCGTCCATCTTTCTGAACTTTGCATATGTATTACCAGAATAACGTTTAAGTGCATTGTTATAATTTCGGAATCTCAAATATGTATTAATTCTTTTTATTACAAGTTAATTCTAACATTGTTCTATATACATTTTTGAAAATTTTAATGTGCATATCCCAAACTTGATTTATAGTCACTGTAGGGAAATATGTTTTGTACGACAAACCTGAGAATGTTGCCCAAATTTGATATTGAAATTCTGTTTGTCATTTAGAACAACTTTTCAGCAATTGCTTTCACAGTTCAGCAATTTACAGAAACGTTAATTATTTGCTTCCTAGGCAACATAGTCAAAGAGAGAGTGAGTTATTGTATTGCAACCCAATGTCGACGAAATGTTTAAGGATGAAAACGAAATATATGCATATCAATATACTCACGATTATGTCACCTCTGCAAGAACCAGGGATGGTGATTATTGGGACATTTTACGGATGCTTCTTTTCTTAACAATACGAGGAATATTATATACAGTTTACCTGTTGCAAAATAGTTTACTGTGAATATATACCTCACATATGTGTTAACACCATTTTAAGTCAGTCTCTATCCCAGTGGAACGTCCAGACTTTGCATGAGGGGGATTTGTAAGCCCAGATAATATCCTGGTGTGATTGCCTTATTAACGTTTACAAGACCCTCAAAGGAGAGATATAATCTAGAATGTACCTCTTCAAATATATATCTTTTAACAATGATATATGATTACCTTAAGTTTGTAGTGTGTGGAAATATGGACTAAATATAGTGACGTTATAAAGGTATAACTCATGATTTGTGATCGAAAACAGGACAATACATCGTGATTGACGCGCGTCAATTAATCAAACGTACTTTTCTAAACTTATTGACGACATACAAATTTGTGTTGATAGTGTTTAAAAGGTCATATAACTACTGTCAATGTAAATGGAACGTGAACTTTCGGTTGCTGCACAGGTTTAATGCTATTTCTAGATTTTCACTGAAACAGGTGTTCATGATATATTTGGCGATGAATATGAAAGTTGAGTGAAATTATTGGAACTGAAATCAGCACATAAGGCATTTTGGCACTCATTTAAGTCAAATAAAATTATATGAAATTCTACGGATGCACCGTTTCGGATCATTTAATACTGGCTAACATTGATCAAACAGACAATCATACGAGAAGTAGTTATGAAATTATTAAAACATATGATCATACTTACATATAATGGGTTTCTTTCATTGGATCTATCCTATTTGCATATGGTATTGGGCGTAAATAGCTTGTTCACACAATACGAACTAGTCCATCCAAGAAGAGATGCAAAGATTATATATATCAACAAGACTGATATTATACAATAATGTCATCAGTTTTTGTGTATATACAGAAATCTCTCTGTAGCTTTAAAAAGAAATTTAATGATAACTTAAGCATGTGCTTACTTAATTAATTTAGGGGTAACACTAATAACTTCATAAAATGTCGAACTCTTATTTAAGTAATCTCTTGTGTTATACAACATATTTAATTTGGGATTTGTTAACGTGTTTGATCTGTTGATGTAATGTAGTTTGTAGACATGTCCACTTTTATATACATATTATACAAATAAGAATCTCTCAGTCTGTCTGACACGATTAAACAATATCATACATTTGTTGGTAATGGGAAATGGAATGGTCACAGATCCAATTTAATCTTTTCGAAATAGAGTTTGATGTTGATATGGACCTAACTGGGTTATATAATACAAGAACTTTGGAAAAATTGTAAAGGAAATGGCACCTGGGCAACCAGAATTTTAACACCTTTTGGGTGGAAATGATGTGTTCTACATTACTACTTCCTAAATAAATTGTATCAACTTATTTGGAAGGAGAAACCAAGAAACTCACTGGAGGAGTTAAGAAATCACTGTCTTCTTTTTTATTCAATAAGAACTCGTGTGTTAAACATGACTTCACAAAGAATCAACCAACATGCTAGTTCAGCATTTTATTTTGAAATAATAACATTACAAACACAGTGTACTGACACAGAGTGAACACATATTAATAAAATGACAAAATGGTGTACAAAAAGAAGTGAATAAAGATGGTTTCAATTTAAAATCAATCATACTGTATTGAGTACTAATAAACTGTTGTCCAAATTTTATATATATATATGAAAAGTTGAATAAGGTCGCACGTGAAGTAAATGTACATAAAAAAATAAAATACTTCAGACAACACTTGCTGTAGATATCATTTTAATACTTGATATATATATATATATATATATATATATATATATATATATATATATATATATATATATATATATATATATATGTTATCCCCAGCTCCTTCGACATGCAATGAATAAGTTAAAACCATTTCATATACATACGCTTATCAATATGAAAACATCATTTTAAAAAAACATCAACATAAGTTTCAAAATGACAAAAGATACCACTTGATCTCGTAACAATGTTGGTTTGAATTTGAGGGTATAAATAATAACCCCTAAATGCAATTACTTTGAAAACAAAATCAATCATCTACAGATGCAATAATAGGAAATTGAACAATAGTTACACCTTTGGAACCAGTTATATGTACGATATGGATCTTTGTTAAACTAAAATGTGTACAAATAGAAAAAGAAAATGTGATACTAGTCATCAAAAATATCCTTGAAAGGTTCGAAGTGCAAAATATTTGTTTAAAAAGTATATGTTGTAAAATACTTAAAATATAAAAATACTAAAAGGATATCATTACAAGATGTAACGAACATGTCATAATCACTCTGACAATAGAAAGGTGTTAATAATGTACATGTGAAAAATAGGCGTAAAATAGCGTTTTAAATATAACGAGTTGGGGGGGGGGGGGGGGTTTACACGTTCCCTCTCCTACAGAATTACTTCGAGCTTTTCATGGGCGTCCTCGTTTGTTATATAATATTCAGACCATTTTCACATCAATAACATCATTGAGATGATCTATAAAATAATAATAATATATACAGCCCGTCCCATCTTAGAAAGGGCGAAATACCAAGTTGGGATAATACACTATCAGCGACAGAGCAGAAGACTGTTGATCTGGACTGAGTAAAATACGACAAGAGTTACATAAGTTGTGTACCCTTGGATGAAGGGGGTTTATATATGTCTCACCAGTAGCTTATAAACTTTTAAAATACTTTACAATATATGCAGTGCTAATGGATACAAAGAGCATAACCTGCTTGGACATTAGGTCCAACACTCACTTACTCACGTGGAATAAAATACAGAAAGTATCATAATGTATATAAAACTATACACAAAATGTAACGCAACTACACTATGTTAACAAACGGGACAGCCTTAGTAATATTCTGAAATTTGTTTTGCACATAAAGGTTAAGGTTGCCTAAACAAATAAATTATTACAGAAACTCGTGGGTCTTTTGTCTCATATCTGGCATTGGTAAAGTTGATGTTTGACTCATAATTTAGCCACTCGTGGGTATATTAACTGTGCATTGCACTCAATGAAACCGGATATGTGTATTATCTCGATTATACAAATTAGTAAATAGTTTGGGCATTTGATTCCATGGAAACAGGCTTAGACAAAGAAATTCATTGACTAAATATCCTGAAAGGTACATCTACACATATGGTGATTATGTGAGAGATATACCCATACCTTTCCGAGTGTATCGAATGATACGCTACACTTTCCCCCGTGAGGCCCTTACGAGGCGTAGCCGAATGTAGGGTATCATATCATCAGGGTACCAAACGTGCAGAGGGCATCTTTCGATACACGAGGAAAAGTATGGGTATATCTGTCTTATACCCCACTTACGGTCGAGTGTAAACGGATACTATTTCATAATATTTCGAAACAAATAAAGAATACTAAACGACGTCCCGTTTAATAACATATTTATGAAACTCGTGGATGGTTTTGGTATCTAACGAGCGAAAGCGAATCCATAACCATCCATGAGTCTCATAAATATGTTATTAAACGGGAAGGAGTTTAGTATTTTATTTATTACGCGCTCTAAATTAACGAAATGTATAATTTAAGTTCACTCTTCATTCACGTAGATGTGCGTAGGGATACATTCTTACCATGGACACATATAACGCCATCTCACTAAACACAAAAAAATAGATCCAGAAAATATCCGTTAATAACATTTTCTATACAATACAATTTCAAAACACTCATTTCACTGCCTTTATGTTGAAACCATAACAAGCGCAAATTGGCGAGTAAACAAAAACATCGTATTAACGTATTTATTATTATTAACTATAGATCTTATGAATGATGTCAGGTGAGTGTGACGTCATCGGAATGCGACTGTTTTCAAGCGCGATTCAGTTAGTTTAAGCTGTACATAGCTACCGTTGCTTTGCTAAAAAAGGCTGACGACAATGATACTGGGGAGAGGTTACGTATATACACTACAGTTCTGCAGCTAGTTGTATCTATTAAAATTGTGAGGAGCATGTTAACATTGACGGCACAAGTTGCTAACGGAACCGCCGACTATGGAGTTTATATCAGCATTGATACTTACCTTGAAGCAATTTATTTATTTTTCTTAGTATGGTATCTTCTGTAACAACAGACAGTCATGAACAATGCCTCCACAACCTGAAAACCTTACAGGTCGACACGAAGCTATTTTTTAACATTCTAAAATTAAAACCATTCCTCAATAGGAGAAGAAACTATCAAAATGTACCTGTAAGGATTACAATGTAATAAATGCAATAATACTCAATTGACGACTGTCACGGGATTCAAGGGTTCAAAATGAAATCTATTCCTTGTGAATTTACATAAACTAAGGCTACGTCAAGTTGAATGACGAAGCAAAATGGCGATCAATCGCGAAATACCTAACGAGATTACATGTCAAGGGAACTAACTCGGAATCAACCAAGTGATACTGATTGACAGTAAATTGTGATAGAAGCGTCCGTACAATATTAATCATAACGATTAGTGTGAAAAAAAGAAATCCAGTGCGATCACAATAGCTGAGAAGTACTGGAAAGTAGTTCCGACTGCGATCGCTTTCACGTGCAATGTTTCACACGGCCTCATCTGTGACAACTCCCGGGTACGCTCAACCTGTGCTTCGTTGTGTGGTTACCCTTGTTTGGGGCTCGGAATCTAATTTATATCGCCCAATGACGGTATTGTCTACGCAGAAGCACTTGCATCTCGCTAAAATGTACAGCTAACGCCATAAACTGCATGGCTAATGTTAACATGGCCAAAGTTTTGAGAAAACAGAAGTAACTTTCAGTATGTTAAGACATTTTGCACCTAAAATTAAATAACATTCTTATATAAAAAGAAATACAGAGCTGAGGAAAATTTTATTGAAGGATATACGCCCAAACTAAACTGTACTTAACATCGCGTTTATTTTTTATTGTGGTATGCATATGACGTCATGAATTATGTCCCTTGTCATTGTTGACGCTACATCATCAGCAAAACAATCGACAATGTGTAAGATTCCCTGAAACTATGAAACTATGTTGTGAAACCGCTCGGAAATGAACTTACTGAATGACTCATTAATATCAGGGAACAGTAGCTCATGATCAGCTGGTACGCTAGTATGGCCTCAGCTTCATTCCGGTGGCACTCAGGGAGTAATCCATTCCATGCCAGGTTTTCCAGACGAGGCCCCGACTGAAAGCTGCATTTCCGTAATCGCCGTTCAGGTTGCTGTCGAGATATGAATGGAACCACCACCCGCTTTTCCAACTAGAAGCAATATGGAGGCTTGGGTGATTGTCGTTGTCCCGGTCGTATGTGCTGAACTTATTCCCAGTGTGATCCTGCAAGGAGTCGCCTGAAACAAGTATTGTTATTATATATCCATGTAAACTTAAGACAGTATTATTAATTAACTATAAATGTTATTGTACTTATATGGTATTTACGGCCTAGACCATTATGATTAGACAACTTGGCCAATATGGGGAAACTGGGCCAATACGGGAAAAAGCAGTTGCACATTTGGTGAAAGCCCGAAGCTGTCGCTTCACAACTTCGACCAATGATATCTGTTCACCAATCTTGATTATAATTACTATTTCAATATAAATGAGATGTTTAGTGTTGTGCAAATAGAATGAAAAGAGGTCAATTAATAAAATCGTCATTAATTAAGTATTTCCATATGGCCGAGTTACAGGTCCTCGGTCCGTTGTATTTGGCCTCGACTTCGTCTCGGGCAAATACAACGGACCTCGGACCTGTAACTGGGCCAATACGGAAATACTTAATTAATAACATCATAATACAGGCGTGCAATACGGTTTCCATAATTGATTACCACATCGCATGGTAAATTCCGTATTGCCCAGTTGACGGTTCTGAATTCTCTTAACTTCGGCACTTCTTGGAATTCTCCTTATTAAACAATGTTTCCCATTTCAATCGTCGGAATTTATGTTTTAATAACTCGTCGTTCCTCCGCGTCCATGACATCTTCTCGTTCAATACAAACGAAACAAATACACAAGTATGTTGTTCTATTTATTTATTTATTATATGTTAACTTAGTATATCAATATAAACGTGCAATACGGTTTCGATGGCCGTTTTCCGTATTGAAGAGTAAATTCCGAAATGCACGCCTGGCGGTTCTACTTCGACACTTTTCGGTATTTTCCTTTTACAAAAATGTTCAATCTTTGCAATGTCGCAATTGATCAAAATAGACATCGTATCAACAACACCAGTAACAAACAATCGTTAATATAGCAGAAATACGAATGCGATGTCATTTCTATGGATACAGCAAACAGAGTATGACGGTTGTAAGCCTGGTTGACATCTCTAACTTTCAGGGCCTCAAATGGAACTAAATTATCTACAGCAAATTTGGCATGTTTATTTCTTAACGTACTTGGAAAAAATAACACTAAGTTGTACTGGGCTTTTGAATGACAAAAAAAAAACGAATATTGTTGGGATATCAACCAATCAGTCAAGTAGGTAGACAACCCTGGCGGTAACTTATTTGCCTACAAATAGGGTATATCATAAATATAGAACATCATACTCGTCCAATACAAACGATCCAAGTGCACGTATGATTTTTTCATAATAAGTGTATAGTGAACTATATTGATAAATTTGGAATCATTCGTAATTACGACATGTACACTCAACCGCGAAAGAAACGTCACACAATGTTCAGGAGTGAAAACAACGAAATGCTGCTGCTTGAGAGGGTCGATGTTGAATGCTTTTATAGGGACACGCTACATAAAGAGGGACCCGCAATTTCATCCATCAGAATATAATGCTTCTATTTTCATGTCTGTTCATTTGGGGCGTTATATTAAAATCGCGTTTTCAAAATGGTTTTTGACTAGAATGTTTGGTATGATACTTGAAAGATCATAAGATGAAAAACTCTAGTTAAGTGGATACGAAAGAACGATTTCTTTAAACGCGGGTGTTTCAGAAATAGAAAAAGACAATGTTTTGATAAACTCAAATTTCGTTCAGTTGGCTTCTGAAGACATGATGTATTTCTTCATACCTTTGTGATTACCGAATGTAAAAGGAGGGATGCCATAATACAATAGGCACATTTATGTATTAAAATAATAATATAATGTAATGAACTATGGAATGTTGGGATTTATCAGTGAAAAATAATTTCTATCAATGCAAGCTACCGCGACAATATCAACTGTTTTCAAATTGATCAGTGTTGGTATAATATATCGTCACTGGTCAGTAATTGGAACTACTTTTGCAACTGAAACGAATAAGAGTTACTTAAGGCGCGTTCACACGGTGCAATTTGTAGCATGCAACACGTTGCATGCCACACATTGCACAAATGACGTTGTATGGAGTTTGCGTCCACATGTTGCAATGAGTTGCATACAATTTGTAATCTCGCGAGACTAGTAGTTGATTGCTTTGCTATCATTTCCTAGTTTTGAATATCTATACAGACTGGCCTAATGGTTTGTATAAATCGTGTGCCGTAAGTACGTGTGTTCGCGACGGTCACAACCCGTCGTACTTGCAAGTGCGTGCTGTCTACGTCCATAAACGTGGGTAAAATAGTGGTAGCCGTACGTTGTAAGTACCGACAACTACGGATTTGGGAGCACGCAGACACGCCGTAGCGCTTTAAAGGTACATCCATTGTGTTTCATAAACTTTTATTTGGCTTTAATACGTTCCAACTCATCACATGTGCTGTCTACAATGAAAATAAATTCACTCAGCTTGCATATTTATATTTTCATAATTACTAGTTTCCAATAAAACTTAGTAACATCATTATGCATGTGCAGAAACCGAAATTGCACGTCCCATTGACATGCACCGTAGTTATATGACCTATTAAACATTACCAACTCAAATCTGTCCTTTTGTCTGTTATAAACGAAATTCCAAAATTACGTTCGACTCATTGACGCGCGTCACACGCTGTGCATTGTCCGGTTTTCGATCAGAAATCACTACTTTTACTTGATAAAGTAACACCATTTATAACGTTTGCAATATTTGACCCCCACCAACACAATGGGTGTACCTTTAAGTTCATGCAGAACTTTCGCTGCGTGCGAGCTGCGTATTTTCCGCACGTACATGTACGAGTTCCGTGCTTCCACTCTACGGACACTGTACGCACAACGCACGGACTCTGTGAATGTTTTAAGTTTTTTTACATTGACACATACTCCACGGACGACGCACGTTGCATGTCCGTTGTCAGTGCGTCGTCCGTGCTTACTCGACACTTCCACAGTTCAACTGACAAATGGGCATGCAACACTCACGTTGCCAGTGCCGAGTAAGCACGTGCTCCGCAATTACAACGCACTGATTTCTGCAGTTAATATGCGCTGCCATTTGAAGCTGTTCTTGCAGCATCAGAAGCGGGAGGTCTCGGAGTTGAATGGGCGGTATCTTGAGGCAGCAGCTCTGAGAGAGAACGTCTGGAGGTCCCCAAAAAACGTACGAACAAAAAAAACGTACGGTGGGTCGGGACCGAGGTTTAAGGAGAACAACAATATATAGGGGCCTGCAGTTCTAATGTAAAACTATAACCGATGCTGATTGAAGTTCCTCATCTCCTTTTAAATCCAAATACCTCATTGGACCCATATGACCCGTCAAAACATCATCTAATTTCAATGCAAACATCGGTTGTCCGATCAATCAGCTGTTGTTTGTTTACACATCAGACTAAAAATACATGTATTATATCATTAGTATAGTTATGTTAGTTAGACGGTATATGCCAAGTTTACTTATCTTTCGGTATTTACATTTAGTTAATTAGTGCCTATTTTACGTTTAGGTATCACTGATTACGTGCGCCTCTCTGACAGAGTTGGAAGCCTGCGTCCCTGAGACGAGGTTGGTTTAGTTTATGTCTATATATATCTTTATATGTAAATAGTATTATTTTAATGCAATATTGTGTTTTAATGTGATGGATTTATAACATAAGTATCATGTGCTGTTGTATGTGATTATGCACTATAGTATTAATGTTGTAATGCTACAAAAGGATTATGTAACTTCAATTTATTTATCACTTGTATATATGATTTGAATGCTCATGTAATGTGCATTCAAGTGTAATTGTAATTTAATTTATGGATATTGTGCAATTCACGATATATATTGATTTGTGTATTTTGTGTTCCAGGGCATTTCTTTCTTTGTTAATATTCCACTCCGTACTCCATCCGAGTGCTCGTCGTGTTGTTTCTCCACATACACAGAGTACCTCTGTTACAGTTTGATAACTCTTGGCTTAACTTTCAAAAGCTACCGTATCTTTGCATAACCGAGTAAGGAGTTCATTGAGGGTCCCAATGAGTGCCCGCGTGATTCGATCAGACACTCGATATGAACTATAAAAATACCATAACTTACATTATGCTGTATTATGAATGTATTATCATATTTAGAAAAGTTTCAAATATGAAAGAGAATGTTTAAATTTCTTAAAAAGTGATCTTGAAGAACCCATTATTAAGAAAAGGAGATTGTTTCTGTAGGTGAAGTTATAATTGATGAAGCGCAAGTAAAATGCTTAAAAATAGAGTCATGGGTTCCGAGCTCATCATGATTTATATTGTTATAATCAATTTTCTCAGCTTGTTCTAGAGCTTTTCTTACTGGAGAAAATAGATTTTTAGGGTTGTGACCCCTAAGACCTTATTTGGGGTCACAGGATCACCAAATCTACAGTTAAGAATCCCCATTAGCCAAGGAGACGGCACACAACTTGTCAGCTCTCTAGACCTTTTGGAACTGGAGAAGAAGATGAAAATAAGTTTTTAAGGTTGTGACCCTTGTGACCCCATTTGGGGTCATGGGGTCATCAAATTTACAATTTAGAATCCCCTTAGCAAGGTGTCTGTACACAACTTTTCAGCTCTCTAGACCTTTTGGAAATGGAGAGAAAGATGAAAATAGGTTTTTAAGGTTGTGACCCCTATGACCCCATTTGGGGTCACGGGGTCACGAAATCTACAATTTAGAATCCATATTAGCCAAGGAGTCAGTACACAACTTTTCAGCTCTCTAGACCTTTTGGAACTGGAGAAGAAGATGAAAATAAGTGTTAAAGGTTGTGACCCCTGTGGCCCCATTTGGGGTCATGGGGTCATGAAATCTACAATTTAGAATCCCCATTAACCAAGGAGTCTACACACAACTTTTCAGCTTTCTAGACTTTTTGGAACTGGAGAAGAAGATGAAAATATGTTTTTAAGGTTGTGACTCCTGTGGCCCCATTTGGGGTCATGGGGTCATGAAATCTACAATTTAGAATCCCCATTAACCAAGGAGTCTGCACACAACTTTTCAGCTTTCTAGACTTTTTGGAACTGGAGAAGAAGATGAAAATAGGTTTTTAAGGTTTTGATGTGACCCCATTTGGGGACATGGGGTCACGAAATCTACAATTTAGAATCCCCATTATCCAAGGAGTCTGCACATAAAATTTCAGCTCTCTAGAGTCATTGGTTCTGGAGAAGAAGTCGAAAAAGCAAAAAGTTAACAGACGGATGGACGCCAGACGTCATGCCATGCCATAAGCCCATCGGGCCTTTCAGGCCCGATGAACTAAAAATGAATATTCAGAATAAATTAAATACTTACTACATTGAATGTGTTTACTGCTAATATTGATGGTAAAATGTCAATCTAATTTCTCCTGTTAAGAAGGATTTATTAAATATAAGTGTACCAGTATGTAAGTGTTTGATTATCATAATTTATCCTGTCACTGTCTTAACAATAAAAAAGTTGCAAGATGGGGCACAACTTCAAAGAATCAGTTAAGTGGACAAACAGAACATGAAGAAGAAACCTTTCAATCAAATAGTCATTGCTTCAAAATATTTAAACAGATAACAATTCCTCATTTATTAATGAGGAACTGCTTATTAACAATATGAGACATATATCCATTGGTTTCACTCTCAGATATTTTTCAATGTATAAATAACAATTGCTTTGCGTGGATCTGATTCGCTGAACACTGTCACAGACATTCAGTTCATACCTGCATAAACTTAATTTCGTGACGTCACATTACATTAAGCCACGTCCCCATGACGTCAGGTTCATGGCTAGTTGGGTTGTGCATTTTCATTGGCTGATGAACACGTTGTAGGCGGGGCTAATATTTGGTGTCTTATTACGCGTAATTAGTATAGCTCTAATTGTTGCAAATTTGTATATTTGTAGCAATTAAACCTTTTTCAAAACATCAGGTACGAGTATATGTTTTTATAAGTATTGACTTCAAAATGTATTAAGTTCATGGAGGTATAAACTTAGAAAACGCTGTCCAAACTATTATTAAATATAAGTGTACCAGTATTTAAGTGTTTGATTATCATAATTTATCCTGTCACTGTCTTAACAACAAAAAAAAGTTGCAAGATGGGGCACAACTTCAAAGAATCAATTAAGTGGACAAACAGAACATGAAGAAGAAAACTTTTGATAAAATCAAATATTCATTGCTTCAAAATATTTAAACAGATAACAATTCCTTATTTATTAATGAGGAACTGCTTATTAACAATGTGATACATATTTCCATTGGTTTCACTCTCCGATATTATTCAATGTACAAATAACAACTGCAAATAAAAACTTCAGAAGAATCTTCCCTATGAATACAGATACACAGTCCAGATACAAATTTACACTGATCATGTTTGTGGGAAAATAAGCATTTACAGATAGTTGTACATGGAATATCTACTTCACAGTTTATAAATCAATAAATTCAAGTTATAAGTCAGTATTTGTCACATATATTCCTTGGTTTAATATGTAGAAATTGTTACATGTACACTAATATTGCACCATACTATGGTATTTTATGAGCGCATCTGTCAGCTAGTGCATGTACACTGAGTGAGTAGTAAACGAAAGTTATCTCCCTTGAATCATGATGAGAGTCTGTTGTGTTTTGTTTGGAGCTTACAATCGTGCCTAACACACATGTAACATGGTGGCAGCGAAAGGGATTTCCGTCTAAAATGATCATAATGACACAGTGAGTTGTTTCTAACAGAATAGTAACTTAACCTTCCTTAATAACGAAGAAAATATACTATTTCTGTCAAACCACGTGTGACTGAGTAATCAATATGGCGGAAGCTGACGTTGAAGAACAGGCTCCTAGGATCAAAACTCTACCGGGTATAAAAACCCCAGATCCTCTCATCTTTGGAGACAATGCTAATGAAACTTGGAAATTATTCAAGCAGAAATGGAAGAACTACAAAATCTTTATTAATATTTCCACTTTTCCACGTGAATATCTTGCGCTTCTCTTCTGAACGCACTTGGTGACGAGGCTCTGAAGGTCTACAATGGCTTTAACTTTACCACAGCTGAAGGTAACAGAACGACAAAGGAAATAGTTGAGAAATTTGAGCAATTTATAATTGGTGAAGTCAATTAGACTTAATATTTTCTTTGTGTCTGTCCAGCCTACCTTGATTTAAGATATAAGTATATCAAAAAATATTACTTTACGAATCATAATATTTATAAATTCATATCTTTAATCAGCAGCTCTAGCAAAAGGCATGTTGAAAACCTGTCAATGTTCCTGTACCATGCCTTTATTCTCAGAAAAAATACACTCTCTTCTGCCTAAAAAGGCTTGTATATACATGTATGTACTATAGGCCTGTGGCCTCCTTAAGTGCAAATAAAGATTGATTGATTGATAATATGAACGTTTCAAATTTAACAGTACAGGTCAAAAAGAAGGTGAATCATTTGAGACATTTCATGAACATTTGAGATCTTTGATAAAAACTTGCAACTATTGTGAGAATTGTACTCCTTCACTTCTGAGAGATAGGATTGTACTAGGTATAAGAGAGAAATTTACACAACAATTATTGCTTCGTGAAAGAGACCTCACCATTGACAAATGCATAGATACCTGCAAAGTTGCTGAAAATGCCAAAGCTCAATTTGATGCCTACAAACCTACAAATAAGTCGGTGAGTGCCGTTGCTAGTCGTCACAAAACGTCTTAATCTAATGCAAGGCACAAACAAACCTATGATGTGAAAAACAAGTCAAGACCACGTGACCTAAATGAAGTTTCATCATATTCCAAGAAGGTATTGGAATGTAAATTCTGTGGTAATTCTCATGCCATGAAGAAGAAATCTTGTCCTGCATGGGGTGTCAAACGCAGCAAATGTGGTGGCAAGAATCATTTTGCTGTGAAGTGCAAAAAGACTGACGCAGTGAATGCTGTAATGAATGCTTCTGATTCTGAATCATATGGTGAAGACTGGATCTGCTCTGTTGAGATTGACGAGGAGGCATCTCGAAATTTCAAGAAACCAATCAAATGCCGGATGATTGTTGACAACAAATCGGTTGAATTTCTGGTGGACTCGGGAGCAACTCCAAACATTCTCCCACTGAAGGAAGTTAGAACAAATTATCCACAACTAGTCGACAGTTGTTAATGTGTAATAAAACAATGTTAACTCCTATGGGCTCCTATCAAGCTGCAGTGCTTAATCCAAAGAATGGAAAGCTGTACTCCATAAACTTTGTTGCTGTTAAGGAAAGCTTGACACCACTGCTAGGCATAGAAACTGCAACACAGATGGACTTGATAGACATTCAAGAACAGAACATGGATATGGTAAATGCTGTATCACCTGAACATAATCATGCTATCTATGAAGAACACTCATCTCTCTTTGACGGCAAAATTGGAACTTTTGAAGGGGAAATACAATTGAAAACTGACCCAGATGTCAAGCCAGTCATCATGCCAACCAAACGCATACCAGTCTGAAGGAAAAACTATCAACAGAACCGCAACGCTTGGAAAAACTTGGAGTGATCGCACAAGTGGATGAGCCAACGAAATTGGTCAACCAAATTGCAATAACTCAGAAACAGTCTGGCGACATTCGCATCTGCCTGGATCCCCAACAATTGAATAGAGCTCTTCAACGAGAACATTTTCCACTGCCAGTGCTAGAAGACAATCTACACGAGATCAGCACGTCAAGAGTATTCTCCAAGATAGACCTTACTTCTGGATACTGGCACGTGAAATTAGATCATGAATATAGGTTACTGACAATGTTTCAAACCTGTTTTGGTAGATTCCGATGGTTGAGACTGCCATTTGGGCTGTCAGTGTCATCCGAGATATTCCAGAAGAAACTGCTAGATAACCTACAAGGTTTGAAGGGTGTTGCCTGTGTAGCCGATGACATCCTTGTTCATAGTGCTGATGATGAACGCCATAATCATTGCCTTGATACTCTGCTGAACAGATGTCAGGAACGTGGTATTCGTCTCAACAAAGACAAAATGGAGATTCGTCAGCACAAAAACACCTTCCTAGGTCACACTATTACCAATGAAGGACTGAGCACTGACCCTTAAAAAGTTAGGGCGATCACAGAATTTCCAGAGCCACAAAATGTCCATGACTTTGGTCGTATTCTAGGTATGTGTAATTACCTATCTCGATTCATGGAGAATCTCACTGAAGAAATCACATGTCTTCGCAACCTGACAAAGAAAGACGTTCCCTGAAACTGGAGTGAATCTCAACAGTATGCCTTCACTAAAGTGAAAACTATGATCACAAATGCACCTATTCTAGCCTACTATGACCAGAAGGAAGATCTTTGGTTAGAAAATGATGCCAGTGAACACGGTCTTGGGTCTGTGATCATCCAGAATGGGAAACCTATAGCTTATGCTAGCCCATCTCTCTCTGAGTCTGAAACTCAATATGCTCAAATTGAGAAAGAGCTCCTAGCAACAGTATTTGGACTTGAAAAAGTCCATTGTTACACATATGGACGACTGTAGTCACTGATCACAAACCTCTTGTAGCCATATACAAGAAACCTCTGTCAAAAGCTCCGACCCGTCTGCAAGCACTTCTGTTTAGGGCGCAGAAGTATAATTTTCAACTAGTGGAAAAAGCATTCCAATGGCTGATGCTGTATCACGTGCACCACTAAAAGAAGCACCAGAAACAGTTCATGAAATCGTGAACAATGTATCCTTTTGTCCCATCAAGTCTGATCAACTGGACCGGATTAGATGTGCAACAAAACGGGACCAAACACTTTGTCGTCTCATGGACACAGTCATGAAGGGATGGCCGGACAACAGGTCGGAAATTCATCCAGCAGTAGTACGTTCTTTCCGTACAGTTTACTACTCCGCGGAGAGAGAGTCATTATCTCGAAATCACTGCGAAAAGAGATGAAAGAAAAGGTTCATGCTGGAGCCAGATCCCTCATATTTTTGACAATTCATCGAAACGTGTGACGTGTGTGTAACATACGGTGCTCGTCAACCTCAAGAATCTCTCCACCTCAGAGAATCACCAGAACGACCATGGGAGACTCCAGGGTGTGATCTGTTCTCACTACAAGGTCGCAACTACATGGTGACGGTTGACTGTTGCAGCATTTTTTTCTAAATTGATTTTCTTGGAGATGACACGGCGTCTGAAACAGTTATCACAATTGAAACATCACTTTGCTCGACACGGTGTTACCAGACAAAGTCATCTCAGACGGTGGTCCTCAGTATTCCTCAGAAAAACTCAAACTTTTCTCAAATCAGTATGGATTTGTACATGACATGTCGAGTCCCGGAAACAAAAAACAGCTTCTTTGCAACATTCCACCTGATGAAGGAGTGAGTATGTACACAAGCCAAATCAGAATCCTATGTGAGCAGATTGAAGAACTGTCAAACCCGTTACCAAGCTAAATCTTTGAAAAATAATTGAAATGTCATTCTACAGTATTATCTGTGTTATTCCTGTAAGGAGTTATCAGGAATCTAGTCAGTTATTTTCATGAAGTTCAGTCAGTTTATTATGCTTATATCATCATTTATATTTGTACTAGGTTTTAGTATGAAACTTTTGAAATTACTTTTGCTGTTGAGAGTTTAAAGTTCTGCATAATTCCAATATGCTACTGGTAGACAGTACAGTAATATGGGATACTTATTTTTTCTCTCTTAGCTTAAAGGAAAGGGAATGTTCCGTGTACACTAATATTGCACCATACCATGGTATTTTATGAGCGAGTAGTAGTAGTAGAGTAGTACACTAGAGTTTTCTCCCTTGAATCATAATGAGAGTCTGTTGTGTTTTGGTTGGAGCTTACAATCGTGCCTATTAACACACACGTAACAGAATAACATTAAAATTATTTATCAGCCCTGAAAAGGTAATAGGACAATGGCATATTTCCTGCAGCAATCTGAATCCCTGCTCCATCATGGAATAACTTCATCAGACTAAAATAGTACTATACTTCAAGGTGATAATAAAACAAACAGTTCAATGTCAATATCCTTTTAAACATAATCTCTGGTTTTCCACTTTTGTGTCTGTTCCTCTTTTTGCACTGGTGGGGTACTATGAAGTTGGGATGGCCAGTCTGCTGCTTTGAAACTGAAAATATTTAAATAAATAAATAAAAAGTTAAGTTACAAAATCCATTAATTTTGCAATTTGCCATACTTTCATGTAAAAAAAATTCTCAAAGGGCATACAAAATCATTTTATAAACTGACTGAAAGTATTATACATGTAACGTAAATAATGACAGATAAACATGTGATTGATTATAGTCTATGACAAATGAGAAATGTATGCTTATTTTCAATAGCCAAGTGTTCAATTAGAAATACATAAAGTTTTTAAAATACAGAGGTCACTATAAGGACATGTGTAAGGCAAAATCTAAAATTGTAAAATAAACCTTGATTCTGTTATTCACACAACCAGATCTAAACATGTCATTAGCTATATAGGTACATATTTGAAAATTTGAGACCAAATATCAATTCCTGTAATCTTGTATGCATTGGTTTGAAGTGGTAGATGTTTCAATATGCAGCATTAATACTAAATTATATCATTAATATCACAACCTCAACAAGCTTAAATTTGGTCTGATTGATATAATTGCAATCACGACCCCATCCCTCTTGAGCCTCATTCATTTGTAGGACAAAGACTGTCAACAAACACACGTTCGAGCCTTACATGTACGTGTTTACGTTTGAAATTCAAGATTATAAATTAAATTGGAGACCATCCGATTCAGTTTCTCTATTGTCAATTAAAGATATACACAGTGGTGATAATATCTGTGAAAAGTGTGAAACGTTTTAGTGACCATGCCAAACAAGCAGTTTCAAACAATAGATTATATTTCGATCGTCGATGCAATCATTGTCTAAACCAATTTTTCTACAAATCTAATTGTCATTGATGCTTTTATTACATGAACATGATATTTACTGTGTATGTATTTACACATCAAGATGATAATCACTTGTATTTAAAATTGTCGAAACTCACCTGTACAGTAGGCCTAGATCTATGATGCCAACTGGTCACATCATTTTGCAGTCGGTCATTAGTTCGGCGATTGAACTAAAGACTGCCTCTCTGTGTAACCTCAGTGGGAAACATTAAAAATAAATCTTGCAAAGTGTTTTATCCTAAAATGCGGTCCGGTTCAGATGTAAATAACCCTTTCTGTTTTTGATCGAGCGGAAGCGCTGCCATTTTGGATCTCCGAAATGTTCGCGAAAAGTGAATGAAAACGTCACGTGACAACTTGATTGGCTGCGTTCGAACAACTTGTTGCATGAAAATAGAGCAAATCCTGTTCCTTGCAACTCGTGTCCCACAAGATTAATGCAACAAATTGCAAAGTGTGAAAGCGCCTTTTGTAAAAGGAAAGAATTAACTAATACAATATGTAGTTAATACATACTCAGTGAATTTTATAAGGAAATATATATCCTATTAAAACAACCATAATAATTCTAAAATGATGATTTGAAATGCCGTGTCTGCATTACAAAGGTGTGAGACAAGGCGACTGCAAACTATCAACGTCAAACCGTTTATATCATGCTATTATTCTTTCATATGCAGATAATGCTCTACTGGTCAGTCAAAATCTACAAACATAATTGTCCGAATCCCTTTTTTATTATGGTTTAAAAATGCAAAAAAATACAAGTAAATGTATCAAAATATATGTTTCAGTTTGACTGTTGAAGAGCAAAAATATTTTCACAATTGAAATGTATATTACACGTTAAGGTCGTTCTGTCGAACTAAACATACACGTGCTTAAATATAAAAAAATTATTTGACCTTTAAAATCCAAACTTTTGTCCATTAAATATTAAATTCATGTGAGGTAGGTATCCAGACAGCGTCCATAGTATACAGCATTGGATAACGGTTGAGGTGGCCAAGTTACAGGTGATTAGGGTGGTTATACCATTCAGCAGTGTACAACTATAGGCTATCCAAGGATGAAATTATTCTGTTAAGCCACTTTTCTAGAAACTTCACTATTTTCTTATTTTTCAACAAAAACAATAAATTTGTGTCACCTTAAAGAATCCTGATTAATCTTAATTCTTAATATTAATACGCGAAGTAAATATTAATATTGAATCTACTAGCAAGAATGATGTTGTTAATAAAATTATAACCAGTATCAATTCCAGAAGTGTGAAGTCAGAAAACACTATGTCAGGCGCCAAGGTGTAATATTTGGGATTCAGATAACCTTTTAGCAATGGTTATTACTACATTTTGGCTAATGATTTGAAACCAGGTCATATTTTGGGTGTTTGACAGCTATATCATTATATATCATTGTAGGACATTATTAACAGTATGCGATAACACATATTAACAATCCTTTACATAATCATACTTCAACAAACGGGACTTTTGTGAAGAAATCATATGGAATGAAGGTTGAGTAAATGTCAATGCTTATTAAACATTAGTTTATACATTTATACATACAGAGATAACCTAAGTCATGCCTTCCCACGAAGCTCCTGTTCTCCGTTTTCTTTAGGAACCAAACACAATCCTAATCTATCCTACCGGCGTAGATTTGTAACGCGGAAGCGAATTCTGTTTGAAACAACATAGTTGATTGTACAACTTGATTTGAGAGATACCGATAGTTAGCAGTGAACTATGAATTACCTCTATTTCCGCTGAATCCAGTCGCTGTTAGACGGTAGCCGTAAGCCTCGCTTTCAACCCTGAATGTGGAGTAGGTGGCTTCCCCTGATAGACCAAAATTATCCAACATGTCGATTCTCAGTCGAGAACCACCAGCTGTCAAGCGACTGATTCTGTCATTTCCTGAAAAGATAATCATTACAAAGAAATGAAATAAAAATTAATATTTATCAAAATCGTTTCCAATTATTTGATCGAACATAAATAGAGCAAAATGATAGCATTTGAGTGACATACCAAGCCAGAACTCCCCAGTTAAGACTCCAAATCCGACTTTGTAATCTGCCCAATTCTTGTAGAAGTTGCCTGATCCGTCACGGCGTCTCTGGAACACCTGCATAGATGTAGGTATAAACTCTTACATATCTCTGAGGCAATGGTGCGAGCATTTCATTTTATCTAGATAACTCAAGAGGCTTAAATCTTTTTTTCATAGCGATTAAATTATGGGTCAATGAATGCCAGACATTACTCAGTTTTACTTAGCGTGCTTGTGAGAAAATATTCCTGCAAGACTAGGAAGGTTAAACAGTTCTTATATCATAGAATTAAATATTAATGTAGTATGCGCAAAATACGTTTCGCAATGTTTACCCTATGTGGCAAATGTAACACTTCAAAATCAATACCCTTGTTGTGGTTTCAAAAGACACATGTGACCTAATTTGCATATTTAACTTATTACATATTTTTATTATGTATATGGTTAGATTACTCAATGGATTCCTTCTCTAATCTAAACCAACCATTAACCTGCGTTGTGCAAAAAATAACAACTGCTTACTATTTCAACCATTCAGACAGCATTGATTGTTTATGTATGTAAAATATAAGTTTTGAATCAAAAGTAAACTACACTAAATTACACTAAACAACACCAAGATAGTAGTGTATACTCAGCAAACTGTTTTATATTTTAGAAGATATTATTTCAGGCACGTGACCACATACCGTCCATCCACCGCCACTAGTGGTCATATCGCAGTAGACCTGGAAGTGTCCTTGAGCGTCCAGGGGGTTAACTACGTACACTCCGTCTTCGGGGCTGTCGGCATTGCTTAGTATGTCAGCACAGTCCCGCTTGTCTGTGAACACATCCGATTAAAGTGGCATTGAGGATGCTGATAGAATTTCAGACAATTTGCCAAATATTTTTCCCATTGAAATATAGTCATATACATTTTCACAAAGATTTTCAAAAACAAGTATTAAATATAGTCGCAAGCGACGATAAAAGGATTCACCGATGTTGATAAGAAATATTTAAAATAACAACGATACAAAATGCCGTTTAATTAATCAATTTCTCTGCTTTAAAATGAGTTATGCATTATGTTTCTATCTTCAGTAGTTTTCGAATGCTGAATGTTTTCATGATAAGATATTACATATAAATGATGTGCTTTAATTTTCACATTAGTAGATGTGTTAATTAAATTGCATTCATATGTTATGTTCTTCTGAATATCCAAGAAAATACTAAAATATGCTTATTTTTTAACCCCTGTAGACAACGTTTGCGAACCCTGAAGCTTAAAGGTGCATCCATTGTGTTTCATAAAATTTTATTTGGCTTTAATACGTTCCAACACACCATATGTACTGTTTACAATACAAACAAATTCACTTAGCTTGCATATTCATCCCCAATCGCCAAACATATCATATTTACTAGTTTCCAATTAAAATCGAGTAACATCATTATGCATGTGCAGAAACCGAAAGTGCACGTCCTATTTGCATGCACAGTAGTTATATGACCTATTGAACATCATCAACCCAAATTTGTTATTTTGTCTGGCGTAAATAAGATTCCAAAATTACGTTTGACTCATTGACGCGCGCCACACGCGGTGCATTGTCCGGTTTTCGATCAGAAATCACTACTTTTACCTTCATATCGTCAACATACTAAGTCGAGTATCATTAAAATGGTTGTTTTCGGTAACAGTTGGTATTTCTCGATAAAATAAGACCATTTATAACGTTGGTCATATTTGACCCCCAACAACACAATGGATGTACCTTTAACTACCGACGCTTGATAAAAGGGGGTTTGAAATTGTTCTTACATGTATGCAAATCAATTTTCAATTCCCAAATCAGTTTAGCAGTTGTGAGCCTATGAACTTTGATGACATTGGCGATGTTTCGAAAAAATGCAATGTTCTATGACCTGACACACGTAAACAATAACAGATTCATGCTTGAAAATAACTCTTTTAAGAAAAAGTATATGTCTTCTTTAAAATGAGGTATTAATCATGTTGGTATTTTCAGTAGTTTGCGATCAAAACATCTCTAAACAAAATACCCCTCGAAAAGTCTCAAATTAAGGAAGTTCATGTTTTTTGGCAAATGTTCAAATTCTGACCCAACTATCAACTTTTATATGACAGAGATATGAAACAGAAATGTTAACATATGTATCTGCATCATCCTGCAATTGATGACATTGACATATCTTCATTTGTTACAGAGTTATCTCCCTTTGAACATGACGCCGAAATTCGCCCTTTTTAAAAATGACCATGTTCAAGGGCAGATGGCTAAAAAATTAAGGATGAAATTAAAAATTCGGCCAAAATAGCCCTCTTAACAATTCATTTATCTTGAAAATAAGCTATCACATATAGCTAAACTCGTAGCATTGAAGGATAAGAAGATGTTCAAAGATGCATATCCTACAAAACGTGAATTATCAGCACATTTTCAGTTTTTATCCGAACTGTGACCAGAAATTACTGTTCGCGAGCGATTTTTAAATCCTAAAGATAATAATATTGCCTTACTCTCCTGAAAAAAATCATTAAAATCGATGGGTAAGTGTTATCTCCCCCGTAAGTTTGCCCTTTTTGAAAAATCACCTTATTTCTAGTATGCATTGTGATAAAAGTGAAACGAAATCTGTACAAAGTCGAAAATAGAGTTGTTCACTAATGCTTTAGCTGTACAAATATACAAGTTCCAGCACCCTGGTGCAAGAAACGTTAGAGGAGAAGATTGTCAAAGGTACATGGGGTCGGAAACTTTAAAAAAGGGTCTTAAATCAAAATGGCGGATAAACCACGTGATCTACGAATTTGTCATGATTTACTTTATTGTTCGCATGGTTGTTGCGTAACTTTTTAAAACAATTGCAAGTCTATAGCTGCAATTTGAATGTTTTACCATGTTAATAATCGAAAATTAGAATCGGACTGGGGCTTTAATGGCTAAGTTGAATGGACCCAAAAGCTACGGGGGAAAAGTTCGTGGTAAAGGAAATTTTGGTTGCAATAGCTGTATTCCTTCTTGCCATGGTGGCTTACACAAAATCGGTGGAATAATAATTTTTTAAAAACACGTCAATAACAATAAGGATGCAGCCAAACTCATGATTACATGTATCCCTACACCAGGCGAAAATGGAAGATCTAAGATAAGTGCCTCCAATTACATTACATTACAAGATAGACTGTTGGAAATCTGGAAGAATAACATTGTAAGGGAAAACATAAAAGTGTAAAATTGTTGATGAAAAAAGATGATGGGCTAAGGAATCTGCCTTTGGCAAGACATTCAAATATACAGAAGAAGAAGTAAATATTGCACACAAAGGAGAAAACAGAAAGGAGAGAGGAAATCGTAACAGAAGAGCACATGCAGTGTCAAACAGAGACACGTATTTGGACAAAACTGATTATCATCATCAAGAATCAGATGGGCCCTTCTCAATAGAGGAGATGATCGTATCACTAACTAAGAACTTCGACTTAACCAACACAAGTGAAACCGACCCACCCACTATGCCACCAACAGAAACATCAAACATTGACTTTAATTTTATCTGTTAAGACTCTACTCAAAGGTCAAGGTCAAAAAAGGTCATTTGGGTCAATTTGATTTTATAAGATAGTTTTAAGATTATATAAGATTTTTTTAAGAAACACAAAATGTTATACTCCCCGTAATTACATGTATGCTAGAAATGTCAAGTATGCACTTGACACACATGAGCAATCCAGGGACTCGGGTTGGGATGTGAGACCTGCAATGACTAGCCACCTGTCACTTACCAATCAAAGTATAGTGTACATTGTTTAATCTACCTATACATTTGCCATGTTGAAAATTGCTCCATACCGTTGAAAAGACTTGAGACACGTGAAACCTTCTTCACTTTTTATTTATGCACTTAAATAGATGACCATGTGAAGAAACTTACGGGATGCAACTGTGTGTATATATTCTGTGAAATATCCAGTATGTGATCAACTGGGTCAATCATACATCATGTATTCCTCTTATACTCATTCAATTTATGAATTTGATTGTTTAAATAGCTTTGAAAACTTGTATACGAAAATTAATATCGCTACAATCAAATCGCTAATAATAGTTGATGACTGATACTGAATGATAAATCAAATTTCAGAAGAAAGTGTCCTCTGATATGAAATAAATCAACACGAGTTGATTAAAGGTATAAATGTCCGAGGCTTGTGGAGATATAAAGGCAATAAAGTCAAGAGAAGCGTCAAAATGTGTTAAAATCTGTGCAACCCCCGAACTGTTTGGTTTGTCGAAGACAGTTGACAAAGGTGCGTGGTACTCTTGCGGCTCTCCAAAGAAGGAGACATCGCCGGCCAAGTAGGTATTTACTTATATTTAATTCATCAGCATGATCATTGATGTTCAACTGAATAGACGATATGGTATAGTAGCTAGACCGTGGACCATAAGGATATATGAGGGACCTGTCTATAGGGAGTGGGTACTATAGTAGCTAGACCGTGCACCGTAAGGATATATGAGGGACCTGTCTATAGGGAGTGGGTACTATAGTAGCTAGACCGTGGACCATAAGGATATATGAGGGACCTGTCTATAGGGAGTGGGTACTATAGTAGCTAGACCGTGCACCGTAAGGATATATGAGGAACCTGTCTATAGGGAGTGGGTACTATAGTAGCTAGACCGTGCACCGTAAGGATATATGAGGGACCTGTCTATAGGGAGTGGGTACTATAGTAGCTAGACCGTGGACCATAAGGATATATGAGGGACCTGTCTATAGGGAGTGGGTACTATAGTAGCTAGACCGTGCACCGTAAGGATATATGAGGGACCTGTCCATAGGGAGTGGGTACTATAGTAGCTAGACCGTGCACCGTAAGGATATATGAGGAACCTGTCTAAAGGGAGTGGGTACTATAGTAGCTAGACCGTGCACCGTAAGGATATATGAGGGACCTGTCTATAGGGAGTGGGTACTATAGTAGCTAGACCGTGGACCATAAGGATATATGAGGGACCTGTCTATAGGGAGTGGGTACTATAGTAGCTAGACCGTGCACCGTAAGGATATATGAGGAACCTGTCTATAGGGAGTGGGTACTATAGTAGCTAGACCGTGCACCGTAAGGATATATGAGGGACCTGTCTATAGGGAGTGGGTACTATAGTAGCTAGACCGTGGACCATAAGGATATATGAGGGACCTGTCTATAGGGAGTGGGTACTATAGTAGCTAGACCGTGCACCGTAAGGATATATGAGGGACCTGTCCATAGGGAGTGGGTACTATAGTAGCTAGACCGTGCACCGTAAGGATATATGAGGAACCTGTCTAAAGGGAGTGGGTACTATAGTAGCTAGACCGTGCACCGTAAGGATATATGAGGGACCTGTCTATAGGGAGTGGGTACTATAGTAGCTAGACCGTGGACCATAAGGATATATGAGGGACCTGTCTATAGGGAGTGGGTACTATAGTAGCTAGACCGTGCACGTAAGGATATTTGAGGAACCTGTCTATAGGGAGTGGGTACTATAGTAGCTAGACCGTGGACCATAAGGATATATGAGGGACCTGTCTATAGGGAGTGGGTACTATAGTAGCTAGACCGTGCACCGTAAGGATATATGAGGGACCTGTCTATAGGGAGTGGGTACTATAGTAGCTAGACCGTGGACCATAAGGATATATGAGGGACCTGTCTATAGGGAGTGGGTACTATAGTAGCTAGACCGTGCACCGTAAGGATATATGAGGAACCTGTCTATAGGGAGTGGGTACTATAGAAGCTAGACCGTGCACCGTAAGGATATATGAGGAACCTGTCTAAAGGGAAGGGGTAGTAGAGAGATCATGGATCAGCATTACGTGCTTCTGTATCTTTACCCATATGGTTGAGAACATGTGCACATATCATGTTTGCCTAGCAACTATTGTTTTACCGCCGCTTCGTATGTGACGTAATAAAACGATTATTCGTAACGTCACTGTAGCTTGCCGTCGCAAGAAAAATTGGCCGGTTTCTGACTATTTTTACAGGAATGAAACGAAACGGGTAATAAAGAAAATATTACACTCGAGTGAGTGAGTGAGTGAGTTATTGTTTAACGCCGCTTCGGCAGTATTGCAGCCATTAGCGGCGAGATATTTAATTTATATGCCTAATTTAAAAAAGAAAATTGCAAAAGAAAAACAGAAACACGGCACGAAGGCCGCAAAAACATCAGCATATTATCACATGTTGAATAAAAGCTGATAATGAAAAGTTAAAATTTACAATTTGCCAATAAGGTGTATAGCCTTTAGAAAACACGATGCTCACCGAAATGAGTAAACACTTGACTGATTGAAATAGAAGGATAAAAAGTTTCCCTGATATGTGCAGTGTCCCAACACTCACAGAAAATGTGTTTGATTGTGAGAGGACACTGACAGGGTATACATACCGGGGGATCTTCCCCCTTTAAAAGATATGAGTGAGTAAGATGAGAGTGTCCAATACGACATCGTCGTAGGACACAAGCTTCCTACCGGGTAAAAGAGGATAGAGATTTGTAACCTAAATGAGGTTGAATAGTGTGAAGTCTGTTATGTTGTTGTTGGTCCCTTTGGGACTTCCAACGTTGTTTAATGTAAGATTTGATAGCAGGTTTAGAATCTGTATAAGGAACTTAAGTAGGAGAAATATGTTTGAGGTTTAATGCTGATTTAGCTACTGAGTCAGCTTTAATATTACCTCTAATACCCATATGGCTAGGAAGCCAGCAGAAGACGATGTCGCATTGGAGACAAGAATTATGGAGTAATAAAATATCCCTGATAATTGGGTGATCACTCTTGCAGTTTTTAATTGCCTGTAAGCAAGAAAGTGAATCAGAAAAGATGATGTAATTATTGGGAGTTGAGTTTTTAATATGGTTGACGGCCTTCAGGATGGCCTTAGCTTCTGCAGTAAAGATGCTGCTGCCATCATGCAGCCTTGAAGCTTATGTTGTTGAAGGAGTCACAGTTGCTGCTGCAACTGTGGGTCCATCCTTAGAACCGTCAGTGTAAATTTGTTTATAATCTGCGAAAATATCACGTAGTTCAAAAAATGCCTGTTGAAATATTAATTGGTCTGTATTTGCTTTTTTATGAGTAGATAGAGAGAGGTTGACACGGGGCCTGACCACCTGCCATGGCGGAGTGGCAAGCAGACCGTGCTCTGCTATTGTTGAGAGGTCGATATCAGAATCTTCAACATGTTTTTGAAGTCTGATACCGAGTGGTGGAATTGCTTTAGGTTTGGAGTTATACAACTGCTGGTATTCAGGATTGAATACGCAGAAACTGTTGAATGCAGGATTTGAAGGGTTTGGTTTTAATTTGGTTATATATTGAAGTGCTAGCTTGATGCGCCGATCTTCAAGAGATGGCTCATCAGCTTCAACGTAAAGGCTTTCAACAGGTGAAGTTCTGAAGGCCCCAAGACAAAGCCTGAGACCCTGATGGTGGATTGTATCTAGCATTTTGATATAAGAGGAGCGGGCAGATCCATAGATTATGGATCAGTAATCCAGTTTGGAGAGGATGAGTGATCGATAGAGATGAAGAAGAGTTTCTTCATCTCCACCCCATTTATTGTTTGATACGATCTTTAAAAGGTCTAATGCCTTTAAGCATTTAGCTTTTAGATTTGTAAGATGAGGAATAAAAGAAAGTTTACTGTCAAAAGTGAGACCAAGAAACTTGGCCTCAGGAACAACTTTGATTGGAGTTTTATCCAGAAAAAGTTCTGGATCTTGGTGTATTTTGCGCATATTGCAAAAATGCACACAAGATGTTTTTGCTTTGGAAAATTTGAAGCCGTTTTCCAACGACCATTTGTGTATTTTGTTGAGGCATAGCTGCAGTTGGCGCTCGAATGATGGCATATTTCAGGACACTCCAAAATCGTCCACAAAAAGTGAACCATCTGTATGGTCATTTAAGACTTTAGCCAAGCTGTTGATTTTGATGCTAAATAATTTGACAGATAAAATGCTACCTTGTGGGACACCCATTTCTTGATCAAAGGAATCAGAAAGGGTGGAACCCACACGCACTTTAAATTGGCGGTCATGTAAAAAATTAGATATAAAATGAGGCATACGACCTCGCAAGCCCAATTACATATTACTTTTACGGAACTCTTGCAAATTTATCTATAAGCCTCGCTCTCGCTCGGGCAATAAGAAAACTCGCAAGTGTATATCTGTTGAACAGCGGACCTACCTATAGGCAGTGTGTAGTAGCGAGACCCAATATCTGCACTCTCTCTTGGCTGTCCTGAGTAGAACTGGACGGCGTGGGTAGTACACACACGACTCAGTGTGTTGTAGAAGAAAGAGACGCAGTCTTTATCCTTGTTACACAGAACAGCACATGCGACGGAGTGCTCAACTCCAGATTCAGTCCAAAGTGAGAGGGAAGAAATTAAAGAATCATCAAAAGATTCAACGGCGACGTAGTTCAGCAAAAGGTCAGTACAGGCTTGGCACCAATATACACTGAAGAAATTCAAACACAAAACAATAAACTGTGTGAAGTAAATCATCGTTACTACACTCGTCTGAAGATGAAGCACAAGTGGCAGTTGTTTTTCAGTGCGTACCTGAGACCAATAGACAAATAGACTCTTAAGGCCATTTTTTTTATTAATTGGTTTACGGATCCGCCGACCCTATTTTTTGACAATTGCAAAAGAAATTAAATTTTCATTTTGTGGAGGTTTTTATTAACGCCGAGTCATGAGTATCAAAACGACATTTTAAAAAAATATCATAAATAACCGATAGATATTATGATTAAGGATGTCCGCTCCTTTTGGTTGAACTTCAAAAATGAAATATGATTAAGTAAAAAAAAAATTCTCATCTTTATTTACTTCATGATTTTCTACATCATCTACATAATTTTAAAAAACAAATGAAATAAAGAAAATGTGACTTTAGAACCTCTAAAAAATGCTTAAACAGCATAAATGCATGGCCTAAATTTGACTAAAAAATGGGTTTTCAGGTACATTTTGTGTCAAAGCTTAAAAACACCCACACTACCATATATTTTTTCATCGATTTCGGAAGGGTAAAATGAACTTTGTAACATATCAACAAAAGAAAAAAAAGTTTAATACTAGAAATGTAGTATTTTAAAGTTTTTAGCAGTTTTTTTCTCATTTTCCCAAAGACTCTCATGTTAAAATTGTACTTCACCCCACTATCTTACAGGCGTCATATCTCGAAAAAAAACCACACTACCCCCTATTTTTTAATGTTGATTTTCCAATAATATACTTTGATCTTTTAAAAAATATAAGTTAGAAAAAAAGTGTTATATAGGCTACTATAAATTTGAGGAGCGAACATCCTTAAGCTAGCTATGTTCATGGACCGATGAAATTTCTGTCAATTGAAATTGCCTTTCAACTGTCAAAAAATTATTCATTTACGTATCGAAATATAGATTTAAATGTCAATTGCCAAAACTGCCGATAAAACAATAACAGTCCATCAAAATTCTCGAAAACGCTAACCAAAACGGAAGGGAGGCTCTAAACTAGGCGCTGTATATATATGTTCATCATATAGCGCAAACGTGCGCTTATCTGTAACCAGTTATCGGCATTTGTTTACAAATGACAGGCTCTTTATTTCGACATCAGTTCAAACTTATTTTAGAGTTGATAACCAGGGAAATAATTATTAAAACATATAAAGATGTGAATTGTCAGTGAATATTTTGACAAATGTCCTTGAGCGACATTTGATACAGACCATGTGCTTATTCAGGACGGGCATTGTGTTGTCAATTTATCACAATTAAAATCAATAAGAAGCTTTCTTGTTTGGAAAAAACCTCAAACATTAAATGTACTTTAACAAATACATCAACTTATATTGAGTGAACTAATATTCAAGATTGAAATTGTCAGTCTATTAATGTGTATATAATTAATTAATTAAGTAGGCCTATACTCATAATTTTTATGTTTTTATTTTATTACATTTTGAAGTGACTGAAACAGAAAGTTGATTCATTAAATATTAGAAGTATATTCAAAATTATGTACAAAGCACATGTGATTTTAGATGTTAGCATGAATGAATATATTGAATATACAGTGTAATTTGGTACATGTATTTAGTAGTTAAAGTGAATATAAGAAAGGTTTTGGAATGAATAGTTTCCTTTCTGGTAAAAAGTCAATAAACTGATGCTGTATAATGTATTGTATTTTCCCCCGTCTTTAGCTGAACGTAATGTTTATGACTTGTAGAGTGTGACCTATACTTTTTTAAAATGACCTGTAACTTTTATCATCTTCAGGACATTTGACCTGTGCTTTTATTTGACTCTTTCCATTCCGCTATAACTTAGTTGGGTATGTAAGAAAGTTAACGCTCCATGTGTCTGTCCGTCGGAAGACCCATTTTCAGAATATGATTTGTTTCCGGAGCATAACATGGAAATAAATATGACTTGGAAACTTCAAATGCGGTATGAATGTTACCCATGTGGTGGTGTTGTGTCTGAAATTTTCACCAAAAGCGCCCAAATTTTTAGACTTTATAGTCCTGTTTCCAGAATATAACTTGTAGGGCTATATGACTTCTTTTTTTTACCCTATCTAAAAGGTCAGATTTTTTTATTTCGACCACCGACCCTAGGTTTTGGATTTTAAAAAATCCGTAAACCAATTAATAAAAAAACCCGGCCTAAGTGTCTTTTAAGTCTCTTTAATAGTTAATTATCTATGAACAAAGATAGTAAGATGCTTACTTTCAATAGGACTTGAACTTATTCCCCTCGAATCTCAGAAGGAAAACACGTGATGTATGTCTCAGTCAGCTGATGTTAGCGTATTAAATAAAACATTGCCTAACTTAGTCCATCATGCTTACTCAGACTTTATACTTTAGCAATTGTGACGTCATACTATTGCTTTCTTTTAAGCATTTCACGTCATGATTCATTAGAAGAATCGATTTTCTAAGTTCAATTAATTTCCCTTGCATCTTCATACCCTATTGCCAAATGTAATTATTACTCGTACCCGGAAAGTTTTTAAATTAATGTTTGACCAATTGACACGCGTTTTTGTCCGGTTTTCGATCATTAATTTCGATTTTCACCTTTATATTACCACTATATGTATGAACTAGCGTAAATGCGATACAACATTCAACCTCAACAGTCAGTACTTCTCGATAAGATAACGCCACTTTTAACGTTTGAAGGTATTGTAGTCGAGCTGCATACTTAATGACCCTTAACGAAACAGACAAACATCGCATCTAAAATGCTACTCCGGCTTCCAGCTGGATTAAGCTCACTGTGACAGCAGGCTGGTTATTGTGGACAGATCCTAAATATTGATGCATGTGAACTGGTACTACCGTGGTTCATTCGCGTGAATGTACACAGTCAGGCAGCCAGATTGTTTATTTACGTCTCAACTCAAAATGGTACATTAAATATATATACAACATTAAAACGAGCCACTCCTCAAGTTAAAATGTACAGTTAAGATTACAAATACACACTCTTATCTTATCTTATCTTATCTTATCTTATCTTATCTTATCTTGGTGTTTTTCCATGATGTTACCCCTTAAAGGAGTTGTTTCATTTTGTTTCCCCGAGGTGTGTTCCCAAGGTGTGTTCTCGAGGTGAGTCCCCGAGGTGTGTTCTCGAGGTGAGTCCCCGAGGTGTGTTCCCGAGGTGTGTTCCCGAGGTGTGTTCTCGAGGTGAATCCCCGAGGTGTGTTCTCGAGGTGAGTCCCCGAGGTGTGTTCTCGAGGTGAGTCCCCGAGGTGTGTTCTCGTGGTGTGTTCTCAAGGTTAGTCCACAAGGTGTGTTCCCGAGGTGTGTTCTCGAGGTGAGTCCCCGAGGTGTGTTCTCGAGGTGTGTTCTCGAGGTGAGTCCCCGAGGTGTGTTCCCGAGGTGTGTTCCAGAGGTGTGTTCTCGAGGTGAGTCCCCGAGGTGCGTTCCCGAGGTGCGTTCCCGAGGTGTGTTCTCGAGGTGAGTCCCCGAGGTGTGTTCCCGAGGTGTTTTTCCTTTGGTGTGTTCCCGAGGTGTGTTCCAGAGGTGTGTCCCCGAGTTGAGTCCCCGAGGCGTGTCCCCGAGGCATGTCCCCGAGGTTTATCACCGAAGTGGTTTTCCTTTGGTGTGTTCCCGAGGTGTGTTATCGAGATGTGTTAACGGGGTGTTTTTCCTGAGGTGTGTTCCCGAGGTATGTTCCTGAGGTGTGTGTCCGAGCTGTGTCACCGAGCTGTGTTCATGAGGTTTGTTCTCGAGGTGAGTCCCCGAGGTGTGTTTCCTTTGGTGTGTTCCCGAGGTGTGTTCCCGAGGTGTTTTTCCTTTAGGTGTGTTCCCGAGTGTGTCCCCGCGGTGAGTCCCCTGGGTGTGTTCCCGAGGTGTTTTTCCTTTGGTGTGTTCCCGAGGTGCGTTCCCGAGGTGTGTTCTCGAGGTGTGGTTCCGAGGTGTGTCCCCGAGGTGTGTTTCCGAGGTGTGTTTCCGGGGTGTTTTCACTTGTACTCTAGTTGACCTTATCCAAGTTTCGTTTTCATGGTGTGTTCCTATATGTTGTGTTCCTATATGGTGTGTTCATATATGTTGTGTTTCTATGCTGTTTACAGTATCCGTCGGTTGATAATGTCTTTGAAAATGAACTTAACGGCTTGTAAACCAATTTGCTGTATGTAATTATTGATCTCAATTCTTCAGTGGAATCGATTGTGATTGTTGTATTATTATTTTTAGCTTGTGTGGCTTCGCTTCATTGACGAAATCAAAGGGAAAGCTCTTAAAGGTGATAACGTATTCTCTAAGATGCTCCATTATGTTCATTTTCACACTCGCTTCATCTTCGTTGTAACGGTTCGGTAAATCAAGTTTCCAAACAATCAAAGTCAGTTATATGCGATAAGACATCAAAGAAAATCTGTCGTATTTTCTTCGAGAAGGTTATCACACATAGTCCCCGTCCAATGGAAGGCACTTTAATCTGACCTCAAACTCTGTCCAGTTAATGGTTCAAGTTCAGACTCCAATCACTCCAAATCCACTTTTTGTATAGTTGTCCCAAGCAGCCGTATATGTACTTATATTGCGCCTTTTAAATATACTTTATTATGATTACTTTGTTACTTCAAGGCTGTATATTATGACACAACATACACACGTTTTGGCGCTACCTGGTTTAGTTAACAGTCAGTTGTCACATCAGATAAGGTTCAGCAAAACTGGGTCCGGTTTATCATGGTTAGGTGACCATCTTCAATGTTGGCAAACCTGAATTATATAAGAGAGCAGTAATGAAAAGTCCAAATGAAAGTATTTCTAATCAATTTAATTAACTAGGTGAGATGGGTGAGTGTAATGGGGGCTTGTTTCATGTTTTAGGATGTGTTACAGAAAAATCGCATGAATAAATGAATAATCAATTAATGTTTACATTTTTGTTTAACTGAACGTCCATATTATTTTGTATTAATGTTTACTTGACTGTCAATCGTTTTCCCCAATACCATTGTTTAATTGAGATCTCAACACCACAATGTATGTTTGAAGCCGGATGAATGGCATCGTGTAGACATTAAAAATCAACCTTATTGCTTGTTACGTTTTGAGAAGTTGGTAACTTTTTTAGACGCTATATTAACTTTTGCAGACACTAGATTGCAGCAAAAATCTCGTCCTTACGGGCTCCCCATTCGCAGCTGGGTGCAATCGGACACACGTGTTTTGGCCATATATACGGCACGCTGCTGTACCTGCAACTAGGTGTCTGGAGATACCCAGGTACAGATGGAATACCGGTACCGTATTATATCTGTGGAATAAACTTGCTATTGATTGACAGTGGTGACAGTGTTATTTTCATCTACATTCATCAGTCACTACTCAAAGGTTAACATTCAAGACTTTGACCTAAAGGTACATCCATTGTGTTGTTGGGGGTATAATATGCCAAACGTTATAAATGGTCTTACTTTATCGAGAAGTACCAACTGTTGCCGAAAACTACCATTTTGATGATACTCGACTTAGTATATTGATTTCTGATCTAAAAACCGGACAATGTACCGCGTGTGGCGCGCGCCAAAGAGTCAAACGTAATTTTGGAATTTTATTTAAACCAGATAAAATAACAAAATTGGGTTGATAATGTTTAATAGGTGATATAACTACTATGCATGTATATAGGACGTGCACTTTCGGTTTCTGCACATGCATGATGATGTTTCTCGATTTTAATTGGAAACTAGTAATTATGATATATTTGGCGATTGGGGATGAATATGCAAGCTGAGTTAATTTGTTTGTATTGTATACAGGAAATATGGTGTGTCCTAAAATTCTAGAAACACAATGGATGCACCTTTAATGAAACAAAGACCTGACGTCACGAAATGTCTTATGAGGGTAATATTTGTGTCGTGATTACGGACATAAATGACCAATGTTTTGTCATACACAAAATTAATAGAAAAGTTGTCAATATATTGACAAATACAATGCTTATCACATCTCATGGAGTAGAAAAAGTACATATTTTCACGTGCGTCTCCATCACTTTGGAAATCATGTAAATGACAACACAATATGATAAATGACAATAGCATTGCTGAAACCTGGCGATATCAGAACCTACAATAGATGTTCAGTATAAACACGTGATCAGTGGACATGATAACAGCCAGTGTCATTATCGTCATGTGATTCGCCTTCATTCGGAAAACTTCGAGATAACCCTGCTCTCAGTGCTAGGTGATAATCAAAATCAGTCCTGCACCACCGATTGTCATCATATGACCATTGGGACGATATTAAATATCTGTCCTTTTATTCGTCTCATTTAAAATGTATTCAAATACTCATGTCGGTTTTATCTTTATATCTGTACTGTGTTTTATATCATCAAGTTTCTCAGAAGATTGTGTTGCTACCGGACCGTGCTCGTGCTCCAATTCTCAAGGGACTATCGACCTCACGCCTCTAGCTCACGCGGATGGCACCGCGGCGTAAGTGTCTAAAAATCTTTGTCCTAGGTACAGATTTCTTAAGCTCTCGAAGCACTAAGATAGTCAGTCTTAAAACAATGTTAATGAATGGTTCTTGTGACTAGCTTACCGCTACGAGAGCTTCAAAAAACTATTTCCTAAGTATAATTTTGTTAAGCTCTCTTGGCACTAAGCTTGCGAGTCATAAACCAATGTTAATGAATAGTCCTTGTGACTAGCTTAGCGCTAATAAAGCTTCGAAATTCTTAGTCCTGGGTCTAGTTGAGTTAAGCTATATTAGTACTAAGCTAGTCTGAAGTCACTGTTAATCTAGTGTAGATATCTGAAGCTCTCATAGCACTAAGAAAGTCAACTGAAAGCTAGTGTTACCTTCGTTAATTACGACCCTCTTAGCGCTAATTAAGAGGGCTTCGAACATATTTGTCCTTGGCTAGACTTTTTAATCTGTCTAAGCACTAAGATAGTCATAAGCCATTGGTATGGTTTGGTATTTACGACCCTCTTGCCGCTAAAAGAGGGCTACGGAAATGTATTCCCTAAGTCTAGATTTGCTTAGCTCTCTTAGCACTAAGAAAGTCTGTCGTAAACCAATTGCACTGAGAGCGTGAGTCGGAAACCCATTCTAATGAATGGTAATTGGCACTGAGATAGTCATTTGTAAATCTTTGTTAATGAATGGTACTTGGCAGGAAGATAGTCATTCATGAATCAATGTTGATGAACGGTACTTGGCACGAAGATACATGTAGTCATTCATATATAAGTACCCACTTAATTAAAAAATGAATGTTAATGAATGGTACTTGGCACAGCTAGAGACATATTTGTAATCTGGGGTCACGAGTCACGAATGATTGATACTAAACGTTACTATTTATTAGTCCTTATGCAATGACGGCCTAACCGTTTACTGCATAACTACAGAAATTCAACTTTAAAGGAGCGTGACAATTTTATCAAGGCTTGTGTTGTCATACAAAAAAGTTTCTATGAACCAAGGGTTTAAATTAAATGTGTTGTGTTATATTATAACTAAACATATATTATGCAATGTTAGTGATTTTTTTTCTTACATAAAAACGCTTTGCGTTGAATCAATAAACATGGTGGCATATGTGCTATTTAAAACATGACAAATTGACATTGACATTATCATCATATTTTATTTGTTTATTTTATGTTTACGTGGTTGTTCTGTCGATCGTTTCGAATATAACATAATATTTGTTTAGAAACCAGAATCAATACAGGTAGATAACTTGTCCCTTCGGGGCCAGTGATTCTTCCGATCATGATATACCACTACTCCAATGAATTTTCTTTGTCATATGACATTAGATTTCTAATCGTTTAGATTTCTGGTCTGGTTTCAAACATGTCCTCTTGTTGCTTATTTATGTCCAGATAGATTATTATCAACTCTATGTTTCGTTTCTTTCATCTGAAAGAAATTAAATACATCATTTACGGCAATTTTCAACACTGATATACTGTATGTGTAATTCGTACTACTAAGCATGATATGCATACCACCGGTACAGATACTGACAGGTACAAGGTGCTCCTACCTGACATTGACTTGTACTTCGCTGATAAATAGTTTATCTTCACATTTAATAATCACCATCACTTTCCTCTCTTCATGCAGTAAGGGATGGGTGCAATGCTACACAGCATTTCAGCGCAGTACCACTCATCGCTAGTTCTATTGGATGTTCACATGGGCATAGTGGTGTTGCAGGCTTTCTCCCTGCATTGATTCTAGCCGCAGTGAAGAAGCGGACTAGTTATTAAAGCGGCTTTGAACCCCTAAATCACCTCACCTCGATTACTTTCAAAGACAAGTCCTGTCCGTAAGATCGATATATAAAGTGATATGTATCACTGCATAAAGATACATTTCGGAACTTAGAACGAAAGTTATATTTTGTAAGGTTACATGAACATTATATTGACTGCAAACTATAAAATCACGAACTTTTGAAAAGTGGCATAAACCTCCTTATTGTATGTTATCATTGACTTGTTATCACACGGAAAGGTGAAAGTTTGAACAGGCATTTTGGTGATATGTGAACAAGTGTGAAGTCGAAGTAAATGTACATTGATGAATGAAACTGGAGACACTGACAGTATATGCATATTTTTCTGTAATGGTTGATTGAAAGAAAACTATATTCATGTAGCAAATGTGTCCTGTTTTCCTCAAGCATTTAGTCCCATCTTATCTATTGTTTTCGAAAATTGAGGAAAATATTATTTTAACAGTCTGATTTAATGTAGATATAGAAGTTTATACAAAATGAAAAGGTGTAGAGAAAACATTTTCAAACATTTCTTCTTTCTTCCAATAAGCACCACAGCAGATATCATGATTCTTATTAACCGTGTACTCGGTGTTTTCCTTGGAAATGATTTCCAATTACAGAGGAATTAACAATTGTGATAGCATCCTGGTCCATCGATAGAGTAGGTTGGTCGGATAGATACCCGTACAGTGTTTCATATACAACATGCTAATCAGACGTGTCGCCACTGGTCGTCCAATGATACCTGTATATATACAAACGGATACAATTGTATTATATGATGATATATAGAATCTCACCCAAGTGTCTTCTGATATCAAATATCGGCAAGCCTCTGATATTTGTTACTTTTATCAACTCGTGTTGATATATTTGATATCAGAAGACACTTGGCCTGACTTGGGTGAGATTCTATTTATCATCCAAAATCAATCTTATTACGTTTCAATGAAATAAGTGTACATCTCTGGACTCAGCTCTGCCATTTGACTTCCAATTTGGTAATGTCATAGCAGTGTGACGTCATCATGGTTTTGACGTCATATCATTGTGATGTCATTACTCGAAGATGTAAAAGCATCGTGATGTCATGTAGTTGACGGTGAAAGGGCATTGTTCAAAATCTACTACCAAAACGATATCTCCTAGGAGATATCGCTTGACCTCAAACAAGCGATATATCATGTGGAACAAAGTTTGGGATGTTAAATAGCGGATATTTGACAATTCTCGTCGAATACCATTGTATATCTAGAAATGCATATTTTCACGAGTGGCGCAGCCACGAATGTAAATGCCGTTTTTGAACACAGAAAATATAGTAAACTTAAATGATGTGTTGCAGGTATCCCGACAACCCAGACGGGATGGGGCAGTGGTACTATTCCTTCAACCCATGCAACCAGTTCAGTGAGGGCTCGGGCGGCTGTGATAACGTAGCGGTAGATATCCAGCTCATCTGTTCCCTCTATAGCCTATAGATACATTCATGTACACTTGCAAGGAGAGAGGGCGCGGTAAATCAAGCTTAACTACAGTATAACATCCCATAACACGACCTAGTAAGCTAAATCCATAGGAAACAGTTATCTGTATTCGTAGAAAAGGTGTGACAAATAAAGCTTGAAAGGAGGGTTCTATCGGGGTTTTTTTTTTTGTGGAAACGAAATTCAAGAAGATATTCCCAAAATAAAATTGGGTTGAATATAGCATGTTTTCATTTCACGAAATGCCAAGAAACAAAGATGGCGCATTAATAATATCGATGATAGAACTTTCCCTTTAAATAATATTCGGTAATATCCCGAGCGACTGAGAAAAATACTAATATTCAGGCACTCGTGTCGTAGATATAGTATGACATAGATACTCATATAATACCGTCAATGTGTCGGATTGGAGGGACAGGGGGGACATGGGATCAAAACCCTGTACTTGATGTCCATAGTGCGCGTTGACAAGCTGGCACAAACAATGCAAGGTAAGGAAATGCAGCAAGGTTTCAACTAGCAAGTGATGGAGACTGGTGTGAGTGTTGATTTGCAGGAAAGTTAGGTTTGGGTCTGGTTGGTGAAGAATATTTTTATTTTATTTCATCCTTTAGTTTTCTATTATTGTCTATTTTCTTCTATTCTGTTTTATTTGTGCTTTTTTTTATTTTTCTATTCTATTCTATTCTATTCTATTCTAGGCTTGTCAGACAGATACGATGGGGTCTTACTTCAACCTCGGCACCCAGGACTCGGCCAAGTTCTCCCTAGACAGTAGCCAGAACCTCCAGTTGGAGTATAGTGCCATTACAGACACAACCAGGTACCACCGTCTAGTGCAAACGTACCCCTACCTACCCGTAATTACCCATACGTACCCGTATTTAGTCGATATTAGTCGATATTAGTCGATATTACATGATCATGGTTTAAGATACATATTGCCAAGAATATATAATATATAACCACCTACCATACTGTAAATACACCATTAAAGACCATTTAATTATGACGGATATAGAGATTATTACCCGAGCAAGTGTGTCATATGACTTTTACGAAACGAGTATGAACTTTTGTATTGCCCGAGCGAGAGCGTGGGTTATACACAAATTTGCAAGAGTTTCGTAAAAGTTATATGACACACTTTCTAATGTAATAATTTCTTTATTACCCGATCTATTAAATTTGATTCGCGTAATAAAAGATGTTACTATGTTGTGATTCTTTGTGACACGTTATAATCAAAGGCCACTATCCTGAAATTTTAATTTGTTCAAATTTACTAAATCGTTATGATTGTGAGATTGATTTTGATGAACGTTTGCATATGTATGCTAAACGCCATTTTGGACCCAGTTAATTTGACTATTCCGGGTGTTCATTCAAAGACATATTGCAAAAACAAAATAAATGCAAAATCAATGTTCATTTGCACAATTGTATGGTCTTCAAGAAGGTTTCCGGTTTTCTTTAGATATTTATGCTTGAACAACAGAATGGGGCTGCTTGGCTGATTGTATTGATGACAAATGGTTGAGCTGGTGGCTGGTCAGATCTTATGTAGTGTAGCGTAAATATAAAATCTGACTAAAGCGCCATTGTATAATTATTGGCTTCTGTCTCAGCATCTGTGGAGCTGGAGATTTTACTGGGGATCTGTTTTGTATTTTGTCCCTCCATTCATTCCTCCGTTCAGTCACCTACGTCAGATGCTGTCCAAGCCACACATCATCCTCTAGTTCGTTCATATTCTGACTTCAGTATGATTAATTCAGGACCTCGTATGTGGCCCTGACCTGCGACCCAAACATAGAATCTTTCACAGTGACCGGAGAGAACCCAGCCGGCAGCGGCAACTACGTGAGTACCATATGATGATACACTCCTTTAACCATTTGAAGGCACGAAAAGTACACACTCCATGTAATTAAACATCTCTCCAATCCGACATTCAATGTAAATCATCATCCCTCAAATTCAACACTCAATGTAAACTTACCTCCAATATGTGACGTTTTGTTTTGGCTATAACTTTTTCCCAATAAAGTTTCAAGAACTCATATACATAACTTTATACTGATACCATTGGGGAATTCTTTTGACATGTTCACATTCTAGGTCAAAGGTCTAGGTCATTAGTTTCGAAATCACTAAATAAAAAAATCCTTGTAAACACGATAACTTGAAAAAATATTTGTGCTAGCAGGCTTTTATTTGGTATATATCTATGGACAAGATTTGAAACAGTTTTCGCATCTATTAACACTTCGAATCATTAATGATTGTTATACACGATGAAAAGTAATCATTGATTGTGGGACTTTGAAGGTCAAATGCCAAAGGTCAAGGTCATGAGATATTGGTTAAGGCCATGTTAACCTTTTGATCCAATGTTGAAATGAGAAATAGGTTTTAAGAACAAACATGTGTACAGTGACCCCAGTGATGATTCAACTTGTCGGTAATAACTCCAATGATGAAAATTTGTTTGTTTAACAATTTGCCCGTTTTATTGTGGCTGTGGAGAAGGCGGAACAGGGAAGGCGAGACCCTCAATTTCGGGGCTGCTCTGCAAATGCTAAACATCCCCAAATTCGTCCCTTAATGTAAATAAACATCCCCCCGATTCGTCCCTCAATGTAAATCAAAATATCTCCAATCTGAGATCCGTTGTAAATAAACATCTCCCAAATTCGTCCCTCTATGTAAATCAACATCTCCCAAATTCGTCCCTCAATGTTAATCAACATACCTCCAATCTGACACTCATTGTAAATAAACATCCTCCAATTCGTGACTCAATGTAAAGAAAAACATCCCTCTAATTCGTGCCTCAATGTAAAAAAACATCCCTCTAATTCGTGCCTCAATGTAAAAAACATCCCTCTAATTCGTCCCTCAATGTAAATAGAAAAAAACGACACCCAAATCGTCCCTCAATGTAAATCAACATACCTCCAACCTGACACTCATTGTAAATAAACATCCTCTAATTCGTGCCTCAATGTAAAGAAAAACATCCCTCTAATTCGTGCCTCATTGTTAAGAAAAACATCCCTCTAATGCGTCCCACAATGTAAATCAACATACCTCCAATCTGACACTCATTGTAAATAAACATCCTCTAATTCGTGCCTCAATGTAAATAAAAAAAAACGACACCCAATTCGTCCCTCAATGTAAATCAACATACCTCCAATCCGACACTTTGAGCGGTATAATGCTAAATTACAAGCGGAAGTTCACACACATTCTACACTATTACGAGAGGTGTAGTGCAGAATTACAAACGGTTTCCAGTTCATTCCACATCCCTACCTCCTAATTCTTCTAAAATCCTCCCTTTCTTCTGTATGGAGGAGAGACACATCTATTTTAGATTGGACACTGATATTTACATAATACATGTCAAAAATGTATTGTTCTAATGAAGCTTTATAAAATCGTGTCAAATTTATTTTGCAATAATCCAAAGACATTTTCCCCAGACATCTGCTCACAGGTATGATTAAAGATATTGCACATGAAGCGTCGGGAATATTAGTGAGCCACGGTAACTTTAGCTTCTTACCATTTAGGCCGAAGTAATTCTGATCAAAAGTAAGAAAATATTTCCAAATGACAAGTGTTATAATTTGTGATGACAATCATCTAGCATTTCAAATACAAAGTACCATTTAAAGATGAAGGAAGATCAGGGCTTCGTGTTGTTCTGGACGAAGTGGTTTAAAAAGTGAAAGTTATAATGGAAAAGCTGTTAGTCACATAAGCATTAGGACATGATGCCATTAGATCATGCACTGGCGATATAGCGCAAATGTGTTGCGCAATAAGTTGACCAAATGCACAAATTTCGTTGCGTTCGCGCACCGGGAAAACTGGCTATTTCATCTCTGTTGCAAAACCTTATTTCCGCTAAAATTCGCCTGTGCTTCATGGGAACTGATGAAAGTAAGTAACAGTTTTATTCTTACTTGGGCAATTTCTAAAACCCCAGAGTATCACATGTCCCCCCTCTCGTTCCTCCAGTACTTCGCGCTGACCAGCAAGCACTGCTGTCCCTCTGGTGACCCGGGTCCAGGGCCAACCATCACCGTGTCCATCTCAGTCGGCAGTGTCCTCGTTATAGTGTGAGTATCCTCGTTATAACGTTTGTCCACGATTCACGTTAACTATAAAAACCAAGAGTTTCTTGGTAACAAATTCTTGAACAAACACGACGTTTCGGAGACGATCTTGTTGTCTTGTGTATTACACTTCTAAATGGCTTTTAAAGAGTTTGTTGAACAAATCATCAGTTTGTTGAACAAATCACTAGTTTTCCTCTGACGACAGTGATGTGTAGTTTGAAGGTGATAATACAGCAAATATACATGGAAATTAAGTAAACGGCGCTCGAATCTTTCATTTTTAACCCTTCATAAGTCTGACTTCAAACTGCCATCACAGCAAGTCATGAATGCACCTGACACTACTCTGAACATGCTGAACACACTGAGTACAGGGTAACGTGCAATGGTCATAAGTGATACATGTTTATTATTTTATGAACATGTGATTCATAATGATTGATCCAACATACAACTTTGTTTTTTAATGGAGATCTACATATATATATTATGAGATTCTCAATCTACACGTATCAGTTCGTACAGTTCGTTGTTGGTGGAAACATTCGTTAACCTTTTTACTACTCATTTCAATCACTTAATGAATCAATATATTCGTCCATATTGATATTAGAGCAGAAATCTCCACTTTGAACACGTTGTGATTAAGAATAGAGTATTAAGACTTCCACTAACAATGAAGTCGTGTTCTCTCCATTGCAGATTTTTTGCGTTGATATTCGTCTACTTTGTGTTCGGGACGGTATTCCAGACCTTCGTGAGAAAAGCATCAGGACGAGAGATGGTCCCTAACGTGTCCCTCTGGGCCAGTTTACCTATGCTCATCAAGGTGTGTATTAAAGGGTGACTTCTATCAGTTTACCTATGCTCATCAAGGTGTGTATTAAAAGGTGACTTCTATCAGTTTACCTATGCTCATCAAGGTGTGTATTAAAGAGTGACTTATATCAGTTTACCTATGCTCATCAAAGTGTGTATTAAAGAGGAGCTTCTATCAGTGTACCTATGCTCATCAAGGTATGTATTAAAGAGGGTCTTCCATCAGTTTACCTATGCTCATCAAGGTGTGTATTAAAGAGGGTCTTCCATCAGTTTACCTATGCTCATCAAGGTGCGTATTAAAGAGGGGCTTCTGTCAGTTTACCTATGCTCATCAAGGTGCGTGTAAAGGAGGGGCTTCTATCAGTTTACCTATGCTCATCAAGGTGTGTATTAAAGAGGAGCTTCTATCAGTATACCTATGCTCATCAAGGTGTGTGTTAAAGAGGGGCTTCTATCAGTTTACCTATGCTCATCAAGGTGTGTATTAAAGAGGAGCTTATATCAGTATACCTATGCTCATCAAGGTGCGTATTAAACAGGAGCTTCTATCAGTATACCTATGCTCATCAAGGTGTGTATTAAAGAGGGGCTTCTATCAGTTTAACTATGCTCATCAAGGTGTGTATTCAAGAGTGGATTCTATCAGTTTACCTATGCTCATCAAGGTGTGTATTAAAGAGGGGCTTCTATCAGTTAACCTATGCTCATCAAGGTGTGCATTCAAAAGTGGATTCTATCAGTTTACCTATGCTCATCAAGGTGTGTATTAAAGAGGGTCTTCTATCAGTTAACCTATGCTCATCAAGGTGTGTATTAAAGAGGGTCTTCCATCAGTTTACCTATGCTCATCAAGGTGTGTATTAAAGAGGGGCTTCTATCAGTTAACCTATGCTCATCAAGGTGTCCATTCAAAAGTGGATTCTATCAGTTTACCTATGCTCATCAAGGTGTGTATTAAAGAGGGGCTTCTATCAGTTAACCTATGCTCATCAAGGTGTGTATTAAAGAGGGTCTTCCATCAGTTTACTTATGCTCATCAAGGTGTGTGTTAAAGAGTGGCTTCTATCAGTTTATCTATGCTCATCAAGGTGCGTATTAAAGAGTGACTTATATCAGTTTAACTATGCTCATCAAGGTGTGTATTAAAGAGGGGCTTCTATCAGTTAACCTATGCTCATCAAGGTGTGTATTAAAGAGGGTCTTCCATCAGTTTACCTATGCTCATCAAGGTGTGTATTAAAGAGGGGCTTCTATCAGTTAACCTATGCTCATCAAGGTGTGCATTCAAAAGTGGATTCTATCAGTTTACCTATGCTCATCAAGGTGTGTATTAAAGAGGGGCTTCTATCAGTTAACCTATGCTCATCAAGGTGTGTATTAAAGAGGGTCTTCCATCAGTTTACTTATGCTCATCAAGGTGTGTGTTAAAGAGTGGCTTCTATCAGTTTATCTATGCTCATCAAGGTGCGTATTAAACAGTGACTTATATCAGTTTACCTATGCTCATCAAGGTGTGTATTAAAAGGTGACTTCTATCAGTTTACCTATGCTCATCAAGGTGTGTATTAAAGAGTGACTTATATCAGTTTACCTATGCTCATCAAGGTGTGTATTAAAGAGGGTCTTCCATCAGTTTACCTATGCTCATCAAGGTGTGTATTAAAGAGGGGCTTCTATCAGTTAACCTATGCTCATCAAGGTGTGCATTCAAAAGTGGATTCTATCAGTTTACCTATGCTCATCCAGGTGTGTGTTAAAGAGTGGCTTCTATCAGTTTAACTATGCTCATCAAGGTGCGTATTAAAGAGGAGCTTCTATCAGTTTACCTATGCTCATCAAGGTGTGTATTAAAGAGGGGCTTCTATCAGTTTACCTATGCTCATCAAGGTGTGTGTTTAAGAGGGGCTTCTATCAGTTTAACTATGCTCATCAAGGTGTGTATTAAAGAGGGGCTTCTATCAGTTTATCTATGCTCATCAAGGTGTGTGTTAAAGAGGAGCTTCTATCAGTTTACCTATGCTCATCAAGGTGTGTATTAAAGAGGGGCTTCTATCAGTTTAACTATGCTCATCAAGGTGTGTATTAAAGAGGAGCTTCTATCAGTTTACCTATGCTCATCAAGGTGCGTATTAAAGAGGGGTTCTATCAGTTTATCTATGCTCATCAAGGTGCGTATTAAACAGGGGATTCTATCAGTTTACCTATGCTCATCAAGGTGTGTGTTAAAAGTGGCTTCCATCAGTTTACTTATGCTCATCAAGGTGTGTGTTAAAGAGTGCCTTCTATCAGTTTAACTATGCTCATCAAGGTGTGTGTTAAAGAGGGGCTTCTATCAATTTACCTTTGCTCATCAAGGTGCGTATTAAAGAGTGGCTTCCATCAGTTTACTTATGCTCATCAAGGTGTGTGTTAAAGAGGGGCTTCTATCGGTTTATCTATGCTCATCAAGGTGCGTATTAAAGAGGAGCTTCTATCAGTTTATCTATGCTCATCAAGGTGTGTGTTAAAGAGGGGCTTCTATCAGTTTACCTATGCTCATCAAGGTGCGTATTAAAGAGTGGCTTCTATCAGTTTAACTATGCTCATCAAGGTGCGTATTAAAGAGGGGCTTCTATCAGTTTACCTATGCTCATCCAGGTGTGTGTTAAAGAGTGGCTTCTATCAGTTTAACTATGCTCATCAAGGTGCGTATTAAACAGGGGATTCTATCAGTTTACCTATGCTCATCAAGGTGTGTGTTAAAGAGGGGCTTCTGTCAGTTTACCTATGCTCATCAAGGTGTGTATTAAAGAGGGGCTTCTATCAGTTTACTTATGCTCATCAAGGTGTGTGTTAAAGAGTGCCTTCTATCAGTTTAACTATGCTCATCAAGGTGTGTGTTAAAGAGTGCCTTCTATCAGTTTAACTATGCTCATCAAGGTGTGTGTTAAAGAGGGGCTTCTATCAATTTACCTTTGCTCATCAAGGTGTGTATTAAAGAGTGGCTTCCATCAGTTTACTTATGCTCATCAAGGTGTGTGTTAAAGAGGGGCTTCTATCGGTTTATCTATGCTCATCAAGGTGCGTATTAAAGAGGAGCTTCTATCAGTTTATCTATGCTCATCAAGGTGTGTTAAAGAGTGGCTTCTATCAGTTTACTTATGCTCATCAAGGTGTGTGTTAAAGAGGGTCTTCCATCAGTTTACTTATGCTCATCAAGGTGAGTGTTAAAGAGTGGCTTCTATCAGTTTATCTATGCTCATCAAGGTGTGTATTAAAGAGGGGCTTCTATCAGTATACCTATGCTCATCAAGGTGTGTGTTAAAGAGTGACTTATATCAGTTTACCTATGCTCATCCAGGTGCGTATTAAAGAGGGGCTTCTATCAGTTTACCTATGCTCATCAAGGTGTGTATTAAAGAGGGGCTTCTATCAGTTTACCTATGCTCATCAAGGTGTGTATTAAAGAGGGTCTTCCATCAGTTTACTTATGCTCATCAAGGTGTGTGTTAAAGAATGGCTTCTATCAGTTTATCTATTCTCATCAAGGTGTGTGTTTAAGAGGAGCTTCTGTCAGTTTACCTATGATCATCAAGGTGTGTGTTAAAGAGGGGCTTCTATCAGTTTACCTATGCTCATCAAGGTGTGTATTAAAGAGGAGCTTCTATCAGTTTATCTATGTTCATCAAGGTGTGTATTAAAGAGGAGCTTCTATCAGTTTACCTATGATCATCAAGGTGTGTATTAAAGAGGAGCTTCTATCAGTTTACCTATGATCATCAAGGTGTGTGTTAAAGAGGGGCTTCTGTCAGTTTACCTATGCTCATCAAGGTGCGTATTAAAGAGTGACTTATATCAGTTTACCTATGCTCATCCAGGTGCGTATTAAAGAGGGGCTTCTATCAGTTTACCTATGCTCATCAAGGTGCGTATTAAAGAGTGACTTATATCAGTTTACCTATGCTCATCCAGGTGCGTATTAAAGAGGGGCTTCTATCAGTTTACCTATGCTCATCCAGGTGTGTGTTAAAGAGGGTCTTCTATCAGTTTAACTATGCTCATCAAGGTGCGTATTAAAGAGGGGCTTCTATCAGTTTATCTATGCTCATCAAGGTGCGTATTAAAGAGTGACTTATATCAGTTTACCTATGCTCATCCAGGTGCGTATTAAAGAGGGGATTCTATCAGTTTACTTATGCTCATCAAGGTGTGTGTTAAAGAGGGGCTTCTATCAGTTTATCTATGCTCATCAAGGTGTGTATTAAAGAGGAGCTTCTATCAGTTTACCTATGATCATCAAGGTGTGTGTTAAAGAGGGGCTTCTGTCAGTTTACCTATGCTCATCAAGGTGTGTATTAAAGAGGGGCTTCTATCAGTTTATCTATGCTCATCAAGGTGTGTATTAAAGAGGAGCTTCTATCAGTTTACCTATGATCATCAAGGTGTGTATTAAAGAGGAGCTTCTATCAGTTTACCTATGATCATCAAGGTGTGTGTTAAAGAGGGGCTTCTATCAGTTTACCTATGCTCATCAAGGTGCGTATTAAAGAGTGACTTATATCAGTTTACCTATGCTCATCCAGGTGCGTATTAATGAGGGGCTTCTATCAGTTTACCTATGCTCATCAAGGTGTGTATTAAAGAGGAGCTTCTATCAGTTTACCTATGATCATCAAGGTGTGTATTAAAGAGGAGCTTCTATCAGTTTACCTATGATCATCAAGGTGTGTGTTAAAGGAGGGGCTTCTATCAGTTTAACTATGCTCATCAAGGTGTGTATTCAAGAGTGGATTCTATCAGTTTACCTATGCTCATCAAGGTGCGTATTAAAGAGGGGCTTCTATCAGTTTACTTATGCTCATCAAGGTGTGTATTCAAGAGTGGATTCTATCAGTTTACCTATGCTCATCCAGGTGCGTATTAAAGAGGGGCTTCTATCAGTTTACCTATGCTCATCAAGGTGTGTATTAAAGAGGAGCTTCTATCAGTTTACCTATGATCATCAAGGTGTGTATTAAAGAGGAGCTTCTATCAGTTTACCTATGATCATCAAGGTGTGTATTAAAGAGGAGCTTCTATCAGTTTACCTATGCTCATCAAGGTGTGTGTTAAAGAAGAGCTTCTTTCAGTTTATCTATGCTCATCAAGGTGTGTATTAAAGAGGAGCTTCTATCAGTTTACCTATGATCATCAAGGTGTGTGTTAAAGAGGGGCTTCTGTCAGTTTACCTATGCTCATCAAGGTGCGTATTAAAGAGTGACTAATATCAGTTTACCTATGCTCATCCAGGTGCGAATTAAAGAGGGGCTTCTATCAGTTTACCTATGCTCATCAAGGTGTGTGTTAAAGAGGGTCTTCTATCAGTTTAACTATGCTCATCAAGGTGTGTATTCAAGAGTGGATTCTATCAGTTTACCTATGCTCATCAAGGTGCGTATTAAAGAGGGGCTTCTATCAGTTTACTTATGCTCATCAAGGTGTGTATTCAAGAGTGGATTCTATCAGTTTACCTATGCTCATCCAGGTGCGTATTAAAGAGGGGCTTCTATCAGTTTACCTATGCTCATCAAGGTGTGTATTAAAGAGGAGCTTCTATCAGTTTACCTATGATCATCAAGGTGTGTATTAAAGAGGAGCTTCTATCAGTTTACCTATGATCATCAAGGTGTGTATTAAAGAGGAGCTTCTATCAGTTTACCTATGCTCATCAAGGTGTGTGTTAAAGAGGAGCTTCTATCAGTTTATCTATGCTCATCAAGGTGTGTATTAAAGAGGAGCTTCTATCAGTTTACCTATGATCATCAAGGTGTGTATTAAAGAGGAGCTTCTATCAGTTTACCTATGATCATCAAGGTGTGTGTTAAAGAGGGGCTTCTGTCAGTTTACCTATGCTCATCAAAGTGCGTATTAAAGAATGACTTATATCAGTTTACCTATGCTCATCCAGGTGCGAATTAAAGAGGGGCTTCTATCAGTTTACCTATGCTCATCAAGGTGTGTGTTAAAGAGGAGCTTCTATCAGTTTATCTATGCTCATCAAGGTGTGTATTAAAGAGGAGCTTCTATCAGTTTACCTATGATCATCAAGGTGTGTATTAAAGAGGAGCTTCTATCAGTTTACCTATGATCATCAAGGTGTGTGTTAAAGAGGGGCTTCTGTCAGTTTACCTATGCTCATCAAAGTGCGTATTAAAGAATGACTTATATCAGTTTACCTATGCTCATCCAGGTGCGAATTAAAGAGGGGCTTCTATCAGTTTACCTATGCTCATCAAGGTGTGTGTTAAAGAGGGTCTTCTATCAGTTTAACTATGCTCATCAAGGTGTGTATTAAAGAGGGGCTTCTATCAGTTTATCTATGCTCATCAAGGTGTGTATTAAAGAGGAGCTTCTATCAGTTTACCTATGATCATCGAGGTGTGTATTAAAGAGGCGCTTCTATCAGTTTACCTATGATCATCAAGGTGTGTGTTAAAGAGGGGCTTCTATCAGTTTACCTATGCTCATCAAGGTGCGTATTAAAGAGTGACTTATATCAGTTTACCTATGCTCATCCAGGTGCGTATTAAAGAGGGGCTTCTATCAGTTTACCTATGCTCATCGAGGTGTGTATTAAAGAGGAGCTTCTATCAGTTTACCTATGATCATCAAGGTGTGTATTAAAGAGGAGCTTCTATCAGTTTACCTATGATCATCAAGGTGTGTATTAAAGAGTGGCTTCTATCAGTTTACCTATGATCATCAAAGTGTGTATTAAAGAGTGACTTATATCAGTTTACCTATGCTCATCAAGGTGTGTATTAAAGAGGAGCTTCTATCAGTTTACCTATGCTCATCAAGGTGTGTATTAAAGAGGGTCTTCTATCAGTTTACCTATGATCATCAAGGTGTGTGTTAAAGAGGAGCTTCTATCAGTTTATCTATGCTCATCAAGGTGTGTGTTAAAGAGGGGCTTCTGTCAGTTTATCTATGCTCATCAAGGTGCGTATTAAAGAGGGTCTTCTATCAGTTTACCTATGCTCATCAAGGTGTGTGTTTCAGAGGGGCTTACATCAGTTTACTTATGCTCATCAAGGTGTGTATTAAAGAGGGGCTTCCATCAGTTTACTTATGCTCATCAAGGTGTGAATTAAAGAGGGTCTTCTATCAGTTTACCTATGCTCATCAAGGTGTGTATTAAAGAGGGGCTTCTATCAGTTTAACTATGCTCATCAAGGTGTGTATTAAAGAGGGGTTTCTATCAGTTTACCTATGATCATCAAGGTGTGTGTTAAAGAGGAGCTTCTATCAGTTTACCTATGCTCATCAAGGTGTGTGTTTAAGAGGAGCTTCTATCAGTTTACCTATGCTCATCAAGGTGTGTGTTTAAGAGGAGCTTCTATCAGTTTATCTATGCTCATCAAGGTGTGTGTTTAAGAGGGGCTTCCATCAGTTTACTTATGCTCATCAAGGTGTGTATTAAAGAGGGTCTTCTATCAGTTTACCTATGATCATCAAGGTGTGTGTTAAAGAGGAGCTTCTATCAGTTTACCTATGCTCATCAAGGTGTGTATTAAAGAGGGGCTTCTATCAGTTTACCTATGCTCATCAAGGTGTGTGTTAAAGAGGAGCTTCTATCAGTTTACCTATGCTCATCAAGGTGTGTATTAAAGAGGGTCTTCTATCAGTTTACCTATGCTCATCAAGGTGTGTGTTAAAGAGGAGCTTCTATCAGTTTACCTATGCTCATCAAGGTGTGTATTAAAGAGGGTCTTCTATCAGTTTACCTATGCTCATCAAGGTGTGTGTTAAAGAGGAGCTTCTATCAGTTTACCTATGCTCATCAAGGTGTGTGTTAAAGAGGAGCTTCTATCAGTTTACTTATGCTCATCAAGGTGTGTATTAAAGAAGGTCTTCTATCAGTTTACCTATGATCATCAAGGTGTGTGTTAAAGAGGAGCTTCTATCAGTTTACCTATGCTCATCAAGGTGTGTGTTAAAGAGGAGCTTCTATCAGTTTACTTATGCTCATCAAGGTGTGTATTAAAGAGGGTCTTCTATCAGTTTACCTATGATCATCAAGGTGTGTGTTAAAGAGGAGCTTCTATCAGTTTACCTATGCTCATCAAGGTGTGTGTTTAAGAGGGGCTTCTATCAGTTTAACTATGCTCATCAAGGTGTGTGTTAAAGAGGGGCTTCTATCAGTTTACCTATGCTCATCAAAGTGTGTGTTAAAGAGGAGCTTCTATCAGTTTACCTATGACCATCAAGGTGTGTGTTAAAGAGGAGCTTCTATCAGTTTAACTATGCTCATCAAGGTGTGTATTAAAGAGGAGCTTCTATCAGTTTACCTATGATCATCAAGGTGTGTATTAAAGAGGGGCTTCTATCAGTTTACCTATGCACATCAAGGTGCGTATTAAAGAGTGACTTATATCAGTTTACCTATGCTCATCCAGGTGCGTATTAAAGAGGGGCTTCTATCAGTTTACCTATGCTCATCAAGGTGCGTATTAAAGAGGGGCTTCTATCAGTTTATCTATGCTTATCAAGGTGTGTATTAAAGAGTGACTTATATCAGTTTACCTATGCTCATCAAGGTGTGTGTTAAAGAGGGTCTTCCATCAGTTTACTTATGCTCATCAAGGTGTGTATTAAAGAGGGGCTTCTATCAGTTTACCTATGCTCATCAAGGTGTGTATTAAAGAGGAGCTAATATCAGTTTACCTATGATCATCAAGGTGTGTATTAAAGAGGAGCTTCTATCAGTTTACCTATGATCATCAAGGTGTGTGTTAAAGGAGGGGCTTCTATCAGTTTAACTATGCTCATCAAGGTGTGTATTCAAGAGTGGATTCTATCAGTTTACCTATGCTCATCAAGGTGCGTATTAAAGAGGGGCTTCTATCAGTTTACTTATGCTCATCAAGGTGTGTATTCAAGAGTGGATTCTATCAGTTTACCTATGCTCATCCAGGTGCGTATTAAAGAGGGGCTTCTATCAGTTTACCTATGCTCATCAAGGTGTGTATTAAAGAGGAGCTTCTATCAGTTTACCTATGATCATCAAGGTGTGTATTAAAGAGGAGCTTCTATCAGTTTACCTATGATCATCAAGGTGTGTATTAAAGAGGAGCTTCTATCAGTTTACCTATGCTCATCAAGGTGTGTGTTAAAGAGGAGCTTCTATCAGTTTATCTATGCTCATCAAGGTGTGTATTAAAGAGGAGCTTCTATCAGTTTACCTATGATCATCAAGGTGTGTATTAAAGAGGAGCTTCTATCAGTTTACCTATGATCATCAAGGTGTGTGTTAAAGAGGGGCTTCTGTCAGTTTACCTATGCTCATCAAGGTGCGTATTAAAGAGTGACTTATATCAGTTTACCTATGCTCATCCAGGTGCGAATTAAAGAGGGGCTTCTATCAGTTTACCTATGCTCATCAAGGTGTGTGTTAAAGAGGGTCTTCTATCAGTTTAACTATGCTCATCAAGGTGTGTATTCAAGAGTGGATTCTATCAGTTTACCTATGCTCATCAAGGTGCGTATTAAAGAGGGGCTTCTATCAGTTTACTTATGCTCATCAAGGTGTGTATTCAAGAGTGGATTCTATCAGTTTACCTATGCTCATCCAGGTGCGTATTAAAGAGGGGCTTCTATCAGTTTACCTATGCTCATCAAGGTGTGTATTAAAGAGGAGCTTCTATCAGTTTACCTATGATCATCAAGGTGTGTATTAAAGAGGAGCTTCTATCAGTTTACCTATGATCATCAAGGTGTGTATTAAAGAGGAGCTTCTATCAGTTTACCTATGCTCATCAAGGTGTGTGTTAAGGAGGAGCTTCTATCAGTTTATCTATGCTCATCAAGGTGTGTATTAAAGAGGAGCTTCTATCAGTTTACCTATGATCATCAAGGTGTGTATTAAAGAGGAGCTTCTATCAGTTTACCTATGATCATCAAGGTGTGTGTTAAAGAGGGGCTTCTGTCAGTTTACCTATGCTCATCAAGGTGCGAATTAAAGAGGGGCTTCTATCAGTTTACCTATGCTCATCAAGGTGTGTGTTAAAGAGGGTCTTCTATCAGTTTAACTATGCTCATCAAGGTGTGTATTAAAGAGGGGCTTCTATCAGTTTATCTATGCTCATCAAGGTGTGTATTAAAGAGGAGCTTCTATCAGTTTACCTATGATCATCAAGGTGTGTATTAAAGAGGCGCTTCTATCAGTTTACCTATGATCATCAAGGTGTGTGTTAAAGAGGGGCTTCTATCAGTTTACCTATGCTCATCAAGGTGCGTATTAAAGAGTGACTTATATCAGTTTACCTATGCTCATCCAGGTGCGTATTAAAGAGGGGCTTCTATCAGTTTACCTATGCTCATCGAGGTGTGTATTAAAGAGGAGCTTCTATCAGTTTACCTATGATCATCAAGGTGTGTATTAAAGATGAGCTTCTATCAGTTTACCTATGATCATCAAGGTGTGTATTAAAGAGTGGCTTCTATCAGTTTACCTATGATCATCAAGGTGTGTATTAAAGAGTGACTTATATCAGTTTACCTATGCTCATCAAGGTGTGTATTAAAGAAGAGCTTCTATCAGTTTACCTATGCTCATCAAGGTGTGTATTAAAGAGGGTCTTCTATCAGTTTACCTATGATCATCAAGGTGTGTGTTAAAGAGGAGCTTCTATCAGTTTATCTATGCTCATCAAGGTGTGTGTTTAAGAGGGGCTTCTGTCAGTTTATCTATGCTCATCAAGGTGCGTATTAAAGAGGGTCTTCTATCAGTTTACCTATGCTCATCAAGGTGTGTGTTTAAGAGGGGCTTCCATCAGTTTACTTATGCTCATCAAGGTGTGTATTAAAGAGGGGCTTCTATCAGTTTAACTATGCTCATCAAGGTGTGTATTAAAGAGGAGCTTCTATCAGTTTACCTATGCTCATCAAGGTGTGTATTAAAGAGGGGCTTCAATCAGTTTACCTATGCTCATCAAGGTGCGTATTAAAGAGGGGCTTCTATCAGTTTACCTATGCTCATCAAGGTGTGTATTAAAGAGGGGCTTCTATCAGTTTACCTATGCTCATCAAGGTGTGTGTTTAAGAGGGGCTTCCATCAGTTTACTTATGCTCATCAAGGTGTGTATTAAAGAGGGGCTTCTATCAGTTTAACTATGCTCATCAAGGGGTGTATTAAAGAGGGGCTTCTATCAGTTTACCTATGCTCATCAAGGTGTGTATTAAAGAGGGGCTTCTATCAGTTTACCTATGCTCATCAAGGTGCGTATTAAAGAGGGGCTTCTATCAGTTTACCTATGCTCATCAAGGTGTGTATTAAAGAGGGGCTTCTATCAGTTTACCTATGATCATCAAGGTGTGTGTTAAAGAGGAGCTTCTATCAGTTTACCTATGCTCATCAAGGTGTGTGTTTAAGAGGAGCTTCTATCAGTTTACCTATGCTCATCAAGGTGTGTATTAAAGAGGGGCTTCTATCAGTTTAACTATGCTCATCAAGGTGTGTATTAAAGAGGAGCTTCTATCAGTTTACCTATGCTCATCAAGGTGCGTATTAAAGAGGGGCTTCTATCAGTTTACCTATGATCATCAAGGTGTGTGTTAAAGAGGAGCTTCTATCAGTTTACCTATGATCATCAAGGTGTGTGTTAAAGAGGAGCTTCTATCAGTTTACCTATGCTCATCAAGGTGTGTGTTTAAGAGGGGCTTCTATCAGTTTAACTATGCTCATCAAGGTGTGTGTTAAAGAGGGGCTTCTATCAGTTTACCTATGCTCATCAAGGTGTGTGTTAAAGAGGAGCTTCTATCAGTTTACCTATGCTCATCAAGGTGTGTATTAAAGAGGGTCTTCTATCAGTTTACCTATGCTCATCAAGGTGTGTGTTAAAGAGGAGCTTCTATCAGTTTACCTATGCTCATCAAGGTGTGTGTGAAAGAGGAGCTTCTATCAGTTTACTTATGCTCATCAAGGTGTGTATTAAAGAAGGTCTTCTATCAGTTTACCTATGATCATCAAGGTGTGTGTTAAAGAGGAGCTTCTATCAGTTTACCTATGCTCATCAAGGTGTGTATTAAAGAGGGTCTTCTATCAGTTTACCTATGATCATCAAGGTGTGTATTAAAGAGGGGCTTCTATCAGTTTACCTATGCTCATCAAGGTGTGTGTTAAAGAGGGTCTTCCATCAGTTTACTTATGCTCATCAAGGTGTGTATTAAAGAGGGGCTTCTATCAGTTTAACTATGCTCATCAAGGTGCGTATTAAAGAGGGGCTTCTATCAGTTTACCTATGCTCGTCAAGGTGTGTGTTAAAGAGGAGCTTCTATCAGTTTACCTATGATCATCAAGGTGTGTGTTAAAGAGGAGCTTCTATCAGTTTATCTATGCTCATCAAGTTGTGTGTTAAAGAAGAGCTTCTATCAGTTTACCTATGATCATCAAGGTGTGTATTAAAGAGGAGCTTCTATCAGTTTACCTATGATCATCAAGGTGTGTGTTAAAGAGGGGCTTCTATCAGTTTACCTATGCTCATCAAGGTGCGTATAAAAGAGTGACTTATATCAGTTTACCTATGCTCATCCAGGTGCGTATTAAAGAGGGGCTTCTATCAGTTTACCTATGCTCATCAAGGTGCGTATTAAAGAGGGGCTTCTATCAGTTTATCTATGCTTATCAAGGTGTGTATTAAAGAGTGACTTATATCAGTTTACCTATGCTCATCAAGGTGTGTGTTAAAGAGGGTCTTCCATCAGTTTACTTATGCTCATCAAGGTGTGTATTAAAGAGGGGCTTCTATCAGTTTATCTATGCTCATCAAGGTGCGTATTAAAGAGGGGCTTCTATCAGTTTACCTATGCTCATCAAGGTGTGTGTAAAAGAGGGGCTTCTATCAGTTTACCTATGCTCATCAAGGTGCGTATTAAAGAGGGGCTTCTATCAGTTTATCTATGCTCATCAAGGTGCGTATTAAAGAGGGGCTTCTTTCAGTTTACCTATGCTCATCAAGGTGTGTGTTTAAGAGGGGCTTCTATCAGTTTAACTATGCTCATCAAGGTGTGTGTTAAAGAGGGGCTTCTATCAGTTTACCTATGCTCATCAAGGTGTGTGTTAAAGAGGAGCTTCTATCAGTTTACCTATGCTCATCAAGGTGTGTATTAAAGAGGGTCTTCTATCAGTTTACCTATGCTCATCAAGGTGTGTGTTAAAGAGGAGCTTCTATCAGTTTACCTATGATCATCAAGGTGTGTGTGAAAGAGGAGCTTCTATCAGTTTACTTATGCTCATCAAGGTGTGTATTAAAGAAGGTCTTCTATCAGTTTACCTATGATCATCAAGGTGTGTGTTAAAGAGGAGCTTCTATCAGTTTACCTATGATCATCAAGGTGTGTGTTAAAGAGGGGCTTCTATCAGTTTACCTATGCTCATCAAGGTGCGTATAAATGAGTGACTTATATCAGTTTACCTATGCTCATCCAGGTGCGTATTAAAGAGGGGCTTCTATCAGTTTACCTATGCTCATCAAGGTGCGTATTAAAGAGGGGCTTCTATCAGTTTATCTATGCTTATCAAGGTGTGTATTAAAGAGTGACTTATATCAGTTTACCTATGCTCATCAAGGTGTGTGTTAAAGAGGGTCTTCCATCAGTTTACTTATGCTCATCAAGGTGTGTATTAAAGAGGGGCTTCTATCAGTTTATCTATGCTCATCAAGGTGCGTATTAAAGAGGGGCTTCTATCAGTTTACCTATGCTCATCAAGGTGTGTGTAAAAGAGGGGCTTCTATCAGTTTACCTATGCTCATCAAGGTGCGTATTAAAGAGGGGCTTCTATCAGTTTATCTATGCTCATCAAGGTGCGTATTAAAGAGGGGCTTCTTTCAGTTTACCTATGCTCATCAAGGTGTGTGTTTAAGAGGGGCTTCTATCAGTTTAACTATGCTCATCAAGGTGTGTGTTAAAGAGGGGCTTCTATCAGTTTACCTATGCTCATCAAGGTGTGTGTTAAAGAGGAGCTTCTATCAGTTTACCTATGCTCATCAAGGTGTGTATTAAAGAGGGGCTTCTATCAGTTTACCTATGATCATCAAGGTGTGTATTAAAGAGGGGCTTCTATCAGTTTACCTATGCTCATCAAGGTGTGTGTTAAAGAGGGTCTTCCATCAGTTTACTTATGCTCATCAAGGTGTGTATTAAAGAGGGGCTTCTATCAGTTTAACTATGCTCATCAAGGTGCGTATTAAAGAGGGGCTTCTATCAGTTTACCTATGCTCGTCAAGGTGTGTGTTAAAGAGGAGCTTCTATCAGTTTACCTATGATCATCAAGGTGTGTGTTAAAGAGGAGCTTCTATCAGTTTATCTATGCTCATCAAGTTGTGTATTAAAGAAGAGCTTCTATCAGTTTACCTATGATCATCAAGGTGTGTATTAAAGAGGAGCTTCTATCAGTTTACCTATGATCATCAAGGTGTGTGTTAAAGAGGGGCTTCTATCAGTTTACCTATGCTCATCAAGGTGCGTATAAAAGAGTGACTTATATCAGTTTACCTATGCTCATCCAGGTGCGTATTAAAGAGGGGCTTCTATCAGTTTACCTATGCTCATCAAGGTGCGTATTAAAGAGGGGCTTCTATCAGTTTATCTATGCTTATCAAGGTGGGTATTAAAGAGTGACTTATATCAGTTTACCTATGCTCATCAAGGTGTGTGTTAAAGAGGGTCTTCCATCAGTTTACTTATGCTCATCAAGGTGTGTATTAAAGAGGGGCTTCTATCAGTTTATCTATGCTCATCAAGGTGCGTATTAAAGAGGGGCTTCTATCAGTTTACCTATGCTCATCAAGGTGTGTGTAAAAGAGGGGCTTCTATCAGTTTACCTATGCTCATCAAGGTGCGTATTAAAGAGGGGCTTCTATCAGTTTATCTATGCTCATCAAGGTGCGTATTAAAGAGGGGCTTCTATCAGTTTACCTATGCTCATCAAGGTGTGTGTTAAAGAGGGGCTTCTATCAGTTTATCTATGCTCATCAAGGTGCGTATTAAAGAGGGGCTTCTGTCAGTTTATCTATGCTCATCAAGGTGTGTATTAAAGAGGGGCTTCTGTCAGTTTATCTATGCTCATCGAGGTGCGTATTAAAGAGGGGCTTCTATCAGTTTATCTATGCTCATCATGGTGTGTATTAAAGATGGGCTTCTATCGGTTTATCTATGCTCATCAAGGTGCGTATTAAAGAGGGGCCTCTATCAGTTTACCTATGCTCATCAAGGTGTGTATTAAAGAGGGTCTTCCATCAGTTTACCTATGCTCATCAAGGTGTGTATTTAAGAGTGGCTTCTATCAATTTACCTATGCTCATCAAGGTGTGTGTTAAAGAGGGGCTTCTATCAGTTTACCTATGCTCATCAAGGTGTGTGTTAAAGAGGGGCTTCTATCAGTTTAACTATGCTCATCAACGTGCGTATTAAAGAGGGGCTTCTATCAGTTTACCTATGCTCATCAACGTGCGTATTAAAGAGGGGCTTCTATCAGTTTATCTATGCTCATCAAGGTGCGTATTAAAGAGGGGCTTCTATCAGTTTACCTATGCTCATCAACGTGCGTATTAAAGAGGAGCTTCTATCAGTTTACCTATGATCATCAAGGTGTGTGTTAAAGAGGGGCTTCTATCAGTTTACCTATGCTCATCAAGGTGCGTATTAAAGAGTGACTTATATCAGTTTACCTATGCTCATCCAGGTGCGTATTAAAGAGGGGCTTCTATCAGTTTACCTATGCTCATCAGGGTGCGTATTAAAGAGGGGCTTCTATCAGTTTATCTATGCTTATCAAGGTGTGTATTAAAGAGTGACTTATATCAGTTTACCTATGCTCATCAAGGTGTGTGTTAAAGAGGGTCTTCCATCAGTTTACTTATGCTCATCAAGGTGTGTATTAAAGAGGGGCTTTTATCAGTTTATCTATGCTCATCAAGGTGCGTATTAAAGAGGGGCTTCTATCAGTTTACCTATGCTCATCAAGGTGTGTGTAAAAGAGGGGCTTCTATCAGTTTACCTATGCTCATCAAGGTGCGTATTAAAGAGGGGCTTCTATCAGTTTATCTATGCTCATCAAGGTGCGTATTAAAGAGGGGCGTCTATCAGTTTACCTATGCTCATCAAGGTGTGTATTAAAGAGGGGCTTCTATCAGTTTATCTATGCTCATCAAGGTGCGCATTAAAGAGGGGCTTCTGTCAGTTTATCTATGCTCATCAAGGTGTGTATTAAAGAGGGGCTTCTGTCAGTTTATCTATGCTCATCGAGGTGCGTATTAAAGAGGGGCTTCTATCAGTTTATCTATGCTCATCATGGTGTGTATTAAAGATGGGCTTCTATCGGTTTATCTATGCTCATCAAGGTGCGTATTAAAGAGGGGCCTCTATCAGTTTACCTATGCTCATCAAGGTGTGTATTAAAGAGGGTCTTCCATCAGTTTACCTATGCTCATCAAGGTGTGTATTTAAGAGTGGCTTCTATCAATTTACCTATGCTCATCAAGGTGTGTGTTAAAGAGGGGCTTCTATCAGTTTACCTATGCTCATCAAGGTGTGTGTTAAAGAGGGGCTTCTATCAGTTTAACTATGCTCATCAAGGTGCGTATTAAAGAGGGGCTTCTATCAGTTTACCTATGCTCATCAACGTGCGTATTAAAGAGGGGCTTCTATCAGTTTATCTATGCTCATCAAGGTGCGTATTAAAGAGGGGCTTCTATCAGTTTACCTATGCTCATCAACGTGCGTATTGAAGAGGGGCTTCTATCAGTTTACCTATGCTCATCAAGGTGTGTATTAAAGAGGGGCTTCCATCAGTTTACCTATGCTCATCAAGGTGTATATTAAAGATGAGCTTCTATCAGTATACCTATGCTCATCAAGGTGCGTATTAAAGAGGGGCTTCTATCAGTTTACCTATGCTCATCAACGTGCGTATTAAAGAGGGGCTTCTATCAGTTTATCTATGCTCATCAAGGTGCGTATTAAAGAGGGGCTTCTATCAGTTTACCTATGCTCATCAAGGTGTGTATTAAAGAGGGGCTTCTATCAGTTTACCTATGCTCATCAAGGTGTGTATTAAAGAGGGGCTTCCATCAGTTTACCTATGCTCATCAAGGTGTATATTAAAGATGAGCTTCTATCAGTATACCTATGCTCATCAAGGTGTGTATTAAAGAGGGGCTTCTATCAGTTTAACTATGCTCATCAAGGTGCGTATTAAAGAGGGGCTTCTATCAGTTTATCTATGCTCATCAAGGTGCGTATTAAAGAGGGGCTTCTATCAGTTTACCTATGCTCATCAAGGTGTGTATTAAAGAGGGTCTTCTATCAGTTTATCTATGATCATCAAGGTGCGTATTAAAGAGGGGCTTCTATCAGTTTACCTATGCTCATCAAGGTGCGTATTAAAGAGGGGCTTCTATCAGTTTACCTATGCTCATCAAGGTGTGTGTTAATGAGGGGCTTCTATCAGTTTACCTATGCTCATCAACGTGCGTATTAAAGAGGGGCTTCTATCAGTTTATCTATGCTCATCAAGGTGCGTATTAAAGAGGGGCTTCTAACAGTTTCCCTATGCTCATCAAGGTGCGTATTAAAGAGGGGCTTCTATCAGTTTACCTATGCTCATCAAGGTGCGTATTAAAGAGGGGCTTCCATCAGTCTACCTATGCTCATCAACGTGCGTATTAAAGAGGGGCTTCTATCAGTTTACCTATGCTCATCAAGGTGTGTATTAAAGAGGAGCTTCTATCAGTTTACCTATGCTCATCAACGTGCGTATTAAAGAGGGGCTTCTATCAGTTTACCTATGCTCATCAAGGTGCGTATTAAAGAGGGGCTTCTATCAGTTTACCTATGCTCATCAACGTGCGTATTAAAGAGGGGCTTCTATCGGTTTATCTATGCTCATCAAGGTGCGTATTAAAGAGGGGCCTCTATCAGTTTACCTATGCTCATCAAGGTGTGTATTAAAGAGGGTCTTCCATCAGTTTACCTATGCTCATCAAGGTGTGTATTTAAGAGTGGCTTCTATCAATTTACCTATGCTCATCAAGGTGTGTGTTAAAGAGGGGCTTCTATCAGTTTACCTATGCTCATCAAGGTGTGTGTTAAAGAGGGGCTTCTATCAGTTTAACTATGCTCATCAACGTGCGTATTAAAGAGGGGCTTCTATCAGTTTACCTATGCTCATCAACGTGCGTATTAAAGAGGGGCTTCTATCAGTTTATCTATGCTCATCAAGGTGCGTATTAAAGAGGGGCTTCTATCAGTTTACCTATGCTCATCAACGTGCGTATTAAAGAGGGGCTTCTATCAGTTTACCTATGCTCATCAAGGTGTGTATTAAAGAGGGGCTTCCATCAGTTTACCTATGCTCATCAAGGTGTATATTAAAGATGAGCTTCTATCAGTTTACCTATGCTCATCAAGGTGCGTATTAAAGAGGGGCTTCTATCAGTTTACCTATGCTCATCAACGTGCGTATTAAAGAGGGGCTTCTATCAGTTTATCTATGCTCATCAAGGTGCGTATTAAAGAGGGGCTTCTATCAGTTTACCTATGCTCATCAAGGTGTGTATTAAAGAGGGGCTTCTATCAGTTTACCTATGCTCATCAAGGTGTGTATTAAAGAGGGGCTTCCATCAGTTTACCTATGCTCATCAAGGTGTATATTAAAGATGAGCTTCTATCAGTATACCTATGCTCATCAAGGTGTGTATTAAAGAGGGGCTTCTATCAGTTTAACTATGCTCATCAAGGTGCGTATTAAAGAGGGGCTTCTATCAGTTTATCTATGATCATCAAGGTGCGTATTAAAGAGGGGCTTCTATCAGTTTACCTATGCTCATCAAGGTGTGTATTAAAGAGGGTCTTCTATCAGTTTATCTATGATCATCAAGGTGCGTATTAAAGAGGGGCTTCTATCAGTTTACCTATGCTCATCAAGGTGCGTATTAAAGAGGGGCTTCTATCAGTTTACCTATGCTCATCAAGGTGTGTGTTAATGAGGGGCTTCTATCAGTTTACCTATGCTCATCAACGTGCGTATTAAAGAGGGGCTTCTATCAGTTTATCTATGCTCATCAAGGTGCGTATTAAAGAGGGGCTTCTAACAGTTTCCCTATGCTCATCAACGTGCGTATTAAAGAGGGGCTTCTATCAGTTTACCTATGCTCATCAAGGTGCGTATTAAAGAGGGGCTTCCATCAGTCTACCTATGCTCATCAACGTGCGTATTAAAGAGGGGCTTCTATCAGTTTACCTATGCTCATCAAGGTGTGTATTAAAGAGGGGCTTCTATCAGTTTACCTATGCTCATCAACGTGCGTATTAAAGAGGGGCTTCTATCAGTTTACCTATGCTCATCAAGGTGCGTATTAAAGAGGGGCTTCTATCAGTTTACCTATGCTCATCAACGTGCGTATTAAAGAGGGGCTTCTATCGGTTTATCTATGCTCATCAAGGTGCGTATTAAAGAGGGGCCTCTATCAGTTTACCTATGCTCATCAAGGTGTGTATTAAAGAGGGTCTTCCATCAGTTTACCTATGCTCATCAAGGTGTGTATTTAAGAGTGGCTTCTATCAATTTACCTATGCTCATCAAGGTGTGTGTTAAAGAGGGGCTTCTATCAGTTTACCTATGCTCATCAAGGTGTGTGTTAAAGAGGGGCTTCTATCAGTTTAACTATGCTCATCAACGTGCGTATTAAAGAGGGGCTTCTATCAGTTTACCTATGCTCATCAACGTGCGTATTAAAGAGGGGCTTCTATCAGTTTATCTATGCTCATCAAGGTGCGTATTAAAGAGGGGCTTCTATCAGTTTACCTATGCTCATCAACGTGCGTATTAAAGAGGGGCTTCTATCAGTTTACCTATGCTCATCAAGGTGTGTATTAAAGAGGGGCTTCCATCAGTTTACCTATGCTCATCAAGGTGTATATTAAAGATGAGCTTCTATCAGTATACCTATGCTCATCAAGGTGCGTATTAAAGAGGGGCTTCTATCAGTTTACCTATGCTCATCAACGTGCGTATTAAAGAGGGGCTTCTATCAGTTTATCTATGCTCATCAAGGTGCGTATTAAAGAGGGGCTTCTATCAGTTTACCTATGCTCATCAAGGTGTGTATTAAAGAGGGGCTTCTATCAGTTTACCTATGCTCATCAAGGTGTGTATTAAAGAGGGGCTTCCATCAGTTTACCTATGCTCATCAAGGTGTATATTAAAGATGAGCTTCTATCAGTATACCTATGCTCATCAAGGTGTGTATTAAAGAGGGGCTTCTATCAGTTTAACTATGCTCATCAAGGTGCGTATTAAAGAGGGGCTTCTATCAGTTTATCTATGATCATCAAGGTGCGTATTAAAGAGGGGCTTCTATCAGTTTACCTATGCTCATCAAGGTGTGTATTAAAGAGGGTCTTCTATCAGTTTATCTATGATCATCAAGGTGCGTATTAAAGAGGGGCTTCTATCAGTTTACCTATGCTCATCAACGTGCGTATTAAAGAGGGGCTTCTATCAGTTTACCTATGCTCATCAAGGTGTGTGTTAATGAGGGGCTTCTATCAGTTTACCTATGCTCATCAACGTGCGTATTAAAGAGGGGCTTCTATCAGTTTATCTATGCTCATCAAGGTGCGTATTAAAGAGGGGCTTCTAACAGTTTACCTATGCTCATCAACGTGCGTATTAAAGAGGGGCTTCTATCAGTTTACCTATGCTCATCAAGGTGCGTATTAAAGAGGGGCTTCCATCAGTCTACCTATGCTCATCAACGTGCGTATTAAAGAGGGGCTTCTATCAGTTTACCTATGCTCATCAAGGTGTGTATTAAAGAGGAGCTTCTATCAGTTTACCTATGCTCATCAACGTGCGTATTAAAGAGGGGCTTCTATCAGTTTACCTATGCTCATCAAGGTGCGTATTAAAGAGGGGCTTCTATCAGTTTACCTATGCTCATCAACGTGCGTATTAAAGAGGGGCTTCTATCAGTTTACCTATTCTCATCAAGGTGCGTATTAAAGAGGAGCTTCTATAAGTTTACCTATGCTCATCAAGGTGTGTATTAAAGAGGGGCTTCTATCAGTTTACATATGCTCATCAAGTTGTGTATTAAAGAGGAGCTTCTATCAGTTTACCTATGCTCATCAACGTGCGTATTAAAGAGGGGCTTCTATCAGTTTATCTATGCTCATCAAGGTGCGTATTAAAGAGGGGCTTCTATCAGTTTACCTATGCTCATCAAGGTGCGTGTTAAAGAGGGGCTTCTATCAGTTTACCTATGCTCATCAAGGTGTGTATTAAAGAGGGGCTTCTATCAGTTTACCTATGCTCATCAAGGTGCGTATTAAAGAGGGGCTTCTATCAGTTTACCTATGCTCATCAAGGTGTGTATTAAAGAGGGGCTTCTATCAGTTTACCTATGCTCATCAAGGTGCGTATTAAAGAGGGGCTTCTATCAGTTTACCTATGCTCATCAAGGTGTGTGTTAAAGAGGGGCTTCTATCAGTTTACCTATGCTCATCAAGGTGTGTATTAAAGAGGGTCTTCCATCAGTTTACCTATGCTCATCAACGTGCGTATTAAAGAGTGGCTTCTATCAGTTTACCTATGCTCATCAAGGTGTGTGTTAAAGAGGAGCTTCTATCAGTTTACCTATGCTCATCAAGGTGCGTATTAAAGAGGAGCTTCTAACAGTTTACATATGCTCATCAAGGTGTGTGTTAAAGAGGGGATTCTACCGGCTTATCTTTTGTAATTCGAAAGTATGTTCCTGTTTACCCTGTATAAACAGTGCACTTCCAACAATAAAATAAAGGTTTCAACTTAATGTCCGCCATTTTCTTTTGCGCATAGCGTGAAATGAGGAAAACGCTGTTTGTTTTTTCTTCTTCTTTTTTTTTTTAAATAAAACAAAAATATCCCCCAAAGAAACAAATAATGTAACGGCATACTGATCAACAAATTGTAAAATTTAAGTCACCAAAATGTTACCCTCAGTAATATGTTTTCACTTGATTGTGTTAAAATCATGTATTCATAACATGTGTACAAACAGAATGTGTCCCAACGAATTTCGTTTCCACAAAATACCTAGAAACCATGTATATGTAGAACATACTCATCTGAATCACGTTACACTACCTCTGCTTACAGGACGGCATGGTGTTCACGTTTACTTGTGGTCGCAGCTCTGGGTACGGGAAAGTGTGAGGTGTTGGCGGGAACAAGACAGAGCACACGCGATATCACCACGGACTAGGAGAACGAAATCATTGGCCCAGCTGCATAGGCCATCACTTTATACCTGTCATCTTCGTTTCACTCAGAGTGTTTTATGTATCCCTTGTTCAACCTCATTCATGTCACCCGTGTAAGTAATAATAACAACCAATCATCTAAGGCGCTTTAGCACGATTTTCTTCCTAAAATAAAGTGCTCTCACAAAAAGTATAGTGTTACCATTGGCTTATTAATACTACTCAATCAATAAAGAGCATTCCGAAACGAATGTACATGGTTCAGTTAAGCCATGCCAGTCCATTTTCCATCGAGCGGCCATTTTAATGTGTTCAAGTTCAAGTTCAAGTGATGGACTGATGTAGCGATACCTAATAACTCAGAGTAGAGTTTGAGATATGGTACGATGATGTAATGGTCACCCATCTTACTGTCTCAAATCTCAAATTCTCATGAGACCAACAAATCTACCTCTCACACTGGAGAGTAATGAGATATTTTGCCCATTAACGTACCAATATAATATATAAAATTGTATAATAATATCAAATTGGAGAAAACATACTGTGCAAAAAACGTGCTACAGCGCCTCTAAGCGCCGAGTTTCAGCTAAACTGTTGACAGACGCTTACTGGTCACCTCCGAGATATCAATTACCAGGTACCCATTTGACTGCTAGGTGAACAGAAGCATATTTCTAAATGAGATCACTTAATATGGGTGACACCATAGGTCTCAACTCATGTCACGTGTTGTCATGTATTTCATTTGAACTTTAGACGATGCCCATACATGTCATTTATCATGGTCACTTCAACCTTTTCTCTTGGTATTTACATAAAAAGACCTTATTAACTTAAATCGGTGGCATATGTCATTCAAATGACATAATTGTCAATTATGTATTAGACATGCTCGTTGGTGTTTGTGCGATATATTTGTGTTATCCAAACCATATTCGGCTATCAATGACGGGTTCCCAATATCTCCACTAAAATACCTAATCAGATTGTGATAGAACTCAACACAAACCCGTACGAGACCGATTATGGAGTCAATTAGGAACTAGTAAACGAGTTTAAGCAGTCCTCCAGAAAAATATTGCCCACAGTCTTCAAAATATGTTAGCTGTCAGGCGAGTAGCACAGCTAAGCCACAGAAGGGTATTTGGTTGCTTAATTGGTTAGATTAACAATTTCTTTTGTTAATATTTTGTTGGTATTCCATGAATTGCATGTTGGCACAGCAAGAAGAATCCAATGTTTTCTGCTAAATGATTTTCGTGATTGAACCGTTATCGGTTGGATATTTGAAACAGTATAAGGTGTATATAGCATTGATGTTATTAACCATGCTTTGTTTAATGTGGTTGAATAAATAGAGAATAGAGAAGCGTCTTCTGGTATGAATTTATCAACGCGCGTTATTTCCTGGAGACTGCTCATTCAAATTTCAACTGATCACAGTAAAACCGACACAGTCACATGATAATTTGTCAAACAATGTTCATTATATATCAACATCTGAAAGTGGTGAGTTGTCACAGGTATAAAATAGATAGACCGACTAGGGACTTATTCATCTTGATAACATGATACTTTATTAGTTATTCTTCATTTCATCAGTAGGATTTTAAAGCACACAGATTATAGCCATGGCACATCTTTCATTCGTTGTTTCATCCATGATATTAAGTCATCGTGTCTTCGAGAAATAAAATAATATTATAATCAATGTTCAGTTATGTCATCTATTCATAATGCTCATTGGCTTTTTAATTCCACTTAATAAACTTAAACAAACAGTTGTACCCAATAGCGAGTGTAGCGACATGATACAACACATCGTGTGATCACCTGGTACAAGTTACCTGATCACAAGGCAAAGGTGAGCACAGACCACACACCCCAGCCTAGAGTTTGACCACTTTCACCATGTTCATAAAGCTGAAATCAATTTGAAAACTTAATACAGTTACTCATGTAAAAAAAAAACACGACGAATTCCAATGGACAATCTGGAGTTGTAACCCCCCAAAAAGGTACATTGTCACCACAGATACAGGAAATTTGGTCCTGTTTGGTACATCATTCTCACTCTGCCCACAGATATTACTCCCTTTAGATTTCCTATCGAAGAACTGAGTGGAGTAACCTCTGTTGGAAGAAAATCGGTAAACATTTTTAAAATAGAGCCATGGGCTATGTAGCTCATCAGGGTTTATATTGTTTGATATTGAAGACTGAAATAGATTGTTCTCAATATAATGCACAACTCCTAGCCCTGAAAAATTGCAGTCTTTAAATTGTCAGTGCATAACAAAAACATAACTGGACGCTAAATTTTTTATAAAATAGGTTGTCCAGTTATCACACTTCCTGCAAAGATATTAAAGAAAATAGAGCCATGGGCTCTGTAGCTCATCAGGATTTCATTGATTTTTATCTAAGGTTGAATATCTAAGTTATCTCAAGTAATATGTTGTTAACAAGCAAAAATAGATTTTTAGATCATGACCCCAATTCTACAATTAAGAATCACCTTTGAGTCTCTACACAACATTTCACCTTTCTAGAGCTTTACATACTAAAGATAAAGATGAAAATAGATTTTTGGGTCATGACCCGTGACCTAGATTAGGGTCACAGGGTCACGAGATCTACAATTTAGAATCCCAATTGGCCAAGGAGTCTTCACACAACTTTTCAGCTCTCTAGACCTTTTGGAACTGGAGAAGATGAAAATAGGTTTTAAGGATGTGACCCCTGTGACCCGATTTGGGGTCACAGGATCACTAAATCTACAGTTTAGAATCCCCATTGGCCAAAGAGTCTGCACACAACTTTTCAGCTCTCTAGACCTTTTGGAACTGGAGAAGAAGATGAAAATAGGTTTTTAAGATTGTGACCCTGTGACCCCATTTTGGGTCATGGGGTCACGAAATCTACAATTTAGAATCCCCATTGGCCAAGGAGTCTGCACATAAAATTTCAGCTCTGTGGAGTCATTGGTTCTGGAGAAGAAGATGAAAATAACTTTTAAGGTTATGACCCCTGGGGCCCTTATTTGGGGTCACAGGGTCACCAAATCTACAATTTAGAATCCCCATTGGTCAAGGAGTCTGTACATAAAATTTCAGCTCTCTAGAGTCATTGGTTCTAGAGAAGTCCAAAAAGTGAAAAGTTTACGGACGGACGGACTTAGATGTAATAGTTTCCGAGAAAACTTGTCCCCATTGGAGCATCACAGTTCTTTTGGTACTAAGTTCAATTTCGGATTCACGGGCCATAACTCTTTAAAAAATAATATTTCGGAAATGGTTTCCGAACTCGATAAAGAGTATGGTTATGAGTACTCACAACCAAAATTTAATTCACCTAGTTTGAACAGTTTCCGAGAAAACTTGTCCCAATTGAACACAATAAAACTAAGTCCAAAAAGTGACGTTTCCATGGAAACGACAACAAATTTAAATCTCAGAAAATTGAAAATTGTCTGTGTGCGATCGGAAGAAAAGTTTGGTTGATGTACCTTTGACGGTTTTTGAGAAAATTGATCGGAAGCAAGCAAGCCACACACCAAATTTAGTAATCCTTTCTGAGAAAAGCTGTCCCCTTTGGAGATACCACGAACTAAGTCCAAAAATACAGAACAAGGACAGACGCATGGACGGAGCCCAAACCTATATCCTCCTTCCACTTCGTGGCAGGGGATAATAATAAGTGTTCTTATATTGCACCCAGTCTGATTAAAATCGACCTTGTTCAGAGGAATAAAATTTGCAAAATAATATATCTACCGGGATACAAACAGGTTCTGTAGATTCCTCGCTACAAGGTCTGAGAACATCCCGTATAGGCGCGTGTTCCGAACCAGTTTAGCGCAGCCAAAGCCCAGTCAAATAGCTGACCAATCACATCATAGTATTTAAACGGTCGCTGTTTTGAAAGCATTCGGAACAGACAAAATGATAGCTGTTTGGAGTTATCTGCCCCTAGCTTCTCGCACCGAAAGCATTTGTTAGGCATCTTTTGATTGGCTACCTGAATTGCGCTCGAACAGGGGAGTCTACGGGCTGTCATCAGACGGTTTGGGGTGGAACCTACGATTGATATGAGTTCGTATCCCGGTAGATGCACTATTTTGCAATTTTTATTCCACGGAAAACCGTCGATTTTAATCAGACTGATATTGCACCAACAATCCAATCAACTGGTGGTTGCTCTGGGCGATACACAAAACATTCCAGCTCAAAGTGCTACAGCAGGGTGAAACGTCTGCAATAGCAATGTGATTATGTCCTGCAGTGATTAAGTGCTATCGGGTAAAGCTATGCATTAAACGACAACGGACCCACTAATTTCCATAGGTCAACATGTGTTAAGAACTGTCAATTTTCAATAATTTGTCACTATTTTGGTCAATAAACATCCTTCTAAAACCCTTCACCTGCTACAAACAATGCAATATGTTCTAAAATTTCCAAAAGAAACAATTCTTGAAGTTAATACACTCTACATTTACTTATGTTGTAGATTTGGCAGTGCTGTACAGAGCATTGACGGGCACCCACTAACCATGGTTGCACCAAATACTATTCCATGATAACTATAACCAAGATTTCTAAAGCAGTCTTAGGATTAAGAGTAAGAGTTGTAAGTACCATACATTAACATTGACTTAACACTCTTCGCGCCGAGACAGCTTTGAAAAAAGGATTTGTTTCTCAACTGCAGATAAAAGTTGTTTAACGTTGCTTCGAAGAACATATCATTTATATCATGTTGGTGAAAAGACTTTGAACTCCATTTTGGCAAAGCATAGCGGGTGAAAACTGAGCATTGAATGCAGAAGACGAAAAGTCTAAATGTTCCCACATGTGTCATTTATACGACACATAGCAGTTGAAACATTTTCTTGGTATCTTAATATGCGCATTCATCTAAACGCCGCATAATGATAAATGAAACCAAACTTCTCTTGCAAGGTTTACCTTTTGCCAGTCTATCATTAACTGATTTAAGCCTTGCTGCATTTCATCACCTTTCTGTGCCAGTTGATCAGCACGCTTCACCTGGACTTGGTCGTGCAATCAGAAGTCTCTAGAAAATTGTAACAAAACAATAAGGACAAGCCGTTCTATTTGTATTTAAATACTTAAAATGATGGCATTTTCGACTTCAAACTGTAGTCCCTGTTCTATCTAAGTCCTTACACTTAGTGTGAAGCTACCACCGGAAATACATTTTTCCTCCTGCAAGGTGGTAACTAGAGCTATAAAGTTTCCTACTGAATGTTGTCTCCCGATTGATGGCTAATATCCCTCTTTGTCAATTTACTTCTAGCAGAGAAAGTTGAGAAAATGCAGCAAGTCTTGAATTTGCCAGTGATAAACTGCAGGACTGTTCAAAACATAAATCGAAAGTGGTGGTGACAATTTATTACAGATGTACAGCCTAAGATTCCTTCATTTCTCTCAGACGACGGATGGCACTTCTCACTGTGACAGCGGCAGTTGTGCTGCAAAAAAAGAGAAATACATTACTTTGATGACTGGAAATGTAAATTCTATATAAAAGGTTGAGACTACAATGGGTAAAGTCAACGGGCTAATATGAAGTTCAGAACCAAACACATTTCAAAGAGTTTTTCCAATTTGCAGATATTAAAATGTTTATGTGATCATGTTGCTTAATTGAACATACATTCGGTCATGCTTTCACTTTTCTACAACACACAAGTGTGTAGTCGCACTGCTAAATAGAGTAGATTAATGAAGCCTTTCTAACGACGACTTCTGAGGTAAGCTCAACTAGCAGAGTGTAACTAGCAGAGTGAGTGAAAAGAAACATCAGAAAGATAAGTTCCTGTTGCCGCTTTAAGATCATGTAATGCCCTACCATCAGCCCTTTGATTTGTATAATTATAGAAACCATATTTTCTATGAATCAATCTGAAGTCTAAACTATTCCACTGCAATGCAATAGGAATGAAAGTTGACAACTCCATTTTAGCTGAGCAGCAGTATTTTGCTTTTGGTTTCGGTGCACAGCGCATCAATGTGTATTTTCGTGTTAATGACATTTTGTTTTTAATTTGATAAAATTTGATTGATGTGGGTTGTTTTTTTTAATTGTCCGTTCATAAATAGCTAAATTTCTTAAGAATAAAATGTGTCTTGTTTGAACCCTACTGAAAATGTAAGAAACCAGGGGTTCTGTATCATAATAGACTAGTGAATCAAGGCTCTCAAGTGTACCGTTTAATCACCACAATGCAATGGTATATACGACGTACCTGTACGTCCAGGCCCCACCAGCGACAACCTTCCTGCACTTGGAGCAGTTCCAGATGCCGACTGCCCTCCTCTTCATACCGTCCTGCAACACGTAGTTTTAACCCTTTAGTTATTTATTATTTATGTAGACAAGTCTGAAGTTCCCAGGTAAACCCAGAATATTCTTCTCGCTAATGGACTTGCTGCAGTCCTGATAATCTAGTCTACAGTTAGGACTATTGCCAAAGATTGATCAAAAGGATCGTTCTTTTTTCTTCAAATAAATAAAGAGGATTTCTAAATTTAAGACTAAAACTTACAGAAAAATAATTTAACACTTCAGTTCAATTGTATTCAACAAAACATTTTTATCTATTTTCAACAAAAGATAAAATCTAAATATTCTCTAAATTGTTTTTGCAACAAAATTACTCATTTTTAAACTAACTGCAGAGCACTAATTACTTCCATCAATTCAGAATGCAAGCAAAAATTCAGTGAAAATCCACTTTAATCTTAAATTAATCAAATACTTCTGAAACTATAAATATATATACTTCAGTCTTGGAAGAGTTTGGTAATAGAAAGGGTAGCAATATTAAAAGGATAAAATGAGGATGAACTTTTTGATAGACATTTATTTTGTAACCAATACTTGGGTAATAATTCTGGCAGGAAATCTTGACAAAACAGTGCTTACAGCATTTATTAATTAACTATCAATGTTATGGTTCTTATATGGAATTAACGGCTTAGACCATAGATTCGACAACTGGGCAAATAAGGGAAAAACCGGGCCAATACGAGACAGTCTGAGCATGCGTAGTTGCACATTTGGTGAAAGCCAGAAGCTGTCGCTTCACAACTTTGACCCGTGATATTTGTTAACCAATCTTGTTTATTATTAGTATTTCAATATAAATGAAATGTTTAGTGTTGTGCAAATAGAATGAAAAGAAGTTAATTAATAAAATTGTCATTAATTAAGTATTTCAGTATTGGCTGAGTTACAGGTCCTCAGTCTTATAGTAAACAGCTGAGCAGGGAATTCCCTGATGACCTGTCAATCGCTGATTGGTCAAGTTTTCGGGGATGCCCGTTCTGATTGGCTGATGGATAAATAAGAGCGTGTGATTATCAGATAATAATAAACAGCCAACACTCGCAATATCTAGACATTTTAAAGACTTGTGGTTTTTAAAAGAGTTTTGAGTGAATCTGAAAGAAGTATATGACCTTAAAGATTGATAATCTCAAACATTCGGGTCAGAAAAAGCACTCGTCCTACAGGACGAGCAATATTACATTTTCCACTTGCCCGAGTCAAATGTCACTCATCAATACGAGCGGACGAGTGTTATTTTAAACCCCTGTCAGTCCGTTGTATTGGCCCTCGACTTCGTCTCGAGCCAATACAACGGACCTCGAACCTGTAACTGGGCCAATATGGAAATATTTAATTAGGCGAGACCAAATTAATTAGTTGATTTACGGATCCGCCGACTACGATTTTGGCAATTTCCTAAAATAAAAAATGTTTATTTGAACCCCGCTCAATAAAAAATGTTGCATTGCCGCTGGAAAAAAATTCTAAAATCTAAAATATTACGAAAATACGAACAGTAAAAGGGAGGTAACTCCAGTCTAGTTGCCTTTAAAGCGCAATCTAAACTTGGTCCCGTCTCATCATTATTTATGCACTTAAATGCGCATGCGTGAAACCAGTCTTCATGCTGTGGTAATGGCGGCCTCCTCGCCCGGTTTTTAACCCGACGGTTTTCAGGCAAATCTTCGTCGACACTAGACCAAAAAGCTTTTTATTTTATTTTTATTTTCCCCGCCTGCCTTTAGGTATTTTGACCTCCAGAAATCCGTAAATCAAGTAATTAATTTTGTGTGGCCTTAATAACATATTACAGACCAGATTTGACTGAAGTTTTTCACTGATGAACCAAATGGTCCTCACATTTAACACAACTGCAGACAATATCAAATTTGGAATTAGAATTCTGAATAGATATTTAAATTCTGAAATCAAATCTGGGCAGTTGTTACATCATGCATGTGCTTACCTTTCCACAGAACTGACAGGTATATTTGGAGTGCTGCGAGATCTCCATTCTCTTGACAGTTTTACGCAAGGAAGCACCATATCTGGTACCGTACTTGCCAACGATGCCAACCTTCTTTGTACGCTTGGCCTGCAGCAGATGTCAAGAAATAAGTCGGATAGTATTGCTTCATAAGAGACTAGTTTCAAGACCGTTTAATAGATCTCCAAATAACTACAAGGGCCACCCATTACTTTAATATAGCAGTACTTGAAGCAAGATTTAAGAAATAGCGACCGATACTCATAGCCTTGATAATCAAAATTTCATATTAGGTCAATCACCTTTTAATTATTTTTGGTAGAAATGAATGATTTAATTTAATAACAATTTCATATATGTACATCACACTGCAATCAAACGTTCAAATGCAAAATGTTCAAAACTCTAGCACAGGAACTACCTTGGCTATGACTAGGTTTTGTTGATATTGGGATTATTGGAACATGGTGTTTTACAATACTTAAGACCAACATGATACATGGAAAGCTCATAAAATTTTGTTTATGTTTCTTGATGCAAAATGTGTACATGACAAGTGAAACTAACAATACCTCTTCTGTTTCAACTTAATAAATAATAACCATAAATATTATTTTGGAAAACAAACACTAACGTCATTAGGGTTAAAAAATAGCTAGTCCAGTAGCCAATGGCTAGTATTAGTGAAGTTGCAGAGCTTGTAAAATGTTTTGATTGGTAGTACGAACAGCTAATTTGAATGTAAAGATGTACATGCCACTTGGCCAGCTGAAAACATATTGGCTAGTATTTCAGGAAATGGCTATTGCTTTGAAAAGGTTAATTTCAACCCCTGGTCCTGAAGCCAGAACAGTTGCTTCTTCAAAAATTACCAAAACAGTGCAAACTTTTAATCAATAAACATCTCTTGATTTGTCCTTCATACTTGATAAATTTTACTTTCGTAGATGCTGATGTTCATTTCCAAAAAGGTATATTCCAGATCACAATTACAAACTTCTGACAGAAATATAAAATGAATTTTGTTTTTATAGGACTATTATTAACAAATGATGATGTTACCAACTTACAGAAATGCCAAGTCTACCGGTTTACCCGGTAGACTACCGGTTTCTAGACCATTCTACCGGGCTACCGAGTTCGTGGTATTTTCTACCGGGTTTTCAAAAAATAAAATTAAAATTAAAATTTAAAGCAATGTAACAAAATAAACATTAAAAGACTTGTAAAATATCCAATCATAATGCAGCAAGATTAATTTGGGAAGACAGCCAGTTTTTGTAGCAAAAATATTGTTGAAATCAACTCTACCACGTGCGCTGGTCACAACAAGACATACTAATCGATAAATGAGCGGTGAAATATTGTTCACACTTCCTAACTTATTCAGTTAGTAATGACAAATTTATCAAGACTAATGCTATATAATCAATATTTACTGATTATAAGTCTTGCTAAAACCTAATAAGTAATATAATAGAACTACAAAATTGTAAAATCCTACCTATAAATGTGTTTTCACTGTTATCGGATAGAATAGCAATGAGATTGCCCGACCACGTGTTTTGATTTTCAACATTAATTAATTTCACGTAACTAACACCCTACATATTTTGATCTCAAAGTCAAATAACAAACTATAAAGTGACAATTTAATGTCTGATTTATGAATTACATTATCAAATTGCGACAATGTAAACCGGAAACAAAACATTGCTTTTCCTGGAATATGTTTATGTAAGGTGAAAGGTTAGCCAATCAAATGTCTCAGATGTCGTAAACAAGGTCAAAGGTGAAACTAGGTCACCCTTTGTAACAAATAGGTCTATATCGCAGGATAGATTTCTATCACCGTAGAGACTGGTAATTGTTTTACAGGACTTGGTTGCATGATATAATTTAATTCTGTCATTTGATTAGCATTTTGATGAAAATATAAATTTGAATCAAGAGGCATAAGCTAGTTTCTAAGGTTCAATTCCAACATTATTTTTTTTATTGGAAAATGAAACATTCATTGATTCAAACAAACATAAAACAGTGGATTTTATTACCAGTACAGTACAGTGCTTGCTTAGTTCAGGAATGTTTTGGTTTGTACTCAGCATTTATACCATCAAAATATTAGTTTAAAAGTTATAACCAAGACAGCTAATTAAAACTGTCAATTTGCATTGGTTAATATAATAAAAGACAGCAATACAATAATTACAGATAATTTGTAAATTTTGAATTGAATATTTATAAATAAACTAAATTCCTCAATTAAAATAAACAAAGAATGTGCTGATTTAAAAGAGAAAATGTTTTTGTAAAATGATTCAAATATCTAAATATGACATTAAAATAGTGAAAGTGTAAATCTTTGTTGATCGGTAAAACGACGGCGGGGCGATTCAGAAATCTACCTAGTTGGAACCTTGAAACCAGGTAGATCTACCTGGTTGGACCAAATGAAACTTGGCATGTCTGAACTTAATAAAAGTACACCGATAAACATTAGGCGACTTGTTACGTTGTAGATCTAACTGTTGTAAATGCCCATTCTACTCAAGACTACTGTCAAGATCTTCATTCCACTAATCCCGCTTTGATTTGTTTTGAAACGTTTGTCTACTAGTTAACATGAAATTACTGGCACCGCACTGACGCACATTTTGCTTGAATCAAAATAAACACATTTTCACGTCAACAACTTGTATAATGTGCGAATCGCTAGATGAAACTTAGCACTGTTATTACATATTTCAGAACATGTTTATGACAACTAGTTGATATAATCGATCGTATTTGTCGTTAAATTTTCATCTGAGGAAGAAAATTTATGTATGTATCAATAACTAATACATATATATTTATTTCTCAGATCTGACTACACTTTTAAAACTCAGATTAAACAGATATTCGTTGATTTGTAGGCCCTATGTGAAATCCTTCGTACCATCTTTCAAGTCTGAAGCGGAAAAGGAAGAGGAAAGCTTGCGCTCTGCGCATGTACAGATGTAATCGTATACGTAAAACAACTATTTACATGTTAAGTAACAACATTTTAATCAAATTAGCTATTTGCCTGTGTTCTTAACTCTAAACACGTTTTAAAGTCCTTATTATCCTTATTGTACAAAAGTGAATATTTCTTTATGAATAGATTTTATAAAATGAATTATGTTTATATGTTCACAATATTGTAATATCAGTAGTTGTATAGCGGTAGTATCCTGTTATTGACAAGTTCATTGCACAAGAGCTGGTCACACGTGTGTATGTTTTTATTTGGTGTGTGTTGTAAAATAAACGTATTGCATGCACGTTTGACAGGGTACAGTTGAAGTTTAAGGCTGTCAAGGTAAAATATTGTAATTTTTAGAAGGTAATTACTGATACATTTGTCTTATAAGTTAGTTGTTCTTCTGAAATAAGGACCATTTTCTGGAATGACTGAATATTGTTAGATGTCTTTGAAGGGTGTAGCTAAGTTCGTAGATGAAACAGGTTCGTAGAACATGATGTTTATAATTTATGGAACCTTTAATTATCATGGATCTTGTTGTTGTTTATGCATTTCCTTACCATAATATGTCCGTCAATGTTGATTTTTATGGGATTACTGGACAGCTATCCTCAAATATGTTTAATAGATTTATAAGTTAAAATCGATCTGTTTGTGGAGAATATTACATCAAGATGTACTGTAGGCCTAATCATCATCGGAGTACATCAAATTAAATTGACAAAGTAATATTTAAAACTGTATTAATAAATCTACAGATAAAAAACAAGAACTATACAAAGTAAGATCAATCAATGGTATCAACTATCAACAACTGTGTAACCGAAGATTGAAATTTCAAAGTAAACAACAGCTTTGTGGAAATGACAGTAGAGGGGATACATTCTTTAATTGTTTACACATATATAATAATATATGGATATCATATATGCAATGATTGTTTTGAGTGACGCCATTGAACTGATTGCAGTTAAGTGAGAAATCAATTTTCTTACCACTTGAATTCCCGAATTTGTTTCGATTCTACATTTCTCTTTGTTTTTATTTTTGAATGAATATGCACTAGAATGTATCACATTTTCAAATATAAAGTCATAAAAATGTGCAATAAGCATGTATTACAGATATGTTTAAACAAGAATGTCCCCTTGTAGTTTGTTTCCATATACCTCTCTTTAACTCAAGAAATGGATATGTATTTTCAGAAACAAGATGTCGGTGTACACATGTATAACATGCCGAGTGGCATTCGCCGATGCAGAGCTACAGAGAGCTCACTACAAAACAGACTGGCATCGATACAACTTGAAACGCAAAGTCGCAGAAATGCCGCCTGTAACAGCCGAGAACTTCCAACAGCGTGTACTAGCACAGAGAGTTCAGGTATCCGCTAACAACAAAATCAATGTATGTTTCATTGCCAACATGGTAAATAGCAAGCAATTCATTTCATCGGGACATCCAATTCTAGTTTTGTGTATCTCATTGCCTAGGTATTTTCTGTTAGGTCAGGAAAAAATTGAAAATAGTTTTAAAAATTAAAAATGACATAAAAAGTAGACTTATTAACGTTTTTATATATTGGTTAAGAACAAAATTTCCTTTCACTTTGAGATGAGAAACCTAGAATTTCATTTATAAATACTCTAATATTACAGTTTAGGTTTATTTTCTTTGGATTATGCTGTGTTTTTATAACAGAAATAAATAAAGTAGTTACATATTAAAAACTCCACATAATAAGTGAAGACGCTAGTTACTTTTCGTCAGCAATATTTATATATTGGGGAATTCTCTGAAACTCTCTTACCTTGTGTTGTTGATGCTGTAATGAACTTATAACAATTCTTGAAACAATTTTTCAACAGATTGCTGATCAAGAAAAAGATACAGCTCGCAACTGCTTAACATGTGGAAAACACTTCAGCACTCAGAATGCTTTCGACAACCATATTAAGTCCAAGAAGCACAAAGAAGTGGAAGCCAAACTTGAGAAGCAGCTGGAAGCAAACATAAAACGCCTCAATGATAAAAATGCAGAGAAAGGGCTGAACAGGACGGACCTTCGGGACAAGGACTCTGTGAACGAGGCACTGAAAGAGAGGCTGCAGGGTCAAAGGTCACAGGGAGACGAAGAAATGGCTTCTGATGATGGTGAGTATGAACTTTTTCTTTCAATAGATATTAGTAGAAAACTCATAATGTTTGATTAAATCTGATTTATATCTAAAGATGCAGACTCAAGGTGAATGTAGCAGGATCTCTATGTTAAGTTTTGATTTGTTAAAGTTGAATGTTGAGGCAAACAATGCACCACTATTTGTGTTTGTAGATGCAGAGTCTGATGATGGCTCATGGGAGGAGAACATGCTGGGTATCGAGGAGTGTCTCTTCTGTTCTTACGTCAACTCCTCCCTGGAAGAAAACGTGTCTCACATGACGAGTAAACACAGCTTCTTCATACCCGACCTGGAGTTTGTGATGGACATGGAGGGCCTTATAACCTACCTGGGTAGGAAACATTCTTGTTATCAACATACATCACAGTCAAATATTCTACCCTAATTCTTATAATCTACCTACATATGATACATTCTATTCACTAACCTACGTCCAGGTCAACCCGAAACTTTATAATCTTCCTGGGTACAAAGCGTTCTTGTGACGATTGACCATCAAGGGACTATTGCGATAACGATAGTATATTGTGACATACTATTGTGATAACGATAGTATATTGTGACATACTATTGTGATAGGTCATTAATAAATGAAATATATCAAACTCTAAAATAAGCAGTGTTTTATTGTCTTTACTTTGAAGTTAGTTCTATATAAGCTGTTAAATAGTATGTTACAAAAGTTGTTTACACATTTAATTTCAAGTGAAAACTCTAACAAAACATGCATTCGTCACTAATCTGTAAATAATACCAGCGTAAACATGAGTGTAACATGAAAACGACACAAAGCTAAAGTGACATCCTTTCCAAGTCCGACAATTTCACTAATATTCAAACGGTTTAAAATAGATTTTCCCAAATTGTAGCCATATTGAATGTTTATTGGATGATAGATATAGGTCACCATATTGAGTGTTCATTGGATGATAGATATAGGTCAACAGCTTCTGTAGATTCTGTGATAGTATGAAGAATTGTGATTGGCTGATTACTCTGTTCTTTATCACCTGAGGTTTCAGTATGTATAGAAAAAAACTTCAGTAAGTATATCAAAATCTTCCAGATTGAAATGGATTAGTTTGGATACACTAAAACTTAAAACACAAGTATGTGTGTATCATATCATATCATAAACAATGCATGGTGAATATATTTTAGGAAGAAAATAAAACTTGGATAAAAGTGCTTTATGTGACCATACTTGATGTTTCGGGTTATGTTTTCTTATGTATTCCACTTCTAAATGCTCTTCAAAGACTTGATAGTTTATGAAACTGATTTTGTACTTCATCTGTTGGGCAGGTGAGAAAGTGGGGGTGGGCCACGTGTGTCTGTGGTGTAACGAGAAGGGGAAACAGTTCCACTCGACCCAAGCGGTGCAGAAACACATGGTGGACAAGGGTCACTGTAAGATGTTACACGAGGGTGATGTGGTGTTCGAGTACACAGACTTCTACGATTACAGGTAAATTTATATACATGTAGAGGGCTCCTTGATATATCAATCTGGACTAGAAGTTGACAACAGTCCCAAAGCTAGTAAAAATTACTAACAAAAACAGCTTACCCTGTTGGTTGGTAAAAACATGTTTCAATGTGGAATAGACACAGCATGAGGATAGCTTACTTTCTTTACCAACAACAAAAGCTTTCAGTTTGAGGGGGAACTTTTTACTTTTTAAAGTCCGTCCGTAAACTTTTCGCTTTTTCGACTTCTTCTCCAGAACCAATGACTCCAGAGAGCTGAAATTTAATGTACAGAATCCTTGGCTGAAGGGGATACTAAATTGTAAATTTGGTGACCCTGTGACCCCAAATGTGGGTCACAGGGGTCATAACCTTAAAAGCTATTTTCATCTTCTTCTCCAGAACCAATGACTCCAGAGAGCTGAAATTTTATGTACAGACTCCTTGGCTGAAAGGGATTCTAAATTGTAGATTTGGTGACCCTGTGACCCCAAGTGTGGCTCACAGGGGTCATTACCTAAAAAAAACTATTTTCATCATCTTCTCCAGTCCCAATGAACGTAGAGAGCTGAAATTTTATGTACATACTCCTTGACTGAAGGGGATTCTAAATTGTAAATTTGGTGACAGTGAGGCTCCAAATATTGGGTCACAGAGGCAATGACCTAAAATGCTATTTTCATCTTCATCTCCAGTCCCAATGGCTCAAGCGAGCTGAAATTTTATGTACAGACTCCTTGGCTGTAAGGGATTCTAAATTGTAAATTTGGTGAGTCTGTGACCCCAAATATGGGTCACAGAGATCATAACCTAAAAGCCTATTTCAGTTTACAGCATCTTTCTGAGATTATATGTGCACTTCAATCAGTAATTAGGTAAGGGAGGTAATTTTAAAGAAAACAGCTGAGTTAAAGGCATTTCATCTTTCTGATGTGAGAGTTCTAACATGTGCTTTGAGAATATAATATGTCTGATGAAAAAGAGATATTTAGAATTAAAAACTTAGAATTGGAGGTCTAACAAAAATTATAAGTCATATTTTATCTTTGTCTCACATTTCACATATGAGTAATTATTTGTATTTTGCAAGTGAATTTGCTGATAAAGGTACACAAGTCTAAAAGTATTCTAAAGACTTAATACAGAATCTTTTATTAAATCTAATATTATGTTCTTTGTAATTTAAGAGTAAATAATGGATTTTTTTAATATCTCATGATATTGTGTAATTATTTGGAGAATTAATTAATTAATTATTGAGAATTTCCAGTACGAGTCAATTTGGTATACCTTATTTATATCATATTTTATACTTTATAACTGATTTAGTTTTCTATTAACTTTGCAGTTAATTTTATTCAATAGGAACAAGAAATGAGATAGATGTCTACATCATGGACATGTTTAATGTGAATCTATTTGAAATGAGAACTATTGAATACCCTTTGAAGGAATAACTTGAAGAGGAATTAAATTTTTTCATTTTACATGAGATATGTGAACTGAATATGACTAGTGATGACTGGTGATAACATAGGACTATAAAAGAAGTAGCTATATGAGATTGTGACATCACACCTATTTTCATCATCTTCTCCAGTACAGAAAAATAATTAATTGTAGGAAAAACTGCATCTAACATATAAATTTTACTGGCTGTGAGTCCAGTGTCTGCATGTTATGTAATTGCATTGTGTTGACCTCTTCCTGGCAGAAGAATGAAAACTGATAGTTACACAGAGGTTTCAGGTTACTTCAAACTACTGTGCAGCACTGTGTTATCATAGACTGTGCGTGAGACTGCTTTAGTCTTCCACTGACTCTAAAAAAGAATTTATTCATAGAATATCACCATTTTATCAAATACTGAAAAGGATCGAGCATATAAGAAATGGTGAAAAAGAATTTACTAAAAAAAAATCACCAATTTATTAAGTATTGAAATGGAGCCTATGAGAAATGGGATTTTCAAAAACTGAGGCTCCTATTCATTATGTAATAAATGTTGGTATTGCCATAATGCAATTAAGAATTAAAACAATATAATGCAAAGGTGTATGATATTCATAACGAATGTTGATTTATGTGTAACCAATTTTGATAATAATTAACAGGGGTCATGACCTAAAAAGGTTTTTTTCATTTTCTTCTACAGCCCCAGGCCATTATTGCAATAGCTTACAGTGGTGAATTGTATGCAAAGAATTGTACCCGGTATATTCATTATTATATAATGTGTGTACGATCTTAAAAAATAGTATGATCTCTCCACCACATTATTATATGTTTGATACCAGCAATTTATTTCCAAGCTTTGTGTTGCTCTTTCAACACATATATATAGCAGATTGGCAAAGTTATGGTAACAAAATATTTTTAAACTGCTTTAATCGTTTCACTACCTAGATTCTTATTACTACATTCCATTATCTGACCATTGCTATAAAGTCCACTCCATAACATACCCCACTTATTATCTCCTGATGAGCTACAGAGGCCATGGCTCTATTTTTTTAATCTCATTTAAATCAGGTCGAACGTTACGCTCATATGTTGTTGGGTTTCTGAATTGAGTACTACTCTGCTTAGAGGTCATGTAATGTGACCTTTCACTCCAGCCAATTAGTGAAGAGGCTAGAAAGCCATCAGACTTCAGTTGACATATGAAACACCACATTCAATGGCATATCTAAGAAGGCCTGTAATTGGCGGACTAAACCGAAGATGAAAGGTCACACTAAAGGTCTCCTGTCTGAGGGGCAGTCTTTGAGGAAGAGTATTACGTTAGATATGATTTAAATGAGTTTTGACTTTAGTTGTATTTCAAGTTTGATACTATTCATTGTTCAATCATATCAATGACCAACAGGAGCAGCTACCCGGAGGAGGAAGTGGCGTCGGCTGGCGCCGTGGGCGGTGCTGGCGGTGATGATGTGGAAATGGATGAAGAGGAAGTGGAGACGGAAGCCATTATAAATGATGGATTTGAGTTAGTCTTGCCTTCAGGTAATACCAATGGTTGTATTATAACATACAAACTAGTAGCCTGTAATAACAGCTTTGAATTCAATCAATGGACACAGAAAACGTGATCACTTTAAACAAGACCAATCAGTGCAATGTAGTATTTGTTGGGATACATTGCTTAGAGCTTTTCACTGGTTTGTTCAGCAAGGGAGTTAACTCATGATGGCTTATTGAAGATATTAATAGCCATAGCTCCATGGTGTAGTTGCAAGCAATGGAAGCAAAACTGAAACACCTTCTATCATCATTTATTGATTTGGCAACACGCAACAATATTTAAATTAATTTAAATATTATTTCGATGTAGTCGAGGGTATATTGCACTCTCTGTGTCCATCTGTGCATGTGTCCATTTAAAATCTTCTCCAGAGCATGACTAGTAAACTATTTGACTTTGAATTGCAAATTTGGTTTGGATTTTACCTCCGTGCCTTTTGGGTTTTTTTATCTCTTAGATAATAATGATTTTTAAATTTTTTACCAAACGACCAAATTTTAGGACTTTATCTCATTTCTCAAACATGTATGACTTGGAAACTTAAAATTTGTGTGGGGAATTTACCAAGGGGTGCCTTTTAGGGGCTATAACTCCAGAATGGTCATTGAAAATTATTGTTATTCATTGGCTTGACGGACTATATATGCTTTCAAATTAATTGGGTATGTGAACATTTCCATTGTTTTCCATTGCGCACAACACACTAACTGACATTGAAAATTATCCCTTCACATACATGTGAAGAAGTCTGTTAAGATTCAAATAAACTCTATTAGGTATGCAGTCAGGAACTATGAATGAAGTAGGACTTACCATAGTGGTTGAGCCTTTATTCCATGAAGCATGAAGTGGATGTTATGTTTGCAGTTGCAACAATTGATTTTAGGAGAGGGTTTCATTAAGTTGGATAACATGTACCCAATCCTTTCTCTTGAATAAATATGTTTAAATCAATTGATAACTGTTCTCTTGCCGTATTGAAGGTTGATATCATGAACTATTGTAGTGAATGTTCATATTTCCAGGTGCAACAATTGGTCATCGTTCTCTTGCCAAATACTACCGACAGAACCTGCCCCCTGTGCGTAAGGAGACGAGGTCTATCGTACCCCGCATGTTGGCTCAATACAAGGCCCTAGGTTGGACGGGAGCTACAGGTTTGTAGAAGTGCTGTTTTGGGGTGTAATTTGTCCATTTTCTATCAAATTTTAACCCCGCAGGAGACCAAAGTGGTTTATGTTGTGGTGCACTCTGTCCCAAAAAGGCTAGTGTGTTCTGAAATCATTCTCACCGATACCAGTTCTGTTTGACAATTTATGTTATTGCGAATAATAACTTAGCTTTCTGTGTAGGGAGGATTTTTTTTTTCAAAACACTGACCAAGTTTATTAAGGCTGGCCATGTTGTATTGTTCCCAATATGCCTATTTTGTCTTTCTAGATTTACGCATTAGTCATTATAATACTGTTTGGATTTGGAGAAAAATGTGAATTTGTTTTTAATATTTGATGTATCACTTCCCAGGTGAAGTTGCCCAGAAGAGGGTGAAGGATCTTGGCTTCATGCAGAGACTGAAGCAGAGACACTACTTCAAAGTTGGATACAAGGCCAACAATCTTCAACACCACTTCCGCATACAGAACCCTATCTAAACCAGAGTTACCTCCCTTTGCAGCTTGGGTCAACTCTTGTGCAGGAAGGAAGAAATTGAAATGATTATGGATTCTGCTTTTATTCAGAAGTTGACAGTGAATTAAAAGTGCTTTGTTTGATTGAAACATACAGACTTGATGACTGCAGACACCGATGGTGCAATGCTGTTAGAAGGCATCCCTTAGCCTGATTTCCTGATTGTTTAATGGTTGAACATATAAATAATCATGGTGATAGAATTCAAATAAGACAAATATACACTCTCATTTTATATAACTAAAGAATTATTGTTTCATTAAACAGTGATAAAAAGGAGCTGCATATAAATATGAATATCTATACAATTTATGAATATGTTTTATTTCACTGAGAATCGGAGGAGAAAGATGTTTTTGCACATTAAAGGATGCACTGATGCATCTTGTGCAGTAAAACTGAAAGAAAAATCATGAAATGAAGTATGAACAAGGTTTTGTTGAAAATAATTTAGATGAAGACTTTGTTTACTTAATGTATTTGTTCTCATAAAACTTAATGTGATAGAATTGACCTTATTTGTTGTGTGTTGTTAGACAATTTATAATGTAGCCTATATTGTCTTCATTTTACTGCATTGATACGCTTGTTATCAACCAAACAATCTAGAACATATTTGACTCATAAAAACAGTTTTCTTCCCCTTTCCCTTATTCACCATAATGCCTAACTCACACTACGTACGATCGACTACAATCGCTGTACGATTGCGTCGTTAAGTCATCGTGTTGTTACTGTGATGTTATTGTGTTGTCATCGTATAGTGATTGAGCTGATCTTGCTCCTTGCCCAACACGATTCGTCCAAATTAGAAACATGTTCCTAATTTCAGAAAATCGTGTTGTAGGCATGTGGATCATGTTGTGATTGTGTTTTGAATGTGTAGTGACTGTGTTGTGATTGTGTTGATTGTGCTTCAGCCTCTGGACACGATGACATCACAATCACAACACTATCGATAAATTGTCCGTCTTGCGATCGTACTGTTGCCGTACTCTAGTAAGATTAACCCATAAAGTGCTAAACTTGAGGACCACGCTTGCAGCTCGAACAGTACACGAAGTCAACAAGTTCACTATACGATCGGGATACAATCGTTTAGCTCGTTAAATACGAAACCACTCCCTTGTTTCATAAATGAGGTATTAAATGGGACGTCATTTACAATTCTCTATGTATATTAGACTTGTGTTACACAGTTGCACGTATGACGTCACAATAGTTTGTGGGCATGACGTCACACTGCTAGTACTGTCGTCACAATTGTGTCGGCTCAAAGTTTCAACATCATGCCGGCTATTTCGCTTCATTATAGTAGGCGAGTAATAAACAGGATACCAACCTTCCTTCTATTTAATACCATTATCATTAAAGCTTTCGCATTAAAGACCATTTACTCGTTTAATGAAAATATTGTTAAATATAAAGTCGTTTAGTTAGTTATATATTAATGCAGAAAAAAAGTATATTACCGTTCATATAATGAAAATTGATGAAAGATTAAGAATGTTTCGAATGTGACATTCGATAGTTGAAGACTCGTTCTTGCCTAGTCATCTGACGCCTGCAGTATGGTTCCATCAGCCATGTTCGCAATGAGAAGGCATCGTCACCGATGATGAAATACGGCACTTCTTCCTGGCTCCCGGGAAGTTTATCTGGCTCGGGGAGACCCAGGTCTTCATCCTCCAACAATTGTCTGAGTTCAGAATGCTAGAAGAGCTGGCCATCCGAGCAGGCACTATTGGCTCCGACTTCTACGTATATAAACTTGTACTCATGGTCTACCAAAGCAAATAGTACTTTTGAGAAATAGTGCTTGTAGTTGTAAAATAGCGATTCTGACCTCCTCGGGCACTTGATCTGCACGTGTTTTCCATCCAGAGCTCCACATGCGTGCGGCATATTCCACCTGTCCAGAAAGCCGTCAGCTAAAACTTTCCACTGTTCTGGACTTACGCATGGCGGCATGAATTCTGATGAATATTCTTCTATAATCGCCTCGTAGACTTCGGGTATGAAGCGTCCCATGGTGTTGCTGGCGACTCTGAAGGAGTACTGCAGGTCCAAGTAGCTGTTCCCCGTAGCAAGATAACGTAGCGTTACCGCAATCTTCAAGCCTGGGTCGAGTGCCTTCCTGAAAGAAGTGTCTCTCTTCGTGATTCTAGGACCAACTCGAGTGACTAACTCCTGGAAGATAGCATTGGCTACCCTCATGAAGGTCTTGTAGCTGACCCGATCCTCGTTATTCAACTCCTCGAGCAGAATCTCGTACTGCCCATACAAGGGTCTCTGCAGCAGCCAGCCTCGTGTCCAAACGGTTCTCGCCCTTCTCTTCTTTGGCAGTCCCTCCAGCTACAACACTCTTTTCCTCTTGCTTGTTTCCTCATTCAACTCTATAATATCTAATTCCACATCAATTAGCTTCAGTTGAAGTTCCAATCTTCTTCTAGTTGTCATCTTCAAAACCTGATGCGCAACTAAACCAGTGCGCCTTGCATTCAATGAAACAGTTTTGGAAAGAAGAAGTTTGATTGGTAAAAATCCTTTTAAAAATCGTGCATTATTGGTAAACCAATCGTGATGGCATCGCGTGAGTGTCGTGTTATGTTATTGATTGTGTTCTGATCTTGTTAAAATCGTGTTTCTTTCGTACATTGATTGTACACACCTCGTGCATATATGCACATTAACCGTATTGATATAGTAGATCTTAAAAACGTGAGTACGATACCAGTACGATCGAATCGCAATGTTATCGTACTATACTCGTACATAGTGTGAGTTGGGTATAAGAGTTGTACCTAGAAGGTGAGATGAAGTGATTTTGGGTTTCATGTCGCTTTCATAAGTATTTCACATATATCACAGTTGTTGGTACTATTGCAAGGTGAAAGCCTGCAACACTACTTTGGCGACTACAGTGAAACCTGCGAGTATCGCTTGAACTAGCGAACTATCAGTAGTACTGCACTGAAATTCATTGGAAGCCAAGGTGTCTGTACACAAGATTTCAGCTCATTGAACCAATGGTTCTTGAGAAGAAGTTAGAAAGAGGAAAGGTTATAGTGAAACTCACTAGTTAGGAACTTGGTACAGTGAGAGACGAGTATTTTTGATTTTTGTGACGGAAATGTTTTAGTATGAACCAGGGACTTAGTGATTTTAGCATTGAGATTTATTATTATAAACTTGTTGTAATGGACATTTTTAGCTCATCAGACCTGAAAGGCCAGATGGGTTTATGGCATTGGCTGTTGTCCGTCCGTCGTCCGTTAACTTTTCACTCTTTCAAATTCTCCTCCAGAACTGCTACTCCCTCAATACTATAATTTGGTGGTTGGGTACCCGGAGCCTAGGAGGTCAAAGTTTGTTCATCATGAAATCCAACGCCCACAAATATGGCCACCAGATATGTTAAAAGTGAAACATTTAAACGATTTCCCCGAAATCGCTTGATATAGGAATCTGAATTTTTGTCATTAACATGTTTGTGGGATTGAGATACAAATTTGTAAATTTGGTTGAGACAAATTAAGATATATTTTGCAAGGGGTTCACACTAAAAGCTTCAAAAGACTACCCTCATGAACCTGGGCAGTGTTTTCTTAAAAAGAGTGAGATTTTGATTAGTACATTTCATTGCTAAAAGGGACACCGCGTCAAGGATAAAAATCAGATTATGTGTATCTACCTATGCTAATTAACATGTCTTCCAACAAGTCACAGGCACCCAATTTCAGACAATTGACGTAATTGGTAATAAACACTTCTGCATGTAGACAATAAAGCGAAGCTTAACTCGTTAGCAGACACTCTAATCAGCTTAGTTAGATAAAGTTGAGACTCATTTTTATCCTCGACGCAGTGTCCCTTTAAACTTTAATACTTTGGTTGTGGCAGGGGTTCATATAAAGGTAACTACTTTTGGGGATATCATCTCTGTTTAGTGAATATCAAGAGTGAATATCAATTTCAAATCTTTTGGATAAAAAGTAAGAAAGTCATAAATGATAAAACATTTTACATAAAAAATCACTTATACTCTAAGCCTTGTTTAAATGCACTGCCTTTAATTTGAGACGAATGTCTTTATTTTATGTAAGGTATAGGTGTAAAAGGTGTGTTCAAGAGCTTTCTTACACAGTCATCGTTATGTCTGTAGCATAATAAATATTCAAACTTAGGTTTAATTATTTTCCTTCACTGACTATTAAACAAGTCCAGTCCTTCAAATCTCAAAGCCAGAAAGTGTATTCATTGTGGAGAGGGGCCCAGGAAGGGGAAGGGATGAGGTGTCACTAGTCCACAGCAAAAGAGTAATTGTAATGTTATGCAATATATACAGGCCATACAGAATGTATCACGATACATTGTTTAAAGTATAATTTCATGCATATTTTGTGAAATTTTCAAGATGGTGGAAATTTTGTGTTATGAGATGATCAAAAATCGAAGATTAAAACAGTTTTTTTCTTTCTAAAAGCAGTTATTTATAAATCAGATTGCTTCATGCTTACTGTAGTTACTGTTACTGCACAACACTAGCTGGTTTTATGGTGTTCACTTACTTTTTCTTTTCATTTTTAGCTCATCAGGCCTGAAAGGCCCGATGGGCTTATGGCATGGCATGTCGTCCGGCGTCCGTCCATCCGTCCGTAAACTTTTCGCTTTTTCGACTTCTTCTCCAGAACCAATAACTCCACAGAGCTGAAATTTTATGTGCAGACTCCTTGGCTAATGGGGATTCTAAATTGTAGATTTTGTGACCCCATGACCCCAAATTGGGTCAGAGGGGTCACAACCTTAAAAATCTATTTTCATCTTCTTCTCCAGAACCACTTGGTCTAGGGAGCTGAAAAGTTGTGTGCAGACTCCTTGGCTAATGGGGATTCTAAATTGTAGATTTCGTGACCCCATGACCCAAAATGGGGTCACAGGGGTCACATCCTTAAAAACCTATTTTCATCTTCTTCTCCAGTTCCAAAAGGTCTAGAGAGCTGAAATGTTATGTGCAGACCCCTTGGCCAATGTGGATTCTAAATTGTAGATTTCGTGACCCCATGACCCCAAATGGGGTCACAGGGGTCACATCCTCAAAAACCTATTTTCATCTTCTTCTCCAGTTCCAAAAGGTCTAGAGAGCTGAAAAGTTGTGTGCAGACTTCTTGGCTAATGGGGATTCTAAATTGTAGACTTCGTGACCCCATGACCCCAAATGGGGTCACAGGGGTCACATCCTTAAAAACTTTTTGTCATCTTCTTCTCCAGTTCCAAAAGGTCTAGATAGCTGAAAAGTTGTGTGCAGACTCCTTGGCTAATGGGGATTCTAAATTGTAGATTTCGTGACCCCGTGACCCCAAATGGGGTCACAGGGGTCACATCCTTAAAAACCTATTTTCATCAGGCCTGAAAAGCCTGATGGGCTTGTGCCATGGTATGGCGTCCGTCCGTTAACTTTTCGCTTTTTCGACTTCTTCTCCAGAACCAATATTTCTAGAGTTTATGTGTTGACTCCTTGGCCAAAGGGGATTCTAAATTGTAAAATTGGTGACAAATCAGGGCCTTACAGGCCATTACCTAAAAACCTATTTGCATCTCTTCTCCAGTACAAATAAACCTAGAAGGCTGTAATATTTGTGGAGACTCTTTAGCCAATGGCGATTCTAAATCGAAGATTTGGTGACCTCTGGGGCCAAAATAAAGGCCTCACAGACGATGACCTAAAAACCTATTTTCATCTCCAGAACAAAAAGACCTAGAAGGCTGTTATATTGCACAATATTACAGCCTCCGGGGTCTTTTTGGAGAAGACCTAGGAGGTCTCAAGGGCCATGACTTAAAAATCTATTTCAGTCTTCATCGTTTAACAATAAAAACCTCCTTGGCCAATGGGGATCTAAATTGTAAATTTGCTGACCTTGTGACCCCAAATAGGGTCACAGGGGCACAACCCTAAACACCTATTTTAATCTTCTTGTTCAGTACCTAAAGGTCTAGAAAGCTGAAATGTTGTGTACTCCTTGGCCATTTGGGATTCTCAAATGTAGATTTCGTGATCCTCCGACCCCTAATATAGGTCACAGAGGCCATGACCTGAAAAACTATTATCATCATTAGATTTTATGTACTCTTCAAAGGGAGCTAATTTAAAGGAAACAACAGTGCTGAATTAAATCTTTAAGTGGTGTCTTTATTTGTAGGGGATTTTAGCCCTGGTCTCAAAGATATGTGAGAGGGTTAAGGACCTTAAGACTTAAGTGCTTCCTATTTGATGTACCTCTCACCTAGAAGTTGACATTTTGAATTAGTTAATGTATATAAAGCCTGATGAGCTCCAGAGCCAGTGGCTCTGTTTTTAATTTCAATGCATACCCTATCTCCAAACATATTATAATTACTCGTTTCCAATGAAAATCGAGTAACAACCTTTTGACTCCAACATCATACTTCATGCCCACGTAGTTCCGGTTTCTGCACATGCACATATTTTTCGATTTTAATTGGAAATTAGTAATTATGGTATTTTTAACCAATCGGGATTAATATGAAAGTTTAGTGAAATTATATGTACTGTAACCAGCACATATGATATGTTGGAACGCATTAAAATCAAATTAATGTTTATGAAACACAATGGATGCACTATATGGTGTTCAGACGACAAATACAACTGGATACAACGAGTCCAACGTTCCCTCAACATCGATATCGAAGCATTCGATTCAGAAAGGACAACATGATGTTGACCATTGATTATTTTATTGAACATTTACAACCGTTGGCGTCATAAAACGGTCAAAATTTGACGCAGTCTGTTCTTCAGTTTGCCCCTTTCATCTTTCATATATCAAGGAGACTTCAATGATTTACTTTAGTGTGAGCTTAAGAATACAATGAGCACATACATCTTATCAGAGGTAACGAACCAATGAACTACAGAATGATTGTGGTCTTACTTTACTGATGGTGCCCATTATCAGTCAGCAGCACTTAACTCAGGCAATTTTGCACTCTTTCTTAATATGACAACTGAATTTGATCCCCGGAATCAGGAGATGACCGCCAAAATCAACGATTATAGTACTGGCCTCGGGCGCTGAAATCTGAAATCTGTAGTGTTTTTAACTTGATAAAGTCGTCTTTAATTATGGGAAATACAGAGGGGAAATGAATGTGATCAGATTCAGATTCACCAGTGGTAGTAGTCGGGGAAGAACTGCATGACTGCAAGACTGAGTCTACGAGTGGTGCCATTTATCGGCCAGTACACTGTTCCGTTCCTCGCCGTCAGAGGAAAGTTGTCGCAGTTCTCGTTGTACCACCAGGCAACCCCCTTGTCCTTTGCGCATGTGCCGCAGTCTCTATCCCAAGTGCAGAAAGGCGTTTGTTTATTGGTCCCGAGATTCAAGCCATCTTCAGCCCCATTTTTGGTCCAGATTCCAGTGTAGTCGATGGCGTAATCATCTTCCTCAGACGCCATCATGAAGTTCCAGTAGTACACCTCGACCGTGGTGGGGTTGATGTCCTGCGTGGTCGAGAGATGGGACACACGGTTATTATGTGGTGATGCAGTATGGTTCATCAATTCGAAAAACGGACAACTGCGCAGTTCACGTATCGAAAAAGTTTCAGTTGGCCTGTCTTTTCGTGATTTAATTTAGTTTATCAAAATTATACTTTAAGGATGAATATGATTATTTGTCCAATCCAAAGAAAAACTTTTTCAAATATACCATCCCTTGTTACCCCAAAAGCGTCTAGAAAAGCTCGTAGTTCCAGGGTTGAGCTAAAAATCACTTGGATGGAGGTTAACGCTAAGTAAACGTCACATGTTTTGTCAAGTAAATTACCGAGATACAAGATTGACACAATAGGTTTAGTCCCCTCAGTAAGAATTCCGAATCGCTAAAATGCTGAGGAGTGAAGATTTGATATTTCAGAATGAGGATCTACCGACTATTACTGCCTGCTTACCTGCGGGTTGAGACAGTACTTGAGGTTGTGGGGCCCCTGCCTGCTTACCTGCGGGTTGAAACAGTACTTGAGGTTGTGGGGCACCTACCTGCTTACCTGCGGGTTGAAACAGTACTTGAGGTTGTGAGGCCCCTGCCTGCTTACCTGCGGGTTGAGACAGTACTTGAGGTTGTAGGGCCCCTGCCTGCTTACCTGCGAGTTAAGACAGTACTTGAGGTTGTAGGGCCCCTGCCTGCTTAATTACCCGCGGGTTGATACAGTACTTGAGGTTGTAGGGCCCCTGCCTGCTTACCTGCGGGTTGAGACATTACTTGAGGTTGTAGGGCCCCTGCCTGCTTAATTACCCGCGGGTTGATACAGTACTTGAGGTTGTGGGGCCCCTGCCTGCTTACCTGCGGGTTAAGACAGTACTTGAGGTTGTAGGGCCCCTGCCTGCTTACCTGCGGGTTGAGACAGTACTTGAGGTTGTAGGGCCCCTGCCTGCTTAATTACCCGCGGGTTGATACATTACTTGAGGTTGTGGGGCCCCTGCCTGCTTACCTGCGGGTTAAGACAGTACTTGAGGTTGTAGGGCCCCTGCCTGCTTAATTACCCGCGGGTTGATACAGTACTTGAGGTTGTAGGGCCCCTGCCTGCTTACCTGCGGGTTGAGACAGTACTTGAGGTTGTAGGGCCCCTGCCTACTTACCTGCGGGTTGAGACAGTACTTGAGGTTGTAGGGCCCCTGCCTGCTTACCTGCGGGTTGAGACAGTACGTGAGGTTGTGGGGCCCCTGCCTGCGGGTTGAGACAGTACTTGAGGCTGTGGGGCCCCTGCCTGCTTACCTGCGGGTTGAGACAGTACTTGAGGTTGTAGGGCCCCTGCCTGCTTACCTGCGGGTTGAGACAGTACTTGAGGTTGTAGGGCCCCTGCCTGCTTACATGCGGGTTGAGACAGTACTTGAGGTTGTAGGGCCCCTGCCTGCTTACATGCGGGTTGCGACCGTACTTGAGGTTGTGGGGCCCCTGCCTGCTTACCTGCGGGTTGAGACAGTACTTGAGGTTGTGGGGCCCCTGCCTGCTTACCTGCGGGTTAAGATAGTACTGAAGGTACAGATGAAGATTGTACGATCCCTGTCTGAGGATTTGCCAGAGCTTCTCCAGCCCTACACAGTAGTCGCACTTCCGGCTGCCGAACTGTTCCCGATAACCGGCCCAGGACATGTTTGGGTCCAGCACCTTCCCTTCACACTCGGCCGCGTCATCGAATGGGTGATTTCTGCGCAGGAAGTATGTGTAGCCCCAATCATTGCAGTAAGCATCGAATGCGAATGGGCAGTTGATCGGCTGAATTTTCGAGATTGTCTCCCCTTGGAGTCCAGACTTCTTGGCTTCTTTGCAATCTGAAAATTGAAAGTGTCATTGAATCTTAAGTAAAAGATATATATATATATATTTATATATATATCATGTTCGGAGTACTTTTTAAACGACCATACATTTTGTCGGATCGAACAAGGCATGAGGAAAGTAACGAAACTTGGGTGCAATATTGTAATCCAAATTATGAAATCTTAAACAACTTGGTAGAGCAACTAATTATTACTCGCCCACCGAAGAAGGAATATTACTGAATATTACTGAGATACAATGTACAACACTCGTTGTCGCGTTGTAAGATGACTATCCGAGATACGAGACCTACCTCTGACGAACCTCTGACAGTAGTAGCCGGCCCACCCCGGGGTACAGAGGCAGGGCTCGCTGTACACCCAGGTCCCTCCGTTCTGACACGGGTTGTGATCCTGTAGGTTGATAACAATGTCGCAGAAAAATAACTTATATGTGAAAAGTTGGTTACAATCAAGGTACAATCTCATTAAAATCCCCCGCCCCTGTGAACACCCCTAGCCTCCGTCCCAACCCCTTGTAAAAGAATTGCATGGAAATTTGACGAACCCCTTGGTAAAACCACTCTGCATCCCCCTTTCCAATTACCCACTTTCCCCCTTGATACATGCCTGGATCCATCTACATAAGATGTCATAATAGATTAAGAAAAAAACGGGAAAATGGTGTTTTTCCTCCCTCCCAAGATTCCCCGATCTGTCTCAAGTGTAAAACTTATCACAAACCTCGACCTTCTTCTCCTTGTAGCTGCAGCCCGAGCGGTTCACCAGGCCGGAACACCCAGGACTCCGGGAGTCCAGCAACTCACAGTGTGTGTCGTCCTTCGTCACTTCACAGACATTCACTGCCAGACAACCTGCCTTGTTGGCACATTTGGCCAGGCAGTCCATGGACGACCTCGATTTGGACTTCGATATGACATCACTTCCTCCCGCCATGTTCTTTTTGCAATCCGGGAAACTGACAAAATCTTTCATGGACACGTTGTATGAGGTCACCATGCAAATGCACGTGAAGAGGAGAACATGTGTCCGTAGAATGATCAAGAGGTTGGACATTCTGAAATAATATATGCAATATGTTATTGGACAGTTCGACCTAAAGGTTATGCCTATTATAGTTTATGGCTCGCCTTCACACCCTGTTCGTTAAAATACCATTACAAACTTTTTAATTTTAACAAGATGTGTTTGTTAAACACGGATGCCCCCGGATATACCAAGGTTATGGCAACGGTTAAAGTTCACAAGGTCAATATGATGACCTCAGTCATATGAAGATCTCATCACAAGGAATGCACATGCCAAGTATCAAAGCCCTAGCTCTGAGCATCTAAAGTTATGGCCAACATTAAAGTTTTCTGAAAATGTCAACTGCGGCAAAGTCAAGGTCACAAGGTCAAATATGATGACCTCATCTGAAAGTTCTCATCACAAGGTATGCACATACCAAGTATGAAAGGCCTAGCTCTGAGCAATCAAAAGTTACGGCCAAGGTTAAAGTTTTCTGAAAATGTCCACTGTGGCAAGGTCAAGGTCAAATATGATGACCTCATCTGAAAGTTCTCATCACAAGGTATGCACATGCCAAGTATTAAAGCCCTAGCTCTGGGCAATCCAAAGTTATGGTCAAGGTTAAAGTTTTCTGAAAATTTCCACTACGGCAAGGTCAAGGTCACAAGGTCAGATATGATGACCTCGTCAGAAAGGTCTCATCACAAGGTATTCACATCCCAAGTATTAAAGCCCTAGCTCTGAGTAATCCAAAGTTATGGTCAAGGTTAAAGTTTTCTGAATATGTCCACTGCGGCAAGGTCAAGGTCACAAGGTCAGATATGATGACCTCGTCAGAAAGGTCTCATCACAAGGTATGCACATGCCAAGTATTAAAGCCCTAGCTCTGAGTAATCCAAAGTTATGACAGACCGACAGGTGAAACACAATATATCCCCTGAATCTCCGATTCGGGGGCATAAAAAGCATGATTGTCAGTACCGCAAGAATGGCGACAACGTTCGTACATGACTAGTTCAATCTATTTTGTTTCCATAAAACTAGTCGGTGATATTGTCTCTTTAAATTAATGATAGAAACGACAACAACAACAACGTTGTCTTCGACAGTATAATAAGCGCACGTATTATAAATATATATCGACACATCTTTCTACTTGAGATTCGAGTACGGGAATAGGGATGTTGGTAGAGACATGAAATTTGTCATAGATCATATCAGCGATATTTCCATCACTATATATAATTCAAATTTTGTTGCATTTCCTTAAATGTTCTGTCCCAGCGTAGTGGCGCGCCACACCAGGCCTTTACGCTCTGCTCTGCTGAGATGGAGAAACATATGTTTTTTTTACCGCGTATCCGAATCTTTGACATTTCCTTCTGATTTCTGTCTTTGAACAGTTATGTGCATACAGACTGAGAATCTATGGTCATTTCGACAGTTACGCAAACAGACCTTATGCTCAATTTGAAACAACGTCGTTGATTGCAAAACTAACAGGATTCTCTTTTTCAAGTAATTCAGCAATTTCAAAAAGTAATTCACTTGTGAAGGATGTTACGTGGGAAGAACTGAGTTGAGTAACCTCTGTTGGTAGAGATTGCATGTTTATTCACATCCTTACCTTTACACGTAATCATGAGAGTAAATACTATTTTCACATTTTGATAAAGAAGATTTAACGAAATATGTTATGGTACATGTAGAGTCTCACTGTAAATGTGTAGGTTGGTCAACAAATTATGGAAGTATACACAATACAAAATGATGACCGTTGTAATATCAAGCTCGAACGTATATGTTCTTTAGTGGTGTGCGTTCTTGTCCTTTCAAACAATATAAAAAATCATTTTAAAACAAAGCATTCATATACGTTTTTATTCGAACTTCAGTGAACACTCGTCTTAGGGTGATTCTTTCTGACTTTTCTTGGACTTTGAAAACGCTTTCTTCTGTGAGTGACAGTTTACAAGAAGAATGTCGAGAATGAGAAGAAATATATGGATATTAACTTCTTATATACTATGCCAAAAACGTAGGGGATATTTAATTTTTGGAACATATCACTAGCCTATGGAACTGAATACGAAGCAAGTCAATATAGATCCTTACAGAAGAAACATTTTCAGTTACATCTGTCACCAAAAAGCAAAAATGGCAACTGCAGGGTATGCACTTGATACTCGTGATGATCATGGGGGTTGAACCCAAGATTAGCACGACTTTGAATTTGACGGTTACAACTCCTGTGGAATGAAATTTGAAGGTGGAAACATCAGTTCAGTTGCTTTGGATACCAGGGACAAAAGGGTGATATGCGTCGACTAACCCAAAATGACAAATGACGTGCCCTTGGCATGCTACAGGTTGGCACAACACAGACGGTTGTGGCACGGACAATGGACGTTCTGTTAACGATAGACCACGCTCTGGTCGACCAAGAGCGACAACTCATGCCCAGGATAGATTTATCCGTACCATAGCCTTAAGAAATCGTGTCATAATCGCATATCAGATCAGAGCTCGACTTCAAACAGACACTGGTGTGAGAGTGAGTGCCCAGACGATCCGAAATCGCCTGCACAGGGGTCATCTACACGCCCGACGTCCTCGCGCGATTCCTTGTTTGAGAGATCATCACATCAGGGCAAGACGTCGTTGGTGTAGGGAACGTAAACATTGGGATAATCGACGTTGGAACAATATGATGTTTTCAGATGAATCGAGGTTTACTGTGGACTTTCTGGACAGGCGTAGGAGGGTGTGGCATCGACGAAACGAGCCCTTCCATGACGTCAACGTCATTCAACATGATCGATTTGGGGGTGGGTCTGTAATGGTGTGGGGAGGCATCACTCCCGCTGGAAGAACGGCCTTACATGTTGTTGCCGGACGTGTGACAGGCCAGTACTAGCGGGACAACATCTAAGCAGCCCATGTTGTGTCCTTCGCACGTCGTCATGGCCGCCGTTTCAACTTTCAGGATGACAATGCAAGATGTCACAGAGCAAGGATTGTTAATGAGTATCTCCAACAACAGAATGTCACCAAATTACCATGGTCAGCACTGAGTCAAGACCTCTCCCCCATCGAGCATGCCTGGGACATTCTTGGACAGCGGTTACGTCAACGTCAACAACGTCCTGCCAATGTCCAAAAACTTGCTGCTGCGTTGCAAGAGGAGTGGAATAATCTTGGCCAAAATGACTTGAGACGTCTCATAAGGAGTATACCACATCGTATCCATGCCTGTTTGGCCAACAGATGGTGGTTTACCCGTTACTGACTTTGCTTTCATGTTATGGTAATTCTGATGTTGCGCCCCGAGTATGGTTTTGTCCTCAGTATGGACATTGTGTGTGTGTCATTTACAGCACCAATGATGTGGAATAAAGCGATATGTGTTCCCTTAATTTGTTTTAGTTATTTGTTTCTTCTTTGGATTCATTATTTTCTTGCAATAACACTTATAAATCCAATATCCCCTACCTTTTTGGCACCGAGTATACATGATATGTGACGTTTCGTCTTGAAAACTACTTAAGAATCTGTGTCGAAACGTCACATGTCATGAATAAAGAACCTATTATCCATATATTTCTCTTCATTTTCAAAACCTTGTTTCAGCCATCTGCGATGGGCTGTTTGTCCTTTTGTTCACGTGGATAATGGTCACTGTCTGTGTAGCTATTGAAAGAATTTGGACAAAGGAGACGCAAATGATGCTGTCCCAATCAACTCCGTATCAACTTTACACAACATAAGAAACTTGAATTTCATTGTACTAATTGTTATTCAGATACTTAAAAACGCAATGTCACCTTTTTAAATATTGAATACAGTACAGCTTCGTACTTACTCGTACTCTAAATTTCTTTGGGTAAACGTTGCAATACTTCTCTAAGCAGTATGAGTTATACTCAAACATCCACTTGCACTATCAGAATTTTCCAAAAATAAACATCCTATCTTCACTTCTTACAAAGTATATAGAGCCAGTTGTGTTTATTGTCATTGTCTATTTAGATACGTCAGGTACGATACTTGTAACTTACATGCAAACGTTACGTACATCATCAGAATTTTCCATAAGTGAAAAAATAATTTTTTTCAATTCTCTCACGAAGTTATTTCCAATGTCTTTTAGGTTGAAAAACACTTTGGAACAAAGACGAAAAAAAAATGTCTCCCTAAAATGTTCATAATCAATGTTCTTCCATCATGAATATGTGCAACTTAATTTCCTATACTGTTTATCGAAATGATATTCTGAATGTGTTCTGGTACAACAGTTAACACTAGAAGGAAACCTACCTTCACGCGGTCACCTTCCTTCCTCTTCAGCAATATGGCTGGTAATTGATAAATAGTTAGGGTATGCTTTGAATATTAATAGAATTTTCGGTCCTGAAAAGATAATATTGACTTACCGTTCATTAGCGGTAATATGTAAGGATCTTTAGGCTTCGATAGTTATAAACTTTTGTTCTTGCAGTCAAATCAATAGATAGTGTGGTCTAAGAAATATTTATGTCTGCAGGTGCAGTGATGACAACAAAGACGTTGTAGCAATGGGGTTTCAGATTCTACTCTGGCTTGAGAAATATACACCCGAGTCGTGAGCTTAAGAAAACACTTCATGGTTTGCCCTGTGATGATTTCAAAGCATATTATCAAAACTATGTTTGAGTGTTAGGATGCGTTTACCAAAGCACAAATAAGCACATAGGTAAGCATGGTTAATCAATACGGCATGTACTGAAATGTCCTATTAATATAAGCCTCGTTTGTTTTATAGAGCGTTCCACGCACATATGGTATCCTTATTAAATGGTGACAATATTATGTGATCCTTTCACTACACAGTAAAACGGTTTCGGCTTCTTTTGTCCTACCTAGCTTTCTCCTATGTTAATAACTTGAGACGTTAGTCAACAGATTCAAGGATAGATCAAAGACAAAAAGGATAGTTATCCTTCTCATCAGTGGAGTCAATATCCCGAGAACGTTGTTTAAATGACAGAATGTATATAAACCGAAAATAGTTTGACAGACACACACTTGTTTTGTTTACCTTAAAGTCTCATTGAGTATTTTATTTTTAAAATATTGATAAATAGAGCCATGATGTGCATGATTTATTTTATCTTACGTTGAAACTATAAAAAAAACCTGTATTTGTCAAGTCAAGAACTTTTTTCAAAGTACCTTAAAGGGGCAGTAGCACGTTTTTCGCTGAAATAAGTTGATGAAATGTATTTGGAAAATAATGTCACCAAAGGTAAAACACCCTTCTCTCTTCGGAAAATCAAGTTTAAAATGAGTGTACGAGGTTCCGTAAAGCTATGGGAATCATTTTTGTCATTCAAAATAATAAAATGTGTTCACAATAAAATGGCCGCAATGCAATTTTTGCTTTATGCGCAACACTGTTACTGTCACTACAGATTATTGGCTTGTGTAATAAGATGTTTTACACTCTCAAGTAACTATCATTATAAATAGGAAATTTGAAAAAATAAAATTGGCAAAAAAACGTGCTACTGCCCCTTTAAATGATATTTAAATAAAGTTAAATAGAAGTACGTCATGTGTGTGCTCTCCTTAACATCATGCAATAATCCCCCTTCCTACTGCACCACCACGTTCATCCCAAGTTTTATTACGCAATACCCAGGACACAGTAAGGCAAGCTTTGATTGTCGAAGAATAGCTTAACTGAGAATGGTGTTCCTCGTGCCACTGAATCAAACGTTAATCCACTCAAGATTGTATAAGTTATATTTTGCTTATGTTTTGTACTACAGTCATAAAATTTGGTACATGGACAATTTGGAAGTCAGGACAATATCTATATGATTAGATTAACATTTTAAAAGAACACATAGGAAGTTGAAGGACAACGGATGTCGCCAATGCATGGCTTAAGCCTATCTGACCTTTCAGGCCTGATGAACTAAACTCTTTATTGGACAAAAAAGGTATCAATTTGAAATTACAAACAAAAATATATGTGATCGCCTTTGTCATATTTCAACCTAAGGATATCGGTTAACGCTTAAGCTTAATTTTTTAATATTGAAATATGATATCAGTGTCTTGGCAGGAATATTAACAGAATATATATATATATCCCTGATGATACCAGTGAAACTAGTTGGAGAAAAAAATGGCTCTAGCTGTGTTTTTTTTTACTTTTGAATATTTGTAACTGTATACTTTTCAAACTTTTATTATATATATTCATATATCTTCAAGTCCTGAAAATAGTGTACATATGACCATTTGACTTCCAATGAGATATCGCTTGATTGTTAGTAATGGTGAATATACTGTGCATATAAATGGGGCGTTTTATGCTCTCTGCTATGTTTTATTCTACGATGAAGTCTTCTATTTCTTATATGAGATGCCCTTAAATATTTACTCGCTTTTCTATAAAAACCGTGAAGATATTATGTTGTTTGTATAAACTACTTTTTGAAAATATTAATACCCCCCTTCGTAAACCACGATCTGAACATGTACATGTTTGCCACTTACATGGCAATGTCCCCCGCCTCCAACGTTGAGTCATGTAAGACACATTTTCTAAATGTGGTTCTTCTTATATTTCATTATGACATCAAATGTGAAGACATTGGGTGATACGGTTCATTACATATCATTAACAAGAATGTGGTCACAGTGTTATGCACTAAAAGTTGACTGGTGTCTGCATAATTCCCTAATGACAGATGTCACCAAATTTCAAGATAATGGATGCTAAGGGTTAATAACAAGAGGCTGAAAGCCGGTCAAAGTGCCGTGGTGTCTGCATAGTCATCCATTTTAGGTTGATACACTGGGCCCATCAGGTAATGATAGGTGGTCAAAGTGTTGTGGTGACCTTGAAAATAAGGTCAAGGTCAGCAAAATCGACTGGTGTCTGCGTAATCCGCCATTGTAGCCTGGCACCAAATTTGAAGGCTTTTGGTCCATCAGGTAATGATAAATTATGTTAACAAGAGTTCGAAAAGTGGTCAAAGTGTCGCGGTGACCTTGAAAATAAGGTCAATGACACCAAATTGACTGGTGTCTGCGTCTTCCCCCCAATGTATGCCCGACACCAAATTTGAAGACTTTGGATGCAATGCTTCATGGGATATCGCCTTAACAAGAGCTGAAAGCCGGTAAAAGTGCCGTGGTGACCTTGAAAATAAGGTCAAGGTCATGCAATTCGACTGGTTGTAGGCTGGTACCAAAATTGAAGACACTGAATGCAACGGTTCATGAGATATCGCGTAAACATGAAATGTGACGTACGGACGCCGCTGAATACTTAGTCACGGCAGGGGACAACTAGCAATTGAACAATCAAAGTGACGTAAAATATGACGTCATTAGCTAAGCGACGCTCGAACTGTCGTCTAAAATCACGAGCATGTTTTATTGTCTCATAAAGCACGCTGCAAGTGTTTTATTGCCGTGGGTATCTTATATTTTCGATTTCTGAACATGTATAAGGCTGCTGGCAGATATTGTATCGAAAACTAATAATTATCACATATGTAGGAGATAAACCTACTGTGTTTGAAAATCAGAGACATGTTATACTGGATTGATAGCGAGTAAATTTGAAATTGAAACCTCACGCGAGTAAATTTAAAATTGAAACCGAACGTAGCGTGAGGTTTCAATTTAAAATTTACTCGCTATCAATCCAGTATAATATGTCTCTGACTTTCAAACACAGTAGGTTTATCTCCATTATACCATGACCGTTTTACCATGGGATTTTTTGTCGGATGCTGACAGTGCGTACAACGGCAGGGCGCGAGCTCCGAATTACGTTCGAAAAATGTTTTGTGACAACAGCAGCGATTTCGTACAAAAATATTGTTGTTATACACAAAGTTTTCCCCCACAAGTTCTCTTTAACCATTTCCAAAAATCATATATATATGTGTCATTTATAACGAAGTGAGCACAATGGTGCTGTGTAGTAAGAAAGTTTGCCTCTCACGTCTAAAGCTCGGGTTCGAATCCCGTTTGAGACAGAAAATGCAATGAACTAAACATCACAATGTCATGGTCATAGTGGTCGACAATTTTAACAGCAATTCAGACAAATTCAGATAAAACGTAGGTAAAGAAACATACACCCTACAATATAATGTGTAGGTTTTTATTTTTTACCTACGTTTTACCTACGTTTTAATTACGATATCGAGTTCCTGTGAATTCAGAGCTCTACTGTCAAGGTCACTGAAATGCTATCAGTCAGATCTCTTCCCAAGGATAAGCTTTGTGTAAGAAAGGGAGAGAATCGAGCGAATGGTTCTTGACATATCCCAGTGACAAGTTTAAACGTGAAATTGTGCATGCCGAGAAAAATCAGTTCCCTTGTGAACTAGAGAATAATGTCAAGGCCACTAAAATCTAATCAGCCTTTTTCTTCCCCAGGGGAGTCTTTGTGCAGAAAATCCTGTTGAAACGTTCTTATCCAGCTGACAAATAAATGGTCACGTACTGTGACCTTGAAATAAGTGACTTTGAAATAAATGTCAAGGTCACCAAACTCTATGGGAACGTTATTCTCACCGATGACATGAAACACAGATGAACGACAAGTTTTCCCTATGCGCGAACGAAGTGAGAAAACTGGTTGTTCATCCCTGTTGCGCAACATATTTCCGCTAAACTTCACCTGTGCATGAAAAGAATCAATAAATAGTTCTAGAATTATTCCATTTCCTACGTACATTTGTACAGACGTTTGTAAACGAATGCGCGATGGGGGGTAATAAACGTTCTAGTCCAAACAAATATTTGTGGATGAAGGTTAATGAAATTGCTACAAATTGGATTTAAACCGGTCGTCTTATTTTGAAAAGATAGAGAAAATTCTGACGATGTAAGGACATATACTTACAACAGTATATCGAAGTGATTTGCTTCCAGAGACTTATCTGAAAGTGTTAACACCTCTTTCGTAGTGATCTTGAAAAGGGAGACCAAGGTCACTCAAACTAACTGGTGTTTGCATCTCATCCTAATGAAGACTGGTGCCAGCGTTTAATGAGATATCGTGTTAACAAGAAATTGTACCGATGTAGCTGAATACTTTGTTCCTGCTCTGCGGCGACAGAGGACAATAAACCACTGTAGGATTTAGAGCAATTCGATATTATCTTGCATCCAATGACTTTTCTGCATGTTAACTAACCCAATACCTCTCACTCATATTTACAGGTTGTGTTGGATATATATTGTAATTTAATGGAATCTTGATTTCAAAACTTGTATCACGAACATACCATCAGTTGTTCGGGACGCGTTCAGGTGGTGGGCGGACCTGGACACCTAAAAGGGGGTTGATCACACAATGTTTCAACATTGAAGAGAACATGGTTTTGGGCAACCCGCTTGTTTAATTGGATACATGACACACGTGGGTTTATACAAAATATCAAATTGCTATCATGCCACTTCAGGGGTCTGCCCCTCGTGGGCGATAGCTTGCTAATATTTTGTATTCACCACTTGTGTCACTTATCTAGCCATTGGCTCCGTAGCTCATCAGACTCAATACAAGAAGATGGAGAAGATGAAAATAGGTTTTTAAGTCTCTTATGTCACTGGTTCTGGAGAAGAACTTGAAACAGTGAAAAATTTACAGATGGACGGATCAGGCCTTTTAGGGGCACATTACAAAGCTGTTAAAAGTGTAGGTGTATCAGATAACTTTGTTTGGCGGGGGATAATAAAAGACCAAGTGAGATGACATTAACAGTTTAATACAATAATGATACGGATGTAGACAGCAATGAGATGATGTGTCACTGTACGTAGAACCGGAGGTGCGTGAGATAAATATACACATGAGTTGTCTCCCTTAGTCCATCCGAGTCTTCAGGAGCTTCTTTGTCACCTTGTCCTTTTCACTGCAAACAAAATATAGATACTAATTTGGAGATCAATATAAAAATTGGGTTTTTGAAAGGGTTACATTTGCTCAATAATGAATAAACCAAATACATATTTTATATTAGTTGGATGCCTCAGAACACATTCAACTGAGAAATTTGCTGTAAGAAAGAAAAATCCTATGACTTCACTAGTCAGACTAACTGGAAGCATTGAGATGGGTTTGCTTTGCAGAATGCGAACTAGCAAGGAGACTCACATAATGTATACAACTCCTCCCCATCCTGATACAGCGTCACGGTCGAAGGCGTTCATCAGAGCCTGGGATATCGTCTCAAACAGGTCATCAGGCTCCTGCAAAGAGACATCTAACATTGGATAATTTTGAACTATTAATTTCTGAAATGAACTTCTCTTTTTGGAGAGATAAAAAAATAAAGATTAATTTGGAGGGGGAAATTGGAATAACTTATATTGTGATGTGTTATTGTTGAGGATATATATACAAGAATGATTTGGGATGGTAAAACATCTTGCATTAGGAATAAACATGGCATATTGCAAGTCTTGATGACAACAGCAACAAGAAAGTCATGGACGGTTTACTGCCTTGTCAAAATGATAATTGACCAATGATAAACAATGCTAATTCTTATAGTCGGAAAGTCTATAAAGACGACCCTTACCATGTCTGGTTCCCAGAGAGATTCACACATGCCGTACATCTGCTCTGAACAGGTGCCGCTCACCACGAAGTCGTCCGTCTCCATCGGGCAGCCAATCAGATCCATGGAGGAGATGTATGGCTCTCCGGTCTTGGCGTCCAACCCAGCGATAACCGGCTCCACAAAGTAGGGGCCAAACCTTTACAATAGGATAGATGATTATTTGAAGAGATTAAATCATCATACATACACTTGAATCATCTATAAGTACTGTACATAAATATAACCAGATGAAACAAATAAATAGAAATTAATTGTGACATTTTGAAAATATTATTGGAGAGTGGTGGACTAAGCTTATATGTACACATCTCATTGAAAGATGCACACATGATTAAGCACAATAAAGTTCAGGAACCTTGAAATAGTATGTTCACTGAATACTTTGATATTTGGCAGAACTGCTACCCTCCTTTTGGCATATGTGTTGACATATTGCAACTAAGGAGTATTTTGTAATTTTAATGTGTACAAAACAGATTGTTCTTAATCCTTCTTACTTTGTTTAGTGAGAATTACTCAGGAATTTACAGTACCAACTGAACTCTTTAAGGAGAAGGTATTTTAAGTTGGAGATTGTTACTATTCCTTTTATCAAATGTTTAATCCAAACCAACTCTTTAACAGTTTAGTACTCCATTACTCATTACGGAATGAAATCAAGAATATTTTCACAGTAAAGGTGTACAACATTTGTATCCATATATATATATATATATCATAGATTATTACCTCTGATAATGTGTATATGTGTAATGTGTTCAAACATATAAACTGAATGGCATAGCGTGTTGTACGACTGTTTCACTAGAGAACTGACCTCCTCTCGTACAGTAGATTGGAGACCATGCTCATGAACGTTTTGGGTTTGATGCGTCGGTTTTCCTTCAGTTCATACAGGTTCAGGCGGAACTTCAGTCTCTGCGCTCTACAATACAGGAAAACATTAACAATAACATTACTTTCACAGGCCTCAAAGTAAACATTTCGCCACATGAGTAAACACGCTCATAGCACAGAAAATTAGACTGCTAAAATGACTCAAATTAATGAAAATAAGGAGAAAACTGTTTCAGCTTGCTACCATTTTGGAGAGAATGTAATGTAATTTTCAAGCGAACCCTGAATTTTATCAAGGAGAGGAACCTGAAAACTATATAATGAAACTGGCTGTCGTTGACAATGTCGACACAGAGATATTGTGACGGGGCGGCAGACCTAATTACACTACCTGAATTATAATGCATCGACAGGAATGCAATAACTGATAAAGGAAGGATAACAAAGTTATATTTATAGTCAATATCTTCATTGTAATGAATGCAACCTTTCTGTGTAGACACCAACATCATGCCTTGCTTGGTAACGGTTTACTTGTCAGTATATCGAAGTCATAACATTTGGGAATTTCTTACAAAGCCACACTTTAGAGTCAAAATTGCCCGATATACTCCTTTACTACTTGGTAGACAGGCATAATATAATTGTGAAAAAAATAATGTATACTGTATAAATGAAGATAATTAAACAAATACATTCATCAAAGTTATCAAAGATCATGCATGGTCAAGCTGCATTCAATGTTTTTTCAACTTAAAATAAATAAAATAAATTTAAACATTGTAACATGAGAGTCCAGAGATTTTATGTCCTAATGTTATCCCAAGAATCTGTCAAAATGTTGCATACCATGAATAAAGAAGAACCAATCCATATTGTATCTCCTCTTTGCAAATTCTAAAAGTCTATCCTGAGATCTATAAGAGAAGAGATGACTATTTCTTACACTGTCTGTACATCTGTGGCCAGTCCTGGCAGTCCGATGTAGAGGTGAGGGCCCATCTCGAACACTTTGTCAAACTCCATGTTGATGGTCTGTGCCTGGATACCGAAGCGACGGTCAGCTGCTATAGCCACACAGTTCTTCCCCTTCATGGCAATGATTGCCGCACCATTGTATGCCAATATACTCTGAAAGAGTAATTTTACCAAACGCTGTCATCAAGTAATTATTTAAGAATTCAAAGACTTCAAAATTTATCAAGTTCATTGATGTAAATCTGCATAATATTAAAGCAACTTCAAGATATTCACCAATTATATTTATTTTATAAACTGTCAATACAAACTTCATTTACCATCAGATATTATATATTATTCACCATGGGTTAAAAATAATGTTGGCTAGTTAATTTTCACCCGTACCCAAAAAACTATATTCAACCAGCATCACCAACACAAACTACTTGATAAGCAATGTTGTCATTGCCACTTGGGCTGTGTTTGATTTGATTTGAATTGGGGCATCACATGCATTATGGATAGTGTAGATTCCTCAACACTCAAGTCATGTTCGATGTGTTTGATTGGAATCATCAAAGCTCATGCGTCAACTCAAACCTAGTGTTGTTAACTCAAACGCAGTCTAGTATTTCTCAAGTCGGAAAATAAACAGGCTTTTATTACACAGGATGTTCTTTTTACTTTAGTCTTATTTTGGATATAATTGAACATTTTTCTTAAAGAATGGTTAATGTTAACTTTGAGATGAAAAGTTAATTATTTTTGGTCAGCTTGAACATGAGAGCATGCTGATTTGATACCATTAATATTAAATTTGAAGCCAAACACTGACACATTCGGTTCTGAATGACATCATCTAGGGCTGGGACGGTAACCTGGATACCCAGGACGGTTGAATACAGAGTAGGACCCCGGTACCCATCACATAACCTGGACCCATTATCATGTGATTAAATATAAATCACTCTAATTTGTAATTCTTTCATGTAATAAGATTGCAATGTGTTCGAAGATAGGCTAACAATAGTAAAAAATTGTCATTCATAATAAAATGTAATTGAAATAGCCATAGATCTCTATGCTTTAGTTTTCTAGCACCATACTTCAGCCTACCAGTTGAATCAAGTATCCGTGTTGAAAAAATCTACCCATCCCAGCCCCATCTTCACGTCACAGGCGTAACGAAAAAAATTTCCTATCTTTTCCTTCCGCCCTTGACCTCAACAATAGCATTTTCAGTGCTAAGATTTTAACGTACTGCAGGCTAATTGGATAAGCCAATCAGAAGACAGTTGTATTGCTTCTGTTACTGTGTCGATCGTCGCTTATTTTGAATTGGTTTCCGAATGTAAACGGCGATTTCATTGGCTGAATGTTAGCAGATGGTAAGGGACGTTACTCGTGATCACAATAGGTGTCGCTGATTCGTTTCACCACTTCTGGCTAGGTTGAAGGCAAGGTAAAAAATGGAGAGATCTCGATACATTTTCACCTTAACGTGGGAAGATGTCCCAGCCCTAATATCAACGGGTGCTGGCTAAAACGGCGATAGTCCAAAACGTCTACGGAAAATCGGGCGAAAACGTCGAAAATTGGCGAAAACGTCTACATTTTTTTTCAATAGATAACATAAAACACTGTTGTCATTCATGATTTTATTTACTCATTTTTGTATCTGATTTCAGCTCAGATATCAAGCACTCGTAGGGGCCTATAGCACTATATATGTATTTTAGATTTCTTTCCTCTGAAAACATTTATCTTATTCCATACTTGTTTAGCATTTAGTTTTAAATCCATTGTGTAGCAGAGTTTTTTCCATGATAGAGTTTTAACTTTGCTGATTAGTGTTTTAACCTTGTTTCTTGCCAGTACTGCTTGGGGTATGAGATCTTTATCTCGTTTTGCATTTTGCGTAGTAGTTTACGTTGTTTCCTTGCTTCCATGATTTCTTCGTTCCACCATGGAACTGGTGCATGGTTGCTTGCTTTCCTGGTTGATATTGTTTTATTTGCTGCATTAATTATTGCTTCCGTTAGGTTTTTGTTCTTCCCAGTTGGCCTTTTCAAAATTCCAGCTTTTGGGTGGTTGTTGTTTATCAGTTGCTTCCGTTGTTGTTGCGTGACGTAATGTTGTGATGAGTGGGAAGTGGTCGCTTCCCCAACTATCGTCGTGTATATAGAGTGTACTTTCATTGAGCATGCTTGGTGTAACTATACTGAGGTCTATGGTTGTATATGTACCTTTTGCTATGCTGTGAACTTGTTCATTAAGGAGGAGTTTGAGTTTATCCACTTATCAATGAAGTCTTGTGATAACATCCAAGCGAACAATGTTGTTTTAATCACAACAACTGTCGGTGACTTCAATACACGGTAATACCATACTGTAATAATCACATGTAAGGATTAAAACGTAAATAAAAACAAAGTAAATAATACTTTTATACTTTATTTCTCTATATAAAATCATCGACGTTTTCGCCAGGCATTTCATCGACGTTTTCGCCAAATATTCGCCGTTTTCGCCTTTCGACGTTTTGGTTTATCGCCGTTTTGTCCCGTTCCCATATCAACAGCTATTGAATCTATGCATAATACCCAAAAAATTAAAAACACAATTTTACACAGGTTTATCTTTATCTAAATATCCCAAATGGGATATTGTACATAGCCATATTGCCCATGTAGGCTGATTGGGCTATACCATATTTCCTCTAATAGGGGCCCCTATTATGAATATGTAGCAAGGTTGACGTGTGCTGTATTATAATGTTATTAATTAAGCATTTCCGTATTGGCCGAGATACAGGTCCGAGGTCTGTTGTATTGGCCAAAGTAGAGAGCCTATACAACGGACTGAGGACCTGTAACTCGGCCTATACGGAAATACTTAATTAATGACAATTTGATTAATTAACTTCATTTCATTATATTTGCACAAAACTAAACATCTAATTTACATTGAAATAATAATGATGAACAATAACAGTTTCAAACACATTGAACTGATTGAAATATAAGATAAGTTAACTATTTGTTAGTAAATATTGATTGAATGAAATTAAATTTCAATACATTATTATCCAACTAAATAATACAGGAGGAATGTTAACTATCTGTAAAAACAAGTATGACTTAGGGAAATTACTTCTTCTCTCACGACCGGTAATCAGTAACTTGGGTGTTTATGTCGGTGACAAAGCATCGCACATCTTCACTTGGCACATATTATTTCATGAGAAAATTAATTTACCATTTTAACAGACGATTAAGGTATTCCTCTGATGGTTTCAAATTCAACCTAGGTTTGCGACCATGCACCTATCGTCAAAAGACACAGATCTTCTAGTGCGCCCGTTGATGTTCAAGTCTGCAAGTCACCATGCATTATTCCCCGGAAGTAGGGAAGGGAGATAACCGTCTCCATAAATTGAATACCGCTAAATAATTGTATACGGCAAGCACAATGTCCAGTTCTGGATGTTTATATATTTCAAATCTATTTCTCATCATCATCCATTCCACAAAATGTACCGCCAGTGTACAGCCCTCTTAGGAGTTCAATTCAACTTAATCTTAGATATTGTATGTCGAGCGGGCAAACACTATACTTTTGATGATACAATGCAGGGGACGCCCATGCATGGACATAATTACAGAAATTGTTCTATAAATATATTTTTATTGTAAACTGAAGTACAGACCAAATAACACACATCAGTTGGTTTTATCATATGTCATACTCTAAAACTGAAAAGTGCTGGCGTTTAGTCATCAGCCAAGGAATACTTCTCTGTTTTTTCAATGTTTTGTGAAAAAACTAAATTTTAAATTTATAAACTTTTAAACTTTAATTGCTATTGTATTTTAACATAATCTAATGCATTTCATCATCTTTTAAAATATTGAATTAATCGAAACCAACTGAGGTGTGTACTTTCTTTTGTACTTAAGTTTATTTGGGATGGGCTTACTTTCTGCATTTGCGAAAACTGTTTTAGAAATATTACCCAAAATTGTCTCATCAGGTTGCATTTGATGATGTCATAACATTGTTAAACATCATTTTAATATGGCATAATCCATTCTGATGTCATTATGTTTGTAAAATCGAAAAGCGATATATCCTATGAAATATCACATTACTCAAACACGTGATATCTCCCGAGGATTATAATTGTTTGTTTCAGAATGATCGCATTTGGAATTGGCAAGCGCCAATGTATCGGAGAGACTCTGGCTCGACTGAGGATATTCCTGGCTCTCGTCTCTGTTCTCCAGAACTTTAATTTGGTACCTGACCCGAAACATCCATTACCAAACACAGACCCGAGACACTTCTTTGCTGATATCGTACTCCATGCACCAACATACAAGCTAGTTTTTGAACCGAGGTGCCAATGATAGAAAGCCATTCCAACGATGAAAGTTACATGAAAAAGAAAATGATAAAGTCAACAAATGACAACACAGAAGTAGCTTCATTCATTCTAGCTCCGAATATGACTAAGTAAAACAAATTTATAATCGCCAAAATTTTACGTACTCGTGTTTCATTTTGCACTTACTTCTCCTAGTGGTGAATAAGACATGTGCCACATTTGAAAAGGAGAGATGAATACTTTTTCTATATTCGATCGGACACAAAATGCTCAGAATATGATTAAGTAAAATAAAACAAATTCGTCAACAATTCACATATTCACCAATTCGATTTAAAGAGCCATCACGGATGTTAGTATTTCAATTTTTTGGAAAATATACTTATAACGTCATTCGCCAGAGAAATCCTTTATCTACTACATGGCATATGTTAAATAATTTTCATATCACGACAATGTATTGCAATTTGGTTTCAAAGAGAAGTACCACTTCGACTAGCGCGCGCTAAGGGTATCTGACGTATATAAACAGAATCCCCTTTTTTGCGTAATAGGCACAAACAGCAAGCGCTTGCGAAGCGTGAAGGCTCGTCTCTAGCGCAACTCGCCATAACAACCCATATGCTGCACGTGCTTCTCGTGTCTCTCTTGCAAGTTACCCTTGTCACACATTACTAAATGTGACGATTGCTTTACAAATACTGTTTCTAAATGTCCTGAGAATATACAAATTAGTTCCTGTTTAATGTTCTTTTTATTGAGATAAGACCAGCAAATTATGAAAATTTTTTACTCTCATTAATTATAAAATTCAAGAAAAATACCTAGTTGGGTAAAACAATTATTCCAATATCTGTAGCAAATACATAATTAAATGAAATATTAAATAAATCACCGCCAAAAACAATATATTTCGATATCTTTCATTGCTCATATTTTTTGTTATTCTTTCGTGTCTTTGTTTACTGTGTGTGAGCTAGACCATAATGCTTTGCGCTTGAAAATAATAGACTGGATCTATATTTAGACTGGAAAACACCTTTACTAATTAATGCAATTTCTCGGCTTATTTTAAGTTGGAAAAATTAGGGAAAAATTAAGTGTATTTATTTCACGGAGATGGATTTTTGGAATTTTTTTGATATTTTCATCAACATCCGTGATGGCTCTTTAACATTCGTACTGCACCTCTCCTAATGGTGATGAACATATGTGCCAAATGTGAAAAGGATGAGATGAACAGTTTTTCTGTAATCGATCAGACAAAAAAATCTCAGAATAAAAAAAAATCTAACAAAAAGTAAAAAAATTCACCAGTTCCGTTTCCATTATGCACTGTACCATTCCTAGTGATGAAGAAGACATGTGCTAAATTTGGAAAGGATTAGATCAATTGTTTTTCTGTAGTCCATCGGACAAAAAATGCTAAGAATATGATTAAGTTAAAAAAAACAAAAATTTCGCCAACATTTCACCAATTCGGTTGAAATGTTGGACTGCACCTCTCCTAGTGGTGAAGAAGACATGCGGCAAATAGGAAAAGGATGAGATGAATAGTTTTTCTGTAATCAATGGGACAAAAAATGCTCATACTATGACTAAGTTTAAAAAAATTAAAAAATCGCCTAACAGTAAAAAAAATCACCAAATCGGTTTAAATGTTGGACTGCACCTCTCCTAGTGGTGAAGAAGATATGTGCCAAATGTGAAAAGGATGAGATGAATAGTTTTTCTGTAATCGATTAAACAAAATATAGAGTCATGGGCTCTGTAGCTCTACAGGGTTAATAATGTTTAAGGTTTGTATACAATATTTCAGCCTTCTAGGTATTTTTGTTCTTGAGAAGAAGATGAAAATAGGTTTTTAGTTCATGGCCTGTGAGGCCCTTATTTGGGGTCACAGGGTCACACAATCTACAATTTAGAATCTCCATTAGCTACAGTGTCTGCGCAACATTACAGCCTTTTTGTTTTTTGGTTCTGGAGAAGATGAAGATAGCTTTTTAGGTCATGGCTTGTGAGGCCCTTATTTGGGGCCACGGGGTCATAAAATCTACAATTTAGACTCCCCATTGGCTAAGAAGTCTGCATGTAATATTACAGCCTTCTAGGTCTTTTTGTTCTGGAGAAGAAGATGGAAATAGTTTTTTTGGTAATGTCCTGTAGGTCCCGTATTTGGGGCCACATGGTCACACAATCTACAATTTAGAATCCCCATTGGCTACAGTGTCTGCGCAATATTACAGCCTTCTAGTTTATTGGTTCTGGAGAAGAAGATGAAGATAGGTTTTTAGGTCATGGCCTGTGATGCCATTTTTGGGGCCACGGGATCATAAAATCTACAATTTAGAATCCCCATTGGCTAAAGAGTCTGCACGTAGTATTACAACCTTCTATGTCTTTTTGTTCTGGAGAAGAAGATGAAAATAGTTTTTTGGTTATGTCCTGTAAGGGCCTTATTTTGGGTCACTGGGTCACCAAATCTACAATTGAGAATCCCCATTGGCCAAGGAGGCTGCACATAAAATTTCATCTCTCTAGGGGTTTCGGTTCTGGAGAAGAAGTCGAAAAAGCGAAAAGGTTACGGACGGATGGACGGACGCCGGACGACGGACGTCATGGCCTTGCCATGCCATAAGCCCATCGGGGCTTTCAGGCCTGATGAGCTAAAAGTAACGGGATGTAACGAGATCAACATCCCATGTCCGTTTTCAGAATGTTGTCATCATATTATTATTAAATATTATATACCACATCAAATCCAATACATCTTTCTTTACAATAAGCTATTCAACAAACCAATCGATCGGATAATAACAAAGGTATTATTTTTCAAAGTCTTAAATATTAGTACGTTGCTCATGTGAACCACTTGAGGTGCTCACCAAATTAAAAAAAAAATCGCTTGAAAAATATATGATAAAATCGCATATTATATCCTGTCAGATAATAGTGACCCAGTTACAAAGCCCAGTATTTGGTGCATTATATGACCGGACACTGCGATTGACGTACCTAGGTTTTTATTAATTCCACAACAACAGTTTTCATCGAGGAGAGGCATGATTACTTTACATCCGGTTTCTCTGCAGCAAATTTACTAAGAGTCAAATTGCCCTATGACATCATTTCGTTTGCAAAGATAGTCCAATGCCAAAGTTATTCAGTATGGACGCAACTATCAAACGATGTTTCGAAACACACTTGAGATAATCTAAAATACCTGGTAGGTCAATTACAGTGTATACAATGTCATTATTCTTGAATTCTGAATTGGGCCACTGAAGGCAATGATAATATTCAAGTAATGGCTTGACACTGGCCCAATAATGTCCCAGTACAACGCTAGTGTGCAAGGTGCTACACGGCCAGTATATTAGCCAGTACTGGACCACAACAGACCCATTTAGATTATGTTTGTAGGGCGCCCTCCAGTGAGTTCGATTTCCGAAACTAAGACGCAAACTGTACAAAAACAACGCGTTGTTGTGTGAATGCAAATCATGTTACGCATGGAGGGATACTCCATGTCACACATCGTTGCGCTGGCCTCTCACTGGTGCGCTTGGGTCCTCAAGGGTGCTCATTGTTTGTTCAGTGTTTCCCCCAGAGTGCAAGAGGTATCGGTATTTTGACGACAAGTTGACTGAATGAAGAGGCACAAACACACCAACATTTATATATATTAGGAGAACTAGGAAGAACTGTGTAATGTATTTGTTATTTGAGTTTACAAAGCATATGCTTTCATATATTAGGCTATAGTTTCTCGACTGCAACAACAAAAATGGTTCTCAGCTTAAGTCAACAGTTATGCATAACGTTGCCTGTCGAGGATAGATTCACACATTCACGTTCACAAATCAGTATCGAGTGTGACCACCGCGAGCATCAAAACAGGATTGGCATCTACGCCTCTCTGACAATATCAGGTTAGTGGAAAAGAGTTGTAGAATCTCATTCCAAATGTCAACCAAGGTTTGGCTCATGTCGTTCAAGGTCACAGGCTGACGTTGACGTCTTCTCAGTCTTCTCTCCATCTCATCCTAAACATGCTCAATAGGCTTGAGATCTGAAGAAACGGCCGGGTATGGGAGAGTTCTGATGTTCTGTTGCAACATGCGGCCTTGAATTGCCATTCTGGTATTCCATCTGAACCTCCTTGTATTTGAAGTAATGGTACAGCATGAGGCAATAAAAGTTCATCTTTGTACCCGACATCGGATAGATTACATCAACGACGAGCAGATCTGTCCTGTCATTAGTGGAGATGCGTCCCTAAACCATAATCATTCGTTTGCCAAAACGATTGCATTGCATAACGCAAGCATCAGCATTACGTTTGCCAGGGCGTCGATAAGCATGTGAACGTCCGTTACTACTGTCAAGATGAAAACCGACTCGTTTGAGAACAAAAAGTTTTCCTTGTCTCTCCTTTTATACCACAATACCAGACTACACCACAACAAACGTGCATCTCAGTGACGTTAGAACAGAACTGGACAGCCTGATTGACGTTGTTGCCTGTTGTTTCCTTCGCACAGAATATTCCTGACAAATCTTGCACTGATAGGCCATAAGCCTGGAATTGTGCGGGCAGTAGGTGTTGGAGACTTGTGTGAGCCTGATATGGTTAACCTGACAGCGTGACATAATGCATGGCCTTTCTGCACGTTCGCGATATCTGGAGCTGCCAGTTTGTTGGTATCGGTTCCACAGAGAAGACACCGTATGTCTGTAAACATCAATACGTCAAACCGGTCATCCTTGTCTCTAACATGCCAATGTAACGTACACGATCACCTTGAGATAGGCGTGACATCGTGCCATTGAATAAGATGCAATGTGTTTATTTGGTTAGTACTCCATCAAATGTGAAATCAATGCATGTCTTTTGTCAAGTCACTTGGCGACTTTTCGTGCATTAACATTTATTTTCGTACTAGACGTGTTGCACATAGAAAGTCTGCATGCATGTTCAAATTATATTACGTGTTAGATCATCTGTCAGTACAATGACCGTGAAATAAATATTAATGTCATGCACACTTACTTTTTTCTTCCAGTATATTAGGTTTGAAACGTGACCAAGGGTTTCCTAAATAAGTCACAGATCGTCACGTGAGGTGAGGTGGATAAGACTATTGTGACCGATACTTGACATGTGCAGGGTAAATCAAACACAAACACAAACATACCAAGATAAGACTATTGTGACCGATGCTTGACATGTACAGGGTAAATCAAACACAAACACAAACATACCAAGATAAGACTATTGTGACCGATGCTTGACATGTACAGGGTAAATCAAACACAAACACAAACACAAACATACCAGGATAAGACTATTGTGACCGATGCTTGACATGTACAGGGTAAATCAAACACAAACACAAACATACCAGGATAAGACTATTGTGACCGATGCTTGACATGTACAGGGTAAATCAAACACAAACACAAACATACCAAGATAAGACTATTGTGACCGATGCTTGACATGTACAGGGTAAATCAAACACAAACACAAACATACCAGGATAAGACTATTGTGACCGATGCTTGACATGTACAGGGTAAAACAAACACAAACACAAACATACCAGGATAAGACTATTGTGACCGATGCTTGACATGTACAGGGTAAATCAAACACAAACACAAACATACCAAGATAAGACTATTGTGACCGATGCTTGACATGTACAGGGTAAATCAAACACAAACACAAACATACCAGGATAAGACTATTGTGACCGATGCTTGACATGTACAGGGTAAATCAAACACAAACACAAACATACCAAGATAAGACTATTGTGACCGATGCTTGACATGTACAGGGTAAATCAAACACAAACACAAACATACCAGGATAAGACTATTGTGACCGATGCTTGACATGTACAGGGTAAATCAAACACAAACACAAACATACCAGGATAAGACTATTGTGACCGATGCTTGACATGTACAGGGTAAATCAAACACCAACACAAACATACCAAGATAAGACTATTGTGACCGATGCTTGACATGTACAGGGTAAAACAAACACAAACACAAACATACCAGGATAAGACTATTGTGACCGATGCTTGACATGTACAGGGTAAATCAAACACAAACACTAACATACCAAGATAATACTATTGTGACTGATGCTTGAAATGTACAGGGTAAAACAAACACAAACACAAACATACCAGGATAAGACTATTGTGACCGATGCTTGACATGTACAGGGTAAATCAAACACCAACACAAACATACCAAGATAAGACTATTGTGACCGATGCTTGACATGTACAGGGTAAAACAAACACAAACACAAACATACCAGGATAAGACTATTGTGACCGATGCTTGACATGTACAGGGTAAATCAAACACAAACACAAACATACCAAGATAAGACTATTGTGACCGATGCTTGACATGTACAGGGTAAAACAAACACAAACACAAACATACCAGGATAAGACTATTGTGACCGATGCTTGACATGTACAGGGTAAATCAAACACAAACACAAACATACCAGGATAGGACTATTGTGACCGATGCTTGACATGTACAGGGTAAATCAAACACAAACACAAACATACCAAGATAAGACTATTGTGACCGATGCTTGACATGTACAGGGTAAAACAAACACAAACACAAACATACCAGGATAAGACTATTGTGACCGATGCTTGACATGTACAGGGTAAATCAAACACAAACACAAACATACCAAGATAAGACTATTGTGACCGATGCTTGACATGTACAGGGTAAAACAAACACAAACACAAACATACCAGGATAAGACTATTGTGACCGATGCTTGACATGTACAGGGTAAATCAAACACAAACACAAACATACCAGGATAAGACTATTGTGACCGATGCTTGACATGTACAGGGTAAATCAAACACAAACACAAACATACCAAGATAAGACTATTGTGACCGATGCTTGACATGTACAGGGTAAAACAAACACAAACACAAACATACCAGGATAAGACTATTGTGACCGATGCTTGACATGTACAGGGTAAATCAAACACAAACACAAACATACCAAGATAAGACTATTGTGACCGATGCTTGACATGTACAGGGTAAAACAAACACAAACACAAACATACCAGGATAAGACTATTGTGACCGATGCTTGACATGTACAGGGTAAATCAAACACAAACACTAACATACCAAGATAATACTATTGTGACTGATGCTTGACATGTACAGGGTAAAACAAACACAAACACAAACATACCAGGATAAGACTATTGTGACCGATGCTTGACATGTACAGGGTAAATCAAACACCAACACAAACATACCAAGATAAGACTATTGTGACCGATGCTTGACATGTACAGGGTAAATCAAACACAAACACAAACATACCAGGATAAGACTATTGTGACCGATGCTTGACATGTACAGGGTAAATTAAACACAAACACAAACCTACCAGGATGAGGCAGACTGCTGGATACTTTAAGAAATATGTGTGTACAGATGCATACCGGGCAAAATGTTTACTCTATCAAGAGAACAAGACTTATGGCAAAACATATTAAAAATAAAAAGCGATATATATATATATATATATATATATATATATATATATATATATATATATATATATATATATATATATAATATATATATATTGAGAAACTATATAAACAATTAAAATATAGAAACCATAAAGATAAGAAAATAAGAAGCCAAGAGATGTGACATTAAGAAGTCATAAAGATATGAAAATTCAGAAGCCAAGTACAGGTACAAAAGTACATAAGGCAACGTCTTCCTCGTGTGTCGATGTTTCATAATTCAGTACCTTAAGTTTTCTTGTTCAAACGTTTGTATAGACCTTCGGGCTTTTTTGTTATATAAGTCCATGTCGTCCATATGTTTACATGTAATAGCGCATGCTTCTGCTCACACGACCGGAGAATGTCCAACATGATGCCCTTAATGTTGTCTTTAATCACATTATCTTTCTCCTGTTCTTCAATACAGTCAAGTAACAACACTTCTTTTCATATCCGTCGTGAGGTTCTGAAAATAACACCATAACCGGATAATTGAATTAGAAAGGAAGTGAAGTAGTTCTTTCTATTTAACAATCTTTTTAATTTATTATTTAGTTTGATCCATTATGATAATGTAAATTCTTCAGGAGGTAAAAATATTTTATTTTATTTTACAAAATGTTTTTTTAAATCTGTAAACATTCTAATTAGGTATCAAAATACATTGCATTTATGGAAAAGTGAGAATGCATAATGAGAACTCAGTAAAACTGCACTGGCCTAATGTTCAAATTATAATATACAATGTTCATATAATCATATACATATGAATGCAAAGTATTTTTAAAAACGTTGTTGAGTCCAAAACCCAAAAATGTAAGAATATCGAAAATGTAAGCTTTAGTTCGACTAATATAATAATAATAATAATAACAACAACAACAACAACAACACCATATAACATGTAGTCATGTGAACAATTTGTAAACAATTACATGTATTCTAGTCTAACATGTATCTACTAATAAATGCCATAATTTCACCACATTTACAGGATTACAAAGCAAGATTTATGGATAACAACTTCTCAATGTGCTTACTCCTTCAGATTTATTGTATGGAGTAAGAGCATATCTCTATGTAACTGTTTGACAATCTAAACCCTTTCATAACTATTTGGACATAAATCCTATATATATTTACTTACCTTTGAATCTTTAGGGTCCGTAACCCTTTATTGATATGGTTAACGTGGACATCAAGGTCTAAGTGGGAAGTAAGCAACTGCTAGAGTCATGTTGAAGTAGACATGATCCGTGGCCTTGTCCTAGTTTCCACCTATATATACTCACTGCAGGCAAAGATAACCTGTGTGATCCACCAGATGAACGCTGCAGAAGTGGCCACAAGGAATAGAATGCAATACAGATTGGTGAGTACAGCACTTCAACGGTAAGGTTATACGAGAAATGTTTACCTTTCACTACAAGTTGAGTTTCCCGGAATATGTATCAAGATTTGAAGTAAATGATCAATGAATCGTGAAACATAGCACAAGTTTAATGAAAGACATATTGCACATGTTCGTGTATTCATTCATTTTCAATCACTTAACAAAATCTGCAAACGGCCCTCTTCTCCTGGATGTAACACTGTTGTATTAGTTGTACGGTGATGTCCTGCAAAAGCAATCAGAGAGGGACGTACCTCTAGAGTAGAATTTAATTCATGAGAGTGTTGTAATACCAGTTCAACACAATATCCAGGCTACTTAGTGTAAGTAGCCAATATTTCTCTCGCACGACTCACGTTAATTTGAAACAAATGCGTTACAGAAAACGTGATAATTGGGTATCTAGTACCATGAAGTTATTTTTTACAATATCCGTCAATGTCAGAAAGTTTTACTTTTAACTAATCATCGTGTTGTGTTTTAAGATGATGTTGACGTCTTGGATTTCATCTTTATTTTGTTCTATAGCCGGACGAACTTGAAGATTCAACATGACGGTAGCAGCTCTTGTTTGTCTCGTTGTACTCCTGTACATGTGTTATGTGTACCTAAAGCCAAAGAAGGGAAAACTTCCACCTGGACCTAAGGGTGTACCTATCTTCGGGAATGCTCTCCAGTTCGGGAAAGAAACAGGATTGATTGAGATTGCTGAACTTGGTAGAAAATATGGCGACGCCTTTACACTCAAACTGTTCAATACAGAGGCAGTAATTCTGAATTCATACGACTTGATAATAGAAGCCATTCATTCACCCAAATACGCTTCATCTTTCAGTGGAAGAGCACAAACCTTTGCAGGGAAGTACTTATTTCAAGGTGATCAGTTATTTACAACATATTCAGAAGAATGGGCTGATTTAAGGAAACTTGTGTTCCGAGGTTTAAAGACCTATGGAAGCAATATGGCGGACGTTGAGGAGCTCGTGCAGGAAGAGATTAAAGAACTGGTTGACAGGCTTAAGAACGAGGCTGGGGCGTCCCTGGATCCATATGTACTGATCAGTGGATATATCACAAGTGTCATATCTATGCTGGTCAGTTCTACCTATTCAAATTCGTTCATATAGTCCTTAGTGCTTCTAACTTACGACTTTGTTTTGGTTTCTAAATGTAGAAATGATGAACTGTCGTTTGTTTAAGAATTGAATGTCATTTTGTGTGTTTGCACTGGACAATATACAATGCCAAAGCGGTATTCAAACTCCCGTGAACTGAGCGAGTTTGCGAAAGGTTATAGATTGCATAATTTGTATTCAACCAGCGACCATGAATGCTCAACGTCTTTCTGCTCTAGATCTTAGGCCCAGTGACTCACTTAGTTCAACAGCAAACAGTTAGGCGTGATCTTTAAGTAAAATATTTGATATATTTTAACAATAGAGAAGATTTTATGATATTAAGATTATGTTATTCAATCAAATAAATCTTTGCGGTAAGTTGTAACTATTGAATGATTGTGAAGAAAATCACGCTCAATCAGGATACGGTGAAAGTTCACACGATTTGAAAGGGTTCACACAAGTATAAAAGAGTGGACAATAAAGCTTGAAATTTCGATGACATGACCTCATTCTCAACCAACCAACGTCGGAAATCCGTGTAAACCTCAAAGTAAGAAATTATTTCACAATAAGTACGTTTTTATCCAGGATTTATTTTGAATAAAATACTAAATAACCTTCATATGCATTGTATATATTGTAATTAAAGATAACCGGGCGACGTCTTGAACAAGATCATCCACAGCTTAAACTGATTGCCAAGATAACCTATGACATAGACCACTTACTTGATCCTGCAACTGTCCAGCTTCTCACCTGGTTGCCATGGATACGGTTTTTATCACTAGGCTGTGGACAGTTGTATCAAGACATCAAACAAGATGTTTCGGAAATTAACATAAATATTGCAGAAGATCGATGGGTACTGTATTTTCTGTTTTATCATATATATTTAACCTTAACCTTGAAATGTTCTCTGTTGACACCTTTGCGTATTGCGTGACCTTTGATATTTGTTATTACTGCTTTGAAGGGGCTTTGTGTTGGAAATGTGTTTCAACTATTGAAACCATTTTATATATTCAACGTTCAATAAAACATATTTATAAACTTCTTAGACTGTTTTGGCTTCTGCATGGATTAAGAATTTCAGTATTCATTGAACTGGCCAGCACTTGAGAACACGAGGGTATTTGTGTTAATTCACTATATGAATGGATTAATAAGTCTTCAAGACAAAATCTAATAGGGTTATTGTTTGTCACGACCTTAAAACATACGTTCCTCTTCTTCTCCAGTAAGAAAAACCCTAAAATAGTATGTCCTTAACCATTAGGGGTTCTCAATTGCAAATTGCGTGACTCTGTGACCCAAATAATGGGTGACATGGGTCACGACCTAAATACCTTTTAAATATTCTTCTCCAGAACGTAAAATACTTTAAATGTGTTATACCTATGATAAATAATTCCGGGAAGTTCGTATTTTCTTGAACATTCAAAGGAAGGTAACCCCATAATAATATAAGCCATCTAAATAATGATTACAGAACATCTTCTTTTTTACATCTTATTATTGAAACATTAACATTTTGCCCAAAAATGAAGAACATAATGTAGGGGTCAATTAATTTGTGATTTTTGGAGGGGTATTGTCTTTTTTGTGCAAAAACAACTGAAGCAGAAAACATTATTGATAGCTCAATTTCAAGCACTGATAAAGTAAGAGGGATTTAAGTCAAACGTTGGATATCCCAACTTGAGATAGCGATTTATCCACAGTTGGGATAGCCCTGAGAGCTATCCCATATTAAAATCGGATAGATCCGTACTTGGGACATAACATTGAGGATTTGAATTAATCTTCTTATCAACGTCTTTTACTTCAGAAATCAAGCCAGGACACAAAGAAGAAGCCCTGCTTCTTGGATTTCATGCATCAGGAGAAGGAATATAACAGAGGAAAACGTTTCAGGAGTGATGCTTGATCTTCTTGTAGCGGGTCAGTCTCTCCTTGAATCTTAAACCTCCATCTGGAAAAATGATTGCTGGCGCCTCTTCTCTCGTAATGTTCTTTCTGCCTAATTTGAAATAAAATCAACCCAATGATGTAGTCCTCAGTCAAATATACACAGTTTAAAAAAGGGTTGCATCCCGGATTTTTTCCACTGTAAAACGTTTTCTGTAAGATATGCAAGAAAAATTCATTTTGTTATATGATCAGAGTTACTATCTAGCAGTTTAAGTTTCAATCAATTAACGTTTCACAACCTGCATTCATTAATCCCAGTGTTTTGGTTTCCAAAAACAATTGTAGATAAATAGGCAACTGAAGTGAATATTTGTTGAGGTAATGTGAGTAATGTCATTCTTACAAGCGCAGCCTTTAATTATGGGTTGAACTCGTATTCCAAAATTGTATCGAGAAGCCTCCTTGTCACTAATTGAAATTTCAACAACTGGCAAGTTCCTTGTAACAGAGTTATGTCCCTTTGATCATGCACATGGTAAAATAACCCAAATATAGTACATATTTGAAATTTTATTTATCTTAAATTAAATCAGCTATAACACACTGCTGAACTTATTGCCTTTACCACCAAAGCTGCGAAAGTTCACCAAATACTCAGTTTCTCCGAAATGGTGAACATTTTTTTAAAACAGCTGAAATCAAACTAGTCCCAGTCAATGTGGAATAGTGTTGCCCACATGTTGGTGAATTATCTTGATTAGTTCTTGAGTTATTAAAGTCTGTAGTGGTTACTTCAAAGGGAGATAAAAGTAGAAAAAAAAAACAATCCTGCTCCACACAATCTACGTTAGGTCACAAGCTATTATACCTGAAATTTCATGCAAATCGGTTGAACTGTTAAGTAGGTCTCTTCTAGCCAAAAAAGGTCAAATAATGATAAACGTACGATGATCACAACAGGTCTTCAAGACTATGTGTGTTTACTTCATTCTGTGTGTGTTTTCTCAGCATATGATTAATCATCTCCAGGAACCTTGCACCTCCTTGTACTCCATGTTCCTGGTCCTGGCATCAAGACCGGACATCCAGAGAAGAATCCAGCAGGAGATTGACGAGGTTGTTGGGAGGAGTCGCCTCCCCTGCAATAATGACAAGAACTCCATGCCCTACACACAGGCTGTGTTGTGGGAGACCTTCAGACTCTATCCTGCAGGACCTTTGACACTGGCACGAAGCACTATGGAAGATGTATATATCAAGGACTATTTCCTGCCTAAAGATACACAGGTTCATCTTCATAATTTTCTTTAAAGAGCAAAAGATCTAGATGGTGAAGTTGTTACATACGTGGTAAAGATGTTTGCCTTCATACAAATGTATCAAAAGTTGCAAATAATTCTTCATTTTACCCACATGGTCAAGAATATTTGAGATAGCTACCATCACTCTTAAACCGAAATCATTACTTTCCTCGTAGCAAAGAACATTCTCTTGATTTTGGAAAGGAAGACAGAGCACACTTTCTTTTTTAAACCATTGAGACCTTTATAAATCAAGAACTAATTCGCAAATGTTGCCTCTGTGCAAAGTGAAAGAATTTGGTGACAGGAGCAACAAACGGGAAAGAATTAGTAAGCTATCACCTCTCAAGGAGTGTCAAACAAAACATATAAGGTCACGGCAGTATAACCTCGTGTCTCATCTCCTATCTTCGAGTTTACATGATTACAAAGAAGATTTTATTTATATGTATCAACGTTTAATTGCAGGTCTGCTACAACATCTGGCTTGTTCTTCATGATGAGCACTTCTGGAAGGATCCGTACGTGTTCAATCCTTCTCGTTTCCTTGACAACACAGGAAACCTCCAACCACCTGACCATGAGAGGAGTTTGGGTACTTTTTGTTGACACAAAATGTGGGAAAATATACACGCTTATATATTTAGGAGCATAATGCCCAATTAACCTAAGCCAACACAATATGTCATCAAATTACTCAAACAAGTGATATTTCCTGAAGAAAACAGTTTTGGATGATAAGTGTTTGATTCAGAATGATTGCATTCGGAGTTGGCAAGCGCCTATGTATCGGAGAGACTCTGGCTCGACTAAGGATATTCCTGGCTCTCGTCTCTGTTCTCCAGAACTTTAACTTGGTGCCTGACCCGAAACATCCATTACCAAACACAGACCCGAGACACTTCTTTGCTGATTTCGTACTCCATGCACCAAAATACAAGCTAGTTTTTGAACCAAGGTTCTCATTGTAGAAAGCATTTCCCATGGCACCCTCCCTGGGATCCAATTTTCAAATATGGAGATATAAATTGTGCAAAAAACAGTTTAGCACAGTTTTTGTAATCGTTTATATCAACATTTTAAAGAAATTTCGAACATATTTTACCAAAATTAAAGCATATTAAGTATTTAGTATTTGTGAAGAGAAGATAAAATGTGTGATGCAGTAACTGAATTAAAACAAACTAGACACCAGTCTCTCATTTGTATTTTATTTGAGAATTAGAATCCCAAAGTAATCGTACAATACTTAGTTCCAATTACATAAATTTCGCAAAGGTTTATCGTTTGTATTTCAATGCATTTTGAATTTACTTATTCTTTATTCGAGTACATGTAATAGTCTCTGCTTTATCAGAATTTGAAACAAACAATCTAAACATTTATTGATATGATTGTGTACTGATTCAGTAACATTTTACACTTAACGGCCGATTAACAAGGTTTATTTTATATTAGCACAGATTCAATCGGATACCATGTTTGTATACAAGTCATAGGGACCTTTATTAATGGTTCTTGCTTCACAACAACATTACTATCTATTTGGAAACGTCATGTATACAGTATAAATTAGTCATATCTTTAGAATAGTTAATTCATCTCCATCATCTCCTTTTCTAGAATATCTATCAAATATGTAATGAGAAGTAAGGTCATTCATCGTCACTACGAATGTGAAACGTGCTACTAGGGAATAACAATACATTGTTGATCAGTCCAATGATACATTATGTGTTAATTTTCGATATTCCATTAATTATATGTTTTTGTATTAAAAAGTTGTAAATTAGTAAAAATGTTTTCTCGTTTGTGTCAGAAATGCTCCTATAGAACCCTCCTTTTAACACGAAAGAATTTCATATGATTCTGAAACTAGATTGTTTTGAAGATTTCTGTATTGTCCACTTTGATCATCCTTTTGTGTTTTGGAATATTTGCCACTTTAGTTAGCATCTGAAATTATATTACGGTTATCATTTCAGTGAGTTTTGGAATAGTCAATAAATGCATTTGGAATTAACATTGTATTTTGCAAACATTAAGGAACTATATAAACAATTTTTGTTCTCACTGCAAGATTTGTACCCTCCTCAAATACAGGAACATGACAACTTCATACGATATCATTTGTGCCCAAATGCTTTGCACGATTAATAAAAGTTTATTTTTGAGTTAAAGTTATCTTCAAATGCGCGCAGTGTGTGATTACTCTCACAGTAAATTGACACAAAAAGTTCCTCTTTGATGCTCATTTCAGATGACATCAGTGTTAATCTATCATGACCTGAACGTTTCAAATTAAACATATTTATGTTGAAGGTATAGACAAAATCCTACACTGAAAAAATAACATGGGCTCCCTTTCCTTGAGACAATTCGTTCACTTCTTACACATTGTATGCGTGTACATGAATATGGCCCAATTGTACAATGTATAATTACATTATGTTATTCGATAGAACAACCCTACCATATAAAATGTGACGCAAAAAGGTTGTATTTGTAATCTTTTGCGATTAATGTGATAAAGTATTAGATTAAACAGTAATTTGTTACGCTTCAAAAACCTAGTTTTATCTTCTTCTCCAGTTCCAAAAAGTCTAGAAAGCTAATAAGTTGTGTGCTGACACGTTGGCCAATGGGGATATTAAATTGTAGATTTCGTGACGCCGTGACCCAACATAATGTCACCGGGGTCACAACCTTAAAAAACTATTTTCATCTTCTTCCAGGTCTAGGGAGCTGCAATGTTGTGTAGAGACTCTTTAGACAATGAGAATTCTAAATTGTGGAACCTATTTTTTACTTAAGAACAAGTTCTAGAACTAGCCGAGAAATTATGTCGGTTTTGCAAACAATACATATCCTGATGAGCTACAGAGCGCTCTATTTTTTTTATATTTCCACTGGTTATATATTGGAAAAAGTTATATTTTCTTTCCTTTCAACCATACACTGCTGTACATCCCTCATTGTACTTACAGGGGTGTGCTTCCATGTACCTTTTGTTTCAAATCACTCGAATGAAGTATTATGATTAATTTATTTCCAAAATAATGTTGAAATCGGTGGTAATGGCAGTGGTGTATTATGTTATCCCTACTATTTCAAGTTATTCCTACCCCTAGCTTTCCAAAACCACCTTTTTACATGAAGAGACTTGTCCTACCCTTTTAACAAACACTTTAATCTTAGCAATTACATTTCATAGCTTATACATACACATCTCTATATAAGTAAAATAAAAAAAAATTGTCAAACTTTAACCGTTGGGGGTATTAGTGATCCACGCTCACCTTTTTGCTTGTTTTTATATACATTGCATATTTTATGTGTAAGGTAAATCCATTGCATCTTATATGTTTTATGTTCTGTATAAGAAATATGATTGATTCATTGTATGTTCTATGTTCTATGTAAGAAACACACATTCATTCTGTGTTGTATGTTTTATGTAAGAAATGAAAAATCACATAACAGAATGCAAATTGAGTCAAAAAGAAAACATATAGATTATTCGTTTATCATTTCATATTACGTTTTTCATTGTAAAGAATTGGATTTTCACAAAATAAAACAAACATGGTCAGGACCTAAACAGATTGAGCATTTGAATAATCCAATAATGCTCAGGTTTGGAAATGGTGAACCATGTAAATTTTACAAATCTTCATTGCGGAGACAATGAGGCATCACTTATCTGCCACTTCTTTATCGTGTGACAAGCTAGCCTGTATAGATCAATCCTGAGGTGTTCAGACACCTCTCTCTATAAGTAAAATAAAAATGTCCAACTTTAACAGTCGGGGGTATTAGTGAGTTACGCTCACGTTTTCGCTTGTTTAAATAAATGTATGACACAAAAGGGTCAATACGGTTGCAATGATATTTATACATGGCTAGTTGTATATTCACTGGTTGACACAATCGCTATTGACACTTGGTTGTTGATTTGTCATCTTGAGACCTCAGTTTCAAACAGAAAGGAATTTTTCTGGACCTTAGTCGATATCCATAACAGTTGATCAAAAAGAAAGAGAATGAAACATGTTATAACCCATGACCATTGTGTGTTATCCCTTACTCCAAATGTTCAGCTTTCATGACTGAGTAGTGTTAGAGTCATTCCTGATTGGCTTTGGCAGCAGTTTGAAATCAAACTTATGAACAGTTGAAACACGATGGTGTAAATGTCCACGTGTAGAGATAACTGCTAAAGTCTATTGACCTAGACATGATCAGTGACCTTGTCCTAGTTCCACTATATATACTCGCTGCAAGCACAGGGCAGCTAGTGATCAAGGAATAGCATGTCGGGCTGATTAAGCAGGAGCAGCAAATCAACGGTAGGTGTTCATGTTGATGATCCCTAACATATCAGTGCGAACGGGAAAATGATAATACGATTGTAAATTACACAGGAAACTTTTTAATCGTTCTCAGTCACTTATTAACATGTATAAAGTCTCATGTGTAATTCACTCTATACCTATGTGTATGATATGTATTTAAGTAGTTAGTTGGCCTCCTCTCAGAGGAAATAAAGCAAAGACTCTAGAAAAAAGATTACGTTAACCTATCACTAAAACGTAAATATAGAGTTTAGTATAACGAGCTGGGTATCAACTGAGCTGATCATGAAATACTGGAACATAGCACAGGCGACTTTTTTTTATCATTTTTAGTCAAGTAAAATAGTCTGCAAAAGACCCTATTTTGTGACAATCCGTTTCTTTGATTCAACAATGTAATAGTTGTACATTGTTAGTAGTTACAAATAATGATGTCGTGCAAAGACAAAGGGGAACACTTCTACTTTAATTCATGAAGTGTTGTTTTACCAGAGTGACTAATGTAGGCTGCTAAAAATTTCAAATATGTGAGGTAGCCCAAGGACAGGACCGTGCTCAACACAGAATTTTAACGCACCACTCATATCTTATTTTGAAACAAGTCTATTCCAGTAAACGTGGTGATCGGGCATCGTCTGCTATGCAGTTATTATTCTTTGCCTGGAATCCGACTAATTCCGTCAATGATTTACTTGAACATAATCACCCTGTTGTGTTTTAAAGGGGCTGTAGCACAATTTTTGCAAAATGTATATTTTCAAATTTCCCATTTATAATGAGAGTTTATGTCATTTAATTTTACTTTAGCGGGTAAAACATCTTATTACACAAACCAATAATCCGTAGTGGTGATATCGATGTTGCGTATAAAGCAAAAATTGCAGGGCGGCTATTTTAATGTTAACACATTTTATTATTCAAATTACAAAAACGATTCCCATGGCTTTACCGAAACATGTACACTCAATTTTAACTAGATTTTCCAAAGAGAGAAAGATGTTTTACTATTGGTGAACTTTTTTTCCAAATACATTTCATGGACTTATTTTAGCGAAAAAATGTGCTATTGTCCCTTTGAGATTAGGTTGAGGTCATTGATCTTATCTATATTTTTCTTAATAGTCAGACGAACCTGAAGATTCAACATGACGGTAGTAGCTCTTGTTTGTCTCGCTGTATTCCTGTACATGTTTTATGTGTACCTAAAGCCAAAGAAGGGAAAACTTCCACCTGGACCTAAGGGTGTACCTATCTTCGGGAATGCTCTCCAGTTCGGGAAGGACACAGCTATGATTGATATCGCTGAACTTGGCAAAAAATATGGCGACGCCTTTACAATCCAATTGTTCAATACAGAGGCAGTAATTCTGAATTCATACGACTTGATAAAAGAAGCCATTCATTCACCCAAATACGCTTCTGCATTTAGTGGAAGACCGCAAAGCTTTTTCGGGAAATACTTGTTCGAAAGTGATCAGTTATTTACAACATACTCAGAAGAATGGGCTGATTTAAGGAAACTTGTGTTCCGAGGTTTAAAGACCTATGGAAGCAATATGGCGGACGTTGAGGAGCTCGTGCAGAGAGAGATTAAAGAACTGGTTGGCAGGATTAAGAACGAGGCTGGGACGACCGTGGATCCAGATGTATTTATCAATGGATATATCACAAGTGTCATATCTATGCTGGTAATTTCTATTTATGCTATTTCAATTCTGTCAGTTTTTAATGTTTCAATGTTATGTCTTATCTTTTTGTTTCTAAATGTGAATATGGTCAACTGTAAGTGTTCTGTAATCATTGATAGTTTCTGGAAAAATTGTATTTTAGCGATCAATCAGATTTTAATTTTGTTCTTGTATCAGCACCCCAACCAATCAGGTTCAAATGATGACCCTATAAAAGTGAATGCAGAAGCTTACACTTTGTGGTTAAGGTTTCTGACCATTTATTTTTAAATTTAATTTTCTTATATATACGACTTCTAGATGTCCGTACGAGGCCTTATTCGTTTGTAATTACAGATAACCGGACGGCACTTGGAACAAGACCACCCACAGCTTAAATTGCTTGCAAAGATTACCACTAACATGGAGCACCTTCTTATTCCTGTGACTGCACAACTTCTCACCTTGTTGCCATGGATACGGTTTCTACCGATAGGCTTTGGGAAGTTGTATCAAGACATAAAAGAAGATGTTTCAGAATTGAACAAAAATATTGCAGGAGATGGACCGGTACTGTAGTAATTGTTTCATGACATATATTCAACAAATGTTCACTATTTACCCCTTCGTAACACTTTGGTCATTAGGACCGTTAATGTGTGTCCTTTCATCAGCTATTATGGCGTTTCTTAAGATTGCTTGGAGAGATGAGATACAAATATTAGGAACTCTCGTCTTGAAGTCCTACTTATCTATTTATATAACGAATAAACACAAATGCACACTCAAAGTGCTGGCTAGTTCAACAAATACTGCAATTCATGATCCATTTGAAGAACACAACTGATCGTCAATTGAGAGTAGAAGGTTCACTGTGTGTATCGTTTTCTCTGCAAGACAGATGGAAAGAAAGATGGCTGCGATATCGCATTTGCTGAAAAGAATCTGTTTGTTGAACGCTGAATATGTAAATGGTTACAGCAGTTGAAAAACATTAATTGTACTTTTCTTGTGCGAAGTAATGGCTAGACCAATTTGGATGAAATTTTGAAATTTTTGGGCCTGAAGTGGCACATTAATCACAACGTTAACACCTCAATGCCACGAAAACTAACAACTTGTGGACAACAACATTCGTTCTTACTTTGTCCCATTGTACATGTTTTGCAGCAGTATTAATATATATTGTTATCCCGTTGGCATATATTGCGATGAGATATAGTTGTTGTGTGTACGTATGTATGTTCGTCCGTCCGTCCGTCTGTCTGTCTGTGCTCACATTGTTTTCAGAGAATTACTCGAAAACTACTTGGCTAATCTTCACCAAATGTGGTATACAGCCTCCCCATGTCATGTAGATGTGCCTTTTGTGGGTTTCAACTATTTGAAAATGTTATTATACCCCCGCCTTACAGCGTAACCAGGGGTATAAAGCGTTCATTCTTTCCGTCCGTCTGTCCGTCCGTCCCAAAACTTTGTGCGGAGCAGATCTCCCAAACTATACATGCTAGCATCACCAAACTTCATACACATGTCAACCATGATCCCTAGTTGTGCCTTTTGAGGGTTAGAACTATTTCTGAATTTTGATTTTTACGGTATCCATGGAAACGTGACTTAAAACTGACTGTGATGTAGTCATTTTGTGCAGAGTATATCTCCAAAACTATGCATGCTAGCTTCATCAAACTTGATATAAATATCAACCATGATCCCTAGTTGTGCCTTTTGACGGTTAGAACTATTTCTGAATTTTAATTTTTATGGTTGCCATGGAAATATGACTAAAAAGTGACTATGAGGAAATCATTTTGTGCGGACCCTTTGTCCAACACTTTTCATGCTAGCTTCATCAAGTTTCATACGCATGTCAACTATGATCCCTAGTTGTGCCTTTGAGAGTTAGATCTTAATTAATTTTCAAATTTATTATTGAAATAGACCTATAGATGTGTCTTTTGCTGATAATGAAATTTGTTGAAGTAAGGGAGAAGCGGGGGTATGTGAGTTATACTCGCTTCTTCACTTGTTTTTATTTGTTTCCATGGTAACAATTTGGACTTTGTCTATTTGAAGGATAGGGTTTGTTTCCGGAACAGATCTCTAAAACTATTGAGTATACCTCACCAAATTTAGTATACTGCCTCCCCATATCATGTAGATGTGCCTTTTGGGGGTTTCAACAAAAAATATCTGTTTCCATGGAGCTGATTTTTAAAACTGATTGAACAATCCTCACTTAATTTTGTAAACTGTCTCCTCATATCCATAGATGTGCCTTTAAGGGGTTTGAACATTTTAATTTTATATTTTTCTTTTTCCATGACAACATTTTGTATACATTTAAAAAGGTAATACGTTTAAGTGAATTGGGAAAAAACTCCTTTTAGTTAATTTTAATTATATACTGCTAAAACTATACAAAGTATACACAGTTATTCCATCCTGCAGTGACTGGGCTGACATCACCAAGGACCTGGAGGCCTGCCTGGATAACATCAATGACTGGACAACAAGAAATATGTTAAAACGTAGCCAGGAGAAAACAAAAAAAACACCAATACCTCTAATCAACTCCTGGACATTAACGTCGGCGCTAACACAATACAAGCTGCCCATGAAGTAAAAATTCTTGGTGTCTTCTTTGACAGTGGATTCACGATGGAAAAGCAAATTAATGCTATTTGCAAATCTTGCCTGTACCAAATCAGAAACATTGGACTAATCAGGAATTATATCAGTGAAGATACCTGTAGGAAGCTGGTTCTCTCTCTTATGGTTTCCCTTCTGGATTATGGGAATGCCTTACTAAGTGGCCTACCAAAATATCTCCTGGGCAGACTGCAACTTGTGCAGAACAGAGCTGCTCGCCTGACTACACGCTCACGCCAAGGTGAAGATATCACTCCGATTCTGGAAAACCTGCACTGGCTACCCGTACGTGTTCGAAGAGAATATAAAATTTTAACCTTCACTTTCAAGGCCCTACATGGAAATGCTCCTTCATACTTGCAAGAGCTGACACATCCATATCATCCAGCACGATCGCTGCAGCAGATCTGTAGAATAAACTGCCATCCCAGATAAGAAACATCGACTCATATGGCACATTCAAAAAGGCTGTTAAAACACATCTGTTTAAGCTAGCTTATTCAATATAGACTCATCACTATACGTGTGTGAAGCGCCTTAGAGTGATACATATCAAATAAGGCGCTATATAAATTGTGTATATAGTAATAATAATACAAACTGATTATTCAACTTATTTGAGGCCGAGGGATAAGCCATCTCTCTTGATTGGTCTTGTTTATTATTTTTAAAAGATTGCAATATTTTTATAATAATAATAAAAATACCTTTATCGATTTTGAGGGTACGTGTCTTAGCAATATATACAGCTATGTACGATAGATCATCTTAGTGCTGAATAACCGATCCACAACGTGAATTCTCCTGAAGGTTTAATTTCGGCCTGGTACTTGACTAATTCACCCTTGGAAATCGTAATTTATGAAAAGACATAACGCTGTAACATAAAAACTTATGTAAGTTAGTATTGCAGCTGATCCAAAGAAAACACTCGATATTTGTTTTGTAAACTCCTAAGTCATACAAAACTTGATACTCAGGGAACAATTTTAATATTTGAAAAAAAATTATATATGTAATTTGGTGATTTTTAGACTATTAGAAGGATAGTTTCTTTGGATATTGTTTTCCTGTTTTAAAAAAACTAATATATCAATTTGATTTTGACAAAAGCTTTTAACTAATGACAGGCCATTGAAACATTTTTGTTTTTTAAATAAAAATTTTCAACAATATTCAAAGGAACATAACTGCCTCACTAAACATGCAATTGAAACGTGATTTATAAATGCGCACGTGCAATTTGAAGGAGAACATCTTTGTGTGATCTTTATCATCAAAAGGTCAACAATTAAGTTTCAAACATTGATCCTTCGGGGTTTTAAAATATCCATTTTCACCTCATCAGTTCTGAAAGGCCCGATGGGCTTATGGTGTCCGGCATCTGTCCATTTGCCCATCTCTAGTGTATAGACCCCTTGGACAATTGGTATTACAAATTGTAGATTTGACAACCTTAAACTCTATTTTCATCTTCTCCTGAAAGAAAAGCCACAGAAATCTGTTATGGGGTAAACAGGGGTTTCTTCTTCTCCAGTAAGTGGAGCCCTAGAAGGCTGACATGTTGTGGACAGACTCCTTATGCAATTACCAAATACAATTACTGTCCATTGTACTATTCTTATAACTGTCTTTTTAATTCAGAAATTCAGTGAGGAAACACAGAAGAAACCCTGCTTCATGGATTTCATGCACCAGGAGAAGAATAAGGGCAATATAAGAGAAGAAAACGTTTCAGGAGTGATGCTGGATCTACTTTCAGCGGGTCAGTCTATCCTTGAATTCTGAAACCTTAACAACAACTCTCTATTGATTTCTAGGGTCTCTATTCTCGTTATGGTTTTAATATTTAATTAGAAATGAAATGTAGCTTCCAGTCTAAAGAAAAAGAATTCAGCCAACATTTGAATGGATATTTTTATGTATTCACGAGTCACTTTTAACTACAATTAAATTATGAAGCAGAAATAGCTGTAATTAACTAATCCGTTGCCGCTAAGAAGTCCTATCATCTTTTTCTGCGTTTAATGATCGGATCATCTCCAGGAACATCCACGTCTCGTACCTCCTTGTACTCCATGTTCCTGGTCCTGGCATCACGACCGGACATCCAGAGAAGAATCCAGGAGGAGATTGACGAGGTTGTTGGGAGGAGTCGCCTCCCTTGCCACAATGACAAGAGCTCCATGCCCTACACACAGGCTGTGTTGTGGGAGACGTTCAGACTCTATCCCGCAGGACCCTTGACGCTGCCTCGAAGCACTATGGAAGATGTCTATATCAGAGACTATTTCCTGCCTAAAGATACACAGGTGACACTTCATGATGGCATTTTGATAGACATTTCAAAAACATGACTTGGATTCTGCCATTCTGAAGTTATTTTAAAATGTCTATGTCTATATAGTGTTTCCACAGACATGGATGGATTTTAAAGATAAATTTAAGTGCACTTATAAGGAACCATTCCTGCATAGCCAGGTTAATCTCCATAACTTTCTGCAAATAACAGAAAAAACTTAAAGATGTTGCAGAGGCGATTAAGATGTTTACATTCACCAATATGTATTAAAAGCAGCAAATAAATCCAACATGGTCAAGAATGTTGATATTTCGAGATAGCTCTCTCTGTGCGTGAGTCTCGTGCCTCTTAAACCCAAATGATTATTATCTTCATTGCTTTGCAAAGAATGTTCTCTTGAATTTTGGAAAAAAGATAGAACCTTCTTTCCTTTTGAAAAAAACAGGATCTTTATTAAGCAAGAATTAAGTCGATCATTAGTCACAGAGGTTGGTGTCTTAGTGTAAAGGTAAAGAGCGCACTTTACTCAAGTGCATGGAATTGTGACCAGTTCTCAATTATCAATGAGTATCAAATAAAAAGTATTAGGTCTCGACAGTAGCCTGAAAACCTTGTGCTTGATCTCGTATCCTCTTGTTTACATCCTTTGTACCCCAATACGATATTCTTCAGGTTTTCTACAACATCTGGCTCGTTCTTCATGATGAGCAGTTCTGGAAGGACCCCTATGTGTTCAATCCTTCTCGTTTCCTTGACGACACAGGACACCTCATACCGCCTGAACATGAGAAGAGACACAGGTTTGATATTAACAAGGGACAGTGCTACCAGCTTTTCTTTTGTTGACACGAAATTCGTGAAAGTACTAAAGTTTATGCATTTAGAAGTTAAATGCCTATCAACAAAACCTAAATACTGAGAATAAGGCATCTAATCCACTGTTATATCTTCCCCCATGCTTTTTCAGTTCAACAAAATATTATAATATTAACCAATTGTCTCACCAGGTTGTATGTGAAGATGTCATAACATTGTTAACGATTTCCTGATTTCACTTGAACTAAAACAAGCAATATCTTCAGCTGAAAACAGTTTTGTATGATAAGTGTTTGTTTCAGAATGATTGCGTTTGGAGTTGGCAAGCGCCTATGTATCGGAGAGACTCTGGCACGACTGAGAATATTCCTGGCTCTCGTCTCTGTTCTCCAGAACTTTAACTTGGTGTCTGACCTGAAGCATCCTTTACCAAACACAGACCCGAGACACTTCGTTGCTGATGTCGTACTCCATGCACCAACATATAAGCTAGTTTTTGAACCGAGGTGCCCGTAATAAAGGCTATACCCATGACAGGGTCCTCGGGTACTTTTTTAATTGGTGCGATATGAAGATCTAATTTGTAAAATAATAACATTTTAGTTATCATTTAGCTTTGTTGGTATTTTGAAATATCTTTCAATATTTATATGAAAATTTTATTTTCCTAATTGAAAGTATATCAAGCACTAAATATTTGTGAAGAGAAAGGAATATTTCTAGTATAATAACTGGATCCAATCTATAAGCCACGTTTGTTGTTTCTTTAATGCATTTTAAATGTGTTCATTCTTAAGCAGCGAAAATCTAAGTGTCTCACCCCTAATCAGAATTTCGAAACAAACTTGATGATTAAATTGTTAAATGTTATATTCAAGCACATATTGAATCAGAAGACATATTTGTGAAGGATACATAGGGACATTTATTTAATAGTTGTGCTTGCTTGACAATGAATTTCTATTTCAGTTACAGAGAATAAAGAAGTTGTATATCAATAGCTGTCATGAGAAGTGAAGGCATTCATCGGAATGTGTCTTAAACATTACTACGGTGTTATGTTGTTGATCAGTCTAATGAAAAAGTATGTATTTGATCAATGTTATGTTGTATTAAAAAGCTGTTAAAAGGAAGATTCTATCGGGGTATTTTTTGTGGAAACGAAATTCGAGGTGATATCACTGTTTACACATATATGTTATTAAAACATGATTAAAACACAGTCAAAGTGAAAGATACTAGTGGAGCTAATCTTTTGATGAATTTATATTTCAATACTTGATAAACACAAGTGTACATTTGAGAGAACTGAAGCCATTCATCGACGCTGCGAGTCAGGAAAACTTCGCTACAGCTTTAGTTATTTACAGTCTGATTAAAATCGACCTTGTTCTGAGGAATAAAATTTGCAAAATTTTGCATCTGCCGGGATACGAACAGGTTCTGTAGATTCCTCGCCACAAGGTCTGAGAACACCCCGTATAGGCGTGTGTTCAGAACCAGTTTAGCGCAGCCAAAACCCAGTCAAATAGCTGACCAATCACATCATAGTATTTTAACGGTTGCGGTTTTGAAAGCATTCGGAACAGACAAAAGGATACCTGTTTGGAGTTATCTGCCCCTAGTTTCTCGCACCGAAAGCATTTGTTGGGCATCTTTTGATTGGCTAGCTGAATTGCGCCCGAACACGCTAGTGTACGGGGTGCTTTCAGACGGTTTGGCGTGGAAACCCACGAACGAGTTCGTATCCCGGTAGATGCACTATTTTGGATTTTTTATTCCACGGAAAACCGTCGATTTTAATCAGACTGAGTTATTTAAAAATTGTAAAATTAGCTACAATATAGCGTGTCTTCATTTCTCGCAATGCAAAAAATCCAATATAGAGACAGAACACTCCCTTTAAATTAGTAAACATACAGCATGTTTTGTCATCTGTGAAATGTATAACACAAACTTTCAGACTTACAGCTAAATAATCCTCCATCTAAAAAGAAAGCATTTGATTTTATTCTGAAAGATAGTTTTTTTAAACACGTTAAACTAAAGGTCCACTTAAGATTAGTTTTAATTGGAATATTTTCAGAAAGCATCAGAAATTAATTAACATTAGTTTTCAGCATAGCTACATATTTTCAATTTAGAGCAACACATTCTTCAATTGATTTGTAAGTGAATAGTTTTCTTATTTCCCAAGAAATTCACAAAAGGCGAAATCACACACTGTGACAAATAAATTTATCATACAATGGATGTTGTTCTCAGCAGGATAAAAGCAACAGATATTGTCGATATCTGTTGGAGTCGTATACGGATAAGGATGCACATTACAGTGGTCAAGTGACAGAACTTCTTTTGAAAATGACGTCACACGAGTTAACATTTTGAACGTCTGTTATAACGTTAATAAAAAGTTTTAACAGCTTCATATAAATACACATGCTTCATTTCATACACATTAATTTGAGAAATGACAAAACAAACATTGTGCAATGCAAAAGTTTATTATGATCAAGCAGTGAAACATGTTCATTGCGAGTTGAAATCTACAAAGCAAACACTTTAAAAATACTCACAGCTAACAAAGGCATTTTGAGTCACATATTCATTAAACGAACGTAAATCTTTACTGTTCCATGGTGTGACTTGTGTAAAGGGGATATCCGAATTAGCTGCTTAATATTCAGTTTTAATAGTTTGATATGTGAGTCGCCATTTGCAACCCAGCGGAAGGGAAGCAACTCTCGCCCCTTCTAGAGATGGACTAGCCAACAGTCATGATTACACGAAAGCGGCAGGAAGCGAGTTCGAATTCGCCATCTTTATGTAAATAATATTTTTTGAAAAAAAAGCATTTTGAAACGTATTAAAACACTTAATAAAACACTTATTTTTACTTAAAGCATAATTTAGGAGGCGTTATTTTGTGTCATTGTGAGAATACCACGCTGTTCATTTGCATATATCAATACCCGTGGTTAAAGAAAAGTTTAACTTTTAAAGTTAATGTTGTCAAGCTGTTTTGCGCAAAATGAATGAAGAATGACATTGTATGATAAAGAAGTTATCATGCTCGTGTGTTTTGGGAAGGTAGCCAAGTCAAGTCTGTAATTCCCACGATGCCATCGGCCCATATACAAGGATTCACACACAGCAAAAATGAGCTGGTTTCCAATCACTGAAACTAACAGGATACCCAATGGAAACCAGTTTTTTCCAGTTGGTATCCAGACAGTTTTTAACAGTTTCCATGTGGTTTCCAACAACACTGAAACTGAATTTTGCACCAGTATCCGGATGGTATCCAGTGCGAATAATTACCCACTCCTCCAAGTGGTACCCATCTGCTTTCCATGAATAACTTTCTTGTAGGTTTCAACTCAGTTTCCATGTGATAGTTTCCACTTGGTTTCCACATGGTTTCCATATTTCTAAGTTTTCACTTGGTTTCAACTTGGTTTCCATGTTCAGGTTTATTGTAGGTGTCAGTCTGGTTTCCATGTTAAGGTTTACTGTAGGTTTCAACCTAGTTTCCATGTTGAGGTTTACTGTAGATTTCAGTGTGGTTTTAGTATAATGGTTTATTTTAGGTTTCAGTCTGGTTGCAGTGTAATGGTTTACTGTAGGTGTCAGTGTGGTTTCAGTGTGGTTTCAGTGTAATGGTTTACTGTAGGTTTTAGTCTGGTTTCCATGTTAATGTTTACTGTAGGTTTCAGTGTGGTGTCAGTGTAATGGTTTACTATAGGTTTCAACCTGGTGTCCATGGTTGACATTTGCATGTTGTGCTAAACATGCATATCAAGCATGCTATGATTTAATTGAATACAGTGTCAACACCTACAGCATCAACTGCTATCTTCATCAAGAGCAATAATGCATCGAACAAAATAATTATAGTAATGACAGAAATAAGTGTACATTGTTATAAAGTTTATTACATAAAGTGCCAATAGCAGAGTAAATCTTGGAATATTATTTTAACTAATTGCAAAAAGGATAATACATCTGACAATCAAATCTATAAACAACCAAGACTATGTGGTGAAACTAATTATGATCATTATAGATACACAATGAACAATTGCATTATTTATATAATTTACTTCATACATGATCCAGCAAAATAACATCAATTGAATTTGATGTGAGTTACAGGACATTGCTGCTGATCAAGAAAATATGATCACTGATAAAGCCACAGTTACGGGTTTTATTCTGGGCTATTGCTGTCCAGCCGGCCAGTCACTATTCAATGTATTTGAGGAACAGGTGATTATATTTTCCTTGAGGAAACGGCCCGGTTTAATTACGTCACGAATCATCCTCCTGGGGCGATGTCAAACACCAAACACTTCAGCTTCAAACTAAATTTAGTACACTGTGTGTACCATTGGGTATGTTCGTCTTATGTCGACCTCAAGGTGCAGTGAATCTTTGATCGTCCACACTATGCTTTCTTCCTGGTCTTCTTTACTGAATAATGAATGCCAACATAATAACAAATATATTAATAACAAACATAAATCGAACAAGATGCAACCTTTTTAACTTTTTAAAAATTTGTTTGTTCGTATTTGTTATATATACCTGTTGTATGTTGAGATAAAAGGATCATCTATCGCCTTGGTAAGTTTTTCCATAATTGCAGGGGTGCTGATGTAGTAAGTATTAAATTAATTAAGGACATTTTATATATTCTAACTTATGGTCATAGTATGCACACAAATAATAAGTACAACAAATGTAGCTGTCGATTTTGAGAATGTAATTTTCATGTAATCATTTATAATTTGTTAATGCAATACCTGTGCACTTTTAGGGAACAAACATAAATCGGTGAAATAAACTATTAAATTATATTACAAAACTCTTTCTGATATATCATGTGGCAGGGTAAATATAAAGAAATGTTTTACATAATGTGATTTGTTTAATATAGTCAAATGGTGCATATTCTCATATATATAACGCATTTGGTGTCTGATAATTCTGAACGTAGCATTGTGTTAACTTCGGTCTTGTATATTTGTTAACATTTTGGAAGATCAGTGATTGTTTTAAAAGTGTACATTTGTTATATATAATGACCAAATAAGTTCTTGTATGCGAATTTTAGTTTTAAACCTTGAGAACAATTTCATTTTCCTTAATCAATGGAGTAGTTTATTGTAATGCTATTTTCTAGTATTTTATCATTTTATTCTGCAAGGATGTCATACAGGGTGTGCCCTGATACATTTCACAGTTATTCTATTTTTCAAGTCACAGTATTTTGAAGGTAGTTGATAATTTTTACAATTTAATCAGTTATTTCAATCGTTAGCATATGGCGAAAAACGCTAAGAAAAATATGAGCTAAATGTATTACATGAAATGCGCACTATACCTGTATGGTTGTAGAGACATCATGAAGTTTGACCTTCTGTGAATGACAACTGTTGTTGGCATTGAAGTTCAATAACCCACCAGACATGATTTTGATCTCCTTGCCATTTCTCCATTGAGTCAAAGATTATCATGACAACTGAAGTCGGCCAATGGACAAATTTGGCGGCAATTGGCTGAATGGTGAAACAAAGGTCATTGTTCAGTCAGAAGGGTCGGGCCTCCATATGCGACTCCCTCATTAGAGCAGTCATGATCTATATATAGACGTTACTACTAGAGAGCATGTGTTTGACTTCCATCTATTTGACTAAAATTAAGGTTGCTCACAGAAATTTAGGCTTTGGCATAGATATTGTTATTGCTTATTTGTTAGAAAGTAGTCCAATATATAACACAAAACAATACATATCTATTAAATTCGGTAGGCAGTAGGCATACGCACAACACATTGACACCTTTCATTAAATAGTCCTTGACCTTATAATTTATATTTTTGTGATTCTTTCACCCGTGTATAGTTCATAATTCATTTCATTTCTTATCCAGCTTGTCCATTCATTGTACTAAATTGGTTTCAAGTCAGTTTCCATTAATGGAATCTATGAATGCCAATTTCAGGAATGGAAACCAACATGAAACTCCAAATTATAGTTTCATGTTGGTTTCCATTTTATGGAATCTTTGAATACAAATTTCCAGGAATGGAAACCAACACTTGATAGTTTCATGTTAGTTTCCATTTAATGGAAACAATAATTGCAATTTCCAGGAATGGAAACTAACATAAAACTTCAAATTGTAGTTTCATGTTGGTTTCCATTTCATGGAAACATTGATTGCAATTTCCAGGAATGGATACCAACAGGAAATACATGATCCAGTTCGTTTCCATTATGGAAATATTATAGAATCCAAAATGGATTCTAGTTGGAAACTAGTTTGCCTAGTTTCAGCGGATGGATACCAAGTGGATACCCATAATACCCAGTTTACAGTTGGATTCCAGATTTCAGGATTCTCAGTCTTTTTTGCTGTGACATACAGTAGTAGATACATAGCATATAGATATATACTAATATAACGATTGACAAATAGGGCATGATTAGACACATAGTAATTGTCTATTAAGATGATTATATCTTCATTCAAAACTTAGACATACTATTGGCATAAATTGTTCAGTAACTTTACAGATGTAGAAAAGATTGATTGAATTAAAAGATAGATGGTTTATCATAATACAAATGTGGTATATATAATGGGCTCTTAAATTGTCATAAAAATCACATTTCAATATAAAATGGAACTCATCTGTATTCCTGTATAACATATAGGGCATATACGTTGTTGATAGTCAATTCCTAGCCACCGCCCCTCATTTAAGGTAAGTATCCTGCATGAGGAATAAACACTATGTATTTAGAGCACCAAGGCTCGCAAACTACAATGTTGATTCCTAATGCAGTACATTGACCATCCCAAAACACACTCTCATGATAATCTCTATTTATTAGAATAAAGTCAAAGTCAACAAGCAAGTGTCTCTGAGGCGACAGTATCCTGCATAAAATAAACTGTGTCATCACGTTACAACAACTATGTACATAATGACTCATTGTAGTGCCTGTAGACTCCTCACTGGTTCACTTGTGTCCTCAAAAAACCTCCTTGTTTTTTCAATGTGTCCTCGAAAGTGCAAGATGTACCTGGCTCTAGAAATGAAATGATGTGTACAGATTCCTTGGCCAATGGGGATTATAAATGTAGATTTGGTGAATGCGTGACCCACAATAGGGGGCACAGGGGCCACGACCTAAACACCTCTTTTCCTGTTTTCTCCAGAACGAAAAGGCAAATAAAGCTGAAATGTTGTGTATATACATTGGTCAACGACATTTATAAATTCTAAATATGGTGCCTCATGGAACGCTTCTTAAACACTTATTTTCTCTATCGCTAAAAGCCTTAATACTTAAATATAGTATGCACAGTGACTTTAGCTAATTAGGATTATAAATTTGGTAACCCTGTTATTCCATAAAAGGGCCCTCGGTGTCATTTCCTTAAACAATTAATTATGTTTCTTCTCAAATACTAAATGCACTAGAAAGCTGAAATATTGGCAGATATGGATATGACTTTTAGATTTAATTGCTCGGGAGCCAACAAACAGAGGCACAGAGGCTACATTCTTGAAACCTATCATCTTTTCAAGAACTATATTTGGGTGTGAAGCTCAAACAGGCGTGTCAACAAAGAGTCACATACTCGTCACATTTGGTGAGGTGCTATCAAAATGACCGATGCTTGATCACGCACACATAATTGTGCTGACTCATACTGGACACTTGCGCGGCATTTGGCATGATACTCATTGCTACCATGACAGGAAGTTTACTCTCATAGCAACAACAAAGAATTATGCAAGCTTCCAGGGAGTCGTTATTCCTGGAGCAAACAAATTAGTAATTTGAAATTGAATAAGTTACATTTGTACTTCATTTCTACTCACGGCAGATAACATTTCGTCGATCGGAACGTGGTTGTCAAAAACAATTGAATGAAATGCTAAATGTAGGGAAATAAACTCTGACTGCACATCCATCTCAGGTAAGATGGGACTCGTGACGTCGTAATCACTGTAATGTAAACCTTCCTGGGGATAAAGTTGAAACATGTAGGAGGAATGTAGGAGTTAGTTATTCTTTTAACTACCAATTAAATATATACTGACTGTACACTTGGACAAACACCCTATTTTAGATGGTCATGGTCATCGGTGGCCTTGTCCTAGTTTCCACACACACACACACACACACACACACACACAAACACACACACACACATATATATATATATATATATATATATATATATATATATATATATATATATATATATACCAGTTGGATGCTTCAGAAGTCGGTACAAGGCACATAATGTCATACACGTAGGACGAGTACACCACTTCGACGTAAGTTTTCATTTTGATATTATTCTCTGAGATTTCAATGCACATTTTAACCATTCTTAGTCAATTATCCAAATGTACAACGTGTTAAGTCATTCTTATTATCCATATATGTATTATATATAAAAAAAACCACTTCAGACGACACTTGCTGTAGATATCATTTAAATGATGACTGGATGCGTCGCATTTCGACTTGTTTACAAGTCTTTTCAACTGTGTGGAGCATTTTCAACATGGCGAATATATAGGTAGCTTAAACAATGTACAATAGACTTTGATTGATTGGTAAGTGACACGTGTATTATGTATATGCAGTTATGTTGAAATATTATGGTTTCAAGAGAAAATTACTTCTACCTTACTTGTACCGAGATAGAGAATCTCACCCAAATGTCTGCTGATATCAAATATATAAACACGGGTTGATAAAAGTTACAAATATCCGAGGTTTGCCGAGTGTTGATATATTTGATATCAGAAGACACGAGGGTGAGATTCTATTTTTCATCCAAAATCATTCTTATTACCTTTCAATGAAAATAGTGTTTATCTCTGTGAATAGATCTACCATTTGACTTTCAATGCGGTGATGTCATAGCATTGTGACGTCATCATGTTTATGACGCCATAGGATTGTGATGTCATTACTCACTTATTTAAAAGCATTGTGATGTCATGTAGTTGACAGTGACAGGGCATTGTGCAAAATCTACTGCTAGAATGATATCTCCTAGGATCTCACACAAGCAATATCCCCTGTGGAACACAGGTTTGGATGATGATTTAGTATCTCGAACTTGGTATCATATATAGCACAGATAGCGTGTCAAAGACTGTTCCTGTGATTGTCTTTTTTCTTACCTATCGGGAATATTCCAATTAGTGAAGGTCAGGAATATTATTTTAAAGTTCCTCTAAAGTAGGTTTATCGAAAAGATTCTGTGTCAGGACCCATTCTTTTTACAATATTTACCGCACCTCTTGAAGCCATGACAAGGGTGCATTATCTGTCCTACTTGTATGCTGCGGTTTTATCTAGCCTTTAAACAATCGCAGAGGCTCAAGAATGCTTTTGGTCGCATGATGCTATGCATAGAGGATATCAAGATATGGATGACCAGAAATGTTCTCAAATTGAACAGTTAGAAGACTGAGCTTCTCAACATCTGCTCAAAGTCAGTCAGAAACAAGTTGACCCTCCCAGACCTCAAGAATGATGACTGTGAACGCAGATTTGTGACCAAAACAAGAAGAGACCAGAATATAAGTCCAATATTACACAACTTACACTGGCTCAGGGATGCAGAGAGAATCAAATATATCATCATCGTATCTGTAAGACCTTGTGGATGACTATGAGTCGCCAAGATCAACAAGATCAGGGGGAAAACATGTTCTTATTGCTCCAAAATCCCAGCAAAACACGTTGTGTGGACTGCAGATTCTCCTGAGCAACCTGACACTGGAGATCAGATAATCACAGAACTGACTATAGTCACTGTGTCGTGGTGTTGTGTACACTGAGGTAAGATCAGGTCACAGAACTGACTATAGTCACAGTGTCGTGGTGTTGTGTACACTGAGGTAAGATCAGGTCACAGAACTGACTATAGTCACAGTGTCGTGGTGTTGTGTACACTGAGGTAAGATCAGGTCACAGAACTGACTATAGTCACAGTGTCGTGGTGTTGTGTACACTGAGGTAAGATCAGGTCACAGAACTGACTATAGTCACAGTGTCGTGGTGTTGTGTACACTGAGGTAAGATCAGGTCACAGAACTGACTATAGTCACAGTGTCGTGGTGTTGTGTACACTGAGGTAAGATCAGGTCACAGAACTGACTATAGTCACAGTGCCGTGGTGTTGTGTACACTGAGGTAAGATCAGGTCACAGAACTGACTATAGTCACAGTGCCGTGGTGTTGTGTACACTGAGGTAAGATCAGGTCACAGAACTGACTATAGTCACAGTGCCGTGGTGTTGTGTACACTGAGGTTAGATCAGGTCACAGAACTGACTATAGTCACAGTGTCGTGGTGTTGTGTACACTGAGGTAAGATCAGGTCACAGAACTGACTATAGTCACTGTGTCGTGGTGTTGTGTACACTGAGGTAAGATCAGGTCACAGAACTGACTATAGTCACAGTGTCGTGGTGTTGTGTACACTGAGGTAAGATCAGGTCACAGAACTGACTATAGTCACAGTGCCGTGGTGTTGTGTACACTGAGGTAAGATCAGGTCACAGAACTGACTATAGTCACTGTGTCGTGGTGTTGTGTACACTGAGGTAAGATCAGGTCACAGAACTGACTATAGTCACTGTGTCGTGGTGTTGTGTACACTGAGGTAAGATCAGGTCACAGAACTGACTATAGTCACAGTGCCGTGGTGTTGTGTACACTGAGGTAAGATCAGGTCACAGAACTGACTATAGTCACAGTGTCGTGGTGTTGTGTACACTGAGGTAAGATCAGGTCACAGAACTGACTATAGTCACAGTGTCGTGGTGTTGTGTACAATGAGGTAAGATCAGGTCACAGAACTGACTATAGTCACAGTGTCGTGGTGTTGTGTACACTGAGGTAAGATCAGGTCACAGAACTGACTATAGTCACAGTGTCGTGGTGTTGTGTACACTGAGGTAAGATCAGGTCACAGAACTGACTATAGTCACAGTGTCGTGGTGTTGTGTACACTGAGGTAAGATCAGGTCACGCTGACGCTTGGTAATGTAGACATTGATACACAATGATCAGGATCTTGAATTCGATTCTGACTTGGATGGGCAACCAGTGAAGAGACTTTAGGATAGGAGTTATGTGAGACCTTTTCGATGTTGGGGAGCCGAGACCGGCTGCTACATTCGGGATTTTTCTGTATTTTTAGCTCATCTGGCCTGAAAGGCTCGATGAGCTTATGGCATGGCATGGTGTCCGGCGTCCATCCGTCTCCGTGGCTAATGGGGATTCTAAATAGTAGATGTCGTGACCCCGTGACCCCAAATGGGGTCACAGGGGTCACAACCCAAAAACCTTTTTTCATCTTCTTCTCCAGTTCCAAAAGGTCTAGAGAGCTGAAAAGTTATGTGCAGACTCCTTGGCTAATGGGGATTCCAACATGTAGATTTCGTGACCCCGTGACCTCAAATGAGGTCACAGCGGTCACAACCCCAACACCGTATTTTCATCGTCTTCTCCAGTTCCAAAAGGTCTAGAGAGCTGGAAAAGTGTGTATAGACTCCTTGGCCTATGTGGATTCTAAATTGTAGATTTCATGATCCTGCGACACCAAATATAGATCACAGAGGTCATGACCTGAAAAGCTGTTTTCATCTTAAGATTTTATGTGCTCTTCAAAGGGAGGTAATTTAAGGGAAACAAAGGTGATGAATCAAATGTTTCTTTATTTGTAACGGATTTTATCGCTGGCCTAAAAGATAGGTCAGAGGGGCAAGGACCTTAAGACCTATTTCCTCTTCTCCATTTAAATTTAATTTCTATTTGTTGTACCTCTCACCTACAAGTTGACATTTTGAATTAGTTAATGTATATATAGCCTAATGAGCTACAGAGCCAGTGGCTCTATTTTTTCAAATAGAATGCTGTTGAATCAAGGGAATTATTGACCACAACTCACTCATACCCCCCGCTTTTAACATTGGTCAAAGATTTGTTTTTTAAAATAGCAAAAAGACATCAATGTCTTGTCTTTTGTATGAACAGACCACAGAAGTATTATATATAAGAGCAGAGTATATATGTCTTCAAAGTAAGTATGTCTTCATAGATACACTTGTAAGAGTGCTTTAGAAGTAAATGTAGAAAAAAATAGAAAATTTGCATTAAATATGCAAATGATGATATGAAATATACAAATATGCAAATGAGGGTATGACATATACAAATGACAGATGTACACATCAGTGGTTAAAAGTATCAAGTTTCGTAACATTTGAACAATTAGAGGAACAGAAAATGTGAAAGACGAAGTCGAAAAATGTTGGTATGAAACATACCAAAAGCAAAATGTACACATCATGGTGATTGTACATATCAAGTTTCGTAAAATTTGAACAACTGGTGTCCTGTCCTGGTTATCACTGGAACAAACAGTGTCAAAGGTGAAGTCGAAAAACGGAGAAAATTTGCATAAATTATGCAAATCAGGGTACGAAACATACAAAAGGCAGATGTGAACATCATGGTGATTGTACATATTAAGTTTCGTAAAATTTTAGTAACTGGTTTCAGAATTATGAACGGAACAAAAACTGAACGCACAGTCGCACAGACTTGCTTACCGCTATATTCCCCGACTACTTCGTAGCGGGAGTATAATAATCCAGTCTGGATAGGACCAGAGATCTAACGAGAGTGTGAACTGCATCTGTTGTTAGATTCTGACGGATGTTACTATTAGCTCTCAGATGGCAGAAGAAGAATCTGAAGAGATGATTGATCTGAGCATCAAGTCGATGAATACTCAAAGATCTTTCCCTGACGGAGCTAGTATAACCTCTGCGTCTTTCTCAGTTGTAGCAACTTTAGCTCCATTAACCTTAGTTTTTCTTGCTATTGGCGGTTATTTGCCAATCTTCCAATTCATTTCTGCTTGTAATACCCATACAGTGTCTGAGAAAGAATTATATCTTCAGCACATAATAGGAGAAATAGAGGCATTATATCAGGATGTACATGTAGTTGGATACCATTACAACATGTTACATGAATCTGTATTGCTAGTTCATTTATAAGGAATGAAAATAAAAAAAGTATACCATTGCCTATCACTATGTGGCTCTCAAATGATATTTCATGGCTGTTTTTCACATCTTTACTTTATAAATAATTCGTAACAGTTTACTCAATTTACTGCTTACAGATGATTCTCTAGTCTCTAGAACCTTTGGTATTTAAGTATCTCTGTATGAGTGCAGTTATTATTCTCTTGCAGGTTTTATCATGTCTGGTTACAAACCAATATCTCTCAATATTAAAAAGTATGCTTGAAACTAGTCTTGGTGTTGTGATTGTCTTAAGTAATTGATTTCATCTTTACTTTGCTCGATAGGCAGACGAACCTGAAAATTCAAAATGACGGTAGTAGCTCTTGTTTGTCTCGCTGTATTCCTGTACATGTGTTATGTGTACCTGAAGCCAAAGAAGGGAAACTTTCCACCTGGACCTAACGGTGTACCTATATTCGGGAATGCTCTCCAGTTCAGGAAGGAAACAGGATTAATTGAGATGGCTGAACTTGGCAACAAATATGGCGACGCCTTTACACTCAAATTGTTCAATAGAGAATCAATAATTCTAAATTCATACGACTTGATAAAGGAAGCGTTAAGTTCACCAAAATATGCTACTGCATTCAGTGGAAGATCACAAACATTTGTGGGGAAATACTTGTTCAAAAGCGATCAGATATTTACAACGTATTCAGAAGAATGGGCTGATTTACGGAAACTTGTATTCCGCGGCCTTAAGACATATGGAAGCAACATGGCGGACGTTGAGGAGCTCGTGCAGAGAGAAATCAAAATATTGGTAGACAGGATTCAGAACGAGGCTCGGACGTCCGTTGATCCATTCATATTTATCAGTGGATACATCACAAGTGTCATATCTATACTGGTAAGTTCTCACTGTTGTTATTTCTTTTGTGATAAATGAAAATAAATAAAATGTGTCTCATATTGAGTCACGTTTTAGTTTTCCAACTTACGACATTTTATTTCTTCATGTGAAAAAAATGGTCAGATGTAAACAGTTAAAAAGTTAAACAAGACTCCATGTATCCAGCAGCATTTCACATCTTCTCTATGCAAATAATGATTCTTTTAACCGCATACCTTGTTATCTGGAATTTCAAATGTAACGAAATCGTGCGGATAAATGGGGTCCCACTGTATGTTTTATAGTCCTCGATAATTTCTAGGACGCTGTTGTTATTGATCATTCAGCTTTTAGGAGTTTTCCTCCCAACAAAACAGTTTCAAATGATGACTATATATAATTTCATTGAAGATTTCAATATCGTTCTCTTTACGATCTAACCATTATGTAATACTTACTATAATGCAATTTGCACATTCAATTTATTTTAAGAATAGAGAAACTTAAAATGTTAGGAAAAACAATATTTCCTGGATAACAGCTTCTCTTTGTGAACATGATCAGTGGTGAACTAGGTGGATGTCCACAGTTTTCACTGTAAAGACGTTGTTATCCAAGAAATCTTACTTTTCTTATTTAAACGGCTTATAAATGTTCCTGCATAGGTCATTTCAGTTGTTATTACAGATAACTGGACGACACCTGGAACAAAACCATCCACAGCTTGAATTGCTTGCCAAGCTCACCGATGAGGTAAACAGTATACTTGATCCTATGACTGCACAGCTTCTCAACTGGTTGCCATGGATACGGATTCTACCAATTGGATGTGGGAAGTTGTATAAAGACATAAAACAAGATGTTTCAGAAATGAACATAAACATTACAGAAGATAGACTGGTACGTTAGTAGTGCTTTTATCGTAAATATTCAACACTCAATTCATCGTTCAATGAACCAAGCAAATTCATTATGCAACATGTTAACACCTTTCCTTCGCTGAAATCAGACGAAACTATTTACACATTTGAACCTTTGGCTCTCATTTCACGATCAAATATGTGTGCGCTTCGAGCATGCCCTTTGCGGTGTGGAGTACACCGTGTATAGCTATCCTCATTATTTATTAGTATCAAGAGTATTCTACAGTTGAATGGGAATTTTTAGTATTCGTTGAACTATGTCAGCGCTTGAATATGTAGTGTTCTTTTATGTTAATTTGCTATATAATTGGATTAATAGGTCTTCAAGACAAAAATTGTAAGATCTACAACGAAATACTCAGTATTTCCAACGTCATAATAGATTTCATGATTTAACAACATAAACGTTTGTGAACCAGTTTCCTTTGTTTTTTTCTTAAAATGTTATAGATACTATCACGATTGATAGCTCAATTAGAACTGAAATGTCAACTTAAACGCGTCAAAGCATGCATCTGGCGTAGTTTATGCGTGACAGGCCATTGCAAAATAAATCATTTTCAACAATGTTCAAAGGAATACAACTGCTTGATATTCAATTGAAATAATTTACGGATGCATATGCTTCATTGCAAGGACAACCTATTTTGTGTGATATTCATTATCAAAATGTTGATAGCTAATGTTGGCATCATCATCTAGGGGTTAAAACCTATACAGTATGCATACAGTAGTTTTCTGATCATTCAGAAGAAGATAACTCATTAACTACGTAAACAATACAAATACTGATTATGTCTGCTTCCGTGTCTATTCTAACTAAACATATTCAGTTATCAAACTAATTTGTGATTTTTCCATTTTAAAGGGGCTGTAGCACGATTTTCTTACTTAAGTAAAGTGCACTCTAAATAGCACTCCTGAATCAATAAAAAGAGTTCTTAAACGAGTGTACTTGATTTGGTTAAGCCATGCGAGTCTATTTCCCATCGAGGGATCATTTTAAGGCGTTCACATTATGATGGTCGCTCGAAGGTAGTTCAAATCATCCCACCTATGTACCGATACCTAAACACTCTCTTTCAAGATTATCATTTTGAAGCAGACAAAACTGATAATGTAAGAAGGATTTAAGACAAGCATGGAGTGTAAGATCCAGCAGAAGAAGACCAAATTATTGAAGCATCAGTCTTACTGTCTTAATTACTTTTAACTGTATTTTAATTCAGAAATCCAGCAAGGACAGAAAGAAGAAGCCCTGTTTTTTAGATTTTATGCACGAAGAAAAGGAGAAAGGCAAGATAACAGAAGAAAACATCTCAGGAGTAATGTTGGATCTCCTGGCAGCAGGTCAGTTTATCCTTGAAACTTAAACCTCCGTGGATATCATTTTATTGATTGCTAGTGACTCCACACTTTATAGTCGGGCAGAATGGTGCAGAAAATTAAGTCAGTTTCGTTCCAAGATGGCCGCAAAATTACAAAAGGGTCATCGAGACAATATACACTTGCAATTGATTATTAAGACATCTTTTATAATCCGGTTTGAGAATTTAGCCCGGCAAGCGCACTGAAGTGTGACTGCCTGATTGGCCACTTGGTAGCCTGTTATGCAGACAGCGGGAGAATTGTCCGCCGTTAAGTAGCTGTGTAATGAATTGTCACTCTAATTACATCAGATCGTTGGGTATTTGAAATTGACTAAATCATACGTTTATACACAAAACAGTTGTCACCAAAGTGACATGATCCACTGCCTGAAATTACTTCAAAATTGAAAAATAATGTCAAGATCAGCAAGATCGACTGGGACCTGAACCTTCCCTAAACGAACCATTAGTGTAAGATAATCCAATGAACAGTTCCTGTGATAATGGCCCCCTAAAAAGTTTAACATGCCAAAGAACTTGAAGTTCCGCTGTGATCTTGAGAATAACCTAAAGGTCAAAACCTAATCAGTCCTTCGTCTTCCCCACGAGGTGCTTTCTGTAAGATATGATGAAATTCCAGTGAAGGGTTCTTGAGAAATCCCACTGAGAACCTTAACATGCAAGTTCACATTCCGCTGTGAATAGTTTTACGGTCACCAACATCTTATCATCCCTTTTTCATCTCTAGGAGAAGCTATGTGTAAGGTATGAAGATAATCCAGTGAACAGTTCTTGAGATATAAAAGGGTAAATGAAGGTCAAGGTCACACAACTCTGTAGAAACATTGTGTTCCCTATAATGAACCCATATACAACATATGACTGTGCTTGAGTTATTCCATTTCGTACCTACGTAAGGATGTGCGGACAGATACAGCCGAGGGGGATAACAATCATGCAATTGTCATTTGCAAAATTACAAAGTCAGATATCTAAGGATTCGATATATCGAAGATTAAAGGTGTTGTGATGAATATTAGTAAGTTAAATAAATAGTTTAAAAGGTGCTAAAACAAATTGAAACATAATGTTAGCGGATATCCAAGCACCTGAGTGCTTCACTTCACTGAATCGTTTGTCGCCACTAATTTGGCAGTGTAATGGGGCGATTTTAGAGATTTAAAGTCGAGTATTTGTCAAGTTGAAATCTACTCTTTATGAATTACCAAATCTTGAAAATTTGAAATAGCAAAAACAGTAACAGTCCTAATCAATGGGGAATGATGTTGCCTACATTTTAATGAAATACATTTTGTGAAATTATCTTGATTGGTTATATAGAGAATTAGAAATGTACATATGTTACTTCAGGGGGAGATAACTCACGAAAAAAAATACGAAAATCAAATATCTTGTTCAACAAAATCTAAGTTAGATAACAGGCTGTCATCACTGAAATTGATGGAAATAGATTCTGCTGTTTCCTCCAGGTCACAAAATAAGTTTTAAAACTACGACAATAGCAATAGATAATCGAGACTATGTCTTAAGGATGATTGTTCATCTCCAGGAACAGCCACTACTCGCACCTCCTTGTACTCCATGTTCCTGGTCCTGGCATCACGACCGGACATCCAGAGAAGAATCCAGGAGGAGATTGACGAGGTGGTTGGGAGGAGTCGCCTCCCTTGCCACATTGACAAGAACTCCATGCCCTACACACAGGCTGTGTTGTGGGAGACGTTCAGACTCTATCCTGCAGCACCATTGACACTGCCTCGATGTACAATGGAAGATGTCTACATCAGGGACTATTTCCTGCCTAAAGATACACAGGTATATGTTCATGATTTTCTATAACAAAAAGAAGAAATAGATGAGTGCATTCACCAAAATATTACAAATACAACCTACAAAGTCTTCATTTAACCAACACGGAGAAGAATGTCAGTATTTTGATCTATTTCAGGTCATCTACAATATCTGGCTCGTTCTTCATGATGAGCAGTTCTGGAAGGACCCATATGTGTTCAACCCTTCTCGTTTCCTTGACGACGCAGGGAACCTCCTACCCCCTGAACATGAAAAGAGACACAGGTTTGATATTACAGGGGCAGTGGTGCCTGGGTACTTTTGTGGACAACACATTAGACAAAATACTCACGTTTATCCATTTGATCTTAATGCCTATCCAAGTAACCTCATCCTAAGAAAAAGGATTCTTATCAACTCTTTTATTATCCCCGTCCTTTTTCAGTTCCACAAAATATACCACCATCCCACGGTCCATTTATCAGTTCAATTCCACTTAATCTTAGATATGTCTAGAAATACATCTGCAATCCTATATTGAATGAGCAAACAATGTATTAGGTGATCAAAGGGTAAGGAATATCCAAGAAATAACTAAGAAATTCTAAATCAGTACCATACACATTGTTTCATGTATTTGCGATTTGTTTATTTTCTGTTGAACTAAAACAATGTTTTAATTCCTGAGGAAAACAGTTTTGAATGATAAGTGTTTGTTTCAGAATGATCGCATTCGGAGTTGGCAAGCGCCTTTGTATCGGAGAGACTCTTGCACGACTGAGAATATTCTTGGCTCTCGTCTCTGTTCTCCAGAACTTTAACTTGGTGCCTGACCCGAAGCAACCATTGCCAAACACAGACCCGAGACACTTCATTTCTGATATCATAATCAATGCACCAAAATACAAGCTAGTTTTTGAACCGAGGTGCCCGTTATAGGAAGCCTTTCCTTTTTCAAATTGGTAAGATATGAAGATTTCATCTGTAAACAAAAAAGATCATTTTACGTTTTGGATATTTTGAAATTTCTTTCAATGTTTTAAAGAAATGCTCAACATATTTATCACATTTGAAGTATATTGTAAGTATGTGTGAAGAGAAGCAGATATTTTTTTATGCAGGAACCCAATCCAAACAAACAGTTGTTTTTTTAAAAGGTGATGTAGCACGATTTTCTTACTGAAATAAAGTGTTGTCACAAAAATATAAATAAGTGTTACTTATGGCTAGATAATACTCCTCAATTTGAGAATGCCTATTAAAGTTGCCCTAATTAGAATTTGTAAATAAACAGTCCAAACATGTATCAACTGGGTGTGCTTAATTAGGTAATATCCCATATCCTGGGTGATTAACGTGTTTTATGTTATATTGTAGCAGAGATTAAATCAGAAGCCACGTTTGTGAAGGAGACACAGACATCTATTAGTAGTGTTTGCTTGACAATGGCATTAGTGTCTATATCGAATGAGAAAGTTGTATACATATCTATAGTTCTTCAACTTCTAGAATGCCTATCAAAGATGTAATGAGCGTGAACAGCTTTTAATACCGCAACACTATACGTTGATGATCAGCCTAATGATGAATTAAGTGTTAATTTGAGGACATTCAATCAATATTATGTTGGTTTTTTTAAAAACGTTATTAAATTAGTTAACAAACAGCGTGTTTACTCATTCGTGTCTTGCATAAAACAAAATTTCAGTTTCTCCTATAGAACCTCCTCCCCCTTTTTTAACATGAAAGATTTGGATTGAACCTGAAAGCTCGTTTTTTTAAAGATGTCTTTGTCCAATGTTTATTCAGTATTAAGACCATAAACCAAAGTAGGTAAGTCAATAAAAGGCTAATTATTGTGACAACAATGGTTTTGTACAAGGTTAAAAAACATTTTAATCTCAAAGCTTCTTTTACAAAATTTTCCCCGGGTCATAGCACAAATAGGAGCCTTCTCCTTTCGATCGTGAGACTAATTCAACTGTAACCAGAGATTTATAATCGTGAAAGAAAGCAATCTTTTTGGTGACAATCATTATCTCTTAACACAAACTAATTAATGACTAAAGAACTATTACCTACTTCCTGCGAGAGCCAGACAAACCCAAAATCATAATAGAAAAGTAACAGTTTTGAAGCCCATGTAACACGATTACACTCAACAGATGTGCAGAGAACATAACCCTGAATAGGATATAAATGAGTTGGCATTGATAATAACATAACACCTTTTGGTTTATACATATTTTATTCATGAAAATGTTTACACGAATATGGATTGGCACAACAAGCCAGTGGTTAATGTATGTGCCGCTCCACAAATTATAACAAAATATTATCTTTTACCAAGATCAATGTACAACATGGCAAAAGGCAAAAAGGGAACCAGTAATTGGGAAATCTACAAAGACATAGGTTGTATAGAGCTTAGGTTGATTTAAATTTATCAAAACCATTTGTGAAAAATATTTATCTGATCTAATCAAGTCATAACAAGGTAGCAGTTGTAGTTTATTCAGTATTAAAGGCCTCATCACTGTACCGAAGGTGATGCTGGTAACGTACGTTACCAACATCCCAACATGGCGGAAGGCAAGATCGCCTCGCGAGTATATAACACAAATTAACAGTTTTCTGCGTGTATATGATCAACCTTAGTTTGCACACACATGAACAATGATGGTGTGAATAGATTTGATGCACTGAATCTACATATTAACGCCCACGTCATGAAGAATACGCAATTTTAAAATCACGTTGGGATGTTGGTAACTCCCAGCGAGTTTGACACAAGATGTTGGTAATGATGAATGGAGGATGTTGGTAACACTATTGAGAAAGTGTTATTAGTTCTGTTATAAATAAGATACGTGTTAAAGTCCTTTGAGAGAGGGGTCACTTTCTTTATGTGCTAGTATTACTAATCTAAACATGTTTACTAGTTATCCCGATACACGATACAAGTAAACATGCTTATCAAGTAAACATGCTTATCAATATAACAATATTAAAGTATCGTATGTAAAATGGATGATCCCTTACATCCCAAATGGTTGATAGCAGAACATTTTTGCCGGGTTCTATTAGATAAGTGATAATGTTTCTTCAATAATATGTTGGTATACATACAAAATCTGCATTCAGAAAATCATACTAGACAGGTGTTGGTTCAAACAAGTAACTTGCGTATTAATACTCATGTGTATATATTTGCTCCTGGTATGTACTTTGTGCGTATAAACGCAATTAAATACGTAAGTAAATATACACTTGAAGTATATTAACACTACATCTGGAGGTCATGTAAAAAGATATGCATATATGTACTTCTGCATAGTATATGTGTCATGTAAACAGTTCTCTCAAATACACGTGTGAGTATATTATTTTATTTTTGAAAATTGTCGTTCTTTTAATAGTGACAGAAGACGAAAATAGAGTCATGGGATCTGTATCTCATCAGACTTTAAACGATGAAACATTGTAATTTTCCAAAAGTAGTTGTCAGATGCTTGACGAATATTTGTAATCTACATTCTTTTAAAAAAAGGTTCAATGGTGAAGTCTTGGTGGCCACGGAGTAACCAAATCTACAATGTATTATTCATAGGTGTACAAAAGATTTCACCGTTCTCGAGGCTAATGCATTTAGTCTTTCAGAAGAATACACATAATGTTCTTTAGGGAGTGGCACCTGTAGCCCTAGATTGGACCAAAGAGTCCAAACCAAACCTACAACTTATAATCTCCATTGACTAAAGAGTATGTACACAAAATTTTATCTTTCTCAGCCTTTGAGTTACAGAAGAGAAGATGATTGGTTTTTAGGGCATAGTCCATGTGCCACAGTCATCAAATTATAACTATTAATAATCCCCATTGTGTTAGGAGTCTAAACATAACATTCATGTGTCTATTGGTTTTCGTTCTTTGAAAAGAAAACGAAAATAAGTGTTTAGGTAGTGGACCCTGTCACCACATCTAGAGCTACATAGTCACATCATCTATCATTTATAATCACAATTGTCCTTGGAGTCTGTACACAAGATTTAAGTCTTTTAGAGCGTTTAGTTCTGACGTAAAAGATGAACATGGTTTTTAGGGCATAGCTCCTGTGTTTCTTATTAAGCGACCTCCTTGGCTAAGGAGTCTGTACACAATTCTTCAACATTGGAGAAGACGATTAATACGTTGTGGCCCTTATTTGGCAACACAGAGGCACAGCATCAGTTTAGAGTATACAGTTTATAGTCTGAACACAATATTTATCTGCTTTTTCTTTCTGAAGATGAAGAGGAAAAAGGTATAGGGCATAATACATGTGGTTCTTACAGAGTCTCCAAATCTATAATAATCCACATTGGCTAAGGAGTCTAAACACAATATTTCAGCTTTCTATGGCATTTAATTCTGAAGAAGAAGATGGAAAAGGTTTTCTATCATCAAATATACATTTTTGTAATCCCAATTGTCCCAGTACAGTGTAGACAGGATTTGAGCTCTCTAGTGGTTCTTGAAAATAAGATGAAAAATAGAAAGGCTTACAGCCGGATGGACTGACGGACGCCGAACACCTTAGCATGCCAATAGTCTATCAGGCTTTTTCAGATCTGAGGGCAATCTGTTCTTCGTCTTATTGCTGATAGTGTCTGCATTGTTCCATGTATTAAATATGGATGACAACTGTTTAAAAATCCGTAATACTCACTCCCTCTACTTTCTCGTGTAAATACATAGTAAATATACTTCTATTCCCATATGCAAATATATTCCAGGTGTATATACACTTACATATGTATATTTCTGCATGTAAACGGGGTTTTATAATGTAAAAATCTTATAATCCTCAACTGTGTTCATGGGTTATATCTTAATAACAGTAATAGTATATTTTAGTACCTTGGAATTGAGAAACTCTTGGAATGGTTGACTTAGTGTTCAGAGGTATCTTCGCAAACTAATAAGATTTATTACCCATATGGTTGAAAACAACCGAGTTAATATTATTGATATGAGCACATGTTACGCGAATCAAATGGAATAGAATGGGTGATTATAATATTCGAAAGTGTGCCATATGAGTTTTACGAAACTCGTGCAAATGTATGTATAACCCTCGCTATCGCTCGGGCAATATACACATTCAAACGTGTTTCGTAAAAGTCATATGACACCCTTCCTCGGGTAATAATCTCGTTATAACGTCATTTTATGGTCCTTCTGTATCTTGATGTTATGTACGTCAAACTAATGATGAAACATTTTCATTGCCAACGAAGATTTGTAAGTGCAAATGTAGCAGTAGCTAGGTCTGTGAGGGGGGAAGTCAAATTAGTGTTTCCATTGGTTATTTATAGTTAGTTTCTTTAGTTTATAAATAAAGCAAAACTATTTACAAACCGTTTAAAGTATGCTACTATGAGTTTGGCGTTACCAGCATCATTTATTTCAAAACAAGAGACGTTACCAACATCTAGACTGGGAGTTACCCACATCCCAACGTGATTTTAAAATTGCGTATTCTTCATGACGTGGACATTAATATGTAGATTCAGTGCATCAAATATATTCACACCATCAATGTGCAAGTGTGTGCAAACTAAGTTTGATCATATACCCCGAGAAAACTGTTAATTCGTGTTAAATACTCGCGAAGCCATCTTGCCTTCCGCCATGTTGGGATGTTGGTAACGTACGTTACCAGCATCACCTTCGGTACAGTGCTCATGGCCAAGATTACAATTACAAATACATTTTGCGGATGGACAGATGTATGTACAATTATAGTATTACATTTCATAATTATAGTATGATTACATTTCATACAGCAGGTTGCATAACAAGGGCAAGTAAGGAAGAAGTGGAGATAGTTTTCCCATGGGTAATCGCATGCGCAGTTCGAAATATTGGAAATAATAAATAAATAATAATAACATATCAAATTTATCGGCGTTGAAGTCACTACAACCCAACCTAACGCGAGCATGGAAACAACTTTTTTGTTATATCACAGATGTGGTATATAAACAGGTTAGTAATGAATTTACTGATTGTGAGTTGATAGTATCGGTTGGTAAATCATTCCATAAACGTACCGTATCTGGTCAAATGAACGAGCATACGAGCATAAGTAATTTGGAGTGAGGTTATTATTCATAATACACCTTTTATGGCAAACAAAATACAACCATATATCTACCACAGTCACCAATAGAAACATATTTCCTTACACCAATAACATATTTACAGAACTGTGTATTTGTTCATAAACACTTTTTAAAAAGAGTTTAAAGGGTTCCTGTAATTAATTGATTCATTAAAATTATGTAAAGTTATTCACGATATGTGTTATAGAGCTTGACAACTAACGTTATATATTCAACGTTCTACTTATGAAATTAAACCATTTATTAATGGACGATTTAGCTTGCGTGATGAGAATACAGCTGACCTTAGTTCAACATGTATATACATATGAATGCAAATGCCATTAACACATCTTTTTATTCATTTGAATCTATAATGACATAGATGAAGATTTTGCTGTACATGGTGATCCTAGTGTCCAAAAACGCCGAAACCAAAATACTGACACCACACGAAGCTGACATTAAATGTTTTGTTAATAAACAGATAAGGGTACGCCAGGGTCTACCATTTTTGCCTACCTCTTGATATTTGGTCCACTCCAGGAGTCACGTACTATCCAGTTATGTATCATTCCCTTCACATACAGGTTACTTCAGATTTCCGATCCTAACCTCTGTTCTACATGGCCTGAATTTCAAGGATCCAACAAAATCCCCCAGCGTGGAAAAGGGAAACCTCTTACTGTTTCTTACTGTTTACCTGCTTCTTAACCGATGAAGACTCATCCTTCAGCGGCCACATCGACCGGGTAACTTTGAAGATCTAGGCATTTGACTCTTAAAGGATGGATGAAATGACATATGGTCCAAATCGGATTCATTAAAATTGGATGTCAATTTGACAATTGCTCGATTTTAAATTTCTGAAATCGGTCCATAAATTACTTATATACGGCTTTTTAAAAAAACGCCTGATTTAGCCCCGGCGACCAGAATGAAAGTCTGCGGGGGTGTGACCCGTGAAGGGATGACTTCTGTGACGTATGTGGAGGAATTTGATTTTCAGCGATAGTCACAATTCAACGTAATTTCGCAACATTTTGATTGTTAATTTCACAAAGATATCATCAATAAACCAACTTAAATTTCCCATATATCGAATGTTTAGATATCTAACTAGGTAATTTCGCAGATGACAATTACACAATTATTACATAAACATGTCTTTTTGGCGATGTAATACACCTCATAAATTCATTTAGCGGCAGTGATAATTATCATTAATTAATTAACGAGACATCGGCGGAGAAGCTATCTAGCCGCCCCGTCTATCGCTTATCACAGTCACGCCTCAGTGAGCATTTTCAAAAGGTTTCGCCGAACAAATTGCGATAGTGTTAAAATGGGTGAATTAAAATCGTCTTAATTATCAATTGCAAGTGTATATTGTCTCGATTTTATGCTCAATTGATTCCGATATACAATATACGTAGAGGTAATCATCTGTCATTCTTTAGAAAAATGCATTTCATCTATCCTTTAAGGATATTTCTTATAAGCATACACTAAACGCCAAAAGAAACGTTACCTCATTTCTTTTTTCAATAACTTTTTAAGTATCAAATATATTTGAGAAATGAATGGTTCAAAAGAAAGCTGAATAACGTAGCTTTATGCTAATAACACATTTAAAAATCCTGATGGATTCATATTGTGGCAAAATGCAGCTTGTTTAAAAGTTTAAAATTGTCCGGTTTTCGACCAGGCTGGTAGTAACCAATACATGTGATTTTGATGTCCAGAAGAAGTTGAAAGTAAACTTTTACGTTTGTGACTAGATAAAAAGTGTGTATGCTTTACATCATAACCCTTAAACGATGAAAATACTGTTATTGAGTAAGTTTAAGTGTGAAAATTATTAAATATATTTTTCTAGTCATTAAAGATCTTTTCTCGTAATTTACCTTAGTGAAAACGAGTTTACTGTGTTGTCAAATGACTTAATAGTATTTAGGAACACAAACGATTATTTATGTGAACATTTTCGCTTGAAAATGAACATTTTTGTAAAATAAATTCACCCATGATGATAAAAGGTTTAGGTAATTGGGTAATAAGTTGATCAATAGCTTAAATAGTAAGATCTTCAGATGGTGGAATATACAAAGAACAGAGAGTTAGAGTTTTAAATAATGATAAGCTCACTGCAACAGCTTGTAATTTGGTTTTTAATGGAATTATCCTTTGGGTGGCACGTTGTCTTGTGCATAGCTCAGTCGACCGCTATCAGTGAAGTTCAGCAACAATGGGCGCGGCTTGCCGCATGGGTGGGTTACCCGCTTCTTTGCTGAATTAACTGAGAGTTTGAATGTGATTCCCTGCCCCACACTGAGACATGAGTGGAAAGACTTATGGTGTCACCCTGGGTAAGTGACTTTATTCAACGTCCACCCAGCAGTAAGTGGGTACCTAGTGTAAGATGTGGAGGAGGTGACCATTAAGCGCTTTATGGCAGCTTAGGTTAGACCAGGGTAGTAATGTTGGAACGTGGGGATTTGTGCGCTATATAAAACTATCCATTCTCCTCTTCTCTTCTCCTAAATCACGGCAACACATACAGCTATGTGTTATAACTCATTTGAAAGCTATTGAATTTAGAAAAAAAGTGAATTCGCCAGAATTTTGAATTATGGCCTTGAATTTTTAGTAATATGCCCTTGAATATGGATCTTTTTGAAAAGGGCGTTTTTCGGATACATTTTCAAGAGAACATAATTCTGTTACGAATGAACTAATGTCACAGTTGTTTATTGTCATCTGTTTCTAGTAACATGCCTAAAAATTCAATAACATATCACTATCATACAAAATTTGATATAGTTTACAGATGACAAGTCACAGAAGATTGTCATTTTTTCGAAAATCGCCATTTTCAGCAAAGTTCAAAGGATCATATCTGCTTAACTTATTACGATATCGAAATTATATTTACACCTTCGGATGCATAATGTCAAGAAGAACAACGTTTCTGTTGAACCCTTGCATCAAAATGTTGATAGTTAAGCTTCGAACATCGCAAACGTTGACTAGGGGTCCAAATTTTAGCATTTTTGAGTATTTTCTTGAATATTCAGAAGAACATAACACATTACTTATGTATGCAATCTAACTGATGATAACATCTACTAAAGTCGAAATTAAAGCACAACATATTCTATGTTACACCTTGGTATGGAAATATTAACCATTTTGTCTTAATCGTGAGAAAGATTATGTAGGGGTCAATTAATAAGCAATTGTTCAATTTTCAGAGGGTTAATGTCTTTGGAGAATTTTTGTAAAAAAAATACTGAAGATAGAGACATGTTTGATAGCTCATTTTAAAGCGAGGAAACTGATGAATAACCGGGAGTCCAGAATGGAGTTCAAGGTCAAGCAGAAATCTTGAAGACCTCAGTATTGACACGTCAATCGGAGTTATAATTATTATATGATGAAACTACTTGCAGCCGGTAAGATTATACTTGAATCTTCCTTCACCGATATCACTTTATTGATTGCTAGGGACTCCATTCTGTATGTTCTTTCCACTTGAGTGAAATGGCTCCGTTTGTTCATCCTGAAATCATGTCCAGAGTAGAACTCAAAAACCGTAAGGCATAGCTCAACGAAACTTGTTGTGTGGAACAATAATTTTTACAACAAAGAGTTGAAAAACTTCACTTTCATGAATATTAAAGCAAGTAATAAACATAACTTTGCCTGTGTTCTTATTCTGCAAAACCGCCATCAATCACCATAAGAATACACAGATAACGTAATTGAACATGATAATTCAATTTATTATATAATGAGCAGTGAAATACCGGGATTTATCAGTGAAATAAACTGTCTATCAAGCTACAGTGAAAATAACTTATATTTTCACTGCGGACGGTGACTGATATCATTTGACGTCATAAAACAATGGTCTTACGCGGCGAATTGGCTTATGACGTCACAGTGTTACTGTAGTGACGGGCTGTTCCTAGCGGCCGCTCGGCGTGAAAATGACCCTTTTCGGACTTAATTACATGGATAACATCATATAATAAATAGAATATCCGTCAATTCTTGACAAATACCATGTTTATCTCATCTCGTGAGGTAGAAAAGTTATATATTTTCACTCGTGGCTGTGCCACTCGTGAAAATATAACCTTTCTACCTCACTCGATGAGATAAACATGGTATTAGTCAAGAAAAGACAGATATCCTCTATATAGAAACAGCAACTGAGAACTGAAACTTTCTGTCACGTGACAATGACGTGACAATGGAAATTGAGTACCGACCCTTAACGACCAACTGCTCCTTATCCAGGCGAGTATTCGCCACTGCTTGTTTCTCACTGGCTTTACCATTATCGGTACTGAGGCTGTCAACGACCTGTTTTGTTTGGGATTCTGATTGCATAGTCCATGCACGTCCACGTTTTAACCTTTGACACCACATTTGTCCTGGCCAATATGGGACGATTGTGGTCGTGTTGACGATTTGTTTTTCGTTCCCCAGTCCGATTGGGCAAGCGCGTCTACAATACTTGCCGACTTGCCAAACACCTACCTATTCTAGTCTGCCATGAATGTCACCGACATGATACCAGAAAGGTTTCTTTACATTAAAATACGATTTTTTTAAAAATGATACAGGCATGAGGCATATATTCAGAAACAGTTAATACCTTTACTGTGCATAATTATTAATGTCATTCAAAATCGAAAAAAAGTGCAAGTGGTTTGTATATTGAGTTCGAAATGGAAATTATAGTTGGACATGGATTACGAATTAATTGTTTGAATATTTAAAATGTGTCCCTAACTTAGCTTTTGAGATAACCCTCTTATTATTAGGTTTTTAACAGCAGTGATTGGCGTTTGTGAAGATCATTTTAATCAAAATTAGCTAGTTCATATTTAAAGGCTGTTTAAGATTCTTGTTGTTTGTTGTCTAGAATGATCAGACACTCATAACTAACTGTTTCCAGATAGTTACCCAAAATGATGTAAATTGGAAGCTAATGTAATATAAAACCAATAAAGTGATTTATTTTACTCGTATTGATATTTTTCATCTTTTTACAAAAAAATAAATTGTAAAGTGCATTATTTCCATATTAAAAATTTTTTAAAGTGGCTGTACTAAGTAGAAATTAAACAACTATGGCTCTATTTTTAATTTTTTAGCTATCAACATATACAATTTCGTTGATTATTAATTACATTAATAAACTAAAATCATATCAAAATTACTCGATTAATATTCAACCAACGATTGCAGTAATAATTGGTTGTAACCATGTCAGTACTGTTATCAATATTTTCAGACGTTTCAAATCACATTTTATTCACTGATTAGATTCGTATTTAGACACACGAGGAAGTGACTTCAAAAAAGGTAAACAATATGTCATTTAATTTAACAGTTACTTAATTTAGCAAAAAATCTAACCATATATATTATTATATTATTTGCTATATTTAAGTAACTGCTGAATGAAAACGCGAAATCGCGAAGAAATCAAAACGAAATCGTGAAATTGCGAAACGAATTCGCGAAACAGGGGGACAGGAAATCGCGAAACAGCGACACGAAATCGCGAAACACCGAACGAAATTGCGAAACGGTCAAACAGGCGCGAAACGAAATCCGCGAAGGAGCGAAACGCTACTGAAACGAAATCGCGAAGGAGCGAAATAGCGAAGAAGCGAAATCGCAAAACCGCGAAGAAACGAAACTCCCCCGAAACGAAATCGCGAAGGAGGGAAACGCTTCTATGGTGGCTGATATCTGCCATTCGCGTCTTCGCTACTTCGTATTATTAGAGTCTAGGGCGAAATAGCGAAGTGGCGATGTGAAGTAGCGAAGACGCGATGCAAAGTAGCGAAAACGCGATGCGAAGTAACGAAGAGGCGACGCGAAGTAGCGATTGAAATAGCTAAATATCGAAGATTTTTGCTTCGCTACTTCGCATCACCATTTCGCTACTTCTCATCGCTACTTCGCTATTTCGCATCGCAACTTCGCTTCCTCGCTACATTGTGTCGCAAAGTGACGAAGTAGCGAAGACACGATGTAGCGAACTAGCGAAGTTGCAAAAAGGCGAACTAGCGAAGTAGCGATGCGAAGTAGCGAAGTGGTAATGCGAAGTAGCGAAGTGGCGATGCGAAGTGGCGAAGTAGTGAAGACGCGAAATGGCGAAAAGGCGAAGAAACGAAACTCCCCCGAAACGAAATCGCGAAGGAGGGAAACGCTTCTATGGTGGCTGATATCTGCCATTCGCGTCATCGCTACTTCGTATTATTAGAATCTAGGGCGAAATAGCGAAGTGGCGATGCGAAGTAGCGAAGACGCGATGCAAAGTAGCGAAAACGAGATGCGAAGTAACGAAGAGGCGACGCGAAGTAGCGATTGAAATAGCTAAATAGCGAAGATTTTTGCTTCGCTACTTCGCATCGCCATTTTGCTACTTCTCATCGCTACTTCGCTATTTCGCATCGCCACTTCGCTTCCTCGCTACATCGTGTCGCGAAGTGACGAAGTAGCGAAGACACGATGTAGCGAACTAGCGAAGTTGCGAAAAGGCGAACTAGCGAAGTAGCGATGCGAAGTAGCGAAGTGGTGATGCGAAGTAGCGAAGTGGCGATGCGAAGTGGCGAAGTAGTGAAGACGCGAAATGGCGAAAAGGCGAAATGACGCAAAACCTTCGCGTCTTCGCTATTTAGCATCGCTACTTCGCATCGTGTCTTTGCTACTTCGCTACTTCGCATCGCCGCTTCGTTACTTCGCATCACCACCTCGCTACTTCGCATCGCCACTTCGCTATTTTGCCCTAGCTTAGAATAACACGAAGTAGCGAAGACGCGAATGGCAGATATCAGCCACCATACGCTTCAGAAAAGAAATCGTGAAGGAACGAAACGTCCGCGAAACAAAATCGCGAAACGAAATTGCGAAGGAGCGAAGGAGCGAAATAGCAAAGAAGCGAAATTGCGAAGAAGCGAAGGAGCAAAATAGCGAAGAAGCGAAGGAGCGAAACTGCAAAGAAGCGAAATCGCGAAGACGCAAATTCGCGAAGGAGGGAAGGGGCGAAATAAGGAATTACAGTTCCCTGGTCACAGTAAGTAAGATCGTGATGTTTGAGCAAATAATCCGATGTCCTATAATTGTTTTCTTAACATTACATGACAATTATATTATAAGGCGATGAACCGGTATACAAAGCAGTTATATATTATAGAATCTGCATGTTATATTTGTCTTTATGTGTAGTGTTATTTGTTAGAAGTATATATGTATCATCCCAACTTGGGATACCGTCCCATCTTAAGATGGGACGCGTCCCAACTTGGAATTCCAAGTTGGGACGACCCATCTTAAGATGGGATGGGGTGTATTAAAATATGCAAATAATATGTTTATTTATATGTGAAATTTGGTAATAACGTGTTATACAGATCATTTCGGTATAAACTTTAATTACCTACAATGAAAATTCAATTTGGTGTTTATTTACTTGACTTATTGACTAGGATTCAACTGTTCTCCTCATTGAGTCATAAACATATCATACATTGGTCATAAAAATGATATAAACACAAATCAATTGCATAAATAAATACAATTTACAAACAACTATATCAAGATGTAAAATGGCATCCGTATTTAATTATGTCACAGCCATTATATTTATAATGAAACTATCTAAATGGATGGAAAAGCAGGAAAATGAAATGGCAAACGATTTATTTTTCCACCAAATTATTCATTTTAAGATACAGACTGACTAAATAATGACACTAATTAATCGAATAAATACTTAACTGTTGTAGATTCTGAATCCATATAAAAAAGAGAATGGTAATTTATAGGTTTTACAGTATATATATAATGATATACATTATTGTAACGGGGTAAACTCAAATGGCAAATACTGTGCGATGTTTTCCCCTCAAAGTAATTCATTTTAAGTTACAAATACTTTTTGATAGTCTTTAAATCGGATGTGTATACGGCATCTTTTCAAATGTTAGTTACTTTGTATATATCCCGAATCAATTTAACATACCTGTTATTGACAAACGAAAAATCCCTACAAGTAAGTAAATCCACGTGTGATCCAACAACCTGCACCGATCACTATGATTATGTAAATGTGACAGCTTGATGTCAAAGAGAATTTGACCACCCTGAAGATTGGTGACACTGAGTCCTTCATGAGCCCAAGTAATCAGTTATAAATGGACCTGAATTAGGCCACGCTCATTGGTGTGTGGTTAAAACAACATATAGAGTGTATGTTGTCTAAACGCAATGTAAACTTGTTGGTTTAATCTTAGCTAATTACTTGGTCTATTGAATAAAAAATGCACGCGTTATTGATTTAAAACTACCCACTCTTACATTTTGCATTTGACTGATATTTGACTGACGAGGTTAACCTATCCAAATAGACAATGTTAAGCATAACTGACAAACTTACCGGTAAATCTATTTGAGTTCATAAGTTTAATATTAAATTATAATCTACGAACTGTATATCGTTGAACAGTAGTATATGTATTCAAGAAACTTAAATTGAGTCAATTTAATAAACCTGTATTAAATATAACTTATGAAAATACGCACTAATTTTTGGATATATAAGAAATATTTGTTTACCATGAATTATTCCAATAAATGTAGAAACTAATGTACATTGTATGACACTTTCAAAACGTCTCATTATAAGTATTATTGACCCCTCACTCTCAGGAATGGCCGTCCCAACTTGGACATTCTATCAGTTTCCCCCCATATTTCCTTAAATATGCAAACTATTTTTTTAAATTAAAGACTAATGTTCTCATACTATATGACTTTCCTATAACTGTTATAAATACTTAAGGACACTTTCAATACGTCTCATTATAAGTGTTATTGACCCCTCACTCTCAGAAATGGCCGTGCCAACTTGGAATTTCTATCAGTTTTCCCCCATAGTTCATTTAACATGCAAACTATTTTTTTAAAATTAAAGACTTATGTTCTCATACTATATGACTTTCCTATAACTGTTATAAATACTTAATGATACCTTCACAAAGTCTCATTATAAGTGTTATTGACCCCTCACTCTCAGAAATGGCCGCCCCAACTTGGAATTTCTGACAGTTTTCATCATATCTCATTAAATATGCAAAATAATTTTTTTTTAATTAAAGACTAATATTCTCAAACTATATGAATTTCTATAACTGTTATAAATACTTAATTACACTTTCACAACGTCTCATTATGAGTGTTATTGACCCCTCACTCTCAGAAATGGCCGTCCCAACTTGGAATTTCTGACAGTTTTCCCCCATATTTCATTTAATATGCAAACTATCTTTTTTTAAAATTAAAGACTTATGTTCTCATACTATATGACTTTCCTATAACTGTTATAAATACTTAATGATACCTTCACAAAGTCTCATTATAAGTGTTATTGACCCCTCACTCTCAGAAATGCCCGTCCCAACTTGGAATTTCTGACAGTTTTCCCCCATATTTCATTTAATATGCAAACTATTTTTTTAAAATTAAAGACTAATGTTTCTCATACTATATGACTTTCCTATAACTGTTATAAATACTTAATGACACTTTCAATACGTCTCATTATAAGTGTTATTGACCCCTCACTCTCAGAAATGGCCGTGCCAACTTGGAATTTCTATCAGTTTTCCCCCATAGTTCATTTAACATGCAAACTATTTTTTAAAAATTAAAGACGAATGTTCTCATACTATAAGACTGTCCTATAACTGTTATAAATACTTACTGACACCTTCACAAAGTCTCATTATAAGTGTTATTGACCCCTCACTCTCAGAAATGGCCGCCCCAACTTGGAATTTCTGACAGTTTTCATCATATCTCATTAAATATGCAAAATAATTTTTTTTTAATTAAAGACTAATATTCTCAAACTATATGAATTTCTATAACTGTTATAAATACTTAATGACACTTTCACAACGTCTCATTATGAGTGTTATTGACCCCTCACTCTCAGAAATGGCCGTCCCAACTTGGAATTTCTATCAGTTTTTCATCATATCTCATTAAATATGCAAAATGATTTTTTTTAATTAAAGACTAATATTCTCATACTATATGACTTTCCTATAACTGTTATAAATACTTAATGACACTTTCACAATGTCTCATTATGAGGTTTATTGACCCCTTCACTCTCAGAAATGGCCGTCCCAACTTGGAATTTCTGACAGTTTTCCCCCATATTTCATTACATATCCAAACTAAATTTTTTTAAATTCAAGACTAATGTTCTCATACTATATGACTTTCCTATAACTGTTATAAATACTTAATGACACTTTCACAACGTCTCTTTATGAGTGTTATTGACCCCTCACTCTCAGAAATGGCCGTCCCAACTTGGAATTTCTATCAGTTTTTCATCAGTTTTCAGTTTTGAAAGTGTCATTAATTATTTACAAAAGGAATAATAACATCTTATAGCATGAGAATATTAGTCTTTAATTAAAAAAATCATTTTGCATATTTAATGAGATATGATGAAAAACTGATAGAAATTCCAAGTTGGGACGGCCATTTCTGAGAGTGAGGGGGTCAATAACACTTACAATGACATGTTTTGAAAGTGTCATTAATTATTTATTACAGGAATAATAACATCTTATAGCATGAGAATATTAGTCTTTAATTAAAAAAAAATCATTTTGCATAGTTAATGAGATATGATGAAAAACTGATAGAAATTCCAAGTTGGGACGGCCATTTCTGAGAGTGAGGGGGTCAATAACACTTACAATGACATGTTTTGAAAGTGTCATTAATTATTTATTACAGGAATAATAACATCTTATAGCATGAGAATATTAGTCTTTAATTAAAAAAAAATCCTTTTGCATATTTAATGAGATATGATGAAAAACTGATAGAAATTCCAAGTTGGGACGGCCATTTCTGTGAGTTAGGGGATCAATAACACTTACAATGACATGTTTTGAAAGTATCATTAATTATTTATTACAGGAATAATAACATCTTATAGCATGAGAATATTAGTCTTTAATTAAAAATAAATCATTTTGCATATTTAATGAGATATGATGAAAAACTGATAGAAATTCCAAGTTGGGACGGCCATTCCTGAAATTGAGGGGGTCAATAACAATTACAATGACATGTTTTGAAAGTGTCATTAATTATTTATTACAGGAATAATAACATCTTATAGCATGAGAATATTAGTCTTTAATTAAAAATAAATCATTTTGCATATTTAATGAGATATGATGAAAAACTCATAGAAATTCCAAGTTGGGGCGGCCATTTCTGAGAGTGAGGGGGTCAATAACACTTACAATGACATGTTTTGAAAGTATCATTAATTATTTATTACAGGAATAATAACATCTTATAGCATGAGAATATTAGTCTTTAATTAAAAATAAATCATTTTGCATATTTAATGAGATATGATGAAAAACTGATAGAAATTCCAAGTTGGGGCGGCCATTTCTGAGAGTGAGGGGGTCAATAACACTTACAATGACATGTTTTGAAAGTATCATTAATTATTTATTACAGGAATAATAACATCTTATAGCATGAGAATATTAGTCTTTAATTAAAAAAAATCATTTTGCATATTTAATGAGATATGATGAAAAACTGATAGAAATTCCAAGTTGGGACGGCCATTTCTGAGAGTGAGGGGGTCAATAACACTTACAATGACATGTTTTGAAAGTATCATTAATTATTTATTACAGGAATAATAACATCTTATAGCATGAGAATATTAGTCTTTAATTAAAAAAAATCATTTTGCATACATGTATTTAATGAGATATGATGAAAAACTGATAGAAATTCTAAGTTGGGACGGCCATTCCTGAGAGTGAGGGGGTCAATAACAATTACAATGACATGTTTTGAAAGTGTCATTAATTATTTATTACAGGAATAATAACATCTTATAGCATGAGAATATTAGTCTTTAATTAAAAAAAATCATTTTGCATATTTATTGAGATATGATGAAAAACTGATAGAAATTCCAAGTTGGGACGGCCATTTCTGAGAGTGAGGGGGTCAATAACACTTACAATGACATGTTTTGAAAGTGTCATTAATTATTTATTACAGGAATAATAACATCTTATAGCATGAGAATATTAGTCTTTAATTAAAAAAAATCATTTTGCATAGTTAATGAGATATGATGAAAAACTGATAGAAATTCCAAGTTGGGACGGCCATTCCTGAGAGTGAGGGGGTCAATAACAATTACAATGGCATGTTTTGAAAGTGTCATTAATTATTTATTACAGGAATAATAACATCTTATAGCATGAGAATATTAGTCTTTAATTAAAAAAAATCATTTTGCATACTATTTTTTTATTATTAGTTAATGAGATATGATGAAAAACTGATAGAAATTCCAAGTTGGGACTGCCATTTCTGAGAGTGAGGGGGTCAATAACACTTACAATGACATGTTTTGAAAGTGTCATTAATTATTTATTACAGGAATAATAACATCTTATAGCATGAGAATATTAGTCTTTAATTAGAAAAAATCATTTTGCATACTATTGTTTTGTTATTAGTTAATGAGATATGATGAAAAACTGATAGAAATTCCAAGTTGGGACGGCCATTTCTGAGAGTGAGGGGGTCAATAACACTTACAATGACATGTTTTGAAAGTGTCATTAATTATTTATTACAGGAATAATAACATCTTATAGCATGAGAATATTAGTCTTTAATTAAAAAAAATCATTTTGCATATTTAATGAGATATGATGAAAAACTGATAGAAATTCCAAGTTGGGACGGCCATTTCTGAGAGTGAGGGGGTCAATGACACTTACAATGACATGTTTTGAAAGTGTCATTAATTATTTATTACAGGAATAATAACATCTTATAGCATGAGAATATTAGTCTTTAATTAAAAAAAATCATTTTGCATATTTAATGAGATATGATGAAAAACTGATAGAAATTCCAAGTTGGGACGGCCATTTCTGAGAGTGAGGGGGTCAATAACACTTACAATGACATGTTTTGAAAGTATCATTAATTATTTATTACAGGAATAATAACATCTTATAGCATGAGAATATTAGTCTTTAATTAAAAAAAATCATTTTGCATACATGTATTTAATGAGATATGATGAAAAACTGATAGAAATTCTAAGTTGGGACGGCCATTCCTGAGAGTGAGGGGGTCAATAACAATTACAATGACATGTTTTGAAAGTGTCATTAATTATTTATTACAGGAATAATAACATCTTATAGCATGAGAATATTAGTCTTTAATTAAAAAAAATCATTTTGCATATTTAATGAGATATGATGAAAAACTGATAGAAATTCCAAGTTGGGACGGCCATTTCTGAGAGTGAGGGGGTCAATAACACTTACAATGACATGTTTTGAAAGTGTCATTAATTATTTATTACAGGAATAATAACATCTTATAGCATGAGAATATTAGTCTTTAATTAAAAAAAATAATTTTGCATAGTTAATGAGATATGATGAAAAACTGATAGAAATTCCAAGTTGGGACGGCCATTCCTGAGAGTGAGGGGGTCAATAACAATTACAATGGCATGTTTTGAAAGTGTCATTAATTATTTATTACAGGAATAATAACATCTTATAGCATGAGAATATTAGTCTTTAATTAAAAAAAATCATTTTGCATACTATTTTTTTATTATTAGTTAATGAGATATGATGAAAAACTGATAGAAATTCCAAGTTGGGACTGCCATTTCTGAGAGTGAGGGGGTCAATAACACTTACAATGACATGTTTTGAAAGTGTCATTAATTATTTATTACAGGAATAATAACATCTTATAGCATGAGAATATTAGTCTTTAATTAGAAAAAATCATTTTGCATACTATTGTTTTGTTATTAGTTAATGAGATATGATGAAAAACTGATAGAAATTCCAAGTTGGGACGGCCATTTCTGAGAGTGAGGGGGTCAATAACACTTACAATGACATGTTTTGAAAGTGTCATTAATTATTTATTACAGGAATAATAACATCTTATAGCATGAGAATATTAGTCTTTAATTAAAAAAAATCATTTTGCATATTTAATGAGATATGATGAAAAACTGATAGAAATTCCAAGTTGGGACGGCCATTTCTGAGAGTGAGGGGGTCAATGACACTTACAATGACATGTTTTGAAAGTGTCATTAATTATTTATTACAGGAATAATAACATCTTATAGTATGAGAATATTAGTCTTTAATTAAAAAAAATCATTTTGCATATTTAATGAGATATGATGAAAAACTCATAGAAATTCCAAGTTGGGACGGCCATTTCTGAGAGTGAGGGGGTCAATAACACTTACAATGACATGTTTTGAAAGTGTCATTAATTATTTATTACAGGAATAATAACATCTTATAGCATGAGAATATTAGTCTTTAATTAAAAAAAATCATTTTGCATATTTAATGAGATATGATGAAAACCTGATAGAAATTCCAAGTTGGGACGGCCATTTCTGAGAGTGAGGGGGTCAATAACACTTACAATGACATGTTTTGAAAGTGTCATTAATTATTTATTACAGGAATAATAACATCTTATAGCATGAGAATATTAGTCTTTAATTAAAAAAAATCATTTTGCATATTTAATGAGATATGATGAAAACCTGATAGAAATTCCAAGTTGGGACGGCCAGTCTGAGAGTGAGGGGGTCAATAACACTTACAATGACATGTTTTGAAAGTGTCATTAATTATTTATTACAGGAATAATAACATCTTATAGAATGAGAATATTAGTCTTTAATTAAAAAAAAATCATTTTGCATATTTAATGAGATATGATGAAAAACTGATAGAAATTCCAAGTTGGGACGGCCATTCCTGAGAGTGAGGGGGTCAATAACAATTACAATGACATGTTTTGAAAGTGTTATAATTATTTATTACAGGAATAATAACATCTTATAGCATGAGAATATTAGTCTTTAATTAAAAAAAATCATTTTGCATATTTATTGAGATATGATGAAAAACTGATAGAAATTCCAAGTTGGGACGGCCATTTCTGAGAGTGAGGGGGTCAATAACACTTACAATGACATGTTTTGAAAGTGTCATTAATTATTTATTACAGGAATAATAACATCTTATAGCATGAGAATATTAGTCTTTAATTAAAAAAAATCATTTTGCATATTTAATGAGATATGATGAAAACCTGATAGAAATTCCAAGTTGGGACGGCCATTTCTGAGAGTGAGGGGGTCAATAACACTTACAATGACATGTTTTGAAAGTGTCATTAATTATTTATTACAGGAATAATAACATCTTATAGAATGAGAATATTAGTCTTTAATTAAAAAAAAATCATTTTGCATATTTAATGAGATATGATGAAAAACTGATAGAAATTCCAAGTTGGGACGGCCATTTCTGAGAGTGAGGGGGTCAATAACACTTACAATTACATGTTTTGAAAGTATCATTAATTATTTATTACAGGAATAATAACATCTTATAGCATGAGAATATTAGTCTTTAATTAAAAAAAATCATTTTGCATATTTAATGAGATATGATGAAAACCTGATAGAAATTCCAAGTTGGGACGGCCATTTCTGAGAGTGAGGGGGTCAATAACACTTACAATGACATGTTTTGAAAGTGTCATTAATTATTTATTACAGGAATAATAACATCTTATAGCATGAGAAGATTAGTCTTTAATTAAAAAAATCATTTTGCATATTTAATGAGATATGATGAAAAACTGATAGAAATTCCAAGTTGGGACGGCCATTCCTGAGAGTGAGGGGGTCAATAACAATTACAATGACATGTTTTGAAAGTGTCATTAATTATTTATTACAGGAATAATAACATCTTATAGCATGAGAATATTAGTCTTTAATTAAAAAAAATCATTTTGCATATTTAATGAGATATGATGAAAAACTCATAGAAATTCCAAGTTGGGACGGCCATTTCTGAGAGTAAGGGGGTCAATAACACTTACAATGACATGTTTTGAAAGTATCATTAATTATTTATTACAGGAATAATAACATCTTATAGCATGAGAATATTAGTCTTTAATTAAAAAAAATCATTTTGCATATTTATTGAGATATGATGAAAAACTGATAGAATTTCCAAGTTGGGACGGCCATTTCTGAGAGTGAGGGGGTCAATAACACTTACAATGACATGTTTTGAAAGTGTCATTAATTATTTATTACAGGAATAATAACATCTTATAGCATGAGAATATTAGTCTTTAATTAAAAAAAATCATTTTGCATACATGTATTTAATGAGATATGATGAAAAACTGATAGAAATTCCAAGTTGGGACGGCCATTCCTGAGAGTGAGGGGGTTCAATAACAATTACAATGACATGTTTTGAAAGTGTCATTAATTATTTATTACAGGAATAATAACATCTTATAGCATGAGAATATTAGTCTTTAATTAAAAAAAATCATTTTGCATATTTATTGAGATATGATGAAAAACTGATAGAAATTCCAAGTTGGGACGGCCATTTCTGAGAGTGAGGGGGTCAATAACACTTACAATGACATGTTTTGAAAGTGTCATTAATTATTTATTACAGGAATAATAACATCTTATAGCATGAGAATATAAGTCTTTAATTAAAAAAAATCATTTTGCATAGTTAATGAGATATGATGAAAAACTGATAGAAATTCCAAGTTGGGACGGCCATTCCTGAGAGTGAGGGGGTCAATAACAATTACAATGACATGTTTTGAAAGTGTCATTAATTATTTATTACAGGAATAATAACATCTTATAGCATGAGAATATTAGTCTTTAATTAAAAAAAATCATTTTGCATACTATTTTTTTATTATTAGTTAATGAGATATGATGAAAAACTGATAGAAATTCCAAGTTGGGACGGCCATTTCTGAGAGTGAGGGGGTCAATAACACTTACAATGACATGTTTTGAAAGTGTCATTAATTATTGATTACAGGAATAATAACATCTTATAGCATGAGAATATTAGTCTTTAATTAAAAAAAATCCTTTTGCATATTTAATGAGATATGATGAAAAACTGATAGAAATTCCAAGTTGGGACGGCCATTTCTGAGAGTGAGGGGGTCAATAACACTTACAATGACACGTTTTGAAAGTGTTATACAGTATTTATTGCAGTTAGTTAATTACTTATAGTATAAGAATATTATTATTGTATATCAAAATGTTAGTTTTACTATTTAATGAGACACGGGACACAATGGCTCTAATACCGCTATACTGAATGTTTAGTCAGAAATATACAGTTAATAGTTTATAATTTAATATGTATATCGAACTTGGGAACATATTTCTTTGGCATAACTCAAATAGTATTAAGTTTGTTAGTTATGCTGAACAATTTACATTTGGATAGGCTAGCTCTTTATATCAATCAAATAAGATGTAAGAGTTGCTAGTTTTAAATCAATCACACGTGTATTCTTTTATTCAATCAATCAAGTAACTAGATAAGATTAAACAAACAAGGTAACGTTGCAGCGTTTAGACAATATACACTCTCTATGTTGTTTTACCCTCACACCAGTGAGCGTGGCCTAATTGGTGTCAATTCATAACTGATTACTTGGGCTTATGAAGGACTCAGTGTCACACATCTTCAGGATGGTCAGTTCTCTTTGACATCAGGCTGTCACATTTACATATTCAGTGTTCGGTGCAGGTTGTTGCAATATACATGCATTGTTGTAAAGGACTCACAAGGATTTTCGTTCGTCAATAACAGGTATGTCAAATTGAATCGTGATATATCCAAAGTAACTAACAATAACGTTTTTAAGAGTAACAAAAAATGCCTAAAATGAATAACTTTGAGGTTGAAACATTTTACCTGCCATACCCCGTTACCATAACTTAGATCGTTATATCACAGATACAACCACTTATAAACTTTAGATAACAATACCTTTTTTTATGTCTAAATAGTATGAACAAGATATATGTATTAAAAATATAATTGTTTTGAAATCAGTCTGTATCTTAAAATGAATAACTGTGGAACAATAAATCGTATATGTGATTTGATTTGAGTTTTCCCCGTTTCACTCCATTCATCATAAATATAACGACTGTGAAATATCTAAATAGCGATGGCATTTAAATTTTGATAAAGTTGTTTGCAAACTGTATTTATTTCTCCCATTAATTTGTGTTTAAATCATTGTTTTGATCAACGTATGATATATTCATTGACTCCCCGATGAGGACAGATGAATCCTAGTCAATAAGTCAAGTAAATAAACATCAAAGTGAATTTTCATTGTAGGTTCTTAAAGTTTATACCTAAATGATCTATAAATACACGTTATTACCAAACTTCATATTTAAATAAAACTATTACTTGCATATTTCATTACACCCCGTCCAATCTTAAGATGGGACATCCCAACTTGGAATCCCAAGTTGGGACGCGTCCCATCTTAAGATGGGACGGATCCGCAGTTGGGATGATACATATACACTGGAATTCTAATTTCTAAAAACTTATAAACTTGTTTGTGATTTCTTTTATCTCTTTAAATTATAAACTGTTATATTTTACGCTTCGTATATTTTATCCAATATATCACATTTCAACACCACATATCATAGAGATCTTGAGTGTAATTTTAAACAAAATATATCATTCGTGGGATTCGAACCTTAACCAAGGACAAGCGTAGAACAGACGGTCAAGGCAGTAACCACTAGTCAACACATCAACTCATCCGCTTTTGACACGAATTGTATTTATTAACTATATATACAGAAAGAAACTACTGTATTTTCTCTCTACTTCTATGTCGTTAAAATAGAAAGTATGATAGTATTTATTATAAAGAATGCGACGTTTCCTAACTTTCGTTGTTGATAGGCCTGTAAACAAGCCATCTAGTCTATCTATTGAAATTGATCGCGAGGAAATGTCGCATTAATTATTGTAAATCTGTCATTCGTCATGTCATCAAATTCAACAATATTTACAGATAATATTTCTAAAAAGTGGGTATGGTACCAACTACTTTGACGTCTTGTGAGTATCTACAACATTGAAGATGGTATTCATTTGTTCGATACCAACTATATGTTACAGGAGTCGGTATAACATCTAAACCATGCATGTTCCTTGATTTGTGAAATAATATGTAGCATTGTATTATGATATATTGCCACAGTGGTTTCTACTTACAGACAGGATCCAGCTTCATAATCAAACTTTCAAACTATAATTGCTATTTTTAGAAACATACATCGAGTAAACGTTTCTTCTGATACATTGCAAAACTCGTCGTGTGGTATTTAAATACACGAAGATGTATTATCATAAACATGCTAACTAAGAAAGAAGACCAAACGCGAGCAAGGAAGCGATATTTGCTGATTGTTTATTTAATTAACAGAGACATTTATAGTTCATATGCAAATGAGAAATACCCTCGTTCAAACAAAGTTAAAAGATTTGAATACAAATCGTCGATTTGAATAAGACTATTTAAATTAGTATAACTTGCTTATTGGAAATTGGAACATTTATAAGAGTAAGGCACAATTTGCCAAACAAGAAATCAAGTCACAATGACCACATTATTTTTTAAACGTAATACAGTTTGTATATTCGGTATGTAGGTCAGTATTAAATATTTGAGACTGTTTAATCGAAATACGATGCCAGACGCGGTTTTTCTTCGTTTAATAAAAAAACTATTGTGAATCATAAATGGTATTCCAGATTATGACTATTTTAAAACTATAATAACCAAATGATACATGCGCAAAATTATTCATATTATTTAAAAGGTCGTGGAATCTGTTGAGCATATCTTCAGAAAAGGCCATATAAAAAAACCAGTCATCTAAGAATCTTCTCCAATTTTCTTTAAAATAAAGTGCGACATCCTCTCCAAAAATCGCACAAACTTGTTGTTCAAGTTTTTCTTCCAAATAACCTAAAACGAGGGTTGAATATGTTGGCGCCATTTTTGTACCCATTGCCGTTCCTTTGATTTGTCTGTAAACAAATCCGTCAAAATAGAATGAATTGTTTTTCAGAATAAATTCCACACTTTCCAAAATAAATGACTTTGAAAATCTCTCAGGAATAAGTTCCTCACATCGGTCTAACCAATATTCTAGTGCTTCCAGTCCGAGACAATGTGGAATATTAGAGTAAAGATTTTTCACATCAAAAGTAACAAGTTTACATTTGTCTGGTATCATTTCTGGGAGTGTTGAAAGGAAATGCATAGTATCACGTGTGAAACTTTTAACACTTGATAACAAAGGTTTTAACAACATATCCATGACATTGTTAATTCTATGTGTTGCACAAATTGGTCCCGCTATTATAGGTCTCAATTTTAATTCTTCCGGATGCTCCATTTCAATGTAGCCGTTTTGACATGTTTCACACTTTTCAATAATGTCCTTGCTTTTGTGAAGCAACATATCGTATATGTTAAAGTGTATTATATAATTTAGGCATATGGCTTTTGAGTACGGATTAGATTAGTCATTAGATTTTAGTCAGTAGACTCAGTGTATCTCAGTTTATATGGAAGCTCTTGTTGGCGGCATTACTATTTTGACATATTCCAAGGTTACTCTTACTTACTCTTACTTCTCTAACAAATATAAACAATAACATGTTACCTATTATCCGTCGTTCATATTACCAGTTCGATTTGCTTTTGTATCGATCTTACATTGGCCTCAATTAACGTTACATTTATCATACATGCAGATTCTATAATATATAACATGCAGATTCTATTATATAACTGCTTTGTATAGCGGTTCATTGCCTTATAATATAAGTTTCATAACTTTCAGACACATTGCCATGTTATGCTTAAAAAACAATTATAGGACATCGCATTATTTGCTCAAACATCACGGTCTTACTTTCTATGAACAGGGAACTATAAATTTCGCGATTTCTCTTCTTCGCGATTTCCCTTCTTCGCGATTTCGCTCTTCCGCTTCTTCGCGATTTCGCTCCTTCGCGATTTCGTTTCGCGGACGTTTCGTTCCTTCGCAATTTCGTTTGGGGCATGTTTTGCAGTTTCGCAATTTCGTTCGCTGTTTCACGATTTTGTGTCGCTGTTTCGCGATTTCGTGTCACTGTTTCGCGATTTCGTTTCGCAATTTCGCAATTTCGTTTTGATTTTTTCGCGATTTCGCGATTTCGTGTTGGAAAGTTAACACGAAATCAAATGGCCCCTCTCAGCCATCATAGTTATGCCTTGCATTGGGAAGTTGGTAGAGGTGAGACAGCCTCTAGTTCATCTTCGGTTAAACAATTACCGTCACGTCCCGAAAACATAAATCAGAGTCACTGGTTTCCATAGTTAATTTCAATAGGGAGTTCAGGTTATCATACAACTTACACAGTTTCTCCTTTGTTCCAATAAATGGCATAACACAGTCATCTAAAAATTGTTACCAATACATATATAGTACATCAACATCGTTTGTATTGAATGAGAAGATGTCATGGAAGCGGAGGAACAACGACTTCAATTATGACATCACAATGACGCAGCATCGCTAGCGAAGCTTTCGGCAATGCTTTCAATTCCCCTTATACTCTGAGCTTTTCTGCCTTGTTAAAGATAACTTGAGTAACGTTTTCCCTGCTTGTGTTATCCAAGGTGATACTTTAATCAACTGAAAAATGATTAGCAGTGTTATTAAACAATACATTCCGGAAATTGAATTTGAAAAACATTGAAAATTATAGAAAATTCCGAGAAGTGCCGAAGTTTAGAGAAAGTAGAACCGTCAGCCGTGCAATACGGAATTCACCGTGCAATACGGAAATCGACCACGAAACCGTATTGCACCCCTTTATTATTAACTATCGATGGTATGGCACGTATACGGTATTTACGGCCTAGACCATATGATTCGACAACTGGGCCAATACGGGCAAACTGGGCCAATAGAAACAAACATGGTAACATGGTATCTGATCACCAATCTTGTTTATAATTATTATTTCAATATAAATAAGATGTTTAATAGAATATAATAAAATAGAATGAAAAGAGTTCAATTAATAAAATAGTCATTAATTATGTATTTACGTATTGTCCGAGTTACAGGTCCTCGGTCCATTGTACAACGGACCTCGGACCTGTAACTGGGCAAATACGGAAATACTTAATTAACAACATTATAGTATTAGTATCTTAAGTTTACATGGTATATAATAAAATTGTATATGCTCCTGCATATTCTGTCCGAGCGACACAGAGGCATTTTCAATCCAACATGTTTCATCGGTATCATCAGGGAGTATAGCCGTTGTGACGTTACAAGATACAAGATACAATATATTTATTGGACAGAAAACACCCATTATGGGCAGTGTATAAAGAAGTTAACAAATGTCAATACATATTATAATTAAAATATATACAAGAGCATAAATATATCTCAGTGTGAGACAATTATATCAAACAATGCACACGAATTAACAAATGTCGCTTAATCTCATTGAATACATGTCATAAAGTACTTTGTAAACAAGTGATAGAAGCAGGATGACTCTTTGGGTTTATATTTGGTGAGAGGAGCTCTTTCCTTGAGACCCAAACGAGACCAATTGATGAAATTAGTTTCGAGCGATAATGAACATATTTTGGGCATTCAAATATAAAATGTTCTTCCGATTTTGTAACACCCTGACTGCACTGTTGACAGAGGCGTTTGTCTACAGGAGTGTTGTTATATCTTATACCTCTCTCAATCTCAAGCTGGTGAGCGTTAAGTCTTAGCTTAGTTAATTCTTTTCTGTGGTCATTATTCTTAATGTTTAAATAGTCTTTGTCGCCAAACGAGTCTTCAATATGTCCAAGCAGGCGTAATTTCTTTCCTTTATCAGATGGAAGTTGATCAGTTTCCTGGAGGTATATTTGAATAAATTCAGTTTTTAAACATTCCATGAATTGCTGTCTTGAGATACTGTAAATGTTTGATGAAGGGAATGATATATATTTTAAGACGTTGTTCAATTGTGGAGACCCAGGGTGATTTTGAAAGACCCTTATCTTCTTGTAGGGCAGCATATATAAGTCTGTCATGATCCATTTGCAATAATCGTTTGTAGTAGTTGAATACGTTAGAAAGTATCTCTATAGATAGAGGGTAGAGTCCAAGCTCGCTAAGGCATCCGATATAACTGGTTCTCTTTGGTACTCCGAGAATTGGTTTAGCTGTTTTAATGGTTATTGCATTACAGGCTAGCTTACTCCAGTTTTGAAACGGATCTGATATCGATTTAAATATATCGCTGCCCCAAACTTCTGATCCATCGATTGATGATATGAGACACCGATAGAGACGAAGGGTGACATCGGGGCGGAAGTGAGTTGTCGGAGTCAGGCTGTGGCGGATTTTGAACCAGGCGCCTATTGCGTTTCCTTTCAGGCTTATAATAACATGTTTGAAAGTACCATTCTTATGAAGAGTCACACCAATCTTCTGTAAAAGTTTTTAAATTGTCTATATTCTGTTGAAGTCCTTTGGGTGATTTTGAAAAAAGAACTAGGTCGTCTGCGAAGAGCAAATGTGTGAGGTGTTGACCATCCAAAAGAGGAGCGTGGTCACTACGGGCTTCAAAGTAGTCCTGTATATCGTTCACATAGATGTTAACAAGGGTAGGACTGCACACACATCCTTGCTTAACGCCAAATGATGATGAAATTGGTTCTGTCACTCCATCTTGCGTTTTGATAGAATATATCACATTAGAGTACATGTCATGTAAGAGATTAAATATTCTACCTGTTATACCATAATTATACATTTTATACAAGAGTCCGTTCCTCCATAAAGAGTCAAACTCCTTTCGAAAGTCAACAAAACAGGTATATAGTTTTCTCTTCTAAATATGAATATGTTGTCTGTTGTTCTGTGATCCGATCGAAAACCGGTCTGTCTTGAGTCAAAGGAACAGTTAGATTCCATATATGAAGTCATTCTTGTGCTGTTAATTGAATTAGTTTTGCAAGACAACTTCCAAGGGCAATTTCTCTATAGTTGGTGACATCGTTAAAATCTCCTTTCTTGTGAATTGGTATGATATATGATGTTCGCCAATCCGAAGGAAATCGTCCAATTGCTAAAATGTGATTAAATAGTTTCAAGTAATGATCGATGATAACGGTCGAGGACACAGAAATCATCTCATTAAGTAGTAAGTCGGGATCGCCTGACTTTCTATTTTTCAATTTCCGTACAGCTTTAATGAGTTCCTAGGCTGTTATATTGTCACAGTCATTTGGTATTGACGTAACAAAGGTATTACGTCATAATACAACAAGCATTAGAGTGGACCCATTGTGCAAGTTGGCCCAACAGAATAAATATGTATAACATCATTAAACATTCAGTTTTGGTCTTACTATTTTAATAAAACAGTCTTCGTTTAACTTTCTCACCATTCCATCATCTGTTTTCATTTGTGAAAACGAAAATATTTTAAATTTAAATCTGAGGAATTCAGTTTGTTCTATATATTCACTTAAATACCCTTGACAAATGATGACATACGAGGGGCGTTCAATAAGTGTTGCAACTTCAATATAAAACCAACTCGCGTAGTCAATTTTTTACTTTTATTTTTCAATTTAGTTACCCTTCACCTCAATACACTTATTCCATTTCTCTTTAAGACGTTTGATGCCGCTTTTGTAGAAGTCTTCTGATTGCCCCCCCTAACCACGCCTCTGTGGCAGCTTTGACGTCTTCGTCATCCCGGAAGTGCCTTCCACGTAGGGCGAATTTCAGGTTTCTGAACAGGAAGTAGTCACTAGGGGCTAGGTCTGGGCTGTAGGGTGGGTGGTTAAGCTGTTCGAATCCACAATCACGTATAGCGGCCTGTGCAACTCTTGACTTGTGGACTGGAGCATTGTCATGCAAAATCAGAACACCACGTGTCAACATTCCACGGCGTTTCTGTCGAATTGTCTTTCGCAATTCTTGCATTAGGTTGGCATAATATTGACCATTCATTGTAGTTTTGGTTGGCAAGTAATCAATTAATAATATGCCTTTTGCATCCCAAAAGATTGTCGCCATAACCTTGCCAGCTGATGGTTGAGTGCGAAACTTCAGGGGAGGCGGTGAACTCGGATTATTCCATTGCTTGGATTCCAGTTTAGTTTCCGGGTCCCAGTGGTGGATCCAGGTTTCGTCACCTGTCACCAGACTAGACAAAAAACTGGCTTCATCCGCATTAAACCGATCCAGGAGCTCCATGCAACTTTAGGTTCTTTTCTGGCGATCTTGTGCTGTGAGGTTTCTGGGTACCCATCTTGCAGATACCTTGGACATACCAAGATGGTCATGAATTATTTTTTCAACACTTCCAACTGATATCTGGAATTCCAAAGACAGTTCATTCAATCAATCTTTATTTCTGTACTTAGAAGGCCACAGGCCTGTAGTACAATCAATGGTAGATCACATGATAAAATCAGTTGCATTCATAATATTCTTTCTAAATAACATTACATAATAGATATACATTGCAAGGTTCTGTAATGACTGAGTATTGGTATTTGTTAACAATGACAATAATTTTGTTCTATCTGGGTGGTTAAAATAGTAAGGTTTAAGATATTTTATCCGTAGATTCTTATAGACAGGGCAGGTTAATAAGAAGTGTAGCTCATCTTCCACAGCGTTCATATTACAAACTTTACATATTCTATTTTTTCTTTCAATACCTTTATATCTTCCAGTTTCAACAAACAATTCATGTGATGAGCAACGAAAACGGGCTAAGGCATTACGGAACTTTTTAACATCAACTTTTGAAAGATAGCTTTCAAGAAATATTTCAGATTTCCATTCTCTATAATATATACATTTTGTTGATAATGTCATGGATTCTGCCCAGGATTGTAAATATATATCTTTCATTCTTTGAGTTATTGAGATGATAAATTCTGATTGTGACTGAACACTTTGATTGTACCAAATATGACCATATCCTATTTTGTTGAGAAGCTCTCTAATATCAGTCACCCACTTTCTTTTACCATTTTTATCATACAGTTTCATCATATTATAACATTTTTTTGGATATCTATGAAGCGGCATATTCAACAACCTTATCCAGTATTTAACAGCTCTAATTGAGGAATAAATGAACAGTGGGAATCTGCCTAATTCTCCATAGACCATTGTGCTACAAGTGCTTGGTTTGACGCCTAGGAACTTTTTGCATGCATATAAATGAACCTTTTCTATGTTGTCATGTTGTGCCAATCCCCATATTTCAGATCCATATAACAGTATTGGGCTTATCTTCACATCAAATATTTTAAAATAGGTATTAAAGGACATCTCACCTAAAAGTCGCATATTTCTGTATATACCTATTAAGACTTTCATGGCTTGTGTTGAGGCCTGTTTGGTATGAAAAGACCAAGATAGATTATTAGAGAAACATACACCTAAGTACTTATAAGCGCTGGTAGTTCAGAAACTTTAACACGGTGGTCAGCTAAAATTCGTCTTTCGATAGCGGCAATAACTTCCGGTCGGGTGACTTCAGATGGCCTGCCTGACCGTGGGTCATCGTCTAAGGACTCCCTGCCCCGCTTGAACTGAAAGACCAGCGACAAACTGTTGAAAAGTTAGGAGCATCCTTACCCATCACATTACACATACGATTATGTATTTCTGTAGCTTTGCATCCCTCTTTAGTAAGGAACTTGATCACAGCGCGTTGTTCATGTTTGAGAGAATCCATGATTATGGAGACCCCTAGGTCAGCGCAGCTATTATATCTAAATAATTGTTATGTCTAGAAATTGTTTTGACATGCTAACACCAAAGTTCCTGACTACTCAGTAATAGTGACTGTTCTTAAGTACACATCGGAGAGACAAGAAGCGAGCGCAACTTGTAATATGCAGCAATCTCGAAATTACTTCGACGTCAACAATGTGCCAAATGATTTTCTTAATAATGATAATGCCTTCATTATGATAAATGATACTATTCGGAAAATAGAAGCTTCACTTAATGAAGAGGGAAACGTAACGAAGGCTTATAGACATTTTACAGAACTTTTAACAGAAGAAATGTCAAATAAACTTCCAAAAAAACGTGCTTTTACTGGAAAAAATAAAAAATCAAAAAGACATAAATCTCGACATAAACCTTACTGGAGTGATCAGTTACAGCAGAAATGGGAGGAAGCTGTTGCAGCAGAGAAGGCGTGGTTAAAAGAAAAACAAGATAAGAAGAAACGATCGTCCTTACGGAACGTGTATATATGCAAGCGGAAGTCTTTTGACAAACTTTTACGAAAGTGCAAAAGGAAGTACCAGCTTGAACAGCAAACTGATCTTTTAAATATGCAAGAAAATAACAATACAAGGGACTTTTGGAAACAAATCGGGCGACTAGGTCTGTCTCGGGAACGGAAGCAGTATATACCCATGGAAGTTAATGACGACGAAGGCAACGTTCAGACAGACGTTAAGCAAGTTCTTAACAAGTGGAAATCCAGCTATGAGGGACTCTTCGCAAGGCGAGACGATGGTGATGACACCGACCCCAACCCCGTGACGTCAGAGAACCCAGCTGTCGAACGGACAGACTGTACATCATTGAACCAAGCTATCACGCATGCAGAGGTGGAGAAAGCAGTGTACCGAATGAAATTGGGTAAAGTTACCGGTATGGATAATATATCGTCAGAGGTGTTACGGAATAAAACATGTATTGACTTACTCTACCGAATCATCAGCTACTGTTTTAATAATGGTGTCAGTCCAGCGGCATGGCGAACTGGTATTATTACCCCGATACCAAAGGACGGAAGTGACGCACGCGACCCTCTCGGCTACAGAGGCATCACACTTATTTCTATCCCCTGTAAGGTATACGCTGACATTCTGAACACACGGATACAGGCTTGGTTGGAACGAAACAATCTTCTTACAGAGGAACAGAATGGATTTCGCGCAGAACGCAATTGTATTGACCATATATACTCTTTATATAGCGTGATTAATAACAGGAAAAACATGAAACAGTCAACCTACATATGTTTTGTTGATTTACGGAAGGCGTTTGACACCGTTGACAGGACGTGTCTGTGGTTCAAGCTCATGCGAACTGGAATGACGGGAAGAATTATCAACGCTGTGCAGTCCCTCTACGATGACGTCACTTGTTCCGTCAGAGTCAACGATTACGTCACAGAAACCTTCAATGTCGAAATGGGTGTCAAGCAAGGCTGTAAGCTCTCTCCTACTCTGTTCTCTATGTATGTGAATGATCTGGCTGAAGATATAAAAGAACTGAACTGCGGAGTGAAGATTAACGAGACAATGCTATCACTGCTCCTGTACGCTGATGACATCGCCCTGATCGCCCCTGACGCAGCCTCTCTTCAGAGAATGTTGGATGTGCTACACTCATGGTGCCGTAAGTGGAAACTAGAAGTAAATATGGGGAAAACTAAGATTTTACACTTCCGGGTTCCATCCAGAGAAAGAGACCATTTTAACTTCACTTGTGGCCCGAGTCCAGTGGATTATACAGATAATTACCGTTATCTTGGGATATGGCTGGACGAGCACTTGGATATGAAGAAAACGGTACGGGAACTTTGTAAGTCAGCAAGCAGAGCACTCTCAGCCCTGTACACGAAATTCTCACAAGCCGGAGGAATGCCCTATGATGTCTACACGAAACTGTATAAGACTCTAGTTGAACCAGTTTTATTCTACGGCGCGGGAATCTGGGGACTCAACAAGTATAAAGAAGTACAAGTTATACAGAACAGAGCGTGCAAGTACTTTCTGGGAACCGGACAGAACGCCTCTAACATAGCGGTACGTGGAGACATGGGCCGGGCATCATGTACAGTTACACAGAGGACAGAGGTATGCAGACTGCTTATACGGATACACGAGATGGACACTGACCGAATCGCCCGTATAATCTTTGAATGGGGAAAGAGAAGATCAAGGTCATGGGAAAAAAGAGTCTTCAAATTACTGGACGACCATGGTGCTGCTGGTATTCTGGATGAAAACATGTCTGTAAAGAGAAAAATATCTGCTTTTAACAACGTTTTTACACATTTAGACAACGCTGAGTGGACACACCAACTGTGGGATGACGAAAACAAACCAAACGGCAACAAACTTCGCTCCTACAGACTGTACAAGACTGACACAAGTGTAAGCGACTATGTGCGAACAGTAAATTATCGGGATCAGCGACGTGTTTTATCCAAGTTTAGATGTGGAAACATCCCCTTAGCTGTTGAGACAGGAAGATACTCCAAGCCGCCCACGCCCATCAATGATAGAGTTTGTAAATACTGTACTGAAAACAAAAATCTGTTGGTTTTAGAGGATGAAATCCATTTTCTTATTGACTGTCAATTTTACTCAGATTTAAGATATAGTTTATTCATAATGCTCGATAACTTTATACCGGGTTTTAATCTTATGGATAGTAGCTCTAAATTTAGATGTATTCTTAGCCATCAATATATACAACCACTTTTAGCTTCTGTTCTTTTTAAAATGTACAAACGAAGGATGTCTTACTCTGGTTAAATACACTTGTCTTATATTTGATGTATATTTTACTGTCTTTTTTACTGCTCTTAACATGTATTTTATTTATCATTTAACTTGTTTTACATTGTACAATTGTGTCTCATAAGCCAAAATGGCTGGGCATTAACTCATATATATGTTTTAATATGTTACAAAATGTTGAGTTTTATGCGTGACACATTAATAAACTATTTCTCTCTCTTCTCTCTCTCTCTCTGGGTCAATGTTATGTTTTGACTATATTTACACCTGCTATAAGCTGACACTGTTTATGTAAACACCAATGCCCCGCTCGCAACACTTATTGAACGCCCCTCGTACATGATGTTTTTTGTTAAACAGTCAATATTGAAACGCACATAAACTCTCTGTTTATACTAGAACTTTCAAATAAATATGGACGTATATATTGCCTCTATATGTATGTAGATTCATATTGAAGCATTCAGAACATTACATTTCAGCTAGGAAAGAATGAGCAATTATACCAGATATCATGATAAGAAAAAAGATAAAGTAACTAATTCAAAATGAGCAATTGTAAAAATACTTTTGAATTCAAATTCTCAAATGAAAAACTAGTTTGGATGGAGTTAATGCATCAAGATATCAACAAATAACAAATTTGTAATGCTTACATCATAAAACAAATCAAGAGATATTATCGAAGTACCAACCCAAAGGAAGATGGATTGCTAAAACGTGTATACAAATTACTTTTGTTAGATTTTGATTGAGCCTTGAGCAATATTTGATCTCTGAAACAACGCAAAATATTTCTTTATCAGAAATGTAAAAATCGCATTATACATTCTTCATTACTCACCGCGCCATTGGATAGGTTTATAATTCTATTCATGGCACCTCGGTTCAAAAACTAGCTTGTATTTGGGAGCGGAGAGAAGATTTCCAGCCATGAAGTGTCTCGGGTCTGTGTTTGGCAATGGATGCTTCGGGTCAGGCACCAAGTTAAAGTTCTGGAGAACAGAGACGAGAGCCAGGAATATCCTCAGTCGAGCCAAAGTCTCTCCTATACATTGGCGCTTGCCAACTCCGAACGCAATCATTCTGAAACAAACACTTATCTTTCAATACATTCAAGATAGATTTCAATCAGACCATCAAAGATGTTGATGAACATATAGGATAATTGCCAAAACTCTTAATCACTTAATCCTTCACAGATTTTGTTCGACCCATTTCATTAATTATGTATTTGCTACATATATTGGAATAATTGTTTTACCCAACCTTCAATAAAAAGGACATTAAAGAGGCAATAATTTGTATATTCTTTGGACATTTAGAAACATTTTTTATAAAGCAATCGTCACATTCAGTAATGTGTGACAAGGGTAATTTTCAAGAGGAGCACGCGCAGCACGTAGGTTGTTATGGCGACATGCGCTAGAGACGAGCCGTCACGCTTCGGAAACGCTTGCTGCTGTGTAGTACGTTCTATACAATAAAGGGAATTCTGTTTATATGACGTCAGATACCCTTAACGCGCGTTACTCGAAGGTGTACTTCTCCTTGAAACCAAATTGCATTGGATTGTCGTGATATGAAAATTATTTATCACATGTCATGTTGTTTTCTCTGGCGATTGACGTTATAAGTATATTTTCCACAAAAAACATTTGTATTAGAAACACTAACATCCTTGATGGCTATTTAACAATGTTATGATATCATCAGATAAAACCTGGCGAGACGATTGGATGATAATTCAACTAAAGGGACTGTACAATTGCCTTTTTTGTGGAACCGAATAAGCACGAGACATGATATCAAAATCGGTCAGAAACGTATTTTAAAAGAATAAAAGAGTCGATTAGAATTAGATGGGCATTAAGCTCATAAATGCATAAACGTGAGTTTAAAACGCTTTTCATGGCCACAAGTATCTTAGTAATACTGCCTTTGTTAATATCAAACCTGTGTCTCTTTTCATGTTCAGGCGGTAGGAGGTTCCCTGCGTCGTCAAGGAAACGAGAAGGATTGAATACATATGGGTCCTTCCAGAATTGCTCATCATGAAGAACGAACCAGATGTTGTAGAAGACCTGCAATAAAATCTTAATGTATATCAATAAACTCGTCTTGAGGTAACAAGCATGTAAATCCTGAACATACATGTAGGAGATCAAACTCAAGGTTATACTGGTTATAACAAGGTTCAGTGGCATTATAAGTCAGTGGAATTGTCAACTGACAACAATCCCGTGCATTTGAGTGAAGTGCGCTATTACCCCTTTTGGACATAGGGAATTTTGAGTGAAGCAACCGTTACTGAGGTAGAATTTATCTCCCCTTCTAAAACGTTTAAACTTCAATTTTGAGGTTTTTCCTCAACTGAATTTTTTGCCAACCGTTGGAATATAACCTGGCATCGATTTAGATTTCAACTTTCATTAATATTCTATATCTAAGTGTAAGCCCGACAAAGTATCTCCAAATTACTCCCACTCTTTAATTAAATTTAGGTAAAATAAAAGTCCTATTGAGTAAGATAATCGAGCTAGTAGTCGAAAACTTTACCATTAAAGCACAGAGGGTTGGTGAGTTTACAGGGATTGAATGCAGAGATCTGATCTTCTGTTCTTGAACTTGAAGATACTATAGGTGCTTTACACTTGAATGCAATCGTGCAGATGTGATGAAAAATGCAAGGATACCTATGGATGATCAACTTCTTTATTAACGATTGCGACGTTTCTGTATAGGTTCTCATACAACATGGTGAGACAAAATGACATGAAAGGTTGAAGGGAGTGAAGGTTTGATAACAAGAGGGACATCTACAGGATGTCGGTGATTGATAAGTTAATTACAAATCTCATCCTTCACTTGCTTTAACCTTTGATATCATTGTCATCTCATTTTCTTTTCTTTATTATATCATTATCTCATATATTCTGTATATAACATTCGGTCTTTCCTAAATTCATGATAACGGTATAAGGGACTATACTGAAACGTCCCGATAAAAGTTAAATAAATAAGATGATCATCCATAAGCATCCTTGTCTGTTCCATCATACAAACTTATAGAATGCCTCTCAAACAGGTGCTTTACACTTGGATCACCAATATGTCAAACATTTACTCAATATTGTACACACATCTGTCTTTAACACCCGTTACAGTATATGCACCAGAGAAAACACTCAGTGTGGTTTTGGGAGTCATTATTTAAAAAAAAACACTTTTGAATGATGGAATAAAAAGTAAAACCTCGCTCCGTCGGTTTTACTTCTTACTCCAAGCCATCTTCATGTTTTTGAATTGTGGAACAAAAGCCCACCATTGTGTTTTCTCCCTGAAATAAATTTATGAAGTTTCACCTGTGTATCTTTTGGCAGGAAATAGTCCCTGATGTAGACATCTTCCATTGTACATCGAGCCAGTGTCAAAGGTGCTGCAGGATAGAGTCTGAACGTCTCCCACAACACAGCCTGTGTGTAGGGCATGGAGTTCTTGTCAATGTGGCAAGGGAGGCAACTCCTCCCAACCACCTCGTCAATCTCCTCCTGGATTTTTCTCTGGATGTCGGGTCTTGATGCCAGGACCAGGAACATGGAGTACAAGGAGGTGCGAGACGTGGCTGTTCCTGTTTCGTTGAGAAGGATGACACTTTATAATTGAAAAATGTTATCTCTGTAGAACGTTTTTTGCATATTAATTTTTTTCTCACATTTGTCATTTCATAGTTATAGAGTATAACATCTCAATACACGACTCGATAAGCCGTTTCCAAAGAAAACAGTTATATTTGTTGGTAGGAAATGGCACGACCTAAAAAGTTACAATTTTGCGGAACTCGTCAGTGTGAGAGGAAGAGTTGTAGGTCTCATGCAATTTAAAGATTTAAAGATCATCCAATCATTGTACAATATTTCAAATTCCACGCTCAGTATTTAGGTATCGCTACATCAGTCAGATCACTTGAACTACCTTTGAGTGGCCATTTTAACGTGAAGACATTAAAATTGCCGCATTAGAAATGGACTCGCGTGGCTTAACTGAACCATGTATATTAATTTTTGAAATCTTTTTATTGATTCAGGAGTATTATTTAGCCATTGAAAACACTTAGTTACCTTTTGGTGAATGAACTTAATTCAGCGTTTTACAGCGCCATTAAGATTCATAGAAGGGAAGTGAGAATATGAGGTATTGCTTGACACTGTTTTCGAAGTTATTACCTTTATGAACACATGTGTGCTTTACTCTGACCATACAGTGATATTTTAAGTTCTACATAGCAAATGTGCACAATCATACACGTCTAATATTATCCCTTTTAATGTTCATCCTTTTGGAATGTATGACAGCAAGCTTCAGTTTATTGACACCTATATATACAGTACAACTTGATATCGTTAATAGTGAATATTTAAATTCCGAAAAAAAGTAGCTGGAAGACTTATCTCAAAGTCAGATGGTCATTTAGTTGTACTATGTTAAACGAAATATTGCGTAGCATAGTGCATCCTAAATACGTTCTGATTTCAATGAGATTGAACATAACGTAATCCATTTACCATCTCGTGCATTTCAATTCCAATTAAGTCACGCTAATTCCAACTGGAAGCTATATCATTGGACATGTCTCAGTAATAGAAAGTAAATCAAGACAGGGTCCTTAGTAATCAACAGAGAGATTTGGATGTTAGATTAATATTCAAAGAGAGACTGACCTGCTGCAAGAAGATCCAGCATCACTCCTGAAACGTTTTCCTCTGTTATAGTGCCTTTCTCCTTCTCCTGGTGCAAGAAATCCAAAAAGCAGGGCTTCTTCTTCGTGTTTTTGCTGAATTTCTGAAATAAAAGACACTAATAAGAATATTAATGCTCATAGTGATGACACAGTTCAACAAACGGTTCAAAAGTTTCCAAAGTTGTGTCCCTATTTTCACAAGAGCTATGGATGGTATTGTGCACTTACACGTTACAATATCGAATTTGATTAACAATGATAGATTTATTGAATGGTTAATATGCATAATGGTTTCAATAGTTATAAAACATTTAAAATGCCTAGTTCATTCATCCTCTGTAAGGACTGTTCTCAATGCAACAATAAGAACTACAATAAGCGTCCCAGTAAAACATATTACCAATACGACAAAGGTGTCATGTGTGAACATATTCCTGTTTGAATTAATTGTTTATTGCCCGTACGCTTCAACATATCAGAGCGTATGTTTTCTGTGCACATATCATGTTACTTCCAGGGCAAAGTCTCGTATTTCTTCGCCTGTGATGTTATACATCAATCGTCAATGAGGCGTGCCCACACAAGTGTAGTGGGCATGTTATGGCGGAGTTTTAAGCGAATCAAATGGAATTGTATTGTATTACAGGAATTATTAGGCGAGGAAGTGCCTCATATTGACTCTATGAAAGTAATGCAAACATAATGTCTATCCCTCGTTCTCGCTCGAGCAATACACTATGTAAAAATCATATGACACACGTCCTCAGATAATAATTTCTATTTATTTCCCACCTGGTACTTCAAAAAGGGGTTTCATAACAAATTTTTATGACACATTTGTGTCATAACACCTTCAAGTAATTTGATTGGCTGATGATGAATTGTGGCACTGCCTGGACTACTTTGTTCATTCATAAAACGAACGTGAATTCATTCATGAAATTACAAGTAACGACAACACTTAGATCTTTTATTAATGTTTGTCTTATTCTTCAGCTAATTCGTACTCACCGGAATGATTTTTTAAATGAAAAATTAACAAATGCATCATGACTAGAACAGAGCCAACAAAACAAAGTTGAGAATGCAGCAAAAGTGTTGCTCTCTGTCTTACCATTAGGAATGACAATTCAACGAAACGCTATTCTCAATCTCTCGATGAAAACAACGTGTACCTAATACTCACAAGACAAAAATAACCGAAAGGAAAGACATTTCAACGGTGATGTTCATCTAAAACTTACATTACATTTGTTTACACATTTCGGCGACGAGAAAAATGTGAACTCCCATCCATTGTCCTCGCGGAGGGAGATTTTATATTGTGTACGCTTCCTTCAGAATGACTAGTGCAAATGGTTTCTTCATACCGAACACCACGAATTAATCGGAATTATAGAATGGTTTGATTTTAAAAGTGTTAATGTTTAACGTCGTAATATTATGAACTTACAGATGCTGTGTCAGGGTTGATATTACTCCACTATTCCGTTCCTTTATAGGGACAACATAAATATATTTTAAATACAATAAATCGTATGAAATAAAAGTTGGTTATAAATAGGATACATTACTCGCTCCCCTTTCATATCAAATTCATGGCCCTTGTGAAATAATTTTGATTTGTCTCTCGCCAAAACTCGACACAAAGCAAAATTATTTCACTCGGGACATAAACTTGATATGAAAGGGGAAGATATCCTATAAATATTACAAAGCTATTACTACAGTACCAGTCGATCCTCCGCAATATTCAGGTTCATTTTTGAAACGTGTTGTTGTATTTCCTGGTACAACTTCCCGCAGCCTATTGGTAGAAGCCGTATCCATGGCAACCAGGTAAGAAGCTGCACAGTTGCAGGATCACCGAGGTGGTCCATGTTTTTGGTTATCTTTGCAAGCAATTTAAGCTGGGGATGGTTTTGTTCCAAGTGTCGTCCAGTTATCTGAAACATCACAATTACAATGCCTATGCCCATTTAAAAGCGTAATATCTATGAAACGCACGATTTCCTGAATAATTTAGTCTTTACTTTAAACATTTACATTTGAACTGAACAAAGAAATACGAAATATTCAAGTTCATATTTGATATGAGAAAATCGTAGTGAAAACGGTTGGCTGCTGTCGTTCTATTGGAATTGTTTTTGCGAATGAATTGTGTTGTTTAAATAATTATTATTATATTTACACGAGCTTAAACAAAATGTATCATGTTTCCTATACCTTCTTGATTCGCGTTTTTGTTGTTGTTCAATATGATATAGAGAATGCTCCGAAACAACATGTGTATTCACAAAAAGAGGAAGGGAAAGGGAAAACTAGCTTTGTAAAAAAAGATGATATTTGAGTATATAATTTAATTAATTTAGTAAACTAATTTCTTTAGGGCTCTGATAGTTAAAGAACATAAAAAGCTGATTGACCAATAATAAGGCCACTATACAAATCACATACAGCTGACCAATTCCTCATTTAGAATCTATAATATGAGTTTTTATCAGCAGGGAAACAAGATTAGTTCAAACTTACCAGCATAGAGATGACACTTGTGATATATCCACTGATAAATACAATTGGATCCACGGACTTCCCAGCCTCGTTATGGATCCTGTCTACCAATTGTTTTATCTCTCCCTGCACAAGCTCCTCAACGTCAGCCATATTGCTTCCATAGGTCTTTAAACCTCGGAACACAAGTTTCCGTAACGCAGCCCATTCCTCTGAATATGTTGTAAATAGCTGATCGCTTTGGAACATGTATTTTTCAGCAAACGTTTCCGGTCTTCCACTGAATGCCGTAGCGTATTTGGGTGAGTGTAACGCTTCCTTAATCAAGTCATGTGAATTCAGAAGAACTTACTCTGTATTAAATAGTTTGAGTGTAAAGGCGTCGCCATATTTTCTTCCAAGTTCAGCCATCTCAATCACACATGTTTCTTTCCCGAACTGGAGAACATTCCCAAATATAGGTACACCCTTAGGTCCAGGTGGAAGTTTTCCCTTCTTTGGCTTTAGGTACACATAACACATGTACAGGAATACAGCGACACAAACAAGAGCTACTACCGTCATGTTGAATCTTCAAGTTCGCCTAGCTATAAATCAAAATTAAAGATGAAAAAATTAACATTATTCTAAACTTAAATCAAGCCACGAAAGTTTAGTTTTAGACACTTATGCTGTCACCATGGTTACCTACCGTACTCAACTTGAACCTCTGTTCACCCAGCTGCACACTGAGAACCTGGTAAAAGTTGTGTTGTAGATGACCTCTAGCGACATGTACGCTATGTCAGCTTGCGTAAGATCAGGGTAACAAGGTTGGTTGCGCCTGAAGCATACACAGACAGGTGGAAAGGTGCGTCATGTAAATACCCATACTAGTGTGTGGTGTGTGCTTGGCTGCTCCTGGAATACTTCCCTTCATGAATGAAATACTACTCTGAGATGTGTTTTTCTCTTACTGTCGCCTGTGTCTATCAAAACATAATAACATTAAAGAAGCATACACAGTCTACTGTCAAGTCACTGTGACCCAGTTTGGGTAAGTAGTTTGTCTGCATCCTCATACATGCTATCCCTTGTACCGATCGCGAACCATACAAGCTAGCATACATGGGCGGAAACTAGGACAAGGCCACCAAAATGTCTATTTCACCATGTTAGTAGTAGTTATATATTATATAGACCCAGGCTGTGAAAGTTGGCTGATGTAGGATGATGTAGTTTATTGACTTTCATATTGAGTTTCTTCTATAGTCAGGCGAGCTTGTTTCAGCATGGCGTTAGTAATTCTTCTTGCCTCGCTGTATTTCTATACGTGTGTTATGTGTAGCTAAAGCCAAAGAAATGAACTCGTTCACCTGGATCGAAGGGTGTACCTATATTCGCGAACGAAAGAATCGTAAAAAGGTGGGAATTTGAAGGAAGAAAATGTTTCTTTCGTCAGGTAAGACTTGCTTACTGGTGATGAGAGTTTCCAACATGGTCAAGAATGTTGATATTTCGAGATAGCTCTCGTGCCTCTTTAACCCAAATGATTATTCATTGCAAAGAATGTTCTCTTGAATTTTGGAAAAAAAGATAGAACCTTCTTTCCTTTTGAAAAAAGGTTCTTTCCTTTTGAAAAAACAGGATCTTTATTAAACAAGAACTAAGTCGATCATTAGTCACAAAGATTAGTGTCTTAGTGTAAAGGTAAAAGGCGCACTTTACTCCAGTGCATGGAATTGTGACCAGTTTTCAATTCTCAATGAGTACCAAATAAAAAGTATTAGGTCTCGACAGTAGCCTTATAACCTTGTGCTTGATCTCGTATCCTCTTGTTTACATCCTTTGTACCCCAATACGATATACTGCAGGTTTTTTACAACATCTGGCTCGTTCTTCATGATGAGCAGTTCTGGAATGACCTGTATGTGTTCAATCCTTCTCGTTTCCTTGACGACACAGGACACCTCATACCACCTGAACATGAGAAGAGACACAGGTTTGATATTAACAAGGGACAATGCTACCGGGGTATCTTTTGTTGACACGAAATTCGGGAAACTACTCAAGTTTATGCATTTAGAAGTTAAATGCCAATTCAAAAAACATTAACACTGAGCATAAGGCATCTTATCCACTGTTATATCTTCCCTCGAGCTTTTTCAGTTCCACAAAATATACCACCTGCAGTCCCTTTAGTAGTTCATTACAACGTGATCTTTAGTACGTCTAAACATTCATCTGCAATCCTATATCAAATGAGCAAACAATGTATTTGGTGATAAAAGGGCAACAAATATCTGAGAAAATAAGAAAGAAATTGTGTTTGTAATTCACATACTGTCTATATCTACTCATTCTCTGTCAGCGAACAGTGTTTTATTAACCAATTGTCTCTCCAGGTTGTGTGTGATAATGTCATAACATTGTTAACGATGTCCTTATTTCACTTGAACTAAAACAAGCAATATCTTCAGCTGAAAACAGTTTTGTATGATAAGTGTTTGTTTCAGAATGATTGCGTTTGGAGTTGGCAAGCGCCTATGTATAGGAGAGACTCTGGCTCGACTGAGGATATTCCTGGCTCTCGTCTCTGTTCTCCAGAACTTTAACTTGGTGCCTGACCTGAAGCATCCTTTACCAAACACAGATCCGAGACACTTCGTTGCTGATGTCGTACTCCATGCACCAAAATACAAGCTAGTTTCTGAACCGAGGTAACCGTAATAAGATTATACCCATGACAGGTCATTGGGTACTTTTTTTAAAATTGGTGCGATATGAAGATCTAATTTGTAAAACAATAACATTTAGTTATCATTTAGCTTTGTTGGTATTTTGAAATATCTTTCAATATGTATATGTAAAGCTTATTGTCCTAATTGAAAGTATATCAAGCACTAAAATTAGTGAATAGAAAAGAATATTTCTAATATAATAACTGAATCAAATCTATATGCCACTTTTGTTGTTTCTTTAATGCCTATTAAATGTGTTCATTCTTAAGCAGAGAGAATTTAATAGTCTCATCCCTAATCAGAATTTCGAACAAACTTGATGATTAACGTGTTAAATGTCATATGCAAGCTCATATTGAAACAGAAGACATATTTGTGAAGGATACACAGGGACATGTATTTAATAGTTGTCCTGCTTGACAATGAATTTCTATGTCATCTACAGAGAATAAAGAAGGTTATTATCAATAGTTCTTCATTTTTTCTACTTTTGGAATGCTTATCAAAGATAAGTGAAGTCATTCCTCGGAACAAGGAGTGTCTTAAACATTACTACGGTGTAATGTTGTTAATTTAGGAGGCATTATTTTGTGTCATTGTGAGAATAGCACCCTGTTCATTTGCTTATATCAATACGAGCGGTTAAAGAAAAGTTCAACTTTAAAGTTAATGTTGTCAAGCTGTTTTGCGCAAAATGAATGAAGAATGACATTGTATGATAAAGAAGTTATCATGCTCGTGTGTTTTGGGAAGGTAGTCAAGTCAAGTCTGTCATTCCCACGAAGGCCATCGGCCCATATACAAGGATACACATATACAGTAGTAGATACATATCATATAAATATATAATAGTATAACGATTGACATATAGGGCATGATTAGACACATAGTAACTATCTATTAAGATGATAATATCCTCATTCAAAACTTAGACAAAATATTGGCATAACTTGTTCAGTAACTTTACAGACATTAATTGATTGAATTTATAGATTGATGGGTTTTCACAAATATGGTATGCAATGGGTTCTTAAATTGTCATAAAAAATCACATTTCATTATAAAATGTATTACACATAAGGCATATACGTTGTTGATAGTCAATTCCTAGCCACCGCCCCTCATTTAAGGTAAGTATCATGCATGAGGAATAAACACTATGTATTTAGCTCCCCAAGGCTCGCAAAATACAATGTATATTCCTGTAAAATGTATTTTAAAAATGTGTTCTCAGCATAAAAAAATATATATAAATAAATACAGTAGGCAGAATGGATGTAGGCAGAACTGGAGTATTTAAAGCATATGGTAATGAAGGCGGACAGCCGTTTCCTGCACTACGAGTTTACAAGATTACGGGTAAACAAGATGACGTCGTTTCAATAAAATAACATATTGCAGGTTCTTGCAATGTAAAACAACCTCAATCAGTAAATAACACGTAAAACTTTAACATATTTAGAAGGTTTGTAAAATCTTGAAATACCTGGGCACTTTTCATGAAAAGTTCACTTCTCTCCTCTTCATATATTGAATATCTGAGCATTGTGGGAACATTCATTCTCAATCAATTTGATAACAATCAAATCACAGTATTTCCTCTGGTGGTATGTTCTGTATGTAGTGGCCAGTCTCAATTCATAGGGCTGCAACACCAACAACGGAACGCAAACGCGTTTCTGTGTGCTTCGTGTGTACATAAATCAAGTTTAACATGCCTGTAGTTTAGCAGGTTATTTCTTCCGTCTGGTTTCTTGTCGTTGTAGACTACATGTTCCCCCCAAGTGGGTAGGTTCACGGGATTATTATCCTCAAGGAAGACCTATTTCTGTAGACCCAGCTTTTCCTCCTGATGTTAATAGACGTATTGTATATGTGCAATAATTAAACTTACTCGAAATCGATTCTAACCTTTGTCAAGCAATTTTCCCAATGATTACAAAATCAATATAACATCGAATACAATGTACACTATAATGTTATACAGAGAGCTACATACAGTGATGGTGTCTGAAAATATGTTATATATTTTTGAATATTGGGTTGAGTTAGTTAGACTTCTTAATAAATTGCATATATTTATACCTCGTTCAAAGTTCACAATGAAGTATTTGGAATGAAACTTGTCATTATTTTGTTGAGTATGCTTAATAATGCTCGCATTTCAATGACTTCAATTTCAATGAATTCAGGATGTTTTTATTAGTTGAGGTACCCAGGACGCCAGTACCGTACAGAGGGTTTGAACATTGTATCAGGGATATAAAAATACACTTTGGATATTAAATTTTGATAATTCCAACAAGTGAAAAGGCAATGAACAACGTCTTCCATAGATCACAGGTGAAGTTTAGCGCAAATATGTTGCGCAACAGAGATGAACGACCAGTTTTGCCTACCAGTTTGTTCATCTCTGTTGCGCAACATATTTGCGCTAAACTTCACCTGTGCATAGACTAACCACATAAGCATTTAGATGTTTCCAACATGTGTTTCTATCTGCGTTCATATCGCTACTACCGAACCAACTACTGGCGACAATACACAACTTGACAAAAGCTATTCCCAATGTTTAAGTTGAAGTAATTGGGAATTTCTTTTGATTTTATCACTATTTTAGATTGATTAAAGTGACAATAAATATGTTTCATAATATAATATTTCTCTGTCATATCTGCTGATATGTGCTGATCTAAGTTCAGAATTTAAGTTAAAAATTGCATTTTCATACCCAATACCTAATTTCTTTTTAATCGAGCACCAACCTTATGCATGTGCGTGTATATAGGCGCAACCAGACATGATCTCTAGAAGTTGATATTGTGATATTTCAAAATAGTATACAGTAGGAGAGAGATGTTATAAATTCATCGCTCTTTAAAAACATTCGAATGTAATAGCCATTCAAATCACCGGGCTTTCCCCAGGAATAGAAGTTCATTCGGCAAAATAAGACCCTGGTGAGACAATGTGTAAGTCAAGAACGCCAATGTGAGAACATATGTTAAAATCGGCAAATCCGATATTGAAGAACTAAACAGTATCAAGTATCGCAGTTGTATTCATTTAGACGTTGGTAGAACGTTCTAGCAACTTTACTGGATACTATCCTATCCATATTTTGAGGTACAGGCAAACAATAGTACATAACAAAGGTGCATACATGCAGGCACATAAATCCATAAATGGCTGATACAATTCCCCAGAGTTTTCCAACTAATAACTGTAATTTTGCCCATTATTGGAAAAACATACCTCTGTTCCTCTTGATGGAAAATAACATATCTAGACGTTTCGTAAGTATGCTAATTTGAAACCGTTTTTGCTGCATCTATATTAGATACCGTCTGACTAGAATAATGATTGCATTTATAGGATTATTGGTCTTTCCTTTCATTCCCAATGTAATGAGTTGCTTCCCTTTTCTATTGTCCTTCTATATATTTGAGGCTATGTTCACGTTCCTATAGCGTATGTTTGATAGTCTCTCATTTCGTTTCGCACGATGAAAATAGGACTGATGATGTATATCCGAGCTCATAACCAAAATGTCTTGGTGGGAGGATATTATATATTCATTATATGACGAGCAATGGAATATCGGGATTTATCAGTGAAATAAACTGTCTATCAAGCTACAGACGAATATTCTCATTTATCTTTGAGACGTTGTCTAATAAAATCAAACGCGTTACAAATACTGAACAATATTTATAGAATATATCTTAATTGGTTTCTTTTTTCTGATTAATTCACCAAGATGCGTGTTTATGGGACAATCACACCATTGTAACTGTCACGTAATAAACGGTAGCAAGTATCCATCGGACAGTTTTCATTCTTCCAACTGAGGTTTATTTCAGTAATGAGGTTGCAGACAGAAACTAACTCATTAAATGCAGTAAGATATTGTTGACTACTTTCTATACAATAATGGGTGACAACAATAGATGATATATTCATCGAAGAATGGAGACACTTTTATCGAAATACAACTTCTTTAACCTTTGTAGGCGAACTTTCGAAATAGATTCTATTGTCGTTGTCAAGCAGGTGATGACGTTTCGATACAGATTATATTGTCACCTGCAAATAATAGCGATGTTTTATATCAATATAATTGTCACAATTCTTCCTCACCTCACCTCACCTACAATGGCAACACATACACCATCCTATATAATACTAATTACATGTACGTGTTATCAATTAATGGAAACGGGATAGTACATAGGTATACAACGATTTGAAGTTTGTTATCACGATATATAGAGATAATTACGATTTAGTATTGATCCGTTGTACTAAAAGCAGGCTTATATTGCCTGATATGTAAGTCCGTAACCGTGTGCTTAACAACGTCCTGTGTCCTTGGATAATAAAACATTTGATCACATACCCATTAACACAAAATCTGCTAGATCGACTAACCATTTACCCAGATATCTTTATAAGAAAATCAGACGTGACTCCAATAATTGAATACTTTATTGTTATAACATTTAAAAACAATTAAGTAAGGAATCAACATTCGCAATAAATACCCTTTCACACGTAATTAGAATCAGGAATCTGTACTCGTGCCTCATTCGGAGACATCCTCGCAACTTCCAGTTTGCTTTATGTTTGCACCCAACGTCAAGTTTTTTAACTAGAAATTTCATTTTCTAAAACTAGCAATATCATATTTTACAACTTAATAAAGAAAATTGGATAAAGTTGTTATTGCTGTAGTAGTAATTGATATTTGTCATCTATACACTCCAAAATTATGCACTAATTGGTTATAACAAAGTGTGTTTCCATTCATGCTTTATTGTTAAGGCTATCGACGAATGCAGACGTTTAAATGTAATTTCCGTGACAGTAAAATCAGTAAGCATTAGAGGGAACTGGAGAGAAGTCGAAAAGAACTGGTCATGACATGCATGTTAACACACATTGCATGTCCAATCAAACTTCAAATATGGTCAGTGGCTGTTTAGAAGTTTCTATCATCTTACCAGATAGAATATTATAAATCGTCAATTGTTAGTTGTTTACACACACTTTAATACTCATTTCTACATGAAAAGACGATTTTTCATTCTTTCCTATTCTTAACAATATTTCTGTTTGGATCGATTTATGTAACATTAACGGGTAGGATCTCTCAAAATAAAGTACATGGATCGTTAGAAGTAAAGAGTGAATATTCTATGTTATCAACCTACTAGCCATATAACGTGATATTTGAAACGACCTTTCTAAACCGTATCACCCGGTACGAGGGACTTACAACATTGTAAGTCCCTCCAGGAGGTTTTACAGAGACAGTTGTAAACACTGATAGAAGGAATTACAATGATTGTAAACCATGATATTTGCTAAGATTTGAAAAATTTCTCAAATTTAAGACAGAATATGAACAGCAAATGTTTTGAAGAAAGTGCGTCTCTAACCCGTATCCACCTACACCTGTAGTACGTGAGCCAGCGCTTAAGTCTACTGCGCCAAGGAGGTAGATGAGAATCTTCGGTTTAAAATCAACATCTATAGCGCGGCTGTTAAGAGGCTGCATTCAGGTTCCAAAGAAGGATTTTATGACTGACTGTATTTACAGGGATCCTCATCATAACGCGATAACAATTAAAAAGCTTGTTTTCCACTTAAAAACGGTTGATAATATGGAGAAACCATTCTAGCTCTGATATGGTAAGGTTGTAGACCCTGATAGTCACGAAAAACCTTTCCTTCCTATCAGGGTCCACAACCTTACCATATCCTCGGTATCATGGTTTCTCCTTATATCAAATTCTCGCCTTAAGAGCCCTTACTTGAACTAAAAAAGGATGCTTAGTTTCATGATGTTAGATCTCAACTCTGAAAAGCATTGGAAGACAGACACTGTTTGTTTTGGTTCGACGAGTATTAACTATTGGTTATTAAACTAACTCACTTATTGTTATAAGTAAACCATACCTTAGCTAATCCCATTGTGAGACGTCAACGCCAGTTGATTATATTATACGTTACCAATTTCTATATTGAACAAAAATAAACCTTGTAGACATAGTAGTAATGGAATTATCCTAATGCGTGTGTGAAACTCTTTAACCTAATGATATATACTCTTATATGTACATGTACTACGTCTCAACGTCGAACTATCCTTCTGGTTTCACACCAAAATAAAATAGCACACAATGTATGTATCAAAAGTACATTTTTTACTTTCATTCAATCCACAAATGTTTTATCGCATGATATATACAAAGACATGTCACACGTGCAGGAGACGAGTTGCATGAGCTCTTGGTCATAAAATGTGTCTTCCGTGCCACTATGTCGAAACGTGACCAAAGTATAAACTTTTATATGATATTGATCTGAAATGAAATTTAAAGTTAGTAATGGGAAACAGAGTGCAGTAGGTCGTATTTCGTACAGAGATACATGTCACTTGAAATATGAATCCCTTAAATAGAAGTACATGCGACCACATTAGCCTAGAGACCATAAAATAAATGCTATTCTACAGTCACTAGTTGCCCCTTAATCTAGCAGCAAAGACATGTTTATGGTCTCTGTTATTGACCATTACAAATGAATTAATATGTGATCTACATAATTTGCTGATGGGGTATATAAGCGCAGGCGATTTATAGCCAATCATGTGAGCGAATTCCTTTTAGCCCGGAGGGTTGTCAACGGAAGATGGCTGTTGTATTTACTATTTTCATTAAATTTCATTAAATACAAATTTAAGACTAGTTTATTGTAACTTTTGAAGGCAAAGTGGAATACATAAGAAAACTAAATTTTCTTGAAAGAAACGTTCTTATTGCTCTTGTTTTCAGAGTGTATCGTGTTACAAAGGAAATATTTCTAGTTTAACTTGAATGGATTTGAAACATTACGTTTGATTGAATTTGATGGAAAATAAAACTGCCAGCGGATATCATAATCTATTGACAGTAATCAAGTTTTAGAAGGCAATAAAGGAAACTGTATAAAAAAGGATGCTTTCATGATGTTAGATCTCAACTCTGAAAAGCATTGGAAGACAGACACTGTTTGTTTTTGTTCGACGAGTATTAACTATTGGTTATTAAACTAACTAACTTATTGTTATAAGTAAATCATACCTTAGCTAATCCCATTGTGAGACGTCAACGCCAGTATATTATATTATACGTTACCAATTTCTAGTTGAACAAAAATAAACCTTGTAGACATAGTAGTAATGGAATTATCCTAATGCGTGTGTGAAACTCTTTAACCTAATGATATATACTCTTATATGTACATGAACTACGTCTCAACGTCGAACTATCCTTCTGGTTTCACACCAAAATAAAATAGCACACAATGTATGTATCAAAAGTACATGTTTTACTTTCATTCAATCCACAAATGTTTTATAGCATGATATATACAAAGACATGTAACACGTGCAGGAGACGAGTTGCATGAGCTCTTGGTCATAAAATGTGTCTTCCGTGCCACTATGTCGAAACGTGACCATTGTGTGCCTAAGTATAAACTTTTATATGATATTGATCTGAAATGAAATTTAAAGTTAGTAATGGGAAACAGAGTACAGTAGGTCGTATTTCGTACAGAGATATATGTCACTTGAAATATGAATCCCTTAAATACAAGTACATGCGACCACATTAGCCTAGAGACCATAAAATAAATGCTATTCTACAGTCACTGGTTGCCCCTTAATCTAGCAGCAAAGACATGTTTATGGTCTCTGTTATTGACCATTACAAATGAATTAATATGTGATCTACATAATTTGCTGATGGGGTATATAAGCGCAGGCGATTTATAGCCAATCATGTGAGCGAATTCCTTTTAGCCCGGAGGGTTGTCAACGGAAGATGTCTGTTGTATTTACTATTTTCATTAAATTTCATTAAATACAAATTTAAGACTAGTTTATAGTAACTTTTGAAGGCAATGTGGAATACATAAGAAAACTAAATTTTCTTGAAAGAAACGTTCTTATTGCTCTTGTTTTCAGAGTGTATCGTGTTACAAAGGAATTATTTCTAGTTTAACTTGAAAGGATTTGAAACATTACGTTTGATTGAATTTGATGGAAAATAAAACTGCCAGCGGATATCATACATCTATTGACAGTAATCAAGTTTTAGAAGGCAATAAAATGAACTGTATGATGCTTGAAAACGTAGAAGCTAATCAAATTACGTTACACATTCGGCTACTTGTTACTTGCGGCTCGTATTAATAGACATTAAAGAGAAGAAAGGCGGATATTGGAAACATACGAATCTGATTAGATTGCCTCTCTGTCGATAAACATCGGATAAGAAAACTGTTTAGGAAAAATAAATATATTTTTTTACACACTCTGCATTGACACTACCATCTGTTCTTGAGGGGCAAAGATTTCGCAAGTGTCTGTCATTAGCTAATTTAGATTTCTCGTTAAACATTACTTAACTTTCCTTTGCCAATGTCTTTGCGTGCATCATCCGAATTTGGTATTGCTATCAGAGTTTCTAGTACAGAAAAAAACGACGAAATGCGACAGTGCCTCTATTAGCTACTGATAGAGATTGGCGCGAGTTATACCCCCGGTGGAAGGTGGTAAAACCCCTGACCTCATAATTAGAGCAGGTAGTAAGCAGTGGAACTGCCCCTAACTAAAGATGATAATATTATGTAGCTATATACAAATTGAAATGGACATTTGGCAGCGCGCACGTGCATATGAATCAAATCAAACATACATGTACATGTATGTTATCGTCGAAAACACATGACAATAACTCTGACATGAGATCAGAACAAGTGATTAGAAGTCCCAGTTACCACCAGTTTGAATGACACTAAGATATGACAGGCAACATACAAGATGACGAAAGCTGATGAAGGTAATCTTGATAAACTATGGAGAAAATAGTTGATAAACAGGCACCAGGGACAATCGTGCACAAAGCTGAACAAAGTTGACTCCTGAAAACAACGAGCCTGGTAATTACTGTATATAAAAACGCAAGCATCCATCCTACAACATATAATTAAATAGATCTTGTTGAAGATATAACGGAAGTTACCTTTACGTCGAAGATTGCGGTATTTATGAGTGCTGTCGCTTTTTCGGTTTCAAAGGTGTTCTGTCTAAACTATTTGACTAAAAACTAAAACTAAATTACGTTCACATCTTTAAAATCAACTGACATGGACACTCCTCTGAAGGTAATCATCTAGATTAAATTGTGGTTTTAGGAGAGGGATGAGCAATTGTGTATTTTCAAGTGAAGGATGACAGGCTCCCATTAGTAAACATTTGTGTTAAATTTTATTGCTTTAACACGCCCTTGGCAGTTATTTAAAATAACAAACACCCATTAAGCCAGCTTGTCCGACATGAACATACGGTTTTATTTAAAACAAGGTTTAATTCGTTCTCATTTGTCGTTTATGCAAATCTATCAACATGAAATATGAAATCGATACCTACATAGCCACTTTATATTGAAAAGCACACTTCTTTTAATGATAGTAGATACTCACTTACATCATTGTATCTTAGGAGTTTCTAAGCGATCTACTTTGTTTTAGTTACTTGACATCCATTGTACATACTCCGATATATACTTTATATTCCATTTGAGAGCAATTTTACACAACCTTCTGTACTGTATTGTATTGTACTATGTTGTACTGTACTGTATTTTACTGTACTGTACTGTGCCGTACTGTACTGAGCTGTACTGTACTGATCTGTACTGTACTGTACTGTGCTGTGCTGTGCTGTGCTGTACTGTACTCCTCGGCCACTGTCTATTCAAGTGTGTGACGTAACCTGGTGGTCACTGCAATCAGACATACTTACATACATGTGCCCGAACAATGAACCACACCGATCGTCATCTTAACTTCCGCTCTGGACTCTCAGAAGAAACCATGCGCTAACTACGAATAGAGACTAAGCAAAAACCTGCACTTGTACAGATTAATGGAGTCATAACGATTTGTGAAAAACAGTCGAATGAAGATGTACGCTAATTGGGATGTAGTTGCACTGTGTTGTATAATCATGGAGCTACACATGTTGATAAAGATCTTTGAGACGTTTTCTAACTCGAGGATAGAAATGAAATACATTTGATACCAATTAGCATCATGAGGAATAGTAGCTTGAATCTCATTTCTTTGGATGCTTGTAAATTGCGATTGATCCTTATACACACAACGTTTGCACACCGTCGGCAGTATTTTTTTTAATACGCTATAGGCATCGAACGTTTGATAAAAACTTAGTATTTATGCTAACTGCGCTCATTAGAATGTATCACGCTCTCGTGCGTTTGTCTGTTTCTATGTTTTCACACACATATTATTCTGCTACATAAGACCAAATGTTCGCAAAGACGCAAGGAACCTGCAACAGTTCATTGCTTTCATTTGAGAGTTCTTTTCGAAAGTAAGTATGTTTGATATGAAAATAGCGGCAAGTCAACGATTCCCGAAGCAGTAAAGGAAATTCTGTTACAGTTGAGGATGGTAAATGGGATATTCTTGCTTTTAAATAATGATAATTGAATACGCAATCATACACACTAAACTGTCTTATTATATTATCTGGTATTTCGATAATAATAAAACATAATAAGTCACTTAACTACCGTGTCCAACTTATAATATAACTTATGATATAAACATTTCAATAACCTAAGCACTCAATGAAAACAAATTCGAATGCTTATGAATCAAACGCTTTTGACAACGGATAACGGATATGAATTGTTCTATAGGCTAAACAGACCAGTCATGTACGACATAATTAGATGGTATCTCCACACAACGATTAGTTAGCTTATTGGTGAATGTAAGATTGGAAAGATATTCGAGGTCTTGTCTGCTGAGTTGTAGCGCGACCTAGGAGACGATTTCGCTATGCACTACACTATATCGCATTAGCATTTATGTCATCTCCAGTTTTGCTGACATTAGAATTAGAAAAAAATGACAATGAGGCTACCATCCAATGAATACACCTTAAAATAATAAAGACCTTCACAGAAATGTGAAACGCAACGACATTGTCATGACACTATGGATGGGCGAGGTTTATATATAAATATATGTAATTTATTCATGTATTTTTCGTTACTCATCACGTGTTGTATCACGTGAGAAAGACATTGATGGAAAGTAGGAGTGTACCAACATCTTAATGAAACAGAGACACGTCCAATAGTAAGTCAATTTCCTCAGGTAATGCAATTTATTACATTTAAAGCTTAAAGTGGTCAAATAATAACATAATGTGAGAGAGTCCGAAATGACGACAAAGTAAATTACAGACATTCAAAACATTAAAATCGATATTGATACTATATGTGTCATGAAAACAAAAATGTCCATATCACTGTATCCAACAATATGTTCGCGCCTTGAATATTTTTGCAGCATAGAGTAATTAGCTAACAATTAATTACCTAATGAAATACACAATTGCTCATCCCTCTCCTAAAACCACAATTTAATCTAGATGATTACCTAAACAAAGATCATTTCAATCAAATAGCGTGTCACTACTTCTAGATAATTGCATTTATATAATCCTGGTGTTTTGATGTCAAATAAAAAGTTTAGTTATATAGGGGAACGAAAGTAAATATTGATTGCTACAATGTGGTAATGTTATTCTTTCAAGTAAAGATAATTTTAGTAAAGAATATTTAGTAATTTACTTTTTTCAAAAGTGACATGTTCAGCAGTATTACCTTACGAAAATGTTAACTTCGTTAAACGTTGTCTAATGACGAAATTCGATCAATATTAGTGGTATAAAACAAAGAGAAGCCTTAAATCAAATGATAGAACAGTCCCAAATGTATTCCAAAATCGTATGGTTTTATCTTTCTTGTCGCTAATTGTTACAACCAGTTGTTCATTATTACATGTATGATAAAATATTTTTTTTAATGGATTTAAGTCAACTTTAAAACAACACTGTCGTTTTTGACATCTAAAACCTAAAGATTATCACACAGTTTTGACACAAAAACAATACAATGTACGTATTTCTGGTAAAAAATTCAGTACCACCATAAATTAAGTCATAATGTTCCAAAAATTCTGAACTATTGATCCGAGGTCGAAAGAGTTAACCACTGCGATTCCGCCCCTAAGGCCATGGAAGGTTTAATTAACTTTATCAAGGCTTTCAAAATCACACAGGGTATTATTTTCCGAATACCACGAGTCAAAGTATCGGATAAGAGATGATTCTGCTAATTAACTGTGTCCTTGCTTTAGGTGTACTCGTTATGCTGTGATATTGCATTCATGACAAATCCTAAAAATCCTGACCAGAGTTAGCCAAAATTGCGAACATAAAAAATTATGAAATTCCGATTATTTCGATACTATTTTAAACAAACAACTTAAAAAAAAGCCAAGTGTCACATTTTGAGTAAATATAAATAAACTGTTGCAATTTGATATGTTTTAAGCAGAAGGATTGGATTTAAGGAAGGATTTATGGAAAGACTTCTGCGCATTACAGTTTTATCGTATTTAGTATCGTTTATATGTTTAATAAACACATTTTGTATTACATATAATCAATCTACACATCTTAATATGTAAAAAAATGGTATATTCTTAAATATTTCGGATGTACAACGTTAGTGTGCATGTTTTTAAAATGTTTTGCAGGGGCAGACATAAGTGGTCAAGAGAAAACATTGTCAAAGGGTTGGTTTGTAGTTTACATGGACAATTGTGAAATATTGGATCAGTGTCATTTCAAAATATATTAGAGTTTGGATCAGACACATTAGTTGGCAGTAACAAACATTAATGGGCAGGGGCAAACATTAATGGGCAGGGGCAAATATAATGGGCAGGAGCAAGCATTGTCAAAGAAGTTCCTATTGTACAATTTAGTGTTTATGCTCGTGAAATAATACATTTCGGGTATATATTGAGGTTCATTACCAATTTAAAAAATCTCAAGAAATTGCTAAAAGTTCACTATATACGTGAAAAGATATGCTAAATCCATTTCTGTTATAAAAAATAGGGGTCACCATGCTCGTTTTTTAGATATGAGCTCCCAATGTAGGTGGGATGCGCCCAAAAAATTACATTTTTCACTATCATTTCACACTATCATCATGATAAAAACAATAAACATAGTTCATAATGAAGGCTTTATTTTAATAAAAGGGTTATGGTTACACGTTTATGCAAGACGAAAATAATAATCTCTTTTTCATAAAACAAATACTATATTTCACAATTATAATACAATGATTTTAGTATCATATTTCTAGACAGTTATTTAAATTTCTATTGTGCATAACGAACACTGTTACTGAAAGTGTACAGGACAAGAGCAGACATAGTCATGGTGCTGTTCTGTAGTCTACATGGGACAGTTTAGTGTTAATGAACGTGAAATATGGGATTAGGGGCATTCGATGTGTGCAGGAACAGACATTACTGGGCAGGAGGAAATATGTTCATAGGATTTATTTATGAACAGTTTTAGTGTTTTTGTTACTGGATTAGGGATTTTACAGAACTAGTGGGCATTTGTGGGCAGGAACATTTCTTAGTTGGCAAGAGCAACATTGATGGGCAGGAACAAACGTTGATGGTTGATTTGGAGCTTTATGTAAACGTTCAGTGTTAGTTTTGATTTAAATATTAGAATTGGGGCATTCTCATGTTATTCGCATAATAAGAAAGACGTGGGCAGGAGTAGATTGTGGTGAACAGTAACAGGCATCAGTTGACAGGAACATATCAGCCAAGGGGCTTCGCCGAGAAATTAAGTATACAGGAGCACACATCTGTGGGCAGCAGCACACGTTGTCATAGGCTTGATTTTGAGGTTTTATGGACAATTTTAGTGTTTTTGCCAATGTGGATTATAGATTGTTGATTTCGTTAACCCACTGACAACTATAGTAAAGACAGAGCCAATGGCCCTATTTTCTAACATTTCTCCCACCAGAGGTTAATCAAGTCATTTCCTCCTACGGCTGATTCAAGTGAAGCTTTCTTGGCTAACCATAGAGGATTCAATCGTGTAAACAGAGACGTTATTTTAAACTGAGCATGTGGTCTGTTCCTCACTTGTCCTATTCGCACATTTTTCTCACAATGCAGAAGTCAGTCGGACATATAACACTAAGGACGGTATCTGTTTATAAGTGTTTCATATACCTATGGCAACGGGTTGTTCCGAGAAGCAATAAATATGACACAATTGGGAAAAAGGTTACGTTGAATTTAATGACTCAAGTAGCCTATTCGTGAATGAGTTTCATAGATTTTACATATTTGTTTGGCGGACTCTTCCTCCTAGGCGTTTGTCCAGAGATTGATGCTGCAGCTGGCCTTCAAACTACTTCAATCTTATATACCGAGCACATTATCATGGATGTATTTGATCTTATTCACTTTCGTAGACGATGACAAGCAAAAGTAATGGCAACAGGACGTGACCCTCGATCACCCAGGGCTAAATAGTCCCCTATTCTTGATTGGACTGTTAATCAATGAAAGTGAGACTTACCATCAGTTTCAATCGTGAATAAAATGTTTGCTTGCTTTCTGGAGTTTTAGTCAACGTTTGGAATTTTTCAATCAGTCGGACAGACTTATTAATATGAAGAATTTGAAATCAATACATGTGAAAAACAGTATTTTAAATGTACTGTACAGGATTTAACAAAATATTATATATTATTATATATTTTTTTAGTCTTGCTTGTCTTTGAATAAAAATATTGACAAATAATGTATGAAATGTATAATACTTTTGAGAAGAAATGAGAGAACTAAACCTTTTTCGCAAATTATTGTACTTTGTTTACAAAGTGTTATTAAATAAACGTTGTGTTTTACTTGTAAGCTTCACAGCTCACATCCAGTCAGATGTCGAGTGTATCCGAATTCAAGCAAAGCAATTTTTTTCACATCTTCCCAAACCAAGCCTTTTTATGCAGTTAAAAATTCCCAGAGATGATATGTGCAGATTATCGGATCATTGAGCCCTTGGTGACATCGAGATCTGAATGATTAACTCAAAAACGTCTTTAGCTGCCACAAGACAGACATTATAGTCATTCGACGAGACTATTGTTTTGTTATTAAACGAGTTTAGTAGCTACATAAAACAGTCATATACTAGTAGTGTACAATAAATAAAGTAATTTTGAAAATAATGCGTTTTCCTTCTAAATTGCGGCGAGTGAGTGACTGCTTAACGCCGCCTTGGTAGTATTGCACCTATTAGCGGCGATCCACACTAAATTGCGTCGCGGAGAAGACAACAAAAAGATTTTAAGATTTGTCTTTTAGTCGATGTCTTGTATCAGAAAAGGCTGAAATAGTGTCTAATGAGTGGCTGTAACAGATGTGTCATATACTTAGTGTTGTTTTCCTCCCATTAACGTTGTCATTTAAGCTTATTATTACGGGCCGTGTAGCCAGCTATTGTTGTGAAGTACTTCTATGACCTTTAGAATATGTTTAATAGTCTCCAGTAAAAAAGGTTTTGCCTGCAATCTTTCATCAGCTTTATTGCTATGATGTCCGAGAAATTATTAAATAAAATTTATACGTCACACATTATATGTGTGAACGTTACAGTAAAAAGTATATATTAACTATTAAATCATTGCTTAGTTCGAAAGTCAGTATTTAACCTATGATTAATTAAGGCTGTGAAAAAAGTCATTTTAATTAAGTAAGCAGGACCAAGACCAAGAAGATTAAATTTCCAGTGGGTTAATTAAACCAAATACTTTTCATCTATCTTATCATTGTACACCTTAATTCTTCCGACAAATAAACCTGAGACAGCTGCAGACTGTAATAGAATTCTGCAATAGCAACTAATTACATCAAAATTGTAACCATTCGCACAGTAGCAATCAAAACTTTGACTTGATTGTCATTCTGGACAGAAACGTGTTGAGTTTTACTAAATGAAATGGAACAAAATCAAGTATTTAAGCAACTTTTCCCACGGCGCTTATTGAATGCAAATCGAACATATACTCCAAATATAAAAAACATATAAAGCTATGTGTTGATGTGTATCTGATTACAAAATGCGTTAGTTGATTTATAGGGGGAAATAGATATTTGCGTTTGCATAAGTAATAAAGTATTGTTGGAGTGTGTGTGAGTGCTAACATCAAACGATGGCGATTGTAATTTTCAGTCGGTGAAATACTAAATGCAAAAAGATAAACTATTACGTTTTAGAGAATATTAGATGTTCCAAAAACGAAAGTGAAACCTATTAATATTTACATTAACAGTTAGTCAACAAGCTGACATAAAATAATAATCTACGAACTTGCGCTGACAGCTTCAAAGCAGGGACTAAAAACTAAAAATTTATATTATAGTTGTTTACTTCATGAAACCAGACAACCTTGATGATCAAAAGTAAAAGTCGACGAGATAGAATAACAAACTTTTGTTCGCCATTTTGTATCTTATACATCGAAACCTTTTCTTCCTTCGTAAGTATCGATTAAACCTAATGTACGTAAATTTGATCTGATACCAAACTGAAACGCAATATTGTCATAATAAAATATGTTCACCTGGTTATAAAGTAGTCATTTATACTATGTTAGATCATAACTCTACCATGTTGTATTGGAATTTTTCCTGTTAAATACTGCATGTTATATGTTTTAACTCCTATTAAATTGTATAAATGTTTACTCCCTTCGTTCTCCGTCCTAGGCAAACTCACGTCCTTATCTAATCAAGAGGTACCTATATAATGTTTCTATGATTGCTAAATCCTGAAAGATACAACATAATTAAATGACTTACACTAATATTTCATCAACGCTCTGCTTCAAATTTACATCAACTGTCATTTCAACATGGGTGGCTTTTATAATCTAATTCCTAGATCTACCCTATGTTATCCAATCATAGTAATTTGTTATTTAATTATTATAACATTTATGTGACCAGTGGGATAACGCTCGTTCTAGTGTTATCGATTAGACCGAATGTAAACATAATGCTCCGAACATACAAACCCTCTGTGTTGTACCAGGGCTTTACCTATAGATCTTGTTCAAATTTTACGGAAAGTCTAACTTTATTACTAAACTAACTAAATATTACTTCCTCCAACAATCATTCATCTGTAAACCATAGCCTTTCTTGTTTTTATATCCTGACAGTTTGAGTACTTGCGAACAATTCCCTTTCACTGCAGCTTTCCTGGGATTGACTCAGTATTAACTGTAATCGCGACATTCGAGATTGTTAAGCGGTGGCATAGTGCAATAACTGTTATAAGTGAAACACTCGTCATTAACTTGTGCAAATGAACAAACGATATCTCATCCCAATATAATTCTGCTGACGAACATCATTACATGACTCATATCTGTCTGTACGGGTTATAACAGTGCAACAGCAACTCTATCTTGATTAGCTGAAAGACCGTAGACTTAGATGTGCGGAACTTCTTCAGAGCATTATCTTGTTCCATAGTTCTCTGGCAAAACAGCCACATTCCTGTTCAGATGATGAACGGCCCAATGTGCTTTTAAATGCAATTGGAACTTGTGCAAACACTCCCATGAAGTTGTTTGATGCAAAACCCTTGTCTTGATGCTGATGTTGTTTTGACGTTATGACGTCATTTTGACTTTCATTCAGAAAGGTTCTATGGGTCTCATTTTGGTAAAACCTCAAGGTATTGCATTCTTTTTCGCTACCAAATTGTTTCACGAGCACCTTTACAGTCCTTGCAAACTGTTCAGCATGAAATCGGCTAATATCCCAGTTAACGAAACTTTCACCTTTTATTTACCAAGCATTTACTTCTTACACATTGAGGCTAGAGTCACAATTTGGGGCCCTTTTCACAGAGCAGGTCTCGGATTACAGCAAGAGTAATTTGAATTTTACTAGGCCCATGCATATCATGTTACCATGACAACATGTGACCTGCATTTTCGCGAACTAATACCAACTTACTTTGCAATGGTAACCATCTGTACTCGACAGTACCAATAGCTTTACATGTTCTCTGACATTGACTAGTGATATGACAAACCATGGCCTGATATGCAAACAGAAAGTATAATCATTAAAACTATATTTGAGATAAGATGGTTTCATATCATCAAGCCTCTCACTTTTATTTCTCTTGACATTACATTTACAATCGTTGATAAATAGAAGTAAACGAAATTGATAAATCTCGGATATTTTGATAACTTTTATCAACTTTAGGTTTTCCATTCAAACTCTGCCCCGGCCTTTGCAATACATGTTGTTTAACACATGATGACACATGTCACATAGAAAAGAAGTTATTAAAACGTAATAACGTAATTAGGAATGACAAAACTAAGCTATGCTCGTGAAATTAACCTTGGTTTGTGGTGGTCAGAAGAAGACAAAATACTAAAATCCCTCTGCAATTCAGATGTGTGAATATCTCATCTTATCAAAACAAGACACAAGTTTGAAATGTTTATTGAAACTTCAGTGATCAGTTTGTATCTTCCTGTTTGTAAAGGTGTTGTCACATGCATTCTGTGTAATTATTGACACTTACATATTGCTCATGGCCAGCAGTGTACAATGCTGATAGTGGGTTAGTGATGTTAAAATAGACGAACTGATACAATTAGAGAGTGATAGACAAGTAGCCGTGGCCTACAAAGGAGAAAGAAGGAAGAGTGGATACGGGAAAACACCTGGAAAGTTATAGAAAAGCGGAAAGAACAAAAGAAGAAAATCCTCAACACCAAATCAGAGAGACAGGAAGAACAGCTCACAAAAGGGTACAGAACCTTAGACAAAGAGGTCAAAAGATGAGCATGATCGGACAAGCAAGCATAAATAGAAGCACACATTCTGCCAGCAAAGGATACCCTCAACATTAAGACAGACCCACCAACAGTTAATGAAGCCAAAAGAGCTATCAAAACAATTAAGAATGGGAAATCACCAGGAGTGGACCATATCAAAGCAGAAATGCTCACATGCAAACACTCCCATGAAGTTGTTTGATGCAAAACCCTTGTCTTGATGCTGATGTTGTTTTGACGTTATGACGTCATTTTGACTTTCATTTAGAAAGGTTCTATGGGTCTCATTTTGGTAAAACTTCAAGGTATTGCATTCTTGTTTCACGAGCACCTTTACCCACGCAAACTGTTCAGCATGAAATTGGCCATATCCCAGTTAACGAAACTTTCACCTTTTTTTACCAAGCATTTACTTCTTACACATTGAGGCTAGAGTCACAATTTGGGGTCCTTTTCACAGAGCAGGTCTCGGATTACAGCAAGAGTAATTTGAATTTTACTAGGCCCATGCATATCATGTTACCATGACAACATGTGACCTGCATTTTCGCGAACTTATACCAATTTACTTTGCAATGGTAACCATCTGTACTCTACAATACCAATAGCTTTACATGTTCTCTGACATTGACTAATGATATGACAAACCATGGCCTGATATGCAAACAGAAAGTATAATCATTAAAACTTTATTTGAGATAAGATGGTTTCATATCATCAAGCCTCTCACTTTTATTTCTCTTGACATTACATTTACAATCGTTGATAAATAGAAGTAAACGAAATTGATAAATCTCGGATATTTTGATAACTTTTATCAAATTTAGGTTTTCCATTCAAACTCTGCCCCGGCCTTTGCAATACATGTTGTTTAACACATGATGACACATGTCACATAGAAAAGAAGTTATTAAAACGTAATAACGTAATTAGGAATGACAAAACTAAACTATGCTCGTGAAATTAACCTTGGTTTGTGGTGGTCAGTAGTAGACAAAATACTAAAATCCCTCTGCAATTCAGATGTGTGAATATCTCATCTTATCAAAACAAGACACAAGTTTGAAATGTTTATTGAAACTTCAATGATCAGTTTGTATCTTCCTGTTTGTAAAGGTGCTGTCACATGCATTCTGTGAATTATTGACACTTACATATTGCTCATGGCCAGCAGTGTACAATGCTGATAGTGGGTTAGTGATGTTAAAATAGACGAACTGATACAATTAGAGAGTGATAGACAAGTAGCCGTGGCCTACAAAGGAGAAAGAAGGAAGAGTGGATACGGGAAAACACCTGGAAAGTTATAGAAAAGCGGAAAGAACAAAAGAAGAAAATCCTCAACACCAAATCAGAGAGACAGGAAGAACAGCTCACAAAAGGGTACAGAACCTTAGACAAAGAGGTCAAAAGATGAGCATGATCGGACAAGCAAGCATAAATAGAAGCACACATTCTGCCAGCAAAGGATACCCTCAACATTAAGACAGACCCACCAACAGTTAATGAAGCCAAAAGAGCTATCAAAACAATTAAGAATGGGAAATCACCAGGAGTGGACCATATCAACGCAGAAATGCTCACATGCAAACACTCCCATGAAGTTGTTTGATGCAAAACCCTTGTCTTGATGCTGATGTTGTTTTGACGTTATGACGTCATTTTGACTTTCATTTAGAAAGGTTCTATGGGTCTCATTTTGGTAAAACTTCAAGGTATTGCATTCTTGTTTCACGAGCACCTTTACAGTCCTTGCAAACTGTTCAGCATGAAATTGGCCATATCCCAGTTAACGAAACTTTCACCTTTTTTTTACCAAGCATTTACTTCTTACACATTGAGGCTAGAGTCACAATTTGGGGTCCTTTTCACAGAGCAGGTCTCGGATTACAGCAAGAGTAATTTGAATTTTACTAGGCCCATGCATATCATGTTACCATGACAACAAGTGACCTGCATTTTCGCGAACTTATACCAATTTACTTTGCAATGGTAACCATCTGTACTCTACAATACCAATAGCTTTACATGTTCTCTGACATTGACTAATGATATGACAAACCATGGCCTGATATGCAAACAGAAAGTATAATCATTAAAACTATATTTGAGATAAGATGGTTTCATATCATCAAGCCTCTCACTTTTATTTCTCTTGACATTACATTTACAATCGTTGATAAATAGAAGTAAACGAAATTGATAAATCTCGGATATTTTGATAACTTTTATCAAATTTAGGTTTTCCATTCAAACTCTGCCCCGGCCTTTGCAATACATGTTGTTTAACACATGATGACACATGTCACATAGAAAAGAAGTTATTAAAACGTAATAACGTAATTAGGAATGACAAAACTAAACTATGCTCGTGAAATTAACCTTGGTTTGTGGTGGTCAGTAGTAGACAAAATACTAAAATCCCTCTGCAATTCAGATGTGTGAATATCTCATCTTATCAAAACAAGACACAAATTTGAAATGTTTATTGAAACTTCAATGATCAGTTTGTATCTTCCTGTTTGTAAAGGTGCTGTCACATGCATTCTGTGTAATTATTGACACTTACATATTGCTCATGGCCAGCAGTGTACAATGCTGATAGTGGGTTAGTGATGTTAAAATAGACGAACTGATACAATTAGAGAGTGATAGACAAGTAGCCGTGGCCTACAAAGGAGAAAGAAGGAAGAGTGGATACGGGAAAACACCTGGAAAGTTATAGAAAAGCGGAAAGAACAAAAGAAGAAAATCCTCAACACCAAATGAGAGAGACAGGAAGAACAGCTCACAAAAGGGTACAGAACCTTAGACAAAGAGGTCAAAAGATGAGCATGATCGGACAAGCAAGCATAAATAGAAGCACACATTCTGCCAGCAAAGGATACCCTCAACATTAAGACAGACCCACCAACAGTTAATGAAGCCAAAAGAGCTATCAAAACAATTAAGAATGGGAAATCACCAGGAGTGGACCATATCAACGCAGAAATGCTCAAAGCAGAAGAAAACATGACACCTGCACTGCTGACAAACATCCTAAAGAGCATGTGGGAATCGCCCGATGCCTGGAAGATAGGGCTTATAGTAAAGCTTCCCAAGAAAGGCGACCTAACGAACTGTGACAACTGGCGAGGAATTATGTTGCTCTCAACCACAAGCAAAATCGTAAGTCGAGTGATCCTCAATAGACGTTCAACAACAGTGGATCCCCTACTGCACAAAGAGCAAGCCGGCTTCAGGAAAGGAAGATCATGCACAGACCAGATATTTACTCTGAGGTAGATTGTGGAACAAAGCAACGAATGGAACGCCACAATCTACACCAACTACATTGACTTCTCCAAGGCATTTGACAGTGTCAACAGAACAGCTCTGTGGAGAATCCTTGGACATTATGGAATCCTCAATCATCAAGATGCTGTACACAACCTTTAGTGCAATAGTTATCTGTGGAACCAGTCTGAGTGAAGAGCTAAAACTAAGAACAGGTGTTAGACAAGGCTGTCTCCTATCCCCGATTCTCTTCACACTGTGCATTGACTGGCTGATGAAAGAAACCACCAGGAATGTATGCAGAGGAATCAGCTGGACCTTCAACAAAAGCCTAGAGGACCTTGACTTTGCTGACGACATCGCTCTCCTATCGCACCGCTACAATGACATGAAAGAGAAGAACAATGTCCTTGCTACGACAGGAAGACAAATAGGCCTAAAATAAGCGCCAACAAGACCACGGTTATGAAGATCAACGGTAAGGCTACAGAAGCTGTGACTCTTAGAGACACCACCTTTGAAGAGGTACAAGAGTTCACCTACCTTGGAAGTACCATCACTGCAAATGGAGACTCGAAGGCAGATGTACGAGCTCGGATAGGAAAGGCTAGATATGCATTCAACCAGGATCAAGATCAAGACCAAGACCAAACTGCAGATCTTCAAGAGCCTTGGAATCCTTCTTTCTGGTGCAGAATCCTGGAAAGTCACACAGAACATCAGAAATAAACTGGATGTATTCAAACCAGATGCCTTCGTCGGATACTGCGTATCTACTGGCCAAACACCATCTCAAATGAAGAGCTGTACAACCTGACAAATACCACCCCATTGTCCCAGGAAATTTAGAAGAGAAAGTGGCGATACATTAAGCACATGCTACGGATGGAACAAGATGCCATTCCACGTATAGCTATGAGATGGACACCACAAGGAAAGAGAAACAGAGGAAGGCCAAGAGAAACGTTGAGAAGATCTGTGGAAAAAGAGATGAAAGACCTACGATGGACCTGGGGATAGATACAACAATGGGCCCAGGACCGGCCGTATTTGCGATCTTTGGTAGAGGCCTGTTGTGCTCCAAGCAGTTCTTTCATTGGTTGATTATTTATTGCAAAAAGAAAGATTTGTTTGGCTCAGGGAATCAGGGTATCGCAGTAGGGTAGCGGATACAAATAAACTGATTTAACATAGTATCTACTACAGATATATTCATGACTTGAGACAGAGATATATTCGTGTAAAAATGACTGGGAATCATAAAGCAAAACAATTGTGGAGGGAGGAAGTAGATTATGTGGGACTTAGAATTTAATCTGTGACTAGTCCCTGTAAAACTCGGTAAACGCGTGTAAAATCTAAACAGAAACATTTTTGTGAAATTCATTGATTTTGTTTCACAAATGTTTAATTTATTTCAAAAGTTCTGACTTGAGTGACTGTCAATTTAAATAGAAAATCAAGACGTGTTCAAAGTCCACAAGAGGCTTCTTATATTTTCTTCCAATCTACCACTGAAGAGAGAAGCATAATTTCGTCGTAATTTCTTGTCACATACATCAATTTTCAAATATGTTCTGCGTCTTGGTGCACTTATAAAAATCAAGGTAATATGATTTGTGTGACATGAATATGGTTTATGAAGAACTACAAGGAGAGAACTCCCTAAGGCGGATGATGAAAGCGTTTTCTCAATGCGCCACAGTGTTGCATCCCGGCCGCGCGATTGCGAGAAATGCGCATTTTCATATATCACTCGCGCAATTTTACTATTTGTGTGGGGGAGTAATCGCGCAAAAATACATTTAATCCTGCAATCTAGACAAACTACTGCACAACTTACCTGTATTATTTTATTTCCAACTCTTTACATACTTTGATCAATAAAAATAATATCAAATCAGCGAGATAACTTGTTTGTGTAATCATTTGTAAAAGTAGCTTCCTGTTTACCAGTACTAGTGCTATCGGCAAAACTCGTTGGATTCCGGCTTAGTCAATGAAACGTATATATTCGAGATAAATGAAAACGATGTAGCTCTTCCGAATGTATTGACATGCGCAGTAGATGTTTCCGCCTGAAGGCCAGTGCTGACTTTCGTCTGCTATTTTTCGCTACAGTTATTAATTCGTGAATAGAAAATGCCTTAAACAAAACGAATTACCGACTTTTTCCGTAATCCTACGCTTGATTCAACTTCAGAACATCCCAGATAACACACAACTGGTGGACCACTGGTGGGCCACTAGTACCTGATCCAGTGGCCCACTAGTAGTTTGTCCAGCTGATAGAAGGTGGGCCACCGGTGGCAGCCACTAGTGGCTATCTGCCACCGGCGGCCCACCTGCTACCACGCTGGTTGGCCACTTGCTACCCAAGCCACTAGCTACCTGCCACTAGTGTTACAGCTGCTGTGCTTTTTAATGCACTTGGGGATTGTATACAATCAAGAGGAATTCCATGGAATAAGGTGTTAGGCTTTTGGTCTGATGGTGCATCAATAAATCAGGAGTAGCCACTAGAATCAAAGAGGTAAGCCCTCATTGTATTTCAGTTCATTGCATGGCACATAGGTTGAATTTATGCCCCTCAAAGGCTGCAACTAGTGTTCCATATTACATAGACACCTTCCAAAAGGTGCTCACTGACTTGTACTACTATTTCTCAAAATCGATCGCACGTACTGAGGAACTGAAAGAAATTCAAACTATTTTGAACTCTCCAATTGTGAAAATGAGAGAAGTACACGAAATAAGATGGATTGCTCTCTACCAATCACTGAAGCCACTTGTGACATACTTCAGCAAACACAAGAAGGACAGCAAACGTGCAGAATCATTGTTTGTCAACTTGAGTGGCTATAATTTCTGGCATCACTGTACCTCATGATGGATATAATCCCATCACAGACTGCTCTCAACATGGTGTTTCAGAAAGCTGCTCTAGACATTGCCACTGTTCAACGTGCCATTGTTGGTGTGCACTCTGTGATCAAACAGGCAGTGAAAGGGAAGGGGTATTTCCAGCTACTGTTTTCAACTACACATTGCAAAGTTTCTGATGGAAAGATGACTGTAAATGGAATTAAGGTGTCTAACTCAAGTGATGGGAGAACAGTCAAGGATGCTAAGCAAGATTTTGAAACTTCTAGAACAGATTTCCTAACAAAACTAGAAGAACAGATCAAGAAGATATTTCCAAATGACAGCACAAGTGTAGCTACTGCATTTCAAGTGTTTGGACTAAGGGCATTGACCTTTTTGTCTCAAGATGAAGTACAATATTTTGGGGTTTGTGAACTTGAAACCATAATTAAGCACTATGGTGTACAAAAGGGAAACAGTAGGCTTTCATTGATCCAGATGCAACAAGAGCAGAGTGGCGATGGTGAAAAGTACTTTATCTTTCCTTACAGTAAAATACTCGTTTTTGATTGGCTAACGGTCGTTTCGTTTTTTCTTATGTACCCCGTCAGTCTCACGGTGTACAAATTTCATGTACCCCGCTGCCATAGTAACAGCTCCTAGCTAAAAGTAGATGTCGCATTATGGTCAGATGACGTTATAAAATGACGCACGCGGAGTACTGAATTTTGAACAGTTTGATCAGCTGTTTGCGAGTCTATTAATTACAAACTTATTTTCGCCTTATTTGCTACTTGGTTTGGAAACAAATCTTATTTTGCATTGCTTGCACACTCAATAAACCAACATTAACACGTTTTAAGGCATTTAAAAGCTTGTAGTAATACGTTATACGACTTTTAACATTTCAGTCAAGACGGATGACGCCATTTTGTTTACGTTTAGGGTCAAGGTCATTCAAGCTATATCAGCTGATCAGTCACTCGCAGTCAAAACGCAATAACTAAAATAATACAAATTTTATTTACATGACGGAAAGATAAATACGTTGTATACTTCTCCCTCGGGTAATACGGTCTCATGTACCATCTTTGCACCAGTGTCATCCCTCGCCTGAAGGCTCGGGAGACACTGGTACAAAGATGTTACATGAGACCGTATTACCCTCGTGAGAAGCATACAACTTGTAGTGCTGCAACAGAGATATCCTAGAGACAACACAAACATGTTATGGCAAATGATAAGAGAAAATCACAGCAGCCAATTTCCCAATCTTGTTAAACTTGTTAAGCTGTCTTTACACATCCCCTTGCAAACAGCTGATTGTGATAGGGGATTCAGCTGCCAAAACAGGATACACACAATTTCAAGAAATAGAAATGGTCAATAAGCTCATGGTTATCCAGCTGGAGGGTGGTCCCTCCAAAGACTTTGATTTTGCTCGTGCTCTGAGAGTTTGGAGGGATATGAAATCCAGAAGGATTTTTTCTCACTGAAAGGTAAATATGATAACATTTGGATTGTCAAATAAATCATTTCATTATTACAGATAAGGTGTATGATTGCTTTTTATTTGTGTTAATTCACTTTATTAGCACTATTACACAATTTCAGGTCACTCCCCCACTTTTTGAAAAAATAGGGGGGACCTCCCCCTCTTTTGCAAAAACCTGGATGCAACACAATAACGCCTGATGAGCTACAGAGGCCATGGTATTTTAAATATTATTTGATGTTCATAGTGTGAAGGTTAGTTTGTGTAAAAATATATATTTGCTTAGGTAGGTTCGACGACGTGTATACGTTCATTAAGATTTTAAGTATTTCTTAAACGCCTGATAACTGCTTACTCTACGATGTATATACCGTAACTTTACCCCGATAATTATTATATATAGGTGAGTATCAGATCCTCATCGATACCTGTTATCAGCCTCTTTCTGGAATTGAGATGTAGAGTTGTTGGATTAACATAGACAAGTTTATGTTTTTGGTTGTTCTCCGGTCGTTGCCGTTGGGTGTAAATGATTATTTTTTAAAGAATTAAATTGTCGATGGCATGTCACGCGTAAGTCATGATAGAAGCATGCTTGAAAACTAGTGTCGTAATGAAATTGATCCATTATCGGTCAAATGAGCTATAAATCATATTGATATCTTTTACCGTTTAAGAACATTAATTCTCAAAATAAAATACCCCTCGAAAAGTCTCAAAACCACGAATTTGTTTTACAAGTGTTCAAATTGTGCCCGATCAACGTTTACATCGTACAGATGTAAAACAGATACGTTAAGTGATATATTTGAATCAGATATCTGTGAGTAATTTTGATATCTTCATTTGTTTATTAATTGTTAAATTAACATTAAATGACCATTAACAATTATGGTTCGTCACTTTATTAACCATTTATTGAGTTTTTAAATGAGCTTTCACACATAGATGTATGTAGTGCCGTTAGTGGGAAGATTTTCAAAGACGCACACGATACCCTCAACACCGCGAAAAAAGGTTTTTAGTCCTGATCGATAGGAAATGTTGTTTTCCACACTTTGGTTAACGTTATGTAAAATTATTGATTAAGTTTTGAGAAATTAAGTTTTAACTTCAAGGGGAGATAACTCACGGAAGAAAACGAATACAAAATCTAGCTCGCGACAAACCCAGTTAGGTCAAAATCTACTACTCTTGAAATTTCATGGAAATCGGTCAAGAGGTTATTCTTCGGGCGAAAAGGTCAAATAATGGTTAGAAGAACACGACTATCAGCGATGACTTCTTTTCAATATGTAGTTAGTGCCTCTTAATGGTATGTAATCAATATAAGTTCGTTTATAATCGATGGAACAGTATCTTGACAAGTCTAATGCCCTTAATTAGACGAACACAAAACATACAGTAACTTTGATAACATCTTTTAATAACAATTGATGAATAATATTAAAATGAAACATAGACGATAGATGAATGATAAACAAGACAAACAACACATAATATCCAAAGACACGTACATAGGAATACATTAAAAAACAGGCCTTACAATGAAAGGCAATATGCTACCTGGAAATCAAAATCCCCACAAGGCATAACTATCAACCACTGGCCAACTGAAGTTTTGCTGAATTTCGTTGCCTTAAACTAGCTAGTGATAGAGACTGGCGCGAGTTAGATATCCTTCATGGACATATGAACTATGGTAATAACATTAAAGAGTGTCCACCAGGCGTTAATCTCCAGTGTATCGCATAGGTTTGAGACAAATAAATATGTATCATATATACGAGGTAACTCATCAGAAATTTAGGTCTCTGATATAAATCATGTTTCGCTCTTTTTAAATAAATGATATACAATGTAATGATGACATCGCTAAGCATTACTTTTTCAGTGTTTGTAAATACCAATTCGTTCATCCCTATTTTGTCTTACCTGTATGTCATCTTACAAACTTAAGTTATCTTTGTAAATACAAAACAGATTTGTTAAGCAGTATTTCTGTAAGACGGACATTACCAATAGGATATAACATGATTAGTCATTGGTCAAACTTGTCCAATTGGACCAATCAGAGAGATGTTCGTATTTAATATGAAGTTGTTGCCATATTTTCTCTGATTGGTCCCATAAGATAATTTTGACCAATGACATATTTTCCCCAAGCCTGTGGGTATACATTACAATACACCTCGTATGGTAATATTTTACCCTACATGTATGTTCAGCTTTGGCGTGGCCACAGCTCGGCCTGCTAAATTTGGAACTACGTTGTCTGCCTAATCATAAATCTGACAAAGGAGCCATCTGCCACTACATCCTACTGAAGAAGCGGAAGGGAAATACAATAGAAGGACTTTTCATAGTTTTGCCCAACTGTTTGACAAATGCCTTGATAAAACCCCAGGCAAGTTGGTTAATGAAATAATCAGCCATTGTCATCGATGAATCCAGGGAATGGGTCCAGAAATTATACCATTGAGGGTATCGAGGATTTGGTTGAAGTTGAGACTAAACTCTTAACAGAAATCCTTGTAGTACTTCGCCGGATCTAGCAATATTACCAGGCTTGACCAAGCATATAATTATGTAACCTCACGGTCAGCGATAATGTATCAGTGGAACCATTTGAGTCGGACAGTAGTTAAATATATGTTATCTTGTCTTGCACGTGTTTTGCTGTAACAATAACTAATTGAATTCTTTCTTGAAGGATGTAGTTTTAAGCAGGGTTTTACATGGACTGAAAGAGAGTATATATTATGAACACGAAGTAATATACAATGGAATACATTGCACAACACTAGCAGTAACCTGACTCAGTGTATGATAAGGTCAACATTCTGTCCTTGTTGACGTAATTAATAAACCCTCTTGTTCATGAAATGCTTCAAGTAACTACTCTCGGCCACCTTAAAGAGCCATCACGGATGTTAGTATTTCAACTTTTTGGAAAATATACTTATAACGTCATTCGCCAGAGAAATCTTTTATCTACAACATGGCATATGTTAAATAATTTTCATATCACGACAATGTATTGCAATTTGGTTTCAAAGAGAAGTACCACTTCGACTAGCGCGCTGAGGGTATCTGACGTATATAAACATAATCCCCTTTTTTGCGTAATACGTACTACACAAACAGCAAGCGTGAAGGCTCGTCTCTAGCGCAAGTCGCCATAACAACCCATATGCTGCACGTGCCTCACGTGTCTCTCTTGCAAGTTACCCTTGTCACACATTACTGAATGTGACGATTGCTTTACAAACAATGTTTCTAAATGTCCTGAGAATATACAAATTATTTCCTGTTTAATGTTCTTTTTATTGAGATAAGACCAGCAAATTATGACAAATTATTACTCTCATTAATTATAAAATTCAAGAAAAATACCTAGTTGGGTAAAACAATTATTCCAATATCTGTAGCAAATACATAATTAAATGAAATAGTAAATAAATCACCGCCAAAAAAATATATATTTCGATATCTTTCATTGCTCATATTTTTTGTTATTCTTCCGTGTCTTTGTTTACTGTGTGTGATCTAGACCATAATGCTTTGCGCTTGAAAATAATAGACTGGATCTATATTTAGACTGGAAAACACCTTTACTAATTAATGCAATTTCTCGGCTTATTTTAATTTGGAAAAATTAGGGAAAAATTAAGTGTATTTATTTCACGGAGATGGATTTTTGGAAAATTTTTGATATTTTCATCAACATCCGTGATGGCTCTTTAAACGCATCGGGCAGATTTTCTCCAGAAACGTAGCCCGCGACATTAGAGTTAGTCGAAAAGCTGGTCAAAGTCTCAGGGTCAATATGAAATGGATTGGAACAGGTTCTACTGAGTGAGGAGAAAGGCATTCATATCAATACGCTGTTAAGCGGCTGTCACAACCCGTCGTACGTGCAGCTGCGTGCTGTCTACCGACAAAAACGTGGGGTAAATTGGGAAATTCGTGCGTCCTCGGTACCGACGCCGTACCGATTTTGGACAAATTTTGAGCACGCAGACTCGTCGTAGAACTTTTAGTGCATGCAGAACTTTCGCTGCGTGCAGTCTACGAACGGGCTGCGAATAGTCCTCCGTACGATCGACGTGCGTGCCCTGTACGACAACCGCACGCACAACGCACCGACATCGTGCGTTTTTTTCAAGCTAACCCACTCACACTTTCTCTACGAACGACGCACGTTGCACGTGCGTACAACGTGCGTTGTACGTGCGTAGTTCGTGCTTACTAGGCACGTCCAAAGTTTAACTATCAAACAATTAAAGAAAACTCACGTCGATCGTACCGAGTAAGCACGTACAACGTACCGAGTAAGCACGTTCCCCAATTTACTCCACGTTTTTGTCGGTAGACAGCACGCAGCTGCACGTACGACGGGTTGTGACAGCCGCTTTAATCCACCCTACGTTTTCAGAAAAACGTAGCGACCGTGACCTCCCCAAAAAACGTACGAACGAATTGCACGCACGATGGGTTGTGACAGGGGCTTTAATGACTAGAGAAACAGGTCAGCTTCCCCGTCAAGTCATACCTTGTGCCAATCTCTATCACTAGCTTATTTAGGCAATCTCGCATTTCTTCACTTCTGTTGTACCAGCGTGCGACATAATTCAACAAAGCTTAAATTAATCGCTGATTAAGACTGATGCGAGTTATTCTTTATGAGGGCAGATGTATGTTTCATTGTTTAGATTATTTCTTTTACCCGATAAAATAGTATTATTCATATGAAGTAGTGAACTTTCACTAAAATTATAATTTCATTGTTGTTATAGTTCATCACATTTAATGGAATGCATATTGGAAAAGAGCGGAGCAAATACAACACAGTACTAGACATGTATGAAACATCGTACTGCACATAAACTAACGCGTTACATGTCCTTTACAGCTGACATTTCAATTTACAACTTTAGAAAATAAAATCACAATGTGAAAGGAATAAACATTAAAAGAATAGTCAGTGAAATTATACACCAATATTCGTAGATGTTTAAAAATACTTTGAGAAATACACAAGATGAAAGGGAGAAACATGAAAGGACATTGTGAAAAATCCAAATGGCACTGAAAATCTGAGCGTACATGTAGCTATTTACAATGAGAGTCATGTCCATCTACTGTCTTGCGACGAGTTTGTGTGAAATTTCATCTTGAAACATGATGTTTGATATTCCATGGTAAAGCACACATCAGCTGTGACACATGGTCAGTTGTTAATCACAGCACGTACGAGCAGTGACCAGCTACTTTGAATAATGTTTTGTATCCCATAAAATATGAAGAATTGCCTTTCTCATCTCATCCCGCTAGGTACTTGCGAATTATGGAGGAATATGTCTCTACAAATGTACCACAATGAAAGTTCATCGTACTGGTGTCTGATCAAGTCCTCATGACCAAATATTCAGGATGCTGCACTGGCTGAACGGGGATGGTCAACATTAATCATTCTCCTTTTTCAAGCAACCATCTGTAACGTGTTGTTGGGAGAGATACAGGAAGGTGACATAATATCAAGTGAATCTGGATGGTCAAATAATTATAATATTTGTTTTCATGCAACCATCTCACAAGTCTCTTTTGAAGTATCAGTCTTATTTGTCACTACAAATACTCCGTGATTGTTATGAACACCGTAAGCAAAGTAAATCAAGGGTAAAGCAAACAATGGTATTTATTCTATTCTGTCTACGACAATCTCTCAACTAGTCGTTGTTACCGCAATTTTCAGCCATGTTACATTAAAAACTGCGCATCTTGCTCCATCAGTGTATTTCTATCCGCTGACCTTCTTCAATACCCTGAGCCCAATAAATGTCCTATGCTTATAAATAACCAGCCAATGACATGAATTAAATTCGAGCAACATTGGCAGTACCCGGGTGAGACGAGCGATCATCGTCGTTCAAATCATGACACTCAGTGGCTGAAAAATTACATACTTTGCGAATTAGTTATTCTGCTCAGGGAATCTGGTTATTGTAGAAGTGTAGTGGATACACTGACACTGATGGAGCCAGGGTGGAGAATGCGGCTGCTCGAAGTCATTCTTTTATCAGAAGAACTCTTGTCGCCTCGGAGGACAGTTCGTTTTGTCTTTTCACAGTTTCCTCCATTAATTATGTGAGTTTTGAATAAACTTAAATGGACTTTTCACTAAGGCCGTCTTTTATCATTCCATCTCACAATTACTCTAGTATTGTATTTGCAGTGTCCGACCAGATTTGGTTTCCCATTTCATAGATTCCATGATTGTTCAGGAGAGAAGAGAGGAGAGTAACACAGAAAGAAATGTGGCCATTTCATTCCACCCCACATACTATTCACAAGTGTCAGAGGAGATCTTGTTTCGTCACGACATTGAATCCAGGATTGTTCACTGAAGATCTGAGATGTCAGAAAAGTAACATTCTAGAGAATGTGGCAGGTCCAATTAAAATACTCGTTTTTCTAATGATCTAATGATGATTCATGGCACGTTATATAATCCTTGCCTGTTCAAAGGAGATTTGCTCCGACACCGTATTCAACATGCATTCCGCCTCACCATTCCCCTGTTAAAAGATAGAAAAAAGTTTCAGAGCTACCTTGGGACTACATCTTAACACACATGACACATGTTCATCTTATTACTGATTTGACTTGACGACTCGAATATTCATGTTTATTTTACAAGGCTAAAGTCAAAATATATTAAATCAGGACTTTCAATTAATCGTTTAAATGATTTTTCAAACACGATAACGTATTTCAAAAATAATTTTAAATGTAATTAGTCATGTATACATCAGCATCATAATGTAACATTTATACATACATTTGAATGTCACCATAAAAATGCACATTTACGAGATCGATATACACTGGCAATATAAAGGTAAGGCGGCAAATGGAAACTACAATACAACGAGTACTTCTCCACATTACGATGCGCATATATTGACAGATGGATGCAGTTGAACATGACCGCAAGTACATCGAAAAGAATGACAGGCCAAACTGTACACCTCCGATATTTTAGATTGTAATTACGTTATTGAAGAACTGTTTATCTTCAAGCATGAACCAGTGTGGCAAATGACATTAAATAGTATTAAATGACATTAAAATAGTTGATAAATGACATAAGAAGCTATATCGCATACATAGTAACAAGATTAATTGACCATTTTTTGAAGGATGCAGTGGATGACGTTATCATGGTATCGCGGTTAGAACACATGCTCAGGAATCATACCATATAGATGTACATGTAGATATGTAAGAATACATTCCAGTCCAGCAAATCGGCGACAATACACCTCAAGCTTATATAGTCACTTATTTTAGCTACGGCAGTGTCATTACAGTAAGGAATGTTTATCAATCGATTTTTCTATAACTTCTACTACATGTACACTTCGTTGGAGCATGTGATGATCACGGGTGAACGGTTTGACAAGGTTTTATTTTTAGTGGTCACCAGCGACTTATTAGTGACTAGTAAAGTCACGGAATCTTGCATGAATGTAATCTAATGGCGAACATCCACACTTATAAAAACAGTGACTCCGTTCTAGCAATCAGGTCACACATTATCTTTCAGTACCTCATTTGTTAAATAACCCTTATTTGTGTAAAAGCATTCAATGCTGAGTTCTAGCTGAATTAAATTGTATAAAATCTAATAAAATCTAAAAAAATTACATACGTATATACTTACCATAGTTAATCACATTATTGCCATTAAGCCTTTTAATTTATTTCAGGCGGTAGTTGTGGAGCATGAAAACGTAAAGTTAACTGCACCTATCGCCCCGGTATCACCGCCTCCGACATCATGCACATGCACAAGGGAAGGATCTATTCACTTCTGTGGTTTTAGGCTAGACGACGTGCCACAGGGAAGGTCGCGAAACCGAAGGGTTGCCATTCAGATTAAGCACGTACAGTTAATATATAAATATATAACTAGCGGATGCAATGTCAGGCTGTGTCATAATTCTAATTTGAAATGAGAAAGTCAATATCCATTATGTATGATGGTTAGTAATTGCTAACTAGCACTTGTATTGTTTCAGTCTATGAAATGCCGTCGATGATAATATTATCCTTCAATATTATACACCACGTCAAAGCCAATACCCTTTCTTTAAAATAAGCCATAAATAATAAAATCGATCGGTTATTTAAAAAGATCCGATTTTATCAGCACCTCACTAAAGTGAGCCATTTACCTAGCCCAGCAAACTGAGAGTCAACTTGACATTTATTTTCATGCTCCACAGCTAAAGCCTGAAATCGAATAAGCCATTGTGGCAACAAGAGAATTAGTGAGCACAGCTCACTCATGATACCCCCGCTTTTAACATTGGTAAAAAAGAAATATTTGAAAATAGCAAAAGGGCATCAATGTTTAAACTTTTGTATGAACAGACCATTATATATAAGTATTATTAAAGCAGAGTAAGTATTACACTTGTAAGCATGTTTTAGAAGTAAAAGTCGAACAATTTGAAAAATGTCATTAAATATGCAAATGAGGGTATGAAACATACAAATATGCAAATGAGGGTATGAAATATAAAAATGACAGATGTACACATCAGTGGTTTCGTAACATTTGAACAATTAGTGTCTGAGTTATGAGTCGAACAAAAAGTGTGAATGGCGAGGATGAAAAACGGAGAAAATTTGCATAAATTATGCAAATGAGGGTATGAAACATACAAAACGCAGATGTACACATCATGGTGATTGTACTTATCAAGTTTCTTAACATTTGGACAACTGCTTTCAGAGTTATGAGTGGAACAAAAACTGAATGGCAAAGTCGAAAACGGAGAAAATGTGCATAAATTATGCAAATTAGAGTACGAAACATACAAAAGGCACATGTGGGGACCATAAAGTGTACATACATAAAGTTTCATAACAATTGAACAAGTAGTATTTGAGTTATGAGCGGAACCAAAAGTGTAAGCATAGACGCGCACACAAAGACGCTTAAAAGTGGAAAATCTGAAAAAATAATCATGGAATCTGAGTGAAACATAGAAAAGGCACATCTAGGGACCATAAAGTGTACATGTATAAAGTTTCATAACAATTGAACAAGGAGTATTTGAGTTATGAGCGGAACCAAAAGTGTGACCATAGACGCGCACACAAAGACGCTTAAAAGTGGAAAATCTGAAAAAATAATCATGGAATCTGAGGGAAACATAGAAAAGGCACATCTAGGGACCATAAAGTGTACATGTATAAAGTTTCATAACAATTGAACAAGTAGTATTTGAGTTATGAGCGGAACCAAAAGTGTTCCGGACGGACGGACGGACGCGCTGAGCGCTATATACCCCCGACTACTTCGTAGCGGGGGTATAATAATATAAAATTTTCATTTAAAAAATATTAAATACATGTATTTTGGTTCGTCTTTTTGTGCACAAGTTCAATCTTGTTTCATACCACTTAACGAACCAAGCTCTATTTATCGCACGGGATAATTGTTTCATGTCAGCAAATGTTTTGATTAAACTTTGTTAAACAAGACTCGGCCATAACTAAATACTTAGTATGTTGAAGTTCCGATTAACCCTACCAATTGAACGAGACGTGTTTTCTTTTTATCATGTAGTGTCATTTACGCATTCAGTTGATCCTTAGTCTGTGTATATCTGATACTAGTCAGGCATTATTTAAATGTTACAAATAGTTACCACACAGGATACTACCAATCCTCATGAAAGCTGCCAGAATGACACAACACAGCACCAACAACGTCAACATGAGAATTCTCTTACTCTTGGGATGGGGATTACATATTGGAGTAACTTGGTTTGGAAATTACTTGAGTTTTTTTCATCACAAAACGAATGGAATGACGCGTTCCAGCTTTTGCTAGGGAGACATCATTGCACGTAGTATTCGTTATACTTCGTCGGCGTTCGGAACTCGTCGAGTCGAAATTTGTCCTGTAGATGTTCCACTTACGTCTCATCACTGTTACAACCTGCAGGATAGAAACAAATCTGTCCTAAACTGCAGGAAATGAATTGAATCAACAACCAAATTTTTTATTAGTTGGAAGACATCAAATCAATACCAGTAAGAACCCAATAATCGCATGATGCGTTTAGGGGAATGACCCTTTGTGCTTTGGAAATGACTGTGACAGGCTACAGCAACATGAGAGAGCGTGCTGATTTTAGAAAAAATCGAACTTGGCATTTATTTATAAAGTGTTCTGTTATAATTTGGTAATGGATACAGGTTTGTTCTGTGGTCGAAAACACACAATTCACATGTACTCGTACCGCATTGTTTTTCATATGATATCAGTGCTACATATTCAGTTTTCTAAAAATAGTAAAAAGCGTAAAAGTATATTAGAAATTATTAATTTGTTGATTTACCTCGCCGTTGAAAAAGCAGAATATAAGAGCCACGCAAACCCCCTGAAACCGAAGCGAAAAGCAGTGTTCAAATACAATAACATTGAAGGAAGGACGACACTGTCACAAGTGTCCATTATGGTCAGATAATTGGATCTGGGCCTACTTTCACAAAGCAACCTTTACTAAGGTTAACTTAACTCCCATCCTTTAACATTGCACTAAGGTTACCTTAGTGACTTACGATCACCTTAGTGCTTCGTGAAAGGGGGCCCAGAACATTAAACAATAGACAGCCAGGGATGGAAAGGTATATACAGCTAACGATAAGATGATATATAACTCTTGCATTATGTGAGTAAGTCGAAAATAGATCATATCAACTTCGCCCCAAAGGCTGCGATATTGCCAAAGCGTAGCCGCTAATGGCTGCCATACTGTATACGATACTGAATAGAATACTGAATAAGATACTGATATTGAATAAGATACTGAATAAGTTAAAAATGCTTGCCATTTAGATAGTGAAAAAATATAACATGGTTATATTTGGGATAACACTACCTTCAATAGTACAAATTCTTGTACTTTTTGTCGAGGCGAAATGGTCGTGTGGTAAGCTGTTGGTACAGTCAATGCTGGCGATAGTTGCCTTACTCTGAGGGCGTGGGTTCGAATCCCGCATTGGACTCGGCCCGAAAAAGTACAAGAATGTGTACTATTGAAGGTAGTGTTATCCCAAAACTGAAGGAGATACTGAATGAGATAATGAGATCCTGATATGATATACTGAATAAGATACTGCTATGATATACTGAATAAGATACTGAATGAGATATTAAATGAAATACTGAATGAGATACTGAATGAGATAATGAGATACTGATATGATATACTGAATAAGATACTGCTATGATATACTGAATGAGATACTAAATGAGATACTGAATAAGATACTGAATGAGATACTGAATGGGATACTGAATGAGATACTGATATGATATACTGAAAAGAACACGATAGAAGACTTGCCTGATATGAAACCAAGAAGGCGGATACCATCTTGAAGATGTAGAGCTCTCTCTTACCCGAGGTGGGTCTGAAGGGGATGATGAGGTACTGCAGTCCTAACAGTGGGATGAGGATCAGGATGGCTTTAGCTGCGCGTCTGGAATACAGAATTTTCGATCTACTAACCAATTATTTGAGTTTCGAAAGGGTGACATACACGCATGAACAACACCGAACTAAAGACACTTCAGTTCATACATGTAGCTAGAAATTAAAAGAGATCGCCTTACATCGTTCGCATTTGGGGTTTTAACTTGTACTTTTAGTACTAAATTCTATCGACCTATATTGATTCACTTGGGATAAATCCGAAAACCCAAGCCATATGCGTTTTCGTTTGAGTTTTAAGGTTGGAGATTCATGCTCTTCGTCTAGTTTCAATTCATATATGTTTTGCATTTACATTTTAGTTCATATATATATATATATATATATTCATTACACAATAACTTTATTTCCTTTTGCATTGTATTGTATGATTATAATAATGTCGCGTTTAAATCATATATTCTTACAGCTGGGTAGGGATGGCAAGAGACATACAGGATAAGTCAGAGGGAAAACGCACATTTGCAATAAATTTGGTTAATGAAGATATTCTGACAAATAATGTACGAGGATTGCATGTAAGGACAATGGGTATGACAATGGGTATGACAATGGGTATGACAACGTGTATGACAATTGTTTAAGAAGGGTAGGGGACACACGTTGGCGTGAAAGAAAAATATTGAATTGAATTTAAGAATCTTCCGGCGTATACAGTTCCTACACGGCAGGGTGTTTGGAGTGAGGACAGATACATGTTTTAAGGCACTTTACCAAAACTCAAATGATGTTTAACAATTCTGCAAATGAGACATACGGACATGTTACTCAAAATCACAGCAGCGGTTAAAAATTAGATATATGTTAAGAGTCGTTTAACTTAAAGCAGTATAAAAGGATAACTATTGAAATTAATAACAAAATAAAACTAGATAAAGGTTACAGAGTCATTTAACTTAAACCCGTATAAAATGATAACTATTGAAATTAATAACTAAACATAGTTATGCTAATGAGAGTTCAGTTTAAAAGTACAATGAATAACTATAATTACAACAAGTTATATTTGAAATAATAATTGAATTGTTTATTTAAGTCGCAGTATCTATATTCAACATTATAGATTTGGTTGCATACCTATTCTGAAACTGTTCACTGGAGTTGAAGGCACGGAGTTTAGACACCAGTATCCGCAGAATGTTGATCAGGAAAAACAAATTTACCTGAAATTAGATGGTAGAGGAACCAAAGTAACACCAACAACTGACAATGCTACATGTGAAAGTTAATATACAGATGTTTTGTTCATTTCAACATTTATAATGGCGATATAACCATCATTATATACACATTTACGAAGGGAACTCACCACGAGTGAAAGGATAACGGGTCCAATGATAATCCAGAGAAAACGAGACTCGTACAGCCAACAACTAGAATAGAGTCAAATAAATTGCTTCATCATACTTTGGTCATAACTTTGACAAATCTATAGAAGAGGTAGCGGGTATAGAAAGGTAGGGATTGGAATTCTTCACCTCGTTTCATGCCTGATATGAGATAGATATGTAACATAGACTCCGTACAATTGGATTTTTAATATTTCAAGTAACTGAATATTCTAAGTCTGATGAGAGTATAATGATAAACAGTGTAATTACAACATTTAAGCTGAACAATTCATTTCGAAGTAATACAGTAAGCGGCGAAAGAAACAAAATATACAACAACACCAAATTGTCGTTTCTATTTCTCTTTATCCAGGAGAGATAAGAGCGTGAAATATGGCTTTAATGTGTCTATGCCAGCTCTAAATATAACGCATCATACTCTCATGAATGAAATTGTGTATATCTCTTTACGAAATATATCCTCATCACAGATAGTCAAAATCGAACTCATCCGGCAGAATTATTTTGTGTTTGACTGTTATTATGAATTATATGAATTAGATATAGAGTTTGCCCTTGAGTGTAGTTCAAGTCAGTGTTTTCCATGGTGAGGAGATATAATAATTTGTAACTCTACTTACTGTGTGTTATCTGACGAACTTAATCCACGTAAAAACCCGTATATCAGTGTTGGTAATATAGGGAAACCTGCAAAGAAATGAGTGTCACAGGGTTTATATTAGACAGCAAGAGCTAAACGCGGTTGCCAAGTTGACATTTGATTAGGGGCGTTATAACTGCATTTGCTTGATAACGTCATGAATCTTTCTCTCCAATTCCCATAAAGTACTACATTACCAAAAACTCCATTTTAAGTTAATTCAGTGGCTATGAAAGAGCACTATTATGAAAGTCGATATGTGACGTGAATGAAGATGAAATGTACGTATTGTTCATTATGCCTGCTAGTCCCCTTTAACTCTTTCAATCTATCAGCGGCATCGGATCGAGAGTTCCGGGTTGGAATCCTGCTTGGGGCTCGATAACTGTGTATGCTCTACATGAAGTAAGATTAGCAATGCTACACTAGTTCCAGCCGATGCTTACAGGTTTCCAACTTCCAAACGCAAGGCATAACTCTTGCCAGTCTGCATTACGGCTGATTTTGCGATTTTCCCTCTCATTGGAAATTCATATTGGGCCCGGATTTCCAAGCACAGAGATCTTAAGGAAATTCTGCAAGGCCTTAATCAGCCAGTATGACCTTAAGTCCTTGAATAATCGCCTGTCTTGAACAATCACCTGGTTACATTTAAATTAGCAATTGTAAATAAACTAATAGCTATCTCCTTTTGAAAAATATTTCCGACATAAGCATTAGCATATTTATGCGAAGTTTAACCACATAAGCACTTCGTTTACAATATTCATAATTTAAAAATACTGCAATCATGTTTTTGTTTTGATTTTTATACTTCACATACATACTTCGAAAAATAGTCCCCCGCCTCGAATAATCGCCGGGTCAAATCGGTGTTTATCGATAATTTAAGATACCCCTGAAATGGTGTTTATGTCAAATCACCTCACCCAACAGTTAGGACAAGGCGTTTTCCGTAATCTAGTACAACAGTAAACTGTATTGTTAGAGCTGGATATGTTGTGGTAGTCATGGCAACCACATCTCCAAATACAATTTACAATATATAATACATGAAATACAATATGTCTCTCACACGAAGAGAAATACTCACACCACCCAAAAGCAATGCACATCCAAAGTAATTTCTTCTCTTTGCTGAACGTCATGACAATAAGAGTATGAAGGTAGAAGCCCTCGCACACCATCCAGCAGTAGTTACACGTGGTCAGGTACTGGGTGAATACGTGAAGAGCTTGGCACCAGCCCTGGGCAAGATACATGTCAGGTCTTAATATATGGAAGGTGTATATATCTGTTTTTCTAACATTGACAATGCTTTTGTCACTGGTTGAATGAAACGTGTTCAGTTTGAAGAGTGGAACAGAGTGGCTGAAGTTAGTCAAGAATTAACATATATTTTTGTATTATACGATCGTATGTTTATCTTTTCCAGCTGCCACAATCAGTAAAATTGGTAAAATACGTCCTCGCGTTTACTTGATCTATAGAGGATCAAAATACTACATTCAACTTTAGACCATAGACATTTTTAAAACTCTTTTTTCTACTCCACAGATCACAATGTGCCGACCTCTTATTATGCCATACATGTATATATATTAGAAAGTGTTATTGAGATAATGCAAATGAGCTACATAACAGGTACCTGTCCATGCGAAACGAGTTCCAGGTTCAATCCCAGGATTGACCATATATAACAATGTTTTACTCAACTATATTGATAAGATACTACAAGACGACTCACTGGATTAGAGTACAAGACGTCTGGTCGCATGGGTACCGTTGTGTAGGTGACGATCCACATGAGCCCGGTGAGTATGTAAGAGATGAAGAGGTGTTGGTGCATCGTCACTCGGTAACACTTCAATTGTCTAGCAACATATGGTGTCCTTTTTATAGCATATATCAGTTATGACTTTGTTATATTTTGGACCACGCTATCTGCAATAGTACACAATGGTACATCATTCTTAATAATATTATACATGTATTGCGACATGTGCCTTTCAGGATTCGAACCCTCAAACTGACAACCGCCAGGACTGACTGTACCAAGCTTATACATTCGACCACCGTGTCCCGAAAACAGAATGTTCTTGTTGCAGATGGTGTGATCCCAAATATAACAATGTTACACGTGTTTATTATCTAAATGTATGTATTTATAGTATTTATAGTTTATCAGCTGAGATTAACACACGGAGACATGTCAAATCGACAATGTTAGACTGGCAACGAACAAGACATAATTAAATATGATTTGATAATAATATCATGAAACTCGTCAACATTTCTATTGGATAGGGTAAGTGAACGTGAACACACACCCTTATATAATTACGCACTCATTCTTACTGAGTCAGGAATAATTAAGCTTGAATCACTCTCTGAACACGTTCAATGGTCAGTATACTATCCAGATTGTAAAATAAAATCTTCAGATCGAAATCATACACAGATTGGTCTAACACACTCACCTGAACATGTTAAAGATGACAATTCCGATGAGACAGAGAAATATGGATAGCGAATAACCAGATATATACACCATGATAACGTTCCGCTCCTCCTGCAAGGGATGGACAATAATATCATTATAACTATAATATCATTATAACTATAATGTCATTATTCTGATTTTAAAACACTGTTACAATACAGCTGTATAATGTCAAATACATATTGCCATCAATTGTGGTCAGTGACGCATCACTGTATTTTATGATGTGAATTGACAATTCAAATTTATGTTCCTGGAAATATATTTCGTTCACATTGTTCGATATTTGATTGTTCTCTTAACTGTAGGTAATATCACACGAATAACCATTTTAAAATAAAATGCACACACATTTCATTTCATACTAAATATGCTGATATGATAACGGCAGCAAGTAGGATAGATTTTCAAATGTCATTTGAGGTTTCTTTTACAGATTCTGTCATGAATTTTGAAACAGATTGAAATAATTCTGAAATTCAAACGAACATGGCTATGCGTCACATCAAAAGATGAAATGCCATCAATTTTCATTCGAATCTGAAATGCTCCTTTACCATTTAGGCATTAACTAATGGCCTTTCAAGCGACTATAATCTAATTCGCAGAGATTAGGTCTAACATTTGCAGTAATGTAATGTGCTACTGTAATTATCTGTCCAAGATCATACGGGATCTTAAGAGGCAAAATCAAACAACATTCAAACGCTTGTTCAAAATCAAACAACATTCAAACGCTTGTTCAAAATCAAACAACATTCAAACGCTTGTTCAAAATCAAACAACATTCAAACGCTTGTTCAAAATCAAACAACATTCAAACGCTTGTTCAAAATCAAACAACATTCAAACGCTTGTTCAAATCAAACAACATTCAAACGCTTGTTCAAAATCAAACAACATTCAAGTGTTTGTTCAAAATCAAACAACATTCAAACGCTTGTTAAAAATCAAACAACATTCAAACGCTTGTTCAAAATCAAACAACATTCAAACGCTTGTTCAAAATCAAACAACATTCAAACGCTTGTTCAAAATCAAACAACATTCAAACGCTTGTTCAAAATCAAACAACATTCCAACGCTTGTTCAAAATCAAACAACATTCAAACGCGTGTTCAAAATCGATCAAGAATCTAAAGTGCAGAGCTGAAAAGGTTTTAAGTTTGAGTAACATTCTAGAAGTTGGTTGTGTGTAAATATCAACGTCTTTGTTGTTTCAATAGCGGCATAGATCATCTGGTATAGACTTGCATATATCGATATAAAACTACTGAAATTGAAATGTTTAAAAAAAATTCTGATCGAGAAATGTAATTTTGGAAACAGACAAAAACACAAATTTGGGTTGATAATGTTTAATATGTCACAATACTGTGTATGTAAATGGGACGTGTTGTTTCGATTTCTACACATGTATAATGATGTTGCTTGAATTTAATTGGAAAATTTATATATTTGGCGATTGGGGACGATTGTGCACATTGGGTGACATTATTTAAACTGAAATATGCACATAGGGAATGTTGGTACGTATAAAAGACAAATAAAATATTAGGAAACACAATGAATGCATCCTCAAAGTATTTTCCCCTCACATAGACATAAGTTGGTTTAGAGTTATTATGAGTATTCGTTAGTCATCCCAAGACTTTTCATAACAGCCAATGACACTGCTCCATCGATACGTCCGCGATCCAATGAAAAGGTGAGTCTTAACCAGCTTTGATCAATCGTCAAAGAGTTCTGCTTCTATTTAGCTCACAGTTGGAATTTTAGCAAACCAAGTGGCTAGATCACCTTCTTCAATGCAGAAAAACATGCCATCGACAAGACAATTATCTGCCCAAAATTTTCCTGACGAAAAACTTCCAGGGTACTATATGTAGAGTATCTGTCCTGGTGGATGATCACACTCTGACGACTCTTGTTTTCAAATTATTGACGAGACACCATGGAAAACTGACCTGTATATTAGAACAAGCTGTATAATCGGTCCAAGGCTTACTTGGTACCTCAGGATGATGAAACCATTGGCCGTTTGGCATGCACTTCTTCTTGGCAAAAGCTGTAAAAACGAAGACACATTTTGTGAGAGGAGCCCTTCCACGTCCAAGCCCACCTGAAGTCTGACTTTTATTCATATTTTGTGTTAAGATTTAACTTTTTTTATAATTACACTGAATCAATAGGAAGTAGTGAATGAGAAGTATGCAAACTATCATATCTGACAATTGTAGGTAACATATCATTATTTGAGGTAGAAAGGTAGAATGAAGTATATCACGTATATTGCAAAAATAATTGTTTCAGTTTTCAAAGGATACTTCAGATTGTACAACTATTAACAAAACCAAAATCAATTTTTGTAGAAAAAAAATCAAGCTTTAGATAAAAACAAACACGTTGTTAAATCCCCGTGTCCAATTAATGTGGCAATTTTTTTTCCTCGAATGAACGAATAAGTTACGGGCGGAACAATAGCCCCCGTGATCCTTCATAATATCATATATTGAACAAATCCATCACGATATTTATTACCCACAGTAACTCAAACAGTACTGTTTTCCGAATGTCGCCAACAAGTACATGTAGTAATCGATGATAATAATACATAGTAAAGTCACCAACAAGTATTAATAAATGATAATAATACACCGTAAAGTCACCAACGGGCAGTAATCAATGATAATAATACACTGTAAAGTAAACATCTGCTGCCACCAAGCAACTGTTTTTATAACCTGCTATTAACATCATTCTTTTCAGAACCACCGATACTTTAGATCGCCCTGTCCTGATTATAGTAGTTGCCCTGAATAATACGTGACAATCAGGAGCGTCAGTCAAAATGAAAAAGTGCGTTCACCTTTTTAAGAATATTAAAAACCACGGGCTTTATATAATTATTAAATGATTTTTTTTTAATATGATACTTATTATTTGAACGTAAATGACAGTGATTCCGGTGCAATGAAAAAGAATCACCGAATATCTATATTTATTTATTCCTTAACGTGGCATGTCATTCAAGAGATTCAAAAGTTACTGTCTCAAACCTTGGCATGTAGCACAGACATGGAATGGGAACGTTCTGACCAACTTCCAAACGTAAGGCATAACTGATGCCAGTCTGCCTTACTGGCTGTTTTAAGCCTTGCGGTATTTCCCTCGCTTTGCACCAGAAATGCATAGTGGGCCTGGATTTCTTAAGGAAATACTGCAAGGCCTAAATCAGCAAGTAGTGTAGACTGGGAAGAGTTATGCCTTGCATTTGGAAGTTGCGTTCTGACAAGATCAGTTAGTAAATATCAGATAAAATATACAACTTATGGTTTGACTCAATTGTTCAATAAATTTAAATTTCAAAATATTTACTCCCGACCATTTTACGGAAGTGTAAAACCTGCAACGGATAAGAAACAGGTGAAGTAAGAATACACACACTGAAAGGCATGTCATGTAATACTAAGGTTTGCTGTTTTCTACGCAGTATTTAAGACCTCCAACAATTATATCAACTTTACAGATGAATACTCTGTATGTGAGAAAACTTCTAGGATGCATTTGTCGAGAGAAGAATCCGAGTGTACATACTTTGAAGAAGAAACCTTCAAGACCCTTTCTATCCTAACCATTTATCCGATAATTAAAGTGACAACCACATATTGAATAGACCAAAATATCCTAATTTCATCATGTAAAGGATGTAAGAGATTTAGCAAGAAACACTGCTGTTGATTTGTATCATTAGGGATATAACATTAATAATATGACAAATGACTAGGGAAAAATTTATCCCAGAAAAGGCGTCGTGTCAAAAAACAACAATAAATACAGCTTAGTAATTGACGCATGTGAAATGTTGCAACGTTTATGTTGCATTTGTTTTCTCTTTAAATATGCTCATGTATAGGTTATTTTGTGTTCACAATTGGTACATTGGTACCCTGAAAGGAATTTGAAATAATATTTTGGAATTAATTGTGGACAAACTCTTGAGACATCGATCTGTTATTTTCAAGAAATCAAGTTACCAATTCCTTAAAGATTTGGTCTTTACCTTCAGTATTAAAACCTGGATAATCTGGGCAGTGTTTGGTCACCGTGTGTCCAGCCAATGTGTAGTTGAAGCATAGCATATCATCAAAGGTTGCATTGCAGTACAGCCGTCCTAAAAGAATCAAGCATATAAACTTATATATGTATATTTATATTGTAAAGATCTGAACTCACGCTCATGTCGTAAAATTTATATGACAGACTTGCTCGGATAATAATCAGTCTGACGTGTTGTAACTGGATAGGGCATGTTCTTCAAGGTAATGGTTCATTTTATTGTCAAATGGAAGGAAGTAATCTCGACAAATTGCGGAGTCAAATGACATTCCTGAAATAACCCTGCCTGAAGATAAAACCTTCGTGAGGCAAATCCAATTAGATAATCAATTATTTAAAACTATCCAGCTGACTTGACTTGTACAGTTTATCTATTGGAATTTCGTGGCCTTACCTTACATATAACACAATGTTTTCGTTACAAATATATCTTATGGAATATACAAGCTAAGAACAACAGTGTGAATGTTATCATAATTGAAACACATATTTATTATGGAATCAAAATAGCATCCAAGGCAAATTGTTGTTAAAAGGGCTTTATTTTCTATGCTAGTTTTAAAACATTATCCACGTATCAAAGAGCTGAAAAATGTTTATTTAATTCTGGCGGACAACATAAAGAAAATTGTCCGTTAAGTTCGATCACTGGGCGGACAATGCGATCCATCCAATTATTTTGAACAATTACAGTACCGCGAAGCCAGACATTGTTATTAGGTGGAATTATTAGTATGTCGAAATCCGGCCATGACAACCAATCCCGTCATCACAGTAACCTACACATTATATTTATGTAAACGTAAGTATTATAGCAACAAGAAGTAGAAACCTTTGTACTGATCAGAGGATTATATCTGAGTCATTTATAATCTGACGAGAACATATTTGGATTTCATTAACGACAGTCCGGTCCCTGGTACAATTAGCAAATCTACATTTTAAAAGATTGAAATTAGACATGTTAATATCTGTCTTGTTGAGAAAGATAACAATGCGTGTTTCAAAATACCTTACCATAGTTCCTGTTGTCTAAGTTTTTTTCTATGCGGTTTGAACACAATTTGCTTCAAAAAGAACTTCCTAAAAGCCATACCGGTACATACAATTCCGATCGTGTGCCATTTTTAAAAAAATATCTACAAGTGAACAGAAGAGAATATAGACACGAACTTGTATATCATTTTAGGGAAGTCATTATTGAAGTTAAGACATTTTAATGGAGAAATGAATGAATGGTTAATGTTGGTTTTCAGTTAAATGTATTTCTGGTGCCAAAAGGTCTCACCCATTTGAAAGAAAGACCTTGCTGGCTACACATACATGTCCGCTAAATCTTGGGAAGTATGACTGAATAAACATGTTGCCATCAGGCATTAATAAATGTTTGTGAAGTTTTCTTAATCTCCTCTTTTTGACATTTTATTTGACTTCCAGCTATAACAGAAGATTACAAACGTGAAGTCGTGTTTTGCATTATACATGAAGACGAAGGTTAAAAAGGGCAACGGGGAAATAGAACAAGAAGATAATAGAACGCTCTCGTGTTAATTATCTTTAAGGCGTCCAGCGAAAGGAGTACAAAAGACTCAGTAGAGATTTTTAACGAATGTTTTTCGGGATAAAATCAGAACAAAGAACTTTTGAATTAAAAGGTGAAAGACCAAGGGTATGTCAGTGACTTAGGAAACAATAACAGTTTCCTTTCCAATGTCATTATCGTTTATACCGAATGACAATTAGACAATGTAGGACACGATATGTTTGAATATTTTTAAATGAAGGTTGAAGATGCTGTGGAGCTAAGGAGAGTTTTAAATCATCTTGAGAGTTCATTTGTTGAGAAAATGAGAATTTTTAATTTTTATCTGTCGTTGATATGAACAATGTTTTGTAAAGACATGTTACGAAATGGATTTTGAATTGAATTATTTGGACGGCTGGGTAATCACGGGTGCACGCTACATGCAATTATGGGTATACAGTGTCGACCAGCGTGAGTATAATAGTTTAGTGAGAAAAATTTATTTCGTTTAGAAAAAAACAAACTATTTTACTCTTGTCCTTAGGTAATTTAACACATGGACGCATATTGGTTGAATTATTCCTTCAGTCGTCTTAAATCTAGATCTGGGCTGATCAATACTATCGCTGGACAAGAGGGCGAATACTTTATATGGTTGATGTACAGGTACTGGAACAGTCTGAACATATTGTTGAGGCGAAACTGATCACCTAGATTTGATTATATTGTCAGGCTAGGAAATGTATTAAGCAGATAAAACAGTGCTCGGTGAAAGTAACTAGCAAATCGTGTTTGATTAGGATTAAATATTCAGTATCATTGGGATAGGACCTAGCAATGAAGATGAGAATAACATATAGTGGTTATACAAAGCAGCAACAATGATCATAGTCATTGATTAAAGTCAGAGAGCCGCTATTTGTGAAGAGTTTGACTACAACAGAAATGTTAAGATAAATAGTGGGATAAGTTTAACGACCACCATTAGGATAATGACAATGAACGTGCTGATAGCGGTTTAGGAAAGTGTTTAGTCTTTCCATCATCTGGGTAGGGTCTGTTTGTGACTAATGTTAAGATATAGAGTGGGATAGGTTTAACAATTTAGCATTAAGATAAGGATCTGCATTGACAATGAACTTACAGATAAAGGTTAAGAGAGGGTTTAGTCTTACCATCATGTGGGTAAGGTCTGACTGTGACTAATGTTAAGATAAAGAGTGGGATAAGTTTAACATATCGTCAGTAGGTGAGGATATACATGTATAGTGTTTAGTCTTACCATCATGTGGGTAAGGTCTGGCTATGACCGTGATGTTACAGATAAACTCATCTAGGGCTGACAGAGGAAGAGTTTTCGCCGTTAGCATCCGCCGGAGAGCGGCCAGAATAGTTTTGTTCATTGTCTGAAACAGAAAGAAAAGTCATATTTAACTGTATACTGCAAACAATAGATTCAACTCAAACTAGTTTTGAAATCTTTATATTCTGCACTCCTTGATTCAATAAGCAAATCAAAGTTACAAAACTGTCATTTGTAGATTATATGTCTGAAATCGAACACTATTGTGAAATTATCGACGTTTCCCATCATTTGATAATTTGTGATTTAAGCCGTGTTGATGCTATAATGCTCTAATGTTTTAATGACGCTTTAATGCACGACGGGAATTCTACTTTGCAGAGAACCTCCTAAGCGTTTCCGATTTACATACGGATTGATGAATTTATCACAGTGAAGAGTAAAAGGTGAAGAACTATGAGTCGATGATTCAAATATGGATCAATTGGGGATAGGTTATAAATTGCATTTATTGATTATTGTTCAAGTTCAAAATGATTTACTCATTTTAAATTACTTTTATTTTCTCATAGAAATAATTTCAATTATTGATAATAAATTGCGTTTTAAGATTGATAATTAATCATGACCAGTCCGTGAAATCATACACCGTTGCAGCATATAAATTCTGTACTCAATGGCATTTTAAATTTGTCGTTCGTGGAACCTTCTAAATTTCTAAGTCGTGTGAGTAACGACTTTCATAGTTAAACATGCTTGACATAGCTGCCTGATTGGCTTGAAAGATTGTTTGTTGATAATCAATCAATTCACATTTTAAATTTTATTCAAATGATTTATACTCTATCTATAAATATTTACATTCATCGGAACAATAATTTCATATAGAAATAATTTAAAATATTTGGTAAGCTTAATTTTAATGTGATTTATGACGTCATAGCAATATATGGTAATACTAGTTGTGACAATAACTTAGAAGTTAAACACAAACATCATGTAGCTGATGTTTCGACAAGCCTATGAATGTCTTAAATTCGAAAACAACAATGAAAATGAAACCCAAAAGAGTGAATTGATATACGCCATGGGGATCTCATTAATTCATCACATAAAATCATTCAGCCATTATTTCTCATTTTTATTATTTCCTCATCAAACGATTTAAGATTTTTCTTTTCAAGATACGGGAATAGGATATGAGCCATCTAACAAACGGAATATATAGATTAATACAAATAAAGGTCGATTAATATTACAATATGAGCTTAATACAATTGAAAAACAATATTTTGGATGTACGTAGAGATTGACAGATAAGAGAAAGACGGTAATTATATAAGACCATTGGTAGAACCACTTACTGATATATTTAGGCGATAAACATACTGTGTTTGTACATCAGAGGCATATAACAGAATTATCATAGCTCTAGATTTAATTCAAAGTCGAACACACGTGTAGTGTGAGGCTTTAAATGGATGATTAAGACCTGTAATTGTTCCGTTAGATGCCGGTGATTTTTATGCAGTATATTTATCTCCATTCTACCAAATCAACGATTTAACATTGAATTATGTTCCGACTCCTTGACTCGGTAGTGATGTGTAGAAGATAACGTTTCAAAACCGGCGTCTACATTCGGGATACTTTCTGCAATATTTTCAAAATTGACATCGATACAACTGCGTCGGTTGTGTAAATAACGTCTAAGGTAAAATTGTTCTGAACTCCGACAGTTTTCTGATGACGTACTGCCCGCTTTTAACCTTTTATTGGCGTCCGAATTAATTTTATATTGGAACGTTTCTGAAATAGTGCAATGCAATTTTCTTGAATGATATACATTACAACTGCATAGCAACATTTAACCTTTTCGGGTTTAATTTTGATTGCTTTCAGAATTATTAGCTAAGATATTTATTTGATGCAATTTTAATCACAACAACAGGTCATCTAAAACCGTACATGTAAGCTCCCTATCGTTGCTTGGCAACACGTGTATTCGAAGTAAACAAAGCATTGCATAACCAAATTATACTGTCTCTGATGTTTACAGTAGTCAATCAGATGCGAGTATTTCGCAAAGTTTTGGTAGAATACATTGTATTCGCCAATTGCATTAGTATTACCTATATAATCCAAAGAACGGAAACATCAAGTGCCAGTGCTTCAAGGCTCACCATCCAATGTATGAAACCATATTATTCTATCTGGTAATAACTTACTGTCGGGGACATTTAGAACCAAAAGTAGTTCTTAGTGCAACATCAAACATCTGATCCGTGTGTTGCATGACAGAATCATAGCTCCTTATTGACACAGAACAGTCAGTATATGAAGCGGGTCACCGATTCGGTGACAACCTAAGCCAGTTGAACCAATGATAGAAATCTACAATACACAGGGTCAAATGGTCTACATAAACCACGCCAGGAAAAATATCGGTCCGGTTGCGCGAAACAACCTTAACTCTAAGGTTAACCTTAGTGTTATCATTTAATATTGCACTAAGGTAACGTTGGTGCTTTAGGCCAGCTTGGCCTTTTGTTCAAAGGGACCCAACCAGCTGAAGTAACGATATCATCATTGTACTGCGTAACTTGTGATTTCTATCTCTCTCACATAGATGAGATCAAAAGACGGACCCCTTGTGAGTTCAGGGCGTTCAACCGTATACTGAAGCAATAGACCAGTATCTTTCATATGCACATGGGAAATACATCTTAGTATCTCATAGTTTTACTTCGTCCATATAATTTGCAGTTTGGTCAATAGGGACACATGACAGTGCTAAAAGTCACTTACTATGTAAATAAGTCGATTTACAGCACTATATATAGTCAAGGTTGTAATGAACATAGTCCTAAATGATACATTTGTGTTAAGAGATGCAAAATGCTCCAAATCACTCAATATGTAAATAACATATGTAACATGTATTCTGAGTCAAACAAATATACCTGATCATGGTTATACGTAAGAATAATGAAATAAAGAAAATGGAGTTCCGACATTTTTTAGCAAACGTTGAAATTTTATATCAACATTGAAACTTACCTTGAAGCGCTTTTTATGTATAAATCTTGGTGTGGTCTCTTTTTAACAATGTCGCCACAACCTTGGAAACTTTCGTGTCGATACGGAAGCTAACGTTTTACATTCCAAACAATAAAACCCATTTCTCAAAAGGAGAAGACATTATCAAAATGTACCTATAAGGACTACAATGTAGTGGCAGTGATACTCAACTGACGACTGTCACAGGATTCGTGGGTTCAACATAAAGTTTATTCCTTGTGAATTTACATTAAACTAAGGCTACGTCAAGTTGCATGACGAAGCCAAATGGCGGTCAAATCGCGAGAGCCCTAACGAGACTACATGTCAAGGGAACTAACTCTGAATCAAACAAGTGATACTGATTGACAGTAAATTGTGATAGAGACGTCCGTACAATATAATCATAAGACGTTATGCGACATGTCCGTAGAAATCCAGTGCGATCCAGAAAGCCAAGTGACTATTGAAGTAGTTCCGACTGCGATCGCTTTCAAGTGCAATGTTTGACAACAGTGTTGAATAACATTTCAATGTTTCACAACAGTAGTATCGATATCTTCAAAGAGTGTGTAAAAACGGAAATAGAACATTTCAGTTAGTTCATTAAAATGTTTATCAACTTACTTCATGACTTTCAAAGCGAATAACAACTACGTTAAACTATATTCAATAATGCGATTGTGAATGAATAACTATCTCGGAACATTACCAAAGCATGTCAACAGTAAGTGTTCTAAACGAAGTATAACACACATACATGCATACACACACTTATTACCCTTCAGATAAATTTGTTAAATTCTGATTGGTCAAAAGTCTATGCATACGACACCGTGTAGACGGATTTGCCAGGGTGTACCATCCGTATGACCCGTGAAGACAGGTCATGTGACTAACTAAACGGGTCCTACGGATGACCTTGACCTGACCTGAAAGGGTGCTCGACTCGGAATATCAGAATCGAAATTTAATAAACCAAACATAAGTATGGTTATTTCAACCTATATATATATATATATATATATATATATATATATATATATATATATATATATATATATATATATATATATTTGTTTTTAAATTATTATTTGTATTTTAACTATGTCCATAAATTAATTCAATAAATACTTGCGTCTCTCTATTGTACTTCATGTAATAATATATTTAAAATCGATTAGATTTTAGCCGCAGAGTTATCCGCCTTGATATAGAGCGATATATAGCTATGTAGCCTATATATTTGATACGGAAATGAGTGAAATAACTACAAATAATAGATCTGAAGAGTAATAAATTCTTTACACGTTGTTTTGACAGGATGTACGGGACTGTAATGCCTCGTTAACACTTGCCCGCAAAATGGTTATGCCTCATTCCGATGTGCCACGCATATTGTGGAAGAATTCGTGCGGTGAAATCAACAAAATGGGATGTCAATCAAATGTTTCGTGAACGCTTCTCCGGCTTACAAAGTATATGACCAATTTAAGCGCTCTTCCGCAATTGTCCGCATTTTTTAACCGCTAAATGGTACGCAATGCTCCGCCTTTATCCACAGTCTGCCGCCATTGTCCGCCGCCAAAAGCACGCTTCGTATTCGCCAATTTGCAACGTATTCCGCCGATGGTCCGCCACGCCTCGACTCAATCCGCCTTGGTCACAAGAGAATCCTACCACTTCCTACCTCTCTCTACCGCTCATAACCAAAGTAAACGCGTAAACGCATGCGGAGCCAAGCGCAATCAAACGTGAACTTATTTTTGGGTCCCGCGTGGGCACGCGATACCAGTAACACACGTCGTAAGACCAAGTGCATAAATGGACAATGATCATTTAGAGAGTTTGAGAAGCATGCATGGCCGAAATTACAGTAAAGAGGCCAAGAACGAACGGGATTATCTGTCCCACTACTATTCATCACCTGCAGGATTTGTTTGCAGGACAAAATGGTGTTCCCAGAACTGAGACTCTAAATTTTGCATTGCTGAAAGACTTGTGATACTGGGATATTTGCTAAAGTGCTAAAACTTGTTGATGTAAATATGTTATCATTTCGGTTATTAATTTATCTTGTTTTTCCATCGGCGTTATCTTTCGGCAGTTCGGTTGTGTTCTATACGCCTAAGCTTTTTACTTAACTATGTTGGCGCTAATTTTAAGTAATTTACATCGCATTAGAAACGCAGATAGCGCCGACATGGTTAAGCATAATGTCATACCATACTTTACTAGAAGTTTCGGTTGATCTGAGAGTTTGCAACAAGCAAGGATGGTGAAGACATTTGTAAACTTCCCTTTTGCTAAACTATATTGGTGCATATAATACTGTAACCCCGGATTGGCTCGGTACTAGCACCAACATAGTTTATAAAGAAAGTGGTAACATGACAGCAGATTCTCTTGAAGAAGTTTGTTGAACATGAAGACACCCTGTCACTTGAAGAAGCTGTCGCTAGAAGGAGTTCACAAGTTGAAATCTGAACACCGACTTAGTATACGACAAGCATGAACCCGTCAGACATGAGACCAATCCTTAACTTACTAATGTTGGCGCATTTGTATTTCAATTTTAAAACATCCCTTTACTACAAATTGTAGAGCCAACATATCTGAGAAAATTCTCACCTCGCCGAGATGAAACTAAAGGGATGAAGACCGAGACTTTATACATTCATCACAAGTGTATTACATATAACGCAATGGCAATAATTTGCCTATTAACATATTTAAACAACAATATAAACATATATACATACTTCCAAAGGAGGCACTAGTAATAAGGATTCTAGTCCCCGTTCCCTCTCGGATGTGGGATGTGAAGGGTCGGAGGTATTTTGCGGGCAGGTGTAAACGAGGCATAAAACCCTTGTATATTACACATTTCCTTCGACTGCGCCTCAGAAAAATACGGAATATACAAGGGTCTTACAGTCCCCAACACCGTGTAACTAATAATGTACACACATACATACATACATACATACATACATACATACATACATACACGATTTTGATTTCTTTATAATTACTTCCTCAGTGACGACAAAGTGATGTAACAGTTCACTTGGTGCATTGTCAAAAACATAATATCCTATATGTGGCATTTTCCATAAAATTGAATTTCGAGCTAAAACCCGATTTGATGTTCAACTCTCCATTACTTAAACATAATGGAGCGAGAGATCAGTAGGATGACGTCACACATGTTATATTTAACCTTAGTTACCCAGGTGTGCTGGTTCCGATTCTTTACTTTTGTACCTGCACAGCTGCATCTCAAACATCTGTTCAACTACTTGTGTATCTGAGTGCAAATAGCAACGGACAACGGATTTAGTTTTTAAGTCTGTTCCATTACTTCACTGACAAAGAAACATCTTTTGTCCATGTGTACAATTATCGATTTCAAAGTAACCATATGCTCGTTTGGTGAATGCTGCAGTTGTTCGAGTTGTAAGATAAATACTTACTTATATTTGACGTTGTTGATTTCTTTGGTTTTTTTTAATTATAACTTTTTAGTGGTTCCAAAGATCAAATTTCTATTTATTATTAAATGTTTACAATAATATTGTTACGCTAGAGGGTAAACATCTCATTAAACGACCCATTAAACAGTATCCATAGGAAATGGTTATCCATACTGGAGAAAAAATGTGTGACGTATGAAGCGACAGTGATGTGGAGCTCTTCAGTTAGGGAGGTAGGTTTGATGCGAATTTGAGAGTTCCGGTATCAAGATGAATGACCATTCCATCATGGTATCACAATAACATTTACTCTGAGTGTTTAGGTATCGCTACATCAGTTAGATCAATTGAACAACCTTCGAGCGGCCATTTTAATGTGAATCCATTAAAATGGCCACTCGAAGCGAAATGGACTCGCATGAACATTCGTTTTAGAACTCTCTTTACAGATTCTGGACTATTATCTAGCCATTGGTAACACTTATTTACCTTTTCGTGAGATCACTTTATTTCAGTAAGAACGGCGTGCTACAGCGCCTTTAAGTATTTTGTTTGAGTCATAGTATGTCTAACGTTATAGATTGTGTTAATTCGTCGAGAAATACTTACTGTTTCTGGTTCATTCAGTATAGTAACAAAAAAGACGTGAAAGTCGTGATTTACGATCATGTGAGCGGACAATGGTGCGTTCCAATTGGTCAAACGTAATTTTGGAAACTTATCTTTTTAAAGACAGATGTTATATAGGAAATATAACTACATTTTGTACTGTGCATATACTTACATGTATATGACGATCTTTGTATGACGCATTGGTGAACTCAAGATCAAAGTTTGTATGATTCGATTTCAAACATATACTAATTAGGAGAATACATGTATGTGTACCTAAAAAAAGTTAATATAAAGAGTGTACATTGTGCATGCTACGTCATGTACAATGCTATTCAGACTTTCTGAGATAGTAACACATAATAGGTTACCTATCTAACACATTACACACGCTAGGCAATACTTGACTAATATAGTCTACATGTATGGCTTGATGTATTAAACTACCGGGCAAAAGAAAGTATTCACCTCAGTTGATGTTATCATTTGTATGGTTTTCAATTGCAAATATCTCAAGTTTTCGATGTCATAATCCAAAACTGATAAGTACAGGTGTTAAGTTAGCAGTCAAAGAATATTTCTACATGTGTTTTAATTATTTTTTTAAAAAAGAAATTTTAAGTTTAATTTTGTTTTTAAATTATTTTTGATGATACACAACTGTTCATCGACATATAAGACATATCCTATGTGAAAATAAATAAATGTGCCTGATTATGCACACATTTAAAACATTTTAAACAGGGTAGGGGTCATGTTGGTGTAAATTTTCATTCTTAACCCTGTCTCCATTTCGAAAAGATATTTGAACAAAAATTTAACCTCAGTCACCAACAAAGTCATTCAAACTACTGCAGATAAGTATTATTGTATCGTGCCATAGTCATATACATCTGATTTCTTTTAAACATTGAATTAATCGAAACAAACTTAGGTGAATACTTTCTTTTGCCCGGTAGTTTAGGTAGGTAATTTATAACTTTATAGATTTAAAGTCTATAGAGTTATAAATTACCTACTTAATACAGCAAGCCACAGTGGTAACCATGACCGATGTTATTATCATCTTACTACAGTACATCAATATAACACATGCAGACTTTGTAGATTGAGTCCATTTATTAGCTTTGACAACCTTCGTGACCACCAATTACACAGAGAAGACATTAAATAGCCCTGTTTAGTCCCTTCATTATCTATCCATAGTGAAATGCTAATTTTCAAATTCCTAGAGATAGAGCTAAAACTAACAGATTAACGATCAAATAATTATATATATATATATTTGTAACAATTTTGGTATAGATTTTAGATTACCTGATCAACAGGAAGCCACAGCGGTAACCAAGACAGGCCTCACTATCAGTATCCAAGCACAGGTTACTCAATGCGACACTCAGTAGCAGCTGTATGTTACTGGAGAGACCCACACATTACACATTGTAGATCTAGTCGGTTATTCGCTGTGACAGCCCTCGTGACTTCTCATTACCATGAGAACATCAGTAAACAGCTCTGTCATTTCAATTCACCATGAGGAAAGTCAAATGATCGAAGAATTAATCTGATGCTAAGTATCAGGGAGTCTTATATGTTGTTCAAACTATAAAATGCCAAATGTTAGTGATATTGATTTTATTCAATTCCTTATAATCGCATTTGTCGATTATAGAAAGAGGTTATTAAAAAGGCTTCGCATGAACTGTTAAACAATGTAATATTTATATTAGCAAATGTAAAATGGAACTAACTAAGGCGAATATAGCTTTCATAATTTTGAAGTGTACATTTATATATTATATAATAAATTCGAATGTATAAATTATATATCTAAAATAGATATTTACAGTACCGTTCTAAAATACTAAATGATGCAAGTTAGAATTCCATCTTCAATCGTTGATGATTTATTTATTTATTTATTTATGTATTTATTGAGACCACTAATGTGGAACAAATATGGTAATAGAAAGGAAAAACCAAATGTGGAACAATAGAACAAATGTGTTAATAGAAAGGAAAAACGTATCTTATAAACGGGATGAACAGAACTGCAGCACAGCAAATGGTAAGAGAGAGAATAAACTATTCATGGAGATGGGGACTTGTTGTGCTACTTTATGTTAGCAAAGTCACGAAATCCCTCCATTAACACAACCTGAACTAGGTACAGTGCATAATATAAACCTGTTTAACTCAGTTCCCCCATAAATAAAATATTGTATCAAACACTGATCCACATTCCAACATTGAACTCTTTTGCAATACGACGAGACTTCACATGCAATACCGGGGGCATCCAGAATAACTTAAAATACAGTTAGTGAGGTCCCCACACTGATTGATTGTACATCATGGCGTTTACGTATCTCTCAATTCAAACCTTGTAAATATCATTTGATTCAGACTGTAAGGATTACACCCATTTATAAGGCCAAGTCCATTAAGACCATATAGGGGCGACATCAGTTATTTCTTCAACATTATTTATTTTCTTATACAGCTTTAACATTATGAAGAATATTATCCGCATGAAAATACCTTTCTATAAAAAAACGGGTTGGAACATTTATGTTGTACTCAACAATGCCTTGTCACAACAGACTTTGTCATGTTCTTGACGATGACATTTGACACAGCCTCAAATAGAACAGGGTTACGAAGTACGTCCTTGTCTTTCAATGACTTCACAACATTAGTGTATACATAAATACATTGTAACACATTCGAGGCTGAGACCTTATACGTGCTTATGATAAGAAAGAGAAATGTGTAATCTACAACATTACTTTAATTCCAGGTCATGAGAAAGACAACATGCTAAAAGATTTTAATTAGCTGTGAACATATTTATTCGACAGGATGTTCTTCCGCATTTCTTTTATTCTTGTGTACGAAGGTATAATGATCATTGAATAGTAAATGCATGCATGTGATGTCGCTAAAGACATTAATAGTTTAGCATGGCCGTTGGGTAGTGTAGTAGTTTAGTAGCATAAATTCGCTCCTATATGCTTGTGAAAATACACAGTTAAGCAATTTGTTTGAAATACTATATTTGGTGTCACGAAATCAAAAATATTTAAAATTTATTTTCCCTTTCTATGTTATTCATTATCCATTGGTTCTATTGAGGGGGGAGTGGGTTGCAGTGGTTCTGAAGAAGAAGTCGATAATGTGAACCGTTTACAGGACGGTGGACGCCCCATGCCGTAAGTCAATCTGGCGGTACATAACATGATGAGCTTACAAGTTTCTTCTTACAGAGGAAATAAGCGTGAACGCACAAAACAGTTTTAAAAGAAAAGAAGGATCTTCTATATCATCGTCATCGTTTACAGAAAATCTAAAGGGAAGACAGGATTCCTAATGATTGATCATGAGTTGTAAATATTTAAAGGTCAGACCAGCGGATGGTATGGTGAGATAGTGACAACAGAAGCCGTATATTACCTGAAGCTAAGCTTGCAAGTTTGCTTATGGATTCAAGATGGCAAACATCTGAGTGAAATGCTTTATGGTATACACACATTCATTAATTAAGCACCACCTACTTTTTGTATCAATCATTTCAAATTCAGTAAACTGCTGTCGTATACCATTCAATGGCACAAAGGCTATGTTGACCTGTTGAACTATCAACCCATGGATCCAAAAAAGGAGATCGGAACTTGACGAAGTTAACCGAAATTCAACTGTTCATGTTAAAAAGGGATTCAATAGAAACACATTTTTACATACTATCCAATTCCTATATACAATCGTACATTGTGAATTTCTTTAGACGTCAATTGCATATTTCAAACAATATCCGATCTGGACTATAGGTCACAGCAGCATCTATTTGTACACAAACTAATGCAGAAAGTATTATTTGATGCGCTGCAATGACAATCAGGCATACTATTCTATGTAACTGCAGTATCTATGTTTATTTTCAATTACATTTCCAATACAGGAGAAAGATACAACAAAAGGTAGAAATAGGAAAGTAAGTTTTAAGATGGCGAAATGGGATTTGTGATAAAATGAGTAATGCATAAAACAAGTCAGTTGACTACAGTATCAATTGGTGGATACCGATAGGCCAAGGTCGACTAGTGTTTCCCATTAAGAACAAGGTGATAAAGTGATATGATATATAAAACATTAACAGCCTCCTCATTTCCCTTAGCGAAAAGTTCAATTTGATTTTTTACGTGGTGTATTGATGGTCCTAATTGGTTATTTAGTGAAACAAAATCGTGAACTACTTGTAAGGCCCAAACAAAAACGAATTTGTTTCTGGTTTCCGCCCGCATCAGTTTTAAACCCACGCCTCAGGTCTTTTTTTTCTTCTAGATTTTCAAAAGTAAGGGGCAGATAACTGTAATTTTTTAGCCTCAGAAAACATTGGACATGTCACTCGTTTCTGTTGAGATGGAGTGTAGGGGTGAGATTATTGACTATTTGGAATACTAACACATATTTAAGAGGGTTGGTGCTTTATTTATACAAATAATTGTATCAAATTTGTTTGTTTAACTCTTCATTCCAAAAAAGAAAAGGTCTTAAGGATGTTCGCTCCTCAAGTTTATAGTATTAAACTGTTTTCCTAACTTGTATTTTTTAAAAGATCAAAGTATATGAAAATCATCATATAAAAATAGGGGGTAGTGTGTTGTTTTGTTTCGAGATATGACGGCTGTAAGATAGTGGGGTGAAAGTACAATTTTAACATGGGAGTCTATGGGAAAATGAGAAAAAAACTGCTAAAAACTTTAAAATACTACATTTCTAGTATCAAACTTTTTTTCTCCTTTTTTGATAAGTTACAAAGTTCATGTTCCCCATCGCATCAATTTTGTCAGCCTGTAAAGACCAGAAACATTTATTTTTATTTTTTAGGCCTAACAGTACTTTGGCGAACAATAACGACTTGAAGTATCATATATCGGCAAGTCATCCGATAACTGAACTGAAACCGTACGAACAATTAGCATCAATCAGACAAGTGATCATTTTCAAAGTCTACATCTCTAGTATAACAAGATCTCGTTGAAGAAGAATTTGTTTTCAAGGAAAACATATCAATATACTTTTACAAATATTAATAAGGAAATCAAATACTAAAACCTTTCCAGGTCGAGGATCTAGTATCTCCTGAATAAAGTTTATGTCAAAATATGTTTAGGTCCTCAGACCTTCCACATTATATAAACACCGGCGTCTTTGAGAGGACTTGCGCGAATTCAATTTAATCGTTCTCCACACATAATAAACAGCAACGTCGATACGTCCTGTGAAACTCTCAAATGACATCTTACAATTCGCATTAAAAATTGTTTCTTCGGTCAATTTGCGGACTAATCAATGAATACTAATAATATATACACATATAAATGGCGTTTTTATTTATCGGTGGTATTTATTGACTTATCTCTTGGTAGTATCCAAGATGTTAAAGACAGAAACAGAACATTCTTAAACATCTTACAATACTAAATATTTCATTTATTGAATTATAAGTATTATATTTAGATTATGACTTTGTGTAGTCTACTCAATCAAGTATATTTCGTAAAAGGCCTTAGGCCCACGTATAATACAAAATAGACAAACATGTGAATACATGGTAGTGACAATTTGACAGTCATTTGTACTCAGTTCGCGGGGATTATCTGAAATGTAATCCAGAAGTTTGGAATACACTTAAAGATTATATTGTCAAAAGCGAAATCACATGAACCACAAAATATACAGGGGATGTCTGTATTTCCTTGACAAATACCATGTTTATATCTTGATGAGGGTGAAAGATAGACGGTTCACGAGCGGCATTGTTAACTCTCCACAAACCGTGGATGTGATTGCCATCCTCCACCTGACGTTTGTAACACATTGTCAACTGCTCTGAAAGGAAACAAGAACAAAAACTGTTCTCGACAAAATAGACGAACAGACATGAAACACCGTCTTGAGCAACATGAGACCAAAATGATCGACCTTAACCTTTTAGAGCAGTGTAAAAACAACTCATTTATACTCGGCATGAAACTAAAGTCGTGTTTTAATAATGTGTTTATGGGTGAATATAAACATTAACATTTCATGATGAAGTTGAGACGGCAATACGATGAACATCATATCCCGTCAACACTTTTTGCTTATAAATGTTAACGCCGTTAGCAAACTGGGTATGATAATTAAATGGATTCATTTCCACTTGTTTTAAGTGTTTCACATTATGTTAACGTTTTAATTTTATCAAGCTAGACATGACTTAACTTAATGAAATAGGAGTGATACACCATTTTTCTATCTTACTTTTCTTAATTATATTTGATGGACTAAGGCGTTGAAATCTTGCTTTCTCCTTCTCCTTCTAGACAGCTCATTGGCCAAGAGCCGGTAGAATAAGTTGTACATAGACTTGAATAATATTTAAATAATGAATTTATTTCATACATGTGTATATTTATCAATCTTAAGAAATACAATATTTCGAAATTAGCTGGTGATGTCATTTTACTTGAAATAAGCCTTTACTCTTAAAAGATTGTTCAACACAGATGTGCATATTTAGCAATTCCAAGTAATAGTTGCAACACTTTATTTTATTATCTTCATTACAAGGTAAATTGGATTCTGTTGGAATCCTTGATCTGCGAGAATACAAACATTTACAAACTTGAGGAGGGGGAATTAGTATCAGCAATTTGAATATGGAACCACTGGAACTATAAAACATTAATTTAAATTTTAGATTTAGTATTTGTATTTAGAAGGTGTACCTAATCACTGTTACTGTCCTGTTCACTACCATCCTCGATAATCAAGGGTAAACGTTCCGATAAATCTACTCTATATATAGTGTATATTTATTGGAACTTATACCCTGGATTATCGAGGATGGACCACTACAAGTGAACTGTCAGTATTTGGCGATATGGTCGTTTGAATACTGACATTTAAATGAGTCGAACTGATTAACATGGAGAATCATACAACCATAAAACGACGTCAGGTCGTCAACGAGTTTCAAGTGAACTTTACGGGTTTTTTTATGTATTTTTATTCATGTGTTCCTGTAACCGATAATGTTTGTCAGCTTAATTCATAAAAGTTAAACTTACCATACACAGACTTGTAGGAGGAATAAGTAATTATCTACATTTACCAGTATGCCGTAATCACGGAACCAAATTATTGTATGTTTCCTTTGGAATTTAAATTCTGGATGAATATAGAACATCTTTAGATATCTTTTTCAGAACATACAATGTTTCTTCATGTTAAAGCGTTCGCTATCGATAGAACGTCTTCAAAATAATTGTTTTTAAAGAACACACTATTTGACTTGCAGGGCACATCATTATATATATATCGATATCGTTTCTCTGCTTTTGTATATCATACTGAGACAAGTCCGAGGTTGTCTATGGAATCCTTGCAGTTGACATTAATGACTAAATTCAGGATGCTATCTTAAGCAGAAACCTGCAAATTCAAACACAGAAAGCCGTTTTAATCTGATATCTTGACAGGACATGTTTAAGAAGGAAATTATTAGAGACTTCCCTAAGTTTGTAGCTCAAGTAGAATTATAATGCATAAAGTTAAGTCCATTGTTTGCTTCTCCTGTGTAATGAAGGATTTCAAATTCCCCATTTTGCAGGCAGGTTTGATTATACGCCACTTTTTCAATAACGTTATTCAAATTAGTATTCATATCATGAGTAACATGAGTGTTTTTAGAACTCAAGATCTCCAAAACAGGTTCCAGAAACTTTAAGCAGTTTGAATGTAAGGGTAATCTACGAAAGATCAGATCTTATCATCTGGATCTGCATTTAACATGACATGGTCTTTGATCTGCTTGGCACCTACGATATCGTCTGGATCTGCATTTAACATGACATGGTCTTTGATCAGCTTGGCACCTGCGATATCGTCTGGATCTGCATTGAACATGACATGGTCTTTGATCAGCTTGGCACCTGCGATATCGTCTGGATCTGCATTTAACATGACATGGTCTTTGATCAGCTTGGCACCTACGATATCGTCTGGGTGATCTGGTGACAATGTCAAATATCGAATACATATTACTGAGCGATCAGAAAATATGGGCATATTTTAATATTTTCTGAAAATGCATCCTTCACCACGCTCGAGTTCAAAGGGTCAAAGGATATAACCTCAATTTATGACAAAGGTCTTTTCTGACAAATTAAAGTCATTGGAAAGGTTAAAGTTCCAAAAGTTGCGTCGTTCATCAAAGTCAATGTAAGGAAATCAAAGAGCATGACTTTACTTCAATGGTATTATGTCAAAGAGAACTTTCACGTTTCATAGATGAAGCTTTCATCAATCAGGACTTAAAGCCAAGCAAGGTTAAAGTTCAACCCTCAATCTGAATTACGTAATTCAAGTGCAAGTCAAGAGCCATAACTGTGGATACATTCGACTTTCGCGCCACAAAAAACATGCGTATCACTGATGTATGTCCAAAGCATGTGTAAAATTGCAGAACTATTGGTAAATATACAGCCATTGGCTCTGTAGGTTATCAACCTTTTAATAATACATTATAAATTTACATTTTCAGAATTGTTTGTTAACAGTTCTACAATATATACATATATAACCCTTATATTCAAGGTGACTATAAGATACTTTTCAGCTTTCTACCGCTTCTATTTCTTGAATATCTACAATATATAAATCCCAATTGGCTAAGGAGATTTTTAATGTTTTCATTTTAAAATTATAATGAGTTAGTAAGATTTAGAGAAAAATTTAATCGTTTAACACGTGTCAACGCTTCCTAAAAACATTTTAACCAAAACTTTTCTCTTAGAACCTTAGAATTGTGTTTAGAAGAGGAACATTACTAATCTCAATATTGGGTCAATGTTTAAAAGTAAGTAATACATATTATCCAAACCATAACCGATTTCATCGTGTATAAATGTGCATCCATTATGAAAGTAGACACTAACATTTTGGTTCACTTTATGACCTTAGTTTTTTAAAATACCCTTCCTTTTTTCTATTATACTATGGCGCTAACATAATTATCAGTACATTCTTAAGTCTTGTAATCTTGAATCAACAAAAAGAGGTCGAAAACGAAAGTACATGATTCGGTTAAGCCTTGCAAGTCCATTTCCCATCTCGCGAGAAATGGTCTGACTGATGTAGCGATACCTTAATACTCAGAATAGAGATATAAATATGGTTCAATGATGGAATAGCCAACCAACTTGCTGTTTGAACTCCAAATTCTCATGAGACCTACAAATGTACCTCTCACACTAAGAGTTTCACACCATTTTCATCGAATACGGATAAGTGTTTTCTATGGATAAGGCTTATGGGGTCGTGTAATGAGTTGTTTTACTCATTAACGTAGCAATATATTGTATACACTGTAACAGTAAAAAATATGCAAAAAACGTGCTACAGCGTCTTCAGGACCTGTTTCAATATCCTTGATTATCACCACTATATACGTTCCGTTAAAGCTGTAGTCATATATATACTCACTCATATATATGATTATTAACCTTAATTACGTTGTCTGTTATGGTACCGAGGATGGTTTCTATGGACATAGAACATTACGAGTTTTCCTGGGTTTATTAAATAGATATTGACTAAATACAGTCGATAACTGTTTCATTATATAAATATCAGGAAAACAAAACATATCTTCAGTCAAGAGAGACATTCAATATGTTTGTGTTTGGACTACAAACACGTGGCAAACAAACAATCAAATATGACGTCAGGATCTTATTGTTTGGAGGCGCAACCGCCTTCAACCTGTATACACAGTTGCAATTTGACCCTATATTACATTTGGACTATTCAAAATAAACTTTCAACCAACCATGCTTGGCCTCTTCATATTTTGAAAAAATTATATGACCAATGAACACCAATTTCTAACCATGAGGGTTAACCGAAATAATTATCCCCCTCTTACTGCGAAAAGAGAGTTTGTCTAAACATATTAAATTTAAACGACCGTTGTGTTATTTTTAATATGAACGTTAGTAAACATAAAATGTATTCAATTTAAAACCATTTTACACCTGTAAGAGCAAACATGTGCCAATTCAGTGCATAATTTCGCACTGCAGTTTCGGGATATCCAAGAAACTTTACACCCAAACGTTAACCGCGGGACGCAAGCATGTACAACTCGATAACATTAGCGGTCAATCAACACGCCAACCTTCCACTTAGTTATCATGTTTTTCGATCCCAAAAAGACTTGTATGTGTATTGTACTCATAATGCACTGATAATGTATTCATGACAGTGAAGCATGTCAATGTATAAACAAATATTGGATAGAATCATATTTATGTCCAAACTGAAAGCGCCAATTAAGCATGGGCCACCGGGCCATTTTCCTTAGACCAAAAATATATCCATATGGCTTCCTTCCAAGATAAACTGAAAATTGCTTATAATCAATCGAATATTTTAGATTAGCAAAATTTTAACAAATGGTTGACTGCTTGTTTCAGGGAAAATATGTCTACATATTCTTATTGCTGGAATCTTGTAATGACAAAACTCTCAACAACGTTTTGATTAAATTCAATATAAACGCCTACTTCAAACTATGTTAAAATAATGTATGTACATTGTTAATTCAGTATAAAACTATGTCGAGGTACTCTTTTTTATATTTGAGACATTCAAATTAAACAGCTAATTGTTTGATTAATAATCAAAGCTTTTACTCCCAAAATGGCCATAATGCAGTCTCCATTTTGCTATATGTTTATATGACATACTTATCCTTTTAAAACTCCAACCATGCCTTTCGGGAGTCAATACGTTTTTCTGTCCAATGAATGTTCACCAATACGAGATCTAGAACAGTATCCTCCAGTATTGATACGCTGTTACGCTCAAAGCGCATACATGATTGATTGTTAATATATAAATGCGGTTCATTAAATTTCTACAAAACAAGCGAAAAGTTCCAAACTACACTGTTGAGTACACACGGGCACACTGTCAATATCCTCTTGTCCCGGTGTCATCAGAGAACTGTGATGAACTTGATCTTAAAATGTCGACTTATGTATGTAAAAGACTCTCATTACAAGATATGTATGTAAAAGACTCTCATTAAACATATGTATGTAAAATACTCTCATTACAAGATATGTATGCACAAGAGTCCTATTAAAAATATGTAGGTAAAAGACTCCCATTAAACATATGTAGGTAAAAGACTCCCATTAATCATATGAGGTAAAATATTCTAATTAAACATATGTAGGTAAAAGACTCTCATTACAAGATAGAGCGGTCAATATGTATAGGATAAAACGAGCTTCCACTTTCACGTAAATTGTTTGTTCCCAGTGAAATTAAATCATTTGAGAATAAGTTTTGTATCTTATAATAACCAAATAATATAACAATACTAATATGTTAATGTCCTATCAAAGGAGTAATAATGCCAATCGAGGCACAGTTTTTCGATTTGTAACCGTGTCATGTAATATATTCAAACTTTAAAAGCTACATCCTACGATTAATCACGACTTCCTGTAAGAATACGTTGGTGAGATGAGGCATGCCGAATAAAGTGCATGAACAGGATATGAAACCCGTCCGTCATTCAAATAACGCCACGTCGTGACAGCCGTTAATTGCCCATGTCTCTTCATCAACAGATTTGAAAAACCATCTTAAAAGTTAAGTTCGTATCTGATGATTATCCTCCGTCAAGTTTAATATGTATATAGTTTGAGTGTATCCTTATACGGTGTCAGGTACCCTAGAGAGTCGAACGAATGTTCATTTGGCGACAGTGAAAGTGAAAGTGGATTCACTTCATTATAAAGTTAGGTCATGTCGTACAGTTGATGAATAATGAAACTATATTACCTTTTTACTGTATAATGATGGTGTGATAAAGAACTCAGTTACTCTCATCTTTGAAACTTCATGAAAGATTAAAACTTGTAAACTATTTTAGGAATGAGTTTGGTGTATATTGTTGGCAATCACGTTTAAAATATATTAATAAAAGTTTACTTTACCTAGCAACATGTAGTAATCAAAGTGTTTCAATTGCAAACCTATTTTCCACGGACATCGGTGTCCAAATAACAAGCTATATCAACGTCTGCGCAATCCAATAAAATGACGAAAATTCAACAACTGTTCGAAAGATAAATCGAGGCTTTTGTAACAGCCACCTATGTAACACATATCTATTATTGTCACTTAACTAGATTGAAAAGATATAGGTAATTTAAGAATTCGCCAAAGCTGTTACCTTTCCATTCTCTTCCCACAGAGGTTAGTCCCTACAGTTTTCCGGTTCTACCTTTTACAACGGCGTCGCTGATTGCACAACTAGATTCAATTGCAACCAATCAGGACATTCCCTTTTCGCCCCCGATTTCAAGCGTAAAGCAACAGAGAGTAGAACCGGAAAACTGTAGGGACTAACCTCTGTGGGAAGAGAATGTTACCTTTCCTTTTATGCCTAAATTCCACTCAGTCCCTTATTGTTTTCGTCATCTATTATATGTACCTCTACTTATATATGTTTCACAAACCATCGTGCAAGAAGTGAATGATGACAAATATCTGAAAGTGTCTGAAAGGAACATTTCCTCTATTTCCTGTCAAAAAAGCTGATGAAAGAATTAACTTATCATAAAACATTTAAAGTACATCAGTATCGCTATAACTCATTGTGTGTTCTTTGGGATTGAGCGAAAGCGATCGCAAATCTATTTCAACAACTCGTTATCAAATAATTGAAGCTTAGCTACTTCCCTCGACATGAAACACGCAAGAAACGCGTCACAAACTCAACATGCACCATCTTCTGGGTCTTCATTGTGCTATAAAAACGTTACCACTTTCGATCACTCAGATCTGAACGTTTTAACCCTCTATCCAGTCTTGGGTTTTTAAAACTCTGATATCCCACTCGCATTGGTAGGGGTCAATAAAACTGACTTACAAACCAATGAAAAGGAAGCTTGCAACCAGCTATGGTAAATCGTTTACATTGTGAATGTCAATAAAGCAAATACTACGAATAGTAATCCGGTTCTCTGGACTATTCACATAAAAATTAAATGACGCAATTCAAAACACGAATGCCATCCTAAATATAAGGTACGCTGTAATATTGATAATGGTAAATCATGCTTGGTTTCCAGTTAAATATTCTTATCTACACGAATAATGGAGCAGAAAAATCGTCCAACCACCGCTTACCCGCCTATGTTATGTTGAATGCAGATCTGAATCAATTACCTTGCCTCACTCAAATCTACTTTCTCAAATCACTACGATACTACAACTCTTTCCCTTTACGTAATGTTTAACACCAGTACATACTCAACTTGCCACACTATTCTACCACAGGAAAGAACCATTAACGTCCCACTCTACAGAAAGTGACTATCATGACAGAAAGTCAGCGTGTGGTTAAATTGTCTCTCCAACTCCTAGTCCCAGAGTAATTTCCACAAGATTGGGATCAGACGGGAGACTTATTTCTTGCTATCTGGTCAACCTGATTCTGAGAGACTCTGGGACTATAAGATAGACAGGCATAATATCATGTTGTTACAATAATTGTGTCAATATCACGTGAGAACGTTCCCTATGCTGAATTACTAAATACCAAAGAAGTAGAGAATATTGTGTCCATTCTGACAAAATATTTATCTTTATTTGTAAACTTTTCTAATTTATACAAAACGAATAGCTCTTACATTTACTAGATTGGTTATGTTTTAAAATGAATATTCAAAACAAAACATAATGATTTTTAACAAAAGATATAATCATTGTTGTTGAACCTAGAACTGGAGAAAGGTCCTGTACATTCGTGAAGCAACACTTTATCGTTAGGGAATGCCTCATAATCCACCATGTGGTATACCAGTTTATTCGACTCTGCAATGGAAGAAACGTCAATGTAATATAGACTAGTGGCTTTACTAGTGTGCAGTAATGTTACATGTATGACGTCTTAATTATTTGCAATATGACGTTAAAGAGTAAGTATCGCCGCTACAATGGTATCACAACAGTTCATGTACCTTGTCAAATATTTAAAAAGTGGTATTACATGATCACTTAGTATCCTCTACTCCTATAAGGAATTGATGATATGAGGATGTGATATCAATTAAGTCGCAAAGAACACATAACGATCTACCGTTATTTATAGTGTGCAAATCAACTTTTAAGAATGCATCCAAACAATTCTGTCAATAGATACATGTATGTAAGATAATGTAAACTCACGACATTGCTGAAATTATAGATATCTGGTTAAGAGGTCAATGAATCTCAAAGACGCAGGGACAGCAAGCCATCGAATGTCCTTGTATTTGCACTCTCCAAGGACAGATTATTAACTTAGGTACATGTAGTTATCCATGTAATAAAGTGCGGTTAAGTTCAATACAACTCCCATAACTATAAAAGGCACCAACACATAGACTGTACTATTCATTGCTGAAATAGGCGCTTTTTAATTTAATACACCATTTAACCGTGGAGTATCCTTGTAAACTCACGGGCAAAAGAAACGTCACCACATTTTGAAAACAGTATAAAATGAAATATTGATGTCGGAGAAAATAGATTTTGTATGTATTTGGTAGCCACATGTTTTCTTAAGAAATATTCACAATTTCATACATCAGAGTATGCAATTTTTATTTTTACATCTGTTCAAATTGACATGGGGTGCTAAAATCGTTTTTTAAAGATGTTTTTGGCCCACGATATTTAGTATTTAAGTTTAAAACATTGAACAAGTAGAAATCTAATTAACTTAAGATATCCTCGACATAAATAACCTTCTTTGATTTAAATTTGTTGACGCGTCTTTACTGTAGGACTTCTCAAAACAAGCCAAAAAGTTTGAGGCTTCTATCTCGTCTAGTTAAGGAGTTTCCAAAACGACCATTTCTTAAAACTTGTGTTTCTCAGAGTTATGAATAGATGATGTTTTGAACATTCATATTTAGTATTGTTGGGTTCTGACGACATGGTGTAACGCTGTTTCAGTCGCATTTATCGCCCGATGATTGAAATATCTTGTATTTTGTATGGGGACGTTTCTTTTGCCCGTGAGTTTATTTGAAATTTCCTAATAAAGATGATTAACTTAGCTTTCGACAATGAAGAAGGGTTGAAAATATAAATTCGAACCCGGGACTGTCGGGTGAGAGTCCGACACTATACCAACTCGGCTAGAGGGACATCCCACAAGACCAGGAAGTAGGCATAGTGCTGAGCTCACCCTAATACATACATGAGTAAACATTATGGGCAGCTGCTTAGTATATGTACACATCATTATTGTCTTTGACTGCAATATTATCTACATACTAGGTAACGATGTTCTAAGATTAATAAGAAATATATGCAGAGTGAAATAAAAGAGGCATGCACAGCAAGTTCTTTACATCGATGTACGGACCTGGGGTAGGTTAATATTGTCGGTGAAACATAAAGTACATGCAACATTCAAATCGTATCACCCGTCACAAAAACAAAATCTCGCTTAAGTGTTAACACACATCTGTGTTATCCATGTAATTCAAGACGAAACATTAATGCACAATTCATACATCGCACTGTCAATCGAAATCACGATCGTACAATAAAAGAAAGTACGTAATCGTGAACGTGAAACAAGCACTTTTAAAACCATGAGTGCTCTCAGAGCACAAGAACTCCCGTGTTCTTTTTCTCTAAACAAGCAGTTTAAATGAGAGGGTAATTTCAGACAGGTTATATCTTATCACCTACATCTGCATTTAACTTGAGACGGTCTTTGATCAGCTTGCAAATTGTAACAATGTCTTAATGACCTATTAACAATAATTAAGCATGTCAAATATCGAAGGCCTATCATCAATCAATAAAAGAATATGGCCATGGTCAAGTTTCTCACAAAATGGAGCCTAAATCAAGGTCATGGTCAAAAGATCAAAGGTTATAACCTCAGTATGTGACATTGGAAACATAACATTTTCATAATCGAATCAAAGTACACCCATGTGTAAAGTTTCAGAACGTTTGATAACAAATTTTGGGAGAAGTTAATTTCAGAACATAGGTACTCTCAGTGTCAATCTAAAATTGGAAAACTCATCGCTCTAAATCAATGGCAATAACTCCAATTATTCTGTCCTGAAAAACACATGCATATCACCGATGTATATCCAAAGCATGTGTAAAGTTTCAGAAAGATTGGTCAAAAACTGTGGGAGGAGTTGATTTCAGAACAAAAGTACCGTGTTCGGGACGGACAGACGGGCTGAGACACGAGGGGTTAATTTAATACAAAATTAATGCAATTGAAGATCCAAAGGCAAATTATCACATTAAATGTCACTTACAAATATTGGTGGTCGATTAAAGGTAGAACAATCGCCTAACACTAATTTGACGGACAAATATAATTTTCATTTAACTACAATCACTACAATGAAGCCAATCGCCCGTCTTCGGCTACAACAAATAACCTTAAATTGCATCCACCTAGATGCACCTCGCTAACGTTTGAATATAAAACCCGTGTACCGTATTTTTCGGCAAATAAAAAATTATCAATCTCGAGCTGGAATCCACACAAAACATTTGAAGTCGTGGATAAAAAAATGGCAATGCTTTAAGTGTCTGAAAATGTCAATCATAACATATCCAGTTCTTTAACACTTGAAGTAACTCTCCGTTGAAAACAACACATCAGCCAAACAAACAACATATTTTGAACAGTCCGACAGATGACTACTTAGTGGCCTCGTGTCTGAAGTAGAGGTAAAACTGACAAGCTAGTTTTATGTTCATGTACCAACCGGCGACGTTACTCAAAGCGTGATTGTGTTCACGAACTAATCAGATATCAAATGACTGCGCGAAATGAAAGAAACATACTTATCTCGGTTATTCAAATACATGTTCCAGCCTAACACCCCATCTATCAAAAGTAAATTGACTTAATACTTCGAACCGTCATTTAAAATTAAACACTTGTATGTATAATGGGTTCTCAGAAAAGTAGCAGTTAGTTATCAGCAAACAAACCCAAAAATATTCTTTCTTCAAAGGGAGAGGTTTACCGTTGTTATGTTACTTTATTACCACGCTTAAGGCAAGTTACATGTATATATAAATTTCGAATATCCACTATAAAAAACGAAGCGAAATTAACGTAACTGCGACCTCAATGAAATTCACCTGCAAGTTCAATATGGATAGATAAACCTCCTGGCCAGTTAGAAATCTAAGAAAGTTTATACACTTACCGATTTCAGTTATCCAGGACACGACGAAACTGAAAGGTTCGCTCCTTCGTCCACCAAGGAGCTCAACAGAATGTTCAATGTGAACACAAACACATATGGTCTAGCCGGAAAAATCGATAATAAAAATCATACACTTACCGAGTTTGATTATCCAAAAAAACCGAAACGAACTTTGACCACACCATCAAGTCAATCTGAACAGTACACAAACACACACGATCCATCCAGATGAAATCGATAATAAAAAAATATACACCTACCTATTTCGGTTATCCAGGACGAATTTAAACCCCAACTTAACACCTTCGAAGAAAGTGAAAGTTTGGAAGGTAACGATGCGAGTGATAGCGCGTCATGACGGCACTGAGAGTTGTGACAGCTGACCGCGCGGCTTCTCCAGCCCACGGAGCAGGAGGAAGGGACTGCTGACGGTACTCCACGCCGTCCATTAGCGAGTCAGCTCAACTGACGGGCACAAATCAATCGAAGCAACAGCTAAGTAATTTCACGATTGATCCATTTTTTTCTGGCGACCGTTTGTACTTTTTGTGTTACAGAAACGACCTGATATACAAAATATAGATAATACTTTCTTTATAACTTTATTGGAATTTCATGTTCCTTTTGTTGTACAGAAATACATGTATTTACTTTTGATTAAATAGCATACTAATTGAAAGTATGCTATTATTTTGTAAAGTAATGTTTTCAGGGTATTGAATTCCATTTACCTGTGTTGCTTCCTTGATTGTATAATATTGCATTAATATGTTTTATGTTCATGTTATGCGGATTCCATTAATCTTTTGAAGTATAGAATTGTAAGGTTTGTGTTTTACGTCATTTATATATTTTACTTTCTGGTCAATTTCCAGTTGTCATTTGCTGTAATGAAGTTTTGAGTCGTGCCTTTTATGTTCTTTGATGTATGCTTCTTTCTTGTAGATGTTATATGAATTTAATTCATCTGTTCGCGTAATGTCGTTCTGAGGATTACTTTGGTGTTGTGTTAATTATGTTACTTTCTTGCAAGTAGTTTTAAAATATAATATAATGACCGTTATATTATTGTACAAGTGCAAAGAGTTAAAGTGACGACTAACTCAGTTTTTTTCTCCACGGTCTGAACCCTTTGTATAACAGAACCTTTGAGATTTGACTTAAATATATTTCATTCGTAATGAATCGACTTGGGACCATGCCATCCATCACTATGTAATATGTAGGAACAATACATTGTCCATTGTACAGTGAATAAACCTCCAAATGTTATCTAAAGATGGCAGCTATTGTACAAGAAAAAATGTGAAGTAAAACAGCTAATGTTATATTTATTTATCCATTCTTTTTCAAATAACTTTTTCAAAAAACCAACTGCCCTGATCCGGTTATCCGGTACAATCGGGTTAGGTCGTTAATCCCACTCTTGGACGTGTTCGAACTTGATGAATGATTTATATCATGTTGATCGTACTCACATGACTGAAATCGTGATAATGTCTTCAAGGTCACTGTTCCTGTTTTCTGTAAACCATCAACCATGTATTTGCGTAATGCTCGTTTCCGATTGGCTACTTTGTTAAATCACAGAATGATTTTCAGTGCACTGTCCTGTCACCTGATGGTTAATACGCAACAATGCATTCAATAGCCTGTGAACATGACAACATGTTGAAATGAGATATTGTTGTGATAGACATGACATAAATATGTATTTCAAATTAAAAACATTGTGACAGCATAAACATAATTTTTTTAAAAATCACTTAATGTAATCATCGTTCTGTCAAGAATTGTTATTCAACAGCATGGCATTTCACATAGTCAAGAGGTCTTAAATAAAGGTTTGGTAGTTGTCATCGGAAAAGGTTAGAATAAAGATAACCATAACCAAACCAAACAATCTGGGAATTGTTGCCGAAAGTATCGTGAACCCGAAAATACATGTACTAGAATCAGAATACACACGGACATTGTCAGTGTCTTCCGAAACCTATTATGTACACTTAACATTCAGTCATTTCGTGTCTGAATCGGAAGACGACATGTTGAGTTCTTTCACTCGTAATAATGTCTCCCATATGACAGCCAGTCACGTTATAATCACAGGGAATACTATCCGTGTTATATATCATATTGATTGAGATGTTTTTCAGGAAGCCCATAATTATATAATATGTAATATGACCTGAAATAGCCTCAGTGATGTCACGGTGTCCAGTGTGAACTTCTGTGTAGAAAAATATGACCTGAATAACCTCTATGTGTATGACAATAAGACCCGAATAACCTCTGTGTGTATAAGAATAAGACCTGAATAACCTATGTATGAAAGACGATATGACCTGAATAACCTCTGTATGTAGGACGATATGACCTGAATAACCTGTGTATATGATAATATGACCTGGATAACCTCTGTGTGTATGACAATAAGACCCGAGTCACCTCTGTGTGTATAAGAATAAGACCTGAATAACCTCTGTATGTAGGACGATATGACCTGAATAACCTCTGAATGTAGGACGACATGACCTGAATAATTTCTATGGGTAGGACGATATGACCTGAATAACACCTATGTGTAGGAAGATATGACCTGAATAACCTACATGTACATGTATGTATGTAGGACGATATGACCTCAATAACCTCTGTATGTAGGACGATATGACCTGAATAAGTCTGAATGTTTGACGATATGACCTGAATAACCTCTGAATGTAGAACGACATGACCTGAATAACCTCTGTGGATAGGACGATATAACCTGAATAAGTCTGAATGTAGATCTGATCTTACGTTATGATACGTTTCATAGAGTGGATTTCTTTTTGTTCAATTCTAGGCAATATAGATTTGTTTTCGCTCATTATATTGCAGTAAGAAAACTACTTTTTGAAAATTATCTTAGAAAAAATGAAAATTGTCTTAGATAAATCATACATAAGATGGTTGTTTGGTAAAGAAGATCTGACTGTTGTTTATTGTTTCATGTCAAACATAATGAAATAAAGCCTGCCAAAAAAATTGCCTTTTAAAAAATTTCGTTCTTCGTGATGACGATTGCCATTTGAAATACTTATAAACTGAATTTTGATGCTTTTATCTATCATCGTCCATAATTTCGGTTTCTTACAGTGTATATAAGTGACTGCAGCTTTTGTGCTTCAATCAGTAAGTTTATTTGCTGCTGCATTTGTACTACATACATGTATAGTTTTTTTAATTCACCAGATTTACTCTTCCAAATACATTTTGAACATAATTTTTAATGACATTGACATTGGACTTGATATTGTTGAATTCAAACTTGAAAGAAGTGTATCACTATAGTATACTGATTGGGTTGTTGGAACTGAGGGGTTGAGTTGCAGGCGAACCCTACGGTATTTAAGCTTTCGCATTTCAAAAACTTGTTATCATAATTCTTTGTGATCATGTAACCAAGATCTAAACTAAAGTTATTACCAAATGATGTAAAGGAATCCCGAACGTTCTTTGATCCCAGATACAAAATCCCTGTCTTGTCAACATTCACCATCAGTTCTGAGGCAAGTGCAAATTCTTCTAACGTTTGCGTAAAGGAATGAATACAGCGCTCAGTCTCAATTAACCTACATTTTGTGTCATCAGCAAAGTCTGTCAATAGATAATCAATGAGTCAAAATAAAAAAAATTATGGCAGAATAGTTATGGCACACTGGCTATGACAAAATAGTTATTACAGAATAGTTATGGTGGAATAGTTATGGTGGAATAGTTATAGCAGAATAGTTATGACAGAATAGTTATGGTGGAATAGTTATAGCAGAATAGTTATGGTGGAATAGTTATAGCAGAATAGTTATGACAGGATAGTTATGGTGGAATAGTTATAGCAGCATAGTTATGATGGATTAGTTATAGCAGAATAGTTATGACAGAATAGTTATGGTGGAATAGTTAAAGCAGAATAGTTATGACAAAACAGTTATGGTGGAGTAGTTATAGCAGAATAGTTATGACAGAAAAGTTATGACATAATAGTTATAGCAGAATAGTTATGGTGGAATAGTTATAGCAGAATAGTTAGGACAGAATAGTTATGATGGATTAGTTAGGGTAAAGCATTTATGGCAGAACGTTTTCAACTAATAAGATAAGACAGATGACAATTATTGTTATACTCTGCTGCATGTTTCACTGTTTTGTTGTGTTTTTGTTTTGTTTTCGTTATTTGCTGAGAGCGAAGATTCGAACTCCGGTCTTTCGGACAGTTATGTTACCACTGAGCTTCAAGGTCTTATTTATGCTTGTGAAAGCTCATGATTTTCCTGTCATAAAACAATGATAAGTTTTCTCGTTACTTAGTTCTATTATAAATGTATCCATGTGGGGTTTTTTAAGCCAGCTTTTCGGACATTCGATTAACTAATAGCGACACGTTATTTTGAAAGCATATAATGCTTTATAGCTAGCTGGTAAACATGATTTATTTATAATGAGTGACTGGTAGGGATGTTATCACATAGAAATAACATCATATAATCACTACTTTACGTAGCTGTAACCGAGTATACACTGTCGATGAAAGCTCTCATTTAGAATACGAATAGGTGAAGCTATAGTTTACAGATGAGATACATTTCAATTAATTCGGTTATTCCTAAAATAACTCGGTCTCATGACAAGACAACCGGTCAGGTTGGTGTTTAATCAACATGTGAATCAGCGGTTTACAATAGAGGTTGCATCTGTAGCTTAAATAATAAACTTTCTAACTTTGAACAATTGAGTTTTGTCCATACGTTATGTATGTATTTTAACGTATTTCTGCATGTAGTTGTGTACGTAGATGTACGTGTGTATCTTTTCTTTGTTAATGCAGCAAATTCGTCCTTGAAAGTCAATTCTCCCCCAACCTCCTCGTTTTCCCACCAAAGAATTCTTAACCTTATTGTTTCAATGCGTTCTATAAAATATGATGTTGTACGTGTATACGGTGGGTATAAATTAAACCACGAATTAGTTATTTAAGAAGTCAATATTGACGATAAGATTCTGATCGTTATAGAAAAGTTTCCCACATTAACTATTTACACAGTACATTGCCTTGTTCATACCTTGGTCTACCCACATCAGCTACATGATTATAACTCGGGATATTAGAATTTTCACAACGAATGATCAATGTGAAAAAGGCAATCAGTCTCTCAAACTGTTATCCATCAACGAAACAGGGCACGTATCAGCGTACAAACAACGCCCATTGATGCTGAACGATGAAGTCAACTGAATAATACTGACTGCTTGTTCATTTAACACGTTCTATAACACGTGCACCAGATTCTGAAATGTATTAAAGACATTGTCTATGTGTAAAACATAATCAATCATTATTAAAAGTCACGTATAAGATGTACATGTGAGGTTCATTGTACCCTCGGATTATTAATTCTAAACTCTGTGTAATACATTTGTATTTGAAAATAAAGAGACTACAGTAGTGAACAAGACAACCCCATGAAGAAATCCCTTTATCATCGATGGGGGAGAAGTCTTCAATCGTAGAATAACAAGGCCTCATTAAATGTCTTCTTCATAAAGTGGCTCAATTGAACTGCCGTGTTTGATTTTATCAAACGGAAACCTTACTTCAGCTCAGCCGAAAGGATCCAACATGCTTTGTCAACTCACGATGTAATTGCGTTAAGTCAAGAAATACTTGCTGAGAAATTGAGAAATGAAAAAGAAATAGTGATCTAATGATTCGTTACAGAACATCTTAAAAGTATAAACATTGTCAATATACTGAAAAAAAAATCCAATATTTGTGTTGACACCAATATTAAGGTACCAGTAAATACATGAGACAGATAGACATGAAATAAGAAAAAAAGTCGTAGAAGGCGGAAGTAAAGATTGAAGACAGCATACAGGTATAAACTGAAACCATACAAAAATAAAGTAGAAGTGATTCAAGTGAAATTGGAAAAGGAACTGGAAATAAAGAAGTACAGTAATAACATTTGAGTGCCAAATGGGATTCACAAAGTGTAAGGGTGTAGGAGTCATCAATGCATCATGCAACATTCTTCACCAACATAAAAACAACCCATCCGGAAGGGAGCGGGTTTAAACCAATACCAACATAAGTATCGTAAACATAGCACAGCGTGGGGACGAAGATATTGTTTTATTCAAAGTATAGGAAGACTTTCAAATCCCATTTTATGCATTGGCTTGCTGTACGCCATTGCAGCACTACGCATGAAAGGTCATAATGAATCGTAACATAAACAAAGCCAAACAACTATTTTCTCGTCTAGTTATGGTGATTCGAATACGACAATTACTCACAAATATGAACAGCTAATTTCAAATTTAGTTTATTTACATTTTTAAAATATTTTTATAGACATGATGTAACTCTTGTTTCAGTTGTATGTACCGCTCGGGGATTGAACTATCTCGTATTGCGACGCTTCATTTGCACGTGTGTTTATGATTGTTTATAATTGTCCTTGCAATTGTGTGTAATATAAAGTAAGTATCAGTCACAACAAGCACAGAGATATATTATGCCAAATTATGTTAACGATTTGAAATTTATGAAGTTCATGAGTGACTGATACCTAATTATCGTTAAATGTTTTTTTCAGTAGTTTGGCCACGTTGCTTAAAGTAAACATAAATATACAATGGTATCACGTGCGGGATCTGATATTGAATACATGTCTGAGATATAATGCAACATATTTGGTGATGTTCATACTTGCATTCTTTGTTTATCATATTTTGATTAGTAAGATTAACATGATTTGGCAAACATCTACACCAAAGAGATAAATATCTACTACTTTAATATATACTATTATCACGTGCAAAAGAAACGTCCCCACGTTTAAAATAGTATACATTGAAATATTGATGTCGGAGAAGGTAGATGTTGAATGTATTTGATAGAAACATGTTTTGTAACATAGTACTCACAATTTCATACATCAGAGTATGATATTTTTTTTATTTCAATGTCTGTTAATACACATTGGGTGCTAAATTGCTTTTCCATACGATTTTTAACCACAGTGTTTCGGATTTAAGTTTATTAAGATTAATTAATCAATATGTTTTCGACACAAATAACCTTTTTGGACTTTAATTTGTTGACGCATCATTAATGTGGGACGTCACAAACCAAGCTAAAAATCGTTTTTTTGATGCTTATATCTTGTCTAGTTAAGGGGATTCCAAAACGACGATTTCTTAAATCGTGTGTTTCTCAGAAATATGAAAAGATAATGTTTTGAACATTCATTTGTAGCAGTGTTGGGTTCTGAAGATGTAACGACGTTTCAGTCGTATGTATTCCCCATGGATTGAAATATCTTTTACTTTGTATGGTGACATTTGTTTTGGACGTGAGTGTATATAGAACTCATCTTGTATACCAAACTACGGACACCACGTATCGATGGATGGAGAACCTAATTACAGTCATACCTCTTCTGGACGGCATCTTCTAAAAACTTAATTTCCGTAGTTTATAAGTTTACATTTACATGTGAATGAAACATTTTCTCTTAAAAATCGTTTTGAATCAGTAATTTCATCCGACAACAGTAGTTGTTTATGACTTTCGTTTCTTTTAATTTATTGATTAATAAAGCAAACAAAAGAAAAAAGTTTCTTTCCTTGCCTTGGGGAGGTACATGTAGAGACATAACGAAGCTGACATCGGCTAATTGCCTTAAAGAATTCAACTTTTACAAATTGGAGAATTTAGATTCGTAGGGTTTTAATAAACAATGCGAAATTCGATTACAGAAAGATGCCAACTCGATAAAAGTCTCCGGGGAAAATACTTTAAATTAAGAAAAAAAATATTGTAATTTTCGTGTGAAGTTATGATTCTGTTTATGATTAAATCAACACATGAATAACAACAGTCAAAATGGACTTGGATACATGGTAGGAATATGTATCAACTGTCTATATGTTTTCGTATTACATAAGGGGATATTCAGAGATCGGCGTATAGCTTTTAAGTAAAATTAGATTTTTCGTTTATATATCCTTTAAAAGGTTTTACTGCAGGGAAGTTCAATTAGTAAGTCGTATACTTGCTCATATGTAGGAATGTTTTGTTTCTGATTTGCTGATATCTGTCAATCCCATGACATACCTAATAATATATATTATCATACAATGGTTGGTGTTCTCGGCAGAATAAAGGCAACGGATATTTTCGGTATCCGTTGGGGTCATATACGGATAAAGATGCAAATTACACAGGTCAAGTGACGGAACTTCTTTTGAAAATGACGTCACAAACATTAATATTTCGAACGCCTGTAATAACCGTAACAGTTGTAATAGCGTAATAGCTTCATGTAAATATACATACTTCATTTCATATAGATCTACACTAATTATGACAAAACAAACATAATGCAATGCATATTACGGGAAAAAATATTATGGTCAAGCAGTGCCAAAACATGTTCATCGCGAGTTGAAAACTACTACGGAGTAAACACTTTATAAATACTTACAGGTAACAAAGGCAGTTTGTGTTACATATGCATTTATCGAACGCCAATCTTCACTGTTCCATAATGTGACTTTTGTAAAGGGGATTTTAGAATTCGCTGCCTAACATTCAGTTTATATTATCTCTCTGTGTGATGTGTGAGTCGCCATTTGCAACCGGGCGGAAGGGAAGCAACACGCGCTCCTTCACGATGGACTCCCCTACACTCATGATTACACGAAAGGACGCGATTTCGAATTCGCTGTCCTCACGTTAAATATTTTTCATTTGAAAAACGTATTTTAAAACTTATTAAAACATTGAAAATTAAGATAATACCAAAAATAACAATTATTTTCACTGAAAGCATAATTTAGGAGCCGTTATTTTGTGTCATTTTACTGTGAGAATAGCACGCAGTTCATTTGCATATATCAATACGCGTAGTTACAGTAAAGTTTAACTTTGAAATTAATGTTGTCATGCTGTCTTGCGCAAAATGAATGAAGAATGACATTGTATGATAAAGAAGTTATCATGCTCGTGTGTTTTGGGATGGTAAATATCCTGCATTAGGAATAAACACAATGTATTTAGCTCGCCAAGGCTCGCAAAATACAATGTTTATTTCTAATGCAGGATATTGACCATCCCAAAACACACTCTCATGATAACCTCTATTTATTAACTGAAACTGTAAACTCACTTTAGAATGCGAATATTCAATTTGATAATACCTACATTTGGACGGTTTGATTTTCTTATAATATAACACGTCTCACCGCTATAATTCTTTTCAGGGTGGGGCTAGGATTCAAACGAGTCTGATTAAAATCGACTGTTTCCCCGAGGAATAAAAGTTGCAAAATAATGCATCTAGTGGGATACGATCTCATCGTTCGGAGGTTTCCTCGCAAAACCGTCTGATAACAGCCCGTATACTTGCATGTTCTGACGCAATTTAGTTAACAAGACCTCCAACAAAAGCTTTCGGTGTGAGAAGCTAAGGGCAGATAACTCAAACAGCTATTCTTTCGACCGTTGAAAAGCAATGATTTGATTAGTCAGTTGTTTGACTGGGCTTCGTCTGCGCTAAATTGTACTGACCACGCGTTCTCATACCTTGTGGCGAGGAATCTACAGAACCTGTTGGTAAAGCGCTTGATGCATTATTTTGCAAAGTTTATTACTCGGAAAAAGGTCGATTTTTAATCAGAGTGGGGTTCAAACATTCCAATCAATCGGCAATGAAGCAGGTTCCCCATCCCGTGCTAATTACGCCACTCAATAAAGTGATCTCAGTCGAACACGCGAAATACGGAAGGTACAATGTATAAGCAAAGTAACAAAATCGTGACAGATCACCATTTGTGTGTGCATACCCCATTGACATCTGAAAACAATTGATAATAATCTTATTCAATATGAGGACAGAAACAAAATGTTTATTCCATTAAGACATCATCCTACAATTGTAATGGTGATTGGATAGTTTAAAAACACTCCACCAACTGATTGTGAGAAATGGCCACACAAGCTTGTCAAATCATATGTTTCCATGGTGGATAAACTTGAACGTCGAACATTTGCTTTATGCTTGTCGTCAGTCAATGTTTATCTTTATAAACATAAGCGCAAAGCAAGGGAGCAATATTACTACCACAGTTTATACGTTTGGATACGACGCAACCTGCAATCGAGCAGATACTTAGGTACTCGTAACTGAGCTTTATTTTTTATTTATTTGCACTGTGTCGTTCAACAAGATGAAGCGCTTCGTAGCGCTCATTGATCGCTCAATGTAGCGCTCAATGAGCGCTTCTTCTCTCTTGAACGACACAGTGCAAATTCCTCGAAGTTTTCTCGCATTGCTACGTAGCGCTACATTGAGCAATCGCGTTCCAGAGAGGTTTAAAAGTAATCGCTCATTGAGCGATTACTTTGAAACCTATCTTGAACACGGCCCAGAGGTCCTCTACTCAAGAACATCAAGGATCAGATACATAAGAGGATTTTAATTTCTTTTTTAAGTACTTAAGTTAGAATTTAGTTAGAAACTTTACAAATCTGATTATTCTACATATCTGACTATTTTGCTGATGAAAACGTAGTAAAGAGCATGTATGATATATAAGTGAAATAACAGGATGACATTAAAATGATTGAAACTATCCGGCAAAAGAAACTATACCAACTTAAATGCAAGATAATATTGATGAGTGATAAATACGACTTAATCGTAATTACATGATTCCTCAAGAAGCCAACTAATCTAAATTTTTGAAACTTTATCTGTTCACGTCTCTGAAAAAAGTCTTGGGAAAATAGTAGTTTTTAAATCACCTTAACGAGGCGAGAGTGAAATAGGATGTTTGTGCTTGTTTACGAAGTCCTTTAGCAATGATGCGTTAACGGATTTAAGTCCACTTAAAGAGGGTAATTTGGTCGAAAACATATAATTATGAACGAAATATCCATATTTTATTGAAATGTTACTTAAATGCAAAATATTATGTCTCAATATCATTTCGAAATAGCGATTTCAGCAATCCATGTATGTTTGAACAGACATACACATACAAGTATTATGACCGTATGAATAAAATTTGTGGATTCTCTGTTTATGTAACTTATCCTGTCACTCTTGCTTACTAACAAACTGGGAATGTGTTCTTACACCATGGACTGCTTTATTCAAGAAAGGCCTAAATGAGGAAATTGAATTTAAAATAACTCATTTGAAATGTAAATTAAAAAAATATTCCTAAGGCGTGACTTTATTAGACACAAAGCCTTCGTGTAAATATTCATTAGGAAATTTGATTCAATTGTAAAAATGAAAAGCAAGATATCATTGTGGTTACGGAAAAAGGCCATCATGATCATTGATGGCAAAGCTGTACTCTGTCATGTGACATCTGTTTAATATGATCGGGAAGTTACCATCAAGAAATGCTTTCTTAAACTGACGTTAACATCATCTACCAGTCGAAGAACGACTATAAGTAATGTACACAAAATATAGAATTATTGTTGCTAAAAATACATTTATTCAGACCATTAACACCGTATAATTTCTTCACATTAGTGTCGAAGCGAACATTCCATGTTCATTAACATACTTTTCTAAGTTTATTCCTTACAGATATAGGTATAAAAAGTAATAAATGTGTAATTTTAAATGTCTTATTTGTTTTACAAAATATTATTTACAAAGTGCTTGTCGGTCGATGTTCCCTAATAAAAGGACAAATCAAAGGACAAATGTTAAGACATCATGTGATCTATTATATTCCTATATTATCATATCAATATTCTAGTTCCACGTGGTGACACGTGGACCTGTGCATAGCTCAGTCTACCGCTATCAGTGAAGTTCAGCAACAATCGCCGCTTGGGTAGGTTCCCCGCTTCATTGCTGGATAAATTGAGAGTTTGAAGGGTCATTCCCTGCCCCACGGTGAGACATGAGTTGAAAGACTTGTGGTGTCACCCTGGGTAAGTGACTTAGTTCGAAGTGTGCCTCTGTCCACCACCAGTAAATGGGTACCTGGTATGATAAGATGGTAGTCTGAATTTGAACCTAAAAGCGCCTGAAAGGCAACCGGTTGTAATCTCCTACGGCAGTGTTCTGTACTCGTTGACCAGGGGTAATATGTCGAACAGCGCTTTGAGCATGCAATGTGCATGGATATATGCGCTATATAAATGGTACTAATACTATTACTGAAAGTGAAGGTTAAGTAATTAATTGACACTTCATAATGACATTTAGAATTTTATGTAGTATAGGTTTATATTGATAAGTGAACTTTACGGTAAGTAGCTGCTGTCGAACAATTAAATCATCTTTAAATGTATTGTATATGGTACTTTAATTGTAACAAGCGGAATATGAATAAAATAAGTGCACATATATCGTTCACCAATTCTTAACATTGTAAGCAAAATTACGAGCATTATCCAAAGTCAGCCAAAAGAACATTTATATTATGTATATAATATAATATCATGTAACTGATATCCATTTGAAGTAGGAAGTGCAGGGTTTTTTTTACAGCAAGAACAACATATTTTGCCCCATTAACACAAATATTGTGAGATCTATGTGGAGCCTAATGCTAGTGACCGTGATGAGGAAGGAAGGGACAACCTCGACTTGATGCGTTACACAAGAGAAGGTGGGCGGGCGATCTGAGGTCGCAAAACGCAGTCAAACGTATGTCGGCCGGTAATGTAAAAATGAATCATTCAATGCACATACTGTTGTTGCTAGTGGCTCTGGAACCTGCAAGGATTCGCCTGGAACAAGCACACCATGGGTGATTGTGCACGAGATTTTGTGTAACATTGTACTTCCTGAATATAGAACACTCCTCTATATCAGAGAAGGTTGCTCTCCGATGACTTTGCATATAAGGCCAAAAAACGAAGTTGTTCCTGGTTTCCGCCCGCATCAGTTTCAAACCCACGCCTCGGGTGTTTTTTTTTACTAGGTTTTAACAAAAGATAGGGGCAGATAACTCTAAATCTTCAGCCTCAGAAAAATTTGGATATTGAAAATGGAGTGTATTGTTGAGATTATTGACCATTTGGAATAGCAACACATATTTAAAGGGGCAGTAGCACGTTTTTTCGCTCAAATAAGTTGATGAAATGTATTTGAAAAATAATTTCAACAATGGTAAAACATCCTTCTCTCTTCGGAAAATAAAGTTTAAAATGAGTGTACATGTTCCGGTAAATCCATGGGAAACGTTTTTGTAATACAAAATAATAAATTGTGTTCACAATAAAATGGCCGCCATGCAATTTTTGCTTTATACGCAACATAGTTTTTACCACTACAGATAATTGGTTTGTGTAATAAAATGTTTTATCCTCTAAAGTTAGTTTAAATGACATAAACTATCATTATAAAAGGGAAATTTGAAAACATAAATTTTGCAAAAAACGTGCTACTGCCCCTTCAAGAGGGATTGTGCTTTCTTGTATAAATAATTGTCTAAATTAGTTTTTGACTGGTTAGAAGTTCGTATAAAACGAAATTTATCTCTTCATTTAAAAAATAATGTCGTAAAACAATATGATCGCGTCATCGCATCATTTTTGTCCACCTGTAAAGACCAGAAACATGTTATTTTTTTTATTTTTTGCGCCTAAGTGTGGCGAATGACAATTAGTTTAGAGGAAATTATCTGATGAATTCTGAAAATGCCTGATTCAGTGTATGCATTGTTTTCGGACGCCCGGTGTTCTTTACTGCCTATATTGACAATAAAGACAATAAGCAACACATGCCAGAAAACTGTAGGTATATTGGACATCAACCAAATGCATCATAAGAAAGACGCTAAATGTTATTACTATTGTGTTTTGTGAATAATGACTATGATAATACAACGATGTATTTAACACACAAGAGATATATATTGGCTGGGAGTAACATTCCTAATGTATAATAAATACATAATTTTCCCATTGATTATGGTCATTGATTAACGAGTTGACGGTTCTACCACACTTATGATTTGTGTTTCCAAATAATTACACAAGTTGTGAGAGGTGTAATGTATAATACTTTTTGAATATGAATAACTTGGCAAACATTGGGTGCTGGCCAGTTAGGTAAAGAATATGAAGGTAACCGCAAACCAATGCCCTGTGAAAAGAGGGAAGGAGCAGTTGTGATAGCTAAGACGGGGTCACACATTGGCATGCGGTAAACACGGAAATGTAAAGTAAATATTTCCCAAGCAAAATAAAAAGTTAACGTTTCACGTCTTAATGTATTATCTTATTTGTAATGGATCAAAACCGTGTCAGAGGCTTTGTTTGCGGAGTATGCCCGCGGGGGAGGGAAAGGGGAAGGGCCGATAGGCCCAGGTTTTGATCTAACTTATGAACCGACAGAAATTATGATTTAGATATAATTTCAATAATTTGTCTTCACGTGGCTTCATTGGTATATACTGACGCGAATCGCTAAATGCGCGGGAAGCACATCCGCGAATCACTGCTAAATACGCGGGAAGCACATCCGCACGAAACGCACACGTGCTTCAGCCCAGTTATAACAATGAGACCACGCGAGTCAAGGCAGTCTAGAGAATTCCACTGAACGAAATGGACGCCGGCGACGAAGAAGACATGTTTATAACACAATCTGATAATTTTGATATTTACTTCTGGGAGTTCAACTGCTATGAAGAGAGCACACCCGCGTCCTGCACGTGCTTTGCGCTCGCTACCCACGCCGTGCACGTGAGCTGCATGCGCTATCTGCCTCGTGGAGTTCACATGATTGTCATTGTGGAAAATACATCATTCTCGTGGGCCTTTATAGCCGAGTTGTCAAAGGCGCCAGTTTAGTAAGCGGGTGGTGCAGGCATTCAAAGCTTATGTTTGTGATTTGTGATTTGTCAAAAATGTGATATTTTGTGATGGTATTTATTCGAAGAAGGACTTTGAATCAAATTATTTCAAAACGTGTATAATTCCCAATCAAAATAAATTTCCGATAGAATCTAGAGTAAGCCCCGGGCATTCTCGGAGAACGCCCGGCAAACTGACAATAGAGGTTTACCCGGTAAAAGTAGAACCTAATAGAACAATAGAGTGACGTCACTAGAGGTTTATAAACAATCAGATAGTTCTTCACTGATTTGTCGTTAAAGTCTTGTTTCACTTGAAATTTCCCTTCAATATTTATGTAACGAATTGTCTGTTTGATATCAGAGGCATCCTATCTGATACACAAGCCCTTACTGACTAGTGACTACAGTACATTCTAAATAACTCGCTTACTATCACGCCATCACAGCTGCTTCACGCGTCTTCCAAATCTCAATGATGTTTACATCAGCTCCAACACCTGCACGGCCTAGTTTGGACACTGTTAAGACTGTTAGATGAATACTCTCTGCCATTGACAACGTTGTAACGACAGGTTCGTCATCCGTAGACTGGAGAGGAAGGTATTACAGAGCATTCATTATTTGCATCTGAAAGCACCGTAATGTAGGCCCCTGCCGCAAGCAATGTAAGTTTGTTAGAGAGGGAAGAACCAAAATACCCTTTTCAAGGAATTGGAAAATGTAGTTTATTTTGTAGAAAAATATGTTCTGAATCAAAGTCAACATGATACTTCTTGAAAAATTGGCAACCATTGTGGTACCGATGTTGAAACCATTATGACAATAAATAGTTATCTATTTAAATATTTTTCCTTAAATGAGAACGACTGTGAATGTTTATAAAGACATGGCAATATCGATGTACAAAAAAGTCCACATGTAGTAATTAAAACACTAATTACATTTTTTTTTTTAAATTATAATAAACTTCAGTCATTTATTTTTTAATATAAAATTTAGATCGTTTTAATTGTCACATATTACATTTTAAATCCACACTAAATGAAACTTTTTAAAATATGAAGGTATTTGAAATTTCTCGTCTATTACGATTTACATCTCATCGAGTAAAAGTTTAGACAGATTCGGTAGTTCTGATAGGATCTGGCTAGGCGAGTTATAATAATATTGAGGATACTTATGCCGCGCTTTACTCCACGCCGCGAAGGGCATGCTCGAAGCGCACACACATTATTACCCTTGTGTGAGGACTGATATCACTCCTTTTTTTCATTTTCAACTCATTGAGAGTATGCAACCTAGCTGCCAATTAAGTCGCTTTTAAGGTAATCTCTCACATTGCCTTCACTTCCATACCAGGTACTCAATTGTACTGCTGAGTGAACAGAGGTACACTTTGAGTAATGTCACTTTCGCAAGGCAACACCACACGTCTTCACATGTCTGTGTGGTGCAGGGAGTAAACCCTTCAAACTCTCAGTCAATCCATCAATGGAGCGGGTCACCCACCCATTCGGCGAGCTGTGCCGTCAACTGGGCTATGCACAGGAACACGTGCCACCTCGATTCCACCCCTCTTTGTCCAGTGAGGATCGAAAATTTAAAAAAATAGAGCCATTGACTCTGTAGCTCATCAGATTTTTAATGTAATTAACTAAACAAGTACTAACAAGTATCTATCATTAGGCATAACGCATTTCAAGTATTTTAGTAATGGAGACGAAGATAAAAATATGTCTTTAGATCACCAAATCTACAAGTTAGAATCCCCTTTGGCTAGGGTGCCTATACACAACATTGTACACAACTTTTGGTACTTGGGAAGAAGATGAAATAAGGTTTCTTGGTCACTAAATCTACAATTTTGAATGTCAGCTTTCTAAACTTTTTGATACTGGTGGAGATAAACAAAAATAGTTTGTATAGGCCGTGACCCCTCAGACTCATATTTAGGGTCACAGGGTCACCAAATCTAAAATTTAGAATCCTATTTGACCAAGGAGGCTGTACAAATTGTTTAGCTCCCAAGAGCAAGCGTTTCTGGAGAAGAAGTCGAAAACGCAAAACGGACGGACGGACCATAAGCCCATCGGGCCTTAATTTCAAGCCTGATGAGCTAAAACACGTTAAACTTGCATACATGCCGGAAATAGTTGAAGAGTAAGTTAGGTTAATTTAACTGTCAACATTTTTTCTAGCCAGTGTAGGAATACAAATTGAAATATATTTCTTATAAATTCAGATTTCGCAATTTTCGTTTCTTAATATATATTTTTTTTAAAGCTGTTAGATAGTATGTATTCAACAACCCATAGCCCTCAGGTTCGCTCCGCCCACAATAGTTAGAAACCCCATTACTCACATTACGACAAAACGTTAGTCACGTAAACATGATCAAAGTGTTTCTTGAGCTTCTTATTTAGCTATGTTTTCAACCAACCTTTCTATCTTGTTTTATTTCGACGTTTCAAAGAACTACATGAACTCATCAGTGAGTACAATCCAGCGAGGTTACTGAGATCAGAGAACACTCTCCAGCTCAATGTGCCAAGAACTAACAAATCTTTCGGAGAGAGAGCTTTCAGAATTGCAGGACCTTCACTGTGGAATGCTCTGCCAAGTGACATTAGAAGCTGTTCTAGCAGAAAAGACTGAAAACACATTTATTCCTATGGCAACTAGCGTTTTTGAACACATCAGTGATAAGAGCGCTACACAAGTGTCCAGTTTTTTATTAGTATATTATTATTATTATAATGTGCATGAGATAGTTATGTCCAAACTGCGCAATTCTACAGCGATAATTAAAGTAGTTCCGTCGTATTATGTTGGTTTTATCATGTAACCTCCAGTTTCGTCTTTATGAGAACATATCCTGCAAATAATAATGGCTATTAGAACTTAAGTATTCAAACATGTCACATTGGAAATATATATGGAAACGTAGGCGTTCCTATTGACGTGTGATAATGCAAGTCTCATAATAATAGCATGCTTATAACGCGCTATTTTCCATTGTAAAAAATGCTTAAAGCGCAAACATAACATATAAGATAAAATGTTATTGATACAACTACTTATATATTTCAAAAAGACGCCAAAAGTATTTTACGAAAGTACCTGAAGGTGATAATAGTCGACATTTCAAGAGACACAAGGCGACCTTTTCATTTACACAAGAATAAGTATTCTTTTATGAGAGTTATAACAATTCTCATGAAATATATATTTCGAAATTGGTCCAGGAGACGTCAATGTGTCAATAAGATGACATTTTGCACAAGTTAAGTATATAACTCAAACATTACTATAACCATTTAACGTAAATATAACATGATGTGATACTGTGACAAAGATACATTTAACAAATGCTTCCTTAACTATACATTTGGAAGAAAGTTAAACATGGCCAATATTAAAAATTAAAATGTGATGCTGTGGGAGCGTTAAGATAATTTGACTGAATTAACGACTCTCGACATGAGAAAAGTAAATTTTCATGACGATTTGCTTCAATGAATAATTACCCAAGTTGACATTTAAATAAATTAGGACTGAAATCGTAATTGTATTGATTTTTTACTAAAACATAAGTATTGTTGTTGTGCCAAATCTACTTAAAACAATTAGGTTTCGAATGTCAAAAACACCTTTTTTTGTTACCAAGTTGACTTTCACACATCAAAATAAGAAAGTAACTGATTGGTGAAATGTCGTCCTTTTGTTCCTACAATTATTGACAACTATTGTAAAAAGGCTGTAACATTCGATTTTTAAATGCATTTCTTTATTCTTCCAGTTCAAACCGTCAATTAAACTCTTCTGTTTGTTTAAGAGGGCTCATTACAATTAACACTTGCCGGATCTCGTAAATAGGCCACTTCTTATTGAAATTGTCTTTTTCAACATGTGTGATTTTGAAAATTCATAGTGCCATATATTAGTGAATTTTGAATGAAAGGTAGATACTTAAATTTGACTAGTTGACTGAATAAAAGGGAATACAAATATTTGAGCAACCAATATTCATTTTAATTTATCGGTATAACGTAACATGTTTTTTTAGATAAAAATCCCCAAACTTTATAAATGCAAATATCTAAAAGATGCGAAGCGTTATCTGGATGAGTTTCTTTCTTAAACCACTAGATAACCATTATCTTATTCTTTATGGTTACTTTTACTGACACATTGTCTCCTTTCTTATCAGACAACCTTTGATTGTGAAAAACCGTGAGAGTGCTTTACTCTTTTCAATGTGTATATGAAAATGTGACTTAATAGTCACGTTCTCATAGTTAGATAACGAACTATTGGAAGCAATTGTTAAAAGGTGTATGTGTGTCATTGAATCTTTATAAGTATCCCCAATACGTGTATATATTATATTCAACCTCAGTTGACCGCAAACAATGAAGTTCAGCAACAATATGAACGCGGCTCACCGTTTGGATGGGTGACCTAATTCATTGCTTGATGAACTTAGAGTTTGAAGGGTGATTCCCTGCCCCACACTGAGTCGACTCATGGTGTCACTCTGGTTAAGTGGCCTTATTCAAAATGTGCCCCCTTTCATCCCTCAGTACAATTGAGTAACTGGTAACGGGATGTTGGAGGTAACATTCTAGAGGCATGTATGTTACCTTGGGTTAGATAAGGGTAATCATATTGTTAGCGCCTTGAGCATACACAATAGTGGATGGAAAAGCACCATGTAAATACCAAGTATTATAACCGAAGTCTTTATTTGTGATAAATGAGATTTCAATTAATAGAAGCTGTGAACGGTCCAGTTAAGTATTGCACAGTTCACTATCACTGATAATGTTTCATTTTGTCATCACCTAGATAACTTTACAACAGACATGATCCTTTGAGGAATTCAAAAAGCATAGACACTAAATAAAGAATTTAATCGATGTGTATCCTACCTCTTAAGGAATAATTGCAAGTTAACGGCATATTTGACGGCAGATATATCTCCAACGACTGTCGACTGTGCATCATCATGGCGTATTTTGTCCGATTAAAATGAAATTGGTTTTGATTTCGACCTCACTTTGCAGTTGAAAACTGAAATGAATCGAGTTGTTCTACTAAAAGTGATTTTTGACGTTACTCTTAGCTCTAATTAAAAATGGTAAGGGATATTATTTTTGTGAAATGGCCTCATGGCACAATGCACATAAAATACAGATGCAAATGCTACAAAACTATGCAGAAGGTGAAAATGAATTTTTCATTTATCATAACAATAAAGCTTAAAGTCATCTAATTAAAACTGTATCGAATATCGCTCTAAAACCAATTGCTTCTTTTGGTTCTACTATCATTTGTAACATAGTACTGCCATATCCATAATCACGTGAAAACACGGGAAATAAAAGTTTATGAATAAAACAAAGCAATAAGAGATTACCAAGAACAAGTGGTAACGTAAAAACCTGTTTTCAGCCTCTCCCTACTTCTAGTGTCATTGATGAACACGGTTTTAACGCAAAGTCACACATATGTTTTAATGAAGGCAATCGCCATCCCACAACTCCAGTGGAGGTAAAGATGGCTGCACCGTGCATCACCCCGGGCTGACAAACGACAACTGATAACGTTTTTCTCAGTCTAGTGTGTAGAGCAACAGCGTTGAAATAGAATGACCTTGGACGTTGAAATTCAATCAACTAACAGAAAGCCACTTTCAGAAAGGATGTACATCAATAATCAATAAATAATTGTGTTGAGAATATCTCAACTCAAAGTTGCTACAGATGAGTGAAAACTCCGACGACTTGTGACGACACATGTCTGTATAAACGTAGAAAAGAACAATTCATTCAATTTGTTATTATATGTTAATCATATATTCACCACAGAATAGTGCCCGACGTAGATAAACAAAACTCCACTCACGTAAGCTAGCTACAGGATCTTAACGTATAAGTGTTATTATACGAATGAGTGTGTTCTACAACTTTAGCAAAACAAATGTTAATATGTATGAACCAAGTTGGATATTTTGTTTAACAGAAATAGTCACGAATGCAATATAGATCATATATGAATGTGTTACCAATATGGTTGAAGTGACCACATTTTGTTTTTGATACGCGCATCTTCACGAATCACGTTGCCCTAGTAACTATTCTTCAGCGCGAGGTCCCGTATTTGGTTGTTGGTGACGTAAGAAACACGTGATGGCGATGATGATGGTACAAAACTCGTGCAAATTTGTATAACTATAACTCTCCCTTTCAAATATCACAATATTTAAATTTATAATGAATACCTGGCAATAAAGAAAAACTCTTTCACGCATCTGGGTCATAGTGAAGGATCACATACTATCATATAAACGTGATAACACTGAAGTGCGTTATTGGATATGGATATAGCGACGACTTATATCATTGCTGACAATGTGAGAGGATGGATGTAAATACATAACGACAGGTGAACCAACTGTCTGCCAAGTCATGACGCAACACGAGAAGGTGCCCGTTAAGTCATCAAAGAACTTGGTATAGTTTCATATTGACAATCCTTAGTGTTTCATCTCATCGTTAATATTGCAAAAGTAAATGCAACTTAATACAGTTCAGAAAATGAAATTAAACACATGAATGTAATTATGTATCCCTTGGGTGGTTTGATTTTATCGCAATAAAATAGTTTGGTATTATAATTCGATTTATAACTAGGTTAAAGGTAATGCGAATATTGAAGTAAGATATATATTGAAGTAGCTTGGCCTTTATTATGAATTTATTCAAAACGTTGTTGAGAGTTTTGTCATTGCTAGATTCCAGCAATAAGAATATGAAGGCCTATTTTTCCTGAAAAAAGAAGTCAACCATTTGTTAAATCTTTTCTAATTTAAAATATACCAATTTCATTCATTATGAAGCATGATTCGCTTTCTCTGTGGAAGGAAGGCATATGGGGCTAATGTTAGTCCAAGGATAATGACCCGGTATCCCCATGCTTGGTGCTTTCAGTTTGGACATAGAGCTGCTGAACAAAAGTGTGTTATATTCACAACACTCGTAACATTTGTTTCATTTTTTTCCAAACATCTCATAAATGTGGTCTTTTCTTCTCATAATAAGGTAGTCAAATACTGTTAAATGCAAAGGAAGTTAGGAAATTGTTGATACTATGCAGATATTAAGTTACATTCTGGTTGCACTGAAATTAGTGCTAAAGTTGCAAAGATGACTACCAGAGGTATCATCAGTCCATCGCGGTAAGTTCATTCCTTTTTTGCATATGAATTTTAAAATGTTTTGAAACATTAATATTGCATATTTCTCCAATACATACATTGCTTTTGAATAAATTATGTACATTATTTTATTCAATGTGAAGTTTTAAAAATTTACACAGTTTCTGAAAAAGTTTCAAAGCTTGATGCCCGTTATCTCTAAGAATTTATATTGCCAATGAATAATGTATCTTCTTTCATTGGCACACTTGTCTCAGACAACTGGTTATATCAACATATGATGCAGTGAATATGTTAAGGGAAGAAATAAAACTTTTAATGAAAGCACCTGGATTGTCACCGTCAGGCACACCGGAATTGAATGGATACCAGTTCAAAAGTAATGATCGAAATATACATGTGCAGGGTCACAAATCATGGTATGAAGAGGTTGATTTTAAAACTTCATGCTACAGAATATGTTATTGATGCAAGAAGATCTTGCAGACTAAGAAACACAACTATGAGAACAGAGAGTTTTAACATTCTGAGGGGTATGGTCCAGAAAGGGATTGATTTGTGGATCGGCGACATGACAATCTCGAGAGATGTTCAACAATTTGGGTTTAAATGCTACGTCTTCGGATAAAACAACAAATAAGATACTGGAGAAGAGCATAAGGATATTACCGGGGGCCAAATTGGAACCACGTTCCTTTCGCGTGACAAATTTATTTTCACATGTTTTAGTAACATTCGTAAGGTGTAAGTAAGGCGTCTTCTAAGTAAGAGATACAGAATATATTGCCCAGAGGTGACTGTAAAACCCCAACCCCCAGGTTCATTTTGGGGAATATTATCAGAAAATGGCACTTGGAATCTGAAAAGGGCGTTGGTATGCCTTAATTCCCACAAAAGGGATCATTAATGACCTTCAACACAATATGAATGTCTTGTATTTCTGATTAAAAAATCAGATTTCTGCAAAATCAATCCATTGCTCATTTTTCGGAGAGCGGTCGTTAATTTTTGGCTGTTCAGAACATACCATTATTGGAATACCCTTGGAATTCCCAATACATTAACCCTATTTAGACTCTCTGGGACATTATTGGTAAAACAGCTGCTAGGGGATTGCCTACTTCAAGCCAGAAGCTTTGCAAATTGTTATCATTATTATCACCATTATCCTACATATATGATGCAAGTGCAATTTGAGGACACGACATACACGGATTTTCGTTATATAATAATATTAACAATGGATATTCATACTGCTACCACGAATGCATGCTCAATGCGCTTCACATTTTTACCCTGACGGAATTGTACTTTCGAAACTGCAGATAGCGCTTCACTATGCCATGTCATGTCAAGCCATGAAGGGTATAACATGAGTAACCATGTCATATGACTAATACACGATCTTTCAGTATTAACCAAGTAATGATGTTGTATATAAGAATAGTTTCAAGCACGTTTCTACAACGCTTGCACAGACAAACCATGGTAATTACTGTTTTTGGTATGTTTCAATCACGGCACGATGAAATGACTAAATGTCACAGATGATAAGATAAGCATGGCATAGACGCTGGTTATTAAGCAAACAGGTGTTTACCTTATCGACGATTATATTTCCTTTCTCAATAAAATGACCATATGCATCAATCAGAATCTAGTGTTGGTTGTAATAATTCTCTGCTTGAGTTACCTTCTGTCCTCCTGATTGATATATTTTATAAATTTCAATATTCCAGGCGATCTCGTTGAATAGCAGATATTCTAAATGTTCTCTGACATAGCCATGGCAAATATGTATTAAAAGAAACAAAAACCTTTAAGGTAATCATTTAAATCAGATTTCCACAAAAAGGACAAAACAAAATCAATATTTCAATATTAGCTAATTTAACATAGTCAAATTGGTGTTGAGGAGAAGAATGATGCTACAGAAGACCTTTGAACAAGTACTTCAGATGCCCTTCACATGGGATTCATTCGCGCATCAACCCATTAACCACCTACGGTTACAAGGAATGGAACAAGATAGCAGTCTCCATAAGTCGGCACCTTGATTGGTAACATGGCTAGATTTACACTTTGCCAAAAGTGTCACTTACCTATACTGATGAGCATGACATATATGAATCAAGTGGATATTAGGATTTCTACTCATCATATGACCTTGTCATAGCATTATGAGGTCAGCCATTGACAGGAATATGGCTAAGACACTTTGATGTAGAAATGAAACTCTTGATATGATCAGACATTATGAGATCGGCAAATGCCATGCACTTAATACAGACAGTTTATTGAAGAAATTAATCATTAAATGACTCTTGTCACTGACATGATCGGCACCTTGTCTTGCTGGCTGTTTGTAAATGAATGAGTTATCAAGAACAGTATGGCATAATCATTAAACTTTGATTGTCAGAGCTAAATGATTTTTTGATTGTTTCGTTCTTTATGACTTGTGTTAATTAAAACATTGTTTTCATAATTGACTCAATTATTTTAAAATGTAAACATGGTGATGTCTTCTTGAATTAACAAATGACATTTTTGCATGATTAATGATAATCTGAAGATAATTGATTACAAAGTGCCGCGGGTCACTGTTTAACGACCCACTTCGTGTGTCTTTGAGCAACATTCCCAAGGTTTATTTAACTTTTAGGAAACACGCAAGAAACAATCAAAATATGTCAAGGAAGTGCAAACAGATTCATGGAAGTAATACGTCACCAGGTGATTCTGTGACATCATTAGTTATAACAATGTCGTTATCATGCTATATGACAGCAGGAGAAAACTGAGGCTCAACGACAGTACGTCGATCAAATGGTAAGTTCTGTCACTGCTGCCCCCGATTTCCGGCCTTTCAAGAGCAGACGTTCGTCAATATATATAACGAAAAGTTCACTCAAAATTGAGTCAGTAATAAAAACGACCCGGTGCCGAACGCTTATGGCATGAACACTCGCGAAGGCGTCAGTTCGAGTAGGGTTTATTGCCATAACGCGAGGCAATCGGGTCATTATTTGCCTTATACTCCCACGAAACAGTCCATTTATAAAATAATTTTATGTATGTCTTTTAAAGGGATATTTTGTTGATTTATACGACATGTTCACAATATATCAGTGAAATATTCCCAATACACTCAATACTGACTCGAGAGGAAGTTTTCAAACTTAATCCTTCATTCTTAACACAAAGTAGACAAATTGGTACCTGTACATACATATGTATATATTATACTAGAAAAAATATCAACACAGCCATGACACAACAAAATGAACACTCATTGGTATTGGTCGTCTTAAGCTCATTTAGTAAAGGCGCTGCTCGAAGTCCAGGGTTCGAATCCCACCTTCGGTGTCTACACAATTTTCACTTCTAATTTGAAGACTAAGTCCATTTCCTTTGGTTGAATACCTCATAACCGACCATTGTGCTTATGAGATAGCCAACCTGCGCAATTGGTAGTTATGGCATATAACCTGCAACTTCCCAAGGGGTATACAAGTGTAAAAGCACACAATATATATTATACATGTAAGGTAAGTCCGATTTTATCGAGTATTATATGCAAACGGTTTAAAACCTTCATAACCTAGAAGTTGACAATGGCTCACACACCACTTGCCAGTCACTATCCGTCCATTTGAGTTTTATAGTTGTTATTCGCACTACATTTGAATACAAATTCGTTCAAGAGTATATTCAGGAGTATCTGTACCCCATGTTGATTTATTGATGTAGGTGGGAAACCTCAAAGAAAGATGCAACTCATGAGTGGAACAGGGTAAACAAGTGTAGACATTTTGATTGATGTACACCTAATACATTTTGAGAAAGCTGATCAGACGGAAGGACTGACGGACGGAACGACCGTTTTATATCCCGCCTACTTAGTCCCGAGGTGTAATTATATTAGGAAATACCCGCATAAGATTTAATTGAAGGGCCGAATGATGGGGTCCCTGAAATAGCTATAAAATGCAGCCAAACTCTTCAAAATTACTCAAAGACCTGTTCCTGTTAGTAATTATCTATAACAGAAATGTTTTAATATTAAAGCAGATTGTAAATTCACAGATATCACAGATACCTTAAAACTTCAAAGTTAGGAATTATGAATTAAACAGCTCTGATTTATCTTGATGAATAATTTCTATCTAGAACGGGATTAAAAGTCAGCTGAATTGATGTGAATTTATTTTTTGTTAGCAATGATTGATACGAATTGAGCTAATGGGAGGATGCGTTACACAAACTGATTCCTTTACGTCACATACTTAATCTGTTTTTTTTTATTCCTGTTTTCGTCAAATTTGGTAAACTTTTGTCAACACACTATTCTGTTCCCTGCAACCAAATAGTTATTGTCCAAGGTAAGATCGATGATGAACTTTATGCTGTAAAACATGGATTGCAGACTCGCAAAATACGAGGTTCCTGATTTCTGTGCTGTAACCAGATTGTTAGATATCAGATATATGTCGTGTTATAGACAATTATCTCTGCTATTTTGTTTACTTTGCATGATCCGTCTCTCTCACTTCAGATACATTTAAAAGTCAGTTTGGAGCCCCCGTTCATTCGAACCTTCTACCAGTTTGAAAACCCTCCTGTGAGCCAATGTTTTAGGGAGGTTAATTACAAGGGTTCATGAGAGTAGAGAGTACATTTACAGGTTTTCGCAAGAAATTTGTCAAGGAGAGTAATATACATTATCTGTATGCAAATATGGCGTTTGACCTGGGAAGATCTCACCAAGATTGAAAACAGATTCCTTGTTCATGTCACTAGATGTTTGTTGTCATCAATCCGTTAACACATTACCTGATGCTGATGTTGAGGTATCTCTTCCACCATTTATTAAGCATAGTCCCTTATGTAACAAACAGTGGTCATTCAGTCCATTTAAATGATAAATACTCGTGCTTGTGATAGTCCGCCTCTAAAACTCATATTTCTTATCATCATATTTAGGTAAATAAACTATTTTACATTTACATAGAACACATTTTTTTATCTAACCTTATGAAGCAGTTTACAGTGAATCAACCGATAGCGATATGCATACGTATTTCTCTAATTGGGAGTTGAGGGACAGACTGATTAAAGATGTTGTATCAAATGATACTGCCGGCATTTTCAAATATTTATTCAGCTCTGTAATTTCCTTTCAACAATATATCGATCTCCTAAAGATGATTCGCTAAAAAGATTTCCCTTTAGGCAAATCTGTTTTTCGATTTGCATTTTTTTGGTTTATTGTTTTTGATGAATAGAGAATACAGTGTGTTCTTGATGTACGGGAAAAAGTGCATATTCTAAGGATCAATCAGAACCATTAGCAGCAAGGTTTTACATTTAATTTTTAAATCTCAATTTGCCATTGGAAATGATGTACTGAAAGGACGTATTGAAAGACTGGTTCGTCCGTTTAAATGTTTATAAATTTGTATGTGAATGAATTGGTGAAAGAGTGGGTTAAATCATTATCGAGAGGATCAAAGAAAAAACTTCAAACACAAGTCAGATCTTGAGACATAAACTCTGTTTGAATACAAACGTCTTCTTATACAATACATACTATAAGTTGTGCTTTTCCCTCAATCTGATTAAAATCGACGGTTTTCGCAAAATAGTGCATCTACCGGGATACGAACTCACATCAGTCGTAGGTTCCACGCCAAACCGTCTGATGACAGCCCGTAGACTCGCGTGTTCGAGCGCAATTCAGGTAGCCAATCAAAAGACTCCCAACAAATACTTTCGGTGCGAGAAGCTAGGGGCAGATAACTCCAAACAGCTATCCTTTGGTCTGTTCCGAATGCTTTCAAAACAGTGACCTTTTAAAAACTACGTTGTGATTGGTCAGCTATTTGACTCAGCTTTGGCTGTGCTCAACTGGTTCGGAACATTCGCCTATGCGGGCTGTTCTCAGACCTTGTGGAGAGGAATTTACAGAACCTGTTCGTATCCCGGTAGATGCATAATTTGGCAAAATTTTTCCTCGGAACAAGGTCGATTTTAATCAGACTGGCTTTTCCCTCGGTAATACGGTCTCATGTACCATCTTTGTACCAGTGTCCTCCATGAGACTTCAGGTGAGGGATGACACTGGTACAAAGATGGTACATGAGACCGTATTACCCGAGGGAGAAGAATACAACGTATTTCTCTTTCCATTATTAGTATTATTATACTTATTGGGTTTTGACTGCCGATGACTTGTCAGCTGATATCGCTTGAATGACCTTGACCCCACACGTAAACAAAATGGCGTCAACCGACTGAAATGTTAAAATGCGTATAAGTTATTACTATAAGCTTTTAAATGCCTTAAAACGAGTTATATGTTGTTTAATTAAGTTTGTAAGCAATGTCAAATAAGATTTGTTTTCATACCAATAGCAAATAAGGCGAAAATAAGTTTGCATTTAATAGACCCGAAAACTGCTGATAGATCTGTCTAAAACTCCGTACAGCGCGTGCTTTATTATATAACGTCATCTGACCTTTATGCGACACCTACTCTTGGCTAAGAGTTGTTTCTATGGCTGCGGGGTACATGACATTTGTACATGTACATAAGGAAAAACGTATCGACCGTTAGCCAATCAGAAACGAGTATTTTATTGTGAGGATCAATTCTGATTGGTAACATAGTTATATGTAAGAAGAACAATTGCTTCAAATTGTGCACCATAACTGTTGGAAGACTAGAGATGTGGCATCTGCGTGACGCGTAAATGACTAATTATGAGTGAAAATCAACATACAGGAAAAACATGACATTGTATTGGATAGAAAGGAAGAGAAACACCAAGAATATTAAAGTTTTACAACAGAGGAAATTATGAAATTATATAACCAACGTAACCTCTGTTGGAGATAGAATGACTCAAAATTGGCAACCATGACGTCACATTATGATACTGAATCAACTTTAACATCTTAACACAGATCATTTATATATGTTACATAATTAAACCGTATGAGAAATAAAGATTACCAACTCTATACCCGTTTAATGATTGATACAAACTACCGTATTTATTTCTGTTTAGTACATTGTCAGTGTTGACACTACACTGCTGTAGGATAGTGATCGGTTTACAAATAAAATAATATATCATTGTTTGATGACAATCCATTGTATGACAAATATGGACACATATTGTAAATGATTTAAACACATATTTGCAGCACATGGTGCTTGACAGCAATGTCAATGACCTCCAGAAACAACTTTACATGGTCAGATGTATTCTCTCTTTCGTTAGCATAACACTGAATTATATTCTATCATTTTCCAAATGATGTTAAAAGAAAATAAAGTAGTATATGGAGTTACATGAAGTTTCCTAACCCTGAAAGTATGATAACTGAATATTTGATCAAACAAATGTGAAAAGTTATAATTCTAACCCAGGTTTTCGCATGTTAAGAACTCGCCATAACGATGATTAGTGCTCCGCTGTACATGTTGGTACATGTTCTTGTAACAAGCTAGGAGAGATTTAGCCTAAAATGTCCCCAAACTTGCAAATGAACCCTGGTAATATACATATTCATAAAAAAACTGAACTATTGAACGTAGCTATTAAATGTATTAATAACACGTGTTGAAACAAAATGTTTAATGTTTAATGGACGTGCGAATTATGTTAAACATTGCAGGAATTTGTATGTTTGTAAATTACTTACCTGTTCACTGAAAGATGCAAGCATTCAATGTCAAGTCGTCCTTTACACCAAATAAATCTTTGGAATACTAAGTGTTCCATTAAATTGTTTGATTAAATCATGATAAATATATCATTTGGAAGGCAGTATATTTCTAGACATTATATAGATGAGGTTTGTTCTTTTCTGTTTCTAATGAAAATTAATCGTTTTTAAAGTTTGTGATAATGATATTATTGTTTACTGGTTACTAAGCAAACGGTGTTTACCTTATCACCTATTATATTTTCCTTTCTCCATATAATGACCATATGCACTAATCAGAATCTGGTGTTGGTTGTAATAATTCTCTGCTTCGGTTACCCTCTGTCCTCCTGATTTCTATTTTATCAATTTCAATATTCCAGGCGACCTCGCTGAATAGCAGGTATTCTTAATGTTCTCTAACATAGGTTTGGCAAATATGTAATAAAAACCTTTAAGGTAATCATTTCCATCAGATTTCCACAAAAAGCACAAAACAAAATTAATATTTCAATATTAGCTAATTTAACAATTCAAATTGGTGTTGAGGTGAAGAATGATGCATCAGAAGACCTTTGAACAAGTACTTCAGATGCTCTTCACATGGGATTCATCCGCGCATCCTCGCATCAACACATTTACCATCTACGGTTACAAGGAATGAAACAAGATAGCAGTCTCCAAAAGTCGGCACCTTGATTGGTAACATGGCTAGATTTACACTTTGCCAAAGTGACACTTACCTATACTGATGAGCATGCCATATATGAGTCAAGTGGATATTAGGATTTCTACTCATCATATGGCTTTGTCATAGCATTATGAGGTCAGCCATTGTAACGAAGATGGCTTAAGACCCTTTGATGTAGAAATGAAACTCTTGATATGATCAGACATTATGAGATCGGAAAATGCCATGCACTTGGTACAGACAGTTGATTGAAGAAATGAATCATTAAATGACTCTTGTCACTGACATGACGAGTTCACTGCTCGGCGCCTTGTCTTGCTGGATGTTTGTAAAAGAACAGTATGGCATAATCATTAAACTTTGATTGTCAGAGTTAAATGACTTTTTAAAAATTGTTCGTTGTTTATGACTTGTGTATATTAAAACATTGTTTTCATAATTGACTCAATTATTTTAAAATGTAAACATGGTGATGTCTTCTTGAATTAACAAATGACAGTTTTTGCATGATTAATGATAATTTGAAGATACTTGATTACAAAGTGTCGCGGGTCACTGTTTAACGACCCACTTTGTGTGTCTTTGAGCAACATTCGCAAGGTTTATTTAACTTCTAGGAAATACGCAAGCAACAATCAAAATATGTCAAGGAATTGCAAACGGATTCATGGAAGTAATACGTCACCAGGTGATTTCTGTGACATCATTAGTTATAACAATGTCGTTATCATGCTATATGACAGCAGGAGAAAACTGAGGCTTTCTGGAACTACACCTCGACGACAATACGTCGATCAAATGGTAATTCCTGTCACTGCTGCCCCCGAATACGGGCCTGTACAGAGCAGACGTTCGTCAATATATATAAGGAAAGGTTCACTCAAAATTGAGTCAGTAGTAAAAAACGACCTGGTGCCGAAAACTTGCGAGGGCGTTATCTCGAGCAGGGTTTATTGCCATAACGCGAGGCAATCGGGTCATTATTTGCCTTACACTCCCGCGGAACAGTCCATTTATAAAATAATGTTATGTATGTATTTAAAGGGATATTTTGTTGTTTTATAAGACATGACCAAAATATATCAGTGAAATATTTCCAATACACTCATGACTGACTCGACAGGAAGGTTTCAAACTTAATCCTTCATTCCTTACACAAAGCAGACAAATTGGTACCTATACATACGTACATATGTATATATAATACTAGAAAAAATATCAACACAGCCATGACACAACAAAATGAACACTCATTTGTATTGGTCATCTTTAGCTCAGTTTGTAAAGGCGCTGCTCGACGACATATAGATCCAGGGTTCGAATCCCATTTTCGGTGCCTACACAATTTTCACTTCTAATTTGAAGTCTAAGTCAATTTTCTTCCATAGGTTGAAAATCTCATAACCGATGAGATAACCAACCTGCGCATATGGTGGTTATGGCATATAACCTGCAACTCAAACAAAAGAAATAACTTCCCAAGGGATGTAAAAGTGTTAAAGCACACAATATTGAATATTAGATATGTAAGGAAAGTCCGAGTTTATCGAGTATTACATGCAAACGGTTTAAAACCTACATAACCTACAAGTGGACAATAGCTCACACAAAACTTGCAAGTCCCTATCCGTCCATTTGAGTTTTATAGTTGTTATTCGCACTACAATTGAATACAAATTCGTTCAAGAGTATTATCAGGAGTTTCCGTACCCCATGTTGATTTATTCATGTAGGTCAAAAACTTCTAAGGAAGATGCAACTCAATTGTAGATATTTTGATTGATGTACACCTAATGCCTTTTGAGAAAGCTGACCAGACGGAAGGATTGACGTTCGAAACGACCGTTTTATACCCCGCCTACTTAGTACCGAGGTATATTAAGAAATACCCGCATAAGATTTAATTGAAGGGCCGAATTACGGGGTCCCTGAAATAGCTATAAAATGCAGCCAAATTCAAAATTATTCAAAAACCGTTCCTGTTAGCTGAAGTAATTATCTATAACTGAAATGTTTTAATATTAAAGCAGAATAATAAAAATATTAGATTGTAAATTCACATGAAAATCACAGATACCATTAACTTCATTTATGAATTAAACAGCTATGATTTATCTTAATCAATAATTTCTATCTAGAAACGGGATTAAAAGCCAGCTGAATTGACAAATGTGAATTTATTTTTTGTTAGAAATGATTGATACGAATTGAGTTAATGGGAGGTTGCTTTACATAAACTGATTTCATTACGTCACATTCTTAATCTGGTTTTTTTTATTCCTGTTTTCGTCAAATTTGGTCATTCAGTCCATTTTAATGATAAATAGTCCACCTCTAAAACTCATATTTCTTATAATCATATTTAGGTAAATAAAATTGTGTACGTTTACATAGAACACATTTTATGATTTAGCCTTATGAAGCAATGAATCAACGGATAGCGATATGCATATTTCTCTAATTGGGAAGTTGAGGGACAAACTGATTAAAGATGTTGAATCAAATGATACTGCCGGCATTTTCAAATATTTATTCAGCTCTCTAATTTCCTTTCAACAATATATCGATCTCCTAAAGATGATTCGCTAAAAAGGTTTCACCTAAGGCAAATCTGTTTTTCGATTTGCATTATTTTTTGTTTATTTTTATTGATGTGTTCTTGATGTATCGGAAAAAAAGTGCATATTCTAAGGATCAATCAGAACCATTATCAGCAAGGTTTTACATTAAATTTTTAAAACTCATTTTGTCATCGGTAATGATGTACTGTATGGGCGTATTGAAAGACTGGTTCGTCCGTTTAATTGTTTATAACTGTGTACGTGAATGAATTGGTGAAATAGTGGGTTACATCATTATCGAGAGGATCAAAGAAATAAACTTCAAAAACAAGTCAGACCTTGAGACATGAAGTCTGTTTGAATACAAACGTCTTCTTATACGATACACACTATAAGTTGTGCTTTTCCCTCGGTAATACGATCTCATGTACCATCTTTGTACCAGTGTCCTCCTTGAGACTTCAGGTGAGGGATGACACTGGTAAGAAGATGGTACATGAGCCAGCTGATATCGCTTGAATGACCTTGACCCCAAACGTAAACAAAATGGCGTCATCCGTCTCTCCTGACATGTTAAAAGGTGTATAAGTTATTAGAAGCTTTTAAATGCCTTAAAACAAGTTATTTTTTGTTTAATTAAGTGTGCAGGCAATGCCAAATAAGATTTGATTTCATACCAATAGCAAATAAGGCGAAAATAAGTTTGAATTAATAGACCCGAAAACTGCTGATAGATCTGTCTAAAACTCCGTACAGCGCGTGCTTTATTATATAACGTCATCTGACCATTATGCTAAACCTACCCTTGGCAAAGAGTTGTTTCTAAATTTGTACATTGTACATGTACATAAGGAAAAACGTATCGACCGTTAGCCAATCAGAAACGAGTATTCTATTGTGAGGAACAATTCTGATTGGTAACATAGTTATGTGTAAGATGAACCATTGCTTCAAATTCACCTTTACTGTTGAAAGCCTAGAGATTTGGCATCTGCGTGACGCGTAAATGACTAATTATGAGTCAAAATCAACATACAGGAAAAAACATGACATTGTATTAGATAGAAAGGAAGAGAAACACCAAAAATATTAGAGTTTTACAACAGAGGAAATTATGAAATTATATAACCGACGTAACCTCTGTTGGAGATAGAATGACTCCACATTAACAACCATGATGTCACATTATGATACTTAATCAACTTTAACATCTTAACACAAATCAATTATATATGTAACATAATTAAACCGTATGAGAAATAAAGATTAACAACTCTAAACCCGTTTAATGATTGATACAAACGACCGTATTTATTTGTGTTTAGTACATTGTCAGTGTTGACACTACACTGCTGTAGGATAGTGATCGCTTTACAAATAAATTAATATATCATTTTTTGATGACAATCCATTGTATGACAAATATGGACACATATTGTAAATGATTTAATCACATATTTGCAGCACATCGTGCTTGACAGCAATGCCAATGAACTCCAGAAACAACTTTACATGGTCAGGTGTATTCTCTCTGTCGTTAGCATAACACTGAATTATTTTCTATCACCTTTCAAATGATGTTAAAAGAAAATAAAGTAGTATGTGGAGTTACATGAAGTTTCCTAACCCTGAAAGTATGATAACTGAATATTTGATCAAACAAATGTGAAAAGTTATAATTCTAACCCAGGTTTTCGCATGTTTCGCAAGAACTCACCATAACGATGATTAATGCTCCGCTGTACGTGTTGGTGGCGGACGTTATTATATCAAGCTAGGAGGGATTTGGCCGAAAATTTCCCCAAACTTGCAAATGAAGATTAACAACCCTGGTTATATACATATTCATAAAACACCTGAGTTATTGAACGTAGCTATTAAATGTATTAATATAACGTGTTGAAATAAAATGTTTAATGTTTGATGGACCTGCGAATAATGTAAAACATTGCAGGAATGTGTATGTTCTTAAATAACTTACCTGTTCACCGAAAGACGCAAGCATTCAATGTCAAGTTATCGTTTACACCAAATAAATCTTTGCAATACTAAGTGTTCCATTAAATTGTTTGATTAAATCATGATAGATATATCATTTGGAAGGCAGTATATTCCTAGACATTATATAGATGAGGTTTGTTCTTTTCTGTTTCTAATGAAAATTAATCGCTTTCAAAGTTTGTGATAATGATATTATTGCAGACGTCTTCTTCTACTATGATTAAAATGAGATTGTTTAATGATAATGTTATTCAAATACGTTACAAAATGGAAAGCTTGATTCATTATATGTTTTCATGAAACCAAATTTGGATGTTTGTACTTGTGTATTGATCACCGATCGGGGAGCTGTTTTAACTTAATATTTCTTTGTCATATAACGAGTATTTCTACGAAATGTTATAATCATCTAACTCAATGACCGATTATATGTCTTGTTTTGTGTGGTGAACTAATTCCATCACAGGCCAATTCATATTTCAAGTTCCATGAACAACTGACAAGACGTGTGACGCCTGCTCAGTAATAGTATCGCTGAATCCAATATCACCAATTCGCCAACTGGTTATTCAAAAGTGTCTAAATTACCAATATGATAATTGCATGGTCATTATGTGAGTCATTTGTGTCTAGCAACAACGAAGCAGATGACGTGGGCTTGTTTTCAACCAATCAGTATTAACATAAATATCTTAATATCATATAGGAATTTAACCTTTTAAAACGTGTTTATGAATATTGATTAGCGCATGTAAATGTGGAGGAAAGTTGAGTGTGAAGATTTTGAAAGAATTTGAGAGATACCAGACTCTACAGATGTTAACTGTTATACTTCCATGTATCTTCCAACAGTTCAATAACTATTCACATAGACACCTTACTACGAAAGATAGAGACATGTGTATCAAGATTGGTGAAGATGGAATGAATTGTTTTGTGAATATGCGAATGGCACAAGAACATAACCTTTACAGATACATTACATTAAGCCGTGTTCTAAAGAATCATAATACACTTAAAAAGAATGAAATAAACATATGTGGGTCGTCATTAGCATTGACAAGAAACTGACTATACATGTACATTAAACCGTGTTCCAAAGTAATTCTAATACACTGACGATGCTGAAAGAATCGCGTTCTGCCGTCATTAACATGTATGTACGACAGTTACTACACCAATGATGTATTGGTATCAAACATATTATATATGTGATTCGGACAAAATAATTGACACTTCGAAAATGTAAATCATTGTATCAAAGAAGACTGTAAATGACGATTAACTTTGTTTTCAAGATTTCTTTTTTATTGCAGAAGAAAGTTGTCATGTTGTTTAAAAGTTGCAAATCCAACTCACGACAAAGGGATTTCTCACCCGCCGCGACATAATTGATTTCTACAAGATCAAAGACACAAACAGAACACGTACAATTGCATTGAATAATTATCAATTCGACAAAGACTTTCTTCTAATAAAAAAACATGGGGAAACTACGTTTGTTTCGAAACAAAGTCAGCTTTTAAATACGTTTCAATTTAGACAATCTAAGAAACATACCTTAATCAATAAAAACAGCTACAAAGATCCGAGGTCGTTAACCAATACAGTGAGAACATTTAGATAACCTTTAACATTTGAATTAAATACATTTTCTTATGAAATCCAAGTTATGAAAAAGGACTCGGTTTAATTTACAAATATTTAAAGTTACTAGGTGCTAATCTAAATGGTACACATTAAATATCACTCATTCTACTTCGTTATTAATTGTATACGACTGCGAGACAATTTCGTTGTCAATATTGAACAGAAAAAATAACATTTAGACGAGGGAACCAACGTTCCCACTTTCGAATTAATGAGAGGGTTTCATAACATTGACTAATATGTACATTTTCGTTATACTTCTGTATTCATTATTGCAAACGCGACATTTTGAAACACATTCTTTACATTCTGTGATCGAGATATGGTAGTGTTTATAGAAAGAACACTGTCTTGGCATCTCATGCATTCGCACAGTGCGTGAGAAGCAAGTGTCAATACTGATGTTTTTCTTGCATTTGGTAAAATATAACTATTGTAAATGATACACAAACCCAAAACCACTCTATCATGATATATCTGAATATCCTGAATATCCAATGACAATGAGGTGGGGTATTTCACTTATATCACTGCTGCTAGTATTATGGCAGGGAGAAAGCCCGCAACACCATGTTGCTATGCAACGACTGGAACTAGCAAACCATGGGTGGCACTACACTGAAATTCAGTGTGGCATTGGGTGTAGAACAGTACTCTACCGCAGACAAAGTTGCCGTGCTCCTGGCAGGATTCGAACCCCTGACCTCTTGATCCAAAGCCAAACGCGCCAACCACTGCGCTATCCCCTCCCCCCCGAATGCGTTGTGAAATGCCTGCTAAATTCAACATCATTTCGGATAATATAAACTTATTTGCATCTGTTAAATAGTGTTTATTTATTTTTATCCCTTCGTCGATTATAAAGTTAAACACATATTTATCTAGTATGAAATTTTCAAATATATGTTGATAAACACAGGAAAGCACACTTTCACAATAGGGATGTACACCCCTGCTTTAAACGGTTAACTGTACCTATATCACTCATTGTTTTGATAAGTACTGTTAAGTATAGGTTTGAAGTTATTGGTACATGTGGACCTCATTCTTTGAAAACATATTTTAGTATTACTCTTATTTACTTATTTATAGACAGACATCGTCGCATTTAAGTACGTATACTTAATACGTCAGTGTAGATGTGAAAATGGTACAAAAAGCATTCTGTTATCTTAAGTGTCCATACTGGGATTCGTTAATGGTCTTTGTATGTATGTATGTATGTACATCGTGTATGTATGTATGTATGTATGTACATGTATGTGTGTATGTATGTATGTATGTATGTATGTGTGTGTATGTATATACATGTATGTATGTATGTTATGCTTTCATTAAACATATACTAGTTTCACTGTCATTTGAAGAGGATGGACATTCGTTAACTGTACAAATACGAGGCATATACAATGTGTCCAATCTCTCAACTAGTTTTGATAATTTACCAGTTGTATCTATGTGATTTGCGGTTATATGTCATGTCCCGAGGACACTTCGGACAGATGCAAAGTCGAATGTCTGTCCCAATAACCAGAAAATGACCTAGCTATGCTAATATTTGAGAACAAACCATATCTCAGTAGGTGAATGCAACTGTATATAAAACACCTATTGCATTCTCAAATGAAGATGATGTAGTTTATTAGCACAGAATGACACATGGTAAAGTGTACAATAACTTACATCAACATTTGGGGGAAGGGTAGATGTAGATGTCATTATATATTTATATGTTTGTGTAAGTTGCGTATCATTATTATTTACTTTAATGGTATAAAGTTTATTAATACCTGAAATCTTATTACTGAAGCCATATCATCAGAGTGATCCACGAAAATCCTGATGTATCTCATGACAAATATGATAAATGGACTGCCTTTGAAGGGCATTCTTCCTTTGACAATAACCATCGACTTTACGTCATGATAAACACGAATCCAATGCTAAAAACCTTCATCACTGGCTCTGAAAAGTATTCAGCGAAAATACTGTAGATATATTTTTGATTTGCTTTTGAAAGGAAAGCCGGGTTGGGCACGTTCAAAATCAATTTATCACATTAGTAGGCGGTATATTCGTGACACTATCGTAATGGAGAGAAACTTTACGCACACAAAGTTTTTCAGGCATGCCTTATACATGTATGGGGGTCCAGAGAGGAAGTGAAGTTAAACATCGAGGATGTAGCTGTGTTGCATAATAATCGTATGTCTAACTGCAGTGATTGCCCCGGAGCATCACACGCCTGAGTCGGCAGTGACTGGAGAGATTACCATGTCAAGGTGAGTTTGATCACCGGGCGAGGTGGTCGAACAGAGGTACACAATACAAAAGTTTCTGCAGAATGGAATATCATGTCTCTGATGTAAACTGTCCAACAGTATATATAGGCAAACGATACAAAATCTGTTACTAATTAAAACATAAAGTGGAGAGCTAAGTAACATCCTAGAAACAACAATTATGTTATTAGGTAACAGCCAAAATTGGCCAAGTTCATGCAGAACACTGGTGTAACAATGTAATAACAGGATACATAAAACACTCTGTGGAACTGTCATTCCAAGTTCATGGATATTTGATTGACAAACCTATCAAGATAAACGTAACCCATGGAAACATTTTGGAAATGGAGCTATATATAAATACATACATACATCATATATACGTGTATTTTACCTCGTACACTGCACATAATGTAGTCTCCCCAAAGGATAGTGAGATAGTAAATACTGCAGTGCAATGTTATACATAGGGCTTTTGGTTCACAATACTTTTTGTCACGGGTTAAAGGTCAACAGTCGGTTAAGACTGTTGACCTTTAACCCGTGGCCTGACAGGTACACTGTATCACATCACTTTGTCATGTCTACTGTACAGTGTCAACAAAGTGGACAATAACCTTACGTGAACAGACTACTAACTCCTCTATAACTAGACTGTTAAAGACTGTTGCCTTTCACATGCCTTCATTCCTCTACGCCTCCTAGCAAATATTTTTTTCTTACTTGCAAATTTATTATTACACCTGCTATATGAATTGGAAAGTGACATTTTACGTTTATGAAATATTGCAATATAATGAAATAAGAAACTTAATGCACGAATATGTTGTTTCCATCCCTTTCAGCACGAGCAAACTGCTTCACAATCAACTGTTCAGCTGCTTTCATATTGCATATTTATTTTATCCCTTAAACAACTTAATTAATAATACAATAAACATAAGATCATGTTATAATACATCAATACCAGTAACACAACCCGGCAAATAAAAAACCCACAAAAACAAAAACTACCATGCCACATACATGTTGTAAAAGCTGTAATACTCACTACACGTTTGTCACTAGCCAATGAAACATATAGAAACATGCAATACTATTAACTGCATGTTACATTGCAAGCGATAATAACTGACACTATAACCATTGTAATGGTATATATAACGTGAAATAAAGTGTTTCTTTAAGTGTACAATCAGCAAATATTCAAACATGAATCAAAACTGATCACGAATTGTTAACAATGATCTAAGTATACTATACTCACGGTGCCTTTTGCATTGGCGAGTGTTCTCACACTGAAACTGTGTCTTATCTATACACAGCACACTTCTGTACATCATTTATTCTCATTTTCCACTCATGTCTCTCCCCTTGAGGCTGCAGTAAAAGGACGAGAGGACAGTCACCTGTGGATTGACACTGAGGCAAAGTTTCCGTCCGTTGATAATTTGATTAAGTGGACCGAGGGCAAGACGACTTCACTTATGACAAAGACCACGTTCTGAAATAATTGTCTGAAATGATTTACATGTACCATGTCTGTCACAAAATCGTAATAGGCACAGCTATCTGCAAGGTTTATTTTTGTATCATCGGAGGTGAGGTTAGGTGAATATGGGTTTTAAACTTTAAAGCTGCTTTCAAGAGTATCTCACTTATATCACATTTGCTGGTATTATTACAGGGAGAAAGTCCAGGTTGGCTATGCATATCTGTGAAATCTGTGAGCATTTGCTATAACTAGCAAACTGTGGGTGACAATGCGCTGAACTACAATTTAGCATTGCACCCAAACCTTACTGCATGTAGAAAATTTGTCGAGCCTCTGGCGGGATCCGAACCCCAGATCTTTTGATTCAAGGTCAAACGCACTTAGCACAGGGCCATCCCATCCCTGTATCATCGGACGACTGAGAGAAAAGGAGTCTTTAGCGTCTCTATACTGTACACATTTCTCCAAGGATCATATTTCAATATGTTATATTTATATAATACATCTCCGTGAACCCCTTTGATCCAAAAGTTCTGTTTTCTATCAGTGTTCATCTTTGTACGAAGATAATTGCTTCCGATCGATAGTTGCAATTCGCTTGATCAATTATTGGGATGTACTTTAATCATAAAAGCTTCCTTGCACTAACAACGTAAGTCTTATTAGCTATAAATCCCTGCAAGCTTTGTCTCACGTTACATGATTAACATGGCAACGATTCGATAATGTGTTCATAATGCTTATCCAAAACAACATAGCAAGATGCGTTGTTTTTTTTTTGGCAAACCATTTGTTTCAGGAATAGGAATACCCAACGTGACTATGTGCTTAATTACGCAAATTCAGAATAAGTTGACAAAAGGGCTCTGACATATATAGAATCTCACCTAAGTTATCAGTTACTTTAAAACGAGTTGATTAATGTAAAAAATATTTTTTACTGAAAACAAAGTAGCATTGCTTTATTTCATTTAAGAAGACCAGCTGATAAGATTATATTATATTATATTATATTATATTATATTATATTATATTATATTATATTATATTATATTATAATTTTAATGAACATTATTTATACAATCCAAAACAGTGTTCTTCAGAATATATCGCCTGTGTGAGGTAAAGAGTTCGCTCCTAGGAGATAACACTTTGGCAGTCTATTTTGCATATTGTCATGCCATCACAAGGCATCATTATGCTTTCACATCATCAAATAATGATTCACAATAACATGAAGTCATAAATACGATGACGTCACAACTCTGTGACATCACTGCACTGGACGTTTTATGGCAGTGATGTGATCAAAGATTTAATTTTTCATTGATAATTACTCAGGAATGATTTTGGATGATAAATAAGATCTCATCCCGTGTCTTCTGATACAAAATATATCAACCCCCCATTTGTAACTTGTAGTGAGTGAGTGAGTTATTGTTTAACGCCGCTTCGGCAGTATTGCAGCCATTAGCGGCGAGATATTTAATTTATTTGCCTAATTTAAAAAAGAAAATTGCAATTGAAAAACGGAACACGGCACGAAGGCCGCAAAAACATCAGCAAATTATCACAAGTTGAATAAAAGCTGATAGTGAAAAGTTAAAATTTACAATTTGTCAATAAGGTGTATAGCCTTCACAAAATCTAAAACACGATGCTCACCAAAATGAGTAAAAACTTGATTGATTGAAATAGAAGGATAAAAAGTTTCCCTGATATGTGCAGTGTCCCAACACTCACATAGAATGTGTTTGATTGTGAGAGGACACTGACAGGGTATACATACCGGAGGATCTTCCCCCTTTAAAAGATATGAGTGAGTAAGATGAGAGTGTCCAATACGACATCGTCGTAGGACACAAGCTTCCTGCCGGGTAAAAGAGGATAGAGATTTGTAACCTAAATGAGGTTGAATAGTGTGAAGTTTGTTATGATGTTGTTGGTCCCATTGGGACTTCCAACGTTGTTTAATGTAAGATTTAATAGCAGGTTTGGAATCCGTATATGGAACTTTGGTAGGAGAAATATGTTTGAGGTTTAATGCGGATTTAGCAGCTGAGTCAGCTTTGTTATTACCTCTTATACCCATATGGCTAGGAAGCCAGCAGAAGACGATGTCGCATTGGAGACAAGAATTATGAAGTAATAAAATATCCCTGATAATTGGGTGATCACTCTTACAGTTTTTAATTGCTTGAAGGCAAGAAAGTGAATCAGAAAAGATAATGTAATTATTTGGAGTTGAATTTTTGATGTGATGGACGGCCTTAAGAATGGCCTTAGCTTCGGCAGTAAAGATGCTGCTGCCATCATGCAGCCTTGAAGCATATGTTGTTGAAGGTGTCACAGTTGCCGCTGCAACTGTGAGTCCATCCTTAGAACCGTCAGTGTAAATTGGTTTATAATCTGCGAAAAAATCACGTAGTTCAAAAAATGCCTGTTGAAATACTAATTGGTCTGTATTTGCTTTTTTATGAGTAGATAAAGCGAGGTTGACACGGGGCCTGACCACCTGCCATGGCGGAGTGGCAAGCAAACCGTGCTCTGCTATTGTTGAGAGGTCGATATCAGAATCTTCAACATGTTGTTGAAGTCTGATACCGAGTGGTGGAATTGCTTTGGGTTTTGAGTTATACAACTGCTGGTATTCAGGATTGAATACGCAGTTGTATGCAGGATTTGAAGGGTTTGATTTTAATTTGGTTATATATTGAAGTGCTAGCTTGATGCGCCGATCTTCAAGAGATGGTTCATCAGCTTCAACGTAAAGGCTTTCAACAGGTGAAGTTCTGAAGGCCCCAAGACAAAGTCTGAGACCCTGGTGGTGGATTGTATTTAGCATTTTGATATATGAGGGGCGGGCAGATCCATATATTATGGATCCATAATCCAGTTTGGAGCGGATGAGTGATCGATAGAGATGAAGAAGAGTTTCTTCATCTCCACCCCATTTATTATTTGAAACGACCTTTAAAAGGTCTAATGCCTTTAAGCATTTAGCTTTTAGGTTTTTAATATGAGGGATAAATGATAATTTGCTGTCAAAAGTAAGACCAAGAAACTTGGCCTCAGGAACGACTTTAATTGGAATTTTATCCAGAAAAAGTTCTGGATCTTTGTGCATTTTGCGCATATTGCAAAAATGCACACAAGATGTTTTAGCTTTGGAAAATTTGAAGCCGTTTTCCAACGACCATTTGTGTATTTTATTGAGGCAGAGCTGTAATTGGCGTTCAATTGATGGCATATTTTTGCCTCTGCAGGAAACTCCAAAATCGTCCACAAAAAGTGAACCATCTGTATGGTCATTTAAAACTTTAGCTAAACTGTTGATTTTGATGCTAAATAATGTGACCGATAAAATGCTACCTTGTGGGACACCCATTTCTTGATCAAAGAAATCAGAAAGGGTGGAGCCCACGCGCACTTTAAATTGGCGATCATGTAAAAAATTGGAAATAAAATGAGGCATACGACCTCGCAAGCCAAATTCAAATAAATCTTTTAGGATGCCATGCTTCCATGTAGTGTCGTAAGCTTTTTCTAAGTCGAAAAAGATAGACACAGCATGTTGTTTGTTAATAAATGCATCACGAATAAATGATTCTAAACGAACAAGATGATCAGTGGTACTACGTTGTTTGCGGAAACCACATTGAATATCAGTTAGTAATTTATTAGTTTCCAAGTACCAAACTAGACGATCATTGATCATCCGTTCCATAGTTTTACATACACAACTTGTTAAGGCTATAGGACGGTAGTTGGAAGGGTCTGTATGATCCTTCCCAGGTTTTGGGATTGGCACAATAGTAGCATTGTGCCAACAAGATGGAAATTTACCTGTTTCCCATATATGATTAAATACCTGAAGTAGAACCTCAAGGCAAGGTTCCGGTAAATGTTTTAAAAGCTGATAATGGATTTCATCAGGGCCTGTTGCTGTATCATGTGCTTTAGAAAGTGCAGTTTTAAGCTCTGACAAGGAGAAGTGTTCATTATAATCTTCTCCATTGTCAGATTTGAAATTAAGTGGTCGTTTTTCCTGTACCTTTTGGTACTTTTGGAAAGCAGGGACATAATTTGCAGATGAAGAATGTTTAGAGATTGTTTCAGCCAACTTATTGGCAATGTCAGATTTTGATGTAAGAAGGTCATCATTGACCTTCAGATGTTTTATTGTAGATTTGGAACCTTTGCCTTTAATTCTACTAATCATATTCCAAACTTTGCTGATAGGTGTTCTGGAATTGATCTTAGAGACATAGCCTCTCCAAGATTCACGTTTTTGTTGGTTGACTGTGCGTCGAGCTTTAGCTCGTGCTTTGCGACAGTTATCTAAATTGATTCTTGTAGGTCGTTTACTGAGCTTGCGTTCAGCTTTTTTACGTGCCTTAATGGCAGTATCGCAGGTTTCATTAAACCATGGCTTGTGAATGCGTGGATTTGCCGAGGTTTTAGGGATAGTTTCAGTTGCTATATCAATGAGACCTTTAGAAAAGGCCTCAACAGGATCAGTTGCATTGATTTCCAACGAGGATTGTGCTCCTCGGGAATAGGTGATGAGGGTTCTAATACAATGGGGAAGTGGTCGCTCCCACATGTATCCTCATGGACTGACCATGAAAAGTCATGTAAAAGGGATGCATCAGTTACTGATAAATCTATAGCTGTATATGATCCTGTAGCAGGATGTAGATATGTGTTTGAACCATCATTGAATAGACATAAATCATTTTGGGTAAGGAAACTTTCGATAAGTTTACCCCTAGAGTCTAGGGTATTACTACCCCAGAGGGGATTGTGACCGTTGAAGTCACCCATGATAATAAAAGGTTTAGGTAATTGGGTAACAAGTTGATCAAGATCTTTTATAGTAAGATCTTGAGATGGTGGAATATATAAAGAACAAAGAGTTAAAGTTTTAAATAATGATAAGCTGACAGCTACAGCTTGTAATTGTGTTTTTAATGGAATTTCTCTGTGGATAATTCCATCACGTACTAAAATTGATGCACCCCCCTTAGCCCTATCAGCAGAAGGGGAGAAAGAATTATAAAAAGTGAATGGTCTCATTGCAACTTTATCAGATTCTTTAAGATGAGTTTCTTGAAGGCAAATAGCTTGAGGATTGTACTTTTGGGCTAACAAGCCCAATTCATTAAAATTGACCTTAAAACCTCGACAATTCCACTGGAGAATCGCCATTAATGCGACGATAAAATAATAAAATATTAAAAGCTTCATGTTGGAAGTTTTATTGGAGAGAGGCGTCCATCTGAGGACCGACCCCTGTCCCCCTTCTTGGGCGAATTATGAGGTGTTATGTCTGAAGCGTCCATAAGGACTTCATCAGACCCAAGGTCAAGAGACCCAAACTTGTTGTGGATCTCGACCGCATTCCTTTGGCCTTTGGGTGTGCGGTCAGATGTTTTGGTTTTGGTTTTGGTTTTGTTATCAGTTTTGGGATTAGATTTCTGGTTTGAGTTTTGATTTGCTTTTAGGTTTTTGGTTTGAGAAGCTGGTTTGATAGGATTTGAAAGTGCCAGAAGAGGAAATGTCATGGTACCTATGGTAGAAGAAGTAGAAGAGCGGAATGTTTTTAGAGTTGGGGGATCATTCACCCACTCGATGTCCGTCTGAGTGGACACAGAGGATTTAGTGGTGATTGCAGATGAAACAATTGATGAGTATGAGGGTTTAGGACCCTCAGTAACCAGGCGTTTAGCTTCTGGGAAGGAGATATTTTGGGTGAATTTGATTTTAAGGATTTGTGACTCCTGTTGCCACCGAGGGCACTCCTTGGAGGTAGCCATGTGCTCGCCAGCACAGTTGGCGCATTTTGGCAACTCCGTGCAGATTTTCGGATGGCTTTCATCCTCAGGTTTGCCACACTGAGGACAAACACGCTCATTCGCCCTGCACGAGTTGCTTCCATGGCCAAACTTCTGGCATCGGTAGCAACGGAGGGGGCTAGGGATGTAAAGTTCAGTAGAGAGCTTGTAGTATCCTGCATAAACTGTTTTAGGAGCTTGTGGAAGAGAAAATGTTAAAAGATAGGTGTGAGTTTTTATGATGTTGTCCTCCTTCTTGATTGTGAAACGCTTCACAGCTGTAACTGCCTGGTTCCTGAGGTTGTCTAGAAGCTCTTGCTCAGTGGAATCCTCGAGACATCGATCCTTGTCTCGGATGATGGCTTTGCTGCTGTTCAGTGAAGTGTGAGGTGTGACCTTTACAGGTTTGTCAACAATGGTTTGCAGTGTTTGAAGTGATGTTGCCTGTTGTTTTGATTTAACTTCTACCAATAGGTATCCATTTCTGATCTTCTTGACCTCCTTCACATCACCAGCAAGACCTTGAATGGTTTTGGCTGTGGCGAAGGGGTTGAGGCGGAGAGGTTGATCATCAATTGATGATATGACTAAGAACCGGGGAAAGTTGCTTGAAGAAGATGAGTTAGATGTTGAAGATGAAGATTTGATAGATTTTGATATATTTTCAGCAGATGTTGATGAGGTTGCCTCTTCCTCAGAAGAGGGGCCCTCATCCATTGAATGAGTACGTTTTTTTTTTGCCTGTTCTTCCCATGTTAGGTGGATGAACATTCATCAGCCTGGGTCCCCACCCACCACGGAGCACCAACAAGGGCAATGCTATACATCAGCGGGCGTCCTGCTGACAGCACCGGGGATACCAGGATGATATACTCCACTAAAGCGTTGCCAATGCTTCACTGGATTGACCCATGAGCCACCGCTATCTTGGAGGCTGATTTAAGTAGATGAAAGAGCGCAAGAAAGCACTAAGAAAAGCCAGTCGAAAGTAGAGATAAGTACATCAGGAAGGATAGCGTTTTAATAGGTGGTGAAGGTATGCAAGAGAGCAAAAAGAAAGTAAGGGGAAAAAATAATTGTAAAGAGAGAAGTAGCAGCGTAAGAAGAGGGATAGTAAAGATGTGCGCAACCAAGTGCTAGGCATGACCAGCCGATTGACCAGACCGGGCCAATCTGGCCACCTGTCTAGATGAAGTCGGGGCCAAAGCAGTGTATTGTTCAGTGTTAGCTTTAAACTAAACACATCCCTCAACCACCAGGCATCCTTCCTCCACCCGTACAGGTCGCAGCCCACGGCAAACGGACTGCCCCCTTTTAGTCGCCTCTTACGACAAGTAGGAGGAACTGAGGGCCTATTCTAACCCGGGCACCCCACGGGGTGTAACTTGTATAAACTTGTGTTGGTATATTTGATATCAGAAGACTCTTGGTTGAGATTCCTTATATATAGTCTCATTTTAAAATACATCATGAAAAACATGTTAAGATTGAACTCGCACTGTAGATCTTAAAACTAAAGCCATTTTGTATTGATTTAGAATTTTACGTTGATTAGTGTTTAATCATGTCTCCTTTAGAAACTTTAAAGATAAAATTGGATCATTCATGTATCAGTAATTAATTTCGACTTATTATTTCACCTGACGGAAAATAAAGATTGTTGCTCTCTGTTCATTATCAGCCACCTTCTGCTTAATGTTTCAATGTCTTCAAATGTCACCCTTGAGAAATGTCATCAGGAAACTTTGTACTTAAATTACCCGCCCCTGAGTCTTGTTCAGAAACCCTAAATCAATGAAAGCTCTTTAAGGCTTGATATGAGGTCATGGTATTACATGTACTTGATATCGCATTCAGCGCATTACCATATAATGGAGTTTGGAGGTTCAAGGGTATATTTTACAGGATGTATGAACTGTTGGAGTTGCAAACATATTTCTTCAAAGCCAGACCTAAGTGTGCCTTGAACTACATTTGCTCACGGACCGAATCGACGCAGTAGTTTGATTGGTTTAAACAAATGAGAGGCATGTAAATTGAGTACGAGTTTTCCTATTTTCCAATTTTATTCTCATTTCCCTCGAAATCTTCAGTATTCATCATACAAGGTTTATATTTGACAGGATTAAGCCATAATATGTATTCCAAGTGCAGTTATCGATGCAAATCACAAGTCGTATGTAGTTCAACTTATTTGGCAGAATACGATACGACATGGTTGTGTATTTGGAACACCTATTAAAACAAAAAGCTTCATCTCCGACGAGTTGTATTTCCAGTGATTACTTTAAACATTGTTTTCACTACATGTACATTAAAACACGGCGACACCATACACAGAGTGAAAACTCATTTTGTTTAATAAACATTTTCATTTTGTTCATGTAGATTACATTTCAAGTCAATTTATCCGGTCGTTCATGAAGTTGGAAGTAGCCAGACACTTGTAATAGCGTATTACTAGAGCAATCTATCATTTTGAAGCACAGAAGGCTTAATAAGAGAATTATAGGTTATAAGAAAGTATTATTTGCTGTGATCAGTAGTAATTACACGAAACGATCTCGACCCTTTATTGGCCACGGCAAGATATGATCACATGTGGCCTTGGGTTCGAAGGCAGGGGACGAAACCAAAACATTTTAAATATGAAATAGACGTCATTCCTTAACAGTCTGGTACCGGCCTGGTTCCATAGCAACATGAGACTGCCTTGAATCCTTAGCAACCTGGCACCGACGTGGTTCGTCAGCAACGCGTTACCGACCTTAAAATCAACCCTTAAACACTTGGGTGTTGTTCCGCCAACAGATCGCGGCCCTAAGATCAATGTTAAGCCCATACTTTAACATTGGCTAAGACTGATCTTAGGGATAAGATTGGTTTGAGGAACGGCAACTTGGTACCTACCTGGAACCATGACAACCTGGTACCGATTTGTTTCGTTACAACCTGGTACCGACCTGGTTCCTTAAGAACCTGCTGCCGATCTGGCTGTTCACTGACAATTTACCCGACACTGAACATCGGCTACAACTGCTCGAGACACAAACATTCTATATCATAGTTTAATGACAGTATATTGGAACTTGACTACGGTGTATACTAGATTCTGATTGGTTCATTTCCCTATGTTGAATGACAAGGAATACCCGCAAATTACCTGGGGCGAATCCCCGCGAACTAATTCATTAAGTTCTCAAGACTGGGCCCGACTCAAACTTTGATTTTTCTATTTCTATGTGTGCCTTACTTAGATTTGACAGGTGTCATTGTCATTTCTAACTTGTGTTTACCCGTATAGGTCACAAATTACTTTCAATATGAATTAACTAAAATGTTTTCAACTAGTGTACATATGTATATATTACGCCGAGTATTCACATTTCTTTTGACCTGACCACAACTCTTATATAATTACAAACGTGTAACAGTCGCAAAGTCCTTTCCACTCAGAGATAGGTACGCAAAAAGAGAGTTCGCTACAAAACGTCTGATAACGAACGGTCATGTTACAAATAAATAGTTGCGTTTGCGTTTCGGGATTCATTGTTATTCAACACTACACTAAATTTGCGGAAATTCACAACGATTTATCTTATAATTCAAAGCAGTAAGATAAAGGTAATAATTATACAAGACATTACAAACATGCGTATCGAAGTAATTATCCAAGTTCCGGAAACTTCGTTAGTTGGTAACTTAGTAAGAATATTCCTGACATGAAAATAATAAACATTAGATTTTGATATGTAGACCTGTTAATACATTCTGCTGCCTCGGCTTATTTTAAATGTGTGATGATTGACAAAACCGAGACCTTGATCGGAACAATATATTTATCTAAATTGATTGCACCTCGTTTTGAAAAGGTATTGAATGCAGATGTATTATGAAAAAACGTTTGGTCTGTTTTTTGGTTAGTGATACAGGTTTTTGCTAATCTCACCCTGTCTAATGTTGTCTCAAAAGTCATAGGGAATGCAGTTATAACGTCGGTTTGAACAATATTTTTAAGTTTCACAGTCGTGTTTTCAAATAAGTGGGGACTATGGTCCAGGTTGCGTTGACTTTACGGTAGCATCAACACAACCTAATAAATTATTTTAAAAATCAAATTAACCTCATTCAGACTCAGGGTCAGTACTTGATAATGATCTGTATATCCAATCGTTCTACTCCATGAAAGGATAGTATATCACGATGCTGTTGCAGTTAAACTGTTATATTGTTTTGTATATGAAATTGTGTATGTTTTTCAAAAGATTATAATTCATGTCAGGATGTACGGTTTAATCTGATTATTTGGATATTCATACATTAAATAATAAGTGAATTATAGAAGTAATTTACACTCGTATTTGATGAATGAATAACAGAGTTAACTGATTTACATAATCAGATTTTCAATTTATTCATCATTGATTCATTATGATCAATGCATATTTCGTTGAAATTGTCAACGTGATTATAATTAGATACACTCTTTGAATAGTTTGCAGAGAGTAGAGTTAGCGTAGTTTGCCTATTCAGGAGAGAAAATAATTCGGATTGATGGAGAAAACGTTAAAGGTGCATCCACTGTGTTAATGGGGGTCACATATGGCAAGTTATATATGATGTTTTTTCATAGAGAAATATTGACTGGCCGTGCTGATATAAAGGTAGAAACAGTGCTCTCTGGACACAAGACGATTGACGATTGACATGCATCAACTAGTCAAACATAATTTGGGAAGCTTGAGATTTTTGGGTGATAATTTTAAGAGGTCGTATAACTACTGTGCACGTAAATAGGACGTGTAATTTACGCCAAATAAAATATCATGAAACACAATGTACAATGTATGCAATTTGAAGAGGATAAGCCTTCGCTGGATACGTTTACATCACCTGACAAAACATAAAACAATTACAACCAGCGATGGATAATCACACGGGCACCTTTCTTTGAAATGTTTCTTGAATTGCAACTCTATACCTTCTTAAATCTGTTGATATCTAAGTTTCATTTGCTATCTTACCGAGATGTATTTAAACATCATCACATGAGAACATAATGGCATTAGCATACACCTTAAACCGTTCTATAAATATGTACTGATATTAATGTACGTATTTATGAAATCATTGTTTCAAATAAAACTCCAAATATAATATCTCCTAATGCCGTCGGGTAATTTAGTTACAATTTTATTTCAACGAGTTTACCATAGGCGACCAATGGCAACAAAGGGGAGATTTCGAACTTTTATACACTAATAGTGCATTCGATGTGATATTGTTACCGATTAATTAATTTCCATGGTATATTTCGATGAAGGCCAAATCGATTGATTGAATTACCGATTCAGTTTGCTATTCCTGTAAAAATTTAATCATTTAATGTCAAATCTATGATAACTTCAATGTAAAAAATGAAGATGCCGAGAATATAAGTATTAAATGAAATTTGAATCAAAATAAATATCATGACAATGTCGCATTGATCGTATTGTTTATCAACTATGTGTCGTTTAATAGATTGCCATCATGTGACATTTGCTAGTAAAATTATTAGAATTAAATTAATTATTTTTGGATAACAATATTTAATGTCATCAGTGATTGTCATCAAGAGACGCCATTCTTCTCCTTCATACCGATATGGGCTTTAAAACACGAAACTTGATTTTTCCAACGTTATCATTTGAGGAAACTGTAAAATGAATCCATATCTTTATTATTGTGGCGAAATGTAGTCAGTGTCAATATGAACTCAACACACCCCCCCCCCCCCCCCCTCAGTAGTAGTTAACAATAAAAAAAAAGAACTATCTTTAATATCTACAACCAATGTCATATTTTGGTTATCACTGAAATCACATTAAACATGCATTGTGTTGTATAAACTAAATGTTACTTATATTTCTGGTGTGAGTATATTATTTGACAACTGCAGATGACACAACATACACCTACATACTGATGGCTACCTAAATCGATGAACATTTATTGTAAATGAAGTTATTTAACGTGCTGTGAGCAATGTGATAGGGTAAGCGACACGTACAGTGGTTATAGGTTGTAGTTATACTATACTTGCAATGCCGGAGTGTATTACCATCTGATGGCGTCATTGACCAGGGCTTGTAAACGTGGTAGAGACAAGACATTCAGCTCATAACACGCTTTTGACACTATTAGTAGGAAGCTTCTAATGGATGGAGAATTATGTCAATTAATCTAGCGCTTGTGAACATATCAATGTGCTTCAAGTGGAGTGATCGATTAATATAATTAATGTTCATAATACGTTCATTCATTACCAATATGCTTATAAAGATACACTAATTGATATTATATTGAAGATGAAATTCACATTCGTTTTTTTTTATTGTAAACTGTATGAAGTTGCTAGAAATAAGTATATTGCTCCATTGTTGTACAATGCATCAAACAAACATGATTTAATCTACATTCTTAGCAGTAAAGATAAAGATATTATCATGAGTGTTGTTAACTTTCTTAAATGTATATGTAAAACTAGAGCTGTAATTTTATATTCATAAAGCTGTTATCTTTTATGTGCGCTTGTTTCAAATTTGTAATGTAATTGTATTTTGGGTATTTGGCTTTAAACTGAATTAAATGTCTGTCTGTCTAATTGTTATTAATATTATTTTACTATTATCTGTTTTATCTGTGCAAAGTTACAAAGATAGGAATTTAACGATACCAGTGAATCTTGTGTTGAACATAGAGAGTGATGAGACGAGGGAGACCGCCAAGGTTGCAATTAAAAATGATTCACGTCAAAAACGATGGCTTCGGACGCATACATTGCACATGTAAATTGGCAAAATAAAAAGACCATAACAGTAACGACAACAATGAAAATAGTAATAAGAAATATGATGCTCTGATGATTGGAACTGCCCTATTTTGCAAACAGTCAGTTTGAGTATGTCATGTTCACTGACTGAAAACATCATGTGAATGAGACAATGGTAAAATGATGCTTAGACGATATGTAATAGAGCAGAGACCATCTACAGCTACTGACCCACTACTTTCAAAAGAAGATATCAAACTGATATAAAAAAATTTTTTTTTTAAAAGATTAAATTCAGTTATTAAAATAATTTGACTGATAGTAATAATCTAAAGTAGTAACGAATGACCCACCAACAATAATGTTAACTTGTATAATCGAGCTCAGTCAGATGTGAATGTTGATGTTCAGGCTTGTAATACAACTTTAAATGTGTATCAATATTCAATTCGATGGTGATTGTGACATATTATGTCTTTATTAAAGATGAAATCAAATTTCATTTCAATTATAAAATGTTATTGCTTTTTGTTTTGACTATTCATATTACATAGCATTACAAAATTGTTTGTTTCCATTGGCTTGGATTTTAAGTTACAGTAGCATGGTATTTTGTATTATCCGACACTTGAGTAGGTAAACGAAGAAAGTCAGACTAGACATGTAACGTAAGGCTAAACACATGTTTACAAATGTTTCTCGGGCATCGGTACATTACTTCTGTTTATCCTACCTCATGTAAGAATGTCGATCCCTTATTGGTCCACGTGACCATTAACACATATAAATAAACACCGTCATACGGGTTGAGGAATCTTCCAGAGGGTTATAAATGTTGTATATCACGCTACATAAATAAAGCATGCATCCACGTCAATCATTCCATGTCACGTGACACAAGTAAAAACTCATAGTCTATCGATGGATCAGCTGTTTTCTGTCAACAATTTTCTTTGATTTTTTTAATGATATTTTGAGACAAGCGGTAAGATAAATGCGTTGTAACATTCACTTTGTTCGGGTACCATCGTAATTTATCAGACCCTGTTAGTCTTTATCCAATAATATTGGATAACCACTAACGCAGGTCTGATAAATTACGATGTCGGCCTCCACTGAATGTTGTTACTTATATTGTGCACATGAAAGCCTCTTATTGTCATATATCAAATAAAATTTAGTATTCGCCGAATTGCTTTTGCTAACCCCAGAATCCATCTGTCAACCAAATATATGTGTCAGCAGGCAGGTAAGGACGTCCTTCAGTTTTGTATACTTCTACTACTACCAAACTTTAATTGATGAAAAGAATATGTAAATGTAAAAGATTTACTCCTCATTTTTATGTTTACCTCCCAAAATGAAAAAAGAATTCCTACGGCCCTCGTCTCTTTTGCCAAAAGAATGTGCTCTAGAAACAATGAACTTGTTTTATGCAGTCTAATCCATCAATTCACATAGACTGATCTTATGCTAATGTAGAAGCATTTATTACTTTATTGTTTATGTACAGTCCATTTGAATTAAGAAAAAATAGGGAACTTTGCAGTGTATCTAACGATAATAATAGGCATATGTCTAAAGTTGGGAATTTCAGGGACAAACAGATTAAATATGTTGATTCAAAGATACTGTGGGCATCTTCAAATATTTATTCAGCTCTGTAACTTCCTTTCGAAAATATATTGATTTCCTAAAGATGTCTCCAAAGAAATTATCTTTAAAAAAAATTGCTTTAGGCAAATCTGTTTCTTGATTTGCGTTATTTTTTCTTAATTTTAATAGAGAAATAAAGAATGCAGAGTGTTATTGGAGTCTCTGAAAAAATACGTATTCTAAGGATCAATCAGAACCATTAGAAACAAGGTTTTACATTCAATGTTTAAATCTCGAATAGGCATTGGTAGCAATGCACTGTAAGGAATGATTGAAATACTGTCCATTTAATTGTTTATCTATGTAAATGAATGGATGAAATGAATGAATGATTGAATAATATGAATGAGGATAATAGACAAAGCTTTCGAACCCAAGTCTTTAAAATCATGCCTGTTAGAATAAAAACTTCTTCTTATATGATAAATACAGATACTGAATGGTAAGCAGTAAAATGTTTTGTGTAATAACCATTGCTATTAATTGAGTACTGTAACTGTCTAAAGAAAATCAACAGGTAGCGAGCACAGCTCACATACCCCCGCTTCCAAATATAGTTTGACATAATTGAACATAGGAAAGACACATCTATGGGAATGACTAACCTCTGTGTAAAGTTGAATGAATATGGAATGTACAGTTCCAGAGATACCTGTTCAGTCATGTTTTCAATGGAAAACGCCAAAATCAAAATTCAGAAATAAGTCTAACCCGCAAAAGGCACAACTAAAGATAATGGCTAACATGTGTAGCATGATGAAGCTAGCATGTATAGTTTGAGAAATATGCTCGCATAAAATGACTTCCTTACAATGTCACTGCTTTGGTCATGTTTCCATGGTAACCGCAAAAAAATAAAATTCAGAAATCGGTCTAACTCTCAAAAGTCACAACTAGAGATCATGGCTAACATGTATAGCAACTGTGATGAAGCTAGCATTTATAGTTTGAGAAATATGCTCTGCACAAAGTTTTGTGACGGACGGACGGACAGACGGACAGAATGAACGCTTTATAACCCCGCTTAGCTGTAAGGCGGGGGTGTAACACATATGTCACATTATGATGCTAATGGGATGTGCATTATCATTTTAAAAGTGAAATAAAAATAAGTCTTTTAACTAAAATCATGTTCGCCAATTACCTGGTCTGTTCTGTTTTTTGGGGGTTATTATTATATTTCCATGAAAGCTGCAACATCAAATACATATATAAAACTTAATAGGACACAGAAATCTGCTAATCGTTTCACACTTGTATCAAGTTTGGTGAAGATCAAATGAATTGTTTTGAATGAGATATTCTCCGAAAATCACCTTGTATAACATGTATATTGCACTAAGTCTTGTTCCAAGGAATTTCTATTACGGTTTTAAAAATATTGAAAATAACAACTGTCAGTCGTCATAAGTATATTAACCTTACATGTACCTATATTGTATTAAACCTTGTTGCAAGGTTATTTACGAAAATCGTGTTTCAAAGTCGGCCCAAAATATTTTATCTGATCCTTCACATGACCTTTACAACTGTTATAAACTTTTACCATCGGGACGCAATGACGAAGAGTTTTTCATTGTTTTTAACTACCAGTATTAAACTTTTAAATAACCTTTAACTTATAAACTATACATTTTAAGTCTATTCATGTTGCAGATTATATATGTTATTATACTTTGCATACTATACACATTTTAACTTATCTTAACATTTAAGTGTTTTTCATTGTCTGTATAAACATGACAGACAGACTAATTGACACTTCGAACATGTAAATCATCGCATCAAATGAGAGTGCTAATGACAACTTTGTTTCCAAGATTTTTATCATGCAGAAGAAAATAGTTAAGTTAGTTGGCTAATTGCAAATCCAACACAGCACAAAGAGATGTCTCACCCGCCGTTACATAATTAGTTTCTATGAGATCAAAGACACCAGCAGCACATGTGCAATTCCATTGAGTAACTATTCACTGCGACAGAGATTTCTATTAAAACAAAAACGAGGGGAAACTACTTTTGTTTCGAAAGAAATAAAAGGTTAGCTTTAAATACTTCTCAATTTAGAATATAATGGCCCTGAATTCGTTTTTTGATACAAATTCTGTCGATTCTGTGAAACAGAAATGGTAGTGTAGAAATAACACATCTCATGTATTCACACAGTGCGTGAAAATCCAGTGTAACACCGCCTATTTCTTGCTTATTGGAATTTGGCCAAAACACACATATATAGATATATATGTACATAATACACGAACCCTATAACAACTTTATAATAATAACTCAGAATATCATGAATAGCAAATGACTAGTAAATCTAAATTTATTGTTTATTAGCCAAATTATCATATCCACTGATATCATTTCATTGGCACCTTTTAATTTTACTTCATTCGTAGATGAATCTGTGATTTTATGATAAACAAGAAGGTTTTGGCATTTCATTTGAAATAAGGCTGCAATTGAAGTTCCATTTATTCGTCAGTCATTGATTCAGGCATTCAAGTCTAAACGAACCTTGAAATCTACATCAATGTGTTATTCTTCCATTATTCACCCCTCAAGTAAATATTGTTAACTACTGGAACCCTTGTGTATTTTCACAAAACTATGTTCAACACCGAACAGTTCAATTATTCATCACCAACATGCTAGTGCAGTTTTTATAGATGCTAGTCGTGAACACCATGTATATAATAAATCAATTAACTTCAAGTACTTCTTGAGAACAATTCATATCTGCCGCCTTTTAGGAACCATTGTGAATAATTACCATGTCAATTTAATGGAGGAACTTGGCCAAATACATTCTAGTCATTAATGCTTTGCTTTCACAAGAGCTATCTCATCGAATTATTCACGCTGATAGCAGAAGAAATGACAATATTTCTAAGTATATATTGTCATAAGTTGATAAGTAGCGAGTCATTGGAATTCTTTGAAACTGTGATAATGTCTGTGATAACATTATGAATGTCAACTTGCACAATGAATAAAATACTATAGACAATATAGATCATGAACAATTTAAAATCAACTCTGTAATTATCATACGATATTTTAGGAAATAGGAGAGAAATGTTTTTTTATATCAATGAATTCATCTTTTGATCCTATCATTGTGCATCAGGCAGTATTCAATACATCATAAGCATGCCGCGCGACCGATTCCAACATTGGTATGATATGGCTTATTATTACTCTTTAACCTTTTGTTGGGTATATCTGTGACGATGGCATTACAATATTAAAAAATAGTGATGTAAGATCTGAAAACTCTCATATATCACTGTCATTGTCTTATTTTGTACCTCATCCTTTAAAAAATCCACTGTATTTATATATTTAATATATTTAATTAAGACATCAGTGTTAATATGAAAATGGTACGTTTTACATTTTACCTTTACCGACTCTCGCTATAAGTAACAATAATGAACCAATATTGACACCATGTCCAGTCCGGGGGACTCTTTTCAGTGATTGTGATGTGTTGTGATGATCTAGAAATAATCAAAAAGGCCAGATTGTAGATTATCCACATACAGATCTATTTATGGGGTTTGAAACTTGATAAGCTTATGCATTACAAGGTCTCAGACAAGAATATCCTGATTGTCCATTACTGATCGTGAACATATCTTGTTTAACCTTGGTACCAAAATTCTTCATTTTCGTGAAAAGGTTCGGTTGATTTTCATCTAAATGGTTTTAGTGTATCAAAAAGTAGTTTTACCACCAACATGATGTTCACAGATGAATATGTGAACGAAACCAAGAAAATAAACTTCAATTTAACAGACAGATAGTGAAATATCATTTGAACATGTTTAATGTTTATTTTTAATTTCCCCTTAGGCAACACAATGGAAAGGAAGCATATTTTAAAAAGAAAAAAAAACAACACAACCAAAACCTGCATTAAAATTGTTTTTCTAAAAGGTTGCATGTGGCAGATACTAGCTTGCATCATTTCTACTTATATTTCTTTCTAAAAGCATCCTGTTATCTGAGATTTTAGACAGAAGTCATATTACGGACTACGGTTTTCAAGTTAAAATCAAATATGGTTGTTTTGTCGAAAGAGAACCAACGAGGATTCTTTCTGCATGTGTGTATAAATAGTGAAGAAATGTACAGGATTCCTGTCTGCAATGTTATCCATGTATGTGCATTTATATTTGCATGTCGGAAATTACAGTCAGGAAATCAAATGTAAGTCCATCATTTTCCATATCTGGAAAGTGGGAAACATGTAAATGATAATCAGATGAGTGGTTACTGGTTTAATGTTACTCTCTAAATAAAAGGGACAGGCATTTGGTTCGAGGAAACAAATCTGACATTACCAAAAAAAGAAAGGATCACAATTTGAAAACATGTTGCTTTCTTTATAGACATGATTTCGACAAAATGTGCTCACTACAATGAAAGTGATGTCAGTGCAGTGCCTTGTTTAGGTTTTGGCATTTATTACATGTCGATGTCTGACATTACGTACCAATTTTAAATGTACATTTAATCGAACGTTTACACAGGCAGCAGATGTATTTCATAACATTTTACAATGAGTAATATATAACTTAGCCGTTTCAAATAACATGTTTTATGTCTTGGTGCTAGGTTCTTTCTTCAGGACTCTCAAGAGATGGAAGACATTTTGTATTATCCCATGCATTGGGTCAAAATATCATTTCTGTATGATCTGTCCATTTTGTAATGATTTATGAACTACTTTACCTAACTATTACACTGAAATTCCGTGTTATGATAAATGTATTCAATTGTTACTATCAGTTAATCCTGATGTAGTTAATTCTTTAGCGACATTTATGTTCCTTGCTATGACGAAACGATGTAAACAACTGCGATGTCCTCAACAATGAAACTGTATTTGACTACCATATGCAATGTATAATGGGCCGGTGGCCTCGTAAATAAATAAACCGTCTCTCTCATAGTAGTCACACTAGATATCATTTTGAAAGTAGATTTTGCACAATGGCCCGAATACTCTTGGCGTGTAATTGTTACTAAGGCAGCGGGTATATGAGATTGTTACATCTTCAACTCACAGGGTACACATCGTAACAATTAACGATCGTCCCCCAGTCAAGAAACGAGTATTTTGAGTGTTATGTTACAGATATGTTTAGTGGAGGTCACCTATTTTTGCGATAAATTTTTACTTGTGATACAACGTTTCATTTTTCATTTGTCACATATACAATCATCTCAATATATAAAAGATAGAACTTAATCTTTGTGAAAAGACACAGAAGAAGCGTAATCTTTCATTTTCATAAATGTCCTTCTAGAAATCTATAAGAAATAATTATGTGCCCTTCGATAAACACAGTCTGGTCTGAAAACAAATAGTACACTGTTTAGAAGTAAGCTTAATGATCTCTTGACGTGTGCCGTGCTCCTCGCATATGTAAGCAAACAAAGATTATATTTGCTTCTTCCAATCAAATCAACATCAGTATTAATGAGCGTGCATCAATCTATATGTATCCTTTACATCCAATAACCTAATTACTACACTGCAGCGTGACTATTTCAAAATAAAATATATACGAGTATAAGAAAACATATAAAACAAAGATGCTTTTGTTTAGTTTTGGGCGTTGTCACGAATTGGTTGTGTGCTCAGAATTGTATAATGGAGCATAACAAATGTAGAAAGAAATGTCAGTTATCTACAAAACCATTATTTATCACTGCAGCTCTGTTTCATGCGGGTATCGATTCTAAAGTGATAATTTGATTGGTCTTCTGGCCACCTCTGTTATGTCTACGCTTGGGCTTGTTGGCTGATTGATTCCCTTTGGTTGTGTTTTTGCCAAGGTCTGTAGATTTCACTGATGGCTTAATATAAAACTACACAAGTTTTATGTTTGGGTCACACAAATATGTTTTGGATTAATGTGTAACCAATTTGGCTGTATTATTGTATTGCATTTGTCACAGCGGGTCACTTTGACGAGAAAAACAACCAGGCTCATTTATTTCTGACACCTCTAGATCTGTTCCTGTAACTTAACTGTTGCAATGATTTGTTGGTGGATTTAGTTTGTAAAACATGTTTTTTACATTCAAAGGAAAAGTGTAACTGGGTATTTTTGTTGAAATCCAATGGGATAGTTTCCTGCAATGTATGACATTGTTGTGGTAATACATCTGATAGAGATTCTACCAAAATAATACACTTGTTTTCATCACATAAAATATAATAGTCAATTTAAGGGATGACCATTCTTTTACTTTACACAAACGTGTTCATCTCAACTACAATTCATTACAGAAGTTCAATTGTATTAGAGTGATTTATGATTATACGTCATGCCCCGAGGACATTTTCGACAGATGCAATGTCAAATAAATAAATAGCAATTGCTTTGCGTGGACCTGATTCGCTGAATACTGTCAGAGATTCGGTTCATATCTGCATAAATTAAATTTCGTGACGTCACATCACATTTAGCCACGCCCCCATGAAGTGAGGTTCATGACCAGTTGCGTTGTCGGTTTTCATTGGCTGATGAACGCGTTATAGGCAGGGCTAATAATCAAATGACGTTTTGATTTTACATCTTGTGTCTTCATACGCTCTACCTGTTACTTATTTGTATATTTGGAGCAATGAAACCTTTCCAAAACATCAAGTACGAGTATATTCATTTATATGAATTGACTTGGGCGGATTTACGGCAAGTTTAAACAGCGTTTTTTAAGTTTATACCTCCATGAACTTAATAAATTTTGAAGTCAATTCTCAAATGAACTCTGTCCATCCCAACGAAACAAGGATTAACCTTTGAACAATGTGTTTATCTATTCACATGTTTGGGAACAAATTACGTCTCAGAAGTTGAATGCAGCTGAGCATAAAAAAACGCCTATTGCATTCACAAATGACAATGATACCCATAATAACAATGTGTACTTAAGGGCTATGTTGTGCTATATACAAAATGGTGTTAGCTCGGAGAACACTTACTTCAATACATATTCATTACATAGAAACACCATGTTCGAGGTATTCAGTTGGTTCGTTTAATCGCTATGTTTTCACTTTATACTTTACTGCAGGAGGTACAAATCCCTTACGAAAAATTACCACCTCCGAGCTAAATCCAGAGTATAAAGGTATGGCCCTCTTCCTTTGCATACATCGTTGTCGCTTATCACGGAATGGTGTAAATAACTATAATGGATTATGGAAAAGATGCACTTACATTCGGGAATGGAATAGAGTGATTCGGAAGTGGTTACTGACTTTCATATAGCTCTACACTAGCACATAAAGTGGGAAAATAGCGATAGAACGAAGGAATGAAATAGCTCCGAAGTTGTCATTTTATAAGATGAATATGTAGTTAAAGGAGGGGTTTCCGAGCTAAAACCATATAAGAACTTACAAAATGTACAATGAATAATTCGTAGATGAGGGAGAGACGCAGTGGATTCTTTGAAAGGGGGGAAGAGAAATATTGACGAGATAACCCTGCGTGACCTATACCTTCCCTGGAATTATGTCTACCCCCGAAGGGTCGGGAGACATATTCGTTTTAGCTGAGTTCCCGTCGGCGTTGGCGTCGGCTTTCACATTTGGTTTCCGGAGCAGATCTCTAAAACTATGTGACCAACCATCACCAAACTTTGTATTCTGTCTCTCCACATCATGCAGATGTGCCTTTTGGGGGTTAGAGGTTTTAAACAAGAGTCATCAGAAGATGACATATCCCACCGGTTCCACAAAATTTGTAAAACACATCTTTGACAGATACTTGTGTATCTACTACAGTACTTCAGTTTTTGGGTATTACAGATGCTGAGTTTCAGGTATGTTAAGGGTTTTAGACTTCTGCTCCAAAAGCAGTCAAAATCAACAACAACCAACATCCCTCTCATGTTTCTATGGAAACAGAAAAAAAAAAATTCAGAAAAAATCTTAGTGGGTAATACACATGCAAAGTTTCAGGAAGATATGATGAACGGTTTTGGAGCTGTGCTCCGGAAACGAACCTGTCTTTGAACAGAGTCCAAATTCAACAAGTTTCTATGGAAACGAAAAAAAATTAACTTCTCAGAAATCTGAAAATATCGAAAGGCACCACTTCAGTTAGTGGGTAATACACATGCAAATTTTCAGGAAGATATAATGATCGGTTTTGGAGTTCTGCTCCGGAAACGAAATGATTACGGACGGACGGACAGACGGACGGGGCGATGACTATATCCCACGGTATTATATACCGGTGGGATAAAAACATTTTCTTTTTATTTCCACCTCATCGATTTGGACTTCGTCTTTTTCAAGGGTGTATTCGTTACGGAGCAGATCTCTTAAACTATGTGACGAATCATCACCAAACTTGGTATTCTGCCTCTCCATACCATGCAGATGTGCCTTTTGGGGGTTAGAGATAATTTAAAAATTTTATTTTTTTTTATTTCCATGCAACAATTTGAACTTAGTCTTTCTCAAGGGTAGTGTTTGTTTCCGGAGCAGATCTCTAAAACTATTTGACCAATAATCACCATATATGTTAAACTGTCTTAATTGTTTGTCTTTAGTAATAAACCTCTCATAATACAAGAATTTTGAATATTTTGTTTGCTACAATTGTGGAGTTGATAGTTTATTAATTCAAGTTGAATTATACAGAGAACATTAATGGTGCTTCATGATAGTATTGTTTAGAGGTTTGGAGCATTTGAGGAAGGGGGAGACATCTGTTTTTACGGGTAAAAACACTTTCTAGTTTCTAATTGGTGATGTTAGTAACTCCCATCTCTCTAATGCGATTGCTAATGAATAATGGTCTAATGAAATCGTTCGTAGTGTGCACCCACTGTCATTGACCATGAACACTACAAAGCTATAGACGGGTGTATTTGGAGATGTGCCGAGAATGGAAATCATACCTTCTCTGTCCGGAAATTATCATTCTTCAGTCGCAGCCATTTGTTCATACCCAACATAATGCAATTCCTTCATGGCTTTGCACAAGTTCTCCCATTGTATCGGCTGGCCAGAAATTCGGGCTTAAACTACAAGACAACGGCCATTAACTGGGCATCTTTTGTAAGAGAAATCCTTAAGCAATGGGTCCCTGACCACCTTAGGACTGTGAAATTAGAAGGTGACATTGAGATACACAAATCTATTTTTGGAAGGCGTTGCAAATACCACCGGGGTGCTCAAGAGGGGATTAGAGTTTGAATTCTGGGTATGGTGGAAAGGGCCACAAACAGAATACTACTGTTCCCATTGACAATAGAGATAGTACCACCTTACTTTCCTTAATAGAGAAATATGTGGAGAAGGGGTCGACCATCTACACTGACCACTGGGGTGGGTATGCCCGTCTGAATGTTATGGGGTGTACCCATTTCAGTCTTTGCCATAAGTACACCTTCAAGCAAACCAACAGGAATAAAACTACTGGGGAAGAAGTATCTGTTAATACTAACCGCATAGAGGGTGCCTGGACTCATGCAACATTAATGGTACATCTATCCGAAATTTTGAAGGACATTTGGTGGAGATCCTCTTCCGCAATCACAACATGCAGGGCAGTACGTTCCTATGTATACTACAGGCCACACAAACAGTATACAACCTCAACAGAGACGGTGTTTATACCTACACAACACCACTTTCCCCTCTTGGACGCCCAATCACCTGGATAAAGTTATAAGTAGCCTTACACAGGGCTGCCTACTTGTACACTTTTGGAGTATTTTGTACACTTAACTGTCATAGAATATGATTGTACACCAATGTTGCAAATTGTACACATCTCCTTTGAAAATAAGAATTGTTCATTTCATGAATTCCTGAATGAAGTAATAGAGTACTGAACTGTTACTGAGTTAAATAATAACTAAGTTTCAGAGTTAACCCCAGTAAACAAAGTCAGACAATGATTATTGTTGTCAAACCAGAGCATGATATCCTGAAACTAATAGTATCATACTAACTTAATCATTTTTGTACACCTAAACATTACAAAATACTCCAAAATTGCAGTATGTGTATACACTTAACACAAAGGGAGGGTAGGCAGTTCTGCTTACAACTGAAGAAAGGTCTTCTCCTGTAAGTACCTCCATTTCTCCTCTTTATCCTGTAGTTTACATCTCCGTAACTTTACATGTAAGGAACATATTAAGGGTGTACATTTCCTTATGCATTTTCAGAAGGTGAGGGAAGTGATTTCTCGGAAATGGAGGTCATATTGCTTTTAACATCAATCCATGCCAATGTCATACACTATCTTTGCGTACCTGCAGCAGTTAACTCTAACCATAGTGAACCATGTTTTTAAAAATGTCTAATAGGGAGCCGGTTCCACACACGGAAGCGGATCTCCCCAGCCCAGCAGTTCCAATGCCCCAGAACCATTAGCACACAATGTGATGTTACATCAATTAATACATAATAACAAATCTTTCCGGAACATAATGTACGTACGAATGGCCTTTTCATAATCATATACACTTTCCAGGTGTAAGGGAAAGTTCGTAATCATTACATAAAGATAAGGAAAAATACAATAACAGAGGGGAAGGGAATAGGGGATATATAAATGGCACAGTTGTGTTATACATAATAACCATTGGGAAAATGTTTACATATGTTAGCATCGTTCACACACTTCCTACACTTACTAACGTTATTTATTCTTAGGGCGAAGGTAAGACAACGAAAAGGAGAGACACCTTGGTATTTCCTCAACTGTAAATGCGTAATACATTATGTGATCTTCACCGTAAAGATGCAATACTAATAAACTGCGTTTTCTCAGGTTCCTGGGTCGTCGAACACTGCTGTGAACGTGAGGAGAGACAGCAATGGAACCTCACCACACCTATCCACATCACGTCCGAAGGTATTAATGACTTCTTCTTAATGTAATGTACGGTATGTGGACGCTTCCGTCCGCATTTATGCAATGAGTCTTTCTGGCGTCTACTTTATAAACATACATTAACATTGCTTAACATTATGCATAGGACCCTGATACAGACCTAAGTGTACACACCGTCGACTCATCCGGAATGGAGTACCTCCCATCCCTGCCTCAGGACGTACCGACCGGTGTCACCATCAGACGAAATAGGTATGCAATACTGTGTTTGCCATGTAATGTTACTGCATTTGCAAATTCTTATGATATCTACAATGTAAATGCAATTTTTCCATCTGCAATTACATTCATTAATACTATTCCCTTAAATACCCTAACGATTTATAAATGGGAACTGTCCATGCTTATATGCTATGATTTTAGCTTGGAAGTGGTCAGTTATCATAAGGTATTTATACTGAAAGTATTCAACTCATTATTCCATTTCATGTTTCATTAAATTCCCCATTTTCACGAAGTTATTATCATATCCCTATATATGCCATGTATTTCTCACTTGGTGCTCATTTGGAAGGATGGCTACAGGCCTAGGCGGAGCGAGAATCGTAAAACCACCCCGATTCCAACATCCCCGGATGAGGTACATATCCGTAATAAGCATCATTCATTAATGACATTACACTCCACGGTCCGGTGATTTAAACATTTTCACCACTTACGTGTATACCATGTCATGTATTAATTGTATCATGCATTACGTTATATTAGGAAGACAATGAGGGATTTGGGGAAAGACTCACATCGCCCTTAACATCATCAACGAATCCTACAAGAGAAAGGAGAAGGTATCAACAAGTAAGTACATGTGTGTTGGAAGTATGTAAATGCATAATACATTATGTGACCTTCACCGTAAAGTTGCAATACTTTGGGTTGTCGAACACTGCTGTGAATGTGAGGAGAGACCGCAATGGAATCTCACCACAACTATCCACATCAGTCCGAAGGTAATAAAGACTTCGGTATGTGGACGCTTCCGTCCGCATCTATGCAATGATTCGGCATGTTTGGACTTTACTCATTCATTACGATAATGACATCACCTTACCATTGTAAATAATTTGGATTATCTTTCCTTACAAGGGACATGTAACATTATGAAACTGTTTCAGGCATCCCCCCACCCCGACGATGAGGAATGAGAAGACGAAATGAGGGTGATGACCCCCCGGAGCCACCCCAAAAAACGCATACATCCATTGTGAATTGGAGTGATAGCGACTTCCAATAAAGGACATACGTACTAAATTCCTTGTCATTTGTTTCCTTTTCCTTTACAAAACCGATCCGCAATTTAGTAGCAACCCATTTTCATACGAAATGTGTACCTACTGGAATCATTTCTTATAGGGTGTACAATATAATAGTTCGGGTCCGAGCTAAAAGCAGAGTATACCACCAAACACTGACACTGTAAAATGACATTTATTAAAAGCTTGAGGATTGGTATTCAACTTTATTGAGATTTATTTCATATCATCATGGTAACTCCAAAAGTGCATCACTTAGAAATCTTTATCTTACTCTACTGCATTGTTCCTTACATTGTTAATTCTCTTAAGTAATATTCTCATAGAAGAGACGAGTTTAACATACGTTGAACAGTTTACGTGAGCTCAGTACTAAGTATAGCTGACAGAATCAAATGGACTGGAAAACTAGTGGTGTTCTTTAATCTGCGTATATTCCAGAGTAATATCGATCAGAGGACACCTGCACTGACACCTACATTGTAGATCTACCGATATGATTACTAATCAATTAGTGGCAATAAGCATTTTTTATCAAAATATTATTTACGAATAGTAACGACTCAAGTTGTCCAGGGAACCATTAATCCATGAATAAAAGGTAATATCTGCATCTATACAACCATGCAGCTGAGGAATGAGTCTTTTGAAATGTGTAGTGTGTATTGCTAAAGCTATTGCTTAGCTCACTTCAAACATCTTTAACTAATCTCACATTTTCACGAATGTCAGTTTCAAGACTACAAATTATGATAAACGTATTATCATTATCAATCTTTCCTAACATAAATGCTATCAAAGAGCAAAAACAATAGCATATTCAACAAATGATATGATAACATATGGTTATTAAACTAGACACAAATTTGCTATTGATTTAGAACCATAAATCATTCTAAAGTAAAATTGAGTATTGAAATCTATAGTTAAAACAGAGTTTTTAATTTATAATGATGTACCCAATAAACGACACAACTCACACAGTCTCATAACTTTAAATCTTTTTCTATTTCATGTAAATCGTTGAGAAACGGCAGGGATAAACAAAGAATTATATTATACCTCCATATCTTTCTTTTGGCATGGAGTTCCATATTCACAGATTGTAAATTTTTAAATCGAGACGGAAGCCACTCAGGAGTTCATGTTGTTAGCGTAATTGAGTCTCTTCTTCAAAAACGTCCAGCGCTTTTTGTATTTCATATCCATTGTTTCAAAGATTTTATGAGATTTGAAATAAAATATTTGAGTTATCATTAGAAAGGATAACAGGAAGGATTATATACATCAATGTCATATACGTCTACATTGATTGATATTTTCTATATAACAATCAGTATCTTGTTACTGATATACTGACATGTAAATTAAAACCGCGATATTAAAGGCTTCGAATTTGATGTTGATACTTCGCGATTAAACAAAAGTAATATTAATGTAAGTAATAAATAGGCGTGGAAATAAATTCTCAAACTAACAAGGAAGATTTAATTTCCTATAAAATATTATTTTAAAGACACAATTTGTCTCTGATACATGTTTGCAACTTCAGTTCACGTTATCACGAAGACAGAAATACTTATTTTGTATTTCCACATATCATGCTAAAAAAATTAAATTTTATTTTAGTAAAACATGTATATACATTTAACAAAGGCTGAACATGTTTTGGATTATGATAAATATAGTGAAAAATAAAGGGTTTCTCTAAGTGTACAATCAGCATATATGAAATCAAAACTGATCAGTATTGTTAACAATGATCTTGGTACAATATACTCACATTGAAAACGTGTCTTATCATTACAGAGCACAGTCCTGTACATCATTCAATCTCATTTTCTACACACGTCTCTCCCCTTGAGGCTGTAGTAATAAGTCGAGAGGACAGTCACCTGAGGACTGGCACTGAGACAAAGTTTCTGTCCGTGGACAATTTGACTAAGCGGACTGAGGGCAAGACGATTTCACTTATGACAAAAAACACTTTTCTGAAATAAGTGTCTGAAATAACGTATGTGTACCATGTCTGCCACAAAATCCTCATAGCTTTATGTGTGTATCATCGGAGGTGAGGTGAGATGAAAAGGAGTTTAAAGTAGCTTTCAAGAATAATTCACTTATATCACCACTGCTAGTATTACTGCAAAAAGAAAGTGGTTATACATTGCGATAAAACCTGTGAGCATCGGCTGGAACAAGCAAACCATATATGGTACTCCACTGAAATTCAGTATAGCATTGGACCCAAACTTTACATCATGTATAACAGTTATCTGCAGCAAAATGGTAGAGTCCCTTGCGGATTCGAACCCCGGACCTCTTGATTAAAGGACCAAACGTACTAACCACTGCAGATCTGACCCCTGTGTCATCGCACAACTAAAGGAATAGTAGTCCTCAGCGTCTCTATAATGTACACTTCTTAAAGCACAATTTTTCAAAATAATACATGAAATATGAATAATGATCGAAAAGTTATGCGTCTGCATCTGCGTATGAAGATAACTATTGCTTCCGATCGTAGTTGCTCGTTCAGGTTAAACACTGTAATCATATTAAAATTTGACAAAACATTTGTTTCAGGATACTTTAATTGCATTTTTTTATCTATGTTAATCATTACACCACTGATCAACGTGGCGGTGTGCTTAGATAATTCTTAATTCTGAACAGGACAATTTGTTGTTAAAATGGCCTGGAACTTACCTCAGTGTATTGAGATATCAAAACACAAGTTGATTAATCTAAACAATAATGTTTCTTTAAACGACGAGCGTTAATGTACTTGAACACAGAAGACACAAGGATGAAATTGTTTTTATCATTAAAAAATCAGTTATTACGAAAGTGGATGATAATATGATATAATAATGATAATATGATAGACTGATCAGAAATAAAGATTATTGTACTCTGTTCCTTCTCTGTCACCATCTCCTTAATGTTTCAGTTTATTCACATGTCACCCCTGAGAATTTTCATCAGGAAACTTCGTACTTATATTACCCACCCTTAAGTTTCATTAAGAAACCATAAAACAATGAAAAGCTCTTTAGGTCTGTTATGAGATGATGGTGTTATTTTGTGATATCATAGAGTTTAAACTAATCTTATTTAGCGCATCATCATTAATTTGAAAGTGCAAAGGTAAATTTGCACCTCGTTGGCAATTCGTAAAGATTGCAAATATATTATTCAAACGTTTTCTGTATAACAACGTCTTTATTGAAAGTATACACTTGTATAATAATGTTTCAATCATGAAAGTGTTAGGTTAGTGTTAGTGTAAACATATTAAGGAATTCTGCTGTGATTCAATCACTGATTATTTTTAAAGTTACAATGGTTGACAAAAAGGAGACCTTCATCGGATATTTAGATTTAAAAAGAAAAATTAAACTGTTTGCAACTCCTTAAAATACATAAAGAATGCAAATGTGTTATTCAAATCGTTTGGCATGTTATATTTTGATACAAATATTTTGATTTATTCATCGATCACAAATGCAGGTTTCTGCCAGTCTGACCCTGTCTGATGCTATCACATGGAATGCAGTTTTAATGTCGCTAAGAAAGATGCATTGACGTACAATGTGATTATTAATGAATTTCACAGTAATTTATTCAAATATTTAGCGACTATGGTCTAGGTCTCTGCGACCCCACGGTAGCATCACAACAGACAGTTCAGTGAAAAAGGTGTTGTTTAATGAATTATTCCTTAAATTGGAGCAACGTCACCAAATGCTTCATGTGATAAAGCGCTATAAAAATGGAACTATTATTATTATTGTTGTTACTAAATGTACAATCAGACCCAGCAACAGTACTACTATGTGAATGAAAAGTGCATATTTTGAGGGTTCATGGCACCAAAACGTGGATCATAGGAAACCAAACACCACAAGGAGCTTTGTTTTACTTCAATAGTGACTATATAATGGTACTCTCTTCCTCTATGTGCCTTGTTTACCAAATATCATTCAATTACTGTAACATTTAAACTGTTAAATTTCTTCAATTTTCATTTTTTGATTATTAAATAATATATGTTTTTCAAGTGTCTAAATTTCATTACTAAGGTAATAACCCACTCAATAATAACTGGATTATTTAAGTAATTGATATTCGCATTTGATGAATGAATAACCGAGTAACCTGATTTGCATAATCAGATTTGCAATTTATTCATCCCAATGATTGATGCATGTATCTTTTAATTTTACAAAGAGATTAGAATTAAATAAATCTTTGAATAATTTGACGATAAAGGAGATACATCTGCAGAAGAGACACGACTAGTGTTACTATAAATGGAGAAAACCTTAAAGATGCATCAAACATGTTGTTGGGGGTGACATATGCAAAACATTATAAATGACCCCTAATACAAAAAAACGGACAATCAATTGCGACTGATGCATGCCAATTAGTCAAATGTAAATTTTGGAACCTATTTACAAGAGACAAAAACTAAAAACTTGGGTCGATAATATTTAACAGGTCATATACTTACTGTGAATATCAGCTGTTCTTATCCGTCTTAATTTAAACATCATTGAATGAGAAAAAAAACAAACTTTTGTTTTGTTTCTTCGGCATGCGTCTAAAACATGTACATGTTTGCATTGAAGACATAATTGTTTCAAATAAAACCAAACATGTTTATCATCAGATATATGATATAGCACCAGGATGTAATCAATGACCACACAATACCTCTGGAAGTCCATTTCTCTCTGAAACAGACCTCGACTGACATCATTGACGTTCATTACCTACATCATTTGGACGCGATGTGTATGAAGGAACAAGAGAGATATAGAAACCGTCTGTCATAGTAACTGTTTGAAGAGTTCCTTCATGTTAACAGGAGCTAGAACAAGCAGTAGAGGACCAGAATTGTTTCACTGGTAACTAATGAAGATCAGCGAGGTATGACCTCGACATCTGATGTTGGTGATAAGTATGACCTCTGGAGTCTGAGGGGTATGTCAAGTTGTGTTTTAATGCCCAAGGCGGAATACTATCACAATAGTCAATGAGAGAAGTAACTAGTTTCGTTGCTAGTGGCTTTGGATAGCATCACAGTCACCAACGTGTGAGAATATGAACGATTGAAAAGAACGACTTTGATAAAGAGACGGCAACCTCGAGGTTGAATTGATAAACATTTATAGACATTCTGTAATGATTCTGATCTGTTTTGAAGCAGTCGTGCATGTTCGCTAGTGCTTACAAGCAGTGAACGGGATGAATGGATCGGAATCTCATGTAAATCTAGGAATAATTTTCATAAAATCAATATGCCAGCAAAGGTAAAAATAGAAGATTTAGAATGCTTTTACTCTAATAGTGTTATCGATTTGATACCGTTACTGTTAGAAAAAGTTATCAAATTATTGCCTATTAAGTTTCATGGTATTTTAAAGGAAGGCCAAATTGAATGAATGAGTTATCGGTTCAATTTGCTATTTCTGTAAAAATATATTAACGTCAAATCTACTATTAGTTGTTCAGTGTAAAACATTCATTATTTGTCTATTAAATGTAGATACAGATTGAAACATGCTTTAAATAATTCTTTTCACACGTAGAGCTTTAAATTTAGTTTAAATTCATTTCGAGTGAAACTGTTATGATATTGGTTGTCTCAAGAAGCATTCTCTGTGGTAAGTGTTTGAACACGTTCTCGTTTAAAGAAAGAATTTAGTGTAAGTTTGGAGGAATGTCGACAGTGATTTTTATAAACTTCATCAGTATTTTTCTACTATGTGACGTCATCATTCTTTCGTACTAATGTTAATTTCATTAATCAAACTTTATGGTTTGTTCAGAAACATGAGGAAACTGTTGAATACTAAGGTTGCTAAGTATAATCAGTTTCAAATTGAACTCAACAACCCGTCTCATCCCCTCTCCAACAATAATTACTCATATATGAGGCTATATGAGTCTGCTACGTAGTAACACTAAAACAGAAGTCTTTATAACATCTACTACAACCACGGATATATCTTTGTAATCAATAAAATCACATGTAAACTTGTGTGTTCTATAAATAAAGTGTTACTTTGAATACTTGTGATTGTATTATTTGACAACGACAGAAACTATATTTATCAACATACACCTACATACCAATAAATACCTAAACATGATTACGCCTACTCTGAATTATATCCTTTAACGTGTTTAGAAATACTCGATAGGGTCAGTAAGTGGTTATAGGTTGTATAAGGTGTATTATATTTGCATTGACCGAGTTTATTACCACCTCATGGCGTCATTGACCAGAGCTTGTAACCTTGGTGGAGACGAGACATTTACAAGCTCTTATTAAGATTTCGACGCTATTAGCGTGAATCCTGTAATGGTCTGAGAAATATGTCAATCAATCTTGAAGTAGTCCAAAGATGAATCCGCTTCAAATGGAGTATTCGATTCATAATATAATGAATGTTATGTGTAAAGGTACTATCAGGAATCCAAAAATGCGAGTAACTCTGTTGTTGAACCCAGAGTGTGATGAAACGAGAAAAAAAACAAAGGTTGCATTTCGAAATGACTCGCCTAAAACATCATGGCTTTGGACGCATACATTGTATATGCAAATTTGCAAAATTACAAGAAAATAATTATAGGAGCTGAAATAGTTGGCAAACAGTCAGTTGCTTTTGACTATGTGATTTTCAGTGACTTGTCATGAAAACATAATGTGCCTGAGACAATGGTAAACAATGTTTAGATGAGCGGTGATAGAACAGAGACCATCCACAGCTACTGACTGATAATTTCAAAAGGAATTATATCAAACCGGTTGAAAGAATAACTCATTTTTAAAGAATAAATTCAGTCTTCAATATAACTATGACTGATAGTAAAAAATTTAAGTAGTAAATAATGCCATGCCAGCAATAACTTAACTGGTATACATAGTTGAGTGTAGTTTAGGATTATTTTAAACGTGTAACAATCTTCAATTCCATTGTGATTATGACACATACTGTTTTTTTTAAATGTGTAACCCAATTTCATTTCATTTACAAATTTACATAACGGAGCATATATACTTGTTTGTTTGCATTTGCTTGGACTTTTAAGTAATATTGGCACGTATAGTAGTGTCATACACTTGATTATGTAAACCAAGAACATCAGACAAGATATATACAACCGTAATCCATCAATTCATAATGACTTACTTAATGCTATTGTAGAAAGATTTATTAATTTTATGGCATAAGCATGGTCCCTTCAGTAGAAATCATTTAAACTTATCATGTCATCCCACTTTATCATAACTCATGTTCAAACCCATCCTTGTTTTAATACATAATTCTTATTGTTATATTTAGGCAATGAACTTTGTTAAACAGAAAATAAGTGTACATTTGAATTTAGAAGATACTTGGAACCTTTCAGTGCATCTATCGATAATAATATGCATGGTTCTTTAATTGGGACATTCAGGGATAAGCGGTTGATACAAAGGATACTGTTGACATCTTCAAATATTTATTCAACTCTGTAATATATCGATATCCTAAACATGTCCTAAAAGAAAATATATACAAGAATTGCGCCTTAGCCAATTTTGATTTTAGTGTTTTTCTTGATTGTTATAGATAAATACAGAATACGGTATGTCATTGATGTCTCGGAAAAAGTACATATTCTAAGGATCAATCAGAACCATTAGTTTGCAGCAAAAATTTAAGATTATTTTTAAATTTCAAATTGACATCGGTATTGATATAGAGTAGGGCAGTATTAAAACACTGTTCGATTACTGATCATTTTGTAAGCATTTATAAATAAGTGAGTTGATTAAATTGAGCATTGTTACTGTTAGAAGACAAGAGATATTTCATCTGTGTGATGCGCAAATGACATTTCACAAGATGAAATCAGAATAATGGAACAAAAATGAAAAAGACATTTGATGGAAAAAGATATGTAATTTGATAGAAAGCAAGTGCCATCTGGAAAGCAGTGATATCAACGTATTACAATAGTGAATTTGATGAAGAACTGTATCCTCTTTTGTGAAAGAAAACAAAACATGGATAACATGTCACATTATAGTGTTAATTGTATCTTCATAAACATTTAAAATGGAACTAATGATCGGTTGTCTAATGAAATATAGTCATCAAATACCTGATCTTTGAATTCTGTTTTTCTCATTTAATGCTTTAAACCTAGTAGTAGTAGTAGTAGTAGTAGTAGTAGTAGTAGTAGTATCATATCATTATTATCATAATTTTGAAAGGAAAGCCGATTTGGACCCATCCATAATCAATCAATCACGTTAGTAGGTGGACAGACATGCCGTCTTATTTGGGTCCACAGAAGAAGTGATGATAAAGATCGATGTTTTAGCTGTTTCATTATTGAAGTACTAGTATGTCTAACTCGGTGATCACCACTGAACATCACACGTCAGAATGGACAATGTCCGAAGAGATGGCGAAGATATCTCATGGTGAGTTTTGTGAACACCAGGCGAGAGCTTAATATCATAGATAGAGAAAACTAAACGACGTCCCGTTTAATTACATATTAATGAAACGAGTGGATTGTTTTGGTATTTAACGAGCGAAAGCGAGTTAGATACCAAAACCATCCACGAGTTTCATAAATATGTTATTTAACGGGACGGAGTTTAGTATTTTATATATTACATGCTCTAAATTAATGAAATATGTAATTAAAGTTTACTATTCATTCATGTAGATGTGCGTAGGGATACATCTCTTACCGTCGACGCATAACGCCATCTCGCTAAACACCAAAAATAGACCAAGCGAATATCCGTTAATGATAGTTTCAATTTTGAACAATACAATTTCAAAACACTCATTACATTGTCTTAATGTTGAACTATAAGAAGCGCAAATTGGCGAGTATACAAAGACATCGAATTAATCTCACTAGATCTTATGAATGATGTCAGGTGATTGTGACGTCATCGGAATGCTTCTGTTTTCAAGCGCGATTCAGTTAGGCTAGTTACAGTTGTACGTAGCTGCAGTTGCTTTGCCAAAATAGGCTCTGTAACACCCTGAAGACAATGATACTGGGGAGTAAAGTTACATACACTTCTGAAGCTAGTTTTAGCTGGTGAAATTGTGAGGAGCATTGTCCTTGTTGCCGATGAAGTTAACATTGACGGCACAAATTGCTAACAGCACCGCCGAAAATGGAGTTCCGACATTTATAGCAAACGTTAAAATTTTATATCAGCATTGATACTTACCTTGAAGCATTTTTATTCATTTATCTTGGTATGGTATTTTCTGTAACAACAGACATACATGAACAATGCCTCCACAACCTGGAAAACTTACATGTCGACACGAAGCTAATTTTTTACATTCTAAACAATCAAAACCATTCCTCAAAACGAGAAGAAAATATCAAAATGTACATTTAATGTACCCTATGTAGTTGTGTAATACTCAACTGACGACTGTCACAGAATACGTGGGTTCAACATGACGTTTATTCCTTGTGAATTTACATAAACTAAGGCTACGTCAAATTGCATGACGAAGCAAAATGGCGGTCAAATCCCGAAAGCCGTAAAGAGATAACATGTCAAGGGAACTAACTCTGAATCAACCAAGTGATACTGATTGACGGTAAATTGTGATAGAAGCGTCCGTACAATATTAATCATAACGACATTGTGTGAAAAAACATGTCCCAAGAAATCCAGTGCGATCCAAAAGACCATGTGACTACTGGAGAGTAGTTCCGACTGCGATCGCTTTCACGTGCAATGTTTCACAACAGTGTTGAATAACATTTCGATGTTGTATCTGCAACGAGAGTGTAATAATATGTCTTCTCAACGACATAGTCGTTTTAAAAGAGGTATTTAAAATGATATACACGTCACAAACTCCATTCATTATTCATAAACCTTTACATTGCCAAAGCAGAAATAAGACATATCCTTGTAATTTCTCTGAAACAATGAACTATTTAATTACTCATAAAAAACTTTTCAGTGTGTTCCGTTTTTAATCAAAGGCTATATATTATTGCACAAAAGAGCATCACTAACCATGACGAGCAACACTAAAAGGCAAATTAAAGCAATGGAATAATGCCAACATAAGTAAAGAATGGGTTCAACCAAATACAAGTTATGCTCTTGTTCATATTATCATGATGAACGTTTCTGATAATATTAAGTTATGTATTTAATCCTCTACAAGATTACGTGCTTTTTCATATAGAACAGTAAGTAATTCTAAGCAAACATGATTCTATCCAAAGTATTGAACGTAATCAATATGTCAAAAGCAACCAACACAACGATTTAATCATGTGTTATAATAAGCTGAAACCATTGTAAAATTGTGGATATATATCACTCTGCGAAATATCTTCGCCGTCAAAGGAAATGACATCAGTCAAATATGCAATATGTAATAACGAGATCCAAAACAAATGATGTTGAACTGCCAATAATCTATTCACAACATGGTAGGCCCTGTATATTTGATTGAAAAACCTATCAAGATAAATGTAACCTATGTCAAGTGATATCGTGAGGAAAACAATTTCGATAAAGAAATGACGAGAATGCCATTTGAAGGAAATTAATTTGACCCAATTTGTATTAACCGTTCATGGTTGGCATATCAAAGTAGAACTATGCAACCTCATCATTGGAAATTGGAATTGGAATAAGTCAAAACAAGGGTTGTTATATGTTCCCAGCATGTTCTAATTGGTTTGAAAGCCTGACAGTAGTAGCTATTAATAGATGGTTATAAGGAGGTTTCTGCATATTAACAAACATTAAACAACTGAGTCTTTTTAAATGTGTATTTTAAGAGCGGTTTTAACTGATCTCACACTTTATGTCAGAAAGAATGACAGTTTGAAGTCTATAAACAATATATATATATATATATATATATATATATATATATATATATATATATGGTAATCATTAAGATAATCATTCTTGAATTCTTTGATTATATTCAAATCTTGTTTTATGACAAGGAGTTCTATATTCACAGATTGTAAATCTCTAGATGCATTTTAACGTCCAGACAGATGAGAGGTTTTATTGTGATTTGTCATTTAGGAGTTTATCTTGCTGATATAATTGCGTCTGTTATTCAGAAACGTCCTCCACTTTTTGTATTTTATATCCAATGTTTTAAAATTCCTTGTTCAAAATTTGATGAGATTTAAAATAATATAAATAAATGGTCATTAGAAAGAATACCAGAACAGAAAATATAAAATGTTAAATAATACTACTTTGATATATTTTTGCTATATAATCATCATTATCTTGTTGGTGACGCGTCTCATACATGTAACTTGAAAACAAAGACTTAAATGTTTCAAGTTTCACTTTGATATTTTGAGATTAATCATTCAACAAATCAAATAACATATATGTAACTGACAAAAAGGCAAGATCATAATTTCTCACATTACAAAGGACATTTTAATTACTTACGATAATATTAATTTTGATGACTCATTTGAAGTACTTTTGTGATATATGATTTCATCATATCAGTTAACAGTCACGATTGCATATCATTTTCAACAACTTCGTCAAATATTGGTTTTATGTATATAAAAGTACATATTTGGTTAAACGTCATCATTTTACACCTACCGTTCATATTCACTATATGCCCCATTATCCTTTATGGCTATATTCGATAAATTATTACACAGTAAGGGAAGAGTCACTCACCTGTCCCTATCTGTGCTGTGCGTACACTTGAGCACCCAACCGATTGATCCCCTCTATGTCCTCCGTCGATACATCATGCAAGTAGTGGTTGGCGAACACAAATCCTGACTTCATGAAGCAGCCAGCCATGAGTCTGTCACCGCCAAGTTACTATGAAGAGCCATAGTTGCTGAAATGGGCCTTATCTTGTGCATGTCGGAACACGCCGGCGGGTTTAACCCTGCTGCCTTGTATGCGTTCAACATCGCAGAGTGTAGATACACACCTAGTTGTCTCTTATGAAGTTCCTTGACACTGGTCTGGGAATGAGGAAGGAACAACCTCCGTCTCCCATGCCTTAGGGTCTTGGTTCTCTCGGTGTAGATACGCAGTGCCCTCACCGGACAGAGGAGACGGTTCTCCTCGTATGTGGGGTCGATCGTACCGGAAATGGATGGTAATGAGAAGGTTCTAACCCTCTCGTCTGCTGTTTGATTCTTGCAAATAAAGTCAGGTGGTAGTCCCATTGTGGCTGATCCCCCGTCACTCACATCAAAACGAAAGAGGTCCGCCTGGAGAGCATGAAGCTCTGCAATCCTGGCTGCGGACCCCATGCCAACTGTTCGTAGTAGTCTGACTTGAGGTGGGTAAGAACCACCGCCAAGTCCCAAGCTGGGGTCCTAAGTTTTTGCCGCCCATCCACATTCCGGTAAGTGCTGAACAACTCTTTCAGAATCGACACATAGATCTGAGGGTCGCTCTTCCGCTAGATTGACATGATCGCCGCTTTGTTGATGTTAATAGAGGAGGCCTTTAGCATCAAGTGTACAAGGTAGTCGGCTACTTACAAGGTCATCACAGAGCGAGAGGTGGGCGTCTCCTCCAGAGTAACCTGGCACCAATCCGCTATTGCCACCAAACGTTCTTTCAAGTCTGGCGCCTCGTCTGTGGAGGCATCAGGGGCGGCAGGCGTGACTGCTGTTGCGCCATCACTCACCGGCACCTCGCTTCCCTGGCCTGATTGTACGGAAGAGGACCCACCTTGATCTGAGGAAGTGGCAGCCGGCGAAACCAAAACCACCGTCCTCCTCTTGGGGGTTGAAGGTGCTAACGGGGAAGGCGGCGTATGTTGGCAACCCATGTCCCTCACGGATCCGAGGATATCCTCAGTCAGCACCTTAGGATCAAATGAAGGAGGCGAGGACCTCAACTTCTTGGACTTGTGCTTCTTCTTCTTCCTGGGTGTGTGGGGGTGATCCCGCCCTGAAGCGGCATCAGGAGAAGACACTCTCCTGGGAGAAACGTCGCCGCCACTCAACCCTGCTGAAGAACGATTACACCACCTCTCGGGAGAGGCGTCCCCGCGATCCTGCTGACATGTCAGGCATGTCAAATTCTGCCGCGTCCTCCGAGATGATGAGATCAGACCCAGGCATGGAACTCCTGGGTCCAATAGCCGTGGCCGCAGCCGAAGAAGAGTGTCTGGAAGCTCTCAGCTTGCCCTGAGATTCGCTCTTCTTCACCGCATTCAAGTAGTCCCAATGTTCCGAGATCGAGAGGTTGGCGCAGTCTTTACATCTGTCATCCCTGGACAGAGATTGCGGCACTAACGGCAAAGAGAGGTTGGGTCAAAGGCACCCTCACTTGAGCCGCATCCTCCACAGAAAGAAGCATACTGTCCAGGCATGTTCCTACCACTTCACCCTTACCGAGGAGCAGTGAGCGTTATCCAAAGGTAGGGTTAGCCCCTATCCCAAACAGAGTAAAGTCCAATAGTCGGAAAGGCCGTCTAAGACAGATGGTACTAAGATTGCACTAAGCAAGAGGGGCAGGAAGACAACAGGATATCCAAATAAACCTGCTACACTCAAGCGGCAAGGCCGGCGGCATGCAAGCAGCGCCGTATGTCCACTGGTTATCTAATCCAATGCCGCCCCAACTCGGGAGGCACGCTACGTGCTAAAGCGAGGACCCGATCGACAATTAAGTCTCCTCCTGCCAGCCTGTGGTATGGAAACAAAGGAATCCAAGTGCTACACGAGCCCAGCGGTTTAGAGGGGTCACAACTCGTTACTAACGTTATGGAGACAAAGATAAACCAGGCTGTATACCCGACAAGCGGTATAGCGGGATATTCATTTGTTACCTCAGTCCCATGTCGTCGACACAAGTCAACAGTAATAACCCAGGGTGGGAGACGTCAATGAAGCGGGCATCACGCTCAACTGGCGAGGAGTCATGTGTGGGCGACACCACCGTGACACGGCGCGTTGGGGTGTGAGCAAGACGCGAGGAGGCAGAGGACCCGGAGGCCCTTAAGGAAGTGGGACGCGAAAGCTGAGACACACATTCCGAATCTGGGTTACAGCCTAGCGTAGCAGCGGGGGTGGCACGGTTGGGTAAGGCCAGCGGACCCAACCTAGCATCCAGCAATGAAGACACCATGTCCTTAACGGACGCAAGAAGGAGCTCCGGTTTGAACTTACCAAACTTGGCTTTCTTGCTCTTCTTCTTTTTGCTCTTGGGAGTGGAGGGTTTGCGGACCTTTAGCCTAAGCCTGTCATCCTCCCCCCCTGCTAAAGGGGGAGACCGAGCGCGAACCTGAGGACGAGAAAGCGAACGGGAAGAGGGTGAGAGCGAATCTCTCGAACCCTTACCAGATTCCGATAAAACCGGCGACGCACGGTCAAACTCATCCGTGCATTCGGTGAGAACAATGTCCACCACCTCCTCTGGAGAATGGGAGACAAATCCCGACATTGACCCGACGTAGCTGAACACTTCTTTAACGAAGCCCTATAGGTGATGGACTTACGAAGTCTGAAGCGGAGAGAGTGACGCACTCGTCACAACGATCATCCTCCTCACACAAGTCTTTGCACTTCCTACACAGCAAGTGCGGATCCTTGATAGCGGACTTCCTACCTCCGCAATTCGTACAAAAGGTAGAGTACATAGCGAAGTAACCATGGAGGCCGTAGGGTAACGACATGAGTGATATTCAAGTCATTGACGAGACCGTCGAGTCACTACGCGAGTAAGCTGATGAGGTGAGTGACAGGTGAGTGACACTCAATTCAGTTAACAGGTGAGTTACAGGCGAGTCACTAACGTGCGTAACCTAGGCGATCTGAGTGACAGTCGGTTCACTTACACAGGTAAGCGACAGGCGAGTCACTAGCTCACGTAATGTAGACGAGGTGAATGACAGGCAAGTCACTGACGCGAAACACCTAAGTAGCGTAGCGTAAGAACTAAGTTCTGACACTAAGAAAACAACCCTCCCGATAGCTAATTACTCCAAAAACACCAAGAGTGTAAACTCACAAAAACGTAGACGACGAGACGCTTAAGTGAGTAACAGGCAAAGCAAGACGAGGGAGACTATAGAAAGTGTTGAAGGCAGAGGCTCCGAACCCGAAGGGTGCGAAGTCAAAATAAACTACTGGCCAGACAATGGTGAACATCTAAGGCGAGTGACAGGCGATCCGAATGACTGGCGAAGCGAGTGACTAGCGAAGCGAGGCACAGGCAAAGCGAGTCACAGACGAGATGGGGCAATCAAGTCGAGTTGAAAACTGAAAACGAGTGACTAGCGAGTGACAGGCGAAAGCGAGTGACAGGCGAGACACTGACGAAGCTGAACACAAGCGAGACGAGACGAGTCAAAACGAGTTGACAAACCGAAAGTCCAGTAACTGGCGAAGCGAGTCACTTGCGAGACGAGACGAGTCAAGTAGAAACGAGCCTAAGGCGAATGACTGGCGAACCGAGTGACTGCCGAAGCGAGTCACTGGTGAGACAAGCCTAGTCAAGTAGAATCGAGCCTCAGGCAAATGACAGGCGAACCGAGTGACTGGCGAAGCAAGTCACTGGCGAGACGAGGCGAGTCAAGTAGAATCAAAACGAAGGCGAATGACTAGCGAAGCGAATGACAGGCGAAGCGAGTCACTGCCGAGATGATGCGAGTCAAAGTCGATTCGAAACCCGAAGGCGAATGACTGGCGAAGCGTTTTATTGGCGAAGCGAATGAGTGAGTGAATTATTGCTTAACGCCGCTTCGGCAGTATTCCAGCCATTAGCGTTGGCGAAGCGATTCACTGGCCAGACGAGTCGAGTCGAATGCCAACGGCGAGTGAGAGCTCACAAAAACGTAAACGACGAGACGCTTAAGTGAGGTCACTGACGAGTCGAAGGTGAAAGCCAACCGAAGCAGAGATGAGCTATCGGAAGATTCACCTGATCTAGAAGACAAAGGGACTGACGGAAGGTACGACCAAGGCCGTGCGAACCGAGCAGTCACCCAACGAAGGCGAGAGAAAACAAAAGACACGAATTGCACGTGCAAAGCATGCAGCCACCCGACAGGTAGCACACACCTAGCACATGTCAACAAGGCCCCTTGTAACTCAACACCTACATAAAACAGATTGTCTAACCAACCTGTTAACGTTGAACGTAGATTTAGGCGTTGATACTACCTCTTAAATTAATGAGAAGTAGATAGCAAGTTAGCGAAAAAAGGGGCTAAAAATACCCAGTCTCAGACTTACCGCCCTTGGATAGGGATTTTACGCATCCCCTACTCCACTGTTCAAGTTTCGTCTGTGTTAAGGTTGAAATAGCATACCTAGAGAGGAGGTAGGCATAGTAGGTCTAGTCAACAGATAGGTAATTAAATAATATTTTTAATAAAACAAACAGTGAATAATTCAATGACACAATTACTTAAACGTAAAATACACGTGTCTCTTGAAACATACAAGAGGACTATAATTCACTACAGGACATTGGAATATTTATATGTTACATGTACCTACTACAGATTACCGTCTCCCCAAACACTCGTAAGATAATTAATGCTGAAGTGAAATGCTATATATACATGTAGCGCTTATGTTTCACCTTTCTTCACTTCTGTCCTAACCGGCTGTTGACCTTTAACCTGTAGCCTGACAAGTAGTCTCTATTCCATACACGCTGCGCAAAGAGTCATCGCTGAGAAGGGATAATGCTAATTAAGATTTCTGCCTCGCTATGACCAAATGAATTCTCGCTTTCCAGTGTTTTATTCGGTGAAGAGGTTCCAACCATAGTTCCTTTAAGTGTACAATTAGCATATTTTCAAAAATGAAATTCATTATTATTAACAATACTCAAAATATACTATACCCACAGTGCCCTTTGCCTTGCCGAGTGTTCTCACATTGAAAGTGTATCTTATCAATACAGAGCGCAGTTCTGTACATCATTCATTCTCATTTTCAACAAACGTCTCTCCCCTTAAGGCTGTAGTAATAAGACAAGAAGACAGTCACCTGAGGACAGACAATGAGGCAAAGTTTCCGTCCGTGGACTATTTGATTAAGTAAACTGAGGCCAAGACGACTTCACTAATGACAGATAACACGTTAAGTTAAGTTAAGTGTCTGACATAATTTAGATGTAACACAAAATGGTCACAGACACATCTATCCGCAAGGTTTATGTGTGTATCATCGGAGGTACGGTTAGATGAGTAGGGGTTTTAAGAGTATTTCACTTATATCACCAATAATGGTAGTATTATTACAGGGAGAAAGCCCAGGGTGGATATGCATTTTGGGGAAATCTATGAGCATTGGCTTTAAGTAGCGAACTATAGGTAACACTGCGCTGATATTCAATTTAGCATTGCACCCAAACCTTCTGCCTGTAGAATAGTTCTCAACAGCAAAGTTACCGAGCCTCTGGCGGGATTCGAACCCCAGATTACTTGATTCAAGGTCAAATGTACCAAGTACTGCGCCATCCAGTTCTTGTATCATCGGACGGATCAGAGAACAGGAGTCTTCAGCGTCTCTCTAATGTGCACTTTTCTACCAGGATCATATTTCAATATATTTTATTTCCGTCTTACATCTCCGTGAACCCTTTGATCCAAAAGATCTGTTTTCTATCAGTTTTCATCTTTGTATAAAGCTAATTGCTGCGATCAATAGTTGCAATTTGCTTGGTCCATTATATGGAAGTACTTTACTCATAAAAGCTTCCTTGCACTAACAACGTACGTCCTATCAGCTATACATCCCTGCAAGTCTTGTCTCGCGCTACATGGAAAATACAAATATCCCTTTAACAATTCGATAATGTGGTTTATATTAATAAGGTTTATCGAAGACAACATAGCAAGGTGTTGTCTTTAGGTAAAACTGTCCAATCATATTACAGATTTGACAAACTATTTGTTTCAGGAATTGGGTAATACAATGCACAACAGAACAAGGTGATTTTGTGCTTAATTACACTTAATTCTGAATATGAAGATTAGTTGCCAAAAGGGCTGTGACATATAGAGAATCTCACCTAAGTGTATTATGATATCAGTTATTGTAAAACGAGTTGATTAATGAAAGACGACACATTTTACTGAAAACAAACACGCTTTAATATATTTGATTTCAGAAGATCAGAGGATGAGCTTGTATTTATCATCCAAAAATCAAAATCTGTTTTCAACAGCAATCATTAAATGAATCGGAAGACCAAGTAGCATGTAAATATTACTGATAGATATCGCTTGATTGCACACAAGTGATGGTCAGTTTTGATCATAAAGAGCATTATTTATACCATTTAAACAGTGTTCTGAAGAAGATATCGACTGTGTGAGGTGAAGAGATATCTCCGAGGAGATAACGCTTTGGTAGTAGATTTTCCACATTGTCTAACCATTACTTAATACATGACACCATAATGCTTTCACATCATCAAATAACGACTCACAATTACATGAAGTCATACATACGATGACGTCACAATACTGTGAAATCACTGCACTGGACGTTTTAAGGCAGTGATGTGAGCAAAGATATACATAAGTGATAAGTACTGAGGAATGATTTGGGATTATAAATAAAATCTAACCCCGTGTCTTCTGATATTGAATATATCAACACTCAACTCAACTTTTATCAACTGGTGTTGGTATTTTTAATATCAGAAAACTCTTGGTTGAGATTGCTTATATATAGTGTCATTTTGAAATACAGCATGAAAAGCATGCTAAGAATGATTTCGCACTGCAGATCTTGAAAGTAATGCTATTTTGTATTGTTTTAGCATTTAAAGTTGATTACGGTTTAATAATTTTTCATTAAAATCTTTAAAGATAAACTTGGATCATTCATTAATCAATTTCGACATTGATTGAAAATAAAGATGGTTGCACTCTGTTTCATCCCTGTCACCCGCTACTTAATGTTTCAGTGTCATCACATGTCACTGCTGGAAACTTAATCAGTACTTGATTATAAGTTATCCGCCCTTGAGTCCATAAACCAAAGAACCGCTCTAAAAGGCTTGATGAGGTGATGGCGATGGTATTACATCTTGATGTCACGGAGTATAAAGCAATCTGTAATGCACTGTGAAAGTGAACTGGTAAACTTGCAGCTCGTTTTCAACTCTTAAAGAATGCAAATATATTATTCTTTATGTTTGCTGTGCAATAGTTTCATACAGTCATTGATTCATTAGGTCACAAATACAGGTTTCAACCTCTCTGACCCTGTCTGAAAACGTGTTCTGTGTAACATCTTCTTTTTTTATGAGCATACACTTGTGTAAGAATTGTTATATCATCAAAGTATAATCATTAGGTTTCATTAGATATGTAAAGCCATTAATCACAGCTTAAAGTTACAATGAAAACAAAATCGAGACCTTGATCGGAAGGTTATGTGAATGAATAGTACATATATTGAGCGTTCATGGCATCAAAACGTGGATCAGTGGAAACCAAACAACTCAAGGAGCTTTCTATTTACATCAATGATGACTATATCATGATGATATCTTCCTACGTGTGCATTGTTTACCACATATCACCAAGTCAATACAGTACCAGTTATACTGTTACACTTTTTTATTATTATTTCAATTTGTTTAATTGTTAAAATTAAATTTATTTCAAAAGAACATTAATCATGTTAGGATATATGTTTTGATTTTATTACTAGGGTATTTCTCACATGTGATAATAACTGGGTTATTTATGTAATTCGAACCCGTATTTGATGAATGAATAACAGAGTAACCCAATTTACAAAATCAGATTTGCAAATTATTCATCCCCATGATTGAAGCGTGTATCTGTAAATTTTACAACGTGATTAGAATTAAACAACTCTTTGAATAGTTTGACGATAAAGTAGATACATCTGCAAGAGAGACAAGACTAGTGTTACACGTAATGGAGAAAACCTTAAAGATGCATCAAACATGTTGTTGAAGGTCACATATGCAAAACATTATAAATGAATGGTTTTTTTAGAAGTACTGATTTTATAAAAGAGTAACAATATCAAGTTAAGAACCGTTGCCTACATCATTTGGACACGATGTGTATAAAGGAACAAGATTGATATATAAACCGTCTGTCCGAGTAACTGTTTGATGAGTTCGCTCATGTTTCCAGGAGCTGCAACAAGCAGCAGACGACCAGAATTGTCTTGCTGGTAGCCTATATTTAGGGATATGAAAGATTGAAGGCAACGGCTACAAAATTAACCACTTTCTGCTGTTTCGAGAATGAATATGTACAGCCATTCAGTAATGACTCTGATCTGATTTAATTGACTGCGCTTGTGCATAACAACAGTCGATGGATGAACAGATCGGAATCGGATGTAAATCGAGCATTAAATGCCATACAATTAATTCCAATTTTGTATTTTCTGACAATGTCTCTTTCCCAAGGGGATGAACGCGAATAGTATAGACCGTATTACTGAAACTTGGGGAACTTGTTTACACAATCTGTTTCTGTTATTTTTCGCCATCGATATTATCCGGTTGTATGATCGGTTGGTAAAGTAAATGAACATACATTGGCATTTTAAAAGTTAAATGAATGACAACGTGAACATGTAAGGTCTATTTTATCAATTGTGATGAAAATATGAACTTAATCTACATAATTAATGTATTTATATATTATAAAATAATCTTACATAACTATAAACTACTTTGTGCATTTAGAATTTATAATTCAAATTTATAAATAACATTTTAACATAATATATTATATATAATATCTATAACATAGCAAAGCATGATAAATAAATAATCGGATTAGTGGACGGAAAACCGATGTTAAACATGAACCAAATTTCAGGGAACTCTCGACTACAAATGTTGAACATTGTTTCCAGGACTTCCAGCATGAAATCTAGGACATTTTGTGCCTGCTGGGAACGTGTTTGAATTGTTCAACTACTTCTTGCTTGACTAGCGGGAGATCTACAGGGCTTATTAATGGTTAGTTGCTTGACATAATCCCACTTAATCCAACATCTCCCAATGCCGTCGGGTAATTTAGCTACAATTATATTACAGCGAGTTAACCATAGGCCAGCAATGGCTACACATAGAAGATTTAGAACTTTTTTTTACTCTAAAAGTGTATTCGATGTGATACAGTTACCGTTAGAGAAAGCTATCAGAGTATTGCCAATAAAGTTCCATGGTACATTTCAATGAAAGCTAAGTTGATTGAAATTAATTGTCGATTAATTTTTTGCTATTTCTGTAAAAGTTGAATCATTTAACGTCAAATCTATAATAACTTGTTCGGTGAAAAAATTTAAGATGCGGAGAATATAAGCATAAAATGAAATTTAAATCAAATTAGATATGGATCATGATGATGAGGATTTAATTCTTTGTCCACTAAGTGTTGTTCAATAGCTTGCCATCAGGTGACATTTGAAAGTAGAATGATTAGAAATGAATTAATTATTCGTCTATAAAATGTAGATACGTTTGACAGTACAATAGATTAAAATATACTTGATCACACTTGTCATCAGTGTTTGTCTATCAATTGACTTCATCCTTCTCTTTTGTGCCAATATGGGCTTTTTAACAGAACATGTAATTAATCAAACGTTAGCATGTGGACCACAACATGAGGAAACTGTAAAATGAATTTCTATTGTGGAGAAGTATAATCAGTGTCAATATGAATTCAACACCACTCTCCCCCTCCGTAGTTAACAATAACAGATAAACTCTCTTTAATATCTACAACCAAGCTTATACTTTGGTTATCAATGAAATCACATGGAAACCTGTGTCTTGTATAAATTAAGTGTTAGTAATATTTCTTGAGTTAGTATATTATTTGACAACGACAGATAACACATTTATCAACATACACCTGATGGATACCAACAATTGATGAACACTTCTTTAAAAGGAAGTTCTTTAACGTATTGGGAAGCATGTGGTAGGGTAAGCGACATGAAGTTGTTATAGGTTGTATAAATTGTACTATATTGGCAATGACCGAGTTTATTACCACCTCATGGCGTCATTGATCAGGGCTTGCAATCGTGGTAGAAACAAGACATTTATAAGCTCATAACATGATTTTGTAGCTATTAGTGGGAATATTCTAACGGATGGAGAAATATGTAAATTACTCTAGAGGTTGTCCACATATGAATGTGCTTCAAATTGAGTGATCGATGAATAATATAATTAATGTGCATAACTTGTTTATTGAATCTTTCGATTGAGGTTACCAATATGACCCTAAAGATACACTAATTGACATTTATATTATCTTACTATTACCTGTTTATCTGTGTACAGTTGCTATCAGGAATTTAACGATATCAGTGAAGCTGGTATTGAACACTGAATGTGATGAGACGACGAAAAACACGTCCAGGTTTCATTTAGAGACTTTGGACACAAACATTGAATGTGTAAATTGGCAAAATAAAAAAATTAAAAAAACGTGTAAATAACCTTGTTACAGTAATGCAACAATGAACATAGTAATAAGGAATATCATCCTCTGGCTGTAGGATCTGATATTTTTTGCAACCAGTCAGTTGCTTTTGAATTTGTGATTTTCACTGACTCTCCAAGAAACATAACGTACCAGAGGCAAATGTAAAAGTTGTGATGTGAAAATGCAGAGATTATATGCAGCTACTGACCCACTACTTTCAATAGTAGTTATCAAACTGATATAAAGAAGAACTAATTTTTAAAGAATAGATTAAGTCTTCGATCATGATTGATAATGACACTTTAAAGTAGCCATTTCTGACACACCAGCAATTACATGAACGGCTAACATCCGAGCTCAGGCAGGTGTGAATGATGCCTGACAATACTGACCTTCATGTTTGTAATACAACTTTAAATGTTATCAAGTCCATACTGATTATGACATATACTGTCTTTATTAAATTTGTAACTCAATTTTCTTTCAATTACAAATTGGTATTGTTATTCGTTTTAACTATTTATGTAACGAAGCAATACATAATTGCTATTGCTTGAACATATAGTATGATCAGTTATGTTATAGCGACACAGTAAAGTATTATCAGACAATTGATAATGTAAACACATAAAATCAGACTAGATATGTACAACCGTAATCAATCAATTCATAACGACTTACCCAATGCTATTGAGGAAGCGTTTATTAATTTTTTTGTAGCAGTCATTAACACTTATCACGTAATCCCACTTGATAATTAAACAAATCATGTTCCAACCCGCCCGATTTGTTAAAGTCATATTTCTTATCCTCATATTTAGATAAATAAAAAATATAACACAATTAGAGAATAACCAACGAGGTACGAGTGATTACGGGAAATATATACCGAGTTGGTTATTCTAAATATCACCCATTATGCATTTAAATTGACCAAATTACGCTTGGTTATTACATTTTCATGTTGGGCTGCCGCTGTGAAGGATCCGTCGCCACAGTAACATTGAGACGTCATAAGATAATTCGTCGCTTCAGACCATTGTTTTATGACGTCATAGTCATTCTTTCTCCGGGTAACCGACCAATCAACGTTGAGAATCACTTGAAAGCACATGTGCAAATATCACAAAAATGGAAGAAGTGCATATTCTAAGGATCAATCATATTGAACCATCATATTGAACACATTGTCAAAAAGACCTCTAAAATGATAGGAGCATTTAGGAAATTAAAGTTTCTACTTAATAGAACAACACTATATAGAATAAATACTGATTTTAGAAGACCACACTTTGAGTATGCATGTGAAGTATGGGATGGATGCTTGATTGAACAAGCTGATAAATTAGAAAAACTTCAACTTGAAGCGGCCGAATAGTAACTGGTCTTCCCAGATATGCTTCTGTGAGCTCTTTATACTACGAAACAGGGTGGGATTTTCTTTCAGAGAGAAGAAGGAGATGTAAATTAACCTTATTTTATAAAATACAGAAAGGCCTTGCGCCAGATTTTCGTCAGGATTTGCTCCCGCCTTCAGTGGGCAACATGACACGATATGGTTTAAGAAATTCCAATAATTATAGCCAACCTTATACACGACTCAAGTACTCAATATCATATTTTATTCCATCATCAATTAAGTTATGGAACAACATTCCTTTAGCAATAAGAGACTATGATTCTGTTGCCTCATTTAAATCCAATATTCAAGGAAAAATGTGCACCTGTATACTTTTCTTACGGAATTCGAAAACTAAATATCTTACACACAAGACTAAAATATATGAAGAGTTCACTTAATTACGATTTATTTAGAATAAGTGTAAGAAATAATGCATGTTGTCAATGTGGCCACAACTGTGAAAATGTATTTCATTACTTCCTTGAATGTCCTTTGTATATTACTCAAAGACAAAATATGTTAATTTCACTAGATAACATTAATATTGTCAGAAACAGAGCTTTAATTAATATTAGTCTTCTTTTACATGGCAATGCAGGTCTCTCTATTTGTGAAAATCAGAATTTGTACATACCCAGCAGGCACACGACGTTGTAACGACGTTGCATTTTGGTTGAAATAATGTCGCAACGTCGTTCAACTATAAAACGACGTCGTTTCAACGTCTCTTTTTCGACGTCGTTAAAATTAAGTCGTTTCAACGTTATTATTTTCGACCTCGATAATATATTCGATATCAGACGTCGTTTCAACGTCGGTATTTTCGACGTCGATAATAAGTCTATTTGCGACGGCATTTCAACGTCTTCACAATCCACAACGACATCGATCCTAACTGCATCCTACTGTTCATTTATTAGAGATCGCAGTCGCTTATGAAGCATATATTTCCAATCTTTATCCTTGATTCATTCATTATATAAAGGTATGAAGTCTATGGGCCGTATAGGGGGCCTATATGTAGGCCTAGGCGTCGTCGGACATATAAGAAATTACAATGTTAAAACCAGCATTGATATTCTTTAATTTTCCGTAATGAGTAATGTTATTTAAAACATATAAATGTGCATGTACACGTACATGTAGTCTACAATCAATGAAATGTATTTGTGCACATATTTATTTAGTTGATTTAATGATTTTAACGAATGATACTGTTACGAATTATTTTAATAGTTAACGGGGAATTTATTTTTAAACAGATATGTAATCTATTTTGTATGCCCATGTATTTCAAACATTTACTTATTTATCATTTGAGACTCTTTTCTAAAACGTAACAAATATTTGTGAAGCTGTGTACGTTTTCGCGCCAGCACAAAAGCTTATGACGTAATGTGTGCAACGATTACGTCACAAACCAAGTACTTTCGCCGCCATGTTTGACGTCGCCGCGTAGAGGGAATCTGTTTATGTTGCGTATTATGGACACTGGTGTCGCCACTTCTCTTTCTGGGGTAAGTTATTGTTCCTGCATTTATGCACACTTTGATCATTAATATTTAATAAAGTCAACCCAATACGGACACGTCGTCTAAACCAAACACGCCACACTAGCCTACCACACTCAACGCAAAGCGAAGCGTAGTTTACATTTACTGCAGTAGAAGTCGGCAGTCTTATTAACGCTGCTGAAGAACGAGTAGGAATTTGAATGATTGTGCTACTATTACCTAATCTATCTAACCTATTTGCAAACCAATTTTCTCGCCTGCCCGGCTTTGGAAACATGGTCAAACTCTATACAGTGTTGCGTGAAGTGCGCCGTGATGTGTCTTTTCACAATGATGCGCGGAGTTTGTATTGTCTTCGATCAGCTGTTTGCAAGTTCACTAAATGCAGGCTTTGCTAACTTGTTTATTTTGATTGCTGTTTGCGTCATATTAACACGATTAAAAAGCATGCCAAAATTGACATCATGAATATTACTGTGCCACTTATATTTAAACGTTATTTCAATGGAGTGATGCAACAAGTATTCGGACGGTGACGTTAATTCCATACACATGCATGTTAATTTAGTCGACTCTTGGACAAATAATGTTCATAAAATAAGTTCTTGTTGGATCAATTTCAAGCTTTATTTGAAATCATCTCAGTTTGAAGTACATAATATAAATGACAATCTAAATAATGCCATCCGATTTACCTACATGTGTACATTGAATAAAACGTTTTCCATAGATCGCCATGTTAATTTTTTCACAACAATCTATATATGTTGATCTTATGTACTGTCATTTACAAGATAGAAATCAGAAAATTAAACATAATTTATGAAAAACATTAAATTTATGTTAACAATTCCATCGTTTATCAAAGAAACCACAGTAATTTCATTAAATTAACTAATAAGTATACATAGTTCTGAAAACATCAACATGATGATCGACTGGATTTAAAAAAAAATAATAATGACAGTATCTATATGATGACATGCGTTAAATTCAAATGATCTTCTTGTTGAGATGATTTTTAATCAAGCTGAAAAGTTCTATATTGATTCAAACAGAAATTATTTCATGATAGTTATCTGTGCATGTACACGTAATTGACATGTATAATTTATGCTAATATATCGATATACTGAAAGTGATTCATATATAATTATTTATAGGAGCTGGTATTTATGGAAATTCAGTTATTGTGTTGACAAATTAATTTCTATGAATAATTGTGTTAAAGAAGTATGACTGTTTGTAGTGAGTAATTATAAATGTTCACATTTCTGTTTTCAGTCAACTGCTTGAGAAGGGATAAGATGGGGAGGAGAGAGTTGCAGACGGGAGAAATCGCATCTATTGATTAGCTGGGTTATCTATAATCAGGCTCCATCCAGAATCTTTTCTCAGGTATACACTTACTCATCATGCATGGCGAATTTTCCGACATAAAACGATTAAGACTCAGTAAAGGTCCATAGATATTTAACACATAGAATTCATTTTGTTGAAGTACAGGGATAATGATGAGTAACGTGATTGTTTTTGAAAATTAGATACATTTCAAGATTCGATGAAGCATCGACATGAATAATAAGTTGATTTTCTTTCCCTTTTTCATGTGTGTAAATTGTCTTTTTCTTTTTCCAGAAAGCTGATGAATGGTGCTGTGACTAAACGTTGAACGCGCCTTTGAAGACACAAAGAACCGCGTTTTCTTGTTATTTTAAGGCAGAATAAACAATTATGTAATCTTAATCCCTAGCTGTCTGTTGTTTCTTGTTCAATGTTGATTGCTTTGACTAATCCCTTGTTGCTACAGCTAAACCGGAAGATATAATATATATCTTTTAGAGATACTAACTTTTAGAATTGAGATTATTTTTTTAGAGAATGCTACTGCTCAGAAAGAACGTCATTTATCGACGTTGAAATGACGTTGTATTATGGTTGCATATGAAATTTGCGGCGACGTCGATGTTTTGTCGTTGAATCGACGTCTTGACAACGTTTTTGATACGACGTTGCATCAACGTTGGTGCAACGTCGTATTAACGTAGATGCAACGTCGAACAAACGTTATTGCAACGTCGAATCTACGTTGATGCAACGTCGAATTGCCTGCTGGGTATTTACATTTCTCAAACTAAACGTTTTCTCTGACTTATTTTTTTACATATCCTGACTGCCTGCCCGTCTCTTGTTGAATATAGTTGTGAGAAGAATCATGTAATTATCGGGAGAGGGCTTTTCTAAGTTGTATAACTTGTGCCCAATCCATTTCTTGAATAAATAAAATATGTTTCAATCAATCAATCCACCATCTTGCTGTTTGAATCTTAAATTTCCATGAGACCTGCAAATCGACCTTTCTCACTGAAGAGTTCCACACCACTCTCAGATTCAGATTCTTTTATTCAGTATTTTTGCCTAAAAACTTGCACTTGTCGCGATTTAATCACGTGGTTGGGACATTCCTTATATTAAACACATGTTTGTTTGCATAAAACCATGTTCCAAAGTAATTCTAATACATTTGAAAATAATCAAAGAAACGTATGTGTGTCGTCATTGATGTGTATGAACGGAGTCTGGTAAACTAAGCATTTATGGGTATCTAACATATAAAATATATGATCCGGACAAATTAATTGACACTTCGAAAACGCAAATCTTTGCATCAAAGAAGACTGTTAATGATGATTAACTAGGTTGTCAAGATGTTTCGCATGAAGAAAGTTGTTTGGCAAGTTGTGAATCCAACACAACACAAAGGGATTTCTCACCTACCATTACCTAATTAGTTTCTATGAGATCAAAGACAGAAGCAGTACACACTTGAACTTAAACTCTTGAACATGTTTTAATGTACATAATCTAAGAAATAGAATTTAATTAAGTAAACAGCTATAAGGAATCGGAAATTGTTGACCAATAACAGTGAGAACATTTAAATAATTTTCACAATTGAACGAAAGTGATTTGCAAATGAATTCAATGGTATGACAAACTCTTTAATTATCAAACATAAAAATCCACTAGCTCGGAATCTGAATTGCAGAAAATGCCTTTCCTTAGACATATACTTTGTCAAGCTATGATTGGTATGATTTGAAATTTTTTGACACATGTCTTAGTGACGTTGTCAATAGCAGTGTAGAAAGTCAGGCCTGTGCCTCCGCCCAGACAGGCTATATTTCTGCCAGACGGTCAAGATTTACCTCTCGCAAATCTATTGGTCTGGTTAGAAATTTAACAATAAACTAACCTTACCTATATTGCATTAACCAGTGTTCCAAGATTATTATAATACATTTGAAATACTGAGAGAAACGTGTCTTGGTCGTCATTAGCATTTCCCTGTATGTATGACATTTGGTGAACCTGGCATGTATGGGTATCTAATACATAAAATACATGATTCAGACAGATTAGTTGACAATTCGAAAATGTACATCATTGCATCAAAGAAGAGTGTAAATGCCAATTAACTTTCTTATAAAGTTTTTTTATCATGCAGAAGAAAGTTGTTAAGTTGTTCGGCAAGTTGCAAATCCAAAACAGCACAAAGAGGTTTCTCACCGCCGTTACATGATTAGTTTCTATGAGATCAAAGACACAAGCAACACACATGCAATCGCATTGAGTAATTATTCAATAAGACGGGGTTTTCTATTAAGAAAAAAACGAGTGGAAACTACTTTTGTTTCGAAACAATAGTTTTCAATTAAGATTAAAGTCTGTCGATTCTGTGAAACAGAAATTGTTGCAAGAAAGAAAGACTTTGTAAAACATATTTTTCACATTCAAAGAGAAAATTTAACTGGTTATTGCTGTTGCAATTTTATGGGGTAGTTCCCGATAATATATGATATTGTTGACGTTGTAAATTATATTATACATTATATACACCCATTTCATTTACAAAAACATATACTAGTTGTATTGTCATTGTAAGAGGATGGACATTCGTTTACACAAACGAGGCGTTTGCAATGTGTCAATCTCTCAAAAGATCAAAAGATCAGTTGTATCAGAGAGAGAAATTTTGACATCTGAAATGTTTGCGTAACCTTAGTACACCTATTTCTATAACAGGGGAGGAGGTCTGGTTTTGTGTTAAGTTCAAAACAAATTATTATATAGTATATCATATCATTATTATAATCATTATATTATTAATAATAATATTAATTATTATCATCACTAAACTACGATTATCAGAATAGAAATTGTCAAAGAGCATAAACTTGCACACAGGAAATACACACAGACCTTCTTTACAGAGAAAGATTAATATTACATGTTGGTAAAACCTAAACTACTGTTTCAAAATCATTTTATTAAAAAGTCATTTAAGAGTCCGGTATAAGGTTATATTAACAGGTTAATGATGTAAAGTGTGTTAATGCATGGAAACTAATATTATTAAAACCAAATCATCAGTGTGATCCATGAAACTCCTGATGTACTCATGAAAGATGATAATAATGGACTGATTTGAAGGGCATTTTAGCTTATACTAGCCATTGACTTTACTTCATGATGCAATAAACCATTGCTAAACCTTCATCACTGGTTCTGAAACTCATGCAGTGAAAATACTGTAGATCAATTTTGTATTTGCTTTTGAAAGGAAAGCGAGAGTTGGGCCCGTTCATAATCAATCAATCACACAATAAGCGGTATTCGTGACATTGTCTTAATGGAGAGAAACTTTACACATACAAAGTTTCTCAGACATGCCGTCTTATTGGGGTCCACAGAGGAAGTGATGGTAACGATCGAGGTTGTAGTTGGCTCATTATTGTAGTGCTCGTATGTCTAACTGCAGTGATCGCCACGGAACATCACACGTCTGAATAGACAATGCCCGAAGAGATAGCGAAGGTATGTCATGGTGAGTTTTTTTAACAGCAGGCGAGGCGGTCAAGTGGGGTTTACGTAAAGTGGAGAGCTTAGTAACATCTTGGAAACAATAATGGTTCTTTTAAGTAGCTACCGCAAAAAATTGGCAAGGTCATGCAGGAGAATTGTGGACCATAGCAATCTTAGTCTCATAGTATGTCTTCTCTATGACATACTCGTTTTAAAAGAGGTATTTAAAATGATATACACGTCACAAACTCCATTCATTATTCATAAACCTTTACATTGCCAAAACAGAAATAAGACATAGCCCTGAAATTTCTCTGAAACAATGAACTATTGAATTACTCATTAAAGCATTTCAGTATGTTCCGTTTTTAATCAAAGGCTATATATTATTGCACAAAAGATCATCACTAACCATGACGAGCAACAATAAAAGGCAAATTAAAGCAATGGAATAATGCCAACATTAGTAATGAAACGGTTCAACCAAATACAAGTTATGTTCTTGTTCATACTATCGTGATGAACGTTTCTGATAATATTAAGTTATGTATTTAATCCTCTACAAGATTACGTGCTTTTTCATATAGAACAGTAAGTAATTCTAAGCAAACATGATTCTATCCAAAGTATTGAACGTTATCAATATGTAAAAAGCAACCAACACAACGATTTAATCATGTGTGAAACCATTGTAAAATTGTGGATATATATCACTCTGCGATAACATGTTGAACAACGAATACATGTCATCTATCCATTGACAACCAGATATGACCTTGAGTTTGAATTGTCAGGGAAGGTGATTTTGGGGGTAAACATCATTTCCGAAATAATTTTACTTTCAAATTGGCTAGTATTATAGCAGGGAATATGGCCGTAACACAAATGTGAGTTTGCTTTTCAGTGAAACCTGCGAGCATAGACTGGAAACAGCGAATTTCGAGTGCTTTAAATCTGAAGCTAACGTGGTAACCTCTAGGCTATCCTGTCCTTACTCCTGATTGATAATGGTCATATCGGCTGGCAAATTGCACATATGTGAAATATCTTCGCCGTCAAAGGAAATGACATCAGTCAAATATGCAATATGTAATAACGAGATCCAAAACAAATGATGTTGAACTGTCAATAATCTATTCACAACATGGTAGGCCCTGTATATTTGATTGAAAAACCTATCAAGATAAATGTTACCTATGTCAAGTGATATCGTGAGGAAAACAATTTCGATAAAGAAATGACGAGAATGCCATTTGAAGGAAATTAATTTGGCCCAATTTGTAATAACCGTTCATGGTTGGCATATCAAAGTAGAACTATGCAACCACATCATTGGAAATTGGAATTGGAATAAGTCAAAACAAGGGTTGTTATATGTTCCCAGCATGTTCTAATTCGTTTGAAAGCCTGACAGTAGTAGCTATTAATAGATGGTCATAAGGAGGTTTCTGCATATCAACAAAAATTAAACAACTGAGACTTTTTAAATGTGAATTTTAAGAGCGGTTTTAACTGATCACACACCTTATGTCAGAAAGAATGCCAGTTTGAAGTCTATAACTTAACTTATAACTATAATAATATATATATGGTAATCATTAAGATAATCATTCTTGAATTCTTTGATTATATTCAAATCTTGTTTTTTGGCAAGGAGTTCTATATTCACAGATTGTAAATCTCTAGATGCATTTTAACGTCCAGACAGATGAGATGTTTTATAGTGATTTGTCATTCAGGAGTTCATCTTGCTGATATAATTGGGTCTGTTATTCAGAAACGTCCTCCACTTTTTGTATTTTATATCCAATGTATTAAAATTCCTTGTTCAAAATTTAATGAGATTTAAAATAATATAAACAAATAGTCATTAGAAAGAATAACAGAATAGAAAATATAAAATGTTAAATAATTCTACTTTGATATATTGTTTTCTATATAATCATCATTATCTTGTTGCTGACACGTCTCATAAATGTAAATTGATAACTAAGAATTAAAAGTTTCAAGTTTCACTTTGATGTTTTGAGATTAATATTCAACAAAAATAACATTAATGTAATTAACAAAAAGGCGTGGTAATAAATTCTCACATTACCAAGGAAGATTTAATTTACTCACGATAATATTTATTTTGATGACGCTTTTGAAATACGTTTGTGATATATGATTTCAGCATATCAGTTCACATTAGAGTCACTATGTCATATCATGTTCAACAACTTCGTTAAATATTGGTTTTATATGTTTATAATATATGATGTGTGCAAATGTCAGCTGCAAGCATTATGTGTTTAACACAAAAATTATGTTAGATATACTAATTTTAATAAAACAAACAGTGAATAATTCACTGACACTATGACTTAAACGTAACATCCACGTGTCCCTTCGAACATACAAGAGGACTAAAATTGGAATATTTATATGTTATATGTACCTACTACATAATACCGTCTCCCCATACACTCGTAAGATAAGTAATGCTGAAGTGAAATGCTATATATAGCGCTTATGTTTCACCTTTCTTCACTTCTGTCCTAACCGGTTGTTGACCTTTAACCCTGACAAGTAGACTGTATTCCATACACGTTGCGCAAAGAGTCATCGCTGAGTAGGGATAACGCTAATTGATATTTCTGCCTCGCTATGACCAAATGGATTCTGGCTTTCCAGTGTTTTATTTGGGGAAGAGGTTCCAACCATAGTTCCTTAAGCATGTTAAGTGTACAATCAGCATCTTTTCAAAAATGAAATTCATTATTATTAACAATACTCAACGTATACTATACTCATAGTGCCCTTTGCCTTGCCGAGTGTTCTCACATTGCAAGTGTATCTTATCAATACAGAGCGCAGTTCTGTACATCATTCATTCTCATTTTCAACAAACGTCTCTCCCCTTAAGGCTGCAGTAATAAGACAAGAAGACTGTCACCTGAGGAAAGACACACTGAGGCAAAGTTTCTGTCCGTGGACTATTTAATTAAGTAAAGTGAGGCCTAGACGACTTCACTTATGATAGATAACAATTTTCTTAAATAATTTAGATGTAACACAAAATGGTCACAGGCACATCTATCCGCAAGGTTTATGTGTGTATCATCGGAGGTGAGGTTAGATGAGTAGGGGTTTCAATAGTATTTCACTTATATCACCAATAATGGTAGTATTATTACAGGGAGAAAGCCCAGGGTGGGTATGCTTTGTGGTGAAATCTATGAGCATCGGCTATAACTAGCGAACTATAGGTAACACTGCGCTGAAATTCAATTTAGCATGTAGAACAGTTCTCTAAAGCAAAGTTACCGAGCCTCTGGCGGGATTCGAACTCCATCTCTATTGATTCAAGGTCAAATGCACCAAGTACTGCGACATCCCGTTCCTGTATCATCGGACGGTTGAGAGAAAAGGATTCTTTAGCGTCTCTAAAATGTACACCTTTCTCCAAGGATCATATTCCAATATATGACATGTCCTTCTTACATCTCCGTGAACCCTTTGATCCAAAATATCTGTTTTCTATCAGTTTTCATCTTTGTATAAAGCTAATTGCTGCCGATCAATAGTTGCAATTTGCTTGGTCCATTATATGGAAGTACTTTAATCATAAAAGCTTCCTTGCACTATCAACGTAAGTCCTATCAGCTATACATCCCTGCAAGTCTTGTCTCACGTTACATGGAAAATACAAATAACCCTTTAACAATTCGATAATGTCTACATAAGGTTTATCGAAAACAACATAGCAAGGTGTTGTTTTTAGGTAAAACTGTCCAATCATATTACAGATTTGACAAACTATTTGTTTCAGGAATTGGGTGATACAATGCACAACAGAACAACGTGATTTTGTGCTTAATTACACTTAATTCTGAATATGAAGATTAGTTGCCAAAAGGGCTCTGACATATAGAGAATCTCACCTAAGTGTATTATGTTATCAGTTATTGTAAAACGAGTTGATTAATGAAAGAAGACACATTTTACTGAAAACAAACACGCTTTATAATTTAATATATTTGATTTCAGAAGATCAGAGGATGAGATTGTATTTATCATCCAAAAATCAAAATCTGTTTTTAACAGCAATCATTAAATGAATCGGAAGACCAAGTAGCATGTATATATTACTGATAGATATCACTTGATTGCACACAAGTGATGGACAGTTTTGATCATAAAGGGCATTATTTATAGCATTTAAACAGTGTTCTGTAGAATATATCGACTGTGTGAGGTGAAGAGATATCTCCGAGGAGATAACGCTTTTGTAGTAGATTTTCCACATTGTCTAACCATCACTTAATACATGACACCATAATGCTTACACATCATCAAATAATGACACACAATTACATACATACGATGACGTCACAATACTATGACATCACTGCACTTGACATTTTAAGGCAGTGATGTAAGCAAAAATATACATGTTTCACCGTTAAGTACTAAGGAATGATTTGGGATTATAAGTACAATCTAACCCCGTGTCTTCTGATATATTTGATATCAGAAGACTTTTGGTTGAGATTGCTTATATATAGTCTCATTTTGAAATACAGCATGAAAAACATGCTAAGAATGATTTCGCACTGCAGATCTTGCATTGCATTTAAAGTTGATTACTGTTTAATAATCTTTCATTAAAATCTTTAAAGATAAAATTGGATCATTCATCAATCAATTTCGACTTTGATTGATAATAAAGATTGTTGCACTGTTTCACCCCTGAAACCCGCTACTTGATGTTTTAGTGTCATCACATGTCTTTAGGAAACCTAATCAGTACTTGATTATAAGTTATCCGCCGTTGAGTCCATAAACCAAATAAACGCTCTTTAAGACTTGATGAGGTAATGGTGATGGTATTACATATTGATGTCGCGGAGTTTAAAGCAATCTGGAATGGACTGTGACAGTGAACTGGTAAACTTGTAGCTCGTTTTCAATTCTTAAAGAATGCCAATGTATTATTCCTTACGTTTGCTGTGCAATAGTTCATACAGTCTTTATTCATCAGGTCACAAATACAGGTTTCAACCTTTCTGACCCTGTCTGGAAACGTGTTCTGTGTAACATCTTCTTTTTTATGAGCATACACTTGTGTAAGAATTTTTATATCATCAAAGTATAATCATTAGGTTTCATTAGATATGTAAAGCCATTAATCACAGCTTAAAGTTACAATGTAAACAAAATCGAGACATTGATCAGAAGGTTATGTGAATGAATAGTACATATATCGAGCGTTCATGGCATCAAAACGTGGATCAGTGGAAACCAAACAACTCAAGGAGCTTTCTATTTACATCAATGATGACTATATCATGATAATATCTTCCTATGTGTGCATCGTTTACCAAATATCACTAAGTCACTACAGTACCAGTTATACTGTTACACTTTTTTATAATTCAATTTGTTTAATTGTTAAATTATATTTGTCTCAAAATAACATTATTCATGTTAGGATATTTGTTTTGATTTTATTACTAGGGTATTTCTCACATGTGACAATAACTGGATTATTTATGTAATTCGTACTCGTATTTGATGAATGAATAACAGAGTAACCCAATTTACATAATCAGATTTGCAAATTATTCATCCCCATGATTGAAGCGTGTATTTGTAAATTTTACAACGTGATTAGAATTAAATAACTCTTTGAATAGTTTGACGATAATGTAGATACATCTGCAGGAGAGACAACACTAGTGTTACAATTAATGGAGAACACCTTAAAGATGCATCAAACATGTTGTTGGTGGTCACATATGCAAACATTATAAATGAATGGTTTTTGTTTCGAGAAGTACTGATTTTATAAAAGAGTCACAATATCAAGTTAACAATCGTTGCCTACATCATTTGGACACAATGTGTATAAAGGAACAAGATTGATATAGAAACCATCTGTCAGAGTAACTGTTTGATGAGTTCGATCATGTTTACAGGAACTAGAACAAGCAGCAGACGACCAGAATTGCCTTGCTGGTAACCTAGATTGAAGGCAAGGGCTACAAAATTAACCACTTTCTTCTGTTTCGAGAATGAATATGTACGACCATTCAGTAATGATTCTGATCTGATTTAATCAACTGCGTTTGTGCATAACAACAGTTGATGGATGAACAGATCGGAATCGGATGTAAATCGAGCATTAAGATCCATACAATGAATTCCAATTTTGTATTTTCTGACAATGTCTCTTTCCCAAGGGCATAAACGTGAATAGTATAGACCTATTACTGAAACAATCTGTTTCTGTGATTTTTCGCCATCGACATTACCCGTTTGTATGATTGGTTGGTAAAGTAAATGAACATACATTGGTATTTTTAAAGTTAAATGAATGACAACGTGAACATGTAAGGTCTATTTTATCAATTGTGATGAAAATATGAACTTAATCTACATGATTAATGTATTTATATATTATAAAATTATCTTACATCAAGATAAACTACCTTTTTGCATTTCAAATTTATAATTCAATTTTATAAATAACTTTATAACATAATATATTATAGATAATATTTATAACATAGCAAAGCATGATGAATAAATAATTGGATTAGTTGACGGAAAATCGATGTAAAACATGAACCAAATTTCAGGGAACTCTCGACTACAAATGTTAAAAATTGTTTCCAGGACTTCCAGCATTGAAGTCTAGGACATGTTGTGCCTGCTGGGAAAGTGTTTGAATTGTTCGACTACGTCTTGCTTGACTAGCGGGAGATCTAAAGGGCTTATTAATGGTTAGTTGCTTGACATAATCCCACTTAATCTCAACATCTCCCAATGCCGTCGGGTAATTTAGCTACAGTTATATTACAACGAGTTAACCATAGGCCAGCAATGGCTACACATAGAAGATTTAGAACTTTTTTTTTACTCTAATAGTGTATTCGATGTGATACAGTTACCGTTAGAGAAAGCTATCAGATTATTGCCAATTAATTTCCATGGTACATTTCAATGAAGGCTAAGTTGATTGAAATTAATTGTCGATTAATTGTTTGCTATTTCTGTAAAAGTTGAATCATTTAACGTCAAATCTATAATAACTTGTTTTTTTAAGATGCGGAGAATATAAGCATAAAATGAAATTTAAATCAAATTAGATAAGGATCATGATGATGTCGCATTGATTTAATTGTTTGTCCACTAAGTGTTGTTCAATAGCTTGCCATCAGGTGACATTTGCAAGTAAAATGATTAGAAATGAATTAATTATTCGTCTATAAAATGTAGATACGTTTGACAGTACAATAGATTAAATATACTTGATCACACTTGTCATCAGTGTTTGTCTATCCGGTGACTTCATCCTTCTCCCTAGTGCCAATATGGGCTTTTAAACAGAGCATGTAATTAATCAAACGTTAGCATGTAGACCACAACATGAGGAAACTGTAAAATGAATTTCTATTGTGGAGAAGTATAATCAGTGTCAATATGAATTCAACACCACTCTCCCCCTCCGTAGTTAACAATAACAGATAAACTCTCTTTAATATCTACAACCAAGCTTATACTTTGGTTATCAGTGAAATCACATGTAAACCTGTGTCTTGTATAAATTAAGTGTTAGTTATATTTCTTGAGTTAGTATATTATTTGACAAATAACACATTTATCAACATACACCTACATGTACATACTGGTGGAAACCAACAATTGATGAACACTTCTTTAAAAGGAAGTTCTTTTAAGTATTGGAAAGCATGTGATAGGGTAAGCGACATGAATTTGTTATAGGTTGTATAAATTGTACTATATTGGCAATGACCGAGTTTATTACCACCTCATGGCGTCATTGATCAGGGCTTGTTATCGTGGTAGAAACAATACATGTATAAGCTCATAACATGATTTTGACTCTATTAATGGGACGATTATAATGGGTGGAGGAATATGTAAATTAATCCAGAGGTTGTCCGCATATGAAAATCCTACAAATTGAGTGATCGATGAATAATATAATTAATGTGCATAATTTGTTTATTGAATCTTTCGATTGAGGTTACCAATATGACCCTAAAGATACACTAATTGACATTTATATTATTTTACTATTGCCTGTTTATCTGTGTACAGTTGCTATCAGGAATTTGACGATATCAGTGAAGCTGGTATTGAACACAGAATGTGATGAGACGACGAAAAACATGTCCAGGTTACATTTAGAAATGAACGCAAACATTGAATATGTAAATTGGCAAAATTAAAAAACCAAAAATGTTTAAATAACCTTGTTACAGTAATGACAAAAATGAACATAGTAATTAGGAATATCATCCTCTGGCAAGTCAGTTGCTTTTGAATTTGTGATTTTCACTGACTTTCAATGAAAACATAACGTACTAGAGGCAAATTTAAAACTGAGCCAAGAGATAATGCAGAGACCATCTGCAGCTACTGACACAATACTTTCAATAGCAGTTATCAAAATGATATAAAGAAGAACTATTTTTTAAAGAAGAGATTCAGTCTTCAACTATGACTGATAATGACACTTTAAAGTAGTAAATACTGACACACCAGCAATTACATGAACTGGTATACATCCGAGCCTGACAATACTGACCTTCATGTTTGTAATACAACTTTAAATGTTATCAAGTCCATACTGATTATGACATATACTGTCTTTATTAAATTTGTAACTCAATTTTCTTTCAATTACAAATTGGTATTGTTATTCGTTTTAACTATTTATGTAACGAAGCAATACAGAATTGCTATTGCTTGAACATATAGTATGATCAGTTATGTTATAGCGACACAGTAAAGTATTATCAGACATTTGATAATGTAAACACATAAAATCAGACTAGATATGTACAACCGTAATCAATCAATTCATAACGACTTACCCAATGCTATTGAGGAAGCGTTTATTAATTTTTTTGTAGCAATCATTAACACTTATCACGTAATCCCACTTGATAATAAAACAAATCATGTTCCAACCCGCTCGATTTGTTAAAGTCTAGTTTAGATAATAAAAAGTATAACACAATTAGAGAATAACCAACGAGGTACGAGTGATTACAGGAAATATCCATGAGTCTAAATAATGTTCAGCCACGAGCTTTAGCGAGTGGTTCTGAACATATTATTTAGTCGAGTGGATATTTCCCGTAATCACTCGTACCGAGTTGGTTATTCTATATATTACCCATTATGCATTTAAATTGACCAAATTACGCTTGATTATTACAGTTTCATGTTGGGCTGCCACTGTGAAGGATCGCCACAGTAACATTGTGACGTCATAAGATAATTTGTCGCGTCAGACCATTGTTTTATGACGTCATAGTCATTCTTTCTCCGGGTAACCGACCAATCAACGTTGAGAATCACTTGAAAGCACATGTGCAAATATCACAAAAATAATCACCTGTGTCTTCTCACCCGTATGGGTATTATTGGTATGTGCATTTGAGTTGAAAATATATTGATAACATTTCAGTGTATCTATTGATAATAATATGCATTATTCTTTAGATGTTGAATCAAAGGATTCTGAGGTCTTGGAAGAAGTGCATATTCTAAGGATCAATCATATTGAACCATCATATTGAACACATTGTCAAAAAGACCTCTAAAATGATAGGAGCATTTAGGAAATTAAAGTTTCTACTTAATAGAACAACACTGTATACAATAAATACTGATTTTAGAAGACCACACTTTGAGTATGCATGTGAAGTATGGGATGGATGCTTGATTGAACAAGCTGATAAATTAGAAAAACTTCAACTTGAAGCGGCCGAATAGTAACTGGTCTTCCCAGATATGCCTCTGTGAGCTCTTTATACTACGAAACAGGGTGGGATTTTCTTTCAGAGAGAAGAAGGAGATGTAAATTAACCTTATTTTATAAAATACAGAAAGGCCTTGCGCCAGATTTTCGTCAGGATTTGCTCCCGACTTCAGTGGGCAACATGACACGATATGGATTAAGAAATTCCAATAATTATAGCCAACCTTATACACGACTCAAGTACTCAATATCATATTTTATTCCATCATCAATTAAGTTATGGAACAACATTCCTTTAGCAATAAGAGACTATGATTCTGTTGCCTCATTAAAATCCAATATTCAAGGAAAAATGTGCACATGTATACTTTTCTTACGAAAACTAAATATCTTACACACAAGACTAAAATATATGAAGAGTTCACTTAATTACGATTTATTTAGAATAAGTGTAAGAAATAATGCATGTTGTCAATGTGGACACAACTGTGAAAATGTATTTCATTACTTCCTTGAATGTCCTTAGTATATTACTCAAAGACAAAATATGTTAATTTCACTAGATAACATTGTCAGAAACAGAGCTTTAATTAATATTAGTCTTCTTTTACATGGCAATGCAGGTCTCTCTATTTGTGAAAATCAGAATTTGTACATACCCAGAAGGCACACGACGTTGTAACGACGTCGCATTTTGGTTGAAATAATGTCGCGACGTCGTTCAACTATAAAACGACGTCGTTTCAACGTCTCTTTTTTCGACGTCGATAAAATTAAGTCGTTTCAACGTTATTATTTTCGATGTCGATAACATATTCGATATCAGTCGGTGTTATGTCGATATCTGACATCTCTTCAACATTGTGATTTTCGACGTCGATAATAAGTCTATTTCAACGTCTTCACAATCCACAACGACATCGATCCTAACTGCATCCTACTGTTCATTTATTAGAGATCGCAGTCGCTTTTGAAGCATATTTTCAATCTTTATCCTTGATTCATTCATTATATAAAGATATGAAGTCTATGGGCCGTAAAGGGGGCCTATGTAGGCCTAGGCGTCGTCGGACATATAAGAAATTACAATGTTAAAACCAGCATTGATATTCTTTAATTTTCCGTAATGAGTAATGTTATTTTAAAACATATAAATGTGCATGTACACGTACATGTAGTCTACAATCAATGAAAATGTATTTGTGCACATATTTATTTATTTGATTTAATGATTTTAACGAATGATACTGTTACGAATTATTTTAATAGTTAACGGGGAACTTATTTTTAAACAGTTATGTAATCTATTTTTTATGCCCATGTATTTCAAACACTTACTTATTTATCCTTTGAGACTCTTTTCTAAAACGTAACAAATATTTGTGAAGCTGTGTACGTTTTGGCGCCAGCACAAAAGCTTATGACGTCATGTGTGCAACGATTACGTCACAAACCAAGTACTTTCGCCGCCATGTTTGACGTCGCTGCGTAGAGGGAATCTGTTTATGTTGCGTATTATGGACACTGGTGTCGCCACTTCTCTTTCTGGGGTAAGTTATTGTTCCTGCATTTATGCACACTTTGATCATTAATATTTAATAAAGTCAACCCAATACGGACACGTCGTCTAAACCAAACACGCCACACTAGCCTACCACACTCAACGCAAAGCGAAGCGTAGTTTACATTTACTGCAGTAGAAGTCGGCAGTCTTATTAACGCTGCTGAAGAACGAGTAGGAATTTGAATGATTGTACTACTATTACCTAATCTATCTCACCTATCCATAAACTTTATTTTCACTGACTAGAGATCAACGACATTCTATTTGCAAACCAATTTTGTCGCCTGCCCGGCTTTGGAAACATGGTCAAACTCTTTACAGTGTTGCGTGAAGTGCGCCGTGACGTGTCTTTTCACAACTATGCGCGGAGTTCGTATTGTCTTCGATCAGCTGTTTGCAAGTTCACTAAATGCAGGCTTTGCTAACTTGTTTATGTTGATTGCTGTTTGCGTCATATTAACACGATTAAAAAGCATGCCAAAATTGACATCATGAATATTACTGTGCCACTTATATTTAAACGTTATTTCAATAGAGTGATGCAACAAGTATTCGGACGGTGACGTTAATTCCACACACATGCATGTTAATTTAGTCGACTCTAGGATAAATAATGTTCATAAAATAAGTTCTTGTTGGATCAATTTCAAGCTTTATTTGAAATCATCTCAGCTTGAAGTACATAATATAAATGACAATTTAAATAATGCCATCCGATTTACCTACATGTGTACATTGAATAAAACGTTTTCCATAGATCGCCATGTTAATTTTTTCACAACAATCTATATATGTTGATCTTATGTACTGTCATTTCCAAGATAGAAAACAGAAAATTAAACATAATTTATGAAAAACATTAAATTTATGTTAAAAATTCCATCGTTTATCAAAGAAACCACAGTAATTTCATTAAATTAACTAATAAGTATACATAGTTCTGAAAACATCAACATGATGATCGACTGGATTTTTAAAAACAATTAATGACAGTATCTATATGATGACATGCGTTAAATTCAAATGATCTTCTTGTTGAGATGATTTTTAATCAAGCTGAAAAGTTCTATATTGATTCAAACAGAAATTATTTCATGATAGTTATCTGTGCATGTACACGTAATTGACATGTTTTATTTATGCTAATATATCGATATACTGAAAGTGATTCATATTTAATTATTTATAGGAGCTGGTATTTATGGAAATTCAGTTATTGTGTTGACAAATTAATTTCTCTGAATAATTGTGTTAAAGAAGTATGACTGTTTGTAGTGAGAAATTATAAATGTTCACATTTCTGTTTTCAGTCAACTGCTTGAGAAGGGATAAGATGGGGAGGAGAGAGTTGCAGACGGGAGAAATCGCATCTATTGATTAGCTGAGTTATCTATAATCAGGCTCCATCCAGAAACTTTTCTCAGGTATACACTTATTCATCATGCATCGTGTATTTTCCGACATAAAACGATTAAGACTCAGTAAAGGTCCATAGATATTTAACACATAGAATTCATTTTGTTAAAGTACAGGGATAATGATGAGTAACATGATTGTTTTTGAAAATTAGATACATTTCAAGATTCGATGAAGCATCGACATAAATAATAAGTTGATTTTCTTTCCCTTTTTCATGTGTGTAAGTTGTCTTTTTCTTTTTCCAGAAAGCTGATGAATGGTGCTGTGACGAAACGTTGAACGCGCCTTTGAAGACACAAAGAACCGCGTATTATTGTTATTTTAAGGCAGACTAAACAATTATGTTATCTTAATCCCTAGCTGTCTGTTGTTTCTTGTTCAATGTTGATTGCTTTGACTAATCCCTTGTTGCTACAGCTAAACCGGAAGATATAATATATATCTTTTAGAGATACTTACTTTAAGAATTGAGATTATTTTTTTAGAGATTGCTACTGCTCAGAAAGAACGTCATTTATCGACGTTGAAATGACGTTGTATTATGGTTGCATATGAAATTTGCGGCGACGGCGATGTTTTGTCGTTGAATCGACGTCTTGACAACGTTTTTGATACGACGTTGCATCAACGTTGGTGCAACGTCGTATTAACGTAGATGCAACGTCGAACAAACGTTATTGCAACGTCGAATCTACGTTGATGCAACGTCGAATTGCCTGCTTGGTATTTACATTTCTCAAACTAAACGTTTTCTCTGACTTATTTTTGTACATATCCTGACTGCCTACCCGTCTCTTGTTGGATATAGTTGTGAGAAGAATCATGTAATTATCGGGAGAGGGCTTTTCTAAGTTGTATAACTTGTGCCCAATCCATTTCTTGAATAAATAAAATATGTTTCAATCAATCAATCCACCATCTTGCTGTTTGAATCTTAAATTTGCATGAGACCTGCAAATCGACCTTTCTCACTGAATAGTTCCACACCACTCTCAGACTCAGATTCTTTTATTCAGTATTTTTGCCTAAAGGCCTATAGTGCAAGTGCACTTGCCGCGATTAAATCACGTGGTTGGGACATTCCTTATATTAAACACATGTTTGTTTGCATAAAACCATGTTCCAAAGTAATTCTAATACATTTGAAAATAATCAAAGAAACGTATGTGTGTCGTCATTGATGTGTATGAACGGCGTCTGGTAAACCAAGCATTTATGGGTATCTAACATATAAAATATATGATCCGGACAAATTAATTGACACTTCGAAAACGCAAATCTTTGCATCAAAGAAGACTGTTAATGATGATTAAGTAGGTTGTCAAGATGTTTCGCATGAAGAAAGTTGTTTGGAAAGTTGTGAATCCAACACAACACAAAGGGATTTTTCACCTACCATTACCTAATTAGTTTCTATGAGATCAAAGACAGAAGCAGTACACACTTGAACTTAAACTCTTGAACATGTTTTAATGTACATAATCTAAGAAATATAATTTAATTAAGTTAACAGCTATAAGGAATCGGAAATTGTTGACCAATAACAGTGAGAACATTTAAATAATTTTCACAATTGAACGAACGTGATTTGCAAATGAATTCAATGGTATGACAAACTCTTTAATTATCAAACATAAAAATCCACTAAATTGCAGAAAATCCCTTTCCTTAGACATATACTTTGTCAAGCTATGATTGGTATGATTTGTAATTTTTTGACACATGTCTTAGTGACATTGTCAATAGCAGTGTAGAAAGTCAGGCCTGTCCCTCCGCCCAGACAGGCTATATTTCTGCCAGACGGTCAAGATTTACCTCTCGCCAGTCTATTGGTCTGGTTAGAAATTTAACAATAAACTAACCTTACCTATATTGCAGTAACCAGTGTTCCAAGATTATTATAATACATTTGAAATACTGAGAGAAACGTGTCTTGGTCGTCATTAGCATTTCCCTGTATGTATGACATTTGGTGAACCTGGCATGTATGGGTATCTAATACATAAAATACATGATTCAGACAGATTAGTTGACAATTCGAAAATGTACATCATTGCATCAAAGAAGAGTGTAAATGCCAATTAACTTTCTTATCAAGTTATTTTTATCATGCAGAAGAAAGCTGTTAAGTTGTTCGGCAAGTTGCAAATCCAAAACAACACAAAGAGGTTTCTCACCGCCGTTACATGATTAGTTTCTATGAGATCAAAGACACAAACAACACACATGCAATCGCATTGAGTAATTATTCAATAAGACGGGGTTTTCTATTAAGTAAAAAACGAGTGGAAACTACTTTTGTTTCGAAACAATAGTTTTCAATTTAGATTAAAGTCTGTCGATTCTCTGAAACAGAAATTGTTACAAGAAAGAAAGACTTTGTAAAACATATTTTTCACATTCAAAGAGAAAATTTAACTGGTTATTGCTGTTGCAATTTTATGGGGTAGTTCCCGATAATATATGATATTGTTGACGTTGTAAATTATATTATACATTATATACACCCATTTCATTTACAGAAACATATACTAGTTGTATTGTCATTGTAAGAGGATGGACATTCGTTTACACACACGAGGCGTTTGCAATGTGTCAATCTCTCAAAAGATCAAAAGATCAGTTGTATCAGAGAGAGAGATTTTGACATCTGAAATGTTTGCGTAACCTTAGTACACCTATTTCTATAACAGGGGAGGAGGTCTGGTTTTGTGACAAGTTCAAAACAAATTATTATATAGTATATCATATCATTATTATAATCATTATATTATTAATAATAATATTAATTATTATCATCACTAAACTACGATTATCAGAATAGAAATTGTCAAAGAGCATAAACTTGCACACAGGAAATACACACAGACCTTCTTTACAGAGAAAGATTAATATTACATGTTGGTAAAACCTAAACTACTGTTTCAAAATCATTTTATTAAAAAGTCATTTAAGAGTCCGGTATAAGGTTATATTAACAGGTTAATGATGTAAAGTGTGTTAATGCATGGAATCTAATATTATTAAAACCAAATCATCAGTGTGATCCATGAAACTCCTGATGTACTCATGAAAGATGATAATAATGGACTGATTTGGAGGGCATTTTAGCTTATACTAGCCATTGACTTTACTTCATGATGCAATAAACCATTGCTAAACCTTCATCACTGGTTCTGAAACTCATGCAGTGAACATACTGTAGATCAATTTTGTATTTGCTTTTGAAAGGAAAGCGAGAGTTGGTCCCGTTCATAATCAATCAATCACACAATAAGCGGTATTCGTGACACTGTCTTAATGAAGAGAAACTTTACACATACAAAGTTTCTCAGACATGCCGTTTTATTGGGGTCCACAGAGGAGGTGATGGTAACGATCGCGGTTGTAGCTGTTTCATTATTGTAGTACTCGTATGTCTAACTGCAGTGATCGCCACGGAACATCACACGTCTGAATAGACAATGCCCGAAGAGATGGCGAAGGTATGTCATGGTGAGTTTTTTTAACAGCAGGCGAGGCGGTCAAGTGGGGTTTACGTAAAGTGGAGAGCTTCCCAGCAAACAGACAACGTTGAACAACGTTGTAGCAACGTTATGGTTTGGTTACGTTTTATTCTAACGTTATTATGACGTTGCTACAACGTTGGAGAGCCAACGTTTTCATGTTACGTCAAGACAACGTCACAAAATAACGTTAATAGAACGTTGTTACTTGGTGAGGTAAAAAACCAACGTTCCTACAACGTCATATGGACGTTGTATTCTAACGTTATATTGTAACGTCGATATAACGTTAAAACACAACGTCATTACAACGTTGTAAATTTGTTAGGTTAAAAACCAACGTTCCTACAACGTCAGAAGGACGTTGTATTCTAACGTCTTATTCTAACGTCAAAACAACGTTGAAACACAACGTCAATACAACGTTGTGAATTGGTTAGGTTAAGAACCAACGTTCTTACAACGTAATTAGGACGTTGTATACTAACGTCCAATTCTAACGTCAATACAACGTTGAAACACAACGTCAATACAACGTTGTGAATAGGTTAAGTTAAAAACCAACGTTCCTACAACGTCATGAGAACGTTGTATTCTTACGTTGCATTCTAACGTCAATACAACGTTGAAACACAACGTCATTACAACGTTGTTGTTTGGTTAGGTTAAAAACCAACGTGCCTACAACGTCATATGAACGTCTTATTAAAACGTCATTACAACGTTGAAACACAACGTCAATACAACGTTGTACATTGGTTAGGTTAAAACCCAACGTTCCTACAACGTCATTAGAACGTTGTATTCTTACGTTGCATTCTAACGTCAATACAACGTTGAAACACAACGTCATTACAACGTTGTTGATTGGTAAGTTTAAAAACCAACGCTCCTACAACGTCATATGAACGTCTTATTAAAACGTCATTACAACGTTGAAACACAACGTCAATACAACGTTGTACATTGGTTAGGTTAAAAACCAACGTACTAACAACGTCATAAGTACGTTGTATTATAACGTCTAATTCTAACATAAATACAACGTTAAAATACAACGTATTTACAACGCTGTGAATTGGTCAGGGTTAAAAACCAACGCTCTTACAACGTCATGAGGACGTGAATACAACGTTGAAACACAAACGTCAACGTCAAGAAAACCTTGTGAATGGTCAGGATTAAAGCCGACGTTCCTACAACGTCAGATGGACGTTGTATTCCAATGACAAATTCAAACGTCAATACAACGTTGTGCATTGGTTATATTAAGTTAGGTTAAGTTTAGCACAACGTCATAAGAGCGTTTTATATTAAATTCGTTAGATTAAGAGTTATGAACAAAGTACACGTGTTGATAAGTCAACCTTTCTTATCTAGCCCTAACCATATGTTTATGTATGTATTCTAATGAATGCTCATTGCTAACTAATGTTTCATTTCTCTCCTGGCATATATCCTATACGACTGGCTTGTATTTCTCTTCTGACGATGTTTACAAGTTTACATATTCAGTTTAGATATTATATTGTGTTTAAATAATCGATAAAATCAAACAGACTTTAATTGGAGGCTTATTTTACAAATAGGGACCGGGCTACACGCTCACATGTACGTTTCACATAAACAAAGCTAAAAGTAGATTAACTAAGTATTTTTTAAAAATATTTTATTAATAATAAATCATGAAAAATAACTATATGCAGCTTTTAGACAAAAATCACGCAATGTCTTTTATATCCTCTTTTTGCTTTCCGACACAGATCATGTGCAACCCTTGATTTGTCCATTCATAATGTGACATCAGGTGACACAAAACGATATTTTGGCAAATGAAAATTCATTCCCTGAACATAAATATAAAATAAATATCAACTACTGTTAAGATTATTTTAAAAGAATAAATAGCGGATTGTGCTCAAACTAAATCAGGTTTATATAATGTTGACTGACAAGAAAACATGACCATGAATTCATATAATGAATGTTGTACTAAAATGTCAATGTCTAATTTTCAATGTATATATTCAGACAAAAGTACATCCGAATATATTTAATTTAATTTTTTGGATGCTGTATGACCGTTAAAATATGCAGTCAGAGATATCTTCAGATATGTTTCATTGTTAACCTATTTAGTGAAGCGCGTTAAAATATCAAAATTATCGCCCCTTTGACAATTCCGTTGACGTTTCCCGTAGGTTTGCACATAAGCATTTTACTGTAAAAGTAATTAGGTACACATTAATTGTATGTATTTATTATAATGTCATAACTAAGCAACACTATGCCTTTGTATCTCGAGACAGCAACATTATTGAGGTTTGTTTTAAACAAACGTATCATTTCAAATTTATCAATCTATATTGAAACCACGTTAACTTTCCCAATTTACATTTAAACCGTAACAATAACAATACAGCATGGACATGACGTTATAATGACGGGGAAAGGATCCGTTTCAAGAGTAATCACTGTAATCGTATCAAGAGACGTGTTTTGACTGTTTTCACATGGACTCCTACAACATGTTAACGCAACTCGGACCAACATGATTGCAGCGTTTATGAATAAGCACAGTCTATCACATGTATAATCTAGAAAGTTATATTGAAAAACGCCTTCTTTCTGGAACTGTTCAGAAAGCTGAGTGGGGTAACCATGTTCAGTTTGAAACTACACAAAATGGGAGAAACAAGTTGCGTCAATATAGGCATTTTAACAGTGATTATCTCACTGAGGATTACCTTAAACATGCATCCATGTGTTTCATAACATTTTATTTGTTGCAACTCACCATATGTGCTGTTTATGTACAATTATTTTCACTCACCTTGCATGTTCATCCCAATCGCAAATATAACATATTTACTAGTGTCCAATTAATATTTAGCAACATAATTATGCATGTGCAGAAATCGAAACTACACTTCCGGCCATTTACAGGCGCAATAGTTATATGATCTATTCAACATTATTAACTCATATTTGCCTTTTTGTTTGTGGGAAATAAGATTCCAAAATTAGATTTGACTAATTGACATGGCGCGCGTCAATCGCGGTGCAGTGCGCGGTTTCCGATAAAAAAAAAAACCCCAAAAAACTACTTTTACCTTCATATCGTCAATGTACAAAGTCGACTATTGTAAAAATTTTAGTTTTCGATAACAGTCATAGCTTCCCGATACAATAACACCATTTATTCGTTTGGAATAATTTGTGACCGCAACAACACAATGGATGAACCATTAAATGTCCTATGCCTCGTACACACGGTGCCCTCGCTAAATTTCGGTTTGGAGTTAACACATTGAAGATTAAAACAGATCGCTTTGCAAACGTTAAAGTAATGGATAAATAATGTTTTAATTGCATTCATGAAACTAAGGATGAACTCAACACACTATTAAAATGCCCGTTGTATCACATGTAGGCCTATGCATGACTTGTCTGTGCCAAACTTTTGAAAGCGACGTTAATTAAAACTCAAATCATCTCAAGTCAAATCATTTCCTATCTTTTGACTAAATACTGTCTCACTATACATACATTGTGCTTACTGCAATTCATGAAGCCTAACTTAATCAATGGTTTTTAATACGGACTTTCAACTATCACAAAAATACGAATGCTGTCGCGCTTACATTATTGTTGGTATATGATTTAGTTTAAACATTGGAGAAAATATTACTTTCATCGTGTATGCTATCGAAATATACTACGTTCACAAATATATTGAAAGTCTTAAAAATGCACCTGTTTCAAGCTTAAGAAATACATTCAAATACTTTCAACTATACCAATTATTATTTACCTACTCTTTGTACATTCTAATGTAATCTAATCGGTTATTCTGAATCGACCTTAATTATTATCATTACTAAGGATTAGGAAATTTACATGCATATTGAGTTTATAATTGTGCTGGTTTAGGAACATTAATAGTCTATAGCTGATGGTAGCTGAAATAATGGAAGGACATGATGAAATATTAACAATTGTAGTTCTCTATTATGTATTTAAATTTTCACATTACCGGGTAAGACTTACACATAAATAAGTTAGTTTTGGCATAATCATGTACATTAGTGAGTTAGTTCATACCATTGCCCAAAGATACACTTGGAATATTTATTATGATATATCAAGAATAATATTTCCCTTTGTTTGCTGACAGTTGATTGATTGAAACATATTTTATTCATTTAAGAAACGAATTAGGTAAAAGTTATAAAACTTATAGAAGCCCTCTCAACATAATCGACAAATCAATTGACAAGGCTAAAATACATAACACATGCAGAAGAGAATTTTAAACTCTACAAATGAAGGAAAGGCATAGTTTTAGTTTGTAAACATGTCATATAAATCATTAACGCATTATACAATGACAAATATCATTGCTATGACAAGTACATTATATGTATGAATATGTTTTAATTGAACCGCTGACTCTTTCCAATGAATTCATCAACATGGTGAAACATGTTTTCATTGACTTATTGTGGTAGATTTGGATTTTGGGGTTGTGCTTAGATTTAATTTTTCCTTTAAATTTTTAAAAACGGTGAGCGAATTGAATTAGTTACTTATTTTAAATATTTGGGTATATAGTCTTTTCCTGCAGAAATATTGTTGTTCAAAAGCATGCCAAGATACTCTGGCAAAACAATGAAATAAACCTTTAGCGCCTGTTCTTAATATGTTCAGTTGTTTCCAGAATTTACCAGTAAATACAGTGACTTATTTTCGGAATTTTCGATTGGAACGAAAATGATACGGGTGTGTTTTATTTATAAATAAAAATATATATAGTTCACATTACGTTTTGTAAATATGTTCTTAAAATAAACCGATTTTTTAATGTTTAATGCGCAGTAATTAGTGTTAGTAAATTAACGGTCGATTAAAGTTAACGTATTTAACATTATTAGAACGTTAGAAAATCGGTCGGTAAAACGTCGTTATTCATATGCAACGATATTTCGATTACCAAGGGCAACGTATATGTGTCCGATTTGTACTATTTTCATATATGTTTGGCAAACTCAAGATGTTGGTGATGTGAACAAGTGTTTAGTATATTTAAATCGAGTGCGAAAGATGTGTGGATGCGAGACTGCATGGTCCGTCCATTGCATGCATCTTCTACTTTACCATCTTTACTGTACCTTTTAGACGACCCTTCGGATGGAGCCATTTATAAATCAAAGAAAGTCAGCCAAACTGCGTCGCTTCCTTTCCAATTCAGATGTACTTCTTCCAAACTAAAATATTATCACATCGACGCTCTAGTTCGAGTACAATCATTGAGGCTAATTGCCCATTTTGTGGGGGTGATCTTGAAGATGAATACATGCATACCAAATTGAATTGAATTTATAGATATATTAAACACACTTTTAAGGGATAATTGTTCCACTTTATTATCACAAGTATCCAACAAGTTCATTCAACTAAACTGTCCAGCCATGATAGTACACTTATGAACAACTTAAAACTTTATGTGACAAAACTGTTTAATGTAAATAATATAAATCTATATAAAAGACTGTCGGCATCACCGGGCATACTGTATTGTATAACGAAGTCTCTAAGTCGGAAAGGTTTGACATCAGTTTATTGTCTTGAATGAATGCATTTGTAATTCTTTTCATCAGAATTTCGACAATGACGTGCACTAATTTTAGATAATATATTTATCGTTTATGTTCATAAGAATCCTACAATATATCTTTGTATTAGCTATCTTTTCACTTTAAGCAATGAACGAAATACGCGCCTGTCAATAAACATAAGGGTATTTTTATTTAAGAAATAGAAGACGAGTTGGTGTACTTTATCGTTGAATAAAACATGGTTTATTTGTTTCTCGTAGTTGAAATTAGAATGTTCTTACATGTGCCTACGCATCAAATGTCGGACGAAACAATTAAATTGTTATAAAATTTAAAATTAGCGATTACTAATTGACTATATATATAACCACGGAAGCTTCAAGAGCGACGGCTATCGTTCGAAAGCAATGACGTCATAGGTGTGAGTGGTTATGATGTCACAGTGTTGATTGTAACGTCATAGAGGTTTTCCTTTTGCGCCGACATGCTTTTGGGCTTCCCAAATCTCTTGATATGAAATTTGTAATAACTTATATCGTATAATCATGGATTGATAGTATTGGGCAGAAATACAACACTTTCAGATAAAACCACATCTATGTTTAATTGTGAAATACATTTTCGCAGGGGACATTTTAATCGCGCGTAGTAAACAAGGATAGGTACCAAGAAGTGAATCCACGTCACTAACGTATGGATATGGAGATTCCCCTCTTTCTCGGGTCCTTTTAGGGAAACTGTTGGCTTTTAATATTCGCGTTTTTATTTTATTTTTTATATGGGTAATATAAACAATAACCAACTCGTGACGGAGAATGAGAGATCATCTTTCGCTCGGTATATCAAATGTGTAATTCTCTCCCCAAGATAATTTCGAGGGTTCGAGTAGCTAAGTAGCCTATGCATAGCTCTGACGAGGTCAGAGCTATGCATACTTAGCTAGGGTTCGAGAAAATCGCATTTTTAGTTTCTAATATTCATATCTCTGGCACTGATAATGTTGATAGGCCTATATCACTTCAAGGATTTCAAATGAAGGCGGCTTTGAAGTATAGTATGCCTTATTGTCTCTGGCAGCCATAATTTATAATTTGTTAATTATTGCAGATGGTACCGCCGTTTTGTTCAATTACTTTGGGGCAGAAAGGTCTTTCTGCACTCACATTTCCCAACTGTTTCATTGTGAATCACAGTGCTGTAAGGTACCAAGTGACACTTGGTTCCTTTCTGCACAATATATTTCTGAGTTATTCACTCGGTACCTTTTTACATAATTAAATATTTTAGTGATTACTGAAGATAGAGTCTCAACATTTTAACACAACATGAAGATTATTGAAGCAATCAATAATTTCTAAAAAAAAAGTGAAAATGAAAGTGAAAACTTGGTACTTTCTGCTCCAAGCCCACGATTTTTCATTCCCCGTTTCTCGTTAGTTATTGTCTATTAGGTCTATTCAGTATTTACCTAAGTGATGCCACAGCATTGTGACATCATCGACATCATGTCGTGAAAGACTTAGGCCTATTACGTCATCAACTCTGAGACGTCATGGCTTTGTCAGCTATGTTCACATTCTGAGGTTATTGTAACATGACTTCAGTGTATCCTTGATAATGATTGATTATTTTCCTTATGTTGAATGACAATGAATACCCTCAAATTACATGCGGCGAATCACCGCGAACTGATACATCATGTTTTCTGGATTTAGTTCGACTCAAGATTTAATTTTTCTATTTCTCTGATATGTGTCGGCCTTACTCAAGTTTGACATGTGTCATTGTCATTTTCTAACATGTGTATATAATACCGTATTGGTCACAAATAACTCTCAATATGAAGTAACTTTTGTTTCAAGTAACTTAAATGTTTTCAACTATAGTTAAATTTGTCTAAGTTTAGCGCCATCTTTTATGCGGCTTTTTTCACAGAATACTGTTGCATGACGCCATAGTGATCAACCGTTTTGAAGTCACAATGCTAGCGTCATTGTCACAATTGTTTAGATGTTTGTTCCTAGGTATTTTTTAATAACGTCGATAAATGTTTCTAAAAGGATCTAAAGAATACGTGAATATTTTAAGTGACCTGACCACATCTCTTACATAATGGAAGAGTCGCAAAGTCTTCTCCACTCAGAGTTAGGTAGGCCTACACAAAACGAGAGTTCGCTTCAAAACGCCTGATAACTATCGGTCATGTTACAATATCGATTAAGAGTTGCGTTTGTAAAATTTCCGTGATCCATTGTTATTGAACACCTGCAAATTTCAGCGTTTAAAACGTCCGGCTTTAACGTTTAATATGAAAAACTAAACGATGTCCCGTTTGATAACATGTTTATGAAACTAGTGAATGGTTTGGCATTTATAAGATAAATAGTTGCGTTTGTAAAATTTCCGGGATTCATTGCTATTCAACACCCGCAAATTTAGTTTAAATCCGACGGCCATTCACGAGTTTCATAAACATGTTATCAAACGGGACTGAGTTTAGTATTTTATTTATTACTCAATGATGTAAATAGCGCTGAATTGCAAGAAAATCGTTTTTAGTGACGCTTACTTGCAAATAGGTCACCCGCTATTGCAGTCGCGCGGCTAGCATTGTGACGTCAACATAAAACGACTATGACGTCACGCGCCGATTATGACGTTACGGCAGCACGCGGTGGCATCACACATGTGTGTAACCAACTCCTTGTTATCTAATGAGTGATCTCACCACGGTTGAGTAATAAACCAAATTTGCGAGTGTTGAATTACAATGAATCCCGGACATTTAACAAAAGCACCTATTTTTCTTATAATTGATCATGTATTGAGGTGTGATTGATAATTCTAATGTTCTATGCTACAAACAAAGGAGTAAAAAGGAATCAATTCAAATCAACATATTGGAGCGCTTTTATACCGGTTCTATGTAAAACACAGCACACAGCTACGAATCAGGAACATTGTTCCAGATCTCGTTACCGTGTCAAAATTGTGTTACTATTATATACAGGTAACTTAGCAATTGCGACCAAAGCAAACTACAAGTTATTTTATATAAAGGCACTGTGCACTGTTGGTACATTATTATCGCTCTTTCATTCATTAGCTTTTATAGGGCAAAAACTTTTAAGTTTAAATATAACATACATTATTATAAAAGGCAAAGTAAGCGATCTGTTGATTCATGTAAAGGTGGTTACATGTTACTTGTCGTTTTCATTAATGAAGAAACTTAATTAAACTATTACGTAACACCAATTCTAATTTTAATTGTTTAACTTAAAAACGAGCACATGGTTACTATACCAATTTATATTTGATTCTTTTTAAATCAATACACTCATTTTTACGCTTATTTACAGACAAAATCTAAAAATACGCTTTGGGTAGTTTATGTCTAGAGATGGGACGAAGAAATTGAATTCACTTACGGTAACATTTTGCGAAACAATCTATTGTTGTAAATGAATATTAAAATATATGCATTACATTTGTTTAAGCATAGATCAATTAACTAACGGAAAGCGCTTAACATTGCTGCAACGCCTTTTTAACGGCAACTTTAAGACATGCCGCATGTCGTTGCCATCACCTATATTCGCAGTATATATGTGACCATGTGTGTTATTTCAATTACGTACATATCTCCAGTAAGTGATGAATATAAATCGCCTTGTATAATAAACTGGTAGTTGTTGTTCCATTAAGCACTCGTATATTGATAGTATATTCAATAATAATTACACAATAGGCCGTCAAAGTTACATTTGAACTGCCGTGACGTAAGATTTTTACGTTTATGTAGATGATTTAAAAAATGAGGTTTAAGTGATGAAAAACGTTCTGTGATCCCCTATTATTATTTCTGAATTTGTTTGCTTATACAACTGCGCACACCATGTTAACGTTTTAGCAATATCTAAAATATGTGTGTCAGTGAAAAAATCCTGTTGAATATGCGAAAAACTATGATAAAATGCCATTTTTATTTAAAAACTGCTTAATCTCATTTTATTACATTTAACAGTACTAGTGTCATTAACTTTCAAAATTTAAACTTGGTTTGTATCCGCATACATGTATGTGATAAAGTAGTATCTGAAAAAATAAGCGAATTCTAAAATATTTCATTTCATCGTCCATCTCTCCGTAAGAGCCTATATATCATTTCAGAGACTTAATTGTAGTCTAGGCTATGTCGTAAGTTATATTCTAGCTATCTTAGACTTCCAGAAAAAGGCGTCTATACTATATAACTATTCATCTCGAGATGATATAATGAAAATAAAACAAACACGTTTAAACAATCGTTTGTAAAAATAACGAAAATGTAAGAATAAAATGGGAAGGTGTTCATGCAGGCATTATAATATTCTATCTTCAACTGATGCTAAGTTTTATGTAACATATGAACATGCACATGGCTGATCTGAGTGAGAGATATTTACAAATTAGTTCAACATTGTTGCAACGTCATACTGAAGAAATGGGCAGCAAGATGAAATCAGAAAACGACAACTATGTTTTAAACAGAAAGATACATTGTTCACGCATTTTGGGTTTTTAAAGTTTGCTAAGCTTGCAAACATCTGATAGATGATTTTCTTTGAAATGCTGAATTTACACTGCGACCGATCTTCTCTGCATTGTGTCACTCGTTTCGTCCAAAAAAAGCGCAAGCAGTACTGAAGTACGTGAAGAAAATCTCAAAACTGAAATCACTAGATACAAACAAAATGCAATTTTTATCGATGTTATAATTAAATATGGTAATAAAGGGCAAGTAAAATTATCTTGAGCCAAATTCCATTCTGTCCTGAGAAGAAGGAGCCACTTAATCAGGATAAAAACAGACATTACAGGAAAGGTAAGTTGTTTTCCTTTATCCACACTTACTAGGCCTACATATACTTTGTGATTAAATTGGGATATATGCGGTCGAAAAGGGGTATGAAGATTGACCCTATAATGTCGTAGGTCTTATAATTTTACATGCATATGCAACTTTGTTGAATCTTGCTCATCCTCGATAATTTTGGAAAACACGGCTGGTTTAAAAAAACATTCACGTCCCGCGATCACCAACCTGGTTCCCTGGGCTAGTTACGCTGCGCTATGCTGCGCTACATTGGCACAGGTTGCGCGATCACTTCCTATCCATATGATATTGTAACATGATTTCGGTGTATCCTTGATTCTGATTGGTTCATTTGCCTATGTTGAATGACAATGAATACCCGCAAATTACTTGGGGCGAATCACCGCGAACATATACATCATGTTCACAAGATTCGGCCCGACTCAAAATTTATTTTTTCTTTTTCTCCTAATATGTGCCCTTTACCCAAATTTGACAGGTAGCATTGCCATTTTCTAACTTGTGTATAGCAGTATAGGTAACAAATATACTTTCAAAATTAATTAGTTTCAAGTAACTAAAATGTTTTCAACTAGTAAGATTTGTCAAAGTTTGACGCCTTCTTCCATGCGGTTGTGTTTACCGAATGCCGTTGCCATGGCATGACGTCATAGGGATCAACCGTTTTGACGTCACAATGCTAGCGTCATTGTCACAATGAGTTAGGGCAAGTTTAAGATTTTTGTTCCTAGATACTTTACTGTGTTGATGTCGTAGATAAATGTTTATCGCCATCTAAAAGGATACGTCAATATTGTGAAGTGAACATAGTTGAGTGTAACTGTATGAGTTTATGTTTAAATTTATGCTAATGTACATATTACGCCGAGTATGTACATTTGTTTTGACCTGACCACACCTCCTACAAAAATGGAACAGTCGCAAAGTCCTTTTCACTCGGAGATAGGTACGCAAAAAAGAGAGTTCGTTTCAAAACGCCTGATAACTAACGGTCATGTTACAATATCGATAAATAGTTGCGTTTGTAAAATATCCGGGATTCATTGCTATTCATCACCCGCAAATTTCAGCGTTTAAAACCTCCGGCTAACGCCGTCGGTTTTAAACTAAATTTGCGGGTGTTGAATAGCAATGAATCCCGGAAATTTTACAAACGCAACTATTTATCTTATAATTGTTAATCACGTGACTACCATTCCAAATAGAATTATGTGTAACGCTTGATCAAGTCTAAGTGTGGTGGCGAAGCGTCTACATTAGCCTAAATTAAATTTGTGCTGCTATCATAAAAGTTCATTGTACCAAGGTAATTTTGCAATTTTTCTTTAAGAGATGCACACCAAGAATAGGAGTGGGGGCGACGCGGTTGACGCGAATCGACGTTACCATGGGCACACTTGATTACGAGGGGGAGGCATGGAACAGCCGGAACGTCGTTCAATTTGTTACGTCATCAACAAACTATACTTTTGTTCGTCCGTCTTTTCTTGACTAATACCACGTTTTCCTCATCGACTGAGGTAGAAAGTATATATTTTCACGAGATGAGATAAATATGCATGTTGTTTGTAAAGAATTGACATATATTCTATTTATTTTTTTATGTTATCCTTGTAATTTACGCCTTCATGTTGAGCGACCGCTTGGAACATCCGGTCACAACAGAAACAATTTGACATCATAAGCCAATTCGCTACATCAAACCATTGTTTTATGACGTATTATATAATGTATATAGAGAATAATAAACGACATCCCGTGTAATAACATAATTTTATATATATGAAAAAAAGGAGTGGTTTGTATTTAACGATCGGGTTTCATAAATGTGTCATTAAAAGGGGACGAGTTTAGTATTTTATTTATTACTCATTGATTTAAATGTCACTTAATTCTACAAAATCGTCGATAAATGGGACACACTGTGACATCAGCGCTAACATTGTGACGTCATATTTATGCTATTATGATGTCATATGTCAATCGGCAGCACGCAATGTTATTACAAATGTGTAATAACATTGTAGATTTATTAAACTGCGATATCTTCAACGGGCGAGTAATAAATAATTACATGTATGTCAGTCACTGGTCACAGTAGAATATAAGTTATTTTCACTGTAGCTTGATAGACAGTTTATTTCACTGATAAATCCCTGTATTTCATTGTTCGTCATGTAATAAATAATTTTATTTGATTTATCAGGATTTTATTTGACCACTTGATTTACAAAAATCTATCATTCTTAGATACAATCGAAAATCACTCTAAGGGGGATAACTCTAAGGTTAAGTTTCCGATGGGGGTTACACATTTCACTTCAGGAGCCACGCTGTTTTCTGAGTGTTTTACACAAGACAGCTGGGCATGTTTCAGTGTAGATTGTTCCTTTCAGGTATAGTAAACAACATAAATATCATTTCCACAACCAGATTGTATTCTCAAGATCACATTTACATAATGTCGTTCTGTTGTAGTCATATGTAGATCTACAGTCAAAAGATAAAGTGAACAGGGTGAGTGCTAGCTTGACGGGTTTCACGGACAACGAGACCGATCATGACCTTGTCAGTATTTTTGTTTTATTTTATAAATATAGCAATTACTGTCATCGTATATATGTTTTATACAAATGAAGAAGGTCGTGAAAAATATTCAGTGTAATAAAAGTTTTATCGATTTATTTCTTATTTTGAAAGCAAAATTATTTGGAATTTTAAACCCTAGTTGTCTCCCATGTCCGCTAGGTGTCGTATAATCCAAGATGGCTGTGCCCACGGTTCATGAAGTTACATGTTTACGTTATGGTTCATGGTGTACACCGAGCCTGAGAGTGTTAACCTGTAAATGGCTAAAAAAGATATTGTACTTTGGTATGAAACCATGTTTGTTTTTTTCTCAGAACACCGTGAGTCGTGACTTAGAATCAGGATGAACTCCCTGTTGATGAAATTAAGAGGCACGCAAGGATCTTGCAAAGCGTGACGTGATGTAAGGCAGTTTTTGGACACATTGTACAAACGTCTGTGAAAAAAACTTTTACTTTTACTGAAGCGGGCTTTAACCTATCGGAGTCGCCACTTTTATATGTTTAATCAGACATTTGTTTGCAACAAAATAAAAAGTTGTTTATGTTTGTTGAGCTTTTTCTCTTCAGTCAGTTTGGTTGGTCATGAACCAGATATGGATTTATCAAAGAAGAAAAGAAAACAAAACATATATTTAATACAACTATTTTCAGGATACACATACTGTACTGTAATACTGTACATATTTCATATTTTGGCTGTGAGAACAACTTGCAACATCATTAACACCTCTGACATAGAATGATATGAATGTTACATGATTAACATATGTGTAATGGATATGTGAAGAGTATTTGCCGTAATGTCAGGAATTTCAGGAATTAAAAGTTACAAAAAAATATTAATTAATTCATCAAAATAAAACCCGACCTCTATTGTTTTGTTTCTTCTAGATATAATCCACGTTGACATCATAGGAGTGATGCTAGTTTATCTTAAGACTACGCATAATGGGTAATCAACAGACCAGTTACAATGATATGACTGTAGGCGAATAGAGAACATATCCAATGTAGTATATTATAAAGTTCATTAAGAAACAAATTAATTCCTCCTTTTGATGCTAATTCTAGGATTTCAGTAATATTGATCAAATAAGTTCATTATCTTATCTTAGAAATATGTTCAACAATAAGTTTTAATTAAGTTGCATAAATTAAAATACTGCCAAGTGTTGGATATTGTTTAACTATTTATGTCTATAATGTATACTTCAGATAATTATGGGGATCTGATGGATGCAAGCGGGATCGTGACTACATTTCCATATGATTGCCTAGCATTGTGACTACAGGTCTCTTCACCAAATGAGGGTAATTTAAGTTTGATCCTTGGCTACTGTTTGTCACAGCATGAGGCAAATTTTATCATGTAACATTGACTAGATACATGCTGATGATATATGCTAGATACATGCCTGTACAAACATAATAAAATCATATGTAAAATAACTCATAATAAATAAATCATTTGTTTTGGCAAACAGATTACACTTTATATCATTTTGGAGTAATCTCATCAAAACCATCTGCAATTTCTTACCATTGTTTTAAATTGATTAAATATATTGATTAATATATATATGTATATATATATATATATATATATATATAGGGATCATGACCTAAAAACCTATTTTCATCTTCTTCTCCAGTACAAAAAAAGCTCTAGAAAGCTGAAATTCCTTGGCCAATTGGGATTCAAAATTGTAGATTGCGTGAGTCTGACGATGTGACCCCAAATGTGGGTGTCGGGGATCATGACCTAAAACCTTTATATTTCTACAGTGCCTATTTCTAGAATATTTTCAATTTATTTCTTTGATTTACAAGACACATTAACACTAAGGTGATTTGTTTCCAATCATACAATCAGATTTGCAACAACTTCAATTTATATTTCAGTTGCTAGCAGACTTTTAAAGACTTGATTCAAATACAACCACAGGCATTATGGACACACTGTTGATGGATGGCGTCAACAAATATCATGAGGCTATCGCTTGTTTGGCCCAAGTTTCAAGAAAACATCTTTGAAGCAAGTGGACACGGGACAGAAAATGTAAGATTTACACCGACAGTTTAATGGGTGAAATTTAGTGAGCACAAAAATGTTTGGAACAGTATATTGTCAATTTAAACATAAATTGAGTCATATGTATTTATTTAATTCCACATATTGCATTTTCTAATTTACATATTAGTCATTTAGATGATACAATCTACTAAGGATGTTTAGCTCATCAGGCAAAATAGACATACATCATGGGTCATCGTCCGCAAACCTTTCACATTTTCGACTTGTCCCCCAGAACCACTGCACCCCCAAAGCTGAAGTTTTGTGGGGAGGTAACTTGCAGTTTGTGGATCAAAGTTTGTCTATTTGGGCTTGACGTCCCCTTAAATATGGGCGGGCAGGCATGTTCACTAAAACCTTTAAACGACTAGTTCGCCGAAAGCTATAAGAAACACACATTTTCTGATTAACAGGTTTATAATTTATATATGTTGAAGACAAATTTATTAATTTTGTCCTGAAACCCTCATATGGGCGTGGCAAGCATTTTGCAGGGCTGCCTACTTGTACACTTTTGGTGTAGTTTGTACACTTGACAGTCTTAGAATATGATTTTAAACCAATGTTGCAAATTGTACACCTCTTCTCTGGAAATATGTAAAAAGTTCATTTCATAAATTTATGTATGGAGTATTGAAGTTCCGAACTGTTACAGAGTTGAATTATAACCTAATTCCAGAGTTAACCCAAGTAAACAAAGTCAGACAATGATTATTGTTGTCAAACCAGAGCATGATATATTGGAACTAATAGTACCATGCTAACTTCATCGAGTTGTACACCTTAACATTACAAAATACTCCAAAATAGCTATATATCTACACTTAACTTGAAAGGAGGGTAGACAGCTCTGATTTTGCCTGAAACCTTTTAACGACTACTCCAAAACAAAAAGATATAGGAAGCTAACATTTCAGGATAATATCATTGTTACATGAAGACTAAAGTTTGTTCATTTGGTCCTCTAGGCTCTAAGCTCTAGAGAGCTGAAATCATTTTGATGTGAGTTCTTCTAACATGTGCTTTGAGAAATGGTTGTTGAGAAAGAGAAGTCGAGTCTTGAAAACAAAACATTGATGGTCAAACAAAATTTGCCAATATTCTAAATTTAGATTTGGTGACCGTTACCCAAAACATGGGCCACAAGGGTCTTGACCTAAAACTGAAATGTTGTGTACTGAATCATTGATAAATGCGGATTCTAAATTGCAGATATGGTTACCCTTTGACCCACAATGTAGGTCACAGGGGTCAATGACCTAAAAGCTATTTTCAACTTCTTCTCTAAAGCTCTAGAACGCTGAAATGTTGCGTACAAACGTTTTAGCGAGTGACTCAAAACTGAGTACTGGTAACAGTTGTCATGACTCAGATTGTGAACAGCTACTTCAACATTTGCTGTTATGCTGTAGCAAAGTTTCCCCACTCGCAGTGCCGATAAATTGGCTTCAGTTCTCATTGTTTCTATTTCTCAACAATTGTGCGCTTATGTTTATCAGGTTGAGAACTATAAAGTCATCCAAATTCTCACACTTAAAAGGAGGTTTAGGTTCCTTACCAATTTAAAAATCTCGAGAAAATGTTAATATTTTACTACAAACGTGGAAGAACGTATGCTATATCCATTTCTGTGTGTGTGTGTGTGGGGGGAGGAGGGGGGTGGGGGCTAGGAGGTAAATGAGTTTCAAATGTAGAGGGCCTTAATTTCATTAAAGGGTTATGGTTACACGTTTTTGCAAGACAAAAATACAATTTTATCGTTATTTTCAAGCTTTTACATAATATAACAACTTCTTTAATGTGAAATTACACGACGTTTCGGAGTACATACTCACTCCTTCATCAGGTGGAATGTAAGGAAATAACAATATATGGTACATTTATATAGCAAACAAAAACATTAGTGAGGAAACTCAATCAGGGAGATTAACATGCATGAGAATTGTATACAATGGGGATTTCTTATACAAACATGATGGGGGTGAAGCATGATAATGGTATATACAATGAGGATTTGCAATACAAACATGAGGGGGAGTAAGTAGATAAACAATGGCCTGTAGGCTTTATTGAAGATGTAAATAAACACACATGATGAGACGAGGGAGGCCAGTTGGCTTTATTGAAATTGTTGAACAAATAATACTTACAGTTGATTGGAAGAGAGGCCAATTGTTGATGTGGGTGGCTTTGAAGTTTTTGCATGGTGATTGGAGCTGATAGGTGTTGATTTGTGGGGACTCCTCGGATTATTTGCTCCGACAGGAGTGGATGGAAGGTAGGGATACTTGGATTTGGTTGGTTCGGTTCTCCTCGGATATTTCCTCCGACAGGAGATAGAAGTTCTAGATGAGTGAATCCCAAGCACATGGGCTTTCCTTACATTCCACCTGATGAAGGAGTGAGTATGTACTCCGAAACGTCGTGTATTGTCACTTTTAAGAAGTTGTTATCCAGAAAATCCTCCTGTTCTCATTAATATGTATGTCAAATAATCACAAGATTTAGATTTGCTTGGGGAATATATCACTGTTTGATAAAAATATATTTCAACAACAATTTTAAACCAAAAGCATATGTTTCAAGGCTAACTTGAATAATAATTTTTTTAAACCTTGAGAAATTGGCAATTTTAACTTGCAAGGGAGATAACTCTTATAATATATGCACGACCGTTTCCCCTTAAAGAGGTTCCCAACAATAATCAAAATACATGAAAAATTGCAGTAAATTGGCATGATGCAAGCGGAATTATGTATTATTCGAGATTCAAAAAGAAAAAGTGCATGTTACGGACCTTTTTTGGTGCAAAATGATGGGGTTTTTTTTGTGGTAATGTCTAAAAAAAAATGGCAAACTTGTTTTATTTTGTTAAAGTCACTTTTTAAAAATAACGACACTCATTCAGAGCTATATTGTTGTTTTCTTTCATGAATGGAATGTTATTGGAATAGAACAGTGATTTCTAAAATTTGTATGTTTTTTTTCATTAACCTTTATATGATAAACTATACACGTTTCTATTTGAAGCTATGGTTAGAGTTATCCCCCTTTCTCACTAGAGGCGCTAGGGTCGTCCGCCATTGAGGTGCTGATTGTTGGCTTGTTTACACTGTAGCGTACACGCCCACATTGTATGGAAATCACGAAAAGAGTTATATAAAACATGATTAAATGATCAAATTACCTTGCGCTGTTTGAGTGTATTAAAAAGCTGTCGAAATTCATTCATTTGAAGATTTTATTTATTGAAATAACGTATATTTCTTAATTTAAATCATGTCAAATTAGCCTACTAGACCTACCAGAAATTCAACACTGAACTAACTATTACAATGACATCCTGAAATAAATGTCAATATATTTATTAAAAAAACTACCCTTTTATGAAGAAAGTAATTTTGAGCTTATTACAATTATTTATATGAAAGGAGAATACATCAATTAACCCTCTTGCTGCCCGGCCGTTGACGCTAAAAGATTTTGATAATCGCCCTGTATTTGCGACACTTGTCGCATGACTAACCGCATATTTACATTTTGTTACGCATATACAAATTATACATGGAATTAAAGATAATTATTTTCTCTTTACGATTATGAAAACAGAATAAATATACACAACTTTGTTCAGAAGATATCAAAAGGAAGGCACCCGCAGTAGGCCTACTTAGAGATTTTTTGGGGAAAACCTCACTTTCTGTCTAATCACTTGCTGCATCTTTATTTTTCGGATCTGAAGACAACTGTTTACCATTTGCGATGAAGAAAAAGGATAAAAAGTAACTTTAAATTCAAGAGTAATGAGTAATTATATGTCTCCGTTTGATTGCCTTTTTTGTTTTACGCTTTAAGTTTGACGAATATCCGAAACCAGACCTACGTTTCGAGAGCTTGCTTTGAATTACCTTCCAGTTAAAATTTAAAAGTTAAAATATAGCCTACAGCTATAGTGTCGGGAATTATAAGAGGAAATTTATAGGATTTGTTTATGATAGTTTCAACTAAATTCATGACAGAATATCGGATTCACATTGAAAGAGGATGGGTCAACCCCATCATAGATATCCCATCACAGTTCTTTTTAATATGGATATATTTGTTATAGAATGTTTGTTTATAAGTCAATGAGATTTGTTACTGGGAATATTTAAAGCCATGTAGGCCTATCATAGTTGTCACGAATTAAACGATGTCTTAAAATTAATTAATTCTACTATTGTTTTAAAACGGTAAAGATTTATGTTTCTTAATATTGATAGAATGTTTTTCAATTTCAAATGATATGGAAATTCTCTTACTTAAAAATACGTTTTTCCTACAAATCGTAAGTGAACGTAAAGCCACAACACAAAGATTATTAAGAGCAATCTGAAGAATTAGTTCGAAATTAATGTACAGACACCATCCCCGAGTTTTTACTTGTTACGTCCGAAATATATATCTGAAATTTTAGCCAACATACCCGTACAACGTTATGACAAAGAGCTTATTTATAAAATAATTAACTTACATCAACTATAATATACAGAAAGATGATATATGTAATTAGCCGATACCATGTCGCAATGAAAAGGCCTACTTTTTAAAGTAGCTTTATAACCTGTTAAATACGGAACATGCTTTAATAAATTTTATTAAAACATGTTTTATGTTGACAGTAAATGTAACTGGTTCGCCTATGTCATTAAAAGGCAAAAAAGGAGCATCGTATTCGCAATGAACGTCTCCAGTCCAATAGTGTATGTAACAATATTAATCAAGAATATAATTGAGATCAACTTTTCTTTTTCCTTATTAAAGGATTTAACTCCAGGAGCAAGAGAACCAATACAAACCCCATACAATGCAAGATATATAATTTACGAGTCCGACTGAAAAATAGTTACATCACGTCTACACAAACAACAAAAATAAATGTTTAATTTTTAAACATTATCTCATCATGTTTTATAGGGAAGAGAAATGGACGGTCAACCCTTTTAAAAGTTATTATGTCCTGCAGCAATGCTGCGTCAATAAATTAAAGTCAAAGAGAATGCACAATGTCGACATTAAATACATTTTCACTTTTCATAAAATTTCAATTAAATGCCGAACGCTCTGTCCACAAATTGGAGAGGTATTCAGATAGGCTATTGCAGCTTGTTTACAAATCCACTTAGTGAACTAAATAAGTTTCAACCAAAACCATTTTGAAACAGCAATTTCTGCACCTTATGCATATGTTTGAATAGACATTAAATTATAAGCATCCGCATGAATGAAATCGTGTTTAGGGCCTAGGTCTACTTCTTTACAATTTTACATGTAGGCCTATTTGCCAAATACATTTAAAACAGACTTTATTTGACAGTAGTATTTTGTTTTCATTCTTTTGAAAATTCTCTTTCATTTGTTTTATCTCGGTAATTTAGTTCGTTGTTAAACTTGTATGAAATGTTTGCTTGCTGAAGTTTTGTTTTTGTAACATGTAACCTCATACATGTTTGTTTATCTACGATATTCAGTGCATGTTTTGGTACTTATTCGACCATGTATTTTTCATTGACAATTGCCTCTTAGAATCCTACTTAAGGAATTGTTTAGTTAGCAATCTTGCAGTCTGATTAAAACCGACGGTATTCCGCGGGAAAAAAATGCAAAATAGTGCATCTACCGGGATACGAACTCATATCGTTCGGAGATTTCCACGAGGAATCTACAGAACCTGTTCGTATCCCGGTAGATATATTATTTTGCAAATTTTATTCCTCGGAACAAGGTCGATTTTAATCAGACTGGCAATCTTGAGCATTAGATTCTCTGAAGGATCAATTAAATGTCAGCGGTTTCTAATAGACAATTTGTAAATGAAAAACAAACCCAGTTAGGGCTATTTCACAAAAGTTTGATTTTCAAATTTCTTCAAACATAACATCAGTATTTAACGATCACCTAAGTGTGATTTGTGAAAAGAGGACAATGGGCACTAGGATAATTTAACTTCAACTCATGCAAAAGAGACAAGACAAGTCAGAACCAAAAGTTTATTGCATCGCAGTGTAAATACATATTGTGCACATTAATTTTTCATTTATAAGCTTGACATGTTAAGTCGCAATTTTGTTAACTGCATGCTTCTTTTCTCCACTAAACAAAGCAGCAGTACGGGACTGGAAGGTTTACAGTTGAATCACCATTTGGATCTTCATAATACCTGAAATTAAAACAGAAATATAAATATTTCATCTATTAGCAATCAACCATTTGTGATGCGAATCTAAATCTAAAAAATAATTTGAAGTACTGACACAGGACAAAGGTGTAATAATGCCCGTGGCCTCAGATATCAAAGGGTACATCCATTGTGTTGTTGGCCATGGGGGTCAAACATGCCAAACGTTATAAATAGTCTTATTTTATCGAGCACTGTTATCGAAAACTACCATTTGATTGTACTCGACTTAGTATATTGACAATATGAAGGTAAAGGTATCGATTATCATTATCTTGTTGCTGACACGTCTCATACATGTAAATTGATAACTAAGAATGAAAAGTTTCAAGTTTCACTTTGATATTTTGAGATTTTGAGATTTATGTGAAATATCTTCGCCGTCAAAGGAAATGACATGAGTCAAATATGCAATATGTAATAACTAGATCCAAAACAAATGATGTTGAACTGCCAATAATCTATTCACAACATAGTAGGCCCTGTATATTTGATTGAAAAACCTATCAAGATAAATGTAACCTATGTCAAGTGATATCGTGAGGAAAACAATTTCGATAAAGAAATGACGAGAATGCCATTTGAAGGAAATAAATTTGGCCCAATTTGTAATAACCGTTCATGGTTGGCATATCAAAGTAGAACTATACAACCTCATCATTGGAAATTGGAATTGGAATAAGTCAAAGCAAGGGTTGTTATATGTTCCCAGCATGTTCTAATTGGTTTGAAAGCCTGACAGTAGTATCTATTAATAGATGGTTATAAGGAGGTTTCTGCATATTAACAAACATTAAACAACTGAGTCTTTTTAAATGATCACACACTTTATGTCAGAAAGAGTGACAGTTTGAAGTCTATAAATAATATATATATATATATATATATATATATATATATATATATATATATATATATATATATATATATATATATATATATATATATTGAAATAGGTATGTGGTTTCAAACGTGGAGAAGTGTATAAGTAAATTTAAATAATACACTGAAGACGTATATCAACTTTCATAATCAATACTTTATATTCCGATATGCATATTTCGGCTTCTTGTTTCGAAGCTTCATCAGGGAATAATTGTTTGAAGCATAGCAGTAGTCTTATAGTCTCTGTAAAAATGTCTGTCTTGGCAACACAGGTTGCTAATAACGTCAAAGCAATCAACAAGCGTCTTTGAGAGTTATCCCCACTATAATCTAATTGGTCTTAATTGGCCGTGATAGGATTAGGGATTATGGTGTTAACTGCTGTTTAATGAAGGGGAAATTTTTTAAATGAAATACTGTTCTTTTGTTACTAATTGTATGGTAATGTCATCTCCATTATTGTATATTTCGTAAAAAGGAAATATTTTGAATGTACCTTTACTACACTGAGATATATGTTTGCTAACTTTTAAGTGTCTTTAATTTTCATCTCTTATTTGCTGTTTGTGCACTGTAACTCTTTTTTGAAGATTATATATATATATATATGGTAATCATTAAGATAATCATTCTTGAATTCTTTGATTATATTCAAATCTTGTTTTTTTGCAAGGAGTTCTATATTCACAGATTGTAAATCTCTAGATGCATTTTAACGTCCAGACAGATGAGATGTTTTATTGTGATTTGTCATTCAGATGTTCATCTTACTGATATAATTGGGTCTGTTATTCAGAAACGTCCTCCACTTTTTGTATTTTATATCCAATGTTTTAAAACTCCTTGATCAAAATTTAATGAGATTTAAAATAATATAAATAAGTGGTCATTAGAAAGAATAACAGAATAGAAAATATAAAATGTTTAATAATTCTACTTTGATATATTGTTTTCTATATAATCATCATTATCTTGTTGCTGACACGTCTCATACATGTAAATTGATAACTAAGAATGAAAAGTTTCAAGTTTCACTTTGATATTTTGAGATTAATCATTCAACAAAATTAACATAAATGTAATTGACAAAAAGGCGTGGTCTCAAATTACAAAGGAAGATTTAATTTCCTCACGATAATATTTATTTTGATGACTCTTTTGAAATACGTTTGTGATATATGAATTCAGCATATCAGTTCACATTAGAGTCACGATTGCATATCATTTTCAACAACTTTGTCAAATATTGGTTTTATATGTTTATAATATATCTGTGCAAATATCAACAGCAAGCATTATTTGTTTAACACACAATCATGTTAGATATACTATTTTTAATAAAACCAACAGTGAATAATTCACTGACACTATGACTTAAACGTAAAATTCACGTGTCTTTTCGAACATACAAGAGGACTAAAATTCACTACAGGACATTGGAATATTTATATGTTACATGTACCTACTATATGATACCGTCTCCCCAAACACTCGTAAGATAAGTAATGCTGAAGTGAAATGCTATATATAGCGCTTATATTTCACCTTTCTTCACTTCTGTCCTAACCGGCTGTTCACCTTTAACCCTCGGCCTGACAAGTAGACTGTATTCCATACACGTTGCGCAAAGAGTCATCGCTGAGTAGGGATAACACTAATTGATATTTCTGCCTCGCTATGACCAAATGAATTCTGGCTTTCCAGTGTTTTATTCGGGGAAGAGGTTCCAACCATAGTTCCTTAAGCATGTTAATTGTACAATCAGCATATTTTCAAAATTGAAATTCATTATTATTAACAATACTCAGCGTATACTATACTCATAGTGCCCTTTGCCTTGCCGATTGTTCTCACATTGAAAGTGTATCTTATCAATACAGAGCGCAGTTCTGTACATCATTCATTCTCATTTTCAACAAATGTCTCTCCCCTTAAGGCTGTAGTAATAAGACAAGAAGACTGTCACCTGAGGAAAGACACACTGAGGCAAAGTTTCTGTCCGTGGACTATTTGATTAAGTACAGTGAGGCCAAGACGACTTCACTTATGATAGATAACAATTTTCTTAAATAATTTAGATGTAACACAAAATGGTCACAGGCACATCTATCCGCAAGGTTTATGTGTGTATCCTCGGAGGTGAGGTTAGATGAGTAGGGGTTTCAAGAGTATTTCACTTATATCACCAATAATGGTAGTTTTATTACAGGGAGAAAGCCCAGGGTGGGTGAAATCTTTGACCATCGGCTATAACTAGCGAACTATAGGTAACACTGCGCTGAAATTCAATTTAGCATGTAGAACAGTTCTCTAAAGCAAAGTTGCCGAGCCTCTGGCAGGATTCGAACTCTATATCTCTTGATTCAAGGTCAAATGCACCAAGTACTGCGCCATCCAGTTCCTGTATCATCGGACGGTTGAGAGAAAAGGATTCTTTAGCGTCTCTATAATGTACACTTTTCTCCAAGGATCATATTTCAATATATTATATGTCCATCTTACATCTCCGTGAACCCTTTGATCCAAAATATCTGTTTTCTACCAGTTTTCATCTTTGTATAAAGATAATTGCTGCCGATCAATAGTTGCAATTTGCTTGGTCCATTATATGGAAGTACTTTAATAATAAAAGCTTCCTTGCACTTACAACGTACGTCCTATAAGCTATACATCCCTGCAAGTCCTGTCTCACGTTAAATGGAAAATACAAATATCCCTTTAACAATTCGATAATGTGTTCATAAGGTTTGTCGAAAACAACATAGCCAGGTGTTGTTTTTAGGTAAAACTGTGCAATCATTTTACAGATTTGACAAACTATTTGTTTCAGGAATAGGGTGATACAATGTACAACAGAACAACGTGATTTTGTGCTTAATTACACTTAATTCTGAATAAGAAGATTAGTTGCCAAAAGGGCTCTGACATATAGAGAATCTCACCTAAGTGTATTATGATATCAGTAATTTTGAAAAGAGATGATTAATGAAAGAAGACACATTTTACTGAAAACAAACACGCTTTAATATATTGGATTTCAGAAGATCAGAGGATGAGGTTGTATTTATCATCCAAAAATCAAAATCTGTTTTTAACAGCAATCATTAAATGGTAAGTTGAAAGTAATGCTATTTTGTATTGTTTTAGCATTTAAAGTTGATTACGGTTTAATAATTTTTCATTAAAATCTTTAAAGATTGGATCATTCATTAATCAATTTCGACTTTGATTGAAAATAAAGATGGTTGCACTCTGTTTCATCCCTGTCACCCGCTACTTAATGTTTCAGTGTCATCACATGTCACTGCTGGAAACTTAATCAGTACTTGATTATAAGTTATCCGCCCTTGAGTCAATAAACCAAAGAACCGCTCTTAAAGGCTTGATGAGGTGATGGCGATGGTATTACATCTTGATGTCACGGAGTTTAAAGCAATCTGTAATGCACTGTGAAAGTGAACTGGTAAACTTGCAGCTCGTTTTCAACTCTTAAATAATGCAAATATATTATTCCTCACGTTTGCTGTGCAATAGTTTCATACAATCATTGATTCATCAGGTCACAAATACAGGTTTCAACCTCTCTGACCCTGTCTGAAAACGTGTTCTGAGTAACATCTTCTTTGTTATGAGCATACACTTGTGTAAGAATTGTTATATCATCAACGTATAATCATTAGGTTTCATTAGATATGTAAAGCCATTAATCACAGCTTAAAGTTACAATGTAAACAACATCGATACCTTGATCGGAAGGTTATGTGAATGAATAGTACATATATTGAGCGTTCATGGCATCAAAACGTGGATCAGTGGAAACCAAACAACTCAAGGAGCTTTCTATTTACATCAATGATGACCATATCACGATAATATCTTCCTACATGTGCATTGTTTACCACATATCACCAAGTCAATACAGTGCCAGTTATACTGTGTTTTTTTTTATTTCAATTTGTTTAATTGTTAAAATTAAATTGTTTTCAAAAGAACATTAATCATGTTGGGATATATGTTTTGATTTAATTACTAGGGTAATTCTCACATCTTTCCAGGAGCTACAACTAGCAGCAGACGACCAGAATTGTCTTGCTGGTAGCCTATATTTAGGGATATGAAAGATTGAAGGCAACGGCTACAAAATTAACCACTTTCTGCTGTTTCGAGAATGAATATGTACAGCCTTTCAGTAATGATTCTGATCTGATTTAATGAACTGCGCTTGTGCATAACAACAGTTTGATGGATGAACAGATCGGAATCGGATGTAAATCGAGCATTAAGTGCCATAAAATGAATTCCAATTTTGTATTTTCTGACAATGTCTCTTTCCCAAGGGGATGAACGCGAATAGTATAGACCGTATGACTGAAACTTGGGGAACTTGTTTACACAATCTGTTTCTGTTATTTTTCGCCATCGATATTATCCGTTTGTATGATCGTTTGGTAAAGTAAATGAACATACATTGGCATTTTTAAAGTTAAATGAATGACAACGTGAACATGTAAGGTCTATTTTATCAATTGTGATGAAAATATGAACCTAATCTACATAATTAATGTATTTATATATTATAAATTAATCTTACATAACTATAAACTGCTTTGTGCATTTAGAATTTATAATTCAATTTTATAAATAACATTTTAACATAATGTATTATATATAATATTTATAACATAGCAAAGTATGATAAATAAATAATTGGATTAGTTGACGGAAAACCGATGTAAAACATGAACCAAATTTCGGGGAACTCTCGACTACAAATGTTGAAAATTGTTTCCAGGACTTCCAGCATGAAATCTAGGACATGTTGTGCCTCCTGGGAACGTGTTTGAATTGTTCAACTACTTCTTGCTTGACTAGCGGGAGATCTACAGGGCTTATTAATGGTTAGTTGCTTGACATAATCCCACTTAATCCAACATCTCCCAATGCCGTCGGGTAATTTAGCTACAATTATATTACAACGAGTTAACCATAGGCCAGCAATGGTTACACATAGAAGATTTAGAACTTTTTTTTACTCTTATAGTGTATTCGATGTGATACAGTTACCGTTAGAGAAAGCTATCAGATTATTGCCAATTAATTTCCATGGTACATTTCAATGAAAGGTAAGTTGATTGTAATTAATTGTCGATTCATTTTTTGCTATTTCTGTAAAAGTTGAATCATTTAACGTCAAATCTATAATAAATTGTTCGGTTTAAAAATTTAAGATGCGGAGAATATAAGCATAAAATGAAATTTAAATCAAATAAGACATGGATCATGATGATGTCGCAAGGATTTAATTGTTTGTTCACTAAGTGTTGTTCAATAGCTTGCCATCAGGTGACATTTGAAAGTAAAATGATTAGAAATGAATTAATTATTCGTCTATAAAATGTAGATACGTTTGACAGTACAATAGATTAAAATATACTTGATCACACTTGTCATCAGTGTTTGTCTATCAATTGACTTCATCCTTCTCTTTTGTGCCAATATGGGCTTTTAAACAGAACATGTAATTAATCAAAAGTTAGCATGTGGACCACAACATGAGGAAACTGTAAAATGAATTTCTATTGTGGAGAAGTATAATCAGTGTCAATATGAATTCAAAACCACTCTCCCCCTCCGTAGTTAACAATAACAGATAAACTCTCTTTAATATCTACAACCAAGCTTATACTTTGGTTATCAATGAAATCACATGGAAACCTGTGTCTTGTATAAATTAGGTGTTAGTTATATTTCTTGAGTTAGTATATTATTTGACAACGACAGATAACACATTTATCAACATACACCTGATGGATACCAACAATTGATGAACACTTCTTTAAAAGGAAGTTCTTTAACGTATTGGGAAGCATGTGATAGGGTAAGCGACATGAAGTTGTTAAAGGTTGTATAAATTGTACTATATTGGCAATGACCGAGTTTATTACCACCTCATGGCGTCATTGATCAGGGCTTGTAATCGTGGTAGAAACAAGACATTTTTAAGCTCATAACATGATTTTGAAGCTATTAGTGGGAATATTCTAATGGGTGGAGAAATATGTAAATTACTCTAGAGGTTGTCCACATATGAATGTGCTTCAAATTGAGTGATCGAATAATATAATTAATGTGCATAACTTGTTTATTGAATCTTTCGATTGAGGTTACCAATATGACCCTAAAGATACACTAATTGACATTTATATTATCTTACCTGTTTATCTGTGTACAGTTGCTATCAGGAATTTAACGAAATCAGTGAAGCTGGTATTGAACACTGAATGTGATGAGACGACGAAAAACACGTCCAGGTTTCATTTAGAGACTTTGGACACAAACATTGAATGTGTAAATTGGCAAAATAAAAAAATAAAATAAACGTGTAAATAACCTTGTTACAGTAATGCAACAATGAACATAGTAATAAGGAATATCATCCTCTGGCTGTGGGATCTGATATGTTTTGCAACCAGTCAGTTGCTTTTGAATTTGTGATTTTCACTGACTCTCCAAGAAACATAACGTACCAGAGGCAAATGTAAAAGTTGTGATGTGAAAATGCAGAGACCATCTGCAGCTACTGACCCACTACTTTCAATAGTAGTTATCAAACTGATATAAAGAAGAACTAATTTTTAAAGAATAGATTAAGTCTTCAATCATGACTGATAATGACACTTTAAAGTAGCCATTTCTGACACACCAGCAATTACATGAACGGCTAACATCCGAGCTCAGTCAGGTGTGAATGATGCCTGACAATACTGACCTTCATGTTTGTAATACAACTTTAAATGTTATCAAGTCCATACTGATTATGACATATACTGTCTTTATTAAATTTGTAACTCAATTTTCTTTCAATTACAAATTGGTATTGTTATTCGTTTTAACTATTTATGTAACGAAGCAATACAGAATTGCTATTGCTTGAACTTATAGTATGATCAGTTATGTTATAGCGACACAGTAAAGTATTATCAGACAATTGATAATGTAAACACATAAAATCAGACTAGATATGTACAACCGTAATCAATCAATTCATAACGACTTACCCAATGCTATTGAGGAAGCGTTTATTAATTTTTTTGTAGCAATCATTAACACTTATCACGTAATCCCACTTGATAATTAAACAAATCATGTTCCAACCCGCCCGATTTGTTAAAGTCATATTTCTTATCCTCATATTTAGATAAATAAAAAGTATAACACAATTAGAGAATAACAAACGAGGTACGAGTGATTACGGGAAATATCCATGAGTCTAAATATTGTTCAGCCACGAGCTTTAGCGAGTGATTCTGAACATATTATTTAGTCGAGTGGATATTTCCCGTAATCACTCGTACCGATTTGGTTATTCTATATATTACCCATTATGCATTTAAATTGACCAAATTACGCTTGGTTATTACATTTTCATGTTGGGCTGCCGCTGTGAAGGATCCGTCGCCACAGTAACATTGAGACGTCATAAGATAATTCGTCGCTTCAGACCATTGTTTTGTGTTTTGTGTTTTTCGTCATAGTCATTCTTTCTCCGGGTAACCGACCAATCACCGTTGAGAATCACTTGAAAGCACATGTGCAAATATCACAAAAATAATCACCTGTGTCTTCTCACCCGTATGGGTAATATTGGTATGTGCATTTGAGTTTAAAATATATTGATAACATTTCAGTGTATCTATTGATAATTATATGCATTATTCTTTAGATGTTGAATCAAAGGATTCTGAGGTCTTGGAAGAAGTGCATATTCTAAGGATCAATCATATTGAACCATCATATTGAACACATTGTCAAAAAGACCTCTAAAATGATAGGAGCATTTAGGAAATTAAAGTTTCTACTTAATAGAACAACACTATATAAAATAAATACTGATTTTAGAAGACCACACTTTGAGTATGCATGTGAAGTATGGGATGGATGCTTGATTGAAAAACTTCAACTTGAAGCGGCCGAATAGTAACTGGTCTTCCCAGATATGCCTCTGTGAGCTCTTTATACTACGAAACAGGGTGGGATTTTCTTTCAGAGAGAAGAAGGAGATGTAAATTAACCTTATTTTATAAAATACAGAAAGGCCTTGCGCCAGATTTTCGTCAGGATTTGCTCCCGCCTTCAGTGGGCAACATGACACGATATGGATTAAGAAATTCCAATAATTATAGCCAACCTTATACACGACTCAAGTACTCAATATCATATTTTATTCCATCATCAATTAAGTTATGGAACAACATTCCTTTAGCAATAAGAGACTATGATTCTGTTGCCTCATTTAAATCCAATATTCAAGGAAAAATGTGCACCTGTATACTTTTCTTACGGAATTCGAAAACTAAATATCTTACACACAAGACTAAAATATATGAAGAGTTCACTTAATTACGATTTATTTAGAATAAGTGTAAGAAATAATGCATGTTGTCAATGTGGCCACAACTGTGAAAATGTATTTCATTACTTCCTTGAATGTCCTTTGTATATTACTCAAAGACAAAATATGTTAATTTCACTAGATAACATTGTCAGAAACAGAGCTTTAATTAATATTAGTCTTCTTTTACATGGCAATGCAGGTCTCTCTATTTGTGAAAATCAGAATTTGTACATACCCAGCAGGCACACGACGTTGTAACGACGTCGCATTTTGGTTGAAATAATGTCGCGATGTCGTTCAACTATAAAACGACGTCGTTTCAACGTCCCTTTTTTCGACGTTGATAAAATTAAGTTGTTTCAACGTTATTATTTTCGACGTCGATAATATATTCGATATCAGACGTCGTTTCAACGTTGGTATTTTCGTCGTCGGTGTTATGTCGATATCTGACATCTCTTCAACATTGTGACTTTCAACGTCGATAATAAGTCTATTTGTGACGGCATTTCAACATCTTCACAATCCACAACGACATCGATCCTAACTGCATCCTACTGTTCATTTATTAGAGATCGCAGTCGCTTATGAAGCATATATTTCCAATCTTTATCCTTGATTCATTCATTATATAAATATATGAAGTCTATGGGCCGTAAAGGGGGCCTATGTAGGCCTAGGCGTCGTCGGACATATAAGAAATTACAATGTTAAAACCAGCATTGATAATCTTTAATTTTCCGTAATGAGTAATGTTATTTTAAAACATATAAATGTGCATGTACACGTACATGTAGTCTACAATCAATGAAAATGTATTTGTGCACATATGTATTTATTTGATTTAATGATTTTAACGAATGATACTGTTACGAATTATTTTAATAGTTAACGGGGAATTTATTTTTAAACAGATATGTAATCTATTTTGTATGCCCATGTATTTCAAACATTTACTTATTTATCATTTGAGACTCTTTTCTAAAACGTAACAAATATTTGTGAAGCTGTGTACGTTTTTGCGCCAGCACAAAAGCTTATGACGTTATGTGTGCAACGATTACGTCACAAACCAAGTACTTTCGCCGCCATGTTTGACATCGCTGCGTAGAGGGAATCTGTTTATGTTGCGTATTATGGACACTGGTGTCGCCACTTCTCTTTCTGGGGTAAGTTATTGTTCCTGCATTTATGCACACTTTGTTCATTAATATTTAATAAAGTCAACCCAATACGGACACGTCGTCTAAACCAAACACGCCACACTAGCCTACCACACTCAACGCAAAGCGAAGTGTAGTTTACATTTACTGCAGTAGAAGTCGGCAGTCTTATTAACGCTGCTGAAGAACGAGTAGGAATTTGAATGATTGTGCTACTATTACCTGATCTATCTTACCTATCCATAAACTTTATTTTCACTGACTAGAGATCAACGACATTCTATTTGCAAACCAATTTTGTCGCCTGCCCGGCTTTGGAAACATGGTCAAACTCTTTACAGTGTTGCGTGAAGTGCGCCGTGACGTGTCTTTTCACAATGATGCGCGGAGTTCGTATTGTCTTCGATCAGCTGTTTGCATGTTCACTAAATGCAGGCTTTGCTAACTTGTTTATGTTGATTGCTGTTTGCGTCATATTAACACTATTAAAAAGCATGCCAAAATTGACATCATGAATATTACTGTGCCACTTATTTTAAACGTTATTTCAATAGAGTGATGCAACAAGTATTCGGACGGTGATGTTAATTCCATACACATGCATGTTAATTTAGTCGACTCTAGGATAAATAATGTTCATAAAATAAGTTCTTGTTGGATCAATGTCAAGCTTTATTTGAAATCATCTCAGCTTGAAGTACATAATATAAATGACAATCTAAATAATGCCATCCGATTTACCTACATGTGTACATTAAATAAAACGTTTTCCATAGATCGCCATGTTAATTTTTTCACAACAATCTATATATGTTGATCTTATGTACTGTCATTTCCAAAATAGAAAACAGAAAATTAAACATAATTTATGAAAAACATTAAATTTATGTTAAAAATTCCATCGTTTATCAAAGAAACCACAGTAATTTCATTAAATTAACTAATAAGTATACATAGTTCTGAAAACATCAACATGATGATCGACTGGATTTTAATAAAAAAAATGACAGTATCTATATGATGACATGCGTTAAATTCAAATGATCTTCTTGTTGAGATGATTTTTAATCAAGCTGAAAAGTTCTATATTGATTCAAACAGAAATTATTTCATGATAGTTATCTGTGCATGTACATGTAATTGACATGTATAATTTATGCTAATATATCGATATACTGAAAGTGATTCATATATAATTATTTATAGGAGCTGGTATTTATGGAAATTCAGTTATTGTGTTGACAAATTAATTTCTATGAATAATTGTGTTAAAGAAGTATGACTGTTTGTAGTGAGTAATTAATGTTAATGTTCACATTTCTGTTTTCAGTCAACTGCTTGAGAAGGGATAAGATGGGGAGGAGAGAGTTGCAGACGGGAGAAATCGCATCTATTGATTAGCTGGGTTATCTATAATCAGGCTCCATCCAGAATCTTTTCTCAGGTATACACTTATTCATCATGCATCGTGTATTTTCCGACATAAAAGGGTCCATAGATATTTAACACATAGAATTCATTTTGTTAAAGTACAGGGATAATGATGAGTAACGTGATTGTTTTTGAAAATTAGATACATTTCAAGATTCGATGAAGCATCGACATAAATAATAAGTTGATTTTCTTTCCCTTTTTCATGTGTGTAAGTTGTCTTTTTCTTTTTCCAGAAAGCTGATGAATGGTGCTGTGACGAAACGTTGAACGCGCCTTTGAAGACACAAAGAACCGCGTATTCTTGTTATTTTAAGGCAGAATAAACAATTATGTAATCTTAATCCCTAGCTGTCTGTTGTTTCTTGTTCAATGTTGATTGCTTTGACTAATCCCTTGTTTCTACAGCTAAACCGGAAGATATAATATATATCTTTAAGAGATACTAACTTTTAGAATTGAGATTATTTTTTTACAGATTGCTACTGCTCAGAAAGAACGTCATTTATCGACGTTGAAATGACGTTGTATTATGGTTGCATATGAAATTTTTCGGCGACGTCGATGTTTTGTCGTTGAATCGACGTCTTGACAACGTTTTTGATACGACATTGCATCAACGTTGGTGCAACGTCGTATTAACGTAGATGCAACGTCGAACAAACGTTATTGCAACGTCGAATCTACGTTGATGCAACGTCGAATTGCCTGCTGGGTATTTACATTTCTCAAACTAAACGTTTTCTCTGACTTATTTTTGTACATATCCTGACTGCCTGCCCGTCTCTTGTTGAATATAGTTGTGAGAAGAATCATGTAATTATCGGGAGAGGGCTTTTCTAAGTTGTATAACTTGTGCCCAATCCATTTCTTGAATAAATAAAATATGTTTCAATCAATCAATCCACCATCTTGCTGTTTGAATCTTAAATTTGCATGAGACCTGCAAATCGACCTTTCTCACTGAAGAGTTCCACACCACTCTCAGATTCAGATTCTTTTATTCAGTATTTTTGCCTAAAGGCCTATAGTGCAAGTGCACTTGCCGCGATTTAATCACGTGGTTGTGACATTCCTTATATTAAACACATGTTTGTTTGCATAAAACCATGTTCCAAAGTAATTCTAATACATTTGAAAATAATCAAAGAAACGTATGTGTGTCGTCATTGATGTGTATGAACGGCGTCTGGTAAACCAAGCATTTATGGGTATCTAACATATAAAATATATGATCAGGACAAATTAATTGACACTTCGAAAACGCAAATCTTTGCATCAAAGAAGACTGTTAATGATGATTAAGAAGGTTGTCAAGATGTTTCGCATGAAGAAAGTTGTTTGGCAAGTTGTGAATCCAACACAACACAAAGAGATTTCTCACCTACCATTACCTAATTAGTTGCTATGAGATCAAAGACAGAAGCAGTACACACTTGAACTTAAGCTCTTGAACATGTTTTAATGTACATAATCTAAGAAATAAAATTTAATTAAGTTAACAGCTATAAGGAATCGGAAATTGTTGACCAATAACAGTGAGAACATTTCAATAATTTTCACAATTGAACGAAAGTGATTTGCAAATGAATTCAATGGTATGACAAACTCTTTAATTATCAAACATAAAAATCCACTAGCTCGGAATCTGAATTGCAGAAAATGCCTTTCCTTAGACATATACTTTGTCAAGCTATGATTGGTATGATTTGAAATTGTTGACACTTGTCTTAGTGACGTTGTCAATAGCAGTGTAGAAAGTCAGGCCTGTCCCTCCGCCCAGACAGGCTATATTTCTGCCAGACGGTCTAGATTTACCTCTCGCCAATCTGTTGGTCTCGTTAGAAATTTAACAATAAACTAACCTTACCTATATTGCATTAACCAGTGTTCCAAGATTATTATAATACATTTGAAATACTGAGAGAAACGTGTCTTGGTCGTCATTAGCATTTCCTTGATGTATGACATTTGGTAAACCTGGCATGTATGGGTATCTAATACATAAAATACATGATTCAGACAGATTAGTTGACAATTCGAAAATGTACATCATTGCATCAAAGAAGAGTGTAAATGCCAATTAACTTTCTTATAAAGTTTGTTTATCATGCAGAAGAAAGTTGTTAAGTTGTTCGGCAAGTTGCAAATCCAAAACAGCACAAAGAGGTTTCTCACCGCCGTTACATGATTAGTTTCTATGAGATCAAAGACACAAGCAACACACATGCAATCGCATTGAGTAATTATTCAATAAGACGGGGTTTTCTATTAAGAAAAAAACGAGTGGAAACTACTTTTGTTTCGAAACAATAGTTTTCAATTTAGATTAAAGTCTGTCGATTCTGTGAAACATAAATTGTTACAAGAAAGAAAGACTTTGTAAAACATATTTTTCACATTCAAAGAGAAAATTTAACTTGTTATCGCTGTTGCAATTTTATGGGGTAGTTCCCGATAATATATGATATTGTTGACGTTGTAAATTATATTATACATTATATACACCCATTTCATTTACAAAAACATATACTAGTTGTATTGTCATTGTAAGAGGATGGACATTCGTTTACACAAACGAGGCGTTTGCAATGTGTCAATCTCTCAAAAGATCAAAAGATCAGTTGTATCAGAGAGAGAAATTTTGACATCTGAAATGTTTGCGTAACCTTAGTACACATATTTCTATAACAGGGGAGGAGGTCTGGTTTTGTGACAAGTTCCAAACAAATTATTATATAGTATATCATAGTATTATTATAATCATTATATTATTAATAATAATATTAATTATTATCATCACTAAACTACGATTATCAGAATAGAAATTGTCAAAGAGCATAAACTTGCACACAGGAAATACACACAGACCTTCTTTACAGAGAAAGATTAATATTACATGTTGGTAAAGCCTAAACTACTGTTTCAAAATCATTTTATTAAAAAGTCATTTAAGAGTCCGGTATAAGGTTATATTAACAGGTTAATGATGTAAAGTGTGTTAATGCATGGAATCTAGCTTATACTAGCCATTGACTTTACTTCATGATGCAATAAACCATTGCTAAACCTTCATCACTGGTTCTGAAACTCATGCAGTGAAAATACTGTAGATCAATTTTGTATTTGCTTTTGAAAGGAAAGCGAGAGTAAGGCCCGTTCATAATCAATCAATCACACAATAAGCGGTATTCGTGACACTGTCTTAATGGAGAGAAACTTTACACATACAAAGTTTCTCAGACATGCCGTCTTATTGGGGTCCACAGAGGAAGTGATGGTAACGATCGAGGTTGTAGTTGGCTCATTATTGTAGTACTCGTATGTCTAACTGCAGTGATCGCCACGGAACATCACACGTCTGAATAGACAATGCCCGAAGAGATGGCGAAGGTATGTCATGGTGAGTTTTTTTAACAGCAGGCGAGGCGGTCAAGTGGGGTTTACGTAAAGTGGAGAGCTTAGTAACATCTTGGAAACAATAATGGTTCTTTTAAGTAGCTACCGCAAAAAATTGGCAAGGTCATGCAGGAGAATTGTGGACCATAGCAATCTTAGTCTCATAGTATGTCTTCTCTATGACATACTCGTTTTAAAAGAGGTATTTAAAATGATATACACATCACAAACTCCATTCATTATTCATAAACCTTTACATTGCCAAAACAGAAATAAGACATAGCCCTGAAATTTCTCTGAAACAATGAACTATTTAATTACTCATTAAAGCTTTTCAGTGTGTTCCGTTTTTAATCAAAGGCTATATATTATTGCACAAAAGAGCATCACTAACCATGACGAGCAACAATAAAAGGCAAATTAAAGCAATGGAATAACATTAGTAATGAAACGGTTCAACCAAATACAAGTTATGTTCTTGTTCATATTATCGTGATGAACGTTTATGATAATATTAAGTTATGTATTTAATCCTCTACACGATTACGTGCTTTTTCATATAGAACAGTAAGTAATTCTAAGCAAACATGATTCTATCCAAAGTATTGAACGTTATCAATATGTCAAAAGCAACCAACACAACGATTTAATCATGTGTTATGATAAGCTGAAACCATTTTAAAATTGTGGATATATATCACTCTGCGAGAACATGTTGCACAACGAATACATGTCATCTATCCATTGACAACCAGATATGACCTTGAGTTTGAATTGTCAGGGAAGGTGATTTTGGGGATAAACATCATTTCCGAAATAATTTTACTTTCAAAATGGCTAGTATTATAGCAGGGAATATGGCCGTAACACAAATGTGAGTTTGCATTTCAGTGAAACCTGCGAGCATAGACTGGAAACAGCGAACTTCGACTGCTTTAAATCTGAAGCTAACGTGGTAACCACTAGGCTATCCTGTCTTTACTCCTGATTGATAATGGTCATATCGGCTGGCAAATTGCACATATGTGAAATATATTCGCCGTCAAAGGAAATGACATCAGTCAAATATGCAATATGTAATAACTAGATGCAAAACAAATGATGTTGAACTGCCAATAATCTATTCACAACATAGTAGGCCCTGTATATTTGATTGAAAAACCTATCAAGATAAATGTAACCTATGTCAAGTGATATCGTGAGGAAAACAATTTCGACGAGAATGCCATTTGAAGGAAATTAATTTGGCCCAATTTGTAATAACCGTTCATGGTTGGCATATCAAAGTAGAACTATACAACCTCATCATTGGAAATTGGAATTGGAATAAGTCAAAGCAAGGGTTGTTATATGTTCCCAGCATGTTCTAATTGGTTTGAAAGCCTGACAGTAGTATATATTAATAGATGGTTATAAGGAGGTTTCTGCATATTAACAAACATTAAACAACTGAGTCTTTTTAAATGTGTATTTTAAGAGCGGTTTTAACTGATCACACACTTTATGTCAGAAAGAATGACAGTTTGAAGTCTATAAATAATATATATATATATATATATATATATATATATATATATATATATATATATATATATATATATATGGTAATCATTAAGATAATCATTCTTGAATTCTTTGATTATATTCAAATCTTGTTTTTGGCAAGGAGTTCTATATTCACAGATTGTAAATCTCTAGATGCATTTTAACGTCCAGACAGATGAGATGTTTTATTGTGATTTGTCATTCAGATGTTGATCTTACTGATATAATTGGGTCTGTTATTCAGAAACGTCCTCCACTTTTTGTATTTTATATCCTATGTTTTAAAATTCCTTGTTCAAAATTTAATGAGATTTAAAATAATATAAATAAGTGGTCATTAGAAAGAATAACAGAATAGAACATATAAAATGTTTAATAATTCTACTTTGATATATTGTTTTCTATATAATCATCATTATCTTGTTGCTGACACGTCTCATACATGTAAATTGATAACTAAGAATGAACAGTTTCAAGTTTCACTTTGATATTTTGAGATTAATCATTCAACAAAATTAACATAAATGTAATTGACAAAAAGGCGTGGTCTCAAATTACAAAGGAAGATTTAATTTCCTCACGATAATATTTATTTTGATGACTCTTTTGAAATACGTTTGTGATATATGAATTCAGCATATCAGTTCACATTAGAGTCACGATTGCATATCATTTTCAACAACTTTGTCAAATATTGGTTTTATATGTTTATAATATATCTGTGCAAATATCAACCGCAAGCATTATTATATAACACAATCATGTTAGATATACTATTTTTAATAAAACAAACAATGAATAATTCACTGACACTATGACTTAAACGTAAAATTCACGTGTCTTTTCGAACATACAAGAGGACTAAAATTCACTACAGGACATTGGAATATTTATATGTTACATATACCTACTATATGATACCGTCTCCCCAAACACTCGTAAGATAAGTAATGCTGAAGTGAAATGCTATATATAGCGCTTATATTTCACCTTTCTTCACTTCTGTTCTAACCGGCTGTTCACCTTTAACCCTCGGCCTGACAAGTAGACTGTATTCCATACACGTTGCGCAAAGAGTCATCGCTGAGTAGGGATAACGCTAATTGATATTTCTGCCTCGCTATGACCAAATGAATTCTGGCTTTCCAGTGTTTTATTCGGGGAAGAGGTTCCAACCATAGTTCCTTAAGCATGTTAATTGTACAATCAGCATATTTTCAAAATTGAAATTCATTATTAACAATACTCAACGTATACTATACTCATAGTGCCCTTTGCCTTGCCGATTGTTCTCACATTGAAAGTGTATCTTATCAATACAGAGCGCAGTTCTGTACATCATTCATTCTCATTTTCAACAAACGTCTCTTCCCTTAAGGCTGTAGAAATAAGACAAGAAGACCGTCACCTGAGGAAAGACACACTGAGGCAAAGTTTCTGTCCGTGGACTATTTGATTAAGTAAAGTGAGGCCAAGACGACTTCACTTATGATAGATAACAATGTTCTTAAATAATTTAGATGTTACACAAAATGGTCACAGGCACATCTATCCGCAAGGTTTATGTGTGTATCATCGGAGGTGAGGTTAGATGAGTAGGGGTTTCAAGAGTATTTCACTTATATCACCAATAATGGTAGTTTTATTACAGGGAGAAAGCCCAGGGTGGGTGAAATCTGTGACCATCGACTATAACTAGCGAACTATAGGTAACACTGCGCTGAAATTCAATTTAGCATGTAGAACAGTTCTCTTAAAGCAAAGTTGCAGAGCCTCTGGCGGGATTCGAACTCCATATCTCTTGATTCAAGGTCAAATGCACCAAGTACTGCGCCATCCCGTTCCTGTATCATCGGACGGTTGAGAGAAAAGGATTCTTTAGCGTCTCTATAATGTACACTTTTCTCCAAGGATCATATATGAACCCTTCGATCCAAAATATCTGTTTTCTATCAGTTTTCATCTTTGTATAAAGATAATTGCTGCCGATCAATAGTTGCAATTTGCTTGGTCCATTATATGGAAGTACTTTAATCATAAAAGCTTCCTTGCACTTACAACGTACGTCCTATAAGCTATACATCCCTGCAAGTCCTGTCTCACGTTACATGGAAAATACAAATATCCCTTTAACAATTCGATAATGTCCTCATAAGGTTTATCGAAAACCACATAGCCAGGTGTTGTTTTTAGGTAAAACTGTCCAATCATATTACAGATTTGACAAACTATTTCTTTAAGGAATAGGGTAATACAATGCACAACAGAACAACGTGATTTTGCGCTTAATTACACTTAATTCAAAATATGAAAATTAGTTGACAAAAGGGCTCTGACATATAGAGAATCTCACCGAAGTGTATTATGATATCAGTAATTTTAAAAAGAGATGATTAATGAAAGAAGATATATTTTACTGAAAACAAACACACTTTATAATTTAATATATTTGATTTCAGAAGATCAGAGGATGAGGCTGTATTTATCATCCAAAAATCAAAATCTGTTTTCAACAGCAATCATTAAATGAATCGGAAGACCAAGTAGCATGTAAATATTACTGATATATATCGCTTAATTGTGATGGACAGTTTTGATCATAAAGGGCATTATTTATACCATTTAAACAGTGTTCTGCAGAATATATCGACTGTGTGAGGTGAAGAGATATCTCCGAGGAGATAACGCTTTGGTAGTAGATTTTCCACATTGTCTAGCCATCACTTAATACATGACACCATAATGCTTACACATCATCAAATGATGACTCACAATTACATAAAGTCATACATACGATGACGTCACAATACTGTGACATCACTGCACTGGACGTTTTAAGGCAGTGATGTGAGCAAAGATATACATACGTGATAAGTACTGAGGAATGATTTGGGATTATAAATAAAATCTAACCCTGTGTCATCTGATATTGAATATATCAACACTCAACTCAACTTTTGTCAACTTGTGTTGGTATTTTTGACATCAGATAACTCTTGGTTGAGATTGCTTATATATAGTGTCATTTTGAAATACAGCATGAAAAGCATGCTAAGAATGATTTCGCACTGCCGATCTTGAAAGTAGTGCAATTTTGTATTGTTTCTAGCATTTAAAGTTGATTACGGTTTAATAATTTTTCATTAAAATGTTTAAAGATAAAATTGGATCATTCATTAATCAATTTCGACTTTGATTGAAAATAAAGATGGTTGCACTCTGTTTCATCCCTGTCACCCGCTACTTAATGTCTCAGTGCCATCACATGTCACTGCTGGAAACTTAATCAGTACTTGATTATAAGTTATCCGCCCTTGAGTCCATAAACCAAAGAACCGCTTTTAAAGGCTTGACGAGGTGATGGTGATGGTATTACATCTTGATGTCATGGAGTTTAAAGCAATATGTAATGGACTGTGAACGTGATCTGGTAAACTTGCAGCTCGTTTTCAATTCTTAAAGAATGCAAATGTATTATTCCTTACGTTTGCTGTGCAATATTTTCATACAGTCAGTGATTCATTAGGTCACAAATACAGGTTTTAACCTCTCTGAACCTGTCTGAAAACGTGTTCTGTATAACATTTTCTCTTTTTACGAGCATACACTTTTATAAGAATTGTTCTATCATCCAAGTATAATCATTATATTTCATTAGATATGCAAAGACATTAATCAATCACAGCTTAAAGTTACAATGTTGACAAAATCGAGACCTTGATCGGAAGCTTATGTGAATGAATAGTATATATACTGAACGTTCATGGCATCAAAACGTGGATCAGTGGAAACCAAACAACTCAAGGAGCTTTATATTTACATCAATAATGACTATATCACGATAATATCTTCCTACATGTGCATTGTCACCAAGTCAATACAGTACCAGTTATACTATTACACTTTTTTTTATTATTTCAATCTGTTTAATTGTTAAATTATATATGTTTTTCAAAAGAACATTAATCACGTTAGGATATTTGTTTTGATTTTATTACTAGGGTTTTTCTCACATGTGATAATAACTGGATTATTTATGTAATTCGTACTCGTATTTGATGAATGAATAACAGAGTAACCCAATTTACATAATCAGATTTGCAAATTATTCATCCCCATGATTGAAGCGTGTATCTGTAAATTTTACAACGTGATTAGAATTAAATAACTCTTATGAATAGTTTGACGATAATGTAGATACATCTGCAGGAGAGACACGACTGGTATTACAATTAATGGAGAAAACCTTAAAGATGCATCAAACATGTTGTTGAGGGTCACATATGCAAAACATTATAAATGAATGGGTTTTTGTTTCGAGAAGTACTGATTTTATAAAAGAGTAAAAATATCAAGTTAACAATCGTTGCCTACATCATTTGGACACGATGTGTATAAAGGAACAAGATTGATATAGAAACCGTCTGTTGGAGTAACTGTTTGATGAGTTCGCTCATGTTAACAGGAGCTAGAACAAGCAGTAGAAGACCAGAATTGTCTCGCTGGTAACTAATGAAGATCAGCGAGACATGACCTCGACATCTAATGTTGGTGATAAGTATGACCTCTGGAGTCTGAGGGGTATGTCATGTTAGTGTTTTGATGTCCAAGGTAGAACATTATCGCAAAAGTCAATGGGAGAAGTGTCTAGTTTCATTGCTAGAGACTTGGAATAGTATCAGAGTCACAGCGTTTAGGAATGTGAACGACTGAAAGCAACGATTGTGATCCAAAGATCCAAAGAGGTTGAGTTGATGAATATGTACAATAATTCAGTAATAATTCTGATCTGATTTAATCAACTGCGCTTGTGCATAACAACCGTTGATGGATGAACAGATCGGAATCTGATGTAAATCGACCATTAAGTTCCATTCAATGAATTCCAATGTTGTATTTTCTGACAATGTCTCTTTCCCAAAGGTATGAACGTGAATAGTATAGACCTATTACTAGTACTGAAACGGGGAACTTACACAATCTGTTTCTGTGATTTTTCGCCATGATATTACCCGTTTGTATGATCGGTTTGTAAAGTAAATGAACATACATTGGCATTTTAAAAGTTAAATGAATGACAACGTGAACATGTAAGGTCTATTTTATCAATTGTGATGAAAATATGAACTTACTCTACATGATTAATGTACTTATATATTATAAAATTATCTTACATCAAGATAAACTACTTTTTGCATTTCAAATTTATAATTCAAGTTTACATATAACTTTATAACATAATATATTCTATATAATATTTATAACTTAGCAAAGCATGATAAATAAATAATTGGATTAGTTGACGGAAAACCGATGTAAAACATGAACCAAATTTCAGGGAACTCTCGACTACAAATGTTGAAAATTGTTTCCAGGACTTCCAGCATTGAAGTCTAGGACATGTTGTGCCTGCCTGGAAAGTGTTTGAATTGTTCAACTACTTCTTGCTTGACTAGCGGGAGATCTAAAGGGCTTATTAATGGTTAGTTGCTTGACATAATCCCACTTAATCCAACATCTCCCAATGCCGTCGGGTAATTTAGCTACAATTATATTACAACGAGTTAACCATAGCCCAGCAATGGCTACACATAGAAGATTTAGAACTTTTTTTTTACTCTAATAGTGTATTCGATGTGATACAGTTACCGTTAGAGAAAGCTATCAGATTAATGCTAATTAATTTCCATGGTATGTTCTACTGAATGCTAAGTTGATTGAAATTAATTGACGATTCATTTTTTGCTATTTCTGTAAATCATGTAACGTCAAATCTATAATAACTTGTTCGGTGTAAAAATTTAAGATGCGGAGAATATAAGTATAAAATGAAATTTAAATCAAATAAGACATGGATCATGATGATGTCGCAAGGATTTAATTGTTTGTTCACTAAGTGTTGTTCAATATCTTGCCATCAGGTGACATTTGATAGTAAAATGATTAGAAAAGAATTAATTAATCGTCTTTAAAAGTAGATACGTTTGACAGTACAATAGATTAAAATATACTTGATCACACTTGTCATCAGTGTGTGTCTATCCGGTGACTTCATCCTTCTCCTTTGTGCCAATATGGGCTTTTAAACAGAACATGTAATTAATCAAACGTTAGCATGTGGACCAAAACATGAGGAAACTGTAAAATGAATTTCTACATTTAATATTATGGAGAAGTATAATCAGTGTCAATATGAATTCAACACCACTCTCCCCCTCCGTAGTTAACAATAACAGATAAACTCTCTTTAGTATCTACAACCAATGAAATCACATGGAAACTTGTGTCTTGTATAAATTAGGTGTTTCTTATATTTCTTGAGTTAGTATATTATTTGACAACGACAGATAACACATTTATCAATATACACCTACATGTACATACTGATGGATACCAACAATTGAGTAACACTTATTTTAAAGGAAGTTATTTAACGTATTTGGAAGCATGTGATAGAGTTAGCGACATAAAGTTGTTATAGGTTGTATAAATTGTACTATATTGGCAATGACCGAGTTTTTTCCACCTCGTGGCGTCATTGATCAGGGCTTGTAATTTCGGTAGACACAAGACATTAATAAGCTCATAACATGATTTTGACGCTATTAGTGGAAAGATTCTAATGGGTGGAGAAATATGTAAATTAATCTAGTGGTTGTCCACATATGAAAATGCTACAAATTGAGTGATCGATGAATAATATAATTAATGTGCAAAAATTGTTTTTGGAATCTTTCGATTGAGGTTACCAATATGACCCTAAAAATACACTAATTGACATTTATATTAGTTTACTATTACCTGTTTATCTGTGTACAGTTGCTATAAGGAATTTAACGATATCAGTGAAGCTGATATTGAACACAGAATGTGATGAGACGACGAAAAACACGTCCAGGTTTCATTTAGAAATGACTTTGGACGCAAGCATTGAATATGTAAATTGGCAAAATTAAAAAAACCAAAAACGTTTAAATAACCTTGTTACAGTAATGACAAAAATGAACATAGTAATTAGGAATATCATCCTCTGGCCAGTCAGTTGCTTTTGAATTTGTGATTTTCGCTGACTTTGCATGAAAACATAACGTACTAGAGGCAAATGTAAAACTTAGGCAAGAGATAATGCAGAGACCATCTGCAGCTACTGACACAATACTTTCAATAGCAGTTATCAAAATGATATAAAGAAGAACTATTTTTTAAAGAAGAGATTCAGTCTTCAACTATGACTGATAATGACACTTTAAAGTAGTAAATACTGACACACCAGCAATTACATGAACGGGTATACATCCGAGCTCAGTCAGGTGTGAATGATGCCTGACAATACTGACCTTCATGTTTGTAATACAACTTTAAATGTGTATCAATTCCATACTGATTATGACATATAATGTCTTTATTAAATTTGTAACTCAATTTTCTTTCAATTACAAATTGGTATTGTTATTCGTTCATACCATCATATTGAACACATTGTCAAAAAGACCTCTAAAATGATAGGAGCATTTCGGAAATTAAAGTTTCTACTTAATAGAACAACACTATCTAAAATATATACTGTTTTTATAAGACCACACTTTGAGTATATATGTGAAGTATGGGATGGATGCTTGATTGAACAAGCTGATAAATTAGAAAAACTTCAACTTGAAGCGGCCCGAATAGTAACTGGTCTTCCAAGATATGCCTCTGCGAGTTCTTTATACTACGAAACAGGGTGGGATTTTCTTTCAGAGAGAAGAAGGAGATGTAAATTAACCTTATTAAATAAAATACAGAAAGGCCTTGCGCCAGATTTTCGTCAGGATTTACTCCCGCCTTCATTGGGCAACGTGGCACGATATGGATTAAGAAATTCCAATAATTATAGCCAACCTTATACACGACTCAAGTACTCAATATCATATTTTATTCCATCATCAATAAATTATGGAACAACATTCCTTTAGCAATAAGAGACTGTGATTATGGTGCCTCATTTAAATCCAATATTCAAGTAAAATGTGCACCTGTATACTTTTCTTACGGAATTAGAAAACTAAATATCTTATACACAAGACTAAGATATATGAAGAGTTCACTTAAATACGATTTATTTAAAATAAGTGTAAGAAATAATGCATGTTGTCAATGTGGCCACAACTGTGAACATGTATTTCATTACTTCCTTGAATGTCCTTTGTATATTACTCAACTAACATTGTCAGAAACAGAGCTTATATTAATATTAGTCTTCTTTTACGTGGCAATACAGGTCTCTCTATTTGTGAACATCAGATTTTGTACATATTTACATTTCTCAAACTAAACGTTTTCTCTGACTTATTTTTGTACATATCCTGACTGCCTGCCCGTCTCTTGTTGCATATTGTTGTGAGAAGAATCATGTAATTATCGAGAGTGGGCTTTTCTAAGTTGGATAATTTGTGCCCAATCCATTTCTTGAATGAATAAAATATGTTTCAATCAATCAATCCACCATCTTGCTGTTTGAATCTTAAATTTGCATGATACCTGCAAATCGACCTCTCTCACTGAAGAGTTCCACGCCACTCTCAGATTCAGATTCTTTTATTCAGTATTTTTGCCTAAAGGTCTATAGTACAAGTGCACTTGTTGCGATTTAATCATGTGGTTGTGACATTTCCTATATTCAACACATGTCTGTTTGCATAAAACCATGTTCCAAAGTAATTCTAATACATTTGAAAATAATGAAAGAAACGTATGTTTGTCGTCATTGATGTGTATGAACGGCGTCTGGTGCACCAAGCATGTATGGGTCTCTAGCATATAAAATATATGATCCGGACAAATTAATTGACACTTCGAATTGTGTTAATTGTGATTTAGTTGGTTGTCAAGATGTTTCGCATGAAGAAAGTTGTTTGGCAAGTTGTGATTCCAACACAATACAAAGGGATTTCTCACCTACCATTACCTAATTAGTTTCTAATTAGAGATCAAAGACAGAAGCAGTACACACTTGAACTTAAACTCTTGAACATGTTTTAATGTACATAATCTGAGAAATAGAATTTAATTAAGTAAACAGCTATAAGGAATCGGAACTTGTTGACCAATAACAGTGAGAACATTTAAATAATCTTTCACAATTGAACGAAAGTGATTTGCAAAATTTTATGAATTTTAATTATCAAACATAAACATCCACTAGCTCGGAATCTGAATTGCAGAAAATGCCTTTCCTTAGAAATATACTTTGTCAAGCTATGATTGGTATGATTTGAAATTTTTGACACATGTCTTAGAGACGTTTTCAATAGCAGTGTATAACAACAGGCCTGTCCCACCACCCAGACAGGCTATATTTCTGCCAGACGGTCTAGATTTACCTCTCGCCAGTCTGTTGGTCTGGTTAGAAATTTAACAATAAACTAACCTTACCTATATTGCATTAACCAGTGTTCCAATATTATTATAATACATTTGAAATACTGAGAGAAACGTGTCATTAGCATTTACATGTATGTATGACATTTGGTGAACCTGGCATGTATGTGTATCTAACACATAAAATACATGATTCAGACAGATTAGTTGACAATTCGAAAATGTAGATCATTGCATCAAAGAAGAGTGTAAATGCCAATTAACTTTCTTATAAAGTTTTTTATCATGCAGAAGAAAGTTGTTAAGATGTTCGACAAGTTGCAAATCCAAAACAGCACAAAGAGGTTTCTCACCGCCGTTACATAATTAGTTTCTATGAGATCAAAGACACAAGCAACACACATGCAATCGCATTGAGTAATTATTCAATACGTCGGGGTTTTCTATTAAGCAAAAAATGAGGGGAAACTACTTTTTTTCGAAACAATAGTTTTCAATTTATTTAAAGTGATCCTGAATTCGTTTTTTGATACAACTTCTGTCGATTCTGTGAAACAGAAATTATTGCACTTGTAGAAAAAAAGACTTTGTAAAACATATTTTCACATTCAAAGAGAAATGTAACTGGTTATTGCTGTTGCAATTTTATGGGGTTGTTCCCAATAATATATGATATTGTTGACGTTGTAAATATGATAAATATTATAACATTATATACACTCATTTCATTTACATAAACATATACTAGTTGTATTGTCATTGTAAGAGGATGGACATTCGTTTACACAAACGAGGTGTATGCAATGTGTTAATCTCTGAAAAGATTAAAAGGTTAGTTGTATCAGAGAGAGAAATTTTGACATCTTAAATGTTTGCGTAACCTTAGTAAACCGATTTCTATAACAGGGGAGGAGGTCTGGTTTTGTGACAAGTTCAAAACAAATCATTATAGCTCATAGTATATCATATCATTATTATAATCATTATTATTATTAATAATAATTTTAATTATTATCATCACTAAACTACGATTATCAGAATAGAAATTGTCAAAGAGCATAAATGTGCACACAGGAAATACACACAGACCTCTTTACAGAGAAAGATTAATATTACATGATGGTAAAACCTAAACTACTGTTTCAAAATCATTTTTATTAAAAAGTCATTTAAGATTCCGGTATAAGGTCATATTAACAGGTTAATGATGTAAAGTTTCTTAATGCATGGAATCTAATATTATTGAAACCAAATCATCAGTGTGATCCATGATAATCCTGATGTACTCATGAAAGATGAGAATAATGGACTGTCTTTGAAGGGCATTTTAGCTTATAATAGCCATTGACTTTACTTCATGATGCAATAAACCATTGCTAAAAACCTTCATCACTAGCTTGCAAACTCATTCAGTGAAAATACTGTAGATAAATTTATGATTTGCTTTTGAAAGGAAAGCTAGAGTTGGGCACGTTCATAATCAATCAATCACGTCATTATGCGGTATTCGTGACACTGTCTTAATGGAGAGAAACTTTACACATACACTGTTTCTCAGACATGCCGTCTTATTGGGGTCCACAGAGGAAGTGATGGTAACGATCGCGGTTGTAGCTGTTACATTATTGTAGTACTGCAGTGATCACCAGGGAACATCACACGTCTAGATCTGAATGGACAATGTCCGAAGAGATGGCGAAGATATGTCATGGTGAGTTTTGTGAGCAGCTGGCGAGGCGGTCAAGTGGAGTTTACATAAAGTTGAGAGCTTAGTAACATCTTGGAAACAACGATGTTCTTTTTTAAGTAGCTACCGCAAAAATGGGCAAGGTCATGCAGGAGAATTGTGGACCATAGCAAACTTAATCTCATAATTTGTATTCTCTATGGCATACTCGTTTTAAAAGAGGCATTTAAAATGATATACACGTCACAAATTCCATTCATTATTCATACACCTTTACATTGCTAAAACAGAAATGAGACAGAGCCCTGAGCCTTTTTCCGAAACAATGAACTATTTAATTACTCCTAAAAGCATTTTACTGTGTTCCGTTTTTAAGCAATGGCTATATATTATTGCATAAATGAGCAGCATGAACCATGACGAGCAACGATAAAAGGCAAATTAAACCAATGGAATATGATGCTACACTGAATTTCAGTGCAGTACCACCCATGGCTCGCTATTTCCAGCCGATGCTCGCAGGTTTCACCGCAATGCATAGCCACATGATGTTGCGGGCTTTCTCCCTGCCATAATACTAGCAGCCGCGATATAAGTGAAATACTCTTGAAAGCGGCGTTAAACCCAAACTCACCTCACCTCACCTCACCTCACCAATGGAATAATGCCAAAATTAGTAACGAATCGGTTCAACCAAATACAAATTATGTTCTTGTTCATATTATCGTGATGAACGTTTCTGATAATATTAAGTTATGTCTTTAATCTTCTACAGGATTACGTGCTTTTTCATATAGAACAGTAAGTTATTCTAAGCAAACATGATTCTATCCAAAGTATTGAATGTCAAGATGTCAAAAGCGACCGATAAAATGATTTAATCATGTGTTATGATAGGTTGAAACCATTGTAATGTGTGGATATATTTCATTCTGCGAGAACATGTTGCACAACGCATAAATGTTATCTAACCATTGACAACAAGACATCACCTTGAGTTTGAAATGTGAGGGAAGGTGATTTGGGGGAAACCTCATTTCCGAAATAATTTTACTTTCAAAGTGGCTAGTATTATAGCAGGGAATATGGCCGTAACACAAATGTGAGTTTGCATGTCAGTGAAACCTGCGAGCAACGGTTGAAAACAGCGAACTTCGACCCCTCTAGATCTGAAGCTAACGTGGTAACCACTAGGCTATCCTGTCTTTATTTTTGATTGATAATGATCATATCAGCTGGAAAATTGCAAATATGTGCAAATAACTTCGCCGTCAAAGGAAATGACATCAGACCAATATGCAATATGTAATATGTAATCTATTCACAACATGGTAGGTCCTGGACATTTGATTGACAAATCCATTAAGATAAATGTAACCTATGTCAAGTGAGAAAACGTTTCCATAAGTAATTGTGTTAATGACTAGCATGCCACTTGTAGGAAATTACTTTGGCCCAATTTGTAATAACTGTTCATGTTTGGCATGTGAAAGTAGAACTATGAATTCATAATCATTGGAAATTGCTTTTATAATGATACATTGCTAAGATTAAGTCAAAGCAAGGGTTGTTGTATGTTCCCAGCATGTTCTTATTGGTTTGAAAGCCTGACATTAGTAGCTATTGGTTGATCAACATAAACCATCACAATTTGTTAACACTGTTTGCGCATGAACTAAACATTTATTGTTTATTGACAAACAGGATGTCAAATATCACATTAGGCTTATATGTTTCTTTCGTATTGTAACTTTTGTATACATACATGTATCCTGCATTTAAGCCTGCTGTTTTATACACAGGGATAGGGCAGGCTACAATCTTCCTACAGCTTAAAAGGATTTGTCTTGTTAAAGCATGAGGCAAGTCAGTACATACAGAGGACTCAGAACATATACATATCAACCAATGAAAATTATATTGTAAAATGACAATTATTTAAAGTTTTAAAAGTATTGGTATTTAGATATCATTTTATTTCTTTAATCTCCATTGTTCCTTAATGATAAAGTTAAACACAAGTTGAATAGATCTTGTGAGCTTAGTAGACTAGACAGAATCAAATGTATTGGAAAACTGGTTGTGTTCTTTAATTTGCGTCTTTTCCAGAGTAATATCGATCTGACGACACCTGCACTGAAACACAGCTTGTAGATCTACGGATATGGTTACTAATCAACCTGTTAGCATAATACGTGGCAATAAAAATTTATGATTATATGTGAATAATAAAGGTGCAAGTTGTCCGAAAAAGCTTTATTTACTATTAATCGATGGTTATAAGATAGTTTCTGCATATCAACAAGCATTAAACAACTGAGTCTTTTAATACTGCATTAATAACGAGAAATAAAAAATTCAGAATAGCCAAAGTAGCAAAAGGCACCATTCTATCACTAGGTCTAAGCAAATACAAAGTTTGGTGAACAAATATTGAACAGTTTTGGAGATAGAGGCCGGAAAAGGTCCCTACCCCCAATTTGCACTAAGTTCAAATTGTTTCCATGGAAACCAGAAAAAATAAAAAAAATTCAAAATAACCAAAATAGCAAAAGGCACCACTCCACCACTAGGTCTTACCACATACCAAGTTTCGTAAAGAAGTACTAAATAGATTTTGAAATAGAGGCCGGAAAAGGTACCTACCCCCAATTTGCACTAAGTTCAAATTGTTTCCATGGAAACCAGAAAAAAATTAAAATTCAGAATAACCAAAATAGCAAAAGGCACCACTCCACCACTAGGTCTAACCACATACCAAGTTTAGTAAAGAAATACTAAATAGACTTTGAAATAGAGGCCGGAAAAGGTCCCTACCCCCAATTTGCACTAAGTTCAAATTGTTTCCATGGAAACCAGAAAATAATAAATTCAGAATAACCAAAATAGCAAAAGGCACCACTCCACCACTAGGTCTAACCACATACCAAGTTTCGTGAAAAAATATTGAATGGTTTTTGAGATATAGCCCGGAAAAGAAAGCATTTCGGAATAACGGAATAACGGAATAACGGACGGGGGCGAAAACATTATGTCTCCCGAAAAAATTGTCGGGGGACATAAGTGTAGAAAGAATAACAGAATAGAAAATATAAATCAATGTAAAATAATTCTACTTTGATATATTGTTTTCTATATAATCATCATTATCTTGTTGCTGAAACGTCTCATACATGTAAATTGAAAACTAAGAATTAAAAGTTTCAAGTTTCATTTTGATATTTCGAGATGAATCATTTCACAAAAATACTATAAATGTAATTGATAAAAAGGCGTGGTAATAAATTCTCACCCTACCAAGGATGATTTAATTTCCTCACGATAATATTTATTTTGATGACTCTTTTGCAATATGTTTGTGATATATGATTTCAGCATAAAAGTTCACATTAGAGTCACCATTGCATATCATTTTCAACAACTTTGTCAAATATTGGTTTTATATGTTTATAATATTATGCCGTGTGAAAATATCAACTGCAATTATTGTTTGTTTAACACTTCCCCCCCCCAAAATCATGTTAGATATACTTTTAAAAAAAATTGAATCAAACAATAACAAATAATATAATTTTATAATAATAATTTGTCTTTCGAAACGTTCGTAAGATAATTAATGCTGAAGTGAAATGCTGTATATAGGGCTTATGTTTCACCTTACTTCACTTCTGTCCTAACCGGCAGTTGACCTTTAACCCGTGGTTTGACAAGTCTGTATTCCATACACGTTCGCCATGTCTCCTATACGATGTCAATGGAGTGGACAGTATGCCCAAGTATACAGACGACTAACTCCTCTGCATTTAGAATATTGAAGACTTTTGCGTTTACATGTCTACACAAAGATGTCTTCTTCATTAATCTAAGCCTCTTAGCAAATAATGTTCCTACAAATAAAACATTACACTTACCAACGGTCTTCTCATGGGAATTGGACAATAATATTAAAGGTTCAAAACTAAGAGGACGCTAGTCATAAATTGCCATAATATTTGTTTTAATTTAATGAAAAAAAAAACATAATGCACGAATTAGATATCGTTTCCATCCCTTTCGTCATAACGTCCAAAGATACTGCATCATAATCAACAGTTCAGCTGCTTTCATATTGCATATCACGCACATTGAACTGTTTCCCATAAATACTAATACACACAGAAAAGATAAGATTAACCATAGTATAATACATCAATATCAGTGACCCAACCAAGTGAATAAATAACCAAAACCACCAATTCATGTACCTACTGTAGAAGCAGGTATTACTAACAACATGTTGTAATTAGTAAATGAAACTATTAAAAGTATACAAACTTTATATTGCATGTTACATTGAATGTTATAATACATGACACTGTAATGGTATATATAACGTGAAATAAAGTGTTTCTTTAAGTTCTTTCGCGAGTGTTCTCACAGTGAAACTGTGTGTCATCCATACAGAGCACACTTCTGTACATCATTCATTCTCATTTTCCACTCACGTCTCTCCCCTTTAGGCTGCAGTTATAAGACGATAAGACAGTCACCTAAGGACTGACACTGAGGAAAAGTTTCCGTCCGTGGACAATTTGATTAGGCGGACTGAGGGCAAGATGACTTCACTTTTGACCAAGAACACATTTCTGAAATAAGTGTCTGAAATGATTTAGATGCACCATGTCTAACAAAAAATCGTAATAGGCACAGCTATCTGCAAGTCCTATGTGTGTATCATCAGAGATGAATAGGGTTTTAAAGTTGATTTCAAGAGTTCACTGATATCACCACTGCTAGTATTATTGTTGGTAGAAAGCCCGCAAACCATATGTGGTATAGCATTGAAGCCAAACCTTACTGCATGTATAACAGTTCTCTGCAGCAAAGCATACATCCCTGCGATCCTTGACTTACATTACACTGTGAACAAAACACAAATGTCTGTTTAAAGATTTAATAATGAGTTCGTCAGTTTTTCGAAAACAATATAATAAGGTTTCTGAAATTCTGGTAAAATAATTAACAAAACATTTGTTACTGGATAATTTCATTGCATTTTTATCTATGGTAATACGATAGTCCACAGATCAACGTGACTGTGTGCTTAAATAATTCTGTATTCGGACCAGAACAATTCGTTGTGAAAAGGGCTTTGTGATATAGCCACTCTCACCTCAGTGTTTTAAGATATCAAAACACAAGTTGATTAAAGTAAAAAGATAAAAGTTTCTTTAAACAACAACTTGAATTCAGAAGAAACAAAGATGAGATTGTATGTATCATTCAAAATTTGCTAACCTTACAGAATCGGAAGACCCAGTGGCATGATGTCATCACCTGTAGATATCCCTTGCTCTCACAGAATCGATATTTAATATGGTAGTCAGTTTTGGATGATAAAGAGCATTATATATAGTCTCATGTTAAAGTACATCGTGAAAAGGTTGAGCTCGTACTCCAGATTTTGTTGTATTGATTTAGCATTTCATGTTGACTACTGTTTGATTTGTCTTACGAAGACAGTGATTGAAACTACCAGAGGATAAGAAGGAGGAAATAAGTAAAGGGATATTTCAAACGACTATCTTATCATTGAGTCCGTGTGGTTAGAACGTGTTGAGCTCAAAGATCCACTTAAGCTCAAGCGATCTGCAAGCTTTGGTGCAGACCTCCTTCTCAGGGTCTTCCCTGAGTGGAGCGATGATGAGGTATCGGAGATTGCTCTCGCAATCAGAAAGTTCAGAAAGTCTGATTCTGAAAGCCACTTCTACATGTAGGTTGAAAGCTAACTTTCTACATTTAGAGGTGGGCAGGCCCTGGCGGGTTTTTGCTTAAGCTATATGTAGTCGTTGAAGGCACCGGTGTGACATCCTGATCCTAGACCAGTAGTCTCCAATGTTTATTAAATGTTATATTTGAATATGCAAAAACCTGGCATCTAAAGTTTAATGCCAGTAAAAGTGCCTTTCTTTTGTTTGGCGATTTTCAAAGATATGAATGTCATGAATTATATCTTGGTGATCAAATTGTCAGCCATAAGACTAATGTCACCTATGCTGGACTGTACATTAACACGGCTAAAACATATCATAGTCGTACGATTTCAATATGTGAAAAACTAAGAAAATTAGTTAATGTTAACCACAGTCATGGTTTGTATTTTGGTGGTCTTCATCCCATGCATGCTGTTCGCATATGGGATCGTATTATATTACCCTGTGGTCTATTTGCTTGTAATGTATGGTGTCAACTATCAGCTAAAGAATATGCCATGTTAGAGTGTGTACAAAAGTACTTCTGTAAAAAGGTACAAGGATTCTCTAAACGCACCTGTTCAGTCATTGTCAGAGACTGTCTTGGCCTTGTATCACTTCGTGCATGTATTGACCAAAGGGCACTTCTGTTCCTGGGAAGACTCTTCAACACTGATGTTAGCTTTGTTTTTAAGCGAATATTGCACTACAGGTCAGCCCAAAATTATTGTTATTCTGATGTACAAAATATGCACAAGTGCAAATCTTCTCCTTTACACCATATGTTAAATTTTACCTGTAAATATGATCTTTTTGATTATGTTGATATGTATCCTACCTCATCTGTGTTTGTCACTAAACATGAATGGTCCAAAATTGTATAAGATAAGGTTTCAAAATTTGAAGCAGATGATGTTACTGCTGAACTCAACTACAGAGCGAATCTCCATAGATACTCTCTTTTACGTAATCCATCTGGAAACAAACTTTGGCTCAAAACTCTCAATGATGCTGATTATTTTTTATGATATAGCCTACCTTATTCGCCTAAGCACTTTTGTTATACAATCTAAAGAATGCCTTTGTGGGACACATGCTTATGACATTGTAAAACATGTATTTGTGTATTGTTCAAAAACAGAATGTAACAGAGAGCGATTATTTAGTTCTCTAATTGATATTTTGGATGTCGAAACCTCTGTAAGTATTTTGAATGATGATGATGATGTATTAATATGTTTTCTTCTTGGAGGTATACCAAATGACAATGTTAGAAATATGGATAGCCATATATGGATACAATGTATGAAAACAACAAGTACTGTACTTCGGGAATGGAAACCATTCTTCGAAACGTGTTTCTAGCTTTCCATATTTATATATATTAATGTACATATTTCTCTTTATTTTAGTGTTATGTGCACCTGTAACTTTGCACATCATATAATGCAAAATTGATTGCATCATGTATTACATTGTATATCTTCAACATTGGAGGAAATAAAGAATATCTATCTATCTACACCCCACCATCAAATTTACAGCTTAATTTTCGTGTACCAAAGTTTCATTTCTGGATACCTGGGTTTTGAATGAGTACAAACTCGAAAAACTGAAGTTCAAACTCTACTGCAAAGTCACAGACACACTCCTAACTGCTTTACACCTCATGCCACCCACGCACGTGAAGACTAAAGACCCATACAGTCAGTTCCCCCGTCTCAGGAGAATATGCTCCACTGACGAAGAATATGACAAACACAGTCTGAATCTCATTCAGTATTACCTCAAACGGGGATACCCACATACAATCATAAAGCAGAACAAACTCAAGTCAGACACTACCTCGAGGAGAGACCTACTCCTCAAAGGGCCCTTTGTATCTGACAGTGAACCACGTCAGGTACTTGTTTGTGACTATAATCCCATGAACATGGAACTCAAACATATTATCAGGAAACGTTGGTCTCTCCTCAGTGGCTCCGAAGTCCGCTCAAAAGTCTTCCCTTCTCCATCCATCACTGCCTTCAGACGTAATAAAACGCTGAAAGACCTACTGGTTAGATCCAGTATCACTTATCCCATGCAAATGTGTTACTCAAAACGTTTCTCATGTTATATTGTAATACAGTGATTTGTTCATTGATCACCGATGCATGGTTCTGCCAGACATTAAAGGTAAATCCATTGTGTTAATCTTTCGAGAAGTACTGACGTTTACCTAAAATTGCCATTTTTGTGATAGTTAATTTAGTATATTGATGATGTGAAGGTAAAAGTGTCGATTTTTGATCGAAAACCTGACAAAGCACCGCGTGTGGCCCGCGTCAATTGGTCAAACGTAATTTTGGAAACTTATTTTCAACATACATACATATAACTTTGGGTTGATTGTGTTATATAGGTCTTATAGCTACTGTGAGTGTAAATGGGACGTGTAGTTTCGGTTTCTGTACATGTATAATGATGTTGCTCAATTTTAATTTTAAAAAAAAGAAGTAATTATATAATTGGCTATTGGGGATGAATATGCAAGTTGAGTGAAATTATTTGAACTGAAATCGGCACATATTGTATGTTGGCACGTATTTCAGCCAACTAAAATTTTATGAAACACAATGGATGTACCTTTAACATAAACGTATCATACTCTGATGTATGCCATTGTGAGTAAATCTTTACAAAACATGTGTCTTTCAAAAACAATCGAAACTTTCTTTAGAGATTTTTCGATCATAAACCACAGAAGATATAGTTATGTTTAATAGCACATTTTGCAGTAGAAATGTCATTTATCAAGAACAATAATTAAAAACATGTATCATAGTATGCATTTGACAAGTCATAGAAGATTGTCATTTTTCTAAAATCGCCATTTTCATCAAAGTTCAAAGAAACACAACTGCCTAACTAATTACATTAATGAACAATTATTGACACCTATGTATACACATTTTCATACACAATTTTTTTTATGTTGAACCTCTTTATCAAAAAGGTTGATGGTTAACCTTCAAACATCGCAAAAGTCGTCAAGGGGTCCGAAAATAAGCATTTTGTAGTATTTTCTTGAATATTCAAAAGAACATAACGTACTTGCTATGTATACAATCTTAATAATGATTACATCTACTAGGGTGAAAATTGAAACACAACATAGTTTTTACACCTTTGAAAAGTTTAACCGTTTTGTCATGAGAATGGTTAACATAATGTAGGCGTCACATACTAGGTAATATATGCTATAGCGACTGTGTGTTCGAAAACTACTGAAGACAGAGACATGATTGATATCTCATTTTAAAGCAGAACAAACTGATAAATTAAAGGGCATTCAAGTCAAACATGGGACAAGTAGAAGTCTCGAAGGCCTAAGTATTGCCTTTAGGCAATCCTAGTTATTATTGTTATTGTTTGTTGGTACTAAAATTATATTCAGACTATATTCAGACAGTACTACTATGTGAATAGATAGTATATATATTGAGGGTTAATTGCATCAAATCGTGAATCATCGGGAACCAAACACGTCAAGGAGCTTTTTATACTTCAATAGTGACTATATCATGGCACTCTCTTCCTACATGTGCCTTGTTTACAAAATATCACTCAGTCAATACTGTAACAATAACACTGTTACATCTCTTCTTAATCCGATTTACATAAAGAGATTTGTAATTTATTCATCCCCATGATTGATGGATGTATAAGCAAATTTTACAACGTGATTAGAATTAAATAACTCTTTGAATAGTTTGACGATAAACTAGACACATATGCAGGAGACACAAGACTAGTGTTACAATTAATGGAGAGAACCTTAAAGATGCATCAATCGTGTTGGTTGGGATCACATATGCAAAACATTATAAATGAATGTTTTTATCAAGAAGTACTGATTGAAAAAAATAGTGATGATATAAGATTAAAACTAATGACCTCTGATTAAAAAAAAAGGACAATCAATTGCGATTGATGCATGTCAAATGTAATTTTCTAAACCTATTTACAACAGACAAAAACTAAAACTTTAGGTCGATAATGTTTAAATAGGTCATATAATTACTGTGAATATCAGCTGTTCTATTCCGTCCTAAATCAGTTGATATCACCGCCATCTAAATTTGGCTTGTAATCTGATCCAAATGTATTTAAACGTCATCATCGAAAGAGAAAAAATGGCATGACGTTTTTCTTTTGTCTCTTTAGCATACGTCTAAAACTTGTACAAGTTTGCATTTATGACATAATTGTTTCAAATAACACCAAACATGTTTATCATCAGATGTCAAATTATGTAGCACCAGGTTGTAACGAATGACAACAGATTACCTCTGGTAGTCCATTTCTCTCTGGACCAGACCTCGACTGATACCTTACCTACATCATTTGGACGCGATGTGTATGAAGGAACAAGATAGATATAGGAACTGTTTGATGATGTTAACAGGAGCTATAACAAACAGCTGGAAACAAATGAAGATCAGCGAGACATGACCTCGACATCTGATGTTGGTGATAAGTATGACCTCTTGAGTCTGAGGGGTATGTAAAGTTAGTGTTTTAATGAACAAGGCATAATCCTATCACAATAGTCAATGAGAGAAATAACTAGTTTCGTTGCTTGAGGCTTTTGATACCATCACAGTCACCAACGTTTGGGAATACGAACGATTGAAAACTACGACTTTGATGAAAAGATATCAACTTCGAGGTTGAATTGATAAACATTTATAGGCATTCATTAATGATTCTGATCTGTTTTGAATGAATCATATATGTGCGCTATTGCTTAAGAGCAGTGAACGGATAGAAATCTCAGTCATGTAAATCTAGGAATAATTTTCTTAAAATGATATCCCATTCTGTAGTTCTGACATTGTATTTACACACAATGTATCTATCTTTACACAGGGCATGGAAGTGAATAGTATAGGTCCCAGTACTGAACCTTGGCGAACTTGGTTACATAATCTCGTTCTTTGATTCTTAGCTATCCTCGTTAAACATGTGTCTGATCAATTGGTAAGGTATATAAACACAATGGTATGTTTTGATAAAAATATCAATATCAGGGAAGTCTTACACCGCAAGAAAAGTGCTAGTATACTGACCAGTATACGTCTTGTCAACCACCCTAATTTACTGGCGTATACTGGTTTGTCAACCACCCTAATTTCCTAGCGTATACTAATCAGTATACGAGACATTTCCAAAGCTTAGGAAACTTCAGTATACCCCAGTATACGCTAGTATACCCCAGTATACCTCAGTATACCCCAGTATACTCTAGTATACTCCACTATATAATAGTATGTGTCATAATTAATTACAAATGAAATGAAAATATATTTGTTGGTTTGTTTATATAGGTGTTCTCTGTTGGCTTAATTATATCAGATTGAACTACGCTAGACAAACTTGTCTTGGGTCTTTGGTTTTATAAGATGAAAATGTCCGTGTGACAAAGTTGATAATAGCTATATATGCATTCAAATAAATAAAACTATATTTACGTGATTATTTAAGCAGATCAAATGTAAACGTGATCAGCAGAAAGGCATTATGAGAATAATGTATTTAATAGCAAACGAGATATATTGTATCCTCTTTGGTATTCATTGGATTATAGGCACTGGTTACTTATATCGGATTTAAATTCTCTGTTCAGTTAGTATCAATTTTGATCGTGGTTTGTCGTTACTCATACAGCATCAATTAATGGACTGTAGTATAGACTGTCTCATCATTGTATATATAATTCGCAAAATGTGTGAAAGTGTGTTATCTCATATATATATATATGTGACAATGGATATATTGCATTATTGAAGACTTACCTGTGTCGACGAACGTATCCGGAGGAAAGTTATAAATATCCAGATAGTCAAAAGAACACAACTTGAAACAGTAAATCCCTAATCGAAACGTATGCGTTTGGGTCACAACTGATGTCGAAGAACACAGAGATAACATCAACGTTACGTTATTTGTTTGACAGTAACTGCTAATGATGATGGCGCAGTCTTTCAACTGAGGGGGTAACTGGTAAAGGCATGTCCAAATATTCATGATCATGTATTTTATTGGTTGTTAGTTTTGGCCTTAATTCTTATTGGCTAACTTTAAATGACCAACCAGACGCGCGAAGCCCATAGTCAGACAGACATAGTGTTTATTAGCCTGTCGCCAGGTCGTCTGTATGTTTATACAACACACCTGTCAAGCTCTTCAACGCACAACTGGTCTCTCAGCTAATTACTAGCCTGAGTGGCTTAAAGTTTTGTCTAAATAAATGCTAATTAAGCATGCATTGTCCCTCAAACAGACAGACAATTGTTTAGTTGCTCCTAGCTTTGGGCATACAAAAAAGCGTTATATCAATAACCAAAAACAATAATTATTCAACTCATTTAACCATAAAATTATGTATTAAGAAGAACATGAACTAAAATAAGATGGAACATATCATACAGACCAGGACATAGCTTCATGATATTACTGCATCACAGTTACTTTGGGATGTTTTAAATTGTGAGAATAAATGAGATAAATGTACATAAAAACAGGATATCTATGGTGAAGCAACAACAGTGCTGTTAAATAATCCAAAGAATATAAATGAGATTATTCATAATTAATTTATTAAATTGATAATATTGGTACACCTGTTGCCGTTTTATGTGAAATAATTTGTTTTAAGTTGCGCGAAATAATATAAATATAAACGGACAATAGCTATGCAAAACGATTTGGTAAAGTTTGCTTTTGTTCAGACTTCACTTCACAAGTACAAACATAATATACAAATAGCATATAGGATATAGATAATGAAATAACAACAAAGTTAATTAGCAGTTAATTTTCATTGGTTTTTAGCTTTTCTCTTTTCTTTAGACTGCCTGACCTGATGAAATCGCTAATAAATTGGTAATGGGACGCATCGTATATGTAGGTCAAAATCCTCAGTCGAAACAATCACCACTGACATGAAGGAATAGTTGACCGTATTCAATATAACACAATTCATTGTTTCTAATATCTGTACTTTTTATTTTACATATAAAAATAAGTGTGATTGCATCCACATTGTCATATGAAGACGAACATTCAGCATTAGTTGATATATCCATATATATGTTTACTTTAGATAAAATGATATGTAAATAACTACTATTATTAAGGATAAATTAACAAAGTTAAGTATACATGTTATCTGTAATAACAGGATTTAAACAGGAAATGTATCCTTAAAATTACTATCAATGTAGTTTTCATAATCTTCTTAAATTACAAGAATTCAAGTCAATACCATACTCTTATTGTTTCTTTATATACATTGTTTTACTTATTTCAGTTATTTGTTTTCCTACATATCTCTTAACCTGATCAGCTAGCTTTGAGTAAACCTATAGGAACAAACAACAATTGTAGTGCTTTCAAAAATATTTGTTTTAAAGGCAAGAATTGGTAAACAGACTCGCAGTTTATCTTTAAAGGTCTTTAAAGGTGACATCGTGCTTTGAACTGTGACGTTGTGCTTGTATATTACCGGTATATGACAAACTCTCACTGTACTGTTGAAAACTGTTTTTTTCTTAGCAAACACTGTTACTATTTTCTGATACTTATTTCTGTTACTTTTTTCTGTTACTTTTTCCCTAGCACCAAGTTTTAAGTCGAAAGTATGTCTCCATTAGAAAGTTAAAATCCAAAGATATATTTTCGTTATTTACGATTCAACTTTTCACAATAATAAACATTTTAATCCCCATTCTTGCATCACGAAATGACAGGCAGATTTTTTTAAAATGCTGCAACTGATCAGAGACAAATCGGATTTATTTATGAAAACATCAATTTCTCAAACTCTTGTTCTGTTACTGATCAAAGACAAAAAGGGAATTACTTATGAAAACAACACTTTTTCAAGCTGTTTTACTGTTACTGATCAAAGACAAATTGGAACTATTTATGAAAACAAAAATTTCTCAAAATTCACTTTTTACAAACTACTCTACAACGCTCTATAACAAAAGATCATTTTAAGCCTACTTATTAGAAATAACATAAAGATCAAAGACACATTCTATTGTGTTGGGGATGGTGTCTGTGTTGTTGTTTTTGGGTGGGGGGATTATATCCAGTGGGGATTTTGTCATAGGGGATTATTTTCCTTGGGGATTATGTCCAGTGGGGATTTTGTCCGTCCACCTCGCTGGTCTCCATAAATCCCGAAAAGTTATCATTAAGACTACTATTAAAACTAAAATAACATTTCATTTTGTAAAGTAAACTTGTTATCAGTAGATACTTTAATGCACTGGGATTTAATTCTGCCCTCTCGCCTAAGCAGAGGCTTATGTTCAGCTTAATTTAGTAAACGCTGTAGCTGTAAGAGCACTTCTCTCAGTTTAAACATATTTATTTCCAAAAAGCAGGAACCGGATTGGTAGGGAAGAAAATGCTTATATACAAAGCGCTCCGGGATACAACCAAATACAAAACATGACATGATGAATGTACAGTATAATTATGAATACAAATAAATGATACAATCTGATTATACAAATTATGACTGTGCCATAGAAGCACTACTTTAAATCAAATCTGCCTGTTAAATTTATTAAGGAATGAACTGAATTTAAGAGTTCCATATTTACAGCTGGGGAAGAAATGTGACTTCCAAACAAAATTGATTTAAGATCAAATCCCTTTGCATAAAAATACAGACTTAACGATATATAATAACGAATATCGCTATAGAGAGGACATACAAGGAATTAATGAATATTCTTCAAAGATATAACCACAAGAGCAAGCTGGTGTTGGAGATATAAACCGTTGATATTTATGTGCATTATGATCAGTACATTCTGGTCGGAGACGAGATTGTATTATTTGACAAAATCTGATGCCGGTGTTTAAGTCAAAAGTGGCTGTAAATATTAGTATTGTTTAGAATGGCAGTTCTAAATTTTTAAACTGGCTGTATTTCAGTTAAAGTATGAATTCCATAATTTAACTGCATCGATATCTGTGGGGAAAGGACCTCCCATAACTTTCAGTTTTACAATGTATAATCTGAAGATTCGAATCATTGCGAAGATTATAACCCGTGACATCTGAGAACTTCTCTCATTAGAAATGATAAAAAATAAAGATGATAAATTTAAGTCTCACCTCACAAATTAAATACATACATTGTACAAAGGCAATCATTTATGTTTAACTATTGCGAGTTTACTAAACATGTGTATGAACTTTAATGTATTCCCACAAATGTATTAACAAATGATTTGTTTTAAGTTTGTTTTAGAAGAAGCATTTATATTGGCTAGTGTATAGCCTATTTGCTAATCCTTTTTTAAAATTTAACTTCTCATAATTTATTTTGTGTTATATGTTATTTGGGAATAAAATACTGTTTAATCAACTATTGCTTTTTCTCAAGCAAAAACAGTTACTTTTTTCTGCTATTTTTCCCGGTTACCTAACAGTAATGTCAAAGCTAAGTTATGTAACCAATTTCATCATCACTCAAACGAATGTGAAACACAATCATCCACATGCCATTATTATAATACGTTTAAGCTATCTACATCGAATATACTTTTCATTGAATTTACAATAAGTACCTGCAACCGTAGACTCCCGAATGAAACAGATAGAACTATGCTAAAAAGGATGAAAGATTATGTGTATTTTGTAAAGGCTATGTATGTAGCAAATGTGACTCATAACATACGGAGGTCACCTTACAGAGCTTCTAATACTTTCTTAAAATGTAAATGGACAATATTGTATTGTTTTGTCTGTCAAAAGTAAAAAAGTGCCCATGTCTGGTATACAATGTATACTATAAAGTATGTCGTATATACCCGTTAAGTGTATTACTTAGAAATATGTATTCGCCAGAAAGTATATATCAAGTATTATGATGAACAACTGCACATCACGCACAGTGTTCATTCAGGAATAACAAAACGATGAAGTGCCATGCCCATTCAGGTGTGACTTATCTCGAATTCAGGCTTCTCGGCCATGAACCGTATGACATTACACACGCCCAGTACTGATCATCCAAAAAGTTAGCACTCAATACACATTGATGACTTTCACTGATTAGACATGAAACTAAGTGTGATAAAGCGCCGATATATTGCCGGCAATTGATGACAGTGGCGACGCAATGTCTGGTTGAACATATCTTTTACCGACTGTTAAAGTGTCACTCTCTGCGCGTGAATAAACAGTGGTTACACTAATTAGACCTATACCCCTTTGAGAAGTGACCATTAACCACCACGGAAACATATTGCCCACAATTAATTACCGTTACATAATGCGTGGCTATTTAAACTGGGACTCTCTGTAAGTCCAAATCACTTCATAGATATATTCAGTTGCGTTAATCCCTCCTGGTTCCTGCAATTTATTTTGCACAAGTGTTTACCAAGTCATGAGGAATGGATTTCTATCAAAGGTACGTTGTCACTTCTCATGTCAATGTATAATGTAAAATCTAGCGTACATTCATTACAAAATACAAAACAATGGCGAGTGTAGAAAGCTTTGCTACGGCATAAGAGGACAATGTTGATTAAATAATTCACATCTAAAAATGTTGCGAAGATTTAATCACTTCATCAATATTTGAATGAAAATACATCATTATCCTTGTAAATATCAATATATACTTTGTGATAAGAAGTGGATGTGTCTTAAACGTGAATAACATAAATGAGAATATATATAAAATAGATTATGGTTTAGGAAATAGTAAAATTTATATCACAGAACACATGGAGTGTAAATGTAAACTTGTTAAGGCATATTGATAATATATACACTATTTATCTATATATTTTAATTATTATTCCTACAAATTAGAGAGATCATTTAAATAAAGGTCAGTATAATGATCATATCAAATATTCCTTTCACATTCTATAAATATCTTATTTGTATAAAGTTACTTGAACCGTTACTCTAGCCCATTGGTTGTTTCGTTTTGAAAAGCCGAATGCATTTACACTCGATTCTGTGATGTTGGATATCTGTGGCTAGTCCGGTTAAATTAAACAATTGACTTATCTGTGTTTATTATCAAACTTCCTGTTCCCTGTGACGTAAATGCATGGGACCACAGACTAAAAGGTTACTACCTCGTATATTCTGCCAACGGCAGCACATGAGTTAATTCAAACAATCATGATATTTACAGTAAGACGGAAAAAATGTTTTTGATTGTGATTCTTTAGCACTTATGTATTCCAATGTACACACAAGATGATAAATGTATAAAGTGTATGGATATTTATTTATCAAATATAAGCGTTGATTTGATAAAGCATTACAATTAAATAAATAATGAAATTCATTACGAATCTAGATAGAATTATATAATGTATATACTCGTTCTTGACGAGGGATTGTGATATCGACCTTTTTCAACCGGCAAATTAAGAATTACAATATTGATTTGTACATCATATTGGTTTCGTTCATTATAACATATTGATCAAAACATGGGCAATCCTTAATGACAGCAGAGTATATTTGATAATGTCACTACACTATGTTTGCAGAATTTATCTTTTAAAACAATGAATAACTATCCATTCCTTACAGAAATACTAGGGATAATGGAAAATAAGTATTTGACCACATGCCACATGTAGTTTTGACATAATTTAACCAAGGATATGATTGTCGTGCTTATAATTATGCATAATACTTGTCCAGACTGTGTACAGTACGTATTAAACGGTTTGCAATTTGCAAACAATGACTATTGGCGCTGTTTTGTATGATTCTCGCAATTCCTTCATTACCGAAAAAGACTTTGTACCGTATGTTTTTTACCCTGTTGAAAATGTGTTAGCTTGGCCTACACCCCATATTGCCTACATCCCCAAAACTCCTCGTATCGCCTCCACTAAATGCAGAGCGTCACCTATTGTAGAACATGCTACTGTTCACTTAGCAATTAATGAACTGGTTCATTGTTATGAAGTCAAATCTGGTAAGGTATACATAATGACAATACAAATATAAATGAATATAACGCAAAATTTTATGGAGCATACGAAAGTCACGTTTGATATGCAAAGCAATTCTAACTAGTATTGGTTTGTATGTGATGGACATAAGTGAAATATATTTTTCAATGGATACATGTTAACAATAATAAGCTGGATGAGGCTGGAATTATGCTATCAAATAACGTGCGTATTCGTTTCAGAAGTTTTATATGGCGGTATTGCAGTGAATATACCAGAATAGGTCGATGGTTAGTCGACATCGGTAATTTTGTTATTATGAAATATGATAATCTTGTAAATTGTCGAAAAAGCATTTATCTTACATGTCCGACAGTACAATCTTACACCTGAAAAAATAAAATATTAGTCAAAATAAGGAAATTATATGGTCTTGAAAAACGATAGTACTTTATTAACAGCCAGCTCATTCATGTATTTGATCTGTTTGTGGTAGGTGAAGTTTCTAACTAGTTTTATTCAACTTATCCATTGGCATCTAGCACGTGGACGTAATTATTCAAATAATATACAGTATATAGTATTCATACAGTATTCGCCAATATGTCGCTATTTTGCAATTTTGATATCCGTTGCAGTGAGCAGATATACTAGCTGTCATGTTTAACCTTCTAGCAAATTGCATCATTTGACCATGACGTGAATATACAAATGTGAGAATGTGTATTAACTGTCAAGTAATTACTGCTCATTATGTCTCAGGGTGTTGAAACTGCGCTGTGTATGTGTTTTGTTAATTGACTTCATTGGAAATTGCGTTCAAGATTAAAGATGTTAATAGTGGGCCGACCGTGAAAAGGATCTTTTGTCACATAACTAACAACCTAACAAGGAAAGATATAAAGAATATCATTGAAAATGACACAATTATAATGACATCAACATACATTGGGAGATATAAAAGGTTTACTTATTTAAAAGGTTGATTGTTTGGATAATAAAAGTAGCTAATTTCCCATCCGACAAATCAGGGGATGAACCGTTGTGTGTATAAGGACATGTATTAACCCCTAAATTATGTTCTATTGTATGATATATCATAACGTTGACGTTAAACCTGCAGTCTATATCGATTTGTGTTTCATGCATAATCATACAACAGTTCATCAGATCATCAATAATTTGAATAGAAAGGCGGTTGATTTCATCATATCATATCATCTCATCTCGATGAAATACATGGAATAGATAACGAATTGTGAAATTTTAATAATGTTAATATTATTAGAAGTTGGAGGCAATACACCTTGTTATACTTTAGAGGTAAACAATCATAAGATAACAAATGTGGATCTTTGTTCAATAGTTTTTTAAATTTGTATTGTTGTTTGTATTGTTGTATGTGCCTAACTTTATTTATCAAAATCAAGTTTGTCAAACCTAGTCTATATCGTATTGATGAATGATACCATAAAATGTGGAATATTGTTTTCGTGAACAACCATCTTCATGAATCATATCGTTAACGGTTAATATGCTTTTTATTATGTACTTAGAGTGATTAAACCAAGCCACTATAAATGCACGGAGAGTAAATGACACAAACCAGGTACCCTCTAATCATAACTATCATTTGCGATAATTATTATCTACCTGCACGAATATAAATGTATTTAACTCTCCCTTGGTTATCCGTTTGGATGTAAGTTGGCTCTGTACCCCCCTCCCCCATTAAATTCTCACATATATATATATATATAAACTAAAATCGTTTGTATGCACATTTGTATCTCTAAACAAGGTTACACATGACTTCATATATGCTTCATGCTTGAATAGTTACACGTAAAAGCAAAGTAGTAATTTTAATGTTTATATGAGAAAAATGCTCCCAAAATGTTGAACTAACTAATTTCTAGTGATTGAAATACTTGTATCATTTACACATATATATAGTATATGACACATATTTACACATATATATGTATATGAACACAAGCACTTTATTCAATTGTTCATATAGCATTTTGCATTGACATTTTAAAATCCTTCACCCATTTTACTCAAACTAATAACCCACAGTTGATTTACAGTGAAGCTATCACTTACTCAATTGCAATTAATTTACTGCCCCAATAAACTCGCTCTCAAAAAGGATGTTCACAATCCCGTAACGGTTCGTTAATCACCGCACTACACAGAAATTAACACCTAATTAATTTATTGCTACAATAAACTCGGGATCAGAGTCAATGCAGTTCACACTTCCAACACCGTTATCCAAACATACGATTGGTTTGGTACATATTAAACATTAGTTAGCACGAATCAGACTATATATTAATATTTAATTAATTAATTAATTATATCGTAAGTTTTATCATACAGCTACAAAATATGCTGTATTTCTGTATTTGGTTTGTTATTTATGTATAATTCAATTAACTAATTTTAATCAATTGACTGACTACAGACGCGTGCTTGTAATTTGTACTTCTGTAAATGTTTTTGTAATACCGAACGTTGTTTTTGAGTTAACAGTTTGTAGCTTTGTATTTGTAACATTGGGATGACATACTATACCACCATTCACGCATTAAAGAAAGTAAATAATTACAAAGATAAGTGCAATGATTAATAATAATTATTAATAATTATTAATCGTCCTATGTAAGACATATCATATTCACTTTATTTTTAGATTTTATACATAGTTGTATTGTAAGTCTAGCATGGGTCTGTAACCTTTGGAATTATATAAGAACGCAATGTTACCATTTTTGTAACTGTTTCCAGGTTGAAATGATTTGCGCCATCAGCATTAATATAGTTTTTACCCAAACCGAACATTGGTTGATATATCTATGATATATCTTAATAATTACTACTGTATGTTTTACTGTAGTTTGATAATACTTGTTGAATCATGTGTCACATCCATAATCATCTATAAGGTTCACTGAAATCAACTACACAGTAAACAAACCATCTTTGTTACAAAAGTTTCCTGCAACGACAGGCAGGCTCTTACGTAATATACATAAACCATATCACGGGACCGTGGAACAACTGTCCCTTTACATTCACAGAACAGAAACGACTCACACACTTCAATCTACATAAGCAAACCATACAATAGAAACCATACTTAGCCACATTGACGTATCTTAAAACATAATGACTGACACATTACACAAAAGTTAGTTACTTCAATCACAAACAAATCCGACTTATGCTCCCATAAATATGCAACATACATGTAGCGCTATATCATTGTAGTTACATATAGAAATGACTCCACCTTGCTTTTCTAATTATTGTTTTCTTATTTTACATCTTAGACAATGTGCATTTATTTCTCAGCATAGACACCCGAGTCTACCACTAGGTACATATATGCCCAGCTCCCAGCATAACTCTTCACTTACATCCTTCCTACATCACCGTCCCCATTCCCAGTAATTTACCATGCCGCTACCAAACCCTGCCTTAGTAATCCTTCAACCATATATTTACCAAAGACTATCTCGATCTATGCCCATAACACCCAGTCAGTCACTCACTATTAATTACTTTCTATTCCCAGTTCCAAACTTCACCCATCATGTTATCACTCACCCTAGATCGACTCACATCTCCTAACATTAAGGCACAAACTGTGCCTCTACATGTACATCTACAATTGAATTGAAACCACAGTTCAAGTACTACCCACAACCCTTCCTTCCTAGACCTAAGCAAATAAACAAAAATATCAAACCCCTAACTCGTAGCCACTCAACTCAACACAGGCAACACAGGCAACAACGGCCGTCCCAACCTCCAATCTATAGCCACAAGTACACAACAACACTCATGCCTCTCACTGACGAACTTCACACTGAAAAACGGCACCCCACACCCAGTCACCTACCCTCAAAACTCCACAACCCCAACCACCAACATACAGATTTGTAAAAATTGTAAATAAACCTGTATAATTAACATTAATTAAGTTACTATTATTATCAGATTACATTCATGAAGGATATAAATTTTCATACTAATTCCAAAACTTCATTCCTTATTATGTTAATGTTATTAAAGTGTAAAATGCACTCTGAAGTAGTTAATTTAATATAAAATAGTTCATGCAAAAGTATACAAGAGTATACAAAAGTTTCCTAGAGTATACAAGAGTATACAAAAGTTAACAAAAGTTTCCAAGAGTATCCTGAGTTTGGATACCCGGCGTATACTGATCAGGATATTTTTGGATACCCGACGTATACTGCCGTATACTGGTTTGGATACCCGACGTATACTAGTCAGGAAACTTCAGGAAATCACTGTATTTTCTCCTGTGTTAATTGCAAATGTTGAAAACTATTTGCAGAACTTCGCGAATTGAAATCTTGAAAGTTCTCTTCCTCCTGACAAAATGTTTGTATTATTTCACTACTTCCTTAGCACGCGAGTGAATAATGGAGCTTATAATTATTAATGGCTAGTTTGACTTAATTCCACTTAATCCAACATCTCCCAATGTAATCGATTTGATACCGTTACTGTTAGGGAAAGCTATCAAATTATTGCCAATAAAGGTTCATGGTATTTTAATTGAAGGCCAAATTGAATGACTGAGTTATTGATTAAATTTCCTATTTCTGTAAAAGATTAATATTTTAACGTCAAATCTATAATAAGTTGCGAAGATACTTAAATGACATTTAAATCAAATTTAATATGGATCGATTATTTTATTATTTCTCCACTAAGTGTTACTGTTTGCTTGTCATCATATGCATTTGCAAGTAAAATCATTAGAATTGAATCATTATTTGTCTATAAAATGTAGATATCCTTGATATCATTACGGATTGAAACATGCTTTTCATAATTCTTTTCAAATGGAGAGCTTTTAAATTTGTGAAATTCATTTGGAGTGAAACCGTTATGATACTGGTTATCTCCAGAAGAATGTTTTTGGTAAATTTGTTTTAACACTTTCTTGTTTAAAAGATGAATTTATTGAAAATTGTTAGTTTTAGTTTTAACTTAATCATTGTTTTTTCTGTCCTGTAACGTCATCCTTCATTTTCGTACTAATATTAAGTTCACTAACCATAAAAACGTTATGGTTTGTTCCGAAACATGAGGAAACTGTTGAATACTGTGGTGGCTAAGTATAATCAGTTTCAAATTAAACTCATCAACCCGTTGCACCCTTCTCAAACAATAATTACTCACACATCAGGCTTTATGAATCTGGTACGACCACAGTTATACCTTGGCAATCAATAAAATCACATGTAAACGTGTGTGTTCTATAAATAAAGTGTTACTTTGAAAACTTGTGAGTGTATCATTTGACAACGACGGAAAACACATTTATCAACACCAATAAATACCCCCAAAAATGATTACGCTTACTCTGAATGATATCCTTTAACATGTTGAGAAATGCGTGATAGGGTCAGTAACCGATTAAGTGGTTATATGTTGTATAAGGTGTACTATAGTTTCATTGATAGAGTTGATTACCAACCAATGGCGTCATTGACCAGAGCTTGTAACCTTGGTAGAGACAAGACATTTATAAGCTCTTAGCAAGATTTTGACGCCATTTGTGTGAAGCCTGTGATGGACTGAGAAATATGTCAATCAATCTTGAGGAAGTCCAAACATGAATAAGCTTCAAATGGAGTATTCGATTTATAATATAATTAATGTAACGTGTAAGGGAATTATCAGGAATCCAAAGATCCAAGTAACTCTGGTGTTGAACACAGAGAGTGGCGAGACGAAGAAAAACCTCAAAGTTGCATTTAGAAATGACTCGCCTACAAAATTAGGGCTTTGGACGCATACATTGTATATATAAATTTGCATAATTACAAGAAAAAAACGATTTGTCAAGAAACCTACTAATAGTAAATAGTTATTGGGAATATCATGCTCTGATGGTAGGAGCTGACATATTTTGTAAACGGTCAGCTGCTTTTGACTATGTGATTTTCAGTGACTTGTCATAATGAGCCTGGGACAATGATAAAACAATGTTTAGATGAGCAGTGACAGAGCAGAGACGATCCACAGCTACTGACTCATAATTTCAAAAGGAATTGACATAAACAATGACATAAATGGTTGTACAAGTGAAGTTGTGGTAACAAGGAAACCAGAGAGTAGTAAGTTAATTAGCAAGGGGATGGTGGATGAGAGGACAAAGGCAGGATGAGGGTACCAATTAGTGGTGTAGGTGGAAGCCAGAGTGAGTAGATTGGATTAATCATTTGTGGATTAAGCGGTTGTAAGCTGATGGGATGAAATAGCCTTGATCCCTATTCATAGAGGGCTTATGTCTAACAATATGCACGGCTACTAATTAACTTACTACTCTCTGGTTTCCTTGTTACCACAACTTCACTTGTATAACCATTTATGTCATTGTTACCTCATCTTGTTGTATTTGTTATCTCTTTATCATACAAACATGTATCCTGTATATAATCTGCTGTTTCACCATCCATTCCATATTCTTGATAACGGTATAAGGATCTATACCGAAACGTCGCTATTGTTAATAAAGAAGTTGATCATCCATAAAATATTTGTCTTCTTCATCACACCAACTTCTAGAATGCCTCTCAAACAGAATTGTATCAAACTGGTTGAAAGAATAACTCATTTTAAAAGAATAAATTCAGTCTTCAATATAACTATGACTGATAGTAAAGTAAAGTAGTAAACAATGACACGCCAGCAATAGCTTAACTGTTAAACACCGGAACTCAGCCATCGCCTGCCTATGCTGAAGTTGAGGATTTCTTTAAATGTGTACCAATCTTCAATTCCATGGTGATTATCCCACATATTTCTTTATTAAATGTGTAACCCTATTTCATTTCAATTACAAAATTTGCATTGTCATTCGTTTTAATTATTTACATAACGGAGTATTATAGACTTGTTTGATTCGATTTGCTTGGACATTTAAGTAAATTAAGTTAAATTATAGTGACACATATGGTGGTATCATACACGTGATAATGTAAAGAAAAGAAAATCAGACAGGATATATACATACGTTATCCATCAATTCATAATGACATACCTTATGCTATTGTAGAAGCATTGATTAATTGTTTGACATAAGCATCGTCCCTTAAGTAGCAATCATTAACACTTACCATGTAATCCCACTTTATAATAAAACAAATCATGTTCCAACCCGTCCGTTTTTTAAGACGTATTTCTTATCGTTGTATTTAAAGACATATGTATGCCCCCGCTACAACGCAGTCGGGGGTAAATAGCGGTCAGCACGTCCGTCCGTACGGAACCGTAGAGGGGACATTTCCCGAGAATTATTTTTTCAATATTAAGTCGTGGCCACGAGTTAATAAGTCGTGGCCACGAGTTAATAAGTCGTGGCCACGAGTTAATAAGTCGTGGCCACGAGATAATATTTCGTGGCCACGAGATATGAAGTGGTGACATCTTATCTCGTGGCCACGAAATATTATCTCGTGGCCACGACATCTTATCTCGTGGCCACGACATCTTATCTCGTGGCCACGAAATATTATCTCGTGGCCACGACATATTAACTCGTGGCCACGACTTATTATCTCGTGGCCACGACTTAATATTGAAAAAATAATTCTCGAGAAATGTCCCCTCTACGGTTCCGTACAAACACTATTTGTTCAATTGTTTCGAAACTTGGTACATATAATCACCATGTGTACATCTCCCCTTTGAATGTTTCATAACCTCATTTGCATAATTTATGGAAATATTATCGATTTTTCAATTTTACTCCTAAAACACTCTTACAAGTGTATCTATGAAGACATACTCACTATAAAAACACACATACTCTGCTTTCATAGTACTGCTGTGGTTTGTTTGTACAGAAGACTAAATTGATTTCTATCTGTTATTTTGAAACTTTTCTTCTTTGACCAATGTTATAAGAGGGGGTATGAGTGAGCTCATTCTATTGTTCTTATTGTTGTATTTAGGTAATGAAATTTGTTACACAGAACATAAGTGTACATTTAAATTAAGAATATATTTGGAACCAGTGTATCTATCGATAATAATGTACATCGTTCTTTAATTTGGAAATTCGGGGATATAAAATATTGTTCCCGAATACCTTTAATGCTTTTTTTTTCATTAAAAGATTTAAACCTATTTATTTGCAGCTGAGGAAGTACAAAAACTAAGTATTTGATCAAACAAATATTACATTAAAACAATTTCTTCCATTTTAAGAATTACACATTAAACGGTGATTGATGTTCTCCTACACTTTTAATTAATGACTTATGTATCAAGCAAGGAAAAGTTTAAAAACACTTTTTCCAAACTTGCATATGGGGAATAATACCCTCATAACACATATCTACAAAACGTAGTTATTAAATGAATAGCACGTGTTGAAATAAAATGTTAGTTTATGGACTTGCAAATAATGGAAACTATTGCAGGGATTTCGATGTTCTTACATAATTTATTGTTTTACTGAAAGATACAAGCATCAAAGTCAAGTTATCGTTTCACCCAACTAAATCTGAGTGTGTTATAACATCATTATCCTAAAATGTTTCTGCTTCAAAACACTTGTTTTATTCACATACTTTATTAATTGCAAGGCAGCACATTTCTAAATAACATTTATATGTGGTTTGTTTACTTTCTGTCCGAAAGAAAATCTTACTGTTTTACAATGAGATGTCATATTGAGTATGTCGTTGGAATGTGGGAAACTTCTAACTCAATGACCTATGTTCGGTACATTTAACTACTTCCAATTATAATTATTCCACTACAGGCCAATTCGTATTCAAGATCTATGAAAGACACTGAAAATCTGTGACTTAATAGTGAATTAAGTGTGCTTTGTTTTGCTTCAGATCGATGTCAACTTGCTGATAACTGCAATTTAGACCCTACAAAGATCTGGTTCGCCTACTTGTTATTCAAAAGGAAATAACTTCTCTAAAAAAATTATCACTATTATGTGAACAATTTGTGTCAAGCTTCAACAAAGAAGCTGGCATGGCATGGCGTGGGCTTGTTTTCAAGCAGGAAATATTTATGTTAATGTCTAAATATCAAGGAGGAATTCTTGTTCTTCTCATGATGGCTAAGTTTCAATATCACTGGCAAATAACTACTGTTTGATAAACAATTTTATGAATATTGAATAACACGTGTAAATATGGAGGAAAGTTGAGTTTAAAGATATTAAAAAATAGTTTCAAAGATTCCAGACTCTACGGATGTTTAATTATAAACGGTTATACTTTCAAGAAAACTGCAAAATAAATACAAAATATAAAACTTAAATATAGTCTCAAGCGACGATAAACGGATTCAGGGCATAAATGATGCAATCATTCGAAATACCATGAACTAAGACATCTTTCCAATGTTTTTGCGCATCTTTTAAACAAGTAGCAAGTTTCTAGAATATCCTTACGATTATTGATACCAAATATGTACATGTCAAATCAAAGACTTGTAAAGAAAATCAACTTTGTAATGATTTACTCTTTTGCTCGTATTGTTATAACGCATCTTTTGCAAAAAGTTTCAAGTCTTTCAGTGTAATTTGAAAATACTTCCCATTCGGTTTATGATTCGAACTGGACCTTTAATTGCTTGACCGATCGTGCTCAAAAGCTTCACCTGGCGAATCTGTAGTAGGGACTGTAAAGTTTGGTTGAATTAACTGCAGCTGAATCGTGTTAAAAAAATCGGTTCAAATGATTAAAAAACACGCCAATAACAATAAGGATTCCTTAATAAGAAATAAACATCTAACATATTTGTAGGTTTGGTGCAGACCAAATGTATTGTTTTCATGATGTATTCTCAGAAAATAACCTTACATGTATATAGCATTTAGCCGTGTTCCAAGGGACTTCTAATAGACTAAAAAAGATTGAAATTAACATATGTCAAGCGTCAATAATAACTTAACGATAAACCAACCTTACATGTACATATATTGCATTATACAGTTATCATAATACATTTGAAATACTGAAAGAAACTTATGTTGGTCGTCATTAATATGTATGTATGGCGTTTGGTGAACCAAGCATGTATGGGTATCTAACATATAAAATACATGGCATATTAACTGGCACTTAGACAATGTAAATCATTGCATCAAAGAAGAGTGTTAGTAACAATTATCGTTGTTATCAATATATCATGCAGAAGACAGTTGTGAAATTGTTATGCAAATCCAACACAGTACAAAGAGATTTCTGACCCACCGTTACGTAATCAGTTTCTATAAGATCAAAGACACAGGCAGCACATGTACAATTGCATTGAAGAATTATTCAATGCAACAGATATTTCTATTAAGCAAAACGAGGGAAAACTACTTTTGTATTGAAACAAATAAAAGGTTTGCTCTTAAATACGTTTCAATTTAGAAATTTGAAGAAATAGAATTTAATCAATAACACAGCTGCCAAACCGGAGATCATTCTCAAATAGCAGTGAGAAAATTTAAATAATCTTTCAAACAATTGATTTAAAGAGATTTGCTAATGAATTTTTCATTATAAAAAATAATTGTATTGGCAAATATTAAAAATCACTTAGTGGGAATCGGAATTGTGAAAAAATACCTTAATAAATCGTCAATCAACTATTTGCATGGTTTATTTTACCATCTTGATTCTAAATTCACATTTAGATGATTTAATTAAAGAAAGCGCTTCAGAAGGTTGAATATCATCATCTGGACTTCGTTTTTCGATACAAGTTCTTTAGATTCTGTGAATCAGAAATTGTGTAGACATTACACTGTGTGGACATCTCACGTATTCTCACAGTGTTTGTAAAGCTTGTGAAATACCTGTTGTGTCAATACCATATCCATTTATTTCATTTCACTGGCATCGGGTTCATTTTTAAAAAAATAAGGCGGCAATTAAATTGACAATTCATTCGTCTCTGATTGTCATTCAAGTCTAATTGAATCCTTCAATCTTTCTTCATTTGTTAACCTTCAAGTATTCGTAAGTAACACAACTTTCAAATCCCTTGTGTATTTACACAAAACTATGTTCAATACCGAACAGTTCAATTATTCATCACTGTGCATTCAAAAGAGTTATCTCATTGCAGTTTTCCCGTTGATAGCATGAGAAATAACAATATATTGTCAGTATATATTGTCATAAGTTGATAGCTGGCGAACCGTTTGAATTCTTTTAAACTGTGATAATTTCTCGAATCGCATGATAAAAACACTACAAATGTTTTGCATGTAGACTTGCAAAAACTATATACAATGTAGATCATGAATAATAAGACATTATCTCTGGGGTTTTTTCAGGAAAAAGGGAGGGAAACCGGATTCTTACATTGGTACATATGGCTTATTTTTACTCTATAACTTTGTGTTGGGTATTTCTACAACGATGGCATTGTGTTTTTATGAGCATACTTTAAACAGTTAATAGCGAGGCCCAGTAAATAGCGTGGCCCATTTACACACAGCTCCTATAGACATAAGTAATCACAACTCAATCTTATAAAAATGGACTAAGGGTACCCTTGCCACTGTCTGGAGCTAGCCTTTGTCATCAGAAATCCCCATTTTGACAAATCTACAGTCATATCTGTGTAAGTTTTCAGTTACTAATAAATGCTCAATATATGTTATAACATGATTTACGTTTGTTTCACCAGCATAATATATAGAAGATCGATATAAAAATCGTTTATCTTGTTAGATTGTGAATTTAATCTGACATTCGTAAAAATATTGAACAGACCATACTGAATGTTCATTGAAATCAAGTACTCATTTGACCACGACCCACGAGACACAGTAGTAAAAGCTCGAAAGCCCCAATATTGATGACGTTTGTTATAAACATAACACTGTAAATGTTAAAAGGTTACAACTTTTACCGGCTCTCTCGATGATTAATACTTATGAACCAATATTGGCAATATATGTCCAGTCCTGAGGACTTTTCAGTGCATAATAATGCATTTGTGTAAGCGCCTAATGTCCAACTTAATATTATTGAAACCCAAATCATCAGAGTGATCCACGAAAAAAATGTATCTCATGAAAGATAAGAATTGAAAACATGTTTAAAGATAGATAATAGGGCATTCGTTCTTTGAAATAACCATTGACGTAACTTCATGATACAAGTGACAATTGCTAAAAACCACTGGCCCTGAAACATATTCAGCGAAAAGATGAATGTTTGATTTGCTTTTGAAAGGGAAGCAGAGTTTCGCATGTACAAAACCAAACAATCACGGTAGGGGGTATCCCTGACACTGTTGTCTCTGATCTAAACTGTCAAACAGCATATATAGGTAATCGGTACAAAATACGACTACAAAAACATACAATGGAGAGTTTATTAATAATTTAGAAACAACAATGATGTTTCAAAGGTTTTCAAATTTCTGAAGAAATCCCTGAAATCTCCCTGAAGCAATAAACTACTTAATTACTAATCAATGACTTGTCCTTGGTAAAAACAATATTATTGCACAAAAGAGTAAAATTCATTCAATTGAATAATGTAAAATTTAGTAATGAAGCAGTTAATCTACGTACAAGTTATATTCTTGTTCATTTAACCATTATGAACGTTTCTAGCACAGTGTTTTTACACTTCAAAGACAAACAGATTAAATTTTGCAGAGGTCATGCTGTAAATGAGAGTTATTTGTGAATGTCAACAATGCGTTTCTAATTATAATTAGATATTTCTTTAAACTAGTAGATTTACTAGTCTTCTAGTAACAGTACTAAACGTTATCAAGTTAACAAAAGCAATAAAGCACTTTCATCATATGTTATAGTAGGCTTAAATCCTAGTAATGAGTGAAGATCAGCTGGGAAAATTGCAAATATGTGCAAATGGCTGTGCTGTCAAAGGAAATTACATCAGACAAATATGCAATATGTAATATCTTGATACATAACGTATGGAAGCGCATTGCTGCCAGCAGTGAGAAAAAAATTACACAACGTCTAATTAAATGATAGTTTCATCTAATTAAAAGATAGTTTTATCTAATTAGAGGATAGCTTAATCTAATTAGATGATAGTTTTATCTAATTAGACGATAGTTTCATCTAATTAGATGATAGTTTCATCTAATTAGACGATAGTTTCATCTAATGAAGTATTTTTTTAAATGTCTAATTAGATGATAGTTTCATCTAATTAGATGATACTTCGTATAATTAGACGATACTTTAGGTCTAAGTAGATGATACTTTCGTCTAATTAGATGATACCTTCGTCTAATTAGATGATACTTTCGTCTAATTAGATGATACTTTCGTCTAATTAGATGATACTTTCGTCTAATTAGATGATACTTTCGTCTAATTAGATGATACTTTCGTCTAATTAGATGATACTTTCGTCTAATTAGATGATAATTTCGTCTAATAAGATGATACTTTCGTCTATTTAGATGATACTTTCGTCTAATTAGATGATACTTTCGTCCTTAAGGGCCTCCAGGTCCGCTGCCTCCTCACGTGTTTCTCACACCCCTATGCGTCGTGTCACGGTGGTGTAGCCCACCCGTGATTCCTCGCCAGACTCGGCGGAGCGTGACGCCCGCTTCATTGACGTATCAGACCCTCTGTTCATCAATATAGTATTGGATGCGGAGGGTATGGGGTTGTCGGAGGATCTGCCGGTTGTCGACTCAGTTGCCATGCTGTCGGAGGTTTGCCTCGTTGGCGGAGGTACCACTCAGTCAGGTTAGCGTGTCAGGACCTCGTTCATCGGCAGCAAGGAAGACTTCCTTTTGTCCTGAAGGCGACTTAGCTCCCGTGCGTTTCGCCCTTCCACCGCATAGGCTCCTGCTGGACGCCTCTGAGGATATGGAGCAGGTCATCTTGGCTGCGGTCCCAAACTGTCTGCTTCCGCCATTAGTGGTGTCGGATAAGCGCCGGCGTCAATTGCCTTTGTACCCGACTCCTTTTCAACTCGTCCTGACTGCTCTTGATCAGGGTGCGTCTCGGTTGATTTCCCGTTACTGATGCGCAGCTTACGCATCTCGACAGAGAGGCTCGCACAGTGTTAGGGTTGGGCAACAACGTGGCATTCACCTGTCAGGAAATGCTTGCCTGTTCCAAGCAGGCTGGCATGAAGTCGGGTGACCCGGTGCTTTTCAAAGCGCAGATCATGTTATCAGCTTCGCGGATTTCATCAGGCATTACAGTACTTCGTAGAGACCATTTCCTTCACCGTTCAGGTCTCAACCCCGATCAGGAATCCTTCCTCCGGCAGGCCCCTGCCCACTCTGAACCTCTTTTTGGGGGTCGTATCCCCGAGGTTCTGAGGGCGCGGAAAGAGGCTCAATAGCAAGACCTCACCAATCGTCTGGTGAGTCAGAGGCAGACTACGCCTAAGCGTCCTCTGACTAATTTCCGTCAGGGTCAAAGTCACGGCAGAGGCCAACCTTCCCCCACGAAAGCCAAGACGGACTTTCGGCTGGGAGGACGTGGCCGTGGATCCTCAGGTCAGTCCCCGGTGAGAGTTTGTTCTCTGGGGTTCCACTTCGCCCTCGTCCCCCCTCAGCTCACCTGTTTGTAGACGCCTCCATCCAGGTGTGGGGGGCGCATATGGGTCACGAGCAGGTGGCGGGAGTCTGGTCAGATCAGAACCAACACATCTAGCCATTCATCACTGGCAGACCCCCTTGCGAGGCCAGTGTCTGCTAGTCCACGGAGTGGCAACTGAATCTGGTGGTCTTCAGGGGGTTGTGTCTAAAGTTTGGCACCCCTCTAATAGACCTGTTTGCGACATGTCCCAATCACCAATTGCCAACCTATGTCTCAACCTATGGCTTAGACGCGCTCTCGTTAGGACGGGAGGGGATGGACGCCAATTCTTTTTAGCCGCCGGCCATCCTCTCCCAAGTTGTAGCCAAGATAGGGACAACTTGGGTTCTTCGTCTTCTTCTGGTCGCCCCTTGGTGGCCAGCCCAACCGTGGTTTGTTCCTCTCCGGCGGCTCTATCATCAGGAACCTGTTCCGATTCAGCCACGGAGAGATCTGCTCCTCAGCAGGCCAAGCGGAAGGTTACACGAGAACCCTCAGGTGTTCACGCTTGGCTTGTATTAAAAGAGGGCTAAGGAGTAGTGGGTACTCAAGATGTGTCGCCGATGCCATAGCTACCTCTCATAGGAAGACAACTAGGATTTCCAGTGGCAGGCCTTCGCCTCCTTCTGTGCTCAGAGGGATTTCATCCCGGCAGAGGCCTCAATCCCTCAGGTGGCGGAGTACTTAGTGTACCTACGCAACACCAGGCATCTTAAGGTGTCATCAATTAATACCAACATGTCTGCTGTCCTCCCCGTTCTCAGGAAGAGGTCGCAAGGGTTAGATGTGTCGGTCCTCAAGGGCCTCGTCAAAACCTTCCGTTCTGTGGACGGCAGGACGAAGCTTCGTCCTCCTGAGTGGAACTTAGCAATTGTGCTCAACCATCTTCGCTCCGATACGTATGAACCGCTCTCTGACGTAGCCCTCTCACTATCAAGGTCATTTTTCTGGTGGCCTTGACCTCCGCAGCTCGCATTTCCGAGATCCATGCGGACCTTCTACGCTTTGAGGTCAGGAAGGGGTATCAGCCTTACTTGGTTTAGCTCCCGACTTTGTCTGCAAAAACCAGGCAACTGATGAGGCTGGCCGTACTTTCTCTATTCCAGCTCTGGGTTCTGACTCAGGACAGGTGGATCTCTCTCTGTGTCTGGTGAGGGCCTTGAAGTTGGAACGTGCAGCGTACCCGCAGGCTGAGAGATGGCAGGCGTCGTCTGTTCTTGCTTCACTCGCCGAGGAGCACCAAGGAGCTAGGTAAGCGAGCGTTGGGCGTATACCTGAGGTCGGCGGTCATTGATGTGTACAAGACCACTGACCTGCCTCCTCCTTCGCGTTCCAACCCTCATGAGATCCGTGCAGTTTCAGCCACGATGGCTTACCGCTACAACATCGCGATTTCGGACGTCATGGCGGGGTGTTTTTGGCGAGACGCACCCTGATCAAGAGCAGGTGGGACGAGTTGAAAAGGAGTCCGTAACAAAGACAATTGACGCCGGCGCTTATCCGACACCACTAATGGTGGAAGCAGACGGTTTAGGACCGCATCCGAGATGACCTGCTCCATATCCTCGGAGGCGTCCAGCAGGAGCCTATGCGGTGGAAGGGCGAGACGCGTGGGAACTAAGTTGCCTTCAGGACAAAAGGAAGCCTTCCTGGCTCCCGATGAACGAGGTCCCGACACCCTGACCTGACTGAGTGGTACCTCCGCCAACGAGGCAAACCTCCGACAGCATGGCGAATGAGTCGACAACCGGCGGATCCTCCGACAACCCCATACCCTCCACATCCAATACTATATTGATGAACGGAGGGTCTTACAGGTCAATGAAGCGGGCGTCATGCTCCGCCGAGTCTGGCGAGGAATCACGGGTGGGCGACACCAACGTGACACGACGCGTAAGGTTGTGAGAAACACGCGAGGAGGCAGCGGACCCGGAGGCCCTTAAGGACAAAAGTATCATCTAATTAGACGAAAGTATCATCTAATTAGACGAAAGTATCATCTAATTAGACGAAAGTATCATTTAATTAAACGAAAGTATCATCTAATTAGACGAAGGTATCATCTAAGAAGACGAAAGTATCATCTAATTAGATGAAAATATCATCTAATTAAACGAAAGTATCATCTAATTAGATGAAAATATCATCTAATTAAACGAAAGTATCATCTAATTAGACGAAAGTATCATCTAATTAGACGAAAGTATCATCTCATTAAACGAAAGTATCATCTAATTAGACGAAGGTATCATCTAATTAGACGAAAGTATCATCTACTTAGACCTTAAGTATCGTCTAATTATACGAAGTATCATCTAATTAGATGAAACTATCATCTAATTAGACATTTAAAAAAATACTTCATTAGATGAAACTATCGTCTAATTAGATGAAACTATCATCTAATTAGATGAAACTATCGTCTAATTAGATAAAACTATCATCTAATTAGATTAAGCTATCCTCTAATTAGATAAAACTATCTTTTAATTAGATGAAACTATCATCTAATTAGACGTTGTGTAATTTTTTCTCACTGGTGGCAGCAATGCGCTTCCATAATAACGAATGATGTTGAACTGCCAATAATCTATTCACAACATGGTAGGTCCTGGACATTTGATTGACAAACCTATCAAGATTAATGTAACCCATGTCAATCGGTTTGTGAGAAAGGTTTTTCAAGAAATTCTATTAATGACTAACATGTCACTTGAAGGAAATTACTTTGGCCCAATATGTAATAACGGTTCATGTCTGGCATGTAAAAGTGGACCAACCATTCGTAATAATTGGGAGTTACTTTAATAATGATACATTGCTAAGATATATGTCTATAAGGCTTGTTAGGTATTCTCAGCATGTTCTAGGTGTTTTGAAAGTCTGACAGTAGAAGTTAGTGGTTGATCAGCATAAACCACTACAGTGTGATAACACGGTTTCCAAATGTGGCTGCCGTTTAATTGACATTTGTGTCATTCTAGAAGTTGGTATGGTGCAGAATCATAATGTTTATGCGTATAAAACTTCTTTATTCTGAAGAGGCGACCATTTCGACATAGTATTTCGACATATTACAATAATATTTGACTCCCAAATTTACCCTGACTACTAGTTTAAATTCAATAATTACTCTTCATTCATCCGTGTGAATTTATTTCTTTAAGTTTTCAGTTATGTATGTGTGTATTTGTCGAGGCTCTCTGTATAAGAACCTACAATGTTTTAAATGACCTAATTTCAGCATGGGACGGGACTATACTTTCCTTTGCAGTTTAAAAATGATTTGTATTGATAAATCATGTGACTAGTTTTGGTATTTAGATTGATACTTATTCCATATCCTCACCATCACTTCAAAAGTGTATCACTAAGAAAATTATATTTCTGTACTGCATAAATTCCTTACTGATAAAGTTTGCATTATTTAAAATGGTTCACTGGTGAAATGTCCTCATAGAAGGGACAAGTTGAGCACGATTGAATAGATCTTGTGAGCTTAGTACTTAGTACATTAGACATATAATCAAATGTACTGGAAAACTCAGGTTGTTCGTTTAACTGTGAGTAGAGAGTAATATCGACCTGAGGACACCTACACTGAAATCTATTTTGTTGATCTACCGATATGGTTACAAATATTAACATCTCAACTTGATCGAGGATTAATAAAAGCTTATAGGGGAATTTCTCGTATTAATAACCATTTAACAACTGAAAAAGGAGTCTTTTTAAATGAGAATTGTGAGAGCATGGGTTAGCTTTCAAATCAAAGGTCTTTAACTTATTGCACATCTAATGTCAGGAAGAATGTCACCTTTAAGCCTATAACTTACAATGAACATCATTATCAGTGTCAATAAATGACAAATGATTAAACTATTATTATACTAAGAACAAGTTTTGGTTTTGATTTAAAACCAAGAATCATTCTCAAATAAAATTGAGTATATTGAACCCTTAAGTTTGTTGAAACCAGGTCATTATTCTAGCTTGTCACTTAGGAGTTTAATGTGACGATGTAATTGGGCCTGCTGTTGGGAAACGTGCTGTGCTTGTATTTCATATCTGACGTTTAAATATTCTCTTTGAAGCTGTTTTGAGATTTTAAATATGTAAGTAACTATTTGAAATGATTACAGGTAAGAAAATATATACCAATGTAAATTAATTCTTCATTGATTTATGTTGTCTATATATATATATCTTGTTACCGATATGTCTCAAATGAGGACCTAAAAATTAAAGGCTTCGAATTTAATGTTGATATTTCGAAATAATTCATGAAACAAAAATACTTTAAATGTAATTGATAATGGCGTGGTAGTAAATTCTCACACTGCCAAGGAAGATTATATTTACTCACGATAATATTTATTTTGATGACTCTTTTGAAATTTGTATTTGAATTTTTTTAAATATGATTCCGATTGCAGTAATAATCATTTTGTATTTCAACATAACATGTTCAACAACTTTGTGAAATATTACTCTTATATATAAGAATATGTTGCAGGCAAAACTATAAAAAAAATACAACCAATATTGTTGTTTCAAATTATCCTTCTAAACATCATGTTATAAATATATAACAAAAGAGTAATTCACTGAATCCTTAACTGAAATCAAATTTAGTCTCCCAAAACGTCCGAGAGATAATCAGGTTGGCAGGTTATCAGTCATTCTTGATAGTTCTGCTCAAATTGACACATGTTGAATGTGGCGGTGTCTAAGAAATAGTAGATTTCGCTGAGAGATCTATGGAACTATCCATCAACGAAGCTGATCCTGAAGATGTCAACACTGACTTTGAGCAGTACACTGTGCTCAAGACAATTCACAGAAGGGGAAGCCATTGCTTGTCGAATTCAGTGGATACACCTATGTTCAAAAGGTATTCCTAAGTTAAATGTATCAAGTAACGGAATGTAATAAATGTAAACAAATCATATTGTTTTAAATCTTTATCATGACGTATAATATTTATACATAACGTATATAATAGTATGTTCTTCTTGTTTTGGTGCGTGAAAATACATGGCTGTGTGTTTCACTTCACTCAGGCCGTATGGAGGAAGTGCCAAGAGTTTGGCCTACAGGTAAAATAATGTATAATGATAACATAAACTAATATTATATAATTTTACATTTTCTTTCATTAAATTGTGTTACATGTGTGGGTTATACTTATACGGGTTGAACATATGTTATCTTTTATCCTACAAGACGAACCAGGGTATCCACAAATTCATTAAGAAGTTGGTGGCTCTAGCCTTTCTGCACCAAGCCACACCATACCTGTGTTCGCCAGTCTACAGCAGACAGCGACAACTCCAGCTCTGAGGACCCTCTGCGACTTCTTCCAGAGACAGTGGATTAACGGCAGCACCTTCACTCTCACCAGCTGGTCTGTCTTCAATCAGACAATCCGAACAAACAACCACGTTGAGGGTGATTACGGCCAAATTCCCTCACATTATATCAGAACGTTAATAAACACTATTTTTCTATTTAATAAATTATGAATAAAAAATAAAATGTGTTTTTCTTGTTCTAGGATGGAACCGGAGGATCAACTCAAGGAATGAGAAGAGAACCTGTGGGCTCTACAAGCTAATTGACGCCCTGTACGTCAGGTGGAAATCAACAGCAGGCTTCTACATGATGGCAAGCTGCGCCAGTACACCAGAAAAACTGCAAGTTATACTCAAGCTGAAGTGGAGTTTGCTTCATGGAGATTATACAAGGATCGGAAACTGAGTCCATTTGAGTTGCTCCGTCTGTGTGCACAGCTGACGGGGTCAGTTGAGTGAAGACCAGAGTCAGAACTAATGAACAAAGGACATAGCAGAACTGAATGAGAACTGAGAGCAGAAGTGAAACAACAGTACTGATGGTGCTAGTGAAAACAGCAGAACTGACTAGGAGTGAAGTGTGAATGGATGACTAAATGTGTGAATGAATGAATATGAATATGAAATAAAAATATCAGATATGATTTCATTTTATTGTCATTTTTATATTTAGTGTTTTGGGAAGGTGTAAGGGAAAGTGTTCATTGTATGGCCATTTCAACTTTTTCTATGGCCATTTCAACTTTTTCTATGGCCATTTTTACTAGGGGTCTGTGGCCATTTCGACTTTTTTATGGCCATTTTGACTTTCACATTTTGTGGCCATTTCTTTTCGTATGGCCATTTTTACCTGTTCCCGGCCGCTTAACCAAAGCACATTTGATTGCTAAATGTACACCATGTGCTGGCTGCCGTAATGTCTTATTTAATACCGATGTCGGTTTAGAGAGCGTGAATTTGTACTGAAAACATACTTTGGGACCAGATTTGAGTTTCAGAATTCGGAATAGAGAGATTACGGATAGGAGAGAGTTTCTTATATGATGTTATAAGGGGACAGATTCGGGACTAAATAATTATGTCGGTTTAGAGGGAATGTCAGATTGCAGGGATGTCGGTTTGGAGGGAGTCCGCTGTGTGTGTGTATTTATAAAGTGAAATAAAGTGTTTCGTTAAGTGGACAATTAGCATATTCATACACTAAATTAAAACTTTTCACGTATTATTAACATTACTCTAAATTGACTTTAGTCATAGAGTCATTTGCCTTAGCGACTGTTCTCACACTGGAACTGTGTGTCCTCTATACAGAGCAAACTTCTGTACATCATTCATTCTCATTTTCCACTCACGTCTCTCCCCTTGAGGCTGTAGTAATGAAACGAGAAGACAGTCAACCGAGGACTGACATTGAGGCAAAGTTACCGTCCGTGGACAATTTGCGGACTAAGGGCATGACGACTTCACATATGACAAAGAACAAGTTTCTGAAATAAGTGTCTGAAATAATGTATATGTGAATGTACTATGTCTAGGACAAACTCTTCATAGGCACACCTATTAGTTCGGAGGTGAGGTGAGTTGGGGTTTAAAGTTGCTTTCAAGAGTATTTCACTTACATACATTGCAAAAACAGTTATGCACAGTTTTTGTCTGAAAAAAAGTAGACAATGTATCAGAAAAAGCAACTGTGTCATATGAAGCATTATCTATCAGTTTAACAAAGCAAATGTTATTCAGATACCATTTCACTACTTATTAGCATTCATACAATTCTTGTGTCCAGGTGTCCAGGAACAAGTACTGTTACACTGGACATTGAAAGTCAATAGTGGTTATTGTAATGTGAGTAATTTCATTCCAACATTACGTTTGACGCATTGGCGCGCGCCACACGCGGTACATTGTCCGGTTTTCGATAAAAAAATCATTACTTTTACTTTCATACGAAGATCAAAATGGCAATTTTCGGCAACAGTCAGTACTTCTCGGTTACATAACAAAATTAATGTAGCATATGTGACCCCAAACACAAGTTTTCATTACAAATAACTGAAGACCAAGTGGCATGTTGACACAACTTATTATTTAAGATTAGAGGTAAATAAATGTCACTGCATGACCCGTGTCCATAGAAAACGGTTATCTGTATTCGAAGACAATTTTATGGAACTCTTTATTGTAATAGATACATTTGTTGGTCTCAAGTGGTTTTCTAGAGTTCAGACAGCAAGATTGTTGACCAACCTAATCTAGACCCTTAACGACATGGTACCGACCTGTCTATATGCAATTTATGACCGATGCATTTATGACATGTACATTGTACACTGTCGGCCCAAAGAAACGCCTCCTTGATTTTCCTTAAAATGAAAGATGAAATAACTTCTGATATTTAATTAATGCTGGTCTCCACGTTATGCTGAAACAATAATGAACATGAAGGGAACCGTGGAAAACTGTGATTTGAGTCAATAACATTGTTAAAAACCACGCCCAATGAAGACCGCTCTTTCTCGTTGATTCGCTTGCGCACCGCAACCACGTACATCTGTAGCTTCATCACCCCTTTCTGATCAAGCACTGATCGAAAACTGAACAATTTCTGTTGTCTCATTTCAACAAACACCATTCCTTTGTGACATGGCAACTTCTAAAATTTAAATATATTATGCATAAATGTAGCAAGTTCATAATGTTATAATATTGCTTTACTTTTCATTATAGTTTTGTTTTCGAAATCTGTTAAGATATCATTGTTTCAAATAAAACAAAACTTTGTTTTCAAATTATGTAGCACAAGATGACCACATATTACCTCTGGAAGTCCATTTCTCTCGGGACCAGACCTCGACTGACATCATTGACGTTCATTACCTACATCACTTGGACAGGATATATATTAAGGAACAAGATAGATATAGAAACTGTCTATTTAAGAAACTGTTTGATGAGTTTGCTGATGTTAACGGAAGACCAGAACTTGCTCTTTGGTAACTGAGGAAGATCGATATCTGATATTGATGATAAGTATGGCTTCTTGGGTCTCAGGGATATGTCAAGTTGGTGTTTTGATACCCATTTCAGAAGACTATAACATCAGTCAATGCGAGAAATGGCATTTCGGGTAAGCAAAATGGATGCAAACAGACAAAATCCGTGATAGGTTTCTCATGTTTCTGTACCTATATGATTCTTGATCAGGCTGGTGTGTCTTATAACAGGACCAGCATACACCATTCCTGTGGTGCTTGGTTGATTAAGACGATTCACATTCTAGCTTCCTTCCTAGAGACTTGGAAAAGCATCATAGTCACAGACGTTTAGGGTAAGGAAAGAACGACTTCGATCCTCAGATAACCACTTTCTGTCCGTTCGGTGAGTTGAAGTACATGAATTGATATACAGTAATGTTTCTGATCTGTCATGTAAATCAAGGACTAATTTGCATGACATGAATTCCCAGGTTGAATATATATATTTCTCCCTTTCAAATTTATCTACACAATGATATTTAGATACTTTATATAAGAGGCGCTGTAGCATGCCGTTCCTCCTGGAAAATAAAGTGCCCTCACAAAAAGGTAAATGAGTGATATCAATGGCTAATCTAATACTCCTCAATCAACAAAATGACTTTCAAAGCGAATGTACATGGTTCGGTTAAGCCATGCGAGTCCATCTCCCATCGTGCAGCCATTTTAAGGTTTTCACATTAAATTGGCTGCTCTCGAAGGTAGTTCAAGTCTGACTGACTGACTGATGTAGGGATAGTGGAAAGAAAGTGGAAACACTTGTTAATACAATCCTTTCCAGAATTTGTAAATCTTGCAATCGTTGATAGTGAATTTCCACTTAAGCTTTCTATATCTATACAAAATAACTTTGGGAAAGATACTCTAAATGTTTTTGCCAAATATAGTTAATAGACCAAATACCTATGATGAATTACTTAGGGAACCACTTTTGTATAGTGAAATATAGTTATAGATGGCAAATCTTTTCTTGGTAAGACGTTTCTTTATGACATTTGCACAATTTTGTAAGAAATTCTTCAAGATTAACTTTCTGGAGTTTCATTGAATTATCAGATCAATGTGTAAGTACCTCAAAGCTACAAGCATAGAAAAGAATCCAGATGATATATCAGATAATTTCAGAAACGTGAGTTAAAAATAGAAACAATATTTTATGTAAAAATAGGATTAAAACTATCACTATTACATCAATGAAAATGACGAAAAGCTCACAGGGTTTTCGTTATGCCGCCATGATTGAGTGGCCAACTATTTTGCTTCCAATAGGAATTTCCGTGTTCTATGGATATGGCTTATCTGGTTGTGGAATGACATGTTTTATCCTCTCACGTAACGCTATTACATTGTATGTATAAACTGCAATAATAAATGTCAAATTTGAGAGTTCATAATTTGCAAAAAACGTGTTGTTTTACATAATGAAAAACTGTTTTATGAATTTCAATTTTAAAATTTTAAATCAAAGATTTCGATACAAAGTTAATATGTTGAAACCAACGTAGAAAACAACCAAATTCAACATCAGGGAAATTGTTTCCAAGACTTCCCGAATTGAAATCTAGGATAGTGTTTGTCTGCTGGGAATGTCTTTGTATTAATCGAATTTCTCTACTACTACAACTACATGTAGTTCTGCGGAGCTTATTAATAGTTAGTTGCTTGACATAAACGCACTGAATCCGACATCTCACGATTCAGGAGCCGTCGGGTATTTTATTACAATTATACTAAAAGGAGTTAACCATGGACCAACAGTGGCAGCAGATAGAAGATTTGGAATATTCTAACTCTAATAGTGTAATCGATGTAATACCGTTACCGTTAGAGAAAGCTATCAGACTATTGCCAGTTAAGTTTCATAGCATATTTCAATGAAGGCCAAATTGGTTGAATGAAAAATCTATTCATTTTGCTTTTCCCGTAAAAGCTTAATCATAAAACGTCAAACCTATTAAAACTTGTTCACTGTAAAAAAATAAAATGCCGTGAATATAAGCCTGAAGTTAAATGTTAAACAAGAATTGATTTAATTGTTTGTCCACTGTGTGTTTTATTAGATTGTCATCATGTGACCTTTCCCAGTAAAATCATTAAAATTTAACTAAATATTTGTATATAAAATGTAGATACCTTTGGCAAAACCGCGGATTGAGACAGGCTTTTAAAATTTTAAATTGTTGTCTTTATGGTATTTGTTAAGAAAAGACAGATATCCTCTATATAATCTGGGATCATTGGAGAGAGGTGAAAACTATATCTAGTATACATTTCATGTTTTCTCCCGAAAATATAGTTTTATATGCTTGCTGTATGGTATCATTGTTTCATCTTATATTAATCGCCAATGGGTTTAATATGCTTATATATAACATATTTAGGACTCTTATTTGAATTTACCTTTATTAATTATTAATTTAAGTTCGAGTAGTTTGCACTACAGAACTACCGATGAAATGATATTTTTTTTAAGAAACGAGTAACGAAAGCATTAACAAAAAGATTTCTTGAACATGGCAATTATACAGTCATAGTGTGAATTTTCAAGAAAATGACATAACGAAATGATTACAAACTTCGAAATCAATAGTTGATGTACTGCTGTGCGGTATATAATAACTTATGCCTGAAGTTGCCTGTAAATATAACCCTTGCTGTATGCACGGAATTTTGCATGAAATCTGAAACGAATAAAACGATTTAAAAATAGATTTGATTAATGCCCAACGTCAAATGAAAATCATAAAATACAGAGAAATTGAAAATAGAAATGAACTTATTTTATCCTTATGTGCTAATGAAGTGAATACTATTCAAATTATATATCAGTGAATACAAACATATAATTTTACTGACTGATTTTGATTCGTTTAAATAAACAATATCAAACGAGATAAATCAAACATTAACCTAATGCTGTGATGCGACATGAGATAACCAACGCCATGGTGGTTTCTGAGAAGTTCATGCATAATAACCCATATGGTATAAAGATGGTTTGAAAATTTAATCGCTTCACCAATAGGTACTTGCAAAAAACAATACGATGCGAATGATACCAACTTTTCCTTTTTCACGACATATTACTCTTCAATTTCTATAATTTCAGTTTTAAACCAAATGATATGCCCACATGCTGGTGTATGTTTTCCATTGTGATAACCTAAGTCTAATAAGAGACAGGCAACTTGGTGTATCAATAACTGATTCATTACGCATGACATAAGTTATCGTGACACCTATTGCATGATATTTTCCTATATGGTATTGTATTGTAGTAGTTACTAATTAGATATTACGTAGTTGTTATTGCTTACGCAATGCAGACGCATTTCTATTCAAAGTAATGTTTGTGTAGGCGAAGATATATTCGAGCATAGCGTTTTCTGGTTGAGTAATACTCAGTATTCAATCAGTTTCATTGTTCAAAATAAATTATACAGGGTAGAGCAAGCTGACAAATGTGTTGATTTCGTGAGACTAACGACGTCTTATACACCTGGGACCATGGCGATGCGTGTCCAAACAATCATAATTAAGGTTGCATAAACAAATTAATGTTTCTCGGCCACAATGTAGACCGAGGGATTCCAAAGATCTAAACATTTGACTCTTAAAGGTCTTGCTAATTAGCACATGTCCTTCTAGTATGTCTGATGTAAATAACACAAATGAACTGGGTTTTTTTTTAATTTCTCTGATTTGGTCTTCTTTATTTATCAGCAAGTTTATGATCAATTGTTTTCACAAAATCCAAACGCACATTTCGAGGAAAACACAGTCAACGAGAAAAAGTGTATCTTACGTTTATTTTATCATGTTGACTTTTACAACGGCATCGGTGATCGCACAACTAGATTGCAACCAATCAAGACACTCCATTTCTTCACTTGGATTCAGGCGATGTAGAACAGACCTAAGGACCGGAAATCTGAAGTGAGTAACCTCTGTTGGAAGTGAATGATGCCCGGAAACATTTCATGTTCTTTATTTCGCCTAAATTAGCCTATTTTGTTATGCAACTCCGGAATATGACAGATAGACATAGAGAGAGACAGATAGACGGGGGAGAGAAAAAACTGCTGATATTCAGTTCCATAATGTTACTTTACATTTATCTTTATTTAAACATGTAACTTTCACATAATATCATGTAGTTATTGGTTCAAAATAAATATTAGCAAAACAGTTAAGGGCATTATCCAACAACCAGTGACATTGCCATACCATCCTAAACACAGGGAGTTGCATACATGTTATACATGCGTACTCATATCGTGTTGGCATCGATCATTTCCCAGTGCAAACACACACACTTCTTAAATCGTTCTAACTTGGCACTTTGAAGTGGTAGGAGTATGAAATAAAACGAATTTGGAATATCAGAGCCCCTATAGATAAAGTACTATGATAGGTAGTAAAATTTGCGGCTGTCTATTCGTCAACAGGTTAACAACAGCCTCCGCCTCCCTTGCTTAAGTCAGACTCCCTTAGTTCATAATGTAGCGCCTTTCATGTTCTTCAATAGAATAAACCATTCTGGTAAGTGAGAATTAATAAACCGTTGAACATTAATTTACGTTGAAGAACGTAGTCTAGGCGATAGTTTACACAACTTATAAAATATTTCTTCAAATATGAACGATTTTCCAAGGGTTTAAGGTTAACGAGCCTTCACATTGCGATCATGTGGCAGCGCTCTAATCCAACCAACTTTGGGAATCTGTGTAAACTTAAAAGTGAGAACTTATTAAGTCTGATTATCCCTGTACTACGATACGTAAGCTACATCACCTATTACAAGGTACACTGACATATAGTTGCAATTATATTTATTTTGCATCGAAGTTTGTATGTTAATTGCGCTAATATCTGTAGTCAATATCATATTTCATCTGTCTGCCGTCTTTTAATGATATTGGCATTATATCAACGACATTTCATTATTTTCTTTTTTGGGGAAATGAAATAAATCTTTCTGATCAAATGTATAGTGAATTGGCGTTACATTTAATGTGATTAGTTTCCGATTACAAAACGTTAAATATGTATTCTTTAAATACAAGTTTTGAAATTTTTCAACCTTAATGTTGTATATATCATTTTATGTTATCAGATTTTACTTTATTAGTTCATTTGTGTCTGATTGTGAAACGTTTATTTCTATTTTCTTTAATAAACTTTTCAAACTTTACACTCTATTATTCTTGTAGCATATTGTCATTATTTACTTAACTAACTTTACTCTGTAAGAAACGTGTTTCTTTTTCTCTTTAAACACGGCACACATTCTATTGGATCTCTTGGCCAAGGTTTCGATCGTATACACATTGAAACAGACTGACAACCACCTACTTGTGTAGAAAAACTTATAAACTTATACTTTAAAGAGATTAGTGTAACAGATCATTCGCCATGTTTGTGTATCACCTGAATGATAGCACCTTCCCTTTAAAACTAATTGCCAGACGCAGGACACATTAATTATTTGAATTATTATTGGACGTATCGTGTCTTAATCTTGAAAGTTTATTACTAGTCGGCTGTAACACTGGGAGTATCTAAACAGTATTGAGCCATTCGCTGCAAAAATCATTGTAAAACGTACATCACATGTTTTGGCTCTCTCTATGTTTTTTTTTTCAAACAAGCATATAAACGGTCATTCAGTTCATGATTAACGAAACAAAGGGGTGTTTACAGCTGATATGCAAGGGAAGATGAAATTAATTATACATAATGTAATTAGTCATATTGGTTTATTAAATGTTAAAGTTCTAAGTGTATTACCTGCTATCGAGCCTAACGCTTGTCAAGTCAAACCGCTTCTTTGATCAAGTGTTAAGAGAGTGGGAGTTTTTCTGTAGACTACAGACAAAATGGATGATCACTTTGAATCATCTTGATTGCATAACAAACGGGATTGCAAGCAATGGGATTTGAAACTGGTTATATAGAATACTAAACGAATGGTCATGTGATAACATTTTATGCAAACGAACGAAAGTGAGTCCGATACCAAATTCTATTCACGAGTTGCGTAAAAATAACATCACATCATCATGAGTTTAGTATTTTATTTATTTCTCAAGCCAACGTATCAATATTCTCCTAAATAAATAGTCAAACCAGCATCCAGCTGATCGGGCACAGCAGCGTATGAATATCAATCCTTTAGAGATTGGAACCCAGACCTTTTGTAAATGAGTTTTGTTCAGAGCAAATCTCAACCTCAACCTCATGAAAATGCAATCTAGTGCCATAGTTCAAGCATTGGTTTATCCTTAACATTCTGAACTCCAAACAAGGAAGCAACGGCGACTTTTGGTGTGACTATGGTTGCACGTTTGCACAACTCTCAGTGTCAGCTACATATGTGTACAAACATACGCACTGCTTGCACGGGAACAATGGTCACCGTTTCAGCAAATATGTCGAAAATTGCTTAAGTTATGACTCTAGCTTCTGCCGTGTTTCAGAACCTCGCTTACTTCAGTTAAACACACGCAATTCATATTCTCTTAAAGACAACCTTTCCTTAGTTATGTTTGTGTGCACTGGAAAACGAACGATGTCAAAGCGGTATTCAAACTCTCACGTGCCTCGTTCACGGGAGTTTGAATCTCGCTTTGACAACGTTCATTTTCAAGTGCAAACACACAAACTGACATTCAATTCTTAAATATTTCTTTCTTGATTTAAGTTTCATCAAAGTTTCCTCAAACGAAAATGAATTGTTTCTCAGCAGTCTAATAGCAATGACAGGTCGGTAGTATATATTCTTATTACATTCCCAGGTGAAATAGATGGAGGTTATCGGAACACTCATGTGTGATACATGTAGTTGCGTAATTCCTTTCAGTGTTCCTTCATTGCTAAACCTAAAATTAGTCCTTATGGTCAGTACATGGTTAATATGAGTAACCAGTGTATTGTGGTCAAGTATGGTACAAGTGGCACTGGTGAGATACTTCTCATGGTGAGTAATCGGGACACTTTGTCAGGGGCGCATGTATTGAGCGTAAATTGTCACTTTGTCACAGAGGAGAGAGGAAACTGTTCTCCTGAACGTATTACTGGTTATCATATTAATGGTGAACTTCTTACACTCAATCAATTTCATCTGTAAAGCCAAGTCACATAGCCTTTAAAGCATATGTTCAATAGTGTGAAAGTGAATGCATCCAGGCAGTGGTTCCACACCACAGTGGCATTGCAATTGTGTTCAAGCTGTTAAATAAGTCAATGCTACCAAATTCAAAGGGTGCATTAAAGAAGAGCACATATCCTATGTATATAACAAAGCACATGTGCCGTTTTTGAATGCACCCTTTCAATTACGTAATGCAGGGCAAACTGAATTGTGCATCAGGTGGCTGTGTAAAATTTAACGTACTATTAACCACGTTTGCACTCTATAGTATTATCAATATATCAATAAAATGTTCAATCCACACATCATTCATATATATATCTTAGTTAAATCTCAAAACCCTTAGTCATTAAGTCACTTCAAAGATTGAACAGTTTTCACATTACGATAACCATATTCACATTTATATTTCACTGTAATAAATTGTTTCTTGCGATTTTGTTTTTAATATTACTATTTTTAAGAAAACTATCTTTACATGACTTTGGAGACTTATAAATTAAGACACAAATAAATGGTTGTATTGTAGCACTATTTGGTATCAAAAGAAAGTACATCCAATAAGGAAACTTAATTCCTTTTGTTTGTCTCAGTGGGTGTATTTGTGAAGGCATGGATTCATGGAGACTGCGACAGTTATCGTTTCAGACAAACTACCAATATTTATTTACCAACTTGCAAAGCTCCTGGCTTGAAGTAGACAATCCCTAAGCAGCTGTTTTACCAATAATGTCCCAGAGAGTCTAAATAGGGTTAATGTATGGGGAGTTCCAAAGGTTTTCCAATTATGGTATATTCTGAACAGCCAAAAATGAACGACCGCTATAAGAAAAGTGAGCAATGGATTGATTTTGCAGAAATCTGTTGTTTATTTTAATCAGAAATACAAGACATTCATATTGTGTTTAAGGTCATTAATGATCCCATTTCTGGGAATTAAGGAATACCAACCCCCTTTTAAGATTCCAAGTACCATTTTCTGACAATATTCCCCAAAATGGACTTTGAGGTTGGTGTTTTACAGTCACCTCTGGGCAATATATTCTGTATCTCTTACTTTGAAGACGCCTTACTTACATCTTACGAATATTACTAAAACTTGTGAAAATAAATTTGTCAGCGAAAGGAATATAGTTCAAATTTGGCCCCTGGTAATATCCGTATGCTCTTCTCCAGTATCTATTTTTTTATCCAGTCATTCAAAATGAATTTTCTGCACGAAGACGTAGCATTTAAACCCAAATTGTTGAACATGTCTGGAGATTGTCATGTGTCTGATCCACAAATCAACCCTTTTCTGAACCATACCCCTCTGTTCTCATACACTGATTTCGATTCAATCTCACTTCTCCATTAGTTGTGTTTATTAGTTTGCAAGATGTTCCTGCATCAATAACATATTCTGTAGCATGAAGTTTTAAAATCAACTTCTTCATACCATGATTTGTGACCCTGCACATGTATATTTCGATCATTACTTTTGAACTGGTATCCATTCAATTCCGGTGTGCCTGACGGTGACCATCCAGGTTCTTTCATTAAAAGTGTTATTTCTTCCCTTTAACATATTCACTGCATCATATGTAGATATAACCAGTTGTCTGAGACAAGTGAAAGAAGATACACTATTCATTGGCAATATTAATTCTCAGGGATAACGGGCATTAAGCTTTGAAACTATTTTCAGAACCTGTGTCAATTTTAAAAACTTCACATTGAATTGAATAATGTACATACTTTATACAAAAGCAATTTATGTTTTGGAGAAATATGCAATATTTATGTTTCAAAACATTTTAAAATTCATATGCAAAAAAGGAATGAACTTACCGCGATGGACTGATGATACCTCTGGTATTCATCTTTGCAACTTTAGCACTAATTTCAGTTCAACCAGAATCTAACATAGTATCATCTGCATAGTATCAACAACTTCCTAAGTTCATTTGCATTTAACATGATTTGACTACCTTATTATGAGAAGAAAAGACCACGTTTATAAGATTTTTTGGAAAATAATGAAACAAATGTTACGAATGTTGTGAATGTTACAAACTTTTGTTCAGCAGCTGTAGGGCATTTGTGTACACTGTAGCATATCATAGGAATTCACTACAGCTGACGCTCATTATTTGTAGCGCCGTGAGCGAGCTTTAGATGCATGAATGCAGGTGCAGAACAGTATTTACTAAATCGCCTGAAAAATTTAAATGTAAGAATTGGGCCACCTTTATTTACCACTACTCCCTCACGGTGGCTGTCTGTTAGAAAGTAGGGTATTCACATACATTTGTATAATGACCTTCAAATAATGATACTGGGCAATTAGACTGCCAAAAATACCTTTATCATCGCTGCCCAAATCGATGTAATGGAACTGTACGAGTCTTTACATTTACAAATCAATGAACTCAATTAAATCACACGAATGTCTCCCATCAGGGCAATCAATGAACCGTTGGTTCGTTGGGTCTAGCTGTTAGTTTGTATGAGAACAAGAGGAATCTAAAACATGTGCTTGCATTCTAAGGGCTCATTTGTTAAACAATGTCTCTCATTTTCACACGTTTCAAGGGAAATTAAGTATAAATCCCTGTAAACGTATTCCACGTATTATATTAATATTTTCATTCAACTTATTCAGCGATCAAAGGCTTCCATTCAGCATTTAACCTAGACGAAGTGACCCTGAAATTATTCAAATGTACCAAGTTTTAAATAACCTCTAATTTAACTTCACTTTCGCCTAAAGCGATGGCCAGTTACCTACCCTACTGTATGTAATTGAGCCTTAGGAAAGAAGATCACAAGACATGCCACGCCACGTCCGAAAATTTACGCGTGTATCTATTTTTTTTCAAAACATCTAAAATAATATTTGCTTTCAATTTTTGGAATCGCTATGAAGGTCACAACCAGGCGTTTGGGTAACGCTAACAGCATATTGTTTGCCAATCCAGACTTCATTAACATGAAATATGATCAATATAAAAGTAATTATTAAAACAATATTCAAAAGATCAGAACAACATACTATAAAACTGCCTGGCGAAAAACTACCAACAAAAATACAATATAATCTAAACGTCGTCTTTTAATCTCCCAGGAGAAATACAATTACCTCTAAAGCTTCTTTCACATTCATGCAACAAAGGCACTTAGTTTTCAATCGATCGATTCAAACCACATAACAATGTACTGACCATATCTCACGGCATCAGATCCTGGAACGTCATTTAGGACCCGCTTTGGAAATTAAAATATGACTTTGTGTTAAATTTGTTATAAGATCCCTAGCAAATGTTGGGTACCGTTCATGGCAGTTAAAACCTTCGAAATGAAATGTCTTTTGCCTACAGTTGCGTACTTTAAAAAGACAGTGATGAAAATGTCTCTGACCAGGTAGAATCACAGTTGACGCACCGAGCACTGCACAATCCGGTAATGTATATGTAACAAACACCTCTAAACACCAATACTAAATCCTATAATGGTAATTTGGAAAGTTCAACTTATTTTCAAGATTGACTGAAAACATTAGTCAACGACTCACCAGCAAAAGGTGAGGTGAGGTGAGTTGGGGTTTCACGCCGCTTTCAAAATCATTTCACTTATGTCACGGTTGCTAGTCATATTGCAGAGAGAAAGCTCGTAAGGCGATGGTGGCTATGCATTGCAGTGCAGTGAAACCTGCGAGCATTGGCTGGAACTAGCAAACCATGAGTGGTACTGTGCTGAAATTCAGTGCAGCATTTCACTCAAACCCAAACTGCATGTAGAACGGTTCCCACAGACAAAGTTGCCGAGCCCCTGGGGGGGGGGGGGGGGGGGGGGGGGGGGGGGGACCTCTTGACCCGAAGCCTGCGATATCCCCTCCCCAATTGAAATGTAAGGATAAGTTACGAAAGATCTCATCTTAGTATCTTGTTCTGCATTTAACATGAGATGATATTTGATCAGACTGATCTTATGACAGATGATGAATCATATATCAAATGTATATCACTGTCCAAGCGGAAGCTATGATTATGGTTAATTTGTTTTCACAAAGGACATAAGGTCAAACGTTACGACCTCTTTGCAATAAAGAAAACAGACAGACAGATAGATGTTTTATTAGAGTCTCACCTCACATAAAATACATACATAAATATACATTATAAATGACATAAAAGTGAGCCACCCTGTAAGGGTTATGAGAGACTATCTTGCTAAAAAGAATATAAAATATACAGCTCATGTAAAGTTTTTTTTACATATATCAAATATAACATTAACCATACAATATATGCTTCCCTTTTTGTAAAATATAAAACACGTGTATGTATCAACGGCCTAGAACAAGCCACATACAAGTTAGGATCAAGGTAAAAGTGTGATGTCTTAAATATCTGGCGACATGACTGGCGACAGAAGATACTTGCGTGAATTGTAAATTGAATTTTCAACTTCATATCTTGAAGTTTCAATTTAATATCTTGAAATTTCAATTTTATATCTTGTAATTTCAACTTACATCTTGGAATTTCAACTTTATTATCTTGAAAATTAACTTATGACCTTGAAATTGCAACTTATATCTTGCAATTTCAAGATAAAAAAATAAAAACAGATGGCCCTAATATGCCACCGCAAACAAATGATGACACATTTGAAATTTCAAGGTAAGAAAAAACCAAAACAGATAGCCCTAATATAAGGTGGCATGTTAGTTGCAACTTACTATCTTGATATTTCAACTAACTATCTTGAAATTTCAACATTTTTCGTGAAATTTAAGGATAATAATTTTTTTTAAAAAGATGGCCCTGGTATTAATTCGTACATTTTGCTCCAAATTATAGGATATTTTTGTCATAATAAGTAGAAACGTATGTGTAATTACAATTGGGCAAAACTTATTTTTCATTCATCCATATTCCTTCGAAATTTCCATATTTACGTATCACGTATTTGATTCATAAAAGTATAATGATTTTGTACTTTTGCTTTGATCTGTAATATATGTATGCCGGTATTTATTATCGTTTTAGGGGGTGTATTTAGTATAGGAACTTTCTTTCTTCTACATGTAATATATCCACATTACGGTCATGCGATGTTCACAGATCTCTGTTTTGTAGGTCGCCATTAGGTTTGCAGGTTTGTTTTGTATTACACTACTTTTCTCGGGAGTCAAACGGCTGCGTTCAAACGCAATCAATCTGACGGGAACAATTCTTGGTCTCGGTTTCTAAATTTGTAATTTCGTAATTTACTTATTCAGTAAATTATTGGAGACTTATATCACTACAGTACGGTCAAAATGTAATCCTAATGTTTACGTAACTGTTACAATACAATAATAAACAATATGCATCGAATTGACATTCGATATCGAAAATGTACATAACATTTAAGAATAATTGAACAATCACTTTAGAAGGATTTGATTTCAGAAAACAGGAACCACGGACGCACGGACGGACTAAGAAACGACACAAAGCCCTTTCTGTTTAACTGGTTAAGAACTAGATATATAAAGGAAATGTACAATGAACATCCTGAAACTTAAAAGTTTATATCATTGATGAAAACGTCTAATAAAGTAAAATTCAATAATTTGCCCATTTATATTCATATAGCTGTTATGCTCGACAGAATGTACTACTACCTATAAATGTATAACTATAGTACGTAGTACAGGCCTGTGGCCTCTCAGTATGGAATAAAGATTGATTGATTGAATTCCAATGTCCGCTACGTTGACCATAATTGGGGTCAAGTGTGACACTGGTGAGACACTTCTGGCGATTGGTAATATTAACGATTTGTCGGGGTTAGGGCAATCTGTTTTGACTTTCCTAATTAAGAATGACACAGGAGAAAGTAATTTTCTTTTGATACCTATAATAAGTAATTCTACACTATAACATATTTTGAACGTGGGTGACACGCTGTGGACCAGCCACATAACCCACATTCGCTTTTACCCCTGCCAAACAAGTCGAAACGTGGCCTCCCACGTGTCCTCCCACTATTTTATCAATCTTTCTGACATTTAAATTCGCCTTCGGTAAACATAATTTAATTATAAATATCTTATTCATTCAAAGATTATGTATTTTCACATATTGCTATTGACTTTGCCATTTCGCATAGAGTCTACCCGTCTTGCAAAATTGAATTGCATAGTTTTGGATCAATCTTTATGATTGGATTGTATCCTTCATTTTCAACTCTATCTAGGGCCACCTGGAGTCTTAGAAGTTGAAAATGGTGGTTACCTAATTTTGTTGCGTTTTCCCTAAAACTACCCATTCATTTTAACTGCATATATGAAGAGTGTAAATTTAGAATCAAAGGACATATGGGGATGATGTGCTGTAACATAAATTAATTATTGATATTCTCATGTAAGGTAACATGGTGCATTCACATTGCCGACGAACATTTACCCTTCTGTCATTTATGTATATTCAACCTGAACACAACCGGTTATTTATTGCAGAGAGCGATTAAGGGGTTATGATCTGTATGAATATAGATGGACTTTTATTAGTACATTTAGGCATTACAAAGACTTTAAACGATTTAGACGATGCATGTGAGAATCAGAAGGAAAATTATGGGGATATTTGACATTGTTCTATTCATTCCAAAGTACTAGTGTCCTAAATGAGTTGCTACATCAGAGAATCAGATTTGTCATGGATGACAATGGAAAATCTGGTTGTTCTCTTCCTTATTAACGATAGGAGGTCCGTCCAGTTAATTGGTCCCGGTGTCTGATTTCAGAACGATCAAGCGACAGCTGAACCTATGAGTAATCATGTATTGTACAAGTACGACATGTGTCTAGGTTTGAAACGTCCTCGTTTTGATCTCAGGCCTCTGTTAAAAAGGACGACAATAATCGAACTACACGTATTCTTCTGGCTGTATAACGTACCGCTGCCTTTCCTTATCATTTACAGGCTTGTCACTATCTTATACCTTTAAAATCTATTGTTAGCTTAATGGATACATACTTCTTATTAGTATTGAATTTTTGCTTATCTTTATTTGTGTTATACACGAGTATACATTACAAAATTAATTAAATTAAACTCATTTGCGAGTTGAAATACAAAAGAGAAAAGAATATAGCGAAATGTCAATCTGCTCAAACTACATTATATAACATTATATGTATCCTCCTTCCAAAAAATATACATATACATACATGTTAAACTTTAACGACTTTACAATTGCCTCAGCCTGCTAATTAGGAGATAAACATACTGTGTTTGGAAATCAGCGGCATAAAACGGATTTATTATAGCTCTTAATTTAATTTAAAGTCGAACGCGTAGCGTGAGGCTTTAAATAAATATTAATGACAACAGTGACTCATTCAATACCATGTTCCTACATGTTAACATTTGGAGAATGATCGCATCGCTATCGTTGCTTGGCAACAGGTGTATACTTGCACAGTGGGCGAAGTAAACAGAGCACTGTATAACCTAATTATACCGTCTCCGATGTTTTACAGTAGCCAATCAGAAACGACTATTTCGTAAAGTTATGGTAGAATTATATTTGAAGGGACAGTGGCACAACATATACATGAATAAGTACAGCTAAAATGTAACATATTGTCTGGATATTATGTTTGGTCTTTGTACTGACCTCTTCTCTTTGTATCGATCTTTTTGGTCTTTGTATCGTCGCTAGGCTAGTAAAATTTGTAATTAGGTCTTCAAGACTACATCTGGAAGACCTATTGTTATTATCGTGTTTTTTATTTTTTAAATTATTATTTGACCTTTTTTGTCCGCAGGATTCCTGCTTCACCGCTTGACCGATTTTCATGAAATGTTCAGAGATGATAGTCTGTGACCTGAGCTAGTGCACTACGAAGCCCGATTTTGGATTTTCGACTTCTTTAACGAGTTATCTCCCCTTGAAGTCAAAACTTCAAACCTCAATATCTCGAAAACTAATTAAGATATTTGCACAAAACTTTCATCACTATGTGGGCAACACCATTCCTCATCGAATAAGACTATATTGGTTTAGTGGTCCAAAACATATCATTATCATATAAAAGTTGATAGTTTCGGCACAATTGGGACCCCTTCCTGAAAAAGTAAAATGTTGTGATTTTGATACTTTTCGAGGGCTACTTTCTTTGTAAAATTGTTCATCGTATACCCTAGACGATACCAGTATGTTTGATAGCTCATTTGAATTAGAGATGTCATGTATTAAAGACAATAAATTTCAATAATGTGTCCGTCATAGGTCATAGAAGATTGTCATTTTTCGAAAATCGCCATTTTCAGCAAAGTTCAAAAGCTCACAACTGCTCAACTCATTTTGATATCTAAATTTTATTTACAGCTCCGGATGCACAAATTCAACAACTTTTCTGTTGAACCCTTTCATCAAAACGTTGATAGTGAAGCTCCGAACATCGCAAACGTTCTCAAGGTGTCAAAATTTAAGCAATTGAGAGTATTTTCTTGAATATTCAGAAAAAAAATAATGCATTAATTATGTATGCAATCTAAATGATGATTGCATTTACTTAAGTGGAAATTAAAGCACAATCTTTTGTATGTTGTAACTTTGTATGTAAATATTAACCTTTTTGTCTTAATCTTGAGAAAGATCATGTAGGGGTCCATTAATAAGCGATTTTTCCATTTTCAGAGGATCATTGTCTTTGCAGAATTTTTGTAAAAAAAACTACTGAAGATAGACACATGTTTGATAGCTCATTTTAAAGCAGAGAAATTGATGAATAACCGCGAGTCCAACATGGAGTTCATGGTCAAGCAGAAGTCTTGAAGACCTAAATATTGACGCGTCAATCCTAGTTTTCTAATTATTTTTTACACAAGTTAATTTGGTTGTCGAAATGTCAGAATATATTACAGTAAAACTAAATAGTGCCGACTAGTTTTTAGTTTCATTTAATAAATGGAGATAGAAGTTGAAATGTCTTAGATAAGAAATAGAATAATCAACATTATCTCAAATTACATTTTTTTTATTTCCTTCATCTTTTATATAGTGTCTGGTCGACAGACTAGATGGTTGAATGTTGTTCTTAATGATACTTAATTCAGTTGAGATGATATGGGTTGTATTCCCAATAATTATTGCAAGTGAAGTTCAATTATATCATGACTTGAACCATAGCATTAAGGATATTCTAATTAACAAAATCCTACTGGAACTAGCGTACTGCATTTAATTCCAAACAATGACTGTCACATATGCAGTAGTAGTAGTTTGTAGTTTAATGCTTGTTGAAAAGTCCCTTCAGTAAACACATTCCCCCCTCGGGGCGTTTTTTCCTTTAGATTTTCTATCCTAACCTTTTCCTTTAGTTCTGTGCAGTATAAAATACATCCGAACATCTGATAGTATTCACATCCGGGAAGATAATGACGCGTTTGCCAGTTCACTCCTAATTTAGGTTGATTGGTAGTTAAAATGGCTGTCCAGACGAGGGTTGGTAATGTTCTGTTTTTATATTCACGTTTCAGATATAAACATAGGACTTTGGACAAAATAAATACTTTATCGCAACAACTATTTATTTTTCAGTGTTACAGAGTAGGACGATATTAAGTAATATTAACAGTCCATCAGCTCAACACTCTGAACTACAAATATAGTTGTTACTGCACTGCCAATATATAGAGGATATTATTTGAGTGTCTATGTCTTACTATGTTTACGACACGAGTGCCTGAATACACGTATTTACCGAGCGAGAGCGAGACCGATATTCAGACACGAACGTCCCAAATATAGTATCGCAAAGACACGAATATAATATTCTGTTTATTGACAACATAATGAAAGTAATGAAAATACGCTAAATTACTCTTTTAAACATAGGCCGGCGTCCGGCCGTCGCAGCATTTAGAAGCAATGTCATGGCATTGTTTATGACGTCACATCACCATGATTAAGTGATATTTTCCCCCAAACAAACATGATGTCGTGACTCATCAACGTATCATGCCATAACTTTGTTTCACAATGACTCTCTTTTAAAATAAGAAACTACAGTAATACATCTTAACGTGCTTCGCCCTTTCATTTTGTATTATCTTGTTAGGTATATTATTCTTATGACTACAAACTTTGTGATTTAAATATAGATAAGTTTGACAGAATTAAGTTTGAGACTTTTATTTAAAGGTGTCTACGAGTGACTATGACGTAAATCTAAACGTCAAATTGTTAATGTGGACTATGTATGTATGATATCTATCAACATCTTTCGAATATAAAATGTAGAGTAAATAGCAAAAAAATGTAAATCATTGTGGTCATGTCTGAGCAGAAAATCGTTTTTAATATCGTTTACAACGACGTGATAACAAATCATTCACAAACTTCAGCAGAAAATTATAAAATTACATCAAAACAAATATATTGAGATATTTAGATGAAGTGTGATGTTGTCAAGTGCTTTCACATATTCACACCTAAACGCCCCCAACCCACGACTTTTAGCGCCTCGTCATGACTACAATGGCTGGCGGTTAGAACTAAATAACACGGGGGTAGTATTTAACAGAGGTCTAGTCTATTTCGCCTGTATGGGGGTAACGTAGCAACGGTTATAAACAAGATTACTTCTCTGCTTACTCGGGTTAGATAACTCTGTAACATACTTTACGGAGATAATTTCATGATCTCATAGATTTTGACATTCGAAAATTTCACTTGATCAAATAACCTTTTCGTATGCAGTCGCATCCTGCGCCTTGAGATTCGTGCTTCACAAGGCTACTCGGTTTACAAGGTTTCTTACTTATTCCAATCAAGTTCGCTTTGAGCATGATATAGAACATGGAAGGCGCCAGACAAATGGACTTACTTACTTACTTACATGATAGACCATGGTAATAAAATGGTTACTCTGTCTTCCAGTTTAGCAATGTGACATCCTACGATCGAGTTGAATTACAAATTTACAACCAAATGGATTGTTTTGTTATTACTTTTTCGCATCTTACAGTCTGGTTCCTCTGTAGAAAGGCGAATCACTAGACCTGACGTGCTGTTTATTTTATTTCTTTGCATGTATGTTATTGTTATTTTAACGAGGGAACATTATATATTTGCCAACCTATTTTGAATCAGAGACGAATCCCCGGAGATCTTTTCCACTCCAATATGTAACACACATCGGTCAATAAATGGGCAATGGACAGATGGATGTTTATATCAGAACATCGAAATGAGGAATGCATGTAAATATGATTGTGTCTGACAGGCGAGTGATAAGATAAGAGGATTGATGATAAATGTTATTTAACAGTATGGGACGGCGGTGATATTCAGGAGCGATAAAGATGATAAATTATTTGGATGTACAATGCAGGAATGTCCGCCAGATCAATTGGTCGTCAGTTGAATATTCATCACTTTATCGTTAGTTCCATGTGAGCAATGTATTGCCACCAACAATGTATTGCCACAACCAATGTATTGCCACCAACAATGTATTGCCACCAACTATGTATTGCCACCGACAATGTATTGCCACCAACAGTGTGAAGGATCGTGCTGACACGGCTTGTTGGACGTCAACCCTTCGCCATAAGTGCCGTATTGAAACGGTTTTGACTTTAAAACATAACATCAAAACAAGAACCGCATGAAGTCTATTGACGTGCGGCAAGACGAATAAGAAAGCGTCCAGCAGTTACTAATCTACTTGAAATAAGCCGTTTGGATGGGGATTTGGTTCGACGTAAGGGGAATATGACGTCATGGACGAAGGTGCATTGGTCACGCGTCACAATTTGCCGTCAACGTGTTAAGTTACTGACTGTAAGCTGAATCTTGTCACGCTGAGGGAAAATCTCATTGGCGAGCGATAGTTGATACATCCGTGACATCTTTGCCCCATCCCACTACGTCATGTTGACGCTCATGCTTTAGCCACTCATCCTGTATCCTGCTACGAGTCCAGATTTGAATACATTGTAATATGTAGGGGTCATCATTGGACATGGACGTCGAAAATCTGCATAAAGAGTGACAATAGCTGCGTTTGAAACGAATTCGTATGAGGAAAAGGGTCGACGCAGTCCTCCGGGCTCGTGGCGGGGACACCCCACTGACATTTTGTTGGTGATGTGTCATCTTGTTCGAACTTATGAATGATATTGATATATTAATTGATATGTATACTGCGCAAGTGATCGACACGTACACGAATACATGCTCAGTGCGCTTAACATTAATAATCTGTACGGAACGGTACCTGAAGGGCCGAGACCAATTATTTTTAAGGGAAGGCGAGTACAAGGTCATTAATATATTTAAATTACACCCACATGGTTGCTCTTATATAAAAAAAGTTGACAATTTGTTTTCGTCTTCTTGAAACATATGATGATGTCATGTGTAACTGTCCATTACTGAACAATAATGGTGTGAAAGAACAATAGGATGACGACATAAGTGTAATTTAAATATGATGCATGCATTCAAGTGAATCATTCGTTACATAAAGAACACTCTGGGTTCTACATATTCCATATTCTTAATTTATAAGTTATTGATTCTGATCGATTGAGTGAATCACTTTAGTTGACTACTTTTTGTAGACTAGTGTGTTTCCATTTTGAAGGTTCAGTCTTTTGTTAATGATTTTCCTAATTCAAAATAGTTAAGGTTTTCGTTAATCGTGTGTCAAAGAGTTTCAGATGACGTAATGAACAACCATTAGCCTAATTTTAAGATTCTAAATGCCAAATGTTTCTCCGATTTCAAACCTGAAATGTCTGTCGATTATTTAAATATTGTTCAACATTACGATAACATGTCATGGTGACATTTGATAAATGTCTAGGATCTCAAATTTGAAACCAATTTTGCCGCTAGGATTCCACTGCGTATTTTGTGAATATCTTAAATCTAAATTGATCGAAATGTACATGTTGAAAATATATTACAAAAGGCGTATTCCCCTCGAAACATGAATGGCGACGAATTGTAAATACATCTGTACATAGTTAGGAGGAACATTAATGGATTATGAGAACATCCTTTAATGCAAATATGTGTCTTTGCCAATTAGCATATCTAAATCCTGACTTTAAATATGGCCTCGAGTATGCATAAAAATTTCATCATGTGATGTGTGCAAACTGTGCCATAACCATAAACCCTCGACTATGATATCATATGATATATGAAATCATATATTGTTACTTTGTGAACATGTTTACTGTGACAGAAATAATTTCTTTACGTTTATGACAGATTTTCTTGAAGTGGAAACGTCTGGTGCATTTGAACAACAAGACGAAACAGACATGTTAGCTTTCATTCTAGGGGGCATAACTGATTTTAATCGATATATTGAACACGAAACTTTTGCAACCATTGTTCTAAACTTTTCACTATATGTTTTCAAAATAAGACGCCACCTGTTACAACATTACAATGTTACAATATACTCTCTCTTCCAGCCTCTCTTCTTTTTTAATTGCTTTATGCCCAGGGTATATGGAGTAACTGCTCTTGTCAAGATTCATAAGTTAGAAAGTTAGTATGCTTCATCTTGAAGCAAGTCATTCACACAAAACAACACCATTTGTTACACCATTTGGGATATTAATGTTCCATAATGAGTGGCATTGTAGGTCTTCTGACAACTCTTTACAATTTCATGTATAAAAAGCCAGACCAGTCTAAAAGTATATTTTCTTAAAAAGGATTAGCTGTGGGAGAATAATTTTCTTTTGTTTCGCGGAACTATCCATCAGAGTTTTTATATTTTACTGATAGTTAAAATGCTGTGTCCATGTCAGGTTGTTATCACTTATTCTTTTCATCCAATTTAAGTGTTGTACTGATATGATCTTTCGAATATTTGGAATGTTTATGCTCTGGTTTTAGTATAATTACGTCTCTTTTAACCTAATCTGGTTTGTGTTTCCATATAAAGTAAAAACAAAATTTTCTGCAGGCTTTCGATGACAGATTGTTTTGGATTTGGTAGACATGAGCTGATTGAGCTAGTAGTAGGATTGATTTGAGAACGGTATTCCTTCCATTCAGGGTAAGAGTATGTGCTGATCAAATGTTCATTTTGCCTTTTAATCTGAGAGGTTTTTTTCTAATTAGAAAATTTATATACCACCAAATATATTTTGATCAATCACTTTCGGTTTCATTGATATTACATCAATACAGACATTGATCATAGGAAGATAGCAGTCAAGGGTTTCCTCAAGTATCTGCACTATCGTTGGAATGTTAGACAGGCAATGATTAAAGGTGCAGGTGTATGGTAGCTTTAAGTTTAAAATAATTAAAAATATAATGCTGAGGCGTTTTACTCCAATCAGGTTTTCTCCAAGTAATCGACTTTACTTTTTGATAATGTAATTTATATTAACTATAAGCACATCAGATGTGTGTGTCGTTCTTGGATATTGATCATCCTGATAACGAAACACCTTCTACGTTTATGGACAATGTCTTTTATCATTCAATAGACGTAACCTATTCTAATAGCCAGGTAAATTACAGTACATAGTCCATATATTTCACTTTTTGTTGCGTTTTATTCGAAACAAAGTACGGTCACGGTGACCGAATGGATAAGCTGTGGGTACAGTTAGTGGTGGCGACTGATGCCTGAGTGTGTGGGTACAGTTAGTGATGGCGCCTGATGCCTGAGGGTGTGGGTACAGTTAGTGGTGGCGACTGATGCCTGAGGGTGTGGGTACAGTTAGTGATGGCGACTGATGCCTGAGGGTGTGGGTACAGTTAGTGGTGGCGACTGATGCCTGAGGGTGTGGGTACAGTTAGTGATGGCGACTGATGCCTGAGGGTGTGGGTACAGTTAGTGATGGCGACTGATGCCTGAGTGTGTGGGTACAGTTAGTGATGGCGACTGATGCCTGAGGGTGTGGGTTCAGTTAGTGATGGCGACTGATGCCTGAGTGTGTGGGTACAGTTAGTGATGGCGCCTGATGCCTGAGGGTGTGGGTACAGTTAGTGATGGCGACTGATGCCTGAGTGTGTGGGTACAGTTAGTGATGGCGACTGATGCCTGAGTGTGTGGGTACAGTTAGTGATGGCGACTGATGCCTGAGTGTGTGGGTACAGTTAGTGGTGGCGACTGATGCCTGAGTGTGTGGGTACAGTTAGTGATGGCGACTGATGCCTGAGGGTGTGGGTACAGTTAGTGATGGCGACTGATGCCTGAGTGTGTGGGTACAGTTAGTGATGGCGACTGATGCCTGAGGGTGTGGGTACAGTTAGTGATGGCGACTGATGCCTGAGGGTGTGGGTACAGTTAGTGATGGCGACTGATGCCTGAGGGTGTGGGTACAGTTAGTGATGGCGACTGATGCCTGAGGGTGTGGGTACAGTTAGTGATGGCGACTGATGCCTGAGGGTGTGGGTACAGTTAGTGATGGCGACTGATGCCTGAGGGTGTGGGTTCAGTTAGTGATGGCGACTGATGCCTGAGTGTGTGGGTACAGTTAGTGATGGCGCCTGATGCCTGAGTGTGTGGGTACAGTTAGTGATGGCGACTGATGCCTGAGTGTGTGGGTACAGTTAGTGATGGCGACTGATGCCTGAGTGTGTGGGTACAGTTAGTGGTGGCGACTGATGCCTGAGTGTGTGGGTACAGTTAGTGGAGGCGACTGATGCCTGAGTGTGTGGGTACAGTTAGTGGTGGCGACTGATGCCTGAGTGTGTGGGTACAGTTAGTGATGGCGCCTGATGCCTGAGTGTGTGGGTACAGTTAGTGATGGCGACTGATGCCTGAGTGTGTGGGTACAGTTAGTGATGGCGACTGATGCCTGAGTGTGTGGGTACAGTTAGTGGTGGCGACTGATGCCTGAGTGTGTGGGTACAGTTAGTGGAGGCGACTGATGCCTGAGTGTGTGGGTACAGTTAGTGGTGGCGACTGATGCCTGAGTGTGTGGGTACAGTTAGTGATGGCGACTGATGCCTGAGTGTGTGGGTACAGTTAGTGATGGCGACTGATGCCTGAGTGTGTGGGTACAGTTAGTGGTGGCGACTGATGCCTGAGTGTGTGGGTACAGTTAGTGGAGGCGACTGATGCCTGAGTCTGTGGGTACAGTTAGTGATGGCGACTGATGCCTGAGTGTGTGGGTACAGTTAGTGATGGCGCCTGATGCCTGAGTGTGTGGGTACAGTTAGTGATGGCGACTGATGCCTGAGTGTGTGGGTACAGTTAGTGACGGCGACTGATGCCTGAGGGTGTGGGTACAGTTAGTGATGGCGACTGATGCCTGAGGGTGTGGGTACAGTTAGTGATGGCGACTGATGCCTGAGGGTGTGGGTACAGTTAGTGACGGCGACTGATGCCTGAGGGTGTGGGTACAGTTAGTGACGGCGACTGATGCCTGAGGGTGTGGGTCCAGTTAGTGACGGCGACTGATGCCTGAGGGTGTGGGTTCAGTTAGTTATGGCGACTGATGCCTGAGGGTGTTGGTACAGTTTGTGACGGCGACTGATGCCTGAGGGTGTGGGTACAGTTAGTGATGGCGACTGATGCCTGAGGGTGTGGGTACAGTTAGTGATGGCGACTGATGCCTGAGGGTGTGGGTACAGTTAGTGACGGCGACTGATGCCTGAGGGTGTGGGTACAGTTAGTGACGGCGACTGATGCCTGAGGGTGTGGGTCCAGTTAGTGACGGCGACTGATGCCTGAGGGTGTGGGTTCAGTTAGTGATGGCGACTGATGCCTGAGGGTGTTGGTACAGTTTGTGACGGCGACTGATGCCTGAGGCTGTTGGTACAGTTAGTGACGGCGACTGATGCCTGAGGGTGTGGGTTCAGTTAGTGATGGCGACTGATGCCTGAGGGTGTGGGTACATTTAGTGACGGCGACTGATGCCTGAAGGTGTGGGTACAGATAGTGATGGCGACTGATGCCTGAGGGTGTGGGTTCAGTTAGTGATGGCGACTGATGCCTGAGGGTGTGGGTTCAGTTAGTGACGGCGACTGATGCCTGAGGGTGTGGGTTCAGTTAGTGACGGCGACTGATGCCTGAGGGTGTGGGTTCAGTTAGTGACGGCGACTGATGCCTGAGGGTGTGGGTTCAGTTAGTGATGGCGACTGATGCCTGAGGGTGTGGGTACAGTTAGTGATGGCGACTGATGCCTGAGGGTGTGGGTACATTTAGTGACGGCGACTGATGCCTGAAGGTGTGGGTTCAGTTAGTGATGGCGACTGATGCCTGAGGGTGTGGGTACATTTAGTGACGGCGACTGATGCCTGAGGGTGTGGGTTCAGTTAGTGATGGCGACTGATGCCTGAAGGTGTGGGTACAGTTAGTGATGGCGACTGATGCCTGAGGGTGTGGGTACATTTAGTGACGGCGACTGATGCCTGAAGGTGTGGGTACAGATAGTGATGGCGACTGATGCCTGAGGGTGTGGGTTCAGTTAGTGATGGCGACTGATGCCTGAGTGTGTGGGTTCAGTTAGTGACGGCGACTGATGCCTGAGGGTGTGGGTTCAGTTAGTGACGGCGACTGATGCCTGAGGGTGTGGGTTCAGTTAGTGACGGCGACTGATGCCTGAGGGTGTGGGTACAGTTAGTGACGGCGACTGATGCCTGAAGGTGTGGGTACAGATAGTGATGGCGACTGATGCCTGAGGGTGTGGGTTCAGTTAGTGATGGCGACTGATGCCTGAGTGTGTGGGTTCAGTTAGTGACGGCGACTGATGCCTGAGGGTGTGGGTTCAGTTAGTGACGGCGACTGATGCCTGAGGGTGTGGGTTCAGTTAGTGACGGCGACTGATGCCTGAGGGTGTGGGTTCAGTTAGTGATGGCGACTGATGCCTGAGGGTGTGGGTACAGATAGTGATGGCGACTGATGCCTGAGGGTGTGGGTACAGATAGTGATGGCGACTGATGCCTGAGGGTGTGGGTTCAGTTAGTGATGGCGACTGATGCCTGAGTGTGTGGGTTCAGTTAGTGACGGCGACTGATGCCTGAGGGTGTGGGTTCAGTTAGTGACGGCGACTGATGCCTGAGGGTGTGGGTTCAGTTAGTGATGGCGACTGATGCCTGAGGGTGTGGGTACAGTTAGTGATGGCGACTGATGCCTGAGGGTGTGGGTTCAGTTAGTGACGGCGACTGATGCCTAAGGGTGTGGGTTCAGTTAGTGATGGCGACTGATGCCTGAGGGTGTGGGTACAGTTAGTGACGGCGACTGATGCCTGAGTGTGTGGGTTCAGTTAGTGACGGCGACTGATGCCTGGGGGTGTGGGTTCAGTTAGTGACGGCGACTGATGCCTGAGGGTGTGGGTTCAGTTAGTGACGGCGACTGATGCCTGAGTGTGTGGGTTCAGTTAGTGATGGCGACTGATGCCTGAGTGTGTGGGTTCAGTTAGTGATGGCGACTGATGCCTGAGGGTGTGGGTTCAGTTAGTGACGGCGACTGATGCCTGAGGGTGTGGGTTCAGTTAGTGATGGCGACTGATGCCTGAGGGTGTGGGTACAGTTAGTGATGGCGACTGATGCCTGAGGGTGTGGGTTCAGTTAGTGACGGCGACTGATGCCTGAGGGTGTGGGTACAGTTAGTGATGGCGACTGATGCCTGAGGGTGTGGGTACAGTTAGTGACGGCGACTGATGCCTGAGTGTGTGGGTACAGTTAGTGACGTCGACTGATGCCTGAGGGTGTGGGTACAGTTAGTGATGGCGACTGTTGCCTGAGGGTGTGGGTACAGTTAGTGACGGCGACTGATGCCTGAGTGTGTGGGTACAGTTAGTGATGACGACTGATGCCTGAGGGTGTGGGTTCAGTTAGTGATGGCGACTGATGCCTGAGGGTGTGGGTACAGTTAGTGACGGCGACTGATGCCTGAGTGTGTTGGTACAGATAGTGATGGCGACTGATGCCTGAGGGTGTGGGTACAGTTAGTGACGGCGACTGATGCCTGAGGGTGTGGGTACAGTTAGTGATGGCGACTGATTCCTGAGGGTGTGGGTACAGTTAGTGATGGCGACTGATGCCTGAGGGTGTTGGTACAGTTAGTGATGGCGACTGATGCCTGAGTCTGTGGGTACAGTTAGTGATGGCGACTGATGCCTGAGGGTGTGGGTACAGTTAGTGATGGCGACTGATGCCTGAGGGTGTTGGTACAGTTAGTGATGGCGACTGATGCCTGAGTCTGTGGGTACAGTTAGTGATGGCGACTGATGCCTGAGTGTGTGGGTTCAGTTAGTGACGGCGACTGATGCCTGAGGGTGTGGGTTCAGTTAGTGACGGCGACTGATGCCTGAGTGTGTGGGTTCAGTTAGTGATGGCGACTGATGCCTGAGTGTGTGGGTTCAGTTAGTGATGGCGACTGTTGCCTGAGGGTGTGGGTACAGTTAGTGACGGCGACTGATGCCTGAGTGTGTGGGTACAGTTAGTGATGACGACTGATGCCTGAGGGTGTGGGATCAGTTAGTGATGGCGACTGATGCCTGAGGGTGTAGTCCAGGCAATATAGCATATGACCTAGGACTAATTGCAAAAGTTTTCATTTTGCGATTTTTTAACTTGAATTATATCAGTAATAAACATACTAAAAATATACATCGAAATATTTAGTTGAAGTTAGTTAAATACACGCTTTAAATTACTAACAAAATGCGAGTTTGCCGCTGGCCCCTGGAGGCCTCCATACCAATCAAGGGAGACTACTCATCGCACGTTGAAGAACGATCGGCCGTCAACGATGACAACATTTATGATGATTTTTCGGACACCATACTCTTATACATGGTAAGTAGTAGCTACAAATTACATTTAGGTCACATACGCGCATATATGAAACTGTGGAACCAAACAATTGGGATAAAATAGTGAAATAATGCGAATGTCATGAAACGTAATAGCACGCATTTGAATCGCGTCTGCTGACGGCAATAACACGATTCTACACCTATTAAACATCAAAGAAGCTGAAAATAGTTTAACATGTTGACGAAACTGTAGTTTAAATGAAAAATTATCACATATTTGTCAAAATTAATTAAAATAACAACCAATTTCAACACGTCCGTTTTTACGTCAAAAAAAACTATGAAAACGCATTCGGGTCATAATTGTAAATGTAAATTTATGTAAGAAAAGCTGTATTTCGGAGATTCTTGCGTACTTTGGGGTTTTAAATGAGACCGGATTACTGTATATACTGTATATATATGTATATTATTTTCTTATCAGATATAATATCTCATTCTGCATGCTGAGATTTAAAATTGAAATTATGTTAGAAATAGCTAGACATGGTTTATTCATGGTATATATTTTAAAACTTATTTATTTTTTATTAATGGGCTATGAGCGAATTCAATTGGTATATTCTTATTTGTTTTAAATTTAAAAAAATATGGGAAACATTATGTAATCAATTAACAAATGATGACTTGATGAACTTATTGTTTCTAGTTTCTAAATTCAAGTACTTACCTATTTCTTCTATATAATTTCAGATTGAATGGTGTGATGGAAGAGTGCACATTTTGTCAAAGATCCTTGTCAGGCGACGAACCAACTGTGACCTTAACAGCCAAAGGATGTGAAGGAATAAAAAAAGCAAATGAAGAGAGGCAGACTGACATACAGACGGTTCCAGGCCAGCATGTACATACAAAATGTAGGCGTGAGTTTATTAATCCAAACCTCGTAAAAGCAAAGAAGAGGCAACATCTAGGAGATGTGGAACTGCAGACAAATCATCGATCTGCTCTTAGATCAGATAGAAGCCACTTTGACTATAAGAACATGTGCCTCTTGTGTGGTTGCATAGACTTGTATGATGGAAAGAAACAGGAACATCGGTTAATCCCAGTGAGGACAATGGACTTCCATGCAAAAATAAGCACAATCTGCAACGAAGTCAACAATGATTGGTCAAAGGCTGTGCATGATCGTATCTCTTTCGTAGGAGATTTGCCAGCAGCTGATGCTGTGTACCATCAACAGTGCAATGTGTCTTTCAGAACTGGTAGACAGATACCAAAGATCTTTACTGTCGGTGATAGTCCAAACCCACCAAAGAGAAGAATGAGTGGAAGACCCAAAGATGCTATACGATCAGAAGCATTTTTCAAAGTGGTTTCATATCTTGAACAAAATGAAGATGAACAACTCACCATCACAGACCTAATACAGAAAATGTCAAACTTCACATCTGATGAAAATATAGAATCATATAGCTTCAAACACATGAAGAAGGAACTCAAACAACACTTTGGAGACAAGGTCATAATTTCAGAGATATGTGGAAAGTCCAATGTTGTATCTCTCCAAAGTACAGCATCAGCAATTCTGCAAGAATTTCATCAGAAGCAGCAACGGAGTGTCATGGACGAGGAATCACAGATCATAGAAACTGCAGCTCGATTCATCAAAAATGACATCAAGCAAGTGGAACAAAACAGAGAGGTATATCCTGATGCTAATGACTTAGCGGACGTAGACAAGGCTTTGAAATTCCTACCATCGAGTCTGAAACATATTTTGAGGGTTATATTTCAAGGAAAGGATGTGGATGTGAAGTTGGCTTCTGTAGGACAAGCAATCATGCAAGCATCTCGGCCTCGAAGTATTCTAGCTCCATTGCAGGTGGGCTTGGGTGTTCAGCTGCATCACCACTTCCAGTCCAAGTTCCTCATCGACTCCCTAAATGAACATGGATTCTGCTGTTCATATTCAGAAGTCAAGAAATTTGAGAGATGTTCTGCAGTAATACAAGGAACTGAAATCCACAACCATTCACCTGAACAATTCCTTCAGTATGCAGCAGACAATGTGGACCACAACATCAGAACCCTTGATGGAGAAAAGACATTTCACGGCATGGGTATCATCTCTACAATAACACCAAGTGCAAAAATGACCACACAAATCAAGAGAGCAGACATTTCAGTTGAAGAAATCACACGGATTGGTAGGATCAACATCAAGTCTTTCATTCTGAGAAATGATGCGATGTCAGGTATGTTCTATAAACAACTTGTGTATCCAGCTGCACATGAACCTTACCAGAACATTGATGTGCTTTGGAAATCATCTTTGCTGCTGAAAAATTCAAGACCACAGTGGTCTGGCTTTATGCAACTGATAAATAAAAAAAGCCACGTAGGACCATCATCAGTCATGTTTCTTCCTATGATAGATTTGGATCCAAATGACCTGTCGTGCATCTATTCAACACTTGTGTTTGTGACAGCCCATGCAAAACAGTACAACTGTACTCCCGTCATTACGTTTGACCAACCTTTGTGGTGGAAAGCCAATGTAATTCTTGAGAATGAAAAAGACTGCTGACATAAAGGACATGGTTATTCGTCTTGGAGGGTTCCACATTCTCATGAGTTTCCTAGGATGCATAGGATATCTGATGGGAGGATCAGGGCTTCGTGAACTACTCGAGCTTGTGTATGCTGCCAATACAGTAACTCACATGATGACAGGTAAAGCAGTGGCAAGAGCAGTTCGTGGACACATGCTGATTGATGCTGCTCTGAACACTCTGTTGTGCTCGAAGGCCATGGATGTACACCATATAGAACAAAGTGATTCCACAGAAGCTGAACAGAATAGCCATGTATGCAGTCCAGACGTCTTGAAGTTTTCTCACCTTATGGAGCAAACATTATCTGGAAATATTTCCACAGAAGAACTTGACAACAACTCAGATCTAAAGGAACTTCATACAAAACTTGAAGAGTTGAAGATATCATTCGGAGATCAGAAGACCTCAAAGTTGTGGATACAACATCTCAGAATGCTTGACTTGCTACGTAAGTTCATGAAAGGGGAAAGAATGGGAGATTGGTCTCTACACCTGCAATGTCTTCACGACATGTTACCATTCTTTGCATCATCTGGACACAACCTGTATTTGAAGTCTGTCTATCTCTATCTTCAGAAAATGTCAAGGTTAGAGGAAGAGCACCCAGCAGTCTATCAACAATTCTGCAGTGGACAACATGTTGTTCGAAGATCAGACAGGGCATGGTCAGGTCTCCCTGTGGATCTTGTCATAGAACAGTGTCTTATGCGCAGTATCAAAACAACTGGTGGTTTGACAAGAGGGCGAGGATTCACAGAAGCTCAGAGACTCATATGGGTCATGTCTACTCCAGCTTGTGCTGAGGTGAACCGTTCAATGCAAGAACTGACTCAAGCGGTATATACAACCAGTGACCAGCATAAAGAATGCACAAATGCCAGAATCACCAAGGACATGGAAGATGCAGATATCATTCTGAAACATCTGACCGAAATGGATCCCTTTGGAGAAGATTCCACTCTTAGAAATATTGCCACTGGTGTGGTTGCTCATCCAACAGTGAATGTGCTTGATGCGAAGTCAGTTGGTGATAAGATCGTGCAGTCTATGGTGGGTACATGTGTGGCTGATCACTCATTTCAGAGGAAAAATCAGGCAGTGACAATGGATATGAAGTTAACAGTGAAGGTGAAAGGAGAAGAGATTCAAGTAGATCCTCACCTATTGTTCCAACGACTAGTGACCGCAGGTAATAGGTCATGTGATCTCTCCGAAGTTTTCAAACACGAACTCGGTTCATTTCCAACAGCCATGTTTGACACGAAAACTGTCATGAGACTTGCCAACAAATCATCTCTTGCGAATGCTCTCTGGACATTACTTTCTGCAGAGTTTTCAAGGCCAAACAATGAAGAAATCAGATATGTTCTTTATGGAGGTGCTTTACTTCATAGAATCCCATGGACCAAGGGCAACACGTGGTCGTCTATTTGTGGACAGTACGTTCACTATGTGAAAAGCAGGTATCCTGAGGCAACTGTTGTATTTGATGGTTACGCTGATGGTGCATCAACAAAGGACTGTACACATGCAAGAAGAAGTTCTCAAGGTATGGGTGCAAATGTCAATTTCAAAAGCAATATGTCTCTACAGATGAAAAAAGAAGACTTTCTCTCAAACAAAGATAACAAACAGCGATTTGTTAACATGCTTGGTGAATGTCTCAAGAGTGATGGAATCGATGTTCGTCATGCAAGTGGAGATGCAGATGTTCTGATTGTTCTTACAGCCATTGAATCAGCACAACATTATGACACAGTGCTGATTGGAGAAGACACAGATTTGCTGGTCCTTTTGTTTCACCACATAAAGGATGCCAAAAACAAGGTCTTCTTTACGACGGAACCAAAGAAAATGTCATTGAAACCTACCAAATGTTGGGACATTACAACAGCAAGATCTATGCTTGGCCCTTCACTGTGTGAACATCTCCTTTTCCTGCATGCTATAAGCGGTTGTGACACTACATCTCGTCTGTATGGTGTTGGCAAACAAGCCGTTCTCACCAAAGCTAGGAAGGACGCATTTCTCATCCAACAAGCAAGTGTATTCATGGATCAAACAAGTTCCAAAGAGGAGATTGTCAAAGCTGGTGAAAGAGCAGTTGTATGGCTGTACAATGGAAAACCAAATGAAAGTGCTGATGTGCTTCGACTAAAGAAATTTCACGAGAAGGCAAGGTCTAGTGTTGCTGCTGTGCAACCACATGTATTACCACCTACTTCAGCAGCTTTGAAGTACCACAGTCTCCGTGTGTATCTGCAGGTTCAAACATGGATGTCAAACACATGTGCCTTGTCACCGGATCAATGGGGATGGAAATCAGTGCAAGGGAAGTTAGTTCCAGTTCTAACAGATCTACCTGCAGCACCTCAAGAGCTTCTGGATAGTGTGAGATGTAACTGTAAGTCAGGTTGCAGTACTGCACGGTGCACATGTCGCAAGAATGGACTGGAGTGTTCTATGGCTTGTGGTGACTGCAAAGGAGTTTGTGACAACTGTTCTGTAATTCCCTCTGATGTTATGGAGGAAGATGTTGACGATGAATCTCTTCTCTCATAAATATGTCTAGTCTGTTGTGTATATAGAGCAAAGAACACTTTTAAAGACTGCAGATCAAGTATTATTCTATTGAAAAATGTGAACTGTTTCATTGTGAGCTTTGGCAGCATGAGGACATTTTGGTTATCTGCCATTATTTGAAAAACGTGGGAAAACGTAAGATATTATATATCATTATTTGAAGAATGTAATTTAAATTTATTATTAAATAATAGGTATAATTAATAATTTGATTAGTTATTTGGTTCATTTATGAATATCTTAATGTGTAAGTTACAATGCAATATGACTGACAACAATAGTGTTACTGTATCTACAGTATAGCATTGTATGATGAATATAAGATATGAAATTTCAGAAGAAAATATCTCATTTCAGAAGAAAATGTGTAATTATTGAATTAAATGTTGTTCTGAACCTTAACAAAGCTTTCTTCAGTTGTTTCCCTAAGTTTAATAGTCAAATACAAAATAATTTTCATGTAATATGTGCTGCTATGTAAAATGGTGTTTACAAATTTGGTCAAAATAGGTCAAAAAACGGGATGGAGGGTACCTGTCTTTGAGCGTAAAATACAATATGTTCCATTAACTATATTTTTCTATACTTTGGATATGATATTGTACATATATTTATCTTCAAAATAAGCCTACTTTAGTTACTTTTGCAATTTGTCCTAGGTTAGCCCTATTTTGACCCTAGATTGCCTGGACTAGTGTGGGTACAGTTAGTGACGGCGACTGATGCCTGAGTGTGTGGGTACAGATAGTGATGGCGACTGATGCCTGAGGGTGTGGGTACAGTTAGTGACGGCGACTGATGCCTGAGGGTGTGGGTACAGTTAGTGATGGCGACTGATGCCTGAGGGTGTGGGTACAGTTAGTGATGGCGACTGATGCCTGAGGGTGTTGGTACAGTTAGTGACGGCGACTGATGCCTGAGTCTGTGGGTACAGTTAGTGATGGCGACTGATGCCTGAGGGTGTTGGTACAGTTAGTGATGGCGACTGATGCCTGAGTCTGTGGGTACAGTTAGTGATGGCGACTGATGCCTGAGTCTGTGGGTACAGTTAGTGATGGCGACTGATGCCTGAGTGTGTGGGTACAGTTAGTGATGGCGACTGATGCCTGAGGGTGTGGGTACAGTTAGTGGTGGCGACTGATGCCTGAGGGTGTGGGTTCAGATAGTGACGGCGACTGATGCCTGAGGGTGTGGGTACAGTTAGTGACGGCGACTGATGCCTGAGTCTGTGGGTACAGTTAGTGATGGCGACTGATGCCTGAGGGTGTGGGTACAGTTAGTGGTGGCGACTGATGCCTGAGTCTGTGGGTACAGTTAGTGACGGCGACTGATGCCTGAGTGTGTGGGTACAGTTAGTGATGGCGACTGATGCCTGAGTCTGTGGGTTCAGTTAGTGATGGCGACTGATGCCTGAGGGTGTGGGTTCGAAGCCGGCACGTGACTCGTCCAGAACAAGGTACAGAAATGTGTTCTATTTGCAGACGACTCAAAATATAACAATGTTATCAATGACATGTACCTTAAAACATATTCCAGTTGTGTCAAACATTTCAGTTTCACTTTAAATTTACGAAGAACATGTTTCCCCAAAGAAATCAATATTGCACGAACAACATTTTTTTAATCTAAGCGAAGAAAACTGTTGTTGCAAGCGTTAATGATTTTCCACTTCATGAAGTGTTAAGTAAGACAGGAGGGAACAAAGGCAAATTAACAGTTTTATTTTCAAGAGATCGTTTAATAAGAAACATCGGTAAAACAAACATTTGATCGTCTGATTATGCATGCATCATGTCACAATGAGAAACGTACTCATTTAACATACTGACACATGGCAAAATTATACCGTTTTATCTAAATAAGCCTTATTTTTTGCATTGTATGTTCATGTTTTGTGTCGCCATGGTTTAGCATTGTGTGAAACGTAAAACAACTTAAACCTATCACATTTGGATAAATAATAAACATTGAAAGAACTCCTTTAACATGCCATTACTAACGTAAGTTATGGTCTCTTACATTGATTGTTTGAAAGGCCCAGATAGACACCTCACAGAACATTGAAGTGGCAATAGATATACATTGTATAAAACGATCAAAGTGTTAAATATTGATTAAATCTAAACAAAAATTATGTTTTCTATATTTATCCTGAACAAGTTACCATTGCTGTTTTTTGCCCTACTAACTAAATTTGCCGAATTAAGTCTAATGGAATCCCTATGTCCACTACATCAACCAGACAGTTGTCCCTGCTCAGACTCGTCTGATGATCTGTAATGGTAACGATTTGTCAGATGTACTTATATTGTGCATTGTCTTTCACTAAGTTACAAAGTCGAAAGGTAATTGCTTCCTGGTGGCTATTCTCTATAATTTCATGGACGCGTTTTGAACGTAGGCGATCAAAACCTTGTAAAAACAACACCAACATTTCCCTTTTTCACATAATTAATTCTAAATCTGCCCATTTGAAGATATACTCTTATTGTGAAGTTGAGGACATTTGAAGTGTTAAACTTGAAGACGTAAAATCATACATGTACAAAATGAAATACAATATCGATTGAATGTCTTTAAACAAGTTTTTGTCGTGATAAATTAGTAGGTTTTATACTTTATTCATACTTGTAATGCAAAGATAAAGTCCATTTGCATTGTAGTGCCTCAGGTGTTAAGATGGTCATTAAGAGTATACAAACAAGCATAAGTAACGTATCCAAGTGCCGTGTTGCCTATTTAATGATATCAATCCATGTATTGTCATACCCTAGTCTGATGTACTCTTAGTAATACCATCAATTATGAAGTCGGTCATTGAAGTTGGTCAGTCGGGAAAATACGGCAATATTCCAATCATTTTGGACACGAGTCATTTCTACCGTCAAAGTGTCAGGATTAACCGAAGGGGGTCAATTTGTGTTTAAGTATTGTCTTTAGTTCGCCACTTTGGTCGATCGTTGACTTGCTTCTAGGTCATTTGAAGGGATGCCCCGATAGACAGAGAACTGAAGGTCAAACGTTGTTTACGTATATCATTGAATATTCTTTAGAACATACATAGTTATAATTTATATAACGCCCTAGAGTCATATATGTTCCTTCATGAATCTTGAAGGAAACTGGTAATGTTGTTATGACGAATGCCAACTTATTATCATCCTCGGTAACAAATAGCTTACAGACCATAAGTAAGAGCATATAAGCGGATCCGGTGTAGGGGTACTTTTTCACTTTGTTCACTTTAGGGGTTCGTCACATTTTCAGTGTTCAATGTCTCATATAATAACAAACCAGACAGTGAAATAGGATGTACCTCGTTTATCTATGTGCACAATATAAAATCCATCTTGTGCATCTTAATACATGGGGAGTAATTGTTATCTCTCGGAGGAAACCAAGTGTAAAATAAGGAGACACTCCCGGTCTCACAGTGTCATATTCTGTTAGGTAAAACTTTAAAGTGTTTCAACAGGTTATGAGAAATATCGTTCAAGAGTAAACATCGATTGATTCTAATAAGCAGTGTATGGTTATGGCTAGTTTACTGGCCTGACAAAAGATTCTTTGGAAATGGTGTACATTGTATATATGATCTCATTTGACTTACTTTCTAGAAATGTTTATTTTAACATGTTGATTTCAGTTCATGTATATGTGTGTTGCAAGCCAGAATTACCTCTTAGTTATCTAGCTTATTCTGGTAAAACTACACTTGAATGGATTGTGTCTTTATATATGATACATGTATGGAGTTGTATCTAAATTACACACATTAAAGTAAGCCTTCTAAGCTAAAACTACACTACTGCGCAACATGAGTACACGATGTTGTTACTTTTGCATAGTAATACTATTCAGAACTTACTTATGATACATATACACCAGAAGGATGTAATTCAAGTGTAGCTGGTTCAAAGTGAAAGATATAGGATAGAAACAGTACGAGCGGAGTGTTAATTGTGTTAATGAAGTTTAAAGGGAGATTCATGTGTACACATGTGCATCGATGCTGTTCCTGAAATATATGATATATTAGACAAATGTTGGCTTGTTATTTACAAAGAAGGAAATGTAAATATTCACAAAATGCAAAAACACCTCGAGTGTTTAATGCACCAAAATACCAAATCAAACTTTCCTTTTAATATGAATTTCATGATCATGAAATGACATCTTACTTCCCATTTTAATTTAATGTTAGGGTATATTGCCATTTCCTTGAACTTGTAAGAGTAAGTCCAACTTTTGTGTAGATTTGCCAGAACGCATTATGTATAATATGATATCTAATAACAAGTGTTGTCTTCAATTTTTCAAGGCAAACTGTCTCAGCTGAGATTAATATACAGTGTTTAATTATCCCAAATATCATTTGTGTCAAACAAGATAAGCAACTGAAGATGAAGTTCCTGCTCTTACAGAGAAGTGGTTATGTATAGAAGATCACTTCCCGACAGTCATCAGAATTAATGTAGGAGTTGCAGCCAAATAGAGAGAGATTATATTACAACACACAACAAATTTCTTTCTCGGCTCCGAAAGTGACTGATCAGTGTTTCTTGGACGATGTTTTCAAATTCTTCTTCAAAATGTTAAGTGTCCCCTTTGGATATACATCAACACTGACGATGCTTACTTCGATATTTAATTACGCATTTTGTTCTAGACCTACCTACATAAACGTCATTTGTTCTATGTATCAAATAGCAAATTAAATCTTCAGATTCTACTCTGTATTTATATTATCGTCACACAGCTTTCATTTTCTTCCCACAACGGTTACTCCACTCAGTTCTTCTATCATAACCTATATTGCATATGCAGTACGGACTCGAAATTCCTGATTTGTTGCATCAGAAGTTAGTTGTGCAATCAACGACTTTGTTTCAAACTGAGCATTCCGTTGAAACGACTAGTAGAGTAACCTCTGTGGAAATACAATGAGTCACTATATACAAGCTATTCAGCTACGATGAACATTCTACTGATCATACAATGGCATTGACGTTCAAGTACCTCCAGTGCAGTCAAAAGCCGAGTTTCGTATCCTAGAGACCAGGGTCTTGATTGTCGAAGCTTTCTTAGCGCTACAATACTCGTAAGCCAAGGTTATTGTATTTACTTATGACTTATGCCCGCAAAAGAAACGTCACAATACAAAATACAAGACAATTCATTCCGCGCCTAATAGAGGCTACTGAAACAGAGATACTGCACGTCTCCAGCAGCAAACTAAACTAGATTTATAATTTCAAAACAGTATCTGCTCATATTTCTGTGAAACCCATGTTTTTAGAAATCATCGTTTTGGATATCCGTAGCTGGGCGAGATAAGGGAGTCAAACACGGCTCTCTTGGCTTACAGTGAAGACGCGTCAACAAACTTAAGTCCAATAATGTTATTTATGTCGATATCATCTTTTATTATTTCACTTTCTACATGTTATGAATTTTTAAGTTAAATGCCAAACATTCTGGCCAAAATAACATTTTGAAAAAGCGATTCCAACACCCCAAGTGTTCTTGAACAGACATGAAAAAAAAAAGTATTACATCCTGACGTATGAAAAATCGTCTTTCTCCGGCAGCAGTATTTCGTTTTTCACACCGATGAAAATGTGGTGAAGTTTCTTTTGCGGTTGAGTGCAACTAAGCGTTTATGCTCTTCCCATACTTGTTATTCCACTCAGCTCTTCGATCCTTACCTCTTTTGCATATGTGCGATATGTCACCATTCTCGATAAGTTTGGCGAAAATGGTAACGTCCTTATTTTTTTTATCGTTTTACATCAGCAGCCGACTTCTGTCTTGTACACATCACACAGATGAAGCAAATCTACTCATTTCGACTGTTAAAGAAAGCTCAGATTCAAACTATGTCGCTGATTACTCACTTCTCTTGAAACCAATTCTCTATTTCTAACAGTAAAGGTGCTCGATATGCAACAGATCTAGTGGAGAATGCGTAGACATCAGAATGCGTCGAAAAACTTGCAAATGTAAGTGTTGCATTATATGAGGTTTTCATATTAAATGGCGTGTGCGATTCGATCAAACATCCTGCGAGTCTGACAGCTGTATGATTTCATCACCTCAAAAAGGGGGTTTCTCTGCATACGAACAGTCTACTATTGGTCCCATATGTTAATTCTCTTAAATGTAAATCCTTAGCATTTAGTGATGATGGTGACCTTTCAAAATCTACTTATACTCTTAATGTGTCATTATGAGTTAGACCCAGTCATATCTCTGATTACATTGGTGTTATTAAAGTTATTTTGTCATCTTCCTGGGTTACAGTTTGTATTTATATCTACATAATAAAGTGATGATCGCTGATCCCAATAGAAACAGAACATCACAATACCAGACCGAATGTGAGTCTTTTGAGATTAGTTGTTTTGTTCGCTGTTTAGAAAATTTTCATCCAGATAATCTTCTTTGGCTTCCTAGGGTAATCATTCCTGACACCGAATAATTATGAAAGTCGCTCCTCATTCCATTCCGAGGGTATTTATGCACTTTTCGTGCCTGAAATAATCGTGAAATCAGCAGGTTTTAGTGCATTATCTCCTCAAGCGTTACAGACTAGAATTACAATTTCATTTCAAAATCGATGCCATGTCTTGTAGATGAGTAACCAAATTGACGTATCTTTCGAAACAACATTGGAACAAACATTGAAATTAAGGATTTCGCTACCTTTCTTTCATTATAATCTATTCCAACTTGTTATTTCCTCGCTCACTTTCTCTATTTATGGCATTAATTTCAATTGTCAAATAATGTTACGAATCCTCTAGACAATTCAACACTTGGAGTTATTGTGTAATTTTGGTTGATGCACACATTAATGATGAGGGACACACGTTGTATGAGGCACACATTTATGCATGAGGGGCACAAGTTGCATGAGGCACATATTTATGCATGAGGGGCACCAGTTGTATGAGGCACACATTTATATGAGGGGCAAACTGTGCATGAGGCACATATTTATGCATGAGGGAGACAAGTTGTATGAGGAACACATTTGTGCATGTGGGGCACAAGTTGCATGAGGCAACTTTTTATGCATGGGGGGCACCGGTTGTATGAGGAACCAATTTACGCGTGAGGGGAACAAGTTGTATGAGGCACATACCTATGCATGAGGGGAACAAGTTGTATGAGGCACACATTTATGCACGAGGGGCACCTGTTACATGAGGCACATATTTTTGCATGATGGGCACCAGTTGTATGAGGCACACATTCATGCGTGAGGGGCACACGTTGTATGAGGCACATATTCATGCATGAGGGGCACTAGTTGTATGAGGTACACATTTATGCATGCGGCGCACATACTACAGAACTAAAGTCTCTCATCTCTCTTACTATTGCAACCGTTCCCTGGCTTACTTGTGTTGCCACTATGTGGATGCCTCATACTACTATATTCAGAATGCATGATGATGCTTTGCAATATCTAAAAATACATTAATTTTAACAGTAACAAGTAAAACTATTTTTCATTATGTAAACATTGCGAAAAGTTAGTTGTGCGATGCCATTGTCAAAGTGACTTTTAGCAACGTCAAGTCGCTATGCTATTGTTTGAAAAAAAATCTTGTTAAATATGTGCTTGTGCTTTCTTTTTACTTTTGGAATCAATTGATACATGCTGTTCAATAAAAAAGACAAAATCGAAGACGAAAAATTAAAATAGTTTATTTATATATCAGACAAATTTGAAGTACAAATGCTAATTACATGTAGAGTGACCCTTTAACAGTCAATATCTAAGACCTTTGATACTCGGTCGATGTTGTCAATGTAGAATGTGATTATATAAATAGAAAGTAGTAAACAAAATACGTGGTATGATTTTTGCCACTAGGGAATTAGGATATATCTTGATTTCATTCATCTGGTTATAATACTTTTGATGTTATGTCTGCTCAAACGCGCACGGGTTTTGGACAGAAAAGAGGTGGCAGGTAAGTAAAAATTTATAAAAAGATTTATAACTTAAGTTATTATTCACTGAGGTCTTGGGCCATTTAAGACGACTTTAGAATGTGGCCAATTGTCTGTTCGGTAGCAGCCGTCCGTAATAACCACAACATAACTAACTTTGGTTTATTTGGTTGTCAAAATATAAAAAAAATGGAGTCCAATAATAACGTATACATGAAAATAACATTACATCTAACCGTAACTCAAACACTGAAAAATGTAAAATAAGAAAATAGACGAAGAAAAGGTAAAAGAAATCTCCAAACGATGTTTAACTGTGTACAACAAAAATTTCAAGGCATAGATAAATTTAATGTGCTGTTACCTTAATGATGTTTCACATGGTAGGTACATGAATAAATGTATGTATGTAGCACGTGACGGTTTAATATTTGCCTGATGCTTGAAGACTTGTCCTGATGACAGCACTGACCATAGCAAGCCCATTCGCCATCCTTGCTATGGGTTTGATCAGCTATAAAGTACCGTGCCAGTATATTAGTGTGTCCAGTGTGACAGTAATTTCATTTATATAAGAGCAATTCATTGCTAAACTGTCAATAGTCATTTAGGAAACGCTGAACGCTTTTAGTTAAGAAAGGGACTATGTTACATCCAATAGCATCCAATAAGTCAGTTTACAGACTTCTTATTCTCACATACAACCACAATTCTCCAACCAGTTTTTCCAGAAGATCAATTGATAATGAAACAGTACGCATTTTATGTGATAGTGTTACGTGTGTCACCCGTGCCATGTCCCAGATAAAGTCAATCATTTCATATTCATCCCGAATTAACAAATATATGACTGGACATTGTTTCCGTTAAGCATCGAGCAACAGCTTCATACATGTGCAGACCGAAACTAAACGTCCCATTTATATGCACATCAGTAGTATGACTATTAGTCATTACTAACTCCAATATGTCTTATGTCTTTGAAGCTCAGTTTCTAATATTACGTTTAAATAATTCAAGCATTCCAGCCTCAGTGTATTGTCCTGTATCTATCTTTCATGTCTATATTTCATTACTATATTGAATTTAATAGTATTAAAACGGCATTTCTTGGCAGCAGCAAGTACTTCTCGATAAAATAACACAATTAATAACGTATGGCACACGTGATTCAACAAGACACTGGATGTCAAATTTAAGAAAACATAGATGTGTCTTTTTTTACTCTATATGATGAATAACATTTGCAATGGAATCAGCATGGAATATTATGACAGGAAATGTTTATGTATCAATTATTTAGCGAGAGAAAATATGAAGAACAGAAAGAAAACATAATCCAAATGATCTGGTGTTCAATAGTCACCTCAATCGTTATTATATTTATTATTTCCTTTTTGACAATTGTTTTATCAAACAAGATATAGCAAATATGAAGATTTAAATTTCAATGAAATAAAAGTATCTTGTCTACCTCTCTCTGCTTATATAACGACACTTTTACGCGGAAGGTCAGACAGTGTGAGAAGAGAGTCCTAGTTATTTGAACCCAACGTCACGAAAGAAACCACCGTCTATTTGGCTGTCAAAATGTCATTATTATTTCAGTGGGAACCAATGGAGATGTTCGGTTCAATGAGATAGGTTTTTAAGTTGATAAAATGACTTGCGTGTTGAAAGAATTTCCTAGTAGATAAGAAGGATAGGATCATAAAAGAGGTTCCTGATCGTGTCACCGGGGAAAGAAGTCAGGAAATAACTTTTGGATATGATACTAAGAAAAGAATTATGAAATGTCTTCTTCATTTATTAATTATTTGAGGATCATAAAATGACTTCTTGAGCAGCTCACAGGCGAGAACCTTAATACAAGATTTCGTGAGTTTATATCTGTGCCCACTCACTCTCTGATTATGTGTCTTAAGTCATTTCTTCCCAAAGTAACATATGTTCTTATCTATGCGTTTACGTGTATCAACAATAGAGAATTATAATTGTTTGGAATTAAAGTTAATTGTGCAACCAATGACTTTCTTTCAAACTGAGCATTCGGCGTGTTACCATAATTGTACAGAAGGCTGTTCCTTCACAAGTGCGATGTACAAAATATAATACAGGAGTCACATATAGACAATATTGTTTATAGAACACAAATAAGCACGGTATGTGTTTCATTTGTATACTTTTATCAAATAGGAATTTTGCAAGAATCCAGACGGATAATCAATACTGAACACACCTACCTCAGTGATACATTTAACCATAAAACATTGTTTATTTCCGTCAGATGTCACACCATTAAATAACTATAATATCTCTTCTAACTTCAAGATCGACCTTAAAAAGCTCTTGGGTGAAGGTTTCGCCCCACTTAATACCAATAGAACAATTGTTTTTGTCAGTAGTTATGCAGAAGGATAAGTTTCCACCAACAGGAAAGTGCCCGATTTTGAAAATTCCTGGATTCGCTTACAACTTTCAAGTGGCGCAGTATTACATGTAAAACATAACATAATAGCAGGGTATCGTCGGAGTATAATTGTTAGCGAGTCACCTTAAAGGAAATCAGGTGTTCACGTCTAAACTATCCAATTAGGAACTGGACATGTCTCCGGCAAATGCTAATATTAGATCAATCAGTCCAATCAAAAATCAGATTATTGACACAAAAGCTATCACTTTCGGAAGAAAGTCATGAAATCATAGTTCATTAAGCATTGTTGGGTTATTTATAGGTTCAATTATATCATTTAACATGTTTCCACATGCATAAAATTCCATTTTTCATGTGACATAAATAAAGGTCCTCAAATATTCCATATTTTCAAAATAAATTTGATTTTTCTGCCACATTTCCAAATAATTATTTTGATGATTGTAGTTCGCAAAAATTACGCACATCGTCACACAAATCTCAAATACAGTTTCGTGCACAAATCGAAAGGTTTGAGTGATAATCGGTCCATCCGCCCGTGTGTCCGTATGTGCGTCCGTGTGTCTGTCCGAGTGTGACATTGATGGAGTACGACATTGAGAAGCGGTGTATTCATATTTTCGGGAGTTACTGCTCTTGATCAATTTGTGGTGTTCATGGTAGCTCAAAAGAGACAACAGTTCTCAATACAATCTGAGACGAATTTGATACCTTTTCTACCTTTGAGGTGTATACTATCAATCGTGAACAATTGGTACTCTAGAGTGTTTTCAGTCTAGGCCCATTTAACTTCAGTACTTTATTCTTAGAATATTCAATTCAGACCATTCCACGGTCTCTGAAAATGAACTAAAACATGAAAAATGTGAAATTATGAATAAGTATCTTCTTTCACAGAACATTTGGTAGAGTCATTTGAGCCCGAATAACGTCATTTGAGGCTGGACTCTGTTGTGCAATTTGATAGCCCCATATGACTCTAGAGTCATATGGGGCTAGCCTCAAATAACTCAAGAGTCATTTGAGACTGCTACACCGGTTTCGATGACCAAGGGGAGTTTACCGCACCTAAACTTGGAGAGGGTACGGCGATGGTCTCTGTATTTAACTGTGCGGACGTATTCACTCAAGTTTGGTTCTGATTTGAACAATCTATACATTCGCAATTTATTTCCATTAGGTTTATTTCGTATCAAGGAGCATCAAACGGACTCTCAAGTTGTAACAGGGGAACTGTGACTCATTTACCCATATACAATTAAGTATAATGTAGTACAATATCTAGCGTTAGTATAATGGGTATAGATCTACATATGTATGCCTTCAGATGACCGGGAATGATGTTGGCATTCGAACATGATTTCCAAATGTCATAGTCACTGAGGTGACATGATTCCTCGCTGTAAATTATCACTTCAGAATTATAGAGAAACAAAGTAGAACTCAAAGTATGATGTGAAACTATATTTCAGAAACATGTTTCAGTTGGCTGTTATTAAAACTCACTTTGAACTTGACAACAAGGCCACCACCATTTTGTCATTTTACTTGAAGAACTGAGTGTGAAATATTAGCCTAATATTAGGAGAATTAAGGCCACTGACAAGCGTAACATGCAAACATCCCATGTTTTAAATATCAAAGCTTCTATGTGATCTTGAACATTGTGTAAAGGTCACCAAAAGCCTGTCGACAAGGCTAGGGTCCTTAAACGTCAATTCATGGTAAAAACAACCTAAATATGGACCGTTCCAGAACTGTTTTGAAGCCATGTGCAAAATATTAAATGAATCCAGCAAACTTTTTTATTATTAAGATATTCCATTTCCTACGGAGTATAGGCGCACACTGCCTAGTATTTTATCCCCCGCTTCGCACTTATCTCACAGATCGTAGATAATAATATAACATGTGAAATTCTGCTTTCACAAAATTAGCACAGGCAGCCTCCTGTCATTTTCATATAATTGATATCGCAATGGACGTTACGACTGAATAAGTTAAATGGTATAATTAAGTTGTGCACTGTTATGTAAAAGATTCAAGGAAAGTTAGCAACAGTTGATTGTTGTGACACTAAATCTATGTTAGTTACATTTCCTCCTAAAACTCATCATGTATGTGTAACACCAACATAATATATTTGAAATTATTAGATCAATTCATGAGAAATCATGAAAAGGATGACAATGTATGCAGACACTTTATTTGGAATTACTATGATTTAACGTTACTAGGAATTGCGACAGTTTAATTCATTCTTGAGATGCCTTCCTGGAATTTGAAAGTAGGTGTCAAAAATAGTTACGTCGTGTTTCCAGTTGCATATTGCATTATTTGTAAACAAACCCTAAACAAGTGTAATATATACTGTAGACTATGACCGTTGAGTATTGAATAGAGATTGACTGAGCTGTTAGATTTAAGGAAAACTCAAATTCAAATATTCTCCATGACCGGAGTCAGAACGTTCTGAAAAACAGCTTATAACCTTATCAGGCATTCGTTAGTCTTGTTTCACAAAGTTTTCCTGGCAACATTTTGAATAAGTGATAAGTTGAATGTGACATGTCATTAGAATAAAACTGTTTGCCCAGGGAACATACTTTCAAAAGGTATATCAAAGGCTAAGTTTCTATTGCAAACTCGCCCACAAGATAACTAAACCCTGTGATGTGTCATCATTGTGTTGTAATGTTATATCATGGAAATGCCAATATAAAAACCTGTATCTCATATGAAACTAATTAAAAGTTTTCTAAGTTTATTGACGACAACATGTCATTATCATTCAGTAAGTACTTTGTAATTAAATCTATTTGAAATACGGCAACTGTTTCAGAATTTAACAGCAGCTAAATAATTCTGTACTAACAGTACATAAATAAACTTTTAAAACACAACAAAATAAATTGGCAGTTCCTTTTAAAGTTCCAATCGCAAAACTATTCCTTATAATAAAACAATGTCAAATGGAAGTTTGGTTCAAATAGCTGCAATAATAAAGTTTTACATTGTGATTACCTGTTTTCCGATAAACAATTAGCGAACATAAAGCTTGACTACACCTTGTTTTCCTTATTAATATAGAAGTTGAACCAAAAGCAAGCATATAGTCTTAAAAACAAAGTTATGTTATCAAGACTTAATGTGCAGGCATATGATTACATTTGTACCTTTTGATGATGGATTACATATTTTATTCATATGTATGGATTAGATGTATTAAACGTATCATATCTTAACATTAATATCGCATTTAAAAAATGAAGTTGTAAATTCATGTTGCAATTTCTACAAACAATTTTCGAACTATGCATCCAAATGAAAATACCTTTTTGTCAAGGCTTTTATATTGTCAAAACACTCCAGCAGACAAGGTGTTTTGAAAAACGGCTTTAGTATTGAATGATCTTTGAGTCATAGTTTATTGATTTCATAATTGATCATAAAATGATACCCAAGCATGCCTCAGTATGCCATACAAAACAATCACTCTCGCGGTTCATTAAGTTACCGGGCCTACATCTTGTTAAAAGTATCTCCGGAAGGAGGTTTTGTAAGATGAAGAGGATCTAACATGATCATCATCTTCTTTCAACTACTTTAATTGGACGTTAATCGTTTTGTCAAAGAAAACATAATTCTATTCAACAACATCAAAAGCATCATTCAATCATGTTATTTAGTCCACAGTTATCAAGTGCCTATGGCTTAAAATCCCAGAATCCTTTTATCAAAACGCATGACATGGATATTTTATGGATTATCAACTCCTTTATTTTACAATGGCAACGTTTTGATATAGCTCCTTACACCGTTATCAGCTGCACAAGAGGTTTCATCTAGTCTTTTAACCATAGAAATAGTTGTTCCTATTTGGTTTTGTTTTGAAAAATATAGATTTAAAAAAATACAAAAGTATATCCGACTCCTGCGGGAAATGTCCACAAGCATTTCCCAAGGTAGGAGGGTATACTTTCCAATAAAACCAACGGGTCATGTTATATCCAACTTATAACCAACAGAAATAGCGCATAAATTATAATTTAAAAAAAAACCACATTAATATTTAGCTCTCTCTAGGTGTTGTTGTCAAACACATCGTACAAAAACAGCCGGGCTTGTGCTGCAGTGCAACCAAGATACACATTTGATTCAGGATAAAGCAAAACTGGTAAAGAAAAAGTGTAAAATATCGTTTTGGTTTGAGGCCTTAGGTATAATTCGGGCTGACCTACCCATACCATTCCGCATAGTTCCCGTGGTTTAATTATATGATCGCTAGGTTAAGTTTGCAGTATTATGAACTTGTCTGGTAAGATTGAGGTTGGTATACATTTTGAGTAAAAAGTTATAATTTCAGCGCTAAAATATAGATATTTGAAGAGAGCATTATTAATATAATTGCCCGTGGCAGAGAGACATTATTAACATATGCCCGAGGAAGCCATATTTTATGAGAGAAATTATGAGAAAAAGTGTCCCTGAAGAACAGTAGAGTGACGTCACTTGAGGTTCATAAGATGCATCAACATGTAAACATGTTTTCTACAAATTGAAAATGCTTGAAACTACTTAATACATGTTTGAGTAACATATTAACAGTTTTTTAGTAATTAATGCATACATCTTAATGAAAAAAATAGTGATGCCATACTTAATTTCATAGCAGCACTAACTTTGATTCAATAGTGCTCTACCTGCAATAATATCAGCAGTTCTTTAAACTTTCACTTTTATAATTGACATGCACATAGATTAACTACATAACATGCAATACTAGGAATCAACTGAAATGTTTCTGAGACTATTTTGTCTTTGATCTTTCGTTTCAATAGATGACCCTGGTCTGGAGTAAGTCAAAGGTGATTGAAAAGCATCATACATTAGCTGGATTCACACAACGTGTTTTGTCGATTACCACCGAGGACAGTTCCAATTAAGGCGGTTTATGTTATACAAATTAGAGAACATTGGAAGTTTGCGAATACTGTCTAAGTTGTCTAACAGATCTGTATAGTTTAAAGGATTATTTATAAGAATATTTCACAATTTCAGATAAACAACTTCATCCCGAACCGATTGTGTTTATTTGCAAATTGAAGTGTAAATATCATACAATATTCATTTACTATCGTCGTCGATTGTATTATTTCCAGTGCCCTGACACAGAATATGTTTGGCTGTAGTATTCAATCACTAGAGTATCATTTGATGCAATGTCAATTGGATTATAATTTTATGTAGTGTGTATATTTGCTATCTTATTAGAATTTACCGCAATACGAGTATAATGTGAACGTTTTATTTGCCTCTACAGCTCTCAAAACGCACTATGAATATATTATGTAAAGATATTTCAAAACGAATTTAATATAATATTAACCAATAAAGTTAGGTTTCTTAAACTAAAAAGTAATTATGACAGCCTATAAGGTGTGATATGTTGACAAAATGGCCGAAATACAACATATTGTTATAGATACATTGTAAATGCACTGGTAAAAGAGACTATACCAACATTCCCTTGGTGTTATCAACATTTATATCAGATAAATAAAGTGAAATACGTTTGACAGACGCTTCATTTGACAGTGAGTTTATTACAGTGAGTCAATTCACAAGAGGACAGATTAAGGACGTTGCAAAGAAAGGGTCAAGATAATTGTCTCTTGTATAAGTCAAATCAAAGATAAACTGGAGCATCAGCAGAGTAGAGCAGAGTGGGACACATAGTGGTTTAAATGAGCTGGTATTCCTGTCGTGATTACCATTAGCCGTGGTAATGAATGGTCATTAGAGCAGTCACACTGTGTTGAGCACACGCTGGTATTTCTTTGTCAATTCCCTGACACACGAAGTCATGAACAGTTTGTCGGTAATCAATACTTGTCTGTAGGCTTTGAAATAATAATCTCATACGAAATTTATATAGCGACCTATTTGAATTATTCAAAGTCACATTTTATGTTTTCATGTGGTTATCTACGTACTAAATCAGAACAAATATGAATATATTTTAATCAGGGATGTCTATGGCCGAGTGATATTCACTGAAGTTCTTCACTGCGTGTCAAAACCAAGTTTATTATCAAAACCAACCGCTCAACCATTGTGTAGCACTATGTTTCTGTCCCCCATTTACAGTGATCAGATAACATTTCTTAAAAAACGTAATGCTGCTGGACGCCACAACCATTTACCCTTACTTCAGTAACATCTTCACTCTATATAAAATCTACAGTTTCTTTATTTAAAAGTTTTTTTTATTTATCTCTTATGCATAAAACATTATATCGATATTGACTTGACAGTTTCTAGTGTTAGAGTCATTTCAATATAACAATTGTGAATTTTATTTTGACTTAGTAAACCAGAGTTTGCTGTTTTGGATTAATTCCTTTCATAAAACATATATTTTCCCAAAACCACAGCCATCCCTTAGATTCTGTAGACATGCTGGTGTAACGTTACGTTTAGTGAGTGTTTAACAATAATTCACATGCGTCAAGGCATACAGTATAAGTGTATCGCTGTCTTGATTAATAATGAACTGAACGTCCCAATGGACCTGTCACCAATGATACTTACACGTCTGATAAGTTATTACTCTGCACAAATGACATTTCATTCCATGAACCTTCTATGTGTTTAAGATGTTGTTATATTCACAAGTTTTATCTTATTTGGTTAAAAATTTGGGACGTCACGTGTTTTATTCAAGTAAATGCGCACTATCATCACTACCATACGTTCGTAATTAATACAATATTGAATTATTTTGTCTTTAAAAATATAGTTTATTTAACACAAGTGACAGAAAGGCATGACTGACAATATTATCAATCAATTATTAAACATATACAAATCAATCATAATTGTTTTTTAAATATGTCAGTACGATACACAGAAGTTCATTTACAGACATCAACAGGTTGCATTGCCTAATAAAACACATGGTCAACTATACTGCAGTCAGTCCTTCGTGACATTCTGACTTCAGTGAGGAGATCAAAATAAAATCAACCATGCATTAATAGTGAAAAACACGATACAAGGCATTTAGTCATGACATTCCTTTACGAAACTACCAATGGATAGATAAACAGTAACTAAGTTACTAGACACTTTTAATGAAGGGTTATATATATACAGGACTACTAATAAATTTAATATTGACAGTCTTGAAGTCACCATTCTATAGAAACTACATTATTGTCTGCTTAACAGAGAAGGAATCTCAGGTAAAATTACTTTTGTAGCAGTTGCAATCATTTACTGTTTTCGTGATATAAAAGGTGATGATACATCAATAGCATATTATAAACACTTCTTTGTATATCAATATTTGATTTCATACATACCCTGAAGGGAAATAGGCGCCTTTGTCTCTGAAAAGATATCAAACGAAACACGTTTTAGCTCATGAAATGAAACTAGCGTGCTTCTTTGAATGAGTGGCCACAGCTCTAGGGTATTAGTTAACATATATCACAAGTATTTGTTTTCAACGACAGATATATGACTACAGTCCAGGCAGGTCTTTGTAGCAGATTGATTCATTAGAATATAATTGTTATGCTTGTTTAGATGTACTAACAATACATTTCCCTTCAGGATTTCCCACAATGCGTCCTGTCAGGCAATATCTAGGAAACTGAAATTCTCAGTAAATATAAGTTGACAAGTCCCAGCAGCTACCTAAACGTAAACTACATGTTACTCCCAATCAATGAAAGGGTATTATCTATGTGTGAGACCTCTGTGTTGCAACAGAATAAAGGTAAGAATTTAGTATATAAACGTCGTTAACATTCTTCACAATGATTTAATGTCTATGAAAAATAATATTTGGAAAGATGGAATAAATATGCATGAAACAATGAAATAATTAATAAATAAGAATCAACTTCTTAAATTTAACTTCCGTTATTCAGTGCAGTATGTGAATTTCAAAAGCTACATGATAGTTTGATGAATGAAAGCCCCATACATATATTCGTACTCAAGCGTCAAAAGAAATTCACAAATACATGCATTTGTTCAGAAGTTTGGATGTAAGTAAACACTTGTTGTGAAGATGTATCTTTACTCAATTGTTTACTTTTTTAGAATTAAAGCTTCAATATAAGATAGTTACTAAAATATCCAGAATAAAAATTTGGTCTTTAATAACTCACATATTTGTTGGTCAGTCTCTGTCCACTCTGTTCAGTTTGGATGTAAGTAAATTTGTTGTGAAGCTATATCTGTGTTCTTTTGTTTACTTTTTTTAATTACAGCTTCAAGAAAGATAGTGACTTTGACATATATCATGACAGTAAAGTATCCAGACAACAATATTCTTGCCTTTAATAATTCACATATTTGTTGGTCAGTCTCTGTCCACTCCGTCTAGACATCAGATAATTCAATAAAGATACACTATAATGAAGGATACAACCAATTCCTAGCGGTAGGTGTAATATACTGTCAATATGCACTAATTACAGACACTATGTTACACGAAAATATAAGTGGACGAAATGTCATTTCCAGAATGAGTGTATCTCAGGGGCATACACAGAATTACCAATAAGTTACAGTCTAGGAACATTAATGCTTCGGGGAAGGCAATATTGAATTTATAGGCACTATAAGATTTTTTTTGGCATATTAATTGTTCTAAAATGTGCCATTTAGCATTAAAGTTTATACAATATATTGCTACGTTAGAGGGGAAAAATCTCATTGCATAACCCCATAACCCATTATAGTATTGGCAGAAAATGGTGCGAGCTATAAGGTGACACTTTTGTCGAACTCCTCAAGGTGAGAGGTATATTTGTAGGTGTGATTTTATACAGTTCAGACAGTTAGATGGTTGATATATACATATTTTCTGAGTGTTTTGGTATTGATTCATCAGTCAGATCACTTGAGTTACCATCAGGTGATCATTGAAGTACATGAATTAAAGTCTTTAATTTGAAAACCAAATTCAATTGATAGTTTCCAAAGGTTTCCAAAATTACGTTTGACTTAATGGCTTCAGCAAGCCAAAGTACATTGTCCGGTTTTCAATTATTACCAAGACTTTGATTGGGTTTTTCTTTAGTTTCAGATTGACCTTAAACTGATTATGTTTGCCTAAAGTTGATAATTAAATAAATAACACAAATTATAACATTGGACATATATGTGAGCTCACCAATATGATTATGTCCCTTTAAGATTATTCTTGAGCGTGCAACATTCGTATGTTTCTATTTTTCTCTGCCAGTCACCGCCCGAGGGAAGACTCTAGTTATTATATTCGTCCTGGCCGGATTCTCCAACTACAGGCCAGTCCTAAATTTGTTAACATGTTAGAAAGCCCTATACTGATTGCAAGTGTCACGCACCATGAATAAATTGAACTATGTTGAATCCAAGGTTGCTATGGCAAGAACAAAGATGTGTGAAGTTTGGTCGAGACACATCATATACAGTCATATGCCTCTTTAATCCGAACGCTTCCGTTTTTCATCAAAAACGTTCGGATAGTGAAATGTTCGGACTACTGAAATGAACCAAACAAGATGGAGTTGATTCCCTCTGAATCTACAGAAAGACGAGAACGTATTTAGAATAGCGTACATGATTTAAAGGTGGAGAACTTGAAATTGTTGGCTCATCTTATAATGGCTAGAAGACTGAAGATAAGAAGGAGATCAGGTGGACCTTCTGCGAGCTAAAATGTATGAACTATCATATATTCTATTATAATTACATGTTCTAATCAAAGTTACCTTAGGGGTCATAAAAAGGAAGGATGTTGTTTGAGTCTCAAATGGAAATTATCAGTTAGCTTGCAAAAATCATACATAACAATGCATTCTGAAAAAGTAATAACCTTTGTCTGTTGGATAATACCAGATACAAAGTATATGACGTCTACAAAAGATGAATCCAAGGTATCACATGCTGATGTCGAAATTGATAAGAACAAAGATTCCTGTTAATTGATTCTTGGCAGAGCCTATACAGTAAGGGTTGAAAGGACTGCCTTACCTTATTATGAAAATTTGATAGACTCCGGACGTGCTAAGGGTTCATGAAAAGGATGACAATTTATGCAGACACTTCATTTGGAATTACTATGATTTAACGTTACTAGGAATTGCGACAGTTTAATTCATTCTTGAGATGCCTTCCTGAAATTTGGAAGTATGTGTCAAAAAGAGTTACGTCGTGTTTCCAGTTGCATATTGCATTATTTGTAAACAAACCCTCAACAAGTGTAATATATACTGTAGACTATGACCTTTGAGTATTGAATAGAGATTGACTGAGCTGTTAGATTTAAGGAAAACTCAAATTTCAAATAGTCTCCATGACCGCAGTCGGTACGTTCTGTAAAAACAGCTTATAACCTTATCAGGCATTCATTAGTCTTGCTTCACACAGATTTCCTGGCAACATTTTGAATAAGTGATAAGTTGAATGTGACATGTCATAAGAATAAAACTGTTTGCCCAGGGAACATACTTTCAGGTATATCAAAGGCTAAGTTTCTATTGCAAACTCGCCCACAATATAACTAAACCCTGTGATGTGTCATCATTGTGTTGTAATGTTATATCATGGAAATGCCAATATAAAAACCTGTATCTCATATGAAACTAATTAAAAGTTGTCTAAGTTTATTGACGACAACATGTCATTATCATTCAGTAAGTACTTTGAAATTAAATCTAATTGAATTTCAACTTTTTTAAATGAACGTTAATCGTTTTGTCAAAGAAAACATAATTCTATTCAACAACATCAAAAGCATCATTCAATCATGTTATTTAGTCCAAAAGTTATCAAGTGCATATGGCTTAGAATCTTAGAATCCATTTATCAAAACGCATGACAGGGATATTTTATGGATTATCAACTCCTTTATATTGCGATGGCAACGTTTTCATATAGCTCCTTAAACCTTTATCAGCTGCACAAGAGGTTTCATCTAGTCTTTTAACCATAGAAAAAGTGGTTCCTATTTGGTTTTGTTTTGAAAAATATAGATTTAAAAAAATACAAAAGTATATCCGACTCCTGCGGGAAATGTCCACAAGCATTTCCCAAGGTAGGAGGGTATACTTTCCAATAAAACCAACGGGTCATGTTATATCTAACTTATAACCAACAGAAATAGCGCATAAATTAGACTTTTTAAAACAAAACCATTAATATTTATCTCTCTCTAGGTGTTGTTGTCAAACACATCGTGCACAAACAGCCGGGCTTGTGCTACAATGCAGCCAAGATACACATGTGATTGCAGGATAAAGCAAAACTGATAAAGAAAAAGTGTAAAATATCGTTTTGGTTTGAGGCCTTAGGTATAATTCGGGCTGACCTACCCATACCATTCAGCATAGTTCCCGTGGTTTAATTATATGATCGCTAGTTTTCGTTTGCAGTATTATGAACCTTTCTGGTAAGATTGCAGATTGGTATATATTTTGAGTAAAAAGTTATAATTTCAGCGCTAAAATATAGATATTAGAAGAGGGCATTATTAACATAATTGCCCGTGGCAGAAAGACAGTATTAACATATGCCCGAGGAAGCCATATTTTATGAGAGAAATTATGAGAAAAAGTGTCCCTGAAGAACATTAGAGTGACGTCACTTGAGGTTTATAAGATGTATCAACATGTGAACATGTTTTCTACAAATTGAAAACCCTTGAAACTACTTAATACATGTTTGAGTAAAATATTAACAGTTTTTAGTAATTAATGCATACATCTTAATGAAAGAAATAGTGATGCCACATTGAATTTCAGTGCAGCACTAACTTTGATTCAATAGTGCTCTACCTGCAATAATACCAGCAGTTCTTTAAACTTCCAGACAGTTTCCATGTGGTTTCCAGCAACACTGAAACTGAATTTTGCACCAGTATCCGGATGGTATCCAGTGCGAATAATTACCCACTCCTCCAAGTGGTATCCATCTGGTTTCCATGAATAACTTTCTTTTAGGTTTCAACTCAGTTTCCATGTGATAGTTTCCACTTGGTTTCCATATTTCTTAGTTTACACTTGGTTTCAACTTGGTTTCCATGTTCAGGTTTACTGTTGGTTTCAGTCTGGTTTCCATGTTTAGGTTTATTGTAGGTTTCAGTCTGGTTTCCATGTTACGGTTTACTGTAGGTTTCAACCTAGTTTCAATGTTGAGGTTTACTGTAGGTTTCAGTGTGGTTTTAGTATAATGGTTTACTGTAGGTTTCAGTGTGGTTTCAGTGTGATTTCAGTGTAATGGTTTACTGTCGGTTTCATGTTATGAGTTAAATGAATACAGTGGCAACACCTACAGCATCAACTGCTATCTTTATAAAGGGCAATAATGCTTCGGAGAAAATAATTCTAGTAATGACAACAATAATTGTACTTTGTTATAAAGTTTATTACATAAAATGCCAATAGCAAAGTCAATCTTATCAAATCTAATTGCAAAAAAGAAAAGACATTTTGCCTGTTGTACTAATAATACAAAACAAGTGTGTTGTATTATGAAGTTTATTACGTAAGTGTCAATTGCAGAGCAATTACTTGACTAATGCTGCAAAAAGGAGAAGACATCTGACAATCAAATCTAAGGAATGTATTCAAATGATATCAAGTACACAATACCATATAGTGATCTTATTTATGAAGATCCTAGATATACATTTACAAATTGCATTATTTAAAATTACTTCATAAATCATCCAGCAAAATGCAATAACTGGATGACGAGTTAAAATAACAGGGCATTGCTGCTGATTAAGAAAGAGGATCACTGATAATTCTGTGGTTATATTCTCGATTTATACTGTGCTGCCGGCCAATCACTATTAAATATATGTTAGACACAGGTGGTTTTATTTTCCTCGGGTAAACGGCCCGGGTTAATTACATCACTAATCCTGCAGGGTGATTTCATACTCTTCAGTTTCAGCTTAATACTTTCTGTTTCCTCAATGGGTATTATCTTTCGACCACATGGTATGCTCATCTTCAAGCGCAGAAGTCTTTGACCGACCACATGCTTCCTTCGTGTTCTTCTAGTCTGTAAAAGTAAAACGAACATAAAAGTGATATTAATGACCAACATAAATCGAAATTGGTACAACCTCAGTTTTACTTATTTGAAGTGTTTTAGTAAGATACACAATCATACATTCTGATTTGCCAGATATTATTATTTTGTATACTGCAAATATTACATTAGCTCTTAGGTTAAGTTTTGAAACACATGTACCTGGTGTAGGCTAATGTGAGAGGTCATATATCGCCTTCTTCAAGTTTCCCATAAGTGCAGGAATGCTGAAATGTTATAAAAGTATCAAATTAATCAAAGAAACATGAATATTCAAAAGGGTATTTCATATTCTAACTAAATATAAAGGTCATAATATGATATTCAAAGGTATACATCAGTACAACAACTCTTACATGGTCGTTTTTTAGAATGTAATTTTTATGTATTCGTATGTTATAATGAATCAAGAAAGTAGAGACTGTTTGTCTTGATACAATAAACATTGACATCGTTTCATAATAAATTAAAACAATTCCCTTATGCTTTCATAACAAACATCACAACAAAATATGTCTGATATACCATGGGGCAGAATAAATATAAAGAAATGTTCTACATAATGATATTTGTATAATTTAGTAAAATGGTACATATGCTCATATATAATGTATTTGAAGTCTGTTAATTCTGAACGTCGTATGGTATTTACATTTTAACATATTCCCTTGTCCCTATATTTGTTATCAATTTGGAAGATACGTGATGTTGTTTTGAATAATAAATTTGTTAGACATAATGACCAAAGTAATTTATTGTGTGTGAATTTTAGTTTCAAACGTTTAGAAAAAAGTCCATTGTCCAAAATCAATGAGGTTGACTATATAGAGTTATGACTTATGTGTATTACTTTTGATTTTTGTTCGCATTGTTAACGTTTTAAAATAACTTTAGGTCACACTTGTTCAGTTTTGCAAGTTTAGATTTATTTTATTCTGTAAGAATGAAACGGTTTCATACAGGGTGTGCCCTGACTGCTTTCAGAAACACAAATACTTTATTTTCAATGTAACAATATATCGAAGGTATTTGATCAACTTTATTTAAATAGTTATTTCAATCATTAGCATATTGGACACACAATAAGAAAACCATGAACTGTAAGTATTACATGAAATGCGCACTGTACCTGCATGCAGTTGTAGAAATATCATGTTGATTTGCCCTCCGTGAATGACAACAGTTGTTGCCACTGAAGTTCATGTACACCCGGCAGACAAGATTCTGTTTCTTCATTCAATCACGGGAAATATCACCCCAAAATGTGGATGATGAACAAAGCTCTTTGTCTGGGAGAGCACATGGTCTGGCTGTTATATAACACCATATGGTGGACAGCGAGCGTCCGGCGATACGGAGCATACATTTGACCTACATCTATTTAATAAATTAAGGCTCACTGAATCTTAGGATTTGTAATTGATATTATTGTTTAGATGTTAAATAGTAAGTCCAACATTACACACGCAATACAATGAATAATACAATAAAAACATATCATGGTTGATATAAGTTATGTCATTTTCGAAATGAAAAGGAATACAGTACATATCATATCCTATCAATCAAGGGTTTCAGTTATTTACTTGTTTATATAAATATAAAATTTGCAAGACTTTATTTTTCCCAAAAGTATAGTGAACCATTCTTTGTTAAAGCTTCATCAGAAAAAAATGATTTGAACATGTTATCATAATAATTAATATTGAATTACTAGTACTTTGCTTTGTATACACGTGCAATTTGAAATAATGGATAACTTATTTGGTTTCTATGGGTCTTTTGATTTGAACAAATGGTTAACAAATGGATACACGGGTTCTTAATTATTTCATTATCTGTTTCCATTACACTACATTACACTACATAACACTTGATAGTTTCATGTTGGTTTCCATTTTCGGGAAACAATAATTGTAATTTACACTAATGGAAACCAACATGAAACGTCACATTATAGTTTCATGTTGGTTTCCCTTACGGAAATATAACATATCACAGAGTCCAAAATGGATTCTAGTTGGAAACCAGGTTGCCAAGTTTCAGTGATAGGATAGCAAGTGGATACCCCTATTACCAAGTTAACAGGATACTCAGTCATGTGTGCTGTGGTAGTTTCATGTTGGTTTCAATTTAATGGAATCTTTCAATGCAGGTTTCCAGGAATGGAAACCAACATGAAACTTCACTTGGTAGTTTCATGTTGGTTTCCATTTTCTGGAATCAATACTTGCAATTTACAGGAATGGAAACTAACATGAAACTTCAGATTATGTGTTTCATTTTGATTTCCAATTCATGGAAACATTGACTGCAATTTCCAGGAATGGAAACAAACATGAAACACATAATCAATGTTTCCAGTTGGTGTCCATCACGGAAATACTTAATGTTATAGAATCCAAAATGGATTCTAGTTGGAAACCAGGTTACCTAGTTTCAGCAGATGGATAGCAAGTGGATACTCCTATTACCCAGTTTCCAGTTGGTTTCCAGATTGCAGGATACTCAGTCATTTTGCTGTGTTTGTCTTTGATCTCTCGTTTCAATAGATGACCCTGGTCTGGAGTTAGTCAAAAGTGATTGAAAAGCATCATACATTATCTTGGTTCACACAAAGTGTTGTGTCAATTACCCCCGAATACATTTCCAATTAAGGCGGTTTATGTTATACAAATTGGAGAACATTGAAAGTCTGCGAATACTGTCTAGGTTTTCTAACAGATGTGTTGGTTTATAGGATTATTTATTAGAAAAATTCACAATTTCAACAATAAACAACTTCACCCTGAACCGATTGTTAATCGAAGTGTAAATATCATACAATATTCATTTACTATCGTCGTCGATTGTATTATTTCCAGTGCCCTGACACAGAATATGTTTGTCTGTAGTATTCAATCACTAGAGTATCATTTGATGCAATGTCAATTGGATTATCATTTTATGTAGTATGTATATTTGCTAAAGACTAAACATATATTATTAGAATTTACCGCAATAAGAGTATACTTTTTATTTGCCTCTACAGCTCTCAAAACGCACTATGCATATACAGTCAACTCGCGATAATCCGGCCTCCGATAATCCGAATCTCGCAGTGTCCGAACGGTAGCAAGCTGTAACCAAACTAATCTCTATATAAACTCATTAAATGTGGATTCATTAATCCGTTGCTTCCGTTTCCGAATCCGAACGCTAATTAGCTGTAACAGATTAGTTAATTACAGCTATTTCTGTTTCATTAATCCGACGGTTCATCAAAGCGTTCGGCTAATCCCCTAGACAAGCGAGCACCACACTGATTGAATCAGTAAACATCAATGACAGTGGATTGACAAGGGAGTTGAACGTGTCAGTAGTTTGTGATTGTAATAAATTGAGATGTCTCACTTTGTGTGTCGGGAGTTTGTGATTGTAATAAATTGAAATATCTCATTTTGTGTGTTGGCTTTTCCGCTTCAAATCTCATCTCGCCATGCTATGACAAAACAAGTTTACCAGGGTGAAGCAGCTAGCGCTGATAAGACAGCTGTAATTTGTGGTCGAGTGGATCTAAAGTCTGTTTTACAAGATTATGAACAAGGAGATATCTTCAACATTGACGAGACAGGTTTATTTTATATTTATATTTGTGACGAGAAGAATTTAGAAACTTTGATCATTATGCGTGGGTCGTTCAAGCCATGGAGTAACTCCATCTTGTTTGGTTCATTTCAGCAGTCCGAACGTTTCACTATCCGAACGTTTTTGATGAAAAACGGAAGTGTTCGGATTATCGAGGTCTGACTGTATTATGTAAAGATATTTCAAAACGAATTTAATATAATATTCACCAATAAAGTAAGGTCTCTTAAACTAAAAAGTAATTATGACAGCCTATAAGGTGTGGTATGTTGACAAAATGGCCGAAATACAACATATTGTTATAAATACATTGTAAATGCACTGATAAAAGAGACTATACCAACATGCCCTTGGTGTTGTCAACTTTAACATTTATATCAGATAAATAAAGTGAAATACGTTTGACAGACGCTTCATTTGACAGTGAGTTTATTACAGTGAATCAATTTACAGAAGGACAGATTAAGGACGTTGCAAATAAAGGGTTATGATAATTGTCTCTTGTATAAGTCAAATCAAAAATAAACTGGAGCAGCAGAGTAGAGCAGAGTGAGACACATAGTGGTTTAAATGAGCTGGTATTCCTGTCGTGATTACCATTAGCCGTGGTAATGAATGGTCATTAGAGAAGACACACTGTGTGTAGCACACGCTGGTATTTCTTTGTCAATTCCCTGACACACGAAGTCATGAACAGTTTGTCGGTAATCAATACCTGTCTGTAGGCTTTTTAATAATAATCTCATACGAAATTTCTATAGCGACCTATTTGAATTATGCAAAGTCACATTTTATGTTTTCATGTGGTTATCTAAGTACTAAATCAGAACAAATATGAATATATTTTAATCAGGAATGTCTATGGCCGAGTAATATTCACTTAAGTTCTTCACTGCGTGTCAAAACCCAGTTTATTATCAAAACCAACCGCTCAACCATTGTTTAGCACTGTGTTTCTGTCCCCCATTTTCAGTGATCAGATAAGACGCCACAACCATTTGCCCTTACTTCAGTAACATCTTCACTATATATAAAATCTACTGTTTCTTTTTTTTAAAGTTTTTTTTATATTAACTCCTATGCATAACACGTTATATCAATATTGACTTGAATTTTCTAGTGTTAGGGTCATTTCAATATAACAATTGTGAAATTTATTTTGACTTAGTAAACCAGAGTTTGCTGTTTTGGATTAATTCCTTTCATAAAACATATACTCAGTCATGTGTGCTGTGGTAGTTTCATGTTGGTTTCAATTTAATGGAATCTTTCAATGCAGGTTTCCAGGAATGGAAACCAACATGAAACTTCACTTGGTAGTTTCATGTTGGTTTCCATTTTCTGGAATCAATACTTGCAATTTACAGGAATGGAAACTAACATGAAACTTCAGATTATGTGTTTCATTTTGATTTCCAATTCATGGAAACATTGACTGCAATTTCCAGGAATGGAAACAAACATGAAACACATAATCAATGTTTCCAGTTGGTGTCCATCACGGAAATACTTAATGTTATAGAATCCAAAATGGATTCTAGTTGGAAACCAGGTTACCTAGTTTCAGCAGATGGATAGCAAGTGGATACTCCTATTACCCAGTTTCCAGTTGGTTTCCAGATTGCAGGATACTCAGTCATTTTGCTGTGTTTGTCTTTGATCTCTCGTTTCAATAGATGACCCTGGTCTGGAGTTAGTCAAAAGTGATTGAAAAACATCATACATTATCTTGGTTCACACAAAGTGTTGTGTCAATTACCCCCGAATACATTTCCAATTAAGGCGGTTTATGTTATACAAATTGGAGAACATTGAAAGTCTGCGAATACTGTCTAGGTTTTCTAACAGATGTGTTGGTTTATAGGATTATTTATTAGAAAAATTCACAATTTCAACAATAAACAACTTCACCCTGAACCGATTGTTAATCGAAGTGTAAATATCATACAATATTCATTTACTATCGTCGTCGATTGTATTATTTCCAGTGCCCTGACACAGAATATGTTTGTTTGTAGTATTCAATCACTAGAGTATCATTTGATGCAATGTCAATTGGATTATCATTTTATGTAGTATGTATATTTGCTAAAGACTAAACATATATTATTAGAATTTACCGCAATAAGAGTATACTTTTTATTTGCCTCTACAGCTCTCAAAACGCACTATGCATATACAGTCAACTCGCGATAATCCGGCCTCCGATAATCCGAATCTCGCAGTGTCCGAACGGTAGCAAGCTGTAACCAAACTAATCTCTATATAAACTCATTAAATGTGGATTCATTAATCCGTTGCTTCCGTTTCCGAATCCGAACGCTAATTAGCTGTAACAGATTAGTTAATTACAGCTATTTCTGTTTCATTAATCCGACGGTTCATCAAAGCGTTCGGCTAATCCCCTAGACAAGCGAGCACCACACTGATTGAATCAGTAAACATCAATGACAGTGGATTGACAAGGGAGTTGAACGTGTCAGTAGTTTGTGATTGTAATAAATTGAGATGTCTCACTTTGTGTGTCGGGAGTTTGTGATTGTAATAAATTGAAATATCTCATTTTGTGTGTTGGCTTTTCCGCTTCAAATCTCATCTCGCCATGCTATGACAAAACAAGTTTACCAGGGTGAAGCAGCTAGCGCTGATAAGACAGCTGTAATTTGTGGTCGAGTGGATCTAAAGTCTGTTTTACAAGATTATGAACAAGGAGATATCTTCAACATTGACGAGACAGGTTTATTTTATATTTATATTTGTGACGAGAAGAATTTAGAAACTTTGATCATTATGCGTGGGTCGTTCAAGCCATGGAGTAACTCCATCTTGTTTGGTTCATTTCAGCAGTCCGAACGTTTCACTATCCGAACGTTTTTGATGAAAAACGGAAGTGTTCGGATTATCGAGGTCTGACTGTATTATGTAAAGATATTTCAAAACGAATTTAATATAATATTCACCAATAAAGTAAGGTCTCTTAAACTAAAAAGTAATTATGACAGCCTATAAGGTGTGGTATGTTGACAAAATGGCCGAAATACAACATATTGTTATAAATACATTGTAAATGCACTGATAAAAGAGACTATACCAACATGCCCTTGGTGTTGTCAACTTTAACATTTATATCAGATAAATAAAGTGAAATACGTTTGACAGACGCTTCATTTGACAGTGAGTTTATTACAGTGAATCAATTTACAGAAGGACAGATTAAGGACGTTGCAAATAAAGGGTTATGATAATTGTCTCTTGTATAAGTCAAATCAAAAATAAACTGGAGCAGCAGAGTAGAGCAGAGTGAGACACATAGTGGTTTAAATGAGCTGGTATTCCTGTCGTGATTACCATTAGCCGTGGTAATGAATGGTCATTAGAGAAGACACACTGTGTGTAGCACACGCTGGTATTTCTTTGTCAATTCCCTGACACACGAAGTCATGAACAGTTTGTCGGTAATCAATACCTGTCTGTAGGCTTTTTAATAATAACCTCATACGAAATTTCTATAGCGACCTATTTGAATTATGCAAAGTCACATTTTATGTTTTCATGTGGTTATCTAATTACTAAATCAGAACAAATATGAATATATTTTAATCAGGAATGTCTATGGCCGAGTAATATTCACTTAAGTTCTTCACTGCGTGTCAAAACCCAGTTTATTATCAAAACCAACCGCTCAACCATTGTTTAGCACTGTGTTTCTGTCCCCCATTTTCAGTGATCAGATAAGACGCCACAACCATTTGCCCTTACTTCAGTAACATCTTCACTATATATAAAATCTACTGTTTCTTTTTTTTAAAGTTTTTTTTATATTAACTCCTATGCATAACACGTTATATCAATATTGACTTGAATTTTCTAGTGTTAGGGTCATTTCAATATAACAATTGTGAAATTTATTTTGACTTAGTAAACCAGAGTTTGCTGTTTTGGATTAATTCCTTTCATAAAACATATATTTTCCCAACACCACAGCCATCCCTTCGATTATGTAGACATGCTGGTGTAACGTTACGTTTAGTGAGTGTTTAACAATAATTCACACGTGTCAAGGCATACAGTATAACTGTGTCGCTGTATTGATAAATAATGAACTGAACGTCCCAATAGACCTGTCATCAAAGATGCTTACACGTCTGATAAGTTATTTCTCTGCACAAATGACATTTCATTCCATGAACCTTCTATGTGTTTAAGATGTTGTTATATTCATAAGTTTTATCTTATTTGGCTAACAATTTGGGACGTCACATGATTTATTCAAGTAAATGCGCACTATCATCACTACCATACGTTCGAAATTTATACAATATTGAATTATTTTGTCTTTAAACATATAGATTATTTAACACAAGTGACAAAAAAGGCATGAATGACATTATTATAAATCAATTATTAAACAAATACAAATCAATCTTAATTTTTTTGTAAATATGTCAGTACAATCTTACTTTGACTCCCTTGTCAGGCAAGTTTTACTATGCAGATTCAAAGCAATTTTGTGTCATTTAGTAATATAAATGCGGAATGGAATGGAATATGGAATGCGAATGACCTGTTTTAAAGTGTAATATGAGTTTCCTAGTAAATAGTAGTTACCTTCGCGTTCAGGTAAACATAATAAAAATAGAGCCCGTAAGTTACAAGTCTTCAAAATAATACTATATATAAAGTTTGAACATTATCCTTTATTTAGAAGGTTAGCAAGTCTATAATTTATACTGGACAAAATAAGTTAGCGATATTGGAATTGTTATGCTTGATAATTCATTAATGTGATACTAAAGATTTCAAAAGGTACATATAACCCTTATTATTTCTATCCAGTATATATTCCCCATGTTGGTACAGACAGATAGACGTCCGACACCATGCCATGCAGTAAAAACATTATCGGGCCTTTCAGGCAATATGAGCTAAAACATAATTAATGAACTGTTCCCTCCGAGTGTCAAACTAAAAGTTATTACAGGAACAGTTGGTCAAACATCTCCCCATTGGTTGTTGGATCAAACATGCCAATGTTCTATATGTATTATAGAAGGGAAACGAAAAATAACGTATTTACACGTGTATTCATTACGAGAATATACAATAGACTGTAGGGAATTATGACAGAACTTCAAGTGATGACTTTATCTTGGAATGTGGGTGTAGACAAACGCTTTGTAATTCAAATGTCCCTCTTGGCAAACAAGGAAAAAAAAGATTTTGAAAAGATATACACAGAAGTTCATTTACAGACATTAACAGGTTGCATTGCCTAATAAAACACATGATCATCTATACTGCAGTCAGTCCTTCTTGACATTCTGACTTCAGTGAGGAGCTCAAAATAAAATCAACCATGCATTAATAGTGAAAAACACGATACAAGGCATTTAGTCATGACATTCCTTTGGGAAACTACTATTGGGTGGATAAACAATAACTACGTTACTAGACACTTTTAATGAAGGGTTATATAGATAGAACTACTAATACATTTAATATTGACAGTCTTGAAGTCACCATTCTATAGAAACTACATTATTGTCTGCTTTACAGGGAAGAACTCTCAGGTAAAATTATCTTTGCAGCAGTTGCAATCATTTACTGTTTTCGTGATATAAAAGGTGATGTCTCAAGAACTTAATTAAGGAAACTAATCAGTCCTACCTGTATGTTATATGTTTGTACATATTTTGGTATGAGCAAGATACATCAATAGCATATTAAATACACTTCTTTGTATATCAATATTTATTTTCATACATACCCTGAAGGGAAATAGGCGCCTTTGTCTCTGAAAAGATATCAAACGAAACACATGTTAGCTCATGAAATGAAACTAGCGTGCTTTTTTGAATGAGTGGCCACAGCTCTAGGGTATTAGTTAACATATATCACGAGTATTCTTTTTCAACGACAGATATACGACTACAGTCCAGGCAAGTCTTTGTAGCAGATTGATTCATTAGAATATAATTGTTATGCTTGTTTAGATGTAGTGACAATACATTTCCCTTCAAGATTTCCCACAATGTGTCCTGTCAGGCAATATCATGGAAACTGAAATTCTCAGTAAATATAAGTTGACAAGTCCCAGCAGCTACCTAAACGTAAACTACATGTTACTCCCAATCAATGAAAGGGTATTATCTATGTGTGAGACCTCTGTGTTGCAACAGATTAAAGGTCAGATTTTAGTATATAAACGTCGTTATCATTCTTCACAATGATGTAATGTCTGTGAAAGATAATATTTGGAAAGATGGAATAAATATGCATGAAAAAATGAAATAATTAATAAATTAGAATCAGCTTCTTAAATTTAGCTTTCGTTATTCAATGCAGTATGTGAATTTCAAAAGCTACATGATATTTTGATGAATGAAAGCCCCATACATATATTCGTACTCAAGCGTCAAAAGGAATTCACAAATACTTGCATTTGCTCAGAAGTTTGGATGTAAGTAAACACTTGTTGTGAAGATGTATCTGTACTCAATTGTTTACTTTTAAGAATTAAAGCTTCAAGATAAGATAGTTACTAAAATCTCCAGAATAATTTTTTGTTATTGAATAAGTCACATATTTGTTGGTCAGTCCCTGTCCACTACATCTAGACATCAGATAATTCAATAAGATACACTATAATGAAGGATACAACCAATTCCTAGCGGTAGGTGTAATATACTGTCAATATGCACTAATTACACAGACACTATGTTACACGAAAATATAAGTGGATGAAATGTCATTTCCAGAATGAGTGTATCTAAGGGGCATACACAGAATTACCAATAAGTTACAGGCTAGGAACATTAATGCTTCGGGGAAGGCAATATTGAATTTATAGGTAATATTTTTTTGGGCATATTAATAGTTCTAAAATGTTCCATTAGCATTAAAGTTTATACAATATATTGCTACGTTGGAGGGGAAACAATCTCATTGCATAACCCCATAACCCATTATAGTATTGGCAGAAAATGGTGCGAGCTATAAGGTGACACTTTTGTGGAACTCCTCAAGATGAGAGGTATATTTGTAGGTGTCCTGTGATTTTATACAGTTCAGACAGCAAGATGGTTAATATACACATCTTTTCTGAATGTTTTGGTATTGATACATCAGTCAGATCACTTGAGTTACCATCAGGGGGCCATTCAAGTACATGAATTAAAGTCTTTAATTTGAAAACCAAATTCAAATTGTTATTTTCCAATGGTGCTGCCAAAAATCGTTTATTTAATTGAAAAGTAGATATGATAGCTGAAATATTCCGAAGTCATAGTCTTATAAACCAAATTAATGCCCTCAGTGACGGATTGTAAAACTCAAGTTAACAACGAGTCTGGAATGGCCTTAAATATTATTATTTTGATTGTTCTTCTAAAATCTAATAAATTACAATAGGTGCTGGTTTAGGTTATATCTTCTTATTCGACTTTCATATTCTCTCCAAAAGCTCAAAATATCAAATATGGTATGTGTCAATGAAAACCAAGGAACGGTCTCATGCATGTGTAGTATCCGGCAAATACATGTGTGGCTTTATTTCATGTATGTACTGTTATATGCATATTAAACGCTAAAGAAGCAAGTCTACTTCCTATCTACTTCATTAGGGTTTCCAAAATAACATTTGACTTAATGGCTTCAGCAAGCCAAGGTACATTGTCCGGTTTTCAATTATTACCAAGACTTTGATTGGGTTTGTCTTTCGTTTCAGATTGACCTTAAACTGATTATGTTTGCTTAAAATTGATAATTAAATGAATAACACAAATTATAACATTGGACATATATGTGAGCTCACCAATATGATTATGTTCCTTTAAGATTATTCTTGAGCGTGCAACATTCGTATGTTTCTATTTTCTCTGCCAGACACTACCCCAGGGAAGGATTCTTCTCAGACAATTATCACTTTAGAAAGTCTAGTTTAGAAGTATTTTTTGAACAGAGTGTGCATAGTTAATATACTCGTCCTGGTCGGGTTCTCCAACTAGAGGCCAGTCCTAAATGTGTTAACATGTTAGAAAGCCCTATACTGATTGCAAGTGTCACGCACCATGAATACATTGAACCATGTTGAATCCAAGGATGCTATGGCTGAGATGGCCAAGAACAAAGATGTGTGAAGTTTGGTCGAGATACATCATATACAGTCAGGCCTCGTTAATCCGAACGCTTCCGTTTTTCATCAAAAACGTTCGGATAGTGAAATGTTCGGACTACTGAAATGAACCAAACAAGATGGAGTTGATTCCCTTTGAATCTACAGACAGACGAGAACGTATTTAGAATAGCGTACATGATTTAAAGGTGGAGAACTTTAAAATGTTGGCTCACCTTATCATGGCTAGAAGACTTAAGATAAGAAGGAAATCAAGTGGACCTTCTGAGAGCTAAAATCTATGAACTATCATATATTCTATAATAACTACATGTTCTAATCAAAGTTACCTTAGGGGTCATAAAAAGGAAGGATGTTGCTTGAGTCTCAAATGGGAATTATCAGTTACCTTGCAATAATCATACATAACAATGCATTCTGAAAAAGTAATAACCTTTGTCGGTTGGGTAATACCAGATACAAAGTATATGATGTCTACGAAAGATGAATCCAAGGTATCACATGCTGAGGTCGAAATTGTTAAGAACAATGATTCGTGTTAATTGATTCTTGACAGAGCCTATACAGTAAGGGTTGAAAGGACTGCCTTACCTTATTAGGAAAATTGGATAGACACCGGACGTGCTAAGGGCTGAGTATGACTGAACTAATATATATTTGATCATAGTTACATGCTCTAAACTGGGGGATCTAATAACTATTTCGCTGTCAGATGTCTTGGAAACGCCTAGTCATTGTCCTATCCTATTCATAACACGCCCCGGTGATCGATATGCTACCTCTGAGGTCATAAATAGAGAAATGTATAACCACGAATTGAAATAAAACAGTTGGTCCATCGGTGAAGAACAGATACTGATATACCACAAAATCCTGTAATGAGCATTTATTTACCCTACAACTGACAGCAAGTCCAGAATATATTTGATTAATGCAGTTTGTTTGAACATAAACCAACACACACCGGGAATATGATTCCTATTTTTCTGAAGCACCCCGCCGAAATTTGTTTCAACCCTACGACGTCATAGTAAATTGTTCAGTGAGACAGGTTTTGAACTCCCTTTTGGTTTCACCTACATATTGCTTCTTGCATTTCTTGCAAGTGAGTAGGTAAACTACATTGCGAGATTTGCAGCTGTATTTTCGGCATGATTACCTACGGCATGTAGCTGCACTAAGGAAGTGGCAATCTTTGTTGATGCTAATGCATAATTTGCATTGATCTTTGTCACATGATAGGTCGACGAATGCGACTACCTTACCACTAGTTTGTGTTAGTTTTGGCGGATAGGTTATGTTGGCCTTGACCAGCATATCCCTAAGAGTTTTGTTCCTCATGTAGGCCGCTTTCTTTGCAGAAGTCGGAACCTTGAAGGAGGTGCCATCTGTTCCTGATGATGTTGTTGAGCTCCATGTTCATGGGATTGTAATTGCACACAAGTAAGTACAGGTCGTTGATGTTGCGTTTGTACATGTTGTTGAGGAGACAGGAGTTTCAAATCCGATGATGTTATTGTTTTATCATCCTTACCGCCATTTTATCACCAGAAAAACCGGAAGTACCACCAGAACCGGAAGTACCACCGTAAATACACCGGAAGTAACCCCACCGGAACCATCCGGTCACGTGACCTACTCTAAGAGCATATAAGGAGAGCTGAAACCATTGCTACTTCAGTCTGATGAGTTCAAATTGTGGACGAAACTAGTCACCCAATAGCAACCAATCAAAATTGCTCCATCGTTGTTGCTTAAGTCACACTCGTTCTAATCTATTTTGTAGTTTCTAAAAGTTCACTTCAAATAGCTGCCCAAAATGTAATTTCTATTAGATTATCTTATGGAATATTAAACTTCTATTTGGAAAATGCCAAATGATCAGTCGATTTTTCGCTTTAATACAAAGCATCAAAAACATCCAAATTTACATGATAGTTGCACTAAAATACACAAGTAGGTGCACAGATGATGTCAGCCACTGAAATCATCATTTTTAATTTCAGAAAGTACCGGAAGTATAAACTATAATCTGCCAGGAGAGCATTAATGTGATCATGTACAATGTGATCATGTACAATGTGATCATGTCAATGTGATCTACGGAAGCAGGGGATAACCGTAAATGAGTTACGTGCACCTTGCTAACTTTATTTACTCCTCTCTATTCCATGCAGAAGCTTTAAAAACATTGCAAAGTCATTGAAAAAATATATTATAATTTGTAACCGGAATAAAAAAAATTACTTACCAGAGATAAATAGATGTGATGCTTTAGTTCATAAACATGGTCTTGACACTGAGTTTATAATGTTGATTTCAAATGGTACAAATTAAAAGTTCAGGTTACTTTTATCGATACAGTCAGAGGTGGTAGCGAAGATAAGATAAAAAACCATACATTGAAAATCGTCATTGCTTTACCTTCTTCTGTTCAAGTTTGTAGTATATGTAAATCATAACAGATATTAAAGAATGAAACAAGTATGATTTACTATATCAATATCTCCATTTCCCTGATATGATTTACTTCAAATGCATCTGTAACTAAACGCCTTATGATATTTTCATGAAACATTCAGGAGTAATTGATTATGGTTATGTGTAAGCTCTCAAACCATTAATTTGGTCTGATTGAGCAGTCTAATTATAACAGGGTACACTCATTTGCTACGGCCTTGAGCTAGTCCACTGTAGAAATACGTTTTTTGGCACTTTATGCAAATTAGTGGGATTTTCTTAAACTGCTTTGTTACGTTGATAACCTTGCATAGCTGAAAGCCCAATCATGTTCCACACACCATGCTGATGAGGTCCTAAAGACCGAAACAGCTGGCTGTCCATGGTTATATATAAATATATACGAAGTACCTGAACAGCATCATTCTGTAATCACCGCACCTTGACCAGAACCGGAAAAGCATTGATTTATTAAAACTTAGTTTGTCTTCCTCATCCATAATCGAACAAAGGTTTGGTGTACAGCTGTATACCTGTGATCATAAATACATAAGGTACTATTACTTTCAAAGTGAGATGTACAAAGTACTTAATATGGTGATAACATAGCATGAAGTGCATTGCCAATGAGGTATTAGGGATGTAGAAAACAGGATGATGTCTATGAAAGTTGCAATATCGGATCAAGTGACAGAACAAAATCAGTGATATATCATGGTGGCTACTACTACATAAATACGTCAGTGCCAATAACATGCCAAAAAGAAAGACTGACAGAATGGACGTTCCATTTAACTATTGTGTTCATTAAGCTTACATAAAAGCAGGATGTGCCAGCGTGAATATTTTTTTTGAGATTTGAAATTACAAAATAATGAAATAATTATATAATCCAATCTTAAAAGGTATTTCCATTTTTCCAGCTTCACTTAATCTAACTTACTGTAATGTCATCAGAAAGTTTTTTCTGTTTTTATTTTAGTGTAGTCTTTCAACTAAACTATTAAGTAGATATATATCCATGTGCATTACTCATCTGTGAGGGTTACTGTTGTGTAATAGCAAACTTCAATATTAGGCTAGTGTTATACTACTGCATTTCGCAGCTTTTCAACTTTCTAGGGCGTTTCATACTGGAAAGGAGGTCGATATACATTCGGAGGTCTTAAGGGTCACATGGTAACGAAATCTACAAAGTATAATCCCCTTTGACTGAGGATTTTGTACATAACATTCAATTTCTATAGTTGAAAGAGCAAAATGTTTTTGGTCGGACAGACAGATGGACAAATGATCACCCAACACCTTGCTGTGCTATAAGCCAATCAGATAAGTTAAAAACGCAGATAAGTCTCATAATATGTGTAATGTATTTATCATTCAAATTATTGGCTTTAAACCAGGACTCACAGGAAATGCAAATTATTTTGTTTCTATAACTGCACACGATTTACCCATGCAAGAACTCTGCAAGACTTCGTATATCGATATATCCATTATGTTATTTGTGTTTGGTGGAATTAACCATTTTGGAAAACTTGCAAATTGTAAATAACATTATTTATATAAAATACATCCCACATGAAAATAGTTTCTAACAAACACCGGAAAAGGTATTAAATAAGATGCCATTTCAGTTTCCAACTGACATGACATTTATGGATTATTACTCTCGATGCAAATGTCGGGCACTCTTAAAAGTGCTTCTTATATTGGTTGCAATGCTTCATAGTGATCCACTTTCAACCATTCCAACTAAGCTGGCAGTAAATGGATGAACGGAAGGCAAGATCGTAACTGGAAACATCATCATAAAAACACACTTTCCAGAAATGAAAACACTTAACAAGAAACTTGAAATAGAAAAAAATAAACAAATTAGTTTTTCCTCATCTCAATTTAGTGTTTATGTTATTTTGTTATCAACAGTACTCAAATTGAAATTGAAACCTAAGAAGAAAAGTTTATGAAACGAAATTATTTAATCATAAAAATATATATAGTTAGTGGTCTTACAAGATTACAACTAAAATTGTGTGTATTTAACGTTTTGAAAATTAAAGTGTTTTTTTAATTCTCACAGAAATATTTATTTAACACCTAACCGACGATACCATTTAATATGTGATGATTAAATAACATTTCACATTTGAACAATGCTTTAAATTTAAACTTTAAACTTTAAATGACATCTGTGTAATAAAAGTACTTTTTTAAGTTAAATATGAATAATGATAAAAGTATATTTATATATCATATATATCCATGCACATTGCATGCTCAAAGCGCTGTTCGACATATTACATCTGGTCAACGAGTACAGAACACTCCCTGAGGAGAATACAAAAGGTCGCCTGTCAAGCACTCAAGATTCAGATTCAGACTACTATCGTATCATACCAGGTACCCATTTACTGCTGGGTGGACAGAGGCACACTTCGAACAAAGTCACTTACCCAGGGTGACACCCCAAGTCTCTCAACTTATGTCTCGGTGTGGGGCAGGGAATGACCCTTCAAACTCAGAGTTTTTCCAGCAATGTAGTGGGTAACCCACCCATCCGGCGAGCCGCGCCCATTGTTTCTGAACATCACAGATAGCGGTCGACTGAGCTATGCACAGGACCACGTGCCACCTAAAAAAAAGAGAAGATATTTCATTGGTTTCTTCATTACCCTTATCTAACGAATCTTGTAATAGAGGAAAATTCATATGTTCACTGTGTCTTTCACATGCATGTATATTGTCTAATTGTAATTGTATAATGTAAAAAGACAATTAACACAATGAATTCAAACATATCAAACATGTCAGTCATAGATTCTAAAGACATACAACTGCGCTTCCCTTGCTTCATCCCTATCAAAGTTCATGTCTCACCTGAACACATTTCCTTTGTTAGTGACTGGCTTGTGCTTTTCCTTACAGAATGGCTCTATGCTGTGGAGTTAATCGTATGAAAAATGAGTTGGTCTACTATGATCATTTGCTGAAAAGTATGTTGACTTCATTGTTTAATGTATATTTGTTGTGATTAGAATGTGAAAGTGTATTATAAAATATTTGTTTCATTATGATCATGTGCTTAGTGCACCTCAAAATGTAATAGAACTCTTTATATATGTCAAATAAAGAACTGGGCCTAGAATTTCAAAGGTTTCGCGAGGTAGTCATATTTCACTTAAATCTACATTTGTGCTAGGAAAGAAAAAACATCTACATCCTGGACGAGAGCCCTGTCATTGGTATGAGTGGATTATCACTCCCAAGTCTCATGGAGTGTTTGTCAGAATACTATTTCCTTCCCATACTTCACTCCCACGTCAATATCCTGTGACTGTTGTTTCATTATCATCTCAATTTTATTCTATTCTTATATTGAAGGAGATATTGAGAAATCTTATTTCATGTGTCAATAACATGAAATCGATTTTTTTCAATACTTGAAATGATATGACATTTTTTCAGAGAATCAAAATCAAATGATGGTATATTTTGAATCATTTTATAGTTGCAGAATATAACTTTGTACATTGAAATTGGCCCTGTCTCAATTAAATTTAATGTAAATGACCCACCGATATAAACTGAATCACAAAAGAAACGTCATCCCTCAGTTGTTTTTATCATATGTATAATTTTCAATGTAAAATTTATCGAGTTTTCGACGTCGATTTAACAAAAAACTAATAGTTTGAGAAATTAGTACAAAATATTAAATCTGTCAAAGAATTCTTCTACATGTACGTGTTTTTTAAAAAAGAAATGACAATTGAAAAATTTGGAAATTTAAAATTCCCAAAAATTAAATAAATTAAATAAACTATTCATCGACATATAGCATATACTCTGCGTGAAAATCAATAAATTTGCCTCGTCCTGCACACATTTACAACATTCTAAACATGGTAGGGGTCATGTTTAAATTTCATTTCTTACCCCTGTCTAGTTTAAAAAATCATTTTGTAATCAAGAAATAAAACAGTCACCAATTCAGTCATTAAAACTACTGCCAAAAGGTGTTATTGTATCGTGCCATAATCAAATGCATCTCATTTCTTTAAAATATTGAATTAATTGAAATCAACTGAGGTGTGACGTTTCTTTTGTGCTTTTGTGCAGTTTATGTAGTGTAGGTTTTTAATTGTTTCAGTACAGTTGCTTAAACAATAAATTTTTTAACACAGGTTTTCAGTGACATGTTTTTGTGAATTATAAACTGATATCCCAATTTTGTGTTTTTGTTCATTCTTTTCATTCTTTAGAGAACATTTCCTCAAACAATCAATTTTGATATGAACGCAGGTGTTTTGTTGAACAATTTTAAAGTTCGATGAATGTAGTCTATTTGCATTTGTAGTAGAAGGTTATGCACATGATTGAATCATTGTAACCAATCGCCCTTCACTTTTGGCAACATTTCAATTCTTAAAATAAGTTGAATTGCTTTCTGCACAGGCATCTGTTTATTTTCCTGTTTAAAACTTTAAAATTACACTAATAGGATGTGAATTCAATGTGCACTCTTGTATAAATACATCGTCTATTTTATCGATTGATTAAAGGGGTTTTACCATTGCAACATCCGTCCAGAATCAATCATTAATTACTTAACACATGCAGGGTTGTGATAGCTCTTTTTTAATGAATAAATAGACACTTCAAATGAAGATTCCTGGTTTATACTGACCATCATTTGATTGTATATTGCTTTAAGTTATAAAATGCATTATCTATATACATGTAGGTATTTAACATGAAACAACGATACTAGTCGAGTAACTTTGAAGATAAAATCTGAAACAAAATTAAATGTTGTTCATTTGTGATGGAATGGGATGTCAATATCAACATAGATACTGATTAGTTACAGTGACTGATTTATTTTGACATATAGACACGTCTTAGTTGCATGGCTTTCAATAACCATATGAAGTCAAAGGGGAAAATATCAATGTGTCAATGTCCTGCTTTGTCTTCGACGTTACCTTCTAAATGCCTCGAGCGGATTATCCATCTAACATTTTGGATTTAAGATTTCGGCATGTGTTCTTCAATTTCACAATTTCATTAATAAAGAGAGTAATTTATATATCCGTGTCTCTTGCATACTATAACTTGACACTCGTGCATGAATAGCAGCACATCTTTTGTTCTCGCTCGAGAAATACTAATATTCAGGCACTCGGCGTCATAAGTATGTCATAGACACTCATATAACATCCTCTATACAATTGCTAGGATTATCAAACGTCACCTAGTTCACCTAGCCAGTATTCCTGTCATATTAAAACTCTGAATAATAACATCTGTGATTTTTTAGCTTTTCAAATTTGATTGCCCATGGACAGAATGTAGTAAACCTTATCAGTTCGAAGCTAATCATATCACGAAAATAGTGATTACAAAACTTATATACGTTCCCTAAGAATGAAATCTATGCTTAATTGTCTAAGAAACGTTTGTCACTGCCAATCAAATGATTTAAGAAAATGGCAATAGATGTAATATTGCCCGATACTTGCCCTATGGAAATTAAACGTTTCAAATATATTTGATGTCTTGTTACAAATGATAATGTGTAATGTGATATTATCTTACCAATTATAGAGATGATGTTAGTTAACTGACTGTACATGCCTTTAGAAGATATAAAGTTGTTTTCCCATTGTGTAGACTTCGTTGATGAAGAGTATCACTTACAAGTTTGTATATCAAACCAAATACAATGATTATCCTAAGCCGACCCATATCTGTACACAAACTACAAAGTTATAGGGTGTTAATACTGATGTACGCAATAAAGAAATATATGTACATTATTATTGTCATTGGACTGTCGGTCTGTCGGTATATTAAACACCACATAAAGTTTAATACATTATACATTGAAAGAAGTGATACATTGTTCATGTCAAGCTCAGTCTCTTTCCCAAGAGGGAAAATAATTAATAATTATACTGTTTAATTGTTGAAGTACCATTTTCACAAATATTTGGACAATCAGATGAATGATTCATAAACGTCATATCTTGATTATACAATGTAGTAATACAATATCTATATACCAGTTAACACTGTCTGATGGAACGTAGTCGAATTGCATATGATTAAAAGATGTCCCTATAGGATTACAATAACGGGTGATGAATATGTTGGACAACTAAAAGTTTGATTATTATGCATATTGTATTTTGCATTCTTAATAAGAACAGTCAAAGGCATTGTTATTATATGTCAGATCATAGAAAAAGATAAAGGGAAAGTTTCTGTTGTAAAAATTAAATACCGTAGATGATCAAATACTCTGTGAAAGAAAACAGGTTCTATCAAACATCAACTATAAACTTTTAAAGGGGCAGTAGCACGTTTTTTGGAAATTTTATTGTTTCAAAATTCCCAATTATAATGATAGTTTATGTCATTTTTATTTACTTAAGAGGGTAAAACATCTTACACAAACCAATTATCTGTAGTGGTAATAAAAGTGTTGCGTATAAAGCAAAAATTGCATGGCGGCCATTTTATTGTGAACACAATTTATTATTTTGAATGACAAAAAACGATTTCCATGGCTTTACGGAACCATGTACACTCATTTTGTAACTTGATTTTCCGAAGAGAGAAGGGTGTTTTACTATTGGTGACATTATTCTTCAAATACATTTCATCGACTTATTTCAGCCAAAAAACGTGCTACTGTTCCTTTAAATTTCTGTTATTTTCATAATATGTTTATATTCCGTTTCGCAGTGAATCAATTTAACACTATCAGTAAAGAGTATTCAATGAGAGGCTTATTAAAAAGTAAGATAAAAAAGATACACTGACAGTTTAGGTAACATTTGCACAATAACTAACGAGCGACGGGAATAACAGATTACCCTTTCCAATTGTTATCATCTACGGAAAGAAATGACATAGCCTTGTCAAAAGTAAGCTACGTCTTTCATAAGATATGTCTTTTTTCTTTAGAGGTACTAACTATGGGATGTTTTTTGCAGGCACTTAAAATGGAATAGAAATAATTTCAAACACTGAAATCAAATAAAAGAAATTGATTTTGGCAAATTTTCGCGTGACACTTTTATAGTCAAAATTTTGTTTTTACTGTGACAGATTCTGAAGGTTTCAGTTCAATCTATTATTAATTTCCGGTTTCTTACGACATTTAAATGGCGAAGCTGGGGACTGGGAATTAAATGTCAGTAAGTCTGTGCACATGGTTAAAGAAACATCGAAATGGCAATTTTAAGTTTTAAGAAAATAATTGAAGGTGAAAAAGACATAGAACTCTCAATGTTTTATCTTTCAACATACAGAACTTAATTTTGTGTCGTAACTCAAATAAATACAAGTACAGTATTAATGTCTTGCACAGTATGCTTATATAGAACCAGACAACTAAGTATTAACAAAAACTATTCAGTTAAGAATTCTTGTCAATGCTAAAATTGTACGGTGTGATGCAATTCAGAATTGAAACAATTTTAAAATTATTCTATTTACTTTCAACATATAAGAGCATATATGTAATGACATTACCAGATTGACTATTTAGAGAAAGCGTTTGTAATCTGAAGGCCGGGATTAAGTTCCTGCATTGAGTTAATTAAATGAAAGAAAACTTTAATTAGTTTTCAGTATTATTAAAATGTTGACATCGAAATGTTTTTTTAGTTAATACATTAGATAATTTCAGTTCTAAAAGATTTTGATAATTCTGATTCCAATCAATGAGTATATTATATGGAGAAACAGCAATAGAACTGACATGAAATGAAGAAGTTAACATGCATGGAACTGTCCTGCCAAGGCTCGAACAATTCTAAAATAAAAATTAATATTCCAAAATGGAAGATAGTGACTGTCCCAAAACACAATCAAATGATAATCTCTATTTATCATTTTTACAAAAACAATATGACAAAAAAAGTATAATTGTAATGCATAATAGAAATGCAAGTCTTTGATAGAGAAGTTATTGGATAAAAATAGGTTAAAAACAGTACTTGCTTGCTGAAGGTTCAATGCTCAGAAAGTACATTCATTTTGTTACCAAAGTGTACTATATTCTTCATTGTCATATCATTTTTTTATATCATCACAACAAAGTTTGATGAATGACAAACGTGATAACGTTTGCTGAAGTCAAACAAGTTGAAAGTGTCCATTCCCTCAACCTAATCACTTTTTGATATGATGTTGCGTACATATAATTTAGGTCAAGTTTTTGATCCTTAAATGAACGAAGTTTTTCCATAAGAAATATTACACTATTTATGTAATGAAGAAACTTGTCAAAATATTGATTTAAAAATCTTCTCCATTAGATGTGTAGTAGCGAAAACCAATACTTAGCAAAAACATTGTTTTGAAAATCCTTCTGACGCTGATTGTTCTGTTGATTGGAATATTTTACTAAAGTGATTTAACAAAAAAAAACATCTTTCAAAAACATATATATAATATTTATCTAAGTCAGATACTTCAAATAATTTCCTTCCAGAAAAATATCAGTCCTCTTCAGTTATTGCAGTCTTTTATCTTTAGCTAAAATGTTTAAATAGGTCGACACATTTTACGTGATCAAGTCAAACATATGCCCGTGAAGTCTTTCTTACATTACTAAATTATTACACCATATATTCTTTGTTTAAAACAAATCCTATTTACTTTAAACCACGGAACCAAATTTTATATGACCAGGTTTTTTTAATTAAAATTGAGACATGAAACTATTTAGTCTCCCTTTTAACACGTAATTTTGTCATAAGTAGAATGGCATAAGTTTATTGAATAGACCTGAAGCTAGCGAACTGAGGGTGGAACCGGTTGGATTTTTATAAATGGTACACTTCATCCGAACTACATCTAAAACAGTTCTCTACAGCCGAAAAATTTGTTGAGCCACAGGCGTGATTCGAATTATGGATATGATGATCTGAATCTAACACGTAGTGCACTGTGCTATCTGCCACCTACCCTGATGAGGATATGAGGACAGGACCAGTAACCAATAATTGATCAAAAGTTTTCTGCAATATGTCTTTTTGTTTCTCCGGAGCACGGAGGTGAGGTGAGGTGAGTTGGTGTTTAATGCTTTCAAGAGTATTTCACTTATATCGTGGATGCTAGTATTATGGCAGGGAGAAAGCCCGCAAAGGTATGTGGCTATGCATTGCGGTGAAACCTGCGAGCATCGGCTGGAACTAGCGAACCATCGGTGGTACTACGCTGAAATCCAGTGTAGCATTGCACCCAAACCTTTCTGCGTGTAGAACAGTTCTCTACTGCAAACAAAGTTGCCGTGCCCGTGGCGGGACTCGAACCCCGGACCTCTTGATCCAAAGCCGAACGCGCTAACCACTACGCTATCAGTCAATCAGACATATCATGGGGAAGGAGCAACGTCTTGCCAAGACACCTTTCGAAGCTTCCAAACCCCTCGCGAATAATAGCTCTCTGATACTTTGTAAACACGTCTTGTGTCATCATGAATTTATTTTTATTATGATAGTTAGTTAGTGTACAATGCTTTTGATAACGATTATATTTATCAAAGTTGTGATGTGTTAACTTGGCATTTTAAGACACTGTGCTCAAAAATGAAAAGATTATCGATGTCAAGAAAAGCCTCATTGTACATGTTATGCTGAAACTACTTAAACAGACATTATTGGTTATTGGGCTGATGCTAGTTAAGAGTTGACAATGTAAGACCTCGGGAATAACCTTAATATCGCGGATGGACCTGCATGTGTCAAGTTTTGTTATCTGCTATTCCATTGGCTGGGAGACTGATAATGAGATCAAAACCAAAACTGTCAATGTATCCCCATAACAAGGGACAATGATCCCGATAAATCATCTTACTTATGTCATCAGAGCCAGCAACTGATTAATGTCTCCCATAATGAACATGTTAGATTATAGTTATTAGACGTATTATTGGGGATACATAGTTGCTTTAAATGTGTATGTGTTAACCTAAAAAAATTCACAACTGTTATTAGAAATATGTTGATGAAAGCGTTCCCTGAACTGTACTGACAGGGTGATCACTTGATCATCATTCACGAATTTCAGAAAATTTATTTTTTATTTCTTTCGTCATTATTTATCGACTTTTCAATATACTTAAAACGACAAATTGTTTGCAGTCGACTTAATCACACACTACACACTGATTTATCTAACGTCTTTTACCCGACCAAGTCTGTAAACACATAAACAATTGGCATCGACCTTGACGGAAAACCCTATCTGGAAAGTCTGACACTTGATAGTTACATGTACGTTACTTCCCAATAGGGCTAAATGAAGCCTGAGCTAATAAGATGGGGTCAAGTTGATAAGGTTCAATAAGGATCAATTTCCTGAATTTATCTTGTCTTCACGTATTATGGTTATAGATATAACATAGGGAGTTAGGGAATACAGACTTTGGATTTAATTTGAATAGTTCAAACAGGTTGGATAATATCAACTTACTGTCAGGTGCACGCTATGTTTTCACAAAGTCATTGTCCGAGTTAATATGCTAATATGAATGTGACACATATATGGAGAGTGTAACTGAATAATTGAAATATGTCATTTTGTCTGAAAATTACGACAGTTACGTCAGTGTGTCCTTGTCTCAAAAAGCTTTGTCTGTTGTTTGGCGTTGTTTAACAGATGCAGTTGCACTTTATGTTCGAAAAAAACATATTTGTAAAGGAGAGACACCATAAGTAAATGAGTCATCATTAGGTAATAGCAATGTTCTTGTTTTATTCCTATTGTTACTTATGCTCTCCGGTGACATCGAGCTAGCTGAACCCTGGTCCTGTGCATGATGTAACTTAATCAATTGACAAAAGCTTAAAATTAACACCAGAAGCGTGCGGCACAAGCTTCATCACTTAAATGAATGCTTATTTGAAAACCAAATTGTTTGTTTCACCTGGACATATTTAGAAAACATAATAAACGCAAATTTAACATGGGATACCTTTCATGAACCATAACGTAAAGATAGAAATGCTTTTGGTGGAGGGGTCGTGATCTATGTGAAAAATTGCCTTAGCTTTAAAAGACACGTTGAGTCAGAAAATAATTTTGATGAAGCTTTATTTTGTTAGAAGTATATTTACCACAGAAGTCTTTCATGCTGTGTGAAGTTTATAGGCCTCCGGGAAAATCTGCAGATTTTTGGGAGAGATAAAGTACTCTGGAAAATTCACTTGATTATACATCAAAATTTGTTCTGGTTGGTGATCTTAATGAGGATCTTTTATCAGCCAAACTCACAAATTTACGAGAGATTATGATCAGAAAGGCACTATGTAATGTCATGCGCCCTATAGATAAACCCTGTTACAACTCTGAAATAAGACGAGAATCAAGAAAACGCAATCGGTTGAGAAAAAAGCCAAACGATCTAATATGATAGAGGATATACTATCGTACCGTAAGCAAAGGAATAAAGTAAATAACATGAAACAGTGAACAGTATTTTTCGAATCTTGACGAGTTTATAGTGGAATTGAGCAAAGAAAACAAACCCTCTTATTGGAACGTTTTTAGAAGTCTCATTAAAGAAACAGGATCGATCAACCCGGCACTACGATGTAATGACTCTGATAAAACCCCGAGTATATTTTCAAACTTTGATAAAGTGGAAGTATTAAATTCGTACTTTGCATCCATTTGTAAATTAGATGATACAGACGAAACCCACCCTTACTTTGAAATGCGCACAGATAGTACACTCGACCATATTGTAGTACATGAATGCGAAACTGCTGATATCATTAAATCCTTGCAGGTTAACCAACCAAGCGGTCCTGACAGAATAAGTAAAAATCATTCTCAAAATCCCCAAAATGTGGAAAAGAACCCTCTTATCACATCCAAATTGTACACAAAACCTCTCCTTAAACCAAATTCTTCAAGAACTACTTTCTCAGAAGAAAGAAAGTAGAGTTTTCGATGATAAACTCATAACTAATGCCACCACATTAAATATTTGTCACAAATGGCAGAATAACCTCAATATCATGAGTACATTTGTTTAAATAGTCCAGAAAATGTACTAAGATGTGACACTTTTCGATTTTCAGTTCAGATTTATAAATAGAGCAATTAACACTAGAAGTGAACTATTGTAAATGACAATTATATATTCAAATATCTGCTCTTTCTGTGAATCTGAACAGGAAAGGGTCAAGCATGTTTTCATAAGACGTAATCATCAAGAATTGAACGGTTCATGTACATTCACCTTATAGACTCTGATATTATCATCTATTCTTTTTTGCAACAGCGCAGGTAGTCTATTAACATCACACATAAGTTTAATAGCCATTCCTATCTCAGGTATTAAGCAGACAAGGTTTGTAGGCCAACTCTCGCGATCATCTAATCAATATGTTCTGAAGTTGTAGTTCTATAGCAGAATTACATTTCATCTTCCCATAACAACTGAATAAATCATATTGACATTCAGGTTATGCTCGTACTATGCAGCTTACACAGAAAATATGGAATTATAGAATGGCTCCATCTTCAAGATTCTTGAGCATTCATTATGCGTGCCAGACATCGCCCCAGGGGAGGATTCTTCTCAGACAATCACTTTAGAACCTCCAGGTTTGAACAGAGTGTGCATAGTTAATATACTCGTCCTGGTCGGATTCTCCAACTAGAGGCCAGTCCTAAATGTGTTAACATGTTTGAAAGCCCTATACTGATTGCAAGTGTCACGCACCATGGCATGTATGGGACCACGTTGAATTGGTGACTAGCTAAGGTAGAGATGGTAAAGAACAATGATGTGTGAGGTTTGATCCAGGCATAGCCTATACATAAAGGATTGAAAGGTAGGACTACACACAAAGGTTACCAGATTGACGATTGTTAAGAGACCAGACGGACGTCCTGATGGCTGTAAATGAATGGATATCATATATTTGATAATAGTTAAACGTTTTCATTCTGAACACAATTTACCAAGTGTATATGCAAAACACTGGTCTAATGCAATGTGTCAAGTTGTTTTGACAACGCAAGTTGTAACACTGTGCATTTACTTTTTTTAAATAGCCATTGTTGCACTTGTTGTATTTGTAATAAGAAAAACATGGAAAACTGTATAAACATGTGATTCGGTTCTATGTCTCATAGAACAACAAACCACACAGTGAAATAAGATTTGTACAATTCGTAAATCTCCATGTACAATATAAAATCAATACTGTGCATATTAACACATGGGGAGTGATTGTTTTCTCTCAGAGGAAACAGAGTGTAAACTAAGGAGACACTTCAGAGCTCACAATGTCTCGTTCTATTCAAACGTTTAAGTGTGTCCACACGTGTTAGACATCTCGTTCAAGAGTAACCATCGATTGATTCTAACAGGCAGTGTATGTAAATGACTAGTTTACTTGCCTGACAAGATTTTCTTTGGAAACGGTTTACATTGTATATACAAACCAATTTGACTTCTGTTCTGACAATGTATATTTTAACACCTTGTTGATTTCAGGTCATGTATATGTGTGCTACAATCTTGAATTTCTTTTAAGTAATCTAGCTTGTTCTAGTAAAACTATACGTAAATGGATTGTGTCTTATAATCTGATATAGCCATAAATATGTATATAAATTACACACCTTGTCATGACGAACATCACGGAAACGGTATTTCATTAGTTATTGAAAGTAATCCTAATCTAGCTTGTTCTAGTAAAACTATACGTAAATGGTTTGTGTCTTATAATCTGATATAGGCATAAATATGTATATAAATTACACACCTAGTCATGACGAGCATCACGGGAACGATATTTCATTAGTTCTTGAAAGTAATGCTGATCTGTTGTTGCATGACATGAGTAGCTGTAGATATAGTGTTAGGCTGTTAGGTCACTTCATTTTGTAGTTACGTTGCAGTTAATGTTACATCTTAGATATCTCAGATTAAAATTAATTAATACCTTTCAAAAACCTACTTATATTCTTAATGTGGCATTATGAGTCCGATCCAGCAGCTAATGGCAGTTGATAGCTATTATTTCACAACTTTAAATCACTGAACTTAGTTTAAGTGTATGCTGTCGTTCAGTTTACAGTCATTTCTCTAATTACATTGAACAGTTATTTTGTCAGTCTACATAATTAACTGATGATCGCTGATCACAATGTTGATATCAAAACACCAGACGGAATAACTTTGGAACAAACATTCAAATTATGGATTACATTACCGTTCTTTATTTATAGTTTGTTCCAGCTTAACATTTCTCTTGCTCGCTGTCTCTTTTAGTGACATCAATTTCATTTATTAAATATAGTTACGATTCATCCAGACAATTACATCACTTGAAGTGTTTGCTTAGTTTTGGGTAAGGTACACATTTATGCATGAGGGTCACCAGTTACATTAGGCACACATTCATGCATGAGAGGTACATAATCATAAATCATGTATAAATCATATGATGAGGTTTTAATATATTTTAAAATTACACAATTTGAAGTACCTAAATGACACATTCACCTTAGAAGTAACATTTAAGTAAAAAAAAAGATTATAGAAATATAGAAGTTAAGTTATAATTCACTAATGTCTTTGACCATTTTAGATAACAGACGTCTTTAGAAAGTGATCAATGCTCTGTTCGCCAGCTGTAGTCTGTAATAACTGCACGATTTGAGTCAAGGTAGTATTGAGTTCTACAAGAGCATGTGTCATTGAGTGCCAACTAGACACAATGTATCTCGTGTTCATAGTCACCTCAATACTGTATTTTTTATTATTATTTCCTTTATGACAGCGGTTTCGGGAAAATCATGTTGTACACAAGCGTTTTATGAAACAGGGCATTGTAAATATGAATATTTATATATCTATGATATATGAGTAATATCTCTCTCAGTCTATATTACTATACTTATATAATGGCGCTCTTCAGCTGAAGGACGAACAGAGGACTAGTTTACGTCACGGGTTCACGGTTCTCAAACGATTTGTGGAAAAGGCCTTTTTTAGCTGTCAAAATGTCATTAATAGTTTACTAGGATCTAATAGAGATGGGGGATAGGTGGTAAAATAACTTGCGTGCTTTAAGAATTTCCTAAGTTGATAAAAGGGCTAGGATCATAAAAGGAGTTCCTGATTTGAGAAAAAAAGACGGAAAAAGTTTTAAATATGAAACTAAGAGAAGAATTATGAAATGTCATCTTCATTTCTTGATAAACTCATGATCGTAAAAGTCTGCAGTAGATCACAGGGTACAATGATAAAAAGGATCGCTGTGTTTATATCAGAGCTCATTCACTTGCTGAATAGGTTACACGAGTCATGTTCTTCCTTATCCAAGTTTGTGTGCTATATCAGCAATATAACATTTTTATTGATTGCAATAAAATTCATTGTCCAATTAGAAACTTTGTTTTAAACTGAGCATTTTGTTTGTTATATAACTTTCCAGAATTACTGTGTAATGGAAATATTACAAGAAAGCAGACAGTAGATGATGAAGGACAATTTTCTATAGAATAGAAAAAAGACGATATGTGTTTTATTTTCTTTATATTTTCTTGTTATATATGTTCACCCATAATGAATTTTGTGAGAAGCCACAAACTTGTATGGACCAATTGAGACTGACGTGGGAAGAAATGACTTGAATAACATATAACCTATACAAGATTATGAAACCTTCAGTCATCATTGACATACTTAAAGATGCTGAACAAAACAAAAAGAAGTACATGTAAACAAGAAAAAAAGAATTCAACAACGTAACTAAAATGTTCGTAAAACGTAGGTAAAACACCCTACACCCTATATACGAACTGAGAATAGGAGCAACAACATCGATTGCTGTGGATTTGGACTTGGTTTAATTTCAGGTAGATTGCTACTCTCTTTATTCGCCGATATTCAAACTAACCTCTCAATTATGTATTTCCCCGCAAAACCTGGTATATAACCATCACATGTCAATCTTTTAAATACTTATGATACATCTTCAAATTTCAAATTCGACCCTAAAAACCTAAAACGCCGCACTTAATATATTGCTTTTTGATTGCATTCGTTGAAGTGGAATAGGAAAAGGTACACAACCACGTACACGGCAAGTCCCTGGTCTTTAAACCACACAGCACAGATGGGCAGAAATACCATCATCGCTTCGAACAATTCTTGATCCACTTTCGACTTTAAAGTGACACAGTGATACATGTAAGATCGTGGGAGTATAATTGTGAGCTAGTCACCTTGAATCATCAGGAGTTCACATCTAATTGTTTTCCAATTAGGAACTGGACATGTTTCCGGCAAAAGCTAATATTAGATCAATCAATCAAAACACAAAACAGAATATTGCCACAAGTTATTACTCACAATAAGTATTATTCGAATATTCATTCAAGGTTCAATTATTTCATTTGTTAAGTTCCTACATGTACGCAGAATCGGTTCAACACACGTTGTGTGTGGTTATTTCAAAGGGTTTTCTGGACATAATGTTTGTTAACTAAGGAAACTGTCCATGAAATATGGACATTCTCTTTGTAAAATATGTCGTCAGAATAATGTTCCTTTTTTTACTGAAATTTGTTGAAATATTACAACAAGCCAATGGTATCGTTTCTTTTGCCCCTGGGTGTATTTCGATCCTCTTTGCACTGAGTTAATGATCTTATCATTTATCCTTCTTAACCTTTGTAGTTTATATTATCCCATATTGAAAGTTTAAAGTTAACATAACATATCTTCACTATTTAAAACTAATCATATGTTAGTGTCGTTAGCCTTCGAAAAGGAATCTCCAAACATACTTTGCTCTTTCATTTGTTTGCATGCAAAGTTTTTAGATTCAAATCAGATGCAAAGTACTTTAATGCATTGTACATTGAAAAGTCAGATATTATTGAACAGTGGGATAAGTGTACCAGCAGTAATGAGAAAATAGGAAACAGTAAAGATCCTATCTCAAAATGAGGGATATTTACAATTTACAATAGTCTGTTTGTAAATGCTATCGCAAAAAGCCAAGACACAATGATATGAATAGTTATCCTATGAAAACGAAAGGAATTTGTTTTAAAAAATGAGATAATTAACTAACCTTATGTTCGCGATAAAGGCATATGTTTTTTAAAAATGAGAAAATTAACTAATCTTATGTTCGCGATAAATTCAACAAAAATTATGTGTTCATATGTTTAACATTTTAGATAACTCATTGGAGATTTTTTGAGTGGTTTGAGATGAAAACACCTTATAACAAACAATCCAAACAATCAACGTTGGATAAACTACATGGTGGAAATAGAATAATCCTCCATTTAAAGTGGAAAGTTTAAATTCTAAAGCATTTTAGAATGTGGTCGAAAGTAAGACTGTGCAAAGGGAATATTTTAAGTATCGTTACTTCTCTTTGTAATTGCAGAGAAATTACAAAAGTTAGAATTTCACTTAACTAATAAAACTTTTCGTTCATCATTCTTCGTCTTTCAATCTAATTTACTTCAATAGCATGTACTGAACTGATTGACCCTCAGCAATTTTCCACTTCAAGATCTAATTATAAGGGAGTTATGGCTTTATCCTTCACTTGATCTACTTTTTCTACCTCAATAGGCCTTGCAATGAGCTTGCAATAATACAAATAACTCTTTCCGTTTAAATCCCACCACATAATGTGGCGAAAATGTTGATCAATATATTAATTAGAATAATATGGTAAACTTAATATGACAGGTTTATGGATATATATACTGAACGGCAAAAGAGGTCCAATGTAACGATTTCGTCATTACTGATCACGCCGTATGGAGCAAATTGATAATATCAGAGCATTCAGATTGTGTTGACATGATGTTAATAACGTATTGAACAACATGCAGGCATAATGAAAAGTCAATACTGGTGTAGAACTTCCGCAGAGAATTATCTTGTTTCATAGTCATTCTCTTGTAAAACAACCACATTCCTGTTCAGATGATGAAAGCCCAATGTGCTTTTAAATGCAATTGGAACTTGTGCAAACACTCCCATGAAGTTGCTTTATGCAAAACCACTGACTTTGCTGATTTCGATTTGACATTATGACGTCATTTCAAATTTCATTCAGAATAGTTCTATGGGTCTCATGTTGGTAAAACTTCAAGATATTGCATTTTGTTCCGATTCCAAGGTGTTCCACGAGCACATGTACAGTCCTTGCAAACTGTTCAGCATGCAATCGGCCAATATCCCAGTTTCCGAAAATATCACGGATTTCTTGCCAAGCATTAACTTCCTAAACATAGAGTCAGATAGGCTGGAGTCACAATTTGGGGTCCTTTCCACAGACCAAGTCTAGGATAACAGCACGAGTAATTTGAATTTTACAAGGCTCATGCAGATCATGCTACCATGACAACATGTGACGTGATGCAAGCTGATACCTTGATTTGTAATTGTAACCATCTGTACTCTACAGCACCAATAACTCAACATGTTCTCTGACATCAGCCGGAGGTTTTAAACGCAGAAATGTGTGGGTGTTATCAGGCGTTTTGAAACGAACTATCTTTTTACATACCTATCTCTGAGTAGAAAGGACTTCGCGACTGTTCAATTTTTGTAAGAGATGTGGTCAGGTCAAAACAAATGTAAATACTCGGCGTACTATGTACATTAGCAACAATTTACACATAAGCTCAAACAGTGTCACTCAACTATGTTCTCTTCACGTATCCTTTCAGATGGCGATAAACATTTATCTACGACATCAACACAGTAAAAGACTTAGGAACAAAAATGTTGAACTTGCCCTAACCAATTGTGACAATGATGCTAGCATTGTGACGTCAACACGGTTGATCACTGTAATTCAACATAGGCAAATCATCCAATCAGAATGAAGGATACACCGAAGTCATGTTACAATGAATGAGTAAGCTGTTGGTGCAGTCTGCATTGGCGGATTCCAAAGTTGAAGGTTTGAATCCTGTTTGTGCTGTTAAGCTGAATGTGGTATGTTCCTTTGAGCTTAAACGCCAGTGAGTACACATATGGCAATGTGACAATGTTTCATTTGTTAATGATACATATTTCTAATGCATTCAGCTTTTGGACCAGTGGCACTTAACATTATTCTGAGATGAAAGGTACTTTAGTTTAAGGTGGCGGAGTAGAGGGAACCTCTTTGCTGACGATTGGTGAATGACTCTGAAGGTATGGGTTCGAATCCCGCAGGGACCAATCCCGTAAACGTACCAGAATTCGCCGAAAATCATTTAAACTACTAAATGCATTTATGAGGGATATATCAACAGTTTTAAATCATTCTTAGTGACGGAAATGTTGACTTCTTAATTTGAGCTGTTTTGCCTTATTTCAAAATAGGAAATGATATGTTTCTAAAGTGGCACGAGTTCTATTGCCATAAATATTCATTGGGTCCTGTTCATGACAAATTTGCATTGAAATATCTTGGAAAGCCCAGAATAATAAAAACAACGATCAATAAACCAGGGACATCACGACATTTAAATCGAGAAATATGAATGGCTGAACCATTTAGTCGATTAACTGTGTGTTTCATCTTACAGATCCAATACCTAGAACACAAGAACTATTTCCAGATAAGTATTCATATGATAAGTCAATGAAATAATGGACAATTGCTATGCACTATTATCCACACATTGTAGTTGAGATTTGAAAGCTTCAACAGAATCTTAAATACGGTCGTCTACATTAAATCGGTGAAGTAAGTAGGATCTGAGATCAAAGATAGAACAATGGTTATTCCATAGGGCTTCGTATTAAGAGATATTTGGTTCTAATGCCGTCTGGTCTACAAGCAGTAAGCTTTGGGATGCCATGGACCAGCAGTTCCATAAACTTTCACTTTTGTAATTTATATGTACATAAATTAACTACATGACATACTGTGACTCCACCGAAATATTTTTGAGAGTGTTTTGTCTTGATCTTTTGTTTTAATGGATGTACCAGGTCTGGACTAAGTCACGCGGTTTTGAAAAGCTTCTTACATTATTATCTTGTTTCACACAAATTGTTTTGTCAATTACTGCCGACGTCAGTTCCAATAAAGGCGGCTTAAATAATATACATGGAGAACATTTGAAGTCTGCGAATGCTGTCAGAAAACAGATGTGTATAGTTGAGAGGAAGTTTTCGCAAAAAAAATCACAATTACAACACTATTCAACTTCATCTGGAATGTTTTTTCGATTTTTAGTAAATCGAAGTGCAAATATCATGTGCCCAGACACAGAATATGTATGTATATATTATTCAATGACAAAGAGTATGCCACTTTAATTACTATATTATGTAATGTGTGTATTTGCTAAAGACTACGTTTCTTCGTAATAAGAGTATAATGTAAACTTAACTTAAGCAAAACGTCGTTTCACTTAATTACGATTGCTTTTAAAGACATAAGCATATTGTATTACGTGTCATAGCAATAGAAGTATAATGTAAACAAACACGTCGTTTCATGTGCCACTACAGCTCTCATAAAGCACTATGAATTCATTTTTGTAAATATATTCCAAAGCTATTGTTATTAGTTATGTTTCTTTAACTAAATTATGACATGCTTTAAGGTGTGATGTGTCGACAAAATGGCAGATATACAATATATAGTTATAGATATATCATAACCTCACGACTAAAAGGAACTTTACCAACATTTCTTTGGTGTTATCAACTTTAACACATGTATCAGATATATAAAGCGATATACGGAAGACGATTCATTTCACAGTGGTTTTTTTTCCATTACCACATGTTAATTCACAGAATGATAGAATAAGGACGTTACAAAGAAAGGATCATGATAATGTTCTCTTGTATAAGTCAAATCAGAGATAGACTGGAGCATCAGCAGAGTAGAGCAGAGTGAGACACATGGTGGTTCAAGAAACTGGTATTCGAATGGTGTTTTTGACAGCAGTGGTTATGAATGGTCATTAAAGCAGAGAGAGAGACACCCGCTGTGGTTCAAATGAGCTGAAACTGATATTCCTTTGTCCATTCCTTGAACATGAATGGTCATGAACAGCAGTGATCATGCCAGGTAGATCTTCTTGAAATAGTTTCATCATTGGTAAACTGGTCATTACTGAACATTGCTAGTGTTAGAGATACTGTAATAACAAGCAAAAAAGTGACGTGGCTCACTAATACCCCCGACTGTTTAAGTTTGACATTTTTATTTTACTCAAAGAGAGAGGTGTCTGCACACCTAAGGATTGATAAGCTTTGAAATGTAATTGCTAAGATTAAACTGTTTGTGAAAATGGTAGGACAAGTCTCGATCTTCATGTGAAAAAGGTGGTTTAAGTCAAAATAGGAATAAAAGTAACTTGAAAAGGTATTGGTAATATAATACACTACTGCTATTACCACTGATTTCAACTTTATTTTGGAAATTAATCCATCATAATGATTTATTCGAGTGACTTTAAACAACAGGTACATGGAAGCACACCCCTGAAGGCACAGTGAGAGATATACAGCAGTGTATGGCTGAAAGGAAAGAAAATTTAACTTTTCCCAAAATATAACCAGTGGAAATATAAAATAGTAAAATCAACGAGAACACAGAAGTAGCTTTTGATGAAAGTTACATGAAAAAGAAAATGATGAAGTCAACAAATCACAATACAGAAGTAGCTTCAGTCATTCTAGCTATGATAAAGTAAAAGAATATAAAAAATCGCCAAAAATTCAAAAATTAACCAAATCGTGTTACATTTTGCAATGCACCTCTCCTAGTCGTGAAGGAGACATGTGCTAAATTTGAAAAGGATGAGATGAACAGTTTTTTTGTAATCGATCGGACAAAAAATGCTCAGAATTTGACTAAGTTAAAAAATTTAAAAAATCGCCAAAAATTCAAAAATTCACCAATTCGGTTTAAACTTCGCACTGCACCTTTCCTAGTGGTGAAGAAGACATGTACCAAATGTGAAAAGGATGAGATGAATAGTTTTTTTGTAATCGATCGGACAAAAAATGCTCAGAATTTGACTAAGTTAAAAAATATAAAAAATCGCCAAAAATTCAAAAATTCACCAATTCGGTTTAAACTTCGCACTGCACCTCTCCTAGTGGTGAAGAAGACATGTACCAAATTTAAAAAGGATGAGACGAATAGTTTTTCTGTAATCGATCGGACAAAAATTGTCTTCGGACGCCCCCGACATTTACTCATGACCTCATTTAACCCCAGCTTCTTTTCGAGACTCAGCGTCTATTCGAGACTGGTGTTTATTATTTTTTGGGGGCATATAAATCACCTGACTAACAAACATATAGAAATGAAATCATGACAATTTCTTTTATATGAAGTGAATATTTAATCATTATTGAACGTGAACAATGTTTTCTTTAAGAGGCATGCGTAAACATAACTACATTGCATTTAAAAAACACTTTGCTCATCTTTAAGCCCTGCGTCTAATTGAGACCCGACCTCTATTCGAGGCCCGGCATCTATTTTTTTCAAAGTGTAATACCACCGGCATTTATTCCAGGCCCGGCGTCAATTGGAGGAAATACGATAATGCATTTCATAAGTTATATCCTTTTCACAACACAACATCCATCCCTTCGATTTTGTAGACATGCTGGTGCATGGTGACGTTTAGTGATGTGTAACAATAGTCTGTCTTGATAAATAATGAACTGTAATTCCCAATAGACTTGCCACCAATGATACTTACGAGGCAAGTTCTTACTCAGAGGACATTTCCTTCAAAGAGTCGTCCATGTATTGCAGTCGTTGTTATTTTCACAAATTATAATCTTTATATCTTTGGTTAACAATTTGGGACGTCACATGTTTTATTCAAATATATCATAATCGTCATCATACATTCGTAATTAATACCAAATTGGATATGTTTTCTGTGAAAGTATACTCCATTTAACTTGAATGACGAAAAGGTATAATGACAATATTATCAATCAATTATTAATGAAGTTACAATTACAAATCAATCTCAAATACACAACGAATCAGAAAAAAACAGTGTCATTATAACATCTCTAAAGTTACCTTTTCTGAAAAAAATAAATGAATGTATAGATTAACAAGGCCATAAGAGGCAACACTTATTCCCGGCTCTCTTAACAATTTCGCTTTACCCAATTTCTCAGGTCTTTCACTGGAGATTTGTATATGATCATTTCAGTGTAATGAAGTAGACCCAGATCCTTTGCTTGTAGCAATAAGAAAAGCGTACATTTTATTTATAGTTATTTGTCAAGCGGCAACTGATATGTAGACAGCGGAATGTAACAATTATAAGTTTGAAGTTGTTATTCTTGACTGGACAAAACCAAATTAATTGTGACCTTGATACTCTTTACTTTGAGGAATGAGAAGTTTGTCATACTTTTGTGGACAGAAAAACAGTTGGAGAAATAATGTATTCCATTCAACCATGATCTTTATGTAGCACCATACTTTTCATACGGACTAATTTTTTAACTGCAGAATCAATTGTAAGGTTTTGGGGCTGTGAATGTATCTTTTGACAACCTTTCACTTTAACTGAGCAACATGCCGACAGCAATTATGTTTACATGACCAGGTGTTTGGAACATTCCTGGCAGCAATATGGATTTGAATAGAATCCGGAAATAAAACAGAGTAATGTAACATGGACACATCTTTCTATACATTGTTAACCATGTACTTTAAAAGTACACCATGTTCTAATTCTAAATACAGAACTTTACTCTCGTAGGGACATCAGTCACTTCAGTATTATACACCAGGTGGACATTAGGTGGCAGGCAAGTTTTATTATGCAGATTCAAGTAATTTTGTGTCACAAGGGAAATGCGATTTACATGTTTGGATTTTTGTCTGTACAGTTGTAAGTATTTTCGTTGTAAGTGTTTCCTATGCCATAGTCACCAAACAATGTATACAATAAAATACAGACAAAAACATGCGGTCACAAATTATATCAAAATAATAGTTTGTAATATAATTAAAGAATTAATACTGAAGAACTCTCCTAGCAACTAGCACTTACCTTCACCTTCAGGTAAAAGCACAATCTAAAATAGAGCCATTGGCTCTGTAGCTCATAAATCCTGAAAATATTACACTATATAAGGTCACACAATTTTAATTTTCCAGTAGAAGTAGTCACAGGGTTAGCAAATCTATTTTCTGTAAACTCCATTGGCCAGTGCCAATTTTTTAGCTATCTACGGTTTCCAGTTCATGAATGGTAAACAAAAATAGGTTTCGTTCGGTATGATCTCCAAATGACCGATAATGGGGGCCACATTAGATCTACAATTTATAATCCCCATACACATTATATATTAGCTTTCAAATGCATTTTCGTTTTGAGAAGTTTCACCGCAAAGCATAGCCACATGGCGTTGCGGGCTTTCTCCCTGCCATAATACTAGCAGCCGCGATATAAGTGAAATACTCTTGAAAGCGGCGTTAAACACCAACTCACTCACTCACTCGTTTTGAGAAAATGAAACATATTGGGTTTTGGGTGTGGCAACTGTGACCCCTATTTGAGGGTACACAGTCACCGAGTCTACTATTGACAATCCCGATTGACAGGTGAGAGGTCGCATTTTGTGGCTTTTTAGGCCTTTTTGTTTTGAAAAAAAGAATGAAAATATATTTTTCGTTGAGGCCACTGAGGTCCTCAATAGTCACCAAAATCGGCCATTTGTATCCGTATTGATCGACCACCATTGGTCCATAAGTAAAAAGTAAATAAAAGAGTAAAAACGTTTACAGACCGACAGACAACAGACACCTACCATGAACATCACCGGGCCTTTCATGTCATATGAGATAAAACGTAAATAATCATTTTTGGAACTGTTCCCTCCGAGCGTCAAACGCAACATCACATATGGGACCAGTTGGTCAAACATATCCCCATTTGTTGTGAGATCAAACATGTCAATGTCCTATATGTATTGTATTAGGGAAAAGAAAAAAGTGTATGTTCATGTGTATTCATTAGAGAAATGAACAAAAGCCTGTCGGGAATGATGAAAGAACTATGTGATGTCTTTATACTGGAATGTGGGTGTTAATAAACGCTTTGTAATGCCAATGTATCCGTTCCCTCTTTGCAAACGAGAAAAAATGCCCTACAGATTTTCAAAAAATATTCACAGAAGTTAATTTATAGACCTTAACAAGTTAAAAACACAACCATCAGTCTTTTTAGCGAGTCCTCTCTTCAGTGAGGAGCACGAAATAAAAAATCAACAATGATGCAAGAGAAAAACTCGACCCAAGGCATTTAGTCATGACATTCCTTTACAAATCCACCAATGGATGGATACACAGTAACTAATTTACTGGATACTTTTTACTCTAGGTCATATAAAAAGGACTACTAATGAATTTAATATTGACACTGTCTGGAAGTCACCATCCTCTAGTAACTACATTATTGTCTGCTTAACAAGGAAGGACTCTGGTGAAATTACTTTTGCAGCTGATATAAAAGGTGAGAGAGCTTCAATAAGGAAACTAATCGATCCTATGTTATATATCTGTGTGTTTCCTGGTTTGAGCAAGATACCTCTACATAATTTCAAATGGTATATTTAGTTTACGCTTATAAATACACCACTTTTTATATCAATATTTGAAATACACGCCGTTGTCTCTAAATATACATAAAAAGAAACGTGTTAGCTCAGGAAATGAAACTAGCAGGCTTTCTTTAATGAGTCGCCACAGCTCTAGGTATTTGTTAAAATATACTGAGATATCAATGACAGATATATGACAGTCTGGAATGCATCGGAATATAGTTTTCATACTAGATTGTCCCTTCGGGATTTTGCACAATGTGTAATATTGATATATCGTGGAATCTGTACATATCAATAAATGTAACTTGACCAGTCCAAGCAGCTACCAAATCGTCTCTTACTACATCAAACAGAATGCATTAATCCATAGATAGTTTAACAATATGACGATATAGACATTTGAAGTTACCTTGATATATTAACAGATGACTGCACATGACTTTGCTATATATAGTATAATACATGTATATTTGTCTTTGATGAAATGGATATACTGTGACATTGCATCGATCCATAATTTTCGATTTCTGCAAAATTCATGGATATTGTCTTTCTATCAACTAAAAATTATTCTTTCAATCTCGACTTCTGCATATACGTTGCACCAGAAAATTACAAAGTTTTCGTGGTCATCAAGATAATACTTGAATGGTATGATCATTTTCAAGTCAAAAGTGAGGAGGGCATTCAGACCATGCACACCATGTCCAAGAGAAGGATCCCAAGCATGTAGTATTAGAGCTTCGAGTTATTGTGAATATTTCGTGACAAGTAGTGATGAACAGATTGCTACAACCTGTCTGTGTCGCGTAATGGTGTGCTGCATGCAATAATGTCATCTAGAAATAGATTCTCATTTGCCTTTCGGATATTATATTGCTCTCAAACGGAGTCCATTGTCCAGCTTGTGATGAATCCACTTATCTACTCTTTCATTTATCATCCATCCGCCAATCCTCCAACATTTGTCTTTCCCGAAAAATATATCTTCCGTTAGTCAATGCAGTATATGCGATTCAGAAGCTACATACTATTTTGATGTATGCAACCCCCACACATATATTCATACTCGGGAGTCCAAAGGAATTCACAAATAAGTACCTTTGCTCAGAAGGTTGGATGTAAGTAACGCTTTAATGTGAAGCTGTTTTTTTGTGCTAACTTTTCAGTATTACACCTTCATGAAACGTTAGTGATTTTGACATGGATCATGACAATAAAGTCTCCAGACAATAATAAAATATATTTTCTGTAATAAGTCAAATATTCGTTGGTCAATCTATGTCTACTACATATAGATATCAGATAATTAAACATGATACAATACACTGAAGGAAAGATTGATCAAAAACGGCCATTACTCTAAACAAATATTAATCTTAGCAGTCCCAAAATGCACATGCGTATCACCGATTGATATCCAAAGCATGTGTAAAGTTTAAGAAATATTGATAAAAAAAACTGTGGGAGGAGTTGATTTAACACAGGTACTGTCGTCTGAAATTGGAAAGCCCAGTGCTCTAAGTCAAGGGCCATAACTCTGAAAATATTAATCTGATCGGTCCCAAAAAAGCACATGCGTAGCACCCATGTATATCCCATGTAAAATTTACGAAAGATTGGTCAAAAGCTTTGGAAGGAGTTGATGGACGGGACGGACGGACGGACAGACGGGCTGCGCCAAGACAAAAAACACTTGGGTTTCGACCGGGGTTAATAACTAGGTTTGTAAGGCACTACCAACTCTCGTGATCATCTAATCAATATGTTCTTAAGCTGTAGCTCTATAGCAGAATTGCATTCCATCTTGCCAACAACTGAATGCATCATATTAACATTCAGGTTATACGTTTAGTATGCAGGTAACATAAACTAACTTTACTTGCTAACTTTCATTACATGGCATGTATTGGACCACGTTGAATTGATGACTTGCTAAGGTCGAGATGGTCAGGAACAAATAAGTTGGATCGAGACACAACATATACATAAAGGATTGTTAGGTAAAACTACACACAAAGGTTGACAACTTAAAAGCATTGTCTAACGTTATTACCAGAAGATTGGAAAGAGACTAGACGGACGTCCTTATGTATATAAATGAAGTAAATATCATCTATTTGATAATAGTTACACGTTGCAACCAAAGTTATCTAAGTCTAAAACTTTTTGCTGTGAAGGGAGATCTAAAAACCTCTTTGAACAGTGACAGATGGCCTAGACTCCCTCGTCATCTCTTATCCTTTTTATACGACACTCTTCAGATCATTGTGCTACCTTTGATTTCATAAAATAGAAAAGATTATGCTTGAGTCTAAAAAGGGATTTATCAGTCACCTTACAAAAATCATACGTAACCATGAATTGTAAAAAGTAAAAACCCATGTCTGTTGGATAATATAAGATACGTAGTATATGACCCCTACAAGAGATAAATCCATGGTACGACTTCCTGAGATCGCGATGGTTCAGAACAAAGAGTCGTGTTAATTGAATTGTGACCTTTACAGTAAAGGTTGAAAGGAGAAAATAACCTTATTACCAGACTGAATACAGTAGACACCGGACGGGCGTACTGGGGGCTAGGTATGAATGAACTAACATCTATTTGATCATAGTTACACGTTCTTACCAAAGTTATCTAAGTTCAGAACATTTTTCTTTGAATGGAAACTTACAAACAAAATCGGTGTCCGCTTAATTACGCCTTGTCACTGCCTTATTCACAAGATGCCTCTGTGATCGTTGTGCTGCCTTTGAGGTCATAAAATAGGCAGGATCTTGCTAAAGGCAGTAAGTTACCTTGAAAACAAAATATTGCACACATTATAAGTAACCTTGTTGAAGTAAAACTGTTTGTCTATCAGGTAAGATAGATAAGTGGTAACGACTTGTACAAAAAGGGTGATCACAAAATATCTGCCTGCTGACATCCATTGTGAAGATGTGTTCTTCTTGTCTTAATACTTGAACGAGCACGTCTCTACCCATAAAAGGACAGTGCAATCAGAACATGTTTGCGGGAACTATATTTGAGAGGATATTCTCTTTTGGAGAACCCACATACACCGTTATATTTTTTGGAAAAAAAGACCAAGTCAATGTTGTGTCCAACTCTACAACTTCATTGTTGAAAACGTTGATAAAATCAGTTATATTATAAAATACTTCATTTTCGTAATTATTTACTTGTATTCATTAAAACATTTCATAACGAGTAATGTCTCTATTATTCATGGCAAGATTCATAATTCAACAGATCCCTTAAACCACACACAGTGGTACCATTTTACACGGAAAGTTAAAGATTTTGATAAAATCGCGCTGAGTCTTCTGGTACAGGACAAAAGTCAATTAAAACCTTGTTAGAAATGCCTGTATTTTTACCTTACACATCTACATGGTCCAGTTACACTGCAGATGTAGTCTCATTAAGGATTCAGCTGGCTGAATCCTTATTGTTATTGACGTGGGGTTTTTTTTGGTTTCTTTTTATTATTTGCACCGATTTTGTCATCAAGATTCAGCCAAAACGGCTGAAGCAAATGCAACCAATTTTACAGGCTGATAGCCCTATATGACGAATAGACATACTTTTGGGCCTAATTGGTAAAGCCATTCAAGGTCCAGCTCGAATCCAAAGTTCGATTGTTAACATGGGGATAATTGTCAAAATGCACCTAGAGTCTTCAATGTTTTCCCAAAAGATCCGCAATGACCTTGCTAGCAATAAAGTAAATCATGACGAAGTCGTCAGTTACATAGTTTAGCCGCAATCTTGGATTTATTTTAACTTTTTCAAATTTTCGGACCCCATGTACCTTTGCGGAAACACCACTCCTAAGATATTTGCACCTAACAGATGAAACTTTATTTACATATAGCTGAAGCAATGGGGAATACCAAGTTTGTTCTTTTTGGGCGAACTCCTAATACTCTTGTCACAGTGACCTTTCAAAATCTGGCAATTTTTTTAAATTCTGAACTTTCAAGGGCACTAATTCAAAACCCTACCCATCGAATTGAACGATTTTCTTTTACAGGAGAGTAGGACAGTATGATGGGCTTTATGAACCAATAATAAAATCGGTCGCGAACAGTCATTTTCGATTTTTAAAATCCAGTTAGAGATTTGAAACATTTTGCAAAAGATGCGCAATAATATTCTCAGCAAAAACTTTTTAGCCGACATTTGGATTTTCTTTACAATTCTTTAATTTGAGATTAATCCTAGGGGCATGCAAAAACGTGCAACTCGTTTTAAAAGATGCGCCATAACATTTGAAAGATGCCTTAGTTCATTATATTTCACATAATTGAATCATTTATCCGCACAGTTCAAGGATCTACTACATTGTCAGAGAAAGAAGTAATAACAGCTCTTTTGCATAAACACGGATATGCCAAAGGGATCAATATACTATCAGTGTCAATGAATGATCAGGCCAAGTATTCTTTAGGGTCACTGAACTGTTGTGTAACGAGATGTATATATAGAAGTGTTAATGTGAATATTGTGTTATGTAGATGTCAATGGCTTCAATAAGTCAATAGAAAATTCGACAGAACTGCATTGCCACTTGACTTTTGTGTGAGTTGAGGTTATATAAAAGCTGAGTGTGTTAATGTGCTAAGTTTTCCTTAATATTTAAACTTACAAAAGCAATAAAATAACTCAGCATACTTGCCATTTAGAAAGTAAAGAAATATAACATGGTTATATTTGGGATAACACTACCTTCAATAGTAAACAATTTTGCACCGAGTCCAATGCGGAATTTCGAACCCACGCCCTCAGAGTAAACTATCGCCAGCATTGACTGTACCAACAGCTTAACACACGACCATTTCGCCTCGACAAAAATTGAGGTCCAACAATCGATAGTTAAAATATTTTACAAACCAAACTCAAGGGGATTCTTACTGACAGTAGTAAGCCATAACAGTGTGCAGTTGTGATGATACAATACTTGCACTGCCATGTCCGAATCATTGGCATCTTTGATCATCCTTTCCTTTCGTTTGATTAATTTGGAAGGATAATAAACAGAATACTGAACAGCCAGACATTTAATACTATTTTATTGAATGAGTTAAGGATTTGCTATCAACAGATCGAAAGCTAAAAAATAGGTATATACTCATGTAGATTTATAATATGGGTAATCGTACTAGGCTTGCTATGCCCTCATCTCTAGCATGTGCACTGCGCAAGGTAAACACTCAGATCATTATGCAATATGCTGACCCTTGATTTTGGTTACACGCCATTATGGTTTCTCAGCCTAATTCTACAAGGTTTTTTACATTTCTCTGATTTCACTTAACAGGCTAGCTAGACACTTGGCTTGTATAATTTCTGATTTCGAGTTGTTTCGACTGTTGACTAGCAAAATAGTTATTCCTGGATCAATTGAAAATATGATTAATAAATTAACAGTATTACATATCGAAATTAATCATAGTCCTTCAAGGGGTCAAGCACTTAATGAAAAGTAAACATAAAAAAATAAACACAACAGAGAAAATCTTGTATTGTAAAGTGCTGATACAAAACTTCACGTATTATGTAAAGGGTCATTTCAATAAAAAAAATATATATAATTACATTATTGCATAGAAACCCTCTGGGTAGCTTGGACTCCTATTATAATACCAACATCTAATCAACGTTTTATGAAGATGAAGAAGATGAAAATTGGCTTTTAGGCCATTGCTATAGGGCGTTAATTGGAGTCACCAAATCTTCAGTTGACAATCCTTATTGGTTAAGGAGTGTGTACATAACATTTCAGCTCTATAGATTCACTGGTTCTTTTGAAGAGGTCGAACAAGTGAAAAGTTTATGAATGGACGGACGCCATGCCATACCATGCCTTTCAGGCCCAATGAGCTTAAAGATCTGATGAAATGCATTTTTCTCAGGAATGACAGATGATTACCTGTACGTATATTGTGTATCGGAATCAATTGAGCATGAAATCTACACAATATACACTTGCAATTGATTATTAAGACGAATTTAATTCACCCATTTCAACACTACCGCAATTAGTGGGGCGATTCATTTTGAAAATGCTCACGGAGTCCAGCCTCGTTAATTAATTAATGAAGATTATCACTGCCGTTAAATGAATTTTTTAGGTGTATTACATCGCCAAAAAGACATGTTTATGCAATAATTGTGTAATTTTCATCTGCGGAATTATCTAGTTGGATATTTAAACATTCCATATATGGAAAATTTAAGTTGGTTTATTGAAGATTTGTTGAAAATGTTGCGATATTACGTTGAATTATGACTATCGCCGATAATTAGATTACTCCAGTGACGTCACAAAAATCACCCCTTCATGGCCAACGCCCCCGCAGACTTTCATTCTGGTCGCCGGGCTATATTAGGCGTTTTTTTCAAAAAGCCGTATATAAGTAATTTATAGACAGATTTCAGAAATTTAAAATCGAGCAATTGTCAAATTGACATCCCATTTTGATGAATCCATATTTTGACCATATGTCATTGCATCTATCTTTTAAAATACATCGGCAACTTTGAGAAATACAATTCAAATTTTTACATTTGTGAATTTATTTATTTCTATTCAATACGACATACTTAAGAGCTCTTTATGTTGATTGGAATGCTTCATCTAGATCTACTTTCAACTTTTTCAAATAGTCTGGCACTAAGTGGATGAAAGGAAGCCACAATTGCAACTGGAAACAAACATAAAAACCCTCTTTCCCCAAATGAAAACATCTTACAACAAAACTTTAAATAGAAAAAATAGGAAATACTTCCATTTTCCTCATCTCAATTTACTGTTTCAACAATATTCTAATAGAAAAATTTAAACTGAGGATAACGAGAAACGAAAATATTAAATCATGCTCTTGATTCAATTAAATCAAAATTATGTGTTTTTAAAGTTTATTGATTATTTTCATTGAATAGTAATGGTTTCTAATTATTACACACAGTTCATTTAAATCTCGTATATATATTATCTGTGATGGTTTATGTACATTTTACATGTGATTAAAATGGTTTGCACTTTTAAGCTTACTGCTGTTCGTTACAGGGCTGAAGTTTTGTTGCCAATGGTAGTGCCATAGAATCAACGTGTTGGACGTAACTTTTGTTTCCAGCAGGATAATGGCCAGCTCAACGTCGCTCGAGTTTCAATGCAGTATCTGCAGAATAACGCTGTGAGGATTCGGCCATGGCCATCCAAAAGTCCCAACATTAATCCGTTAGAAGATCTCTACGATATTCTGGATCACAGAGTTCGAGAACGCCAAATACAGCCTGAGAACCTCAACCTACTGCATGACGTTTATGTAGAAGAGTGGCGTACTTTTCAGAGAGCTTTGATGAGCTAACAAAGTCTACAAAAGAGGTGTGCTGCAGTAATCAATAAACATGGGGGACACAAAGGATACTGACTTTGAACAATTTCCAGCTCTAGATTTCTGTTACGCAGCGTTCAAACCTCACACAGACTCATTAAACAATCCTAAGCAAACCAAACGTTCCCTTATTCATTTCTCTGAGTATATAAATAACAGACATGTTGTTGGTTTCTTTATTTCGCTAAATCAAACATATCATTACATAATGATAAACGGGAATTATGGTTTGTTCACATGTTCAATGTACTTTTTTCTTTAATGTAAATGTATAATGCCTGAAGACACATTAAACCTGCCAGTCGTTGATCCTTCAGATATTCCAACAGCATTTCACCTGCTCCCACCCTCTCAAGGATCACGTCTCACCTGAACACATTTCCTTTGATAAGACTGTCTTTTGTTTTTCTTAGAGAGTTACATGCTGTGGAATAAAGCACATGATAAATGACTGATCTATTATTATCATGTGTTGCAAAAACGTTTGCAATATAAAAAAATATGTCTTTTGTGCATGGTAAAGCATAGCATTGGAGTGAAGTGCATTATATATTATTTGGTTTAATATGATATTTTGCTGAAAAGTTTGTGCACCTCAAAGTTTAATAGAACGTCTTTATATATGTTAAACTAAGAACAGGGCCTAGAATTTCAAAGGTTTCACGAGGTAGTCATAAGTAGGTCATAGATCTCATACTATTTTACTTTCCACTATATATTTGTTCTAGGAAAGAAAACATAAAACATCTACATCCTGCACAATAGCCTTGACAATACTTCGAAAATGGCCTACATTGTAAATACAAACCACTTAACTGATGTTTTGAAAATATCTCTTTTAACAACACGTTGGGTTCAGGTCATGTATATGTGTGCTACTAGCTTGAATCTCCTTTAAGTAATCGAGCTTATCCTGGTAAAACTATACATAAAGTAAGTGTGTCTTGTTATCTAATACAGGCATAAATGTGTGTATAAATTACACACGGCGTTTTGACAAACTTCAACTAAAGGTATACCATTATTTTTTAAAATGATGCAGATTATTTTTGCCATGAAATAAGTTCCTTCATACATACATACATACATACATATACATAACGTATACAACACTCCTGGGTAGGTAACAGTAAGTTTAGTGTGCATAGTAGTGTATTTCTACAGTACACATGCACAAATTGCTTTCAGCGCCGACCTACTCTCCTAAACTCCAAAACTTTGGATACATATCACTTTGTCTAATGTAAAAACCATACCACCAGGACCTAAAACTTATCTGGTTCAAAGTGAAAGAAGTCCGGATAGACACGGTACTAGCAGATTGTTATTTGTAGTAACGAACCTCAAGGGGATATTCAAGTATGCAAGTAAGTAAGATGATGGTTAAATATGAGATATACCAATAGAAACACATTGGCTAGAATGTTACTTAAAAGGTAAGAAAAGTAAAACTTAAAAACGCATCTCTTATGTTTAATTCACTAAAACATCCAGTCAATCTTACCTTTCAAAATTGATCTCGTGATCATGAAATCTGACTACAAATTTCATCGTAATGTTAATGCTGTCTTTCGAATTTAAAGGCTGAGGAAAACTGTCTGAGTTGAGATTATTATACAGTTGTAGTGATCTCAAATATTGATTGTGTCAAACCAGATTCGCAACTGAAGATGAGGTTCCTGCTCTTGTAAACAGAAGAGAGGTTATGGTCACTTCTCCACAGTCATTATTGTTAAGGTGGGAAGTGAAGCGAAAAAGGAGGTTGCAACATTGAAACACAAACGCGTTAAACTGCATTTACATAGTTGTTTATATGTTCGTTGAACAGTTAGACCATAATTGTATCTAACTGCTGTATCACCATACCAGCTGAAACTTTTTGTTATTGCATTTTTCAAAATGGTCTTGATGTGTTTTTGAAAAGAAGTCAACGGTTTCTAAGGGCACTTCTTCTATCCTAACCTCTGTTGCATATGCAGCACTTTCTGGATAAGAAAGGTCTGATTTGTTGCATCAGAATATACTTGTGCAATCAAAGACGTTGTTTCAAATTGAGCATTCCCTTAAAATGACTAGAGTTTTTTCCTCTCTGCGATGACCATATGTGAAAAAGGACAAAAGTCGGTCGGTTATAATTTTGCAAGAATCGTGAAATATACCCAATATGCACAAATGTTAGAATAGAAGAATTGAGCGAAGTAACCTGTGTGGAAAGACAATGGGTAACTACATATATACAAGCTATTCAGTTACGATGGAAATTCTACTGATGATACGCGGTCATTGCCTATCTATCCTATTGTCACATCTTTAAAACATACTTATATTCTTAATGAGTCATTACGAGTAAGACCCAGCAGCCAATTTCAGTTGATATGTATGATTACAAAAAATTCAATCACTGATCTTGGTTAACATGCTCGAGTGGAATAATGTAGTTCATCTTACAGTCATATCGTTAATTATATTAAAAAGTCTGATGAACGCCGATCCCAACGTAAACTGTGCATCACAATACCAGAGGGAATGAGGGCGTTTATGATTTAATTAGTTAATTAAATGGTTAAATTATGGCATTAAAAGTTGTATTTAAGAGAATAGTGGTTTTGTTTACTGTTTAGAAACTTTTTACCCAGATGATCTTCCTCGGATACAAATAGTATTCACTCGTGGACCAGAACAATTATAACAGTCGCTCCTCATTTCATTCAAAGGTTTGTCCAACTATTATTTAGTTTTCTTTCCTGAAATTATCGTAAAATAAGCAGGTTTTACTCCGATAAATCCTCAAGTGCGACAAACAAACATTAAAATTAAGGATTTCTGTTACTTTCGTCAATTTAAAGTTTATTCCAGCTTAAATTTCCCTTGCTCTCTTTCTTTGGCATCAAATTGTCAAATATGAATACTAATCGTTCAGACAATAACACCACTTTTAAAAGTGGTTGAGTCATATTGTGTGAGGCACACCTATATGCATGAGGGGCACATGTTTCTTTTCTCAACTCTCAAACTATTGCCATATTTCCTGGCTTACATGTGTTGCCTGAACCACACTTATGAGTTTCGAATGTGTTATTTAATATACACATTTACTAGATTCGCAATGTCATGATCCAGCGATTGAAAAGCATGGCCTCTTTTATGAAACTCCTTTATTGACAATGTTGTAAAAGTGATGATACATGTATATCACTCAGACATTTGCAATGTATATAATTACACAATTTGAAGTGCCAGGATGAGGCGGTCATCTTAACAGTAACAAGTAAAACTAAAATTGTTCATAATGTAAACATGACGAAAAGTGAACCATGTTAGTGCCACAACGACCACCAACTAAGGCTACTTAATAGTCAAGCGGAATGATTCAGAAAATCAAGTGAATTCTGCCAAACAGTTACACAAAGAAAGCTTATATTGTGATTAAATTTGGTCTGAGGGCCAAGTCAATTTCGATCCACGATACATATAAAATATCAGGAGATTTTCTTGTTTCTGAAAGATGCTGCAGTCAAAGCGCAAGAATTTATTGCTGGAAACACGCATGTTTTGGTGAGGAAACATCAAACACTAAAATGTAATTTTTGACAGTTTGGTCAAGGACTGCCAACATTCTGATGATCTACTATTTCTGAAGAGGCAGAGCACCAATTTGAAGATCATCTACAAGGAGGATATCTAAATGGATTGGAAGCTGATGATAATGTCGGTCGCATATCTGTCTTCTACACCTGGTCATAACAAATTCGCGTAGACTATCTTGGGATTTTTTTATTAGCCAAAACGGACAAAACCAGCCATATCAAGTATTGCTGCAGAAGCATATATTGCCTATTCTTTTAACAAGACTTCAGAATGGTTACATGAAAAAACTGACAAAGGATTTAAATTGATGCTATCTTCAGCAAGACTTAGTGTAGCATTTGTCCGAAGCAAGTCTTAAGGATGTCCGCTCCTTCCGGTTGAACTTCAAAAATGAAATATGATTAAGTAAAGATTTGTTCTCATATATATATTTTTTCATCGATTTCGGTAGGGTAACATGAACTTTGTAACATATCAAAAAAGGAAAAAAAGTTTAATTCTAGAAATGTAGTATTTTAAAGTTTTTAGCAGTTTTTTTTCTCATTTTCCCATAGACTCCCATGTTAAAATTGTACTTCACCCCATTATCTTACAGGCGTCATATCTCGAAAAAAACCCACACTACCCCCCTATTTTTTATGCTGATTTTTCAATCATATACTTTGATCTTTTAAAAAATATAAGTTAGAAAAAAGTTTAATTCTATAAATTTGAGGAGCGAACATCCTTAAGAACGGCAAAGAGGTATTGCACTGGCAGAGAGGAAGGACAGCTGAGAAATTAGAAAGGAAAGGGCAGCTAGACAAGAGAAAAGTGAACGGCTCGACATGTAACAAAAGTAGTAAACGGGAAAAGAGGAGTGGAGGAGCTGGTTGTCAACCTCAATTCCCTGATAAAAGCAAGCTACATTCAAGATGAAACAAGCCATGCTCATCACCTAATCGGCAGGAAAGTCAGACATTGGTTTGATGAAGTCAGTGAGGGAGTAACTGAGAGGGTATCCTACAAGGGAAAATTATTATCTCAGGTACATGTTATCCATATAAATCATGTCACAATGGCACATTAAGCTATCTAATATAACTTAACACATTGTTTCATAACATTGCCTCAAGCTTGTGTATGCAGCACCTTTACCCTTCCAAACTCATCTTAACATTCTGTTTTACAGGATTTTAAATGTTGACCATGTGATGAAAGTATTATCATGCTATATTTTATTATTAAATTTAGGTTACCCAGGACTGTTAGAAGAAGACGATGACATCAACACTTAGGCCAGAAGTCTGGTGATCTTGAGAAAATATATATTTTTATGTTTGTTTGTGTTGATTTGAATATGATTTACAAATGAATTTTTTTTGCAATGTTTTTGTTTGTTATTGATTAACATATTACTCTTATTGGAAAGAGTTTTTAATTGACAGATAAAGTACACGTACATTAATCTTTGATGTGGCATTCCTTATGAATCAATATATTCATAAACAATTGGCATCATTGTATTTCCATTGCAATTGAAAGCAGCTTTCAAATGATATATAACATGGCCATTTAATCCGTGGTAGGATTTTTGCTGCTAGGATAGTTTGATAGTTTTTGATTCCATTCATATGGGTATGATACTTGTAATATTATGGCTGCTCAAACACAAATCATTTTGGACGGAACAGGTTTGGCATTCAAGTATAAACATTTAAAAAATATAGAAGTTAAGTTCTAATTCACTGATGTCGTGAATTTAAGATAACATAAGCCGTTGTAAAGCGGTCAATGATATGTTCTGTAATTTGTCACATTAGCTTATTTGTTTGTCAAAATCTCACAATTATCTGAATAAAGTAAAATCAAATTTAGTATTTGGTTCAACAAGAGCGTATGTCACTGACTGCCTACCAGGCACAATGTCATTATAGGCTTGTTTCATAACATGAACAAAATATGGAACAGAGCCATTGGCGTAGGAGTCCCAGTCAGCACTTGCCCGAGGCTTCAACCACAGGAATTCAATATCGTATTTAAAATATAGGAGAAAAATAGGTAAAACAAACCTTTTACCTTAAGTACAAATAGAGTAAAGGGTCAGCCATTGCTGTCAATTTCAACTCGGTTGGATTGTAGACACCATCATCATCGGGAACCACTCCCCCGATTTGAAAATTCCAGGATCCCTGTACGACTTTCAAGTGGTACAGCGATACATGTAGTATATTTGTAAATGCGTTAAACCGTAATCCGAAAGTTAACTTTTTAGTGTAGTTTTAAATGAAAAGTAATCAGTATCAATACTAATCTATCGTAATTGCAGGGAGATTAAAAACTCAGAATTTCACTTAACTAACAAAAATTCTCGTTTATCACTCTCTTCCAGTCCAGTTCAATAGCATTTTCCGAATAGTTTGACCCTTCAGCAACTTTCCACTTCAAGTTATAAAATAGTTATGTCTTTACCCTTCACTTGATCTACTTTTTTCTAACTCAATTTGCACTGAAATGACTTTGCAACAATACACAAGTAGCACTTTCAATTTAAATCGTACCTCTAGAGTGGAACATTATTGATGACTATGTTAATAACAGGAAGATTTTCTGAATAACAACTTCTTTAATGTGAAAATACACCACGTTTCGGAGTACATACTGACTCCTTCATCACGTGGAATGTGAGGCAGTCAGTATGTACTCCGAAACGTCGTGTATTTTCACATTATAGAAGTTGTTATCCAGAAAATATTCCTGTTCTTATGTATACCACTTCTCAATGCCCTACAAAAACCTGACTATGCTAATACCATTTCCAATATGATTGAAGATAATTTACTTAATATTATGTTCACTAAAATCGTTCTCAATTCCAGAGAATAGTCAGTCATTTACTCACCTCACACAACATTAGAGATAATATGTTCTGCATTTCAATGTCAACTGAGATGTTACCAGATACATAAATATTAATCGTAAATGAACATATTGTGTGCCATCTTTCTCTGTACCTTTGGGTTTACTAGTCGAGATATCACAAAATATCACCCCCTGGTAAACATATCCGTTTTTCCTTGCACATACTAAATAACTGTTCTGCCTCGAGATATTATATTTAACAAAACACATTTCTATGTATTATATTGATAACATACGCATATCACTGGAAATTTAATTTGAGTTTAAAATTGAAATACTGCATAAATAAACAAATGTGTCCTCTGATGTTCATAGGGCCTCTTGCCATGCGAATCATTGAAAAACAAACATTATGAAACAAGGATTCTCCCCTTTAGAATCAAGGAACATCAAATAGTGTATAACAAGGACTATCCCCATAAGAATCAAGGAGCACAATACAACGTGTAAGAAGACCTCTCCCCATGAGAATCAAAGATCATCAAATAGTGTGAAACAAGGACCCTCCCTATTATAATTCAGGATCATCAAGGACAGGGACTCTCCCCATGTGAGTCAAGGAGCATTAAATAGTGTGAAACGAGACTATATTGAAGAATAGGTCAGTGTTAAGTCAGTGAACAGAACTTAAAGAGGCTAGGTGGAAAGGCAGATGTCATGCTGCAAAGTTCAAGGCTTCAAACCATAATCGATTGGACCTTGCATTTTCCCCGGAGAAGCTCTGTGTAAAATATGATGAAAACCCAGTGAACTTGTCTTGACATGTTGAGCTGTAAAGCCTGAAATTCAAAAAACTATGCTGAAATAGGTCACTTGTAACAGGTTTTTTTCGTTTTCATTGAAGATATTGAACTGTTTGAGAGGCATTCTAGAAGTTGATGTGATGAAGAAGACGAATATTTAATGGATGATCAACTTCTTTATTAACAATAGCGACATTTCGATATAGATAGAGAATCGCACCCAAGTGTCTTCTGATATCAAATATATCATCACGAATTGATAAAAGTTACAAATATCCGAGGCTTGCCGAGGATATTTTTACTTTTATCAACGAGTGTTGATATATTTGATATCAGAAGACACGAGGGTGAGATATCTATTTATCATCCAAAATCATTCTTATTACCTTTAAGTGAAAATAGTGTACATCTCTGAGCACATCTCTGCCATTTTACTTCCAGTGCGGTGAGGTCATTGTGACGTAATCATGTTTATGACGTCATAGCATTGTGATGTCATTACTCGATGATGTAAAAGCATTGTGATGTCATGTAGCTGACGGCGACAGGGCATTGTGCAAAATCTACTGCCAAAAAGATATCTCCTAGGAGATATCGCTTGATCTCACACAAGCGATATCTCCTGTGGAACACAGTTTTGGATGATACATCCTTATACCATTATCAAGCATATGGGAGAGATGATGAAAACAGAGGTTATACATGATACATGTTGGTATGATAATTTGATAACAAAAACAACAAGATGAGATAACAATGATATGAAAGGTGTTAAAAGCAGTTGTGATAACATGGATTCCAGTGGAAGGTAAGTTAATTAACTTGTCTTCTTCATTGAAGATATTTGGTATTGCCACATCTTGCTGAAGGTCATAGTAATGACATGAGGTCATATATCACAAAGTCCAAGCATAGACGTCAGACGTAAAATTATCCATACTTCTTCAATTGGTCCTGATACCCTCTCAAGAGACAAGTAGCATCTGTCATTGTGTTTGCCGTCACTGGGAAGTTTTCAATCATCTTCTACCTGAGACATCCTCAATGATCTCCAGGGTATATTCCAATAAATCTCGGAACGTATAGATGATCGAGGATGCATGAGAGTCTGTCATGCATCGTAAGATAATACTTCAACTGCATCATAATTCAATATAGAAACTGACATGTTATTATGTTGTTGAAGACCAGCTGCACCACATACAGACCACAATATCTCTCAATATTGACCAGATGTATTGATCACCATTTCTATAATAACCTCTACTTATTGGAAAATTTCTAATCTATATAATAACGTCGGATAGCTGCCACAGTAATACCATTATGTCCGATCCTTCTTGTTGGCAGCCTCTAGAATTATCCACTTAACGCCATTTAAGTCCCCTACATAGTTCTGGTAGTTTAAATTGATTACTTCTATTATAAGACTTACTACTTGCTGAACAACCATTATATATTATACGCACACACTTCGCAGTATCCTGTCCTAGATTCCTCATTGTGCTCCAATTTTGTAAATATATATATTATTTGAAGAATTATCTGAGGAATCATTTCTGAAGTACCATTGTTGTCAATATTGTAAAGAATATATTTTGTAAATTCCATTTGTACATGTATGTAATTGATTAATGTTTATGTAATCTTCGATTATCATTGGAGGAAATAAAGAAATTCATTCATTCTTTCACCACTTGCTGAACAACCATTATATATTATACGCACACACTTCGCAGTATCCTGTCCTAGATTCCTCATTGTGCTCCAATTTTGTAAATATATATATTCTTTGGAGAATTATCTGAGGAATCATTTCTGAAGTACCATTGTTGTCAATATTGTAAAGAACGTATTTTGTAAATTCCATTTGTACATGTATGTAATTGATAAATGTTTATGTAATCTTCGGTTATCATTGGAGGAAATAAAGAAATTCATTCATTCATTCACTACTTGCTGAACAACCATTATATATTATACACACACACTTCGCAGTATCCAGTCGTAGATTCCTCATTAATGTTTGATAATATATACATTTTCATTTCAACCTTCACGTAGATAATTATTTGATTTGTCAAAGTGTCATAATATCATTGCAAGTGTTATATCCCGTCCCTATTACAAACAGGAACAAGCAGACAGAGTCGGCCATATCCCCGCCATGTAGGAATTTTGAATATATTTATGCATTTTGAATATATAATGCATTTATTTTCTATATAGCAAAAGGCACATCTAGACTACTTGGTTGATACCTGTACAAAGTTTCAGCAAAATATATTGAATGGTTTTGAAGTTTGAGGCCGGAATATAGTTTTCCCTCTTCTTGGTTCTAAGTCCAGACTGTTTGCATTCGTAAAAAAATTTTTTTAAATTCTCAAATTTCTATATAGCAAAAGGCACATCTAGACTACTTGGTTGATACCTGTACAAAGTTTCAGCAAAATATATTGAATAGTTTTGAAGTTTGAGGCCGGAATATAGTTTTCCCTCTTCTTGGTTTTAAGTCCAGACTGTTTGCATTCGTAAAAGGATTTTTTTAAATTCTCAAATTTCTATATAGCAAAAGGCACATCTAGACTAATTGGTTGATACCTGTACAAAGTTTCAGCAAAATATATCGAATAGTTTTGAAGTTTGAGGCCGGAATATAGTTTTCCCTCTTCTTGGTTCTAAGTCCAGACTGTTTGCATTCGTAAAAAAAAAAAAAAAAAATTCTCAAATTTCTATATAGCAAAAGGCACATCTAGACTACTTGGTTGATACCTGTACAAAGTTTCAGCAAAATATATTGAATGGTTTTGAAGTTTGAGGCCGGAATGGAAAAGCCCGGACGCACAGATGGACAGACGGACAGACGGACAGAGCTCATTTCTATATCCCCCGCCAACTTCGTTGTGGCGGGTGATAATTATGGACCAGCTAACCTGTTGCTGTTTTTGAATTGATATACTGGAGAAGAAAACTGTTTGCCAAGGGTGCATACTTTAAAAAGGTATTGAATATCAAAGGTTAGGTTTCTTTTGCAAAGTTGCCCACAATATAACTAAAGCATGTGATGTGTAATGATTTTGTTCTGCATTATACAAATGCCAAGATACAAATATATATCTCATGAAACTAGTTTAAAGGTTTATTGACAACATGTCATCATTTTTCAGTGAATTGTTTGTGATCTTTGAGTCGATGAAATCTTCGGAAAACAGCAGTAAAAGACGCATGAAGCTACCAGTAAAGAAATAATCTCAGAACACACATAAATTAAAATGTCAGTTACTTTCAATTTCAATTTAGAGTATTCCTTTCAACATAAAATAAATTTCAAATAGTTGCAATCATATTTATTTACCTTATTAACCTTATTTATTTTGTGACAAACAATTAGTGAACAACAATATTAACTACACATTGTTTTCTGTGTTGATATACAAGTTGAAGCCGAAGTTAGTAAATAATCCTCAAAACTAAGTTAGGTAATCAAGACGTAAACGGCAAACATATGCTTATATATGTGCCTTTCGACAGTTGATGATAGGTTTTAATCATAAGTAAGAACTAGATGCATTAATATTTTTCATTTCGTAGTATAAGTATTGTTTGAAATCGCATTTGAAGAACAGAAGTTGTAAATGAATATGCATTGTGATTTCTACTAACCATCTTCTAAGTATACATCCAACGGAAAATACCTTGTAGTCCAGGGTGTTATGTTTACAAGTTTGTATCGCTCAAATCGATAACAAAATACACTCAGGCTTACAAGATGTTTTAAAAACGGACATTGACCTCGAGTTATAATTTATTTATTTCATAACTGAAAATTATATTCCATGGCCTCAGCATGACTTACAAAAGAATCACTCTCGCGGTTTATTCCGTTACCAGGGTACCTTTCGTTAAAACTTTCTGTGGCAAGACGTTGTGTAAGATGAAGAGGATCTGACATAATCATTATCTCCTTTCAACTTCTTGTATTTGACCCTAATATTTTGATCATAGAAAACATGATCCTATTACACCAAAATAAAAAGCACAAATTAAGCATATTATTTAATCCACAGTTATTGAATTCCTCTGGCTAAGAATCTCTGTAAAAATATACCAAGTATAAGATGATGTGTTATTTGATAAATACTATCTTTTATCAGCTGAACAAGATAAATCACCATGACTTTTATTCATAGAAATAGTGGTTCACATTTGTTCCCTTATTGAATAATACAAATTTCAGCCTTCTTGCCCAATGGAACATGAAATCAATGATTAAATAGTATCTAACATTAGAACAACGTCCTCCTGTTTTAACTATAATAATTCCGGGCAAAACTAAAGGACAAACTTTATAACAAAACACATTTGGGTCGAGCGAACTCTATTTCTTAACCCTTGTCTACCTAATGGTATCTGTTCAAGGTGCTTCATAAAAGAATACTTTTGTTATAGTCAAATTCTAGTTTTGAAATCATAACACGGTGGACTTGATGTCAATATGACTGAGGGACGCTGAATCTGTTGAATAGTACAGTGTATATACTTCTGTTCTTAAATATACTCGATCATGAACATTTCAGAATAGGGGGCCCGGTAATAGTTACATAAAGATGACTTTATGATTGCCCTAAAATTTAGCATAAACACATGTTTTTCTCTTAATGAAAATAGTAGCATTTTGGATTTTCCACAGTAATAATAACAGAAGCCTAATTTTTATCATTTACAGTATGTAAGATATATGATATGCTTAAATCTCCTTTGTTTCGAATTAAGTTATAATTAGCTGTTGCATGCTGATGCATGTAACTCCTATATGCATGATCTGAAGGTGTCATATACAAATACAAAAGAATGTCTTTGACTGATAATAATCAGACAATGGAGTTGGTCATCTTGAAACATGAGTTACAATTTAAGGTACATATTGTAGATAGTGTGTATCGGAATCACACTTTATGCTTCGAGATCATGATAATTGAATGGGTAAGCTGTTGGTCCAGTCTGCACTGGCGGACTCTGAAGATGTAGGAATCCTGTTCGCGCTGTTAAACTGAATGTTGAATGTTTCTTTGAGCTTAAACTAGTCCTCTATCCTCAAACTGTCTGATATAGAGCAGAGAGAGACAGACTGAGAGAGAGATATAGAGGATATCTGTCTTTTTTTTAACTAATACAATGTTTATCTCATCGAGTGAGGTAGTAAGGTTATGTTTTCAAAAGTGGAGAAATATGTAAATTTCCCACCTCACGAGATGATATAAATATCATGGTATTTGTCAAGAATTTACGCATATTCTATTTATTATATGATATTGTCCTTGTAAATACGCCCGAAAAGGGTAGTTTTCTCGCCCAACGGCCGCTAGGAACAGCCCGTCACCACAGCAACATTGAGATGTCATAAGCCAATTCGCCGCGTCAGACCATTGTTTTATGACTTCAAATTATATCAGTCACTGTCGCAGTGAAAATATAAGTTATTTTCACTGTAGCTTGATAGACAGTTTATTTCACTGATAATCCAAGTAGTTCACTGCTCGTCATATAATAAAGTACTTATATTTCATAGAAATATACATATTCATATTTGCAATGTCCTGTTTCATAAAACGTTTGTGTACAACATGCATTGCCCAAAACAGCTGTCATAAAGGAAAAAGTGGAAACAATAACAGATTGGGATGACTATGTTCTTGAACACCAGATCTTTGGATTATGTTCTGTTTCTTTTCTTGACATTTTCTTTCCCTAAATTATTGATACATAAAATAATTATGTGACCATTTTGTTGTATTCATAAAATATTACCCACCATATTAAGTGGAAAGACACACTTATGTTTCTGTTATGTTTCAGTATGTTGCTTGAGTAATATATGTCAAATGTCATAAATTGTGTTATTTTATTGAGAAGTATGTACGTGCCGAAAATGACCATGTTAATGCTAGTTGATTCAATATAGTGATGCACTATAGAGGTGATAGTAGTAGAAACTGAACAATGCACAACCACAATGCACAACTAGTCAATTGCAATTTTGGAAACCTATCTACAATAAAAAAAAATCAAATTTGGTTTGGCATTGTTCAATATAAGTACTGTGCATGTGAATGGGTCGATTAAATTAGGTTTCTGTGCATGTATGAAGCTGTTGCGCGATGGTCATTAATATTGGAAACAAGTACTCGTCATAAATTTGTCGACTTGGGATTTATATGAACATTGAATGAAAATAATTGGGACATGACACGATCACATTCTCAAATACATAATCATATCGATTTTCAGAGACAGGCTAAGTGAGGTTTTTCATAATGGTGGCAGGATTCTTAGTTTTAGGTGAGAATTTAAAGAATTTGAATGTAAAATGTTATCTGTCTGAACTAAAAGCGCTCACCGTTTTGTGTAAATGACCATTGACAGGAGAACAATGAATTGCTCTTATCTCAATTAAATTATGGTCACATCTACTTAGGAAATTGTGTCAACACGCAAGTCATTTTGTCAACTTAATAACCTATCTCAATGAACTGAACATATCCACTGAAGTAATAATGACATTTTGACAGCCAAATAGACGGTGGTTTCTCACGTGACGTTTGGTGACACAGAACTAGGACTCTCTTCTCACGTTGTCTTACATTCCGCTTAAAAGTTTTCTGATATAAGCAGAGAGAGAGATAGACTGAGAAAGATATAACGTGTATTTTGTATAGTTATACATGTAAATGTTCATATTTGCAATTTCTTGTTTGATAAAACAATTTCCATAAAGAAAATATAGAAACACTACAGATTGATGTGACTATCGAATACAAGATCATTAAGGATTCAGCCATTTGGCTGAATCCTTATTTTTTTGGCGTGTTTTTGATTATTCCACCGATTTTGTTAGCAACTTTCAGCCAAAACGTCTAAAGCAAATGCAACCAAACTTTACATGCTGATAGCCCCTACTATGGAATCGCGAAAATAAGCTTTTGGGCCAAATCGTCAAAGCCATTAAAGGTCCAGTTCGAATCTAAATTTCGATTTTTAATGCAATTTAAATGCACTTAGAGACTTGGAATATTTTTGAAAAGATGCGCATTAACAATGCGACCAGAAAAGTAACTCGTGACAATTTCGTAGGTCACATGGTTTTGCCGCCATTTTGATTTTAGACAATTTTCCAACCCCATGCACCTTCGACAATCTTCTACCCCTCTGAAGATACTAGCATCTAAGAGCTCAAACGTGCATATATGTGCAGCTAAAGGATTGGAGATCACACGATAGTTCAATGCATAAGCGAACTCCTAATATTTTTTTCACAGAGACCTTTCAAAGTCAGGCAATTTTTTTAAAATCGCAAACTTTCAGGGGAGATAACTCAAAAGGCTAACGCCCGAATTTCAAGTTTTTTTCAGGAGAGTAAGGCAGGACTATGAACTTTATGAATCAACAATAAAATCGAAGCTGAACAGTCAACGGGTACAACATTACAGATAATAACACTGACAATTTTAACATGGGGGAATTTTCAAAATGCACTTAGAGACTTTTTTGATATGATAGACAGGAACACTACAAACAAAAAAGTCAATCATAACCAGTTCGTAAGATTAACGGTTTCGTCGCTTTTTATGCGGAACTATTCACAACAGAGACAAAGGATGTCAGGTCACGCCCATAGACTGTGTAAAAGTCACAATTCCTTTGTTCTTCTATTATATGTTTTCACTTGGATTCAGCCGAAACTACGAGGGTTAACATTATGAAAATAACGGTACTGATAGCCCTCAGTATTAAATCAATGTGTGTAACATTTGGACCTCAAAATGCAGGTAGAGACTTGAAAACTGTTTTAAAAGATGCGCAATAACCATGCGAGAAAGAAAGTAAATCATGGCGAGTTCGTAGGTCACGTGGTTTAGGCGCCATATTTATTTATTTCCAATTTAGGTATCAATAATGTTACAGACATGCTAGAGACTTGAATCTTGTGTTGAAAGATGCATTTATTGATTACATTTCAACTAATTGAATCATTTATGCGCTGAATCCGTTTATCGTCGCTTGCGACTATATTTTGAATTATGTTTTGTTTCTTTTCTTCACATTTTCTTTTGTTAACAATTCATCCAAAAAAGAGTTCCCTTCATCTTATTCCATGCTGATTCTATTTAAATGTTATTCATCATATTGAGTAAAAAAAACACAGTTATGTTTCTGTCGAATTGACATCCACTGTGCTGTTGATTAAAGAAAAACATATTAATGATGTTATTTTATAAGGCTAACACAACTAGCAAAACAATAGAAGTCGACTAGTCGGCTGATGTGGTTGATTAGTAGTGGACTTTGAACGTTGACATTGAAAACCATTGACGGTCCTATTGATATTAACCATTAAGACCCAATATGACACTGTATGATATATGAAGAATAAAGTATTGAGGAAAGTCGTAAGCAGTGATTTTTTGTGTTTTTATTTTTTGGCAAATTTTGCTCTACATAACAGCTGTGTGTATGATGCTGTTGCTCGATGTTCACTAGAAACAAGTACTAGTTATCAATTTGTCGATTTGGGATGACTATGAAAACTGAGTGAAATTATTTGGGACGTGAACCATGTGACGCTTTTACAAAAACTATACTTATTGTTTCATTATCAATCGAGGTGAGGCGAGGTGAGTTAGGGTTTAACGCCGCTTTCAAGAGTATTTCTCTTATATCGCGGTTGCTAGTATTATGGCAGGGAGAAAGCCCGCAACGCCATGTGGCTATGCATTGCAGTGAAACCTAGGAGCATCGGCTGGAACTAGCGAGCCATCGGTGGTACTGCACTGAAATTCAGTGTAGCATTACACCCAAACCTTACTGCGTGTAGAACAGTTCTCTACTGCAGACAAAGTTGCCGTGCCCCTGGCGGGAATCGAACCACGGACCTCTTAATCTTGATCCGAAGCTGAACGCGCTAACCACTGCGCTATCCCGCCCCCGAAATTATTTATTCTGAAATTGTCGACGATTTAACTGGTAAGAAAACACTGCAGGCAGGCAGATGCCGACAGTCTCCACGCACTGCTGGCTGGATACAATAAGATTAAACTGTTGTTTTAGTCACTTGGGTAGCACAAAATTCGGAAGCGATAGACAAACGAAATACGTATTCTGTCATTTATTTCGCATTAAATGTGAACATTTCACTGTATAATATATACAAGATATATGCACTAGAATAAATATAGCACAGAACATGGAAGCAACAGACAAACGGAATACATATTCAGTCATTTATTTCACATTATATATAAACATTTCACTTTTATATAATACATACAAGATATATACACTAGAATAAATATACCAGCGGGAACATCTGATCTGCTACTTTGGCGTGGATGATGTACAGCTGTAGATATAGACTAGGAGCTACATAGAAAGTCCCATCACCATAGATGACGTCAGCAGCACAGAGATGTTGAAGATTCTGCCTGGTCGTAAAACCTAAGATCTTGTCATAGTCTTCTTTATCTACAAATGAAATGGATATAAATATAATAATAAATAAATCATTATAAAATTAAGTAAAGTTAAGTAAATGTTCATATTTTAAAGTTAAATTTTCTTTGAGATATAGTTCATACGATTAAAGGGATTAAATGTCATTTATTATTTTTATTCTGATGACTCACCTGAATTTTCGCTTCAGTTGCCTCATGGTTGTGCGCTGAAGGTTGTTTTGAGACGAGATCATTGACTGTAGAAATTGTGGAACCACAACCAGATTTCTGACATTTCCAAGAAACCCAGCCATCTGTCCTCCTCTTGTTAACTCTATACATGTATCCCCCCATACACAAGTATCTGCCACCATGAGAAGTCGGAAGAAAGTAATGCTGAAGCTGTGCGTTTGCCATGATGGAAGTGATGTTGAGATACAAATGTCCCGACATTATATAGTGACAATGATTGGATACACTAAGTAAATTGAGTGAACTCATCATGTGTTTGGATTAACTAGGTAAATTGGGTGTAAAGTAAGTGAACTCCACTGACTAATCGGTGAACACATCTCAATCCTGTTTCGCACTTGAGTTCAACTTTCAGTGACACCCACACTTTAATCCGTTGAAACAACATCACAAAAACAACACGCCACATCAAAGGATTTTTTGGGTCGACCCCAACTGTCGACAATTTCAGAACACACCAAATTATCAATCGATCCTCAGAGACAACACAAGTGTTTTAAATATTCACCTTCTATTTTAAACTTCACTAAGATAACAGCACGTTTAGATTCTCTATGCTTTGAAGTTTAGTTCTTTTGTTGTGTGAAATTAACCATCGTTTTGGGATCTTCTGTTTTCTATTTTTCATTGTTTGAGATGCAGTTTGATGTAATGTTGTTTACATTACATTGTGTTTGGTAGGCTTACAGTGACATACGCTCTTGTTAAACCAAACTCCACCCTATTTGACTCTATCTAGATAATTATGGATATTTTGACAACCAAATAAGCCAACTATTTTGTAGTTATTACGGACAACGGCTGGCGACCAGACCAGTGACTCATTTCTTAAGTCCTCTGTTATCTTAAATGGTCCAAGACGTCAGTGAATAATAACTTAAATTCTTTATTTTAATAGATATTCACTTAAATGCGAAATCTGTAGTCCAAAATCGATTTGTGTTTGAGCAGACATAAAATCAATAGTATCATACCCAGATGAATGATATCAAAATCAATCAAAATTCCCTGGCGGTAAAAATTGTACCACGCATCATTTCCCTACTTTCTATCCAATAATATCACATTGCACATCAACCAAATCGTAGATATTGACTGTTAATGGTCTTTCTAATGAGCATATGTACTTCGAGTATGTCAATGATACACATAAAGTATTTTCTTTTTTTGTCTTCGATTTGTTCTTCTAAATTTTTCAGCATGTTTTTGGTCAATTGTTCCACGAATTAAAAAAAAATCATAGAAACACCCTCAGCGAGAAAACCGTTTTTCCAACAAAATCATTTTAAATTGACATTGGAAAACACACCACGGCGTCTAGCATTTAACCAATCAGGATTGTCTATTTCTAGTCAGAAAGCATACCCGTTCCCTGGGTCAGTAACGTTGCACTACCGTAATCCAGGAACAGGGATGGCCATAACTTGCTCCATTTGAAACATAGGTTAATAAATTGCAATTTTTTGCAATATCCGGGGCTTGATATTGAGAATATGTTCAAAAGGTGCATATCCCATTCGGTCTTCAGCCTTTTTATCTACTTTCTCTTTCTGACAATGTACGAGATGCAGTTCACTGTTTTTATTGCATATTAGTTTGAGAGTGTCCATGTATTGTTCACAAAAATAAAATTAAAAAACTTTGACTTTCAATATTGTTGTTCAGGCAACACATGTAAGCCAAGGAACTATTGCAATAGCAATAGAGGTGAGAGACGTTTCCTACAACATGTGCCCCTCATTCATAAATGTATGCTTCATGCAACATGTGCCCCTCATGCATAAATGTATGCCTCTTACAACATGTGCCTCTCATGCATAAATATGTGCCTCATGCAAACTGTGCCACTGATGCATAAATGTGTGCCTCTTACAACATGTGCCTCTCATGCATAAATGTATGCCTCTTACAACATGTGCCTCTCATGCATAAATATGTGCCTCATGTAACTGTGCCCCTCATGCCTAAATGTGGACCTCATGCAACGTGTGCCCGTCATGCATAAGTGTGTACCTCATGTAAATTGTGCCCCTGATGCATAAATGTGTACTTCATGTAACTGTGCCCCTCATGCCTAAATGTGTACCTCATGCAAACTGTGCCCCTGATGCATAAATGTGTACTTCATGTAACTGTGCCCCTCATGCCTAAATGTGGACCTCATGCAACGTGTGCCCGTCATGCATAAGTGTGTACCTCATGTAAACTGTGCCCATCACAGTGATGTTATTGTCTGGACGATTCATAACCATATTTGACAAATGAAATTGATGCCATTGAAAGAGAAAGCGGGCATGGGAAACTTAAGGCTGGCATAGACTATGATTAAAGAAAGGAAACAAATTATATAATTCCAAATGTTGTTCCAAAGTTGTTTTGAAAGAGGCCTCCATTTGATTACTCACGTACAAGCATCGTGACAACGTGTTTGTTTTTACATGTTTACATTTTAATTCTAGTCTGTCGCGCTTGGGGAGATATCAGACTAAAACCTGCTCATTTTTCGATTATCTCAGGAAAGAAAACTTATCAAACCTTGCTATGGAATGAGGAGCGACTTTCATAACTGTTCTGTGTCACGACTTATCACCCTAGGAAACACACGAAGATCACCTGGATAAATAGTTTCTAAACAATAAACAAAATCCACAGTCCAATAAGTACACCCTCATTCCCTCTGGTATTGTCATTTTCAGCTTACTTTGTGATCGGCGATCATCAGTTTATTATATAGCCATAAATACTGTAACCCAGGAGGCTGACAAAAGAACTTCTATGTAATAAGAGATATGACTGTAAGCTGAACTCTCGTGCATGTAGACGAAGATCAGTGATTCAAAGTTTTGCATTAGGTGCTAATGACATATTAAAATATATAAGTAGGTTGTGAAAGGTCATCGCTAATTGCTATGGAATTACATGCTTTTCATAGAGTGAACAATATAGCATTAGAAGACTACTTGTTTTGGGTAATGAAATCTTTCAGGTGTCGGACTCGGAGAGTGTTTGATCAATGGCACAAGTAACACACCCCGACCCGAGTTGAAGAATGCGAAATACTCGATATTAAATCTTTGACAACCAAGGCCCAGGATAGTGAACCAGGCCTAAGTTCATCGTTATTCACTGCAGTGTTGGTATACACGTATGGCAATGACCTTGTTCGATCAGATTCTGAGGATTTAATTTGCTATTTGATATAAAGAGATATTGCCGTGTGTGTAGGTAGGTATAGATAGTGTTGATACCTATCCGAAGGGAACACTTAACATTTAGAAGATTAAAACATCGTCCAAGAAACATGATTAGACACATTAGGAGCCGACAAAGACAGTTTGTCATTATCATCAAAACACCCACTTAGATATTTATTAAATACAATTCGAAGAAGTAATTCACTTACACTGTTATAATATTATTGGGACATACATTCTTTAGATCCTTATTGATATAGGAATTAACTTATCCCTCACTACAACATCCCTACAATCGAAATTTAAAGAGATAAAATAACTAGTATAATAACCACACCAAACCCTCCTCTATTGTAAAAACACTACATGTATATAAATCCTGGAAATGTGTTCAGCTGCACCACCTGCTTGACAAAGACATTAGTATCTATGTCGAAACGTCACCTACACAGAATAAATAAGTTGTGTATCCATAAAATTGTTCTTCATTCTTCACAAGTTCATGTGTCTGTGTTTTAACGTAATCTCCCTCTATTTTGCTACACTTCCTACATAAATTCTATAACTGTTGAAAAGTGATCTTCTGCACTTAACCGTTTCTCCGTAAGAGCAGAAACTTCATCTTCAGTTGCTTATCTGGTTTGATTCCAGTGATATTTGAGATCATTAAAAACTGTACAATAATCTTAACTCAGACAGTTTGCCTCAAACTTTAAAATCGAACACAGCACTCGTTTTTAGAAGGAATATACATAATGCGTTCTGGCAAATCTAAAGGGAAGTTGGAATAACACCACGAGTTCATGGAAATGGAAATATATCCTAGCATGGAATTAACATGTTAAGTAAGTTGTCATTCTATGGTCACGGAATTAATTTTAAAAGGAAAGTTTGACTGGATGTTTTATTGAGTTAAACATACGAGATGTGTTCGCATTTGTGTTTTACTTTTCCTGATTTGTAGATAGCATCCTAGCCAATTTGTTCCTATGTATGATATTTCATAAAGATCGAATATAAAACCAGCAATCTCAAGTCATTAACCAAAATATTCTAGGCGAACCTTACAAAAAGGTTGGACGAATATTGACACTGTCTTATTTAGAATATGTTATCTTTACATATGATATTTGGGGCTCTTTCACTCCGGATTGGTTGTGAAAAATGTCGACTTTATAATGCATTATGTGGTTCAAATGATAGTCGTGACAAGTAGTGAGGTGAGGTAAAAATGATCGAAAGATATTGTAATTGAAAGTGGCATAAAAACAAAGTGAATAATATGTCAATATTTTAATATTTCTGAACAAGTTTACATTGTGTATCAAAACTTTTAACTTGCCTTATCAAAGCTAGTTAAAGATTCAGCCCTTTGGGGGAAATTTTCAAAATACACTTAGAGAATCGTAACAACTTCCCAAAGATTCGCCATAAACATACGAACAGAAAAGTCAATCATGACGATTTTGTAAGTCTTATGGATAAAGTAAACCAAGGCGAGTTCGTACATTGTAGGTCACGTGGTTTAGCCGCCATGTTGATTATCTTTAAAATCATGCCATTTTGTCATGGAGAATTTGGGTCCTAATAAGCCTAAAACGTGTTAGAGACTTGCAACTTGCAACAAATTACAATAAAAGGATTGACATTTGATTTATTCATGCACTGACTCCTTTTATCGTCACTTAAGACTATATTTATTCTTGTTTTCTGAAAACAGTGTATAGTCCCTTAGTGTCAAAATTGAACAAAATCTGGCTTAAAGTATGAAATTTGGCATGAATTATCATTAGGCATGTAGATATTAATTTTGTTATATTCATATTTTTTTTTCATTAGGATCAACATTTTTTGACCGCGGGAACCTGGTCACGTGACCTAAAATTCAAAATGGCCGCTAACTATTTGTGAAAATGACTTCTAAGCAAAATAAAAAATTATATGCGTGAATTTAGTATTAAAAAAAATTTAATTTTAAGCGAATGTCTACAGAATACATCAGGTCTTTGAAGGGCATTTAGAAGTGGTATACATAAGAATATGAAGATTTTCTGGATAACAACTTCTTTAATGTGAAAATACACGACGTTTCGGAGTACATACTCACTCCTTCATCAGGTGGAATGTGTATAGTCTTGTATTTTCACATTAAAGAATTTGTTATCCAGAAAATTTTCATGTTCTTACAGAATACATGTTCTTCAGCAAACAAAATTCCTTATTTGGTTTATCTTATTGCATATTTTGTAGATAAAAAGTCAAAATTTAACTTTTTCTAGATTTTTTGTCTGTAGTTTTTCCTTCGTCTGATCTATGAACATTCTTGAATGTTGGACATGCTGATACACACTATGAGATATTATAAGTTTATGTATACGCTATCTGATATTATTTTTAATATGTACAGTTAATTGTCCACGTTTTAGTTTGAAAGGCAACACCTGAATTTGATTTGTTTCCATGACCTAAAATCTAAAATGGCCGCCAAATTTCAATTAGTTCTAAGCCAAATAAAGAATTCATTACATTTAGTAAGAAATTCTTTCAATATTAAATGAATATGTACATATCAAATAAAAGGCATTCACAATGTCTAGTTTGTGCCAATTTTCACCATTTAAGTGAATATAGTGCATATATTTGTAACATATTTAGTTCTTTTTTTTAAATTTTGGTTGTGAGATTTTAGTTTTCTTCTTCGAACGATTGATGCACATTTCTTGGACGAAGGTCATGTTCATATACAATTTGAAATACTACACTTTTAGTATATTTGCAGAAACGCTACGCCTAAAATTCCAAAACTTGGATTTAGAAGTCAGCACCTTTGTATTGTTTCCATAGCAACATGTGATGTAGTTTGAAGACCACTGAGCACCGACATGATATTTTATTTTAAGGTTATCATCATTATGTCAGATATAGAGATATTATCATCCGAAATTGTGTTCCACAGGAGATATCGCTTGTGTGAGATCAAGCGATATCTCCTAGGAGATATCTTTTTGGCAGTAGATTTTGCACAATGCCCTGTCGCCGTCAGCTACATGACATCACAATGCTATCACATCATCGAGTAATGACGTCACAATGCTATGACGTCATAAACATGATGACGTCACAATGCTATGACCTCACTGCACTGGAAGTAAAATGGCAGAGATGTGCTCAGAGATGTACACTTATAAGATAAATAGTTGCGTTTGTAAAATTTCCGGGATTCATTGCTATTTAACACTCGCAAATTTAGTTGAAAACCGACGGCGTTAGCGTTAGAAATTTGCGGGTGTGGAATAGCAATGAATCCCGGAAATTTTACAAACGCAACTATTTATCGATATTGTAACATGACCGTTAGTTATCAGGCGTTTTGAAACGAACTCTCTTTTTGCGTACTTATCATCTGAGTGGAAAGGCATTTGCGACTGTTCCATTTTTGTAAGAGGTGTGGTCAGGTCAAAACAAATGTAAATACTCGGCGTAAAATGTACATTAGCAACAATTTACATATAAGCTCAAACAGTGTCACTCAACTATGTTCACTTCACAATATTCACGTATCCTTTTAGAAGGCGATAAACAGTTATCTACGACATCAACACAGTAGAATACCAAGGAATTTGTTTTCTTAAACTTGCCCTAACCCATTGTGACAATGACGCTGGCATTGTGACGTCAAAACGGTTGATCACTATGACGTCATGCCATGCAACGGCATTCGGTAAACACAACCGCATGGAAGAAGGCATCAAACTTGGACACATCTTACTAGTTGAAAACATTTTAGTTACTTGAACATAATTAATTTTGAGCGTTATTTGTTACCTATACTGCTATACACAAGTTAGAAAATGACAATGCCACCTGTAAAATTTGAGTAAGGGGCAGATATTAAGAGAAATAGAAAAAACAAATTTTGAGTCGGGCCGGATCTTGTGAACATGATGTATATGTTCGCGGTGATTCGCCTCTAATAATTTGCGGGTATTCATTGTGATTCAACATAGGCAAATCAACCAATCAGAATCAAGGATACACCGAAATCATGTTACAATATATTCACAGAGATGGGACCCAGAAATCGAACTCGCTTACGGCAACATTTTGCGACAACAATTATTTTTTGTGAATACGTCTCAAAATATATGGATTACGTTGTGTTGGCATAGGTTTATCTGTACACTAAAGGGGAGCGCTTAAATTTACCGTAACGCCTTTATAACGGTCATTTTACGACATGCCGCATAGCGTTACCGTCACCTATATTCGCGGTAAGTATGTTACTACGTGTGTTATTCGAATTACATGCGTATCTCATGTTAGTGACGAATTTAAATAGCCTGGTATAATCAACTGATAGTTATTCTTCCATCGTGCACTCTTAGATTGATAATATATTCAATAATGGTTACACAGTAGGCCGTCAAAGTTACACTTGAAATCATCACAACTGCCGTGACGTCAGGTTTTTACGTTTATGTCGGTAATTTAAAAAATGACGTTAAAGTGATGAAAAACGTTCGGTGACCCCTTATTATTATTTCTGAATTCGTTTGTTCAGTTAACTGCGCACATCATATTAAAGTATTAGCAATATCTAAAATATGTGTGTTAGTGACAAACCCTGTTGAATATGCGAAACACGATGATAAAAATGCCGTTTTTAATTAAAAAGTGCTTAATTTAATTTTGTTTCTCTTTCCAGCGTTATTAATTTTCAAAATATAGTATTGCTATACATCCCCGAATGTGACTGAAATGTATCTGTAAGGATATGGAGTTTATTCGTTGACAGCGAGCCCTTAATTTAAATACACAAAATCAGTCAAAAATGACGTAAATTGCCGACGGGTGTATTATTATTAATGCCGATAACTCTTTAAATCGTCCGGTGACCCCAAATTTTCTTACATTTTTGGATAAAAGACATAATAAACTTGCTATTTTGTAAAAATAAACGAATTCTAAAATATTTGATTTCATCGTCCCATCTCTCCTTAAACGTAATAAGAATGATTTTGGATGATAAATAGAATCTCACCCTCGTGTCTTCTGATATCAAATATATCAACACTCGTTTATAAAAGTAAAAATATCCTCGGCAAGCCTCGGATATTTGTAACTTTTATCAACTCGTGTTGATATATTTGATATCAGAAGACACTTGGGTGTGATTCTCTATTTCTCTTTGTCATATATACGAAATGTGAATTGTTTAATTAAATAAAACTGGAAAGTAAAGAGTGAGTCGTGGTAAAAGTTAAGACCAAGCACACATGTACATATAAACGTTTAAAGAAACAGAGTTTATTGTTGGAGTCACATATGCAGGCCAAACGTTATCAATTTTGTCATTTAGATATTTGTCTTAAGAAGTAAATACCGACATTTGCTGAAAATCATTTAAATGCTAACCAGTTCCGTAGTGGGACAATATAAATGTGAACAAATGTGATTGAAAACCAGACATTGTACGTCGGCTGGTGCGTATCTATAGCAGGTAAAAAGACAAACCTGGGTTGGTATTTGTCAATAGTTACCAGTATACATGTACTCTGCTTTAACGCTTTGGAATGCTCTAACGACTAACATTAGAATGTGCCAGATTTTGAAAGACACATCTCTTCAAAAACATTTACCAGATTGTCAAATATTTTTCATCCTTGTACAGCGCTTTGAGCAGAAAACATATGGATAAAGCACTATTTAAATGCTTATTTATTATTTATCAATAAACCGGACATGTTACTTCAGCTTTTGAAGATGTATACCTGTTGTTCTTAATTTTCATTAAAAAATGTAATTGTCATATATTTTGCATTTGGGAATGACTAAGTCAGATATGCAAAAATTCCCTGCATTTTAAATGACAAAGCATTACATAAAACAATGTAAAATCAATGAGATTTGGTCTCAGCAAATTATTCAATTTAATGAAAGACTTAAATCTTTATTTTACAATGTTTCGAACATTTTCTCTCTATGTATATATATAGTTAATGTCATTTATAGTGAGGCCGCTAAGCAAACACATATTGTAGAAAACATCTTCTTTATTGTGAATATACACAAAGTTTCAGGGTGTATGCTTACTTATTCAACAGATGGATCACATATGTTTACAATTAAACGGTTGTTATCCATGAATCTTGCTTTCTGAAAACATTAATAAACACTATTGATATATGAAAAGTAAGAGCAAATTAACTATATTCGACATCTATCTAAACACTGTACTTGTACATGTGTTTACTTACAGCAGACAGTCACTGAACAGATCACATAACTAATTTAGACGAGGTCTAGCGACTTTAAAATGACATGGCTTGAATATTGCCTAAAACGAATTATATTATCATCCTTCAAATCGATCCATTTATTCACCAATTTTTACAGGTAGAACAGGTAATATGTTGCAGAGACACTAACCGAACTCATACTCATACAATGTCACCGAATTGCACCAATTTTAATGTTTGGGATGTTTTAGGGCCAGATATGCTTTTTGCATAGGCCGATGTCAATAATAGTGTCTAAAAACTTTGTTAATTTTCGACTTCCTCATCAGAACTGCCACCCTCGGTTACCAAGGGTTTTATATATGCTTCGTTACTCTCCTATATATCACCCCCGGGACACTTCATCAGAGATATCTGTACTCAAATTACCCGCCCTTGTTCTGCTTCACACCCTACACTGGGTGTTACAGGGAACCAACCTGAACACTTCTAAATGCCACTGAAATAACTCAGTGTAAAATTTGTTGATAGGAAAGCTGGTATATACTCCTGTTTTGACCTCGTAGGTACTGTTGCATTTTGTCTGTTTAGTATTTTGTTCATCAGAGAATCACAGTATTGTCATATTCGAATAAAGATTCCATCATTATGTAAAATATTAATCTGTGAATCGGTTGATGAAACATCAACTACAATGTAACTACACATTGTAGTACCCCCAACAACCTTTCACAAAGCACTGTATTTAAAGCTACCCATTTCTCGCAAAAATAAATCATTATTGTTTTAAATAAGTTATGGTATACCTTTTTATTTGATGTTTGTGGTAACAAAAGTGTGTACTTTATATACATATGTATGCCTGGCAGATTTAAAGGCACAATCCATCTTAGAGTGAGTGAGTTGGGGTTTAACGTCGCTTTCAAGAGTATTTCACTTATATCGCGGCTGCTAGTATTATTGCAGGGAGAAAGCCCGCAACGCCATGTGGCTATGCACTGTGGTGAAACCTGCGAGCAGCGGCTGGAACTAGCGAACCATGGGTGGTACTACCCTGAATTTCAGTGTAGCATTGCACCCAAACCTTACTGCGTGAAAACAGTTCTCTACTGCAGACAAAGTTGCCGTGCCCCTGGAGGGATTCCATCTTAGATTAGTTTTACCAGAATAGATTACCTAGAGGAACTTCAAGCTTGTAGCACACATATAAATGACCTGAAATCAACATGTTGTTGAAATAGACAGTTTTAGTAAAATGGGTTTGTATATAGAATGTAGGCCATTTCCAAATAATATCTTGTCAGGTCAGGTAACTAGTCATTACCAAACACTGCTGTTTAGAATCAGTCGATGGTTACCCTGAAACGGGATTTCTAACATTGTGTGAATACACTATAAAGTTTGAACTAACAGAATCAGACACTGTGCGACTGGAAGTGTATCCTTATTTTTCATTTGGTTTCCTCTGAGAGATAATTACTCCCCATGTGTTAAGATGCACAAGATGAATTTCATATTGTGCACAGACATAAGGGCGATACGGTTTTATCGGTGGCATGATAGATTGCTCCAGGGAAGCCACTCTAAATGAGTTCCCCCCCCCCCCCCCCCAGCGAAGCTATGGTATTTAGTTCCGTATTCAGGCGCTCGCGGGTACTTGCGTCGTGTGGGGTGTTATTCGATTAATTTCAGCTGTTGATTGGATATGACAGCTGACATTATACGTCTGGGCTTGTAAGTATTGACACTTTGTACCATTTGATCACTTGTGGTCAGAGATTTAGTGTTTCCATCACGTTTAACGTGGGGGCCGAAATAGGTCTTGCTGAGTGGCCTCACATTTGTAAAGTTGATATTCCTACAACTTGACGCTGGAAATGTACATTTTATGAAATGAGGGCCCACCTGTTTTCGTTTGTATATACTTACTAAGTGGGCCCACATTTAAGAAAATGATATTACAAGTTTACAGTTTAAATGTACCTTTGTCTTAAATGAGGGTCCACCTATCTTCGGTTGTATATAAATATAAATTTATAATAAAGCCAATATTTTTAAGATAGGAAATGTAAATACTAACAAATGCAAAGTAACATTTCAATTATTTATTTACTATTATAAATATAACAGGTGCTGCAATAACCTTGCAATAATAATGGAAAGCGAACAGCATAAATAACAACGTTTATCATATAATGGAGGGTGTTATCAGTGCAATAAAGTCATCCAATAAACTCGGTATCCTAATCTTATCATTAATAAATATTCAAAATAAATATGCAAATTGGGTCAATCTGCGAACTACTTTCAGAAAACTCCCTGCACGTCATGTGAATCCTATAACGTTCACATGTCATTGATGGCGTCATTGTGAGTTTAAAGGGGTTTTCAATTGCGTGGGCGAGTTTGTAAACAAACATGGCTGCCCCCGTTATCGATATTGGCGATTCTGTAAGAATTGATGACAAAGGGACTGGAGTCGTTACTGCAGTCACTTATTTTGGAAAAGGTGAACCAGAGTACTTTGTTCAAATAGAAGGGGCGGAATATAAGGCACGACTGAAAAGCGATCGTCTAAGAAAGGTACCAACCAAGGTTTTCTATAAATCGATCACAAAGCAGACAATAAATCGATTTCTTCAGGTGTCTGAAACTGATATCGATGAGGTGATAACTCGGAAGAAGACCATGTAAACAACTTGGAAGTGAAAATCCACAGGCAGTTAGTTATAGTTATTAATTCCTTTTGTTTTTTAACACTGTTAATTGTGGATTGCGAGGTAGTGATGAACATCGCCAAATGTGTTGGTGAGTTCTTTGAACACTGACGCTAATGGTGTGGACTTTCTCAATTTCAACGAGAAACAATCGAAAACACGTTCAGGTGAAAATCCCAATGATGTCCAACAGGTAAGACCGAAGATGTGGGCCAATTAGAGGCTCCCAAACGCGCTCTTGATTACCGTGCACCCTTTTATATGGCGTCCAACACAATGACGAATTCTGTGGATTATTCGGGAAATGTCACCTGGTTCCGCCGACAACCCAAACAAACTGAGATGTGTACTGCAGCCAATCTTCAGTCATCGAAGTGCCTCACCAATCACAGCGCCAGGAAATTTCTGGTTTAAAAGCTGTCCGACAAAGCTGTCCCTCCAACAGAAATCATGCATATCACAGGTCACAAGAACCTCCAATCTATCAACAACTACAGCAATATCAATGAAGCCAGGCATCGTGAGATTTCTTTCGTTGTTGTCAAATCAAAAACAACAAAACAATAATTGCTTTTACCTTGGGCGAAACATTTGTTGTATTTTCTTTTCCGACACCACATACCTTCATCCATCTCCACGATATGGGCTACGCCACCAAGGGACACTGGCTCATCTGAAAGAGATCGGGACATTAAATCCCTGTACATGTGGATGTTTGGAAGATGGTAAAATGAGGTAAAAATGATAATCACAAAATGTCAGTAAAATGTCATTTCTGTTATGGTAAATTCACATAAAATTAATAATATTGTCAACAATGATTCCTTGATGGAAACTTGAACATCTTATTTCATATTTTTACACGAATGAGTAACCAGTGAAATGCTTAAAACACTCCACTGCTTACCAGCACGAGTATGATTTGGATGTTATGCCTGTGGACAAAATAGATTGAAGCCACCAGTGCAAGTTTCCAACGAAGGTGAGTGCGTCAGAGCGGCGAACGATCAGAAATGTGAAATGGTCCTGGGAAACAATCACAAAACGATACTTAGTGTACACATTTCCAAATATGGCGCCTGCTTCATCTTGAAATTTGAACACAAATTCTGGATAAATCAATTCAGATATATTGGCCCAGTTTGAAGCAATTTCAAGGTCCGACAATAATGTTCAATAATTGTTATATAACTTCATGGACCACATATGAATCAACTTTGCAAACCGTCCTTCTTTGGCAGGAAGGTTGGATGAAACATCCTTGTCAAGTTTTTAGAATATGCCGAAGAAACATGGTTAAAGCAATTCAAGTGTCACAAGCACAAAAAGATGAACCAGTATCCTCAAATTTGTCCATGAATCCTTGTACATATTGCGAAAGCAATGATCTGACTGTGACGTCTATGCCTTGACAGGGAGGGTAACGAAAAGTTTGATGCATACAAAAACTTCAAATTCAGTTCATTGAGGAAAAACACAGCATTTAAAACTTCTCTTGAATCTTTTCCCATCAAATGTATTTTCTTCTTAATTTGGTATTTGAAATAACAAAGCACCTTGATGGAATGTTCTGCAGATAGTGGCCTGAATCATGTAACATTATATCTATAATTTGCGTCATCCTCTTGGAAATCTTGAATATAATCAATGTTTTGGGAATTTAAACTTGGCAAACCACAATGTTTGCAAAAATTTGTCTTTGAATTCACAACTGGAGCACTTCTTTTTAACCAACATTCTTCAGTACATGTTAATACAGTTCTACTGCAATACTTCGTGTAGCAACACATACACATGTCAACCATTTTGGCACCATCATGAACACTTTCTATCACGAAAACATCAGAAAACACCAAAAACATTGAAGATCAGAACTCGTTTTATACGTTTTGTATCAACAACACTTTTCCAATGTTCTGTGGTAGTGGACCAATGATGGACCAATTTCAACAGGACCTACTTGGCCTGATCACTGCTGTCCATGACTCTTCATGTGTCGGGGAAAGGACAAAGGAATACCAGCGACTGCTCATTTGAACCACAGTGTATCCCGCTCTGCTCTAATGACCATTCATTACAATTGCTAATGGTAATCACCATAGTGATGCTCCAGCTTATTTCTGATTTGACCTAGAAAACAGACAATTACCCTTTCTTTGCCACATTTATAACTATATATTGTATTTCGGTAATTTTGGTAAGAACATTTAAAGTCAACATAACAAACATTATAGGCTGTCATAATTAAGTTTAGGAAACCTTACTGTACATTATCGATGTTGCTTTGGAATATATTTACAGAATGTATAAGTGATAATGAGAACTTTACAAGTAAAGGAAACTATGTGTATATGTTTCTTGTGCAGGTCATGCGTCATGGGATATATATTTTTTTATCCCCCGCCACGAAGTGGAAGGGGGATATAGGTTTGGGCTCCGTCCGTCCGTGCGTGCGTGCGTGCGTGCGTCCGTCCGTCCGCTATAAAGGGGACAGCTTTTATCAGTAACTATTTAAGATAGGACAACCAATTTTGGTGTATGGCTTGTGGTCATTAATACCTCGATGGAGTTCGAAAATAAGAACGATGTGATTATTTTTTCCGGAGTTATTACCCTTGTTCCGTATTTTTGGACTCTGTTCATGGTATCTCCAAAGGGGACAGCTTTTCTCAGAAACTGTTTAAGATAGGGTTTCCAAATTTGGTGTGTGGCTTGTGGACATTAATACCTCGACGGAGTTCGAAAATAAGAACGATGTGATTATTTTTTTCCGGAGTTATTGCCCTTGTTCCGTATTTTTGGACTCTGTTCATGGTATCTCCAAAGGGGACCGCTTTTCTCAGAAACTGTTTAAGATAGAGTTTCCAAATTTGGTGTGTGGCTTGTGGACATAAATACCTTGATGGAGTTCGAAAATTAGAACCTTGTGATTATTTTTTCCGGAGTTATTGCCCTTGTTCCGTATGTTTGGACTCGGTTCTCTAAAGGGGACAGCTTTTCTCAGAGACTATTTAAGATAGGATTACCCAATTTGGTGTGTGGCTTGAGGGCATAAGTACCTTGATTGAGTTCGAAAATGAGAAGCATATCAATTAATCTTTGCGGAGTTATTGCCCTTGTTCCTTATAATTAGACTCTGTTCAAGGTATCACCAAAGGGGACACCTTTTCTCAGAAACTATTTAAGATAGGAAAACCAAATTTGGTGTGCGGTTTAAGGCAATCGATACCTTGATGGAGTTCGAAAAAAAGAAGCATGTGATTATTTTTTTCAGAGTTATTCCCCTTGTTCCGCTTTTTCGACTCTGTTTCAAGTATCCAAGGATATAGCTTTTCTCAGACACTGTTTAACATCAAATCAGTTGTGTGGCTTGAGGATATCGTTACCTTAATGGAAAGAAAATGAGAAGCGCACAATTATTTCTTCTTGAATTGTTGCCCTTGTTCTCATTTCTTGTGTCTGGCGGGGGATGTTGATGACTATGTCTTCTTGTTTTAATAATGAAATCAATAAACTATTTTAACTCTAGGTCATTCAATGATATGGTCCCTTTTATATAAAACGGCTTGTGATCTGTTTGTCGATTTGAACGACACTATTACACAAAAACTTCTAAACATGGCATCTGTTTGTCGATTTGAACGACAATATTACACACAAACTTCTAAACATGGCGAAAAGGTACTTTCCTTTGGATGCATATTTATGGGTTGATGGGTACAATGATATATCAAATTGAAACTCTAAATCGTATTTGAAAGAAACTGCCATTTGAAGTTTTTCTAAAGATAGCTACATAGTCCCTTAGATTGAGTTACAAACCACTTACTATAATAATACTAAAATAATGACATGTTTTTGTCACTAAAATTTTGAAACGTTTTAATTAATTTTATGAGATTAATACAGTTTGTTTCATGATCTAATTTTACAGAACAATGTCATGACACATCAGAGTTTAGTTATCGAGTGGGCAAATTGAACCTTTTGAAAGTTTATTTCCTAGGCAAACAGTTTATTCAAATATATTATTACCCCTTCAACATCTCTCAACATGGCACTGACGGTGGCTTAAATGGGAAATGTCACATTTAGCTTTTCACTAAAATGTTGCAAGGAAAACGGTGTAAAACAAGACTACTGGATGCGTGCTAGGGTTATAACATGTGATGCAGAAGGTGCATGCTGCTCTCATGGCGAACAATTCATAAGGATTCATATTCAATACTCAAAGGCCACATGTCTATGATATATAATACAATTGTTGACAAATGGGCAAAATGTATTTGGAAACAAGACATAGCTGATTTGACATGGATAGATTGGCTCCAGATTTACCTCCAAGATTGAAGATCACATGGGTACAGTTGTATACATGATAGAAAGGTCTAATGTAAGTTACTAAAGGATTGATATTACACAAACAATGCTTTAGATTTGCAAATAAAGTCAGCAACAAGAAACATAATTTTACACCAGGTATCAAAGTCAATATCTACAGTATATTCTAGAAAACCGTCGAGCAAGAACGAAATCATGATATGATTTAAACATATTTATCCATGAAATGTATACATGAATGGATTGGCCATCATGATATCATCATCATTTGCCTACAATTTGACAAAGCCATCAACATCAAGGATATCAAAAACATGTTCATACAGTTCATTTCTTTCTTACATATTCATACGGCAAGACCAAAAAAAATGCTTAACAATATCGTCGGCAACCATGCCACAACAACATTTTATTTTTATAGAAGCCGCCTCGATGCAGTTAAAACAACACACGATAAATGTTTATTCTAGATGGATAGAGTTGACAGAGCAGCACTAACTTATTATGACCTGCACATCTGATGGAGACATATCGTGAAATATCCAGTCGTTTGTTCATTTGGGTGATAAGGAAAGAAATATCCACATATTCCACTTTTTCCATCACAGTGTCTGTCCTCTAAGACTTGCACAGTACCTTGCTGTTATTAATATACTCAGCAAAGTCATTGGTGAGATTATTTCTTTCAACCAACCTAAACATTAAAACATGGGGAATAAATACATATTTGGAGTTTTTAGACTCACATTTGAATTAAGCAAGTCTGCCAATAAAAGCACGTTTAAAGTAGTAACAGCAGCTTATTCTACTCAGTCTACCCATAAAGAGGAGGGCTTGAAAATCAATATAGGATTGTATGGTAATAAGTTTCAAGCTGTCCCTAACAACTTCTGATGGCGTCTGTTTAGGTAGTCCTTGAACTTTTTTGCTAAAATATCGTTGAGGTATTTCAATCAGTTCATACTCTTTTGATGATAATTGCCCCCATGTGGTACAGCCGTATAATGAATTGACCTCGAGTTTGAAAAATTACAATAGTTCAGTCTTAAGTCGATACACATACATATTGTGTTTCAAGGAGGAAAGAATTTCAACAGCTACAAAGTGCACCAGAAATCAAGGATTGCTAACTTCTTTCAAATTTTACATGGCATTGTACAACTATAGTGTCATGTAACTGATCCAGTCGTAGCATCCATTGTGATATTATTGAACATGAAAATGATAGTACTCAGTCTTTGCTACTTTTATGAAACGAGAATTTCACATTACATATTAGTATGCCACATCATGATATACATGTGGATAATAGTAATCAGTCTTTGCTACTTTGATGAAACAAGAATTTCACATTACATATTAGTATGCCACATCATGAACTACATGTGGATAATAGTACCCAGTCTTTGCTACGTTTATGAAACAAGAATTACACATTACATATTAGTATGTCACATCATGAGATACATGTGGATAATAGTACTCGGCAGTGTGCAGCTAATTTATTTGGGAAAGTGACAATGAAGTACAGTAAGCACCTAGCCCATTTATAGGAACATGACACTGGTTATCATGCACTATTCTGCTGCTTCTTTACTAATCGATCCTCAAGACAAAGTCAAAGATTTCTAAAAATGGAATATTGGTTTATGTTAGAAATTAGAGTATGTAAATTGACTTATTGAATGCTATTGTATGTAACATCTTCCCTTTCTGGACTAAAAGCGCCAAGAGTTTAGTAAATGTCTATTGACAGGTTGGCAATGAATTCCTCTTATCATAATTCAATTACTGTCTCTCCTCGCACACTAATGAATGTCGGTATGGTATCGTTCAGTATGTGTAGTAACAATGGCAAATTAGATAGCATTTTTTAGATTTAGATTTATATGCTAGATTTATAAGCATTGTACAAGACAATAACTTTGTGCAAAAATAGCATTCACATTACATAAATTGATAAGATTAATGTATGAACTATTCAAATTGTATCCCAAGCTCTCTTTTCCAGGATTAAGTATTGATTAATTGGAGGAGACCAGTTAAATACAAGACATTTTCCCTACGACATTTAAACTTGACCATATCTTATTAGTTCAGGCTTAATTTCGTCTCTTGGGGAAGTAACATGACTATCCAATAATTTCTTACTTTGAAGTTTACATGGATTACCGAACGTCGTTTGGTTGAGAGCGCGGTCATGTGATCAAAATTTCAAGGTTCATTATCCATCAACACTTGGGAAATCGTTCATACTCGTGTGAACGCTTTCAGGTCGTGTGAACGTTCGACGGTACTGTTGGCCTAGCGTTCTTTCCTGATTGAGCGTGCTTTTGTTAGCAAATTTCAAACGGTTAGGCCTACAATTTACCGACTTATTTGATTGAAAAACATAATGTCAATATCATACTATACCTTCTTAATTGTTAAAATGAATAAAAACATTTCAATAAAATATCGCGCATAACTGTTTGCTGTTGAACTCAACGAGTCACAAGGCCTATTCTAGAACTGAAAGACATTCACGATCGCTGGCTGAATACACATTATGCAATCTAGATAAGCAAATACTCACAATCTAACCATTTTGAACTAACGGGATTCGGTTTTGAGCAGTCGTAGTAATGAACTATTTCTTTTCCGACTGTTGTTTACATAATATTGACGAGGATACAACACAAATGGCGGCCTCCATGCCATGGCGTCATTCAAATGACGGATAACTCTGATCTCGTGTCCCTGACATATGAGATTTTATTACGCTTCACTCAGCATGATGAGTGTCACAGGTTTCATCATACAGGTAATGACGAAAAATAACGTAATACATTATAAGAATTTCTCGCAAGCTCGCCGTTCACGGAGGTTTGAATCCCGCTTTGACATCGTTCATTTTCCAGTGCAAACACACAAACTGACATTCAATTCTTAAGTGTACCATTTTCTAATCATGGTCAAACGTTATGTTTTTGGAAATGGTTTTCTGGACAAGGTCGTTGTCAAAGATTATGTGCTAACAGATTTGGTCAGCGTAAAGAAGATAGATAAATCAGTCTGCAGTGTGGTGAAGTAGACGTTATTCAACATTTTGGCGTTTCGGGTACCTTGAAAAGTGGATAAATCATGTAGAAAAGAAAAGATAAGAAATGAATATAAACATTTCTGACATTCTTGTATGAGTGAGTGAGTGAACGCTCTCATCATCTGACTTATAATAACAGCTCTGTAATATTGTAAGTAAACGCAGAGACATTTTGAAGCAGTTATGTATCCCCTATAAAACGTCTAATAACTATAATCTAACATGGCCGTTATGAGAGACACTAAGCAGTTGCTAGCTCTGATCACATAAGTAAGATGATTTATCGGGATCATTTTCCCATGTTATGGATACATGGAAGGTTTTGGTTTTGATCTCATTATCAGTCTCCTAGCCAAAGGAATAGCAGATAACAAAACTTGACATATGCAGGTCAATCCTAAGGTTTAGGTTATTCCCGAGGTCTTACATTATCAACTCTTAACCAGCATCAGCCCAATTACTAATAATGCATGTTTAAGTAGTTTCAGCATAACATGTACAATGAGGCTTTTCATTATAAATAATAATAATGGCGACTTATATAGCGCTTAATCCCTAAGGTCTATGCTCTAAGTGCTAGCAATAGTACGACTGAAAGAGGTGTGTCTTTAGTCTGGATTTGAGAGAATCGAGTGTTGGGGATTGCTTATTTCGGATTGGGAGAGAGGTCCATAAGACAGCAGCAGAATGTTCAAAAGTTCTATCTCCATAAGATTTAAGCTTGGTTTTAGGTACAGTTAGAAGTTGTTGATCTTGAGAACGTAGATTTCTGGTGAGCCTGTACTCTGTGATGAGGTCTTTCGGATAAGCATTCGAAGAATGTGACGACAAGCTGATATTTTGCATACAAATGTGTCATGTATCGGTTGTATCCAATTGGCAACAAGCACGTTGTTCCTTTCCTGTAATACCAAACAGAATGGAAAAGATTTTTAAATAAATATTTTGAAAGTGTTTTCGTTATAAATAGGTTTCTTTTTTCTTTTGGGAAAATGATATTTATTAAAACATAACTAATAAAACTAATACCTAAATCATTTGTACACAGCATAATATCAATAATTGATTAAATAAGGGAAATGACACTTTCAAATTGAAGGGGTGCATTCAAAAAGGGCACATGTGCCATGTTATATGCATAGAACATGTGCCCTTCTTGAATGCATCCCTTAAATTTTAACATCCCAACAGACGTGATGCTTCATTCTTCAAACTTTGTCTTGGTGAAATAGAAATACAAAATTTAAATAAACAATAAAAATAACTATGGAAAGAAAATGACAATAAGGAGTACAGTACAGTTTTGGTAACAAAATGAAATAAAATGTTTATATGTACTTTCTGGGCATGAAACTTTGAGTAAGCAAGTATTGTTTTAAGCCTATTTGTATCCAATATTTTCTCTACCAAAGACTTGTGTATTTCATCTCGGTAATACCCGTGATTGTATAAACGATATAAAATTATGGCATTTTGGATGTATTATTTACGAAAACTTGATAATTACAGATAATCATGTGAATGTGTTTTGGGATGGTCAATATCCTGCATTTTTAATGTGTTTTAGGATATTTACCATTTCACTACATATGAGCCTTGTCTTATTCATCATTCAATGTCAATCCTTGCAATTCTACCAATGTAAGCTGTTTTTCAAAATTTGGACAATACCTATTGATTGGCCTAAGTTAGGGGAATTTTAATAAGTCGATAAATGTTATTAAATATTAGAATGTTCAGAAGTTATCAGCATTATAATAATATATAATAATATAATAGTCCATTTCTATTGCGCACAGCTCCATGCGCAGTGCATGCTCGTGGCGCCATGTATAAGTCTCTATATTGAAAAGGCTTGTTTGAAGAGGTGAGTTTTGAGAGCTCGCTTAAAGGAGTGAAAAGATGTAGAGGTTTTCAGGTCAGTGGGTAGTTTGTTCCATTCAGTGGCAGCAGCGTAGGAGAATGATCTTTGACCATGTTTGACAGAGTTGACCTTTGGAACCAGTGGTAGAAATTTTGACTCGGATCGAAGTGATCTCACAGGCTGGTAGTGCTTCAGAATCTCTGAGAGATATGCTGGAGCCTCTCCTCTCAGACACTTATACACAAGGCATAGTATCTTGTATGTTATTCGGAATTGCACTGGTAACCAATGTAGTGCTGCAAGGACTGGAGTGATATGGTCTTGTTTGCCTCTCAATGACACAATCCTGGCATCCATGTTTTGGATTCGTTGAAGTCGTGCGATCTGGTTTGAGGTTGCACCAGCAAGTAGGCTATTCGCGTAGTCGACGCGCGACATGACAAGTGACAGCACAAGGGTGACAGCAGAATCTTTTGTGAGAAATTTTCTGATGGCCCCGATGTTTCTGAGCTGTAGAAAACACATTTTTGAGATGTATTTCACATGGTAATCCATGCTGAGATCGCTGTCCAGCATCACTCCAAGGTCTTTGACAGATTGTGAAAGGTCAATATCAGCATCACCGATCTGTATCGACTTCAGAGCTGTTTGAATCAGAAATTTTAGAACAATGTTCTTGTTATGAAGAGGAAATCATATAATGAAGTTCCCTTTTTTGTTCACCACAAAAAAATTCGATATGATTTTTTTTTAAATATTGAAAACTAATTTAACTCTTCTTTCATTTAATCAACTCGATACAGGAAATTAATCCTGCCCTTGATATTACAAAACTTTTCTCTGAATAGTCTATCGGTAATGTCAGCATTACATTTTTGCTTTTTTAGAATAATTTGAATAGAATAAGTTGCTTCAATTCTGAATTTCATTGCAATCTTTGAACTGATGAGGATTTATAATTGCATATTTTGGTTAACAACTCGTTTTCTGGTTCTGGGTCGTTCAGAAATTTATTTCGTTTCAGAGCTTATCTACGAAGTTGCTCGACCGCTTTCATTGTGTTATGTTATACATCCATATAAACAATTTAGTTAATTTACTTAAAACAATTTGGTCAGTATAATCCGGAAATTTTCGTTAAAATTTCTATTTCTTCGTCGAAAAAAGCTATCCATCAAAACCATTTAATTCGTATGTAAATGAATAATAGATTTAGCACGGTTGTTTCAAGATTGTAACATGATTTCGATGAATCCTTGATTCTGATTGGTTGATTTGCCTATGTTGAATTACAATGAATACCCGCAAATCACTTGGGGCGAATCACCGCGAACTTATACATCATGTTCACAAGATTCGCCCCGATTCAAAATTTTATTTTTCAATTTCTCTTAATATGTGAGCCTTACTCAAACTCGACATGTGTTATTGTCATTTTCTAACTATACCCGTATAGGTCACAAATAACTTTCAATATGAATTAGTTTCAACCAACTAAAATGTTTTCAATTAGTTAAATTTGACGCCTTCTTCCATGCGGCTGTTTTAACCGAATGCCGTTGCCATGGCATGACGTCATAGTGACAAACCGTTTTGACGTCACAATGTCATTGTCACAATGGTTAAGGGCAAGTCTAAGAGTGTTGTTCTTAGGTAGTTTACCGTGTTGACGTCGTAGATGAATGTTTATCGCCATCTAAAAGGATAAGTGAATATTGTGAAGTGAACATAGTTGAATGACACTGTTTGAGCTTATGTGTAAATTGTTGCTTATGTACATATGACCCCTAGTATTTACATTTGTTTTGACCTGACCACATCTCTTACAAAAATGGAATAGTCGCAAAGTTCTTTTCACTCAGAGATAGGTACGCAAAAAGAGAGTTCGTTTTAAAAAGCCTGATAACTAACGGTCATGTTACACTATCAATTACCGCAAATTTCAGCGTTTAAAACCTCCGGCTAATGATTTTTTTTATTTTTTAACTTAGTCAAATTCTGAGCATTTTTTGTCCGATCGATTACAGAAAAACTATTCGTCTCATCCTTTATAAATTTAGTACATGTCTTCTACACCACTAGGAGAGGTGCAGTGCGAAGTTTAAACCGAATTGGTGAATTTTTGAATTTTTGGGTATTTTTTTTTTTTTTTCACTTAGTCAAATTCAGAGCATTTTTTGTCCGATCGATTACAAAAAAACTATTCATCTCATCCTTTTCAAATTTAGTACATGTCTTCTTCACCACTAGGAAAGGTGCAATGCGAAGTTTAAACCGAATTGGTGAATTTTTTAGTTTTTGGCAAATTTTGGTATTTTTTAACTAAGTCAAATTCTGAGCATTTTTTGTCCGATCGATTACAGAAAAACTATTCATCTCATCCTTTTCAAATTTGGCACATGTCTCCTTCAACACTAGGAGAGGTGCATTGCAAAATGTAACAAGATTTGGTGAATTTTTGAATTTTTGGCGATTTTTTTTATTCTTTTACTTTATCATAGCTAGAATAAATGACGCTACTTCTGTGTTGTGATTTGTAAACTTCATCATTTTCTTTTTCATGTAACTTTCATCAAAAGCTACTTCTGTGTTCTCGTTGATTTTACTATTTTATATTGCCATTGGTTATATTTTGGGAAAAGTTAAATTTTCTTTCCTTTCAGCCATAAACTGCTGTATATCTCTCACTGTGCCTTCAGGGGTGTGCTTCCATGTACCTGTTGTTTAAAGTCACTCGAATGAATCATTATGATGGATTTATTTCCAAAATAAAGTTGAAATCAGTGGTAATAGCAGTAGTGTATTATATTACCAATACCTTTTCAAGTTACTTTTATTCCTATTTTGATTTAAACCACTTCTCACATGAAGATCGAGACTTGTCCTACCATTTTCACAAACAGTTTAATCTGAGCAATTACATTTCAAAGCTTATCAATCCTTAAGTGTGCAGACACCTCTCTCTTTAAGTAAAATAAAAATGTCAAACTTAAACAGTCGGGGGTATTAGTGAGCCACGCTCACTTTTTTGCTTGTTTTATTGTTTATTGTAACATAAATTCGGTATATCCTTGATTCTGATTGGTTGATTTGCCTATGTTGAATGACAATGAATACCCGCAAATTACTTGGGGCGAATCACCGCGAACAAATACATCATGTTCTCAATATTCGGCCCGACTCAACATTTAATTTTTCTATTTCTCTTAATATGTGCTCCTTACTCAAATTGAACTGATTGCATTGTCATTTTCTATCTTGTGTATAGCAGTATATGTCACAAATTACTCTCAAAATTGATTAGTTTCAAGTAACTAAAATGTTTTCAACTAGTAAGATTTGAGGCCTTCTTCCATGCGGCTGTGTTTACCGAATACCGTTGCCATGGCATGACGTCATAGTGATCAACCGTTTTGACGTCACAATGCTAGCGTCATTGTCACAATGGGTTAGGGCAAGTTTAAGATTTTTTAAAACCTCTGGCTAATGCCGTCGGTTTTAAACTAAATTTGCGAGTGTTGAATAGCAATGAATCCCGGAAATTTTACAAACGCAACTATTTATCTTATAAGTATATCCCCTTTAATCAATCGAAGAAAGAGATGATACCAGAGGCTAACTTGACATCACGTTCAATTACGGTTAGTTTAATGTTTAAAACCGAACATTAATCAGATGCCCTGCGGCCATTTGTGTTCACTTGGCTACGTTGAGAGTGAAAAACAACTTTAGGTCGACTTGTAGAAATTGCAATATAGAAGTTAGGTTCTAACGCCGTCGGTTTTAAACTAAATTTGCGGGTGTTGAATAGCAATGAATCCCGGATATTTTACAAACGCAACTATCAATCTTATAATTTAATGTTTAATTTAATTTGTGCGATATATAACACAGTTGACGCATAAATATACACTAGAATTCAAAATTATATAACCTTAACTTTATGATTACATTACAGGAAGATAGATTTAGTGAAGTTAAAAATTGAAATACCCTTGAGTTTGGGTTTTGTAATTATTTCTTTATTTTGCAATTTCAAAACTTTAAAAACCTATTCACACCAGCATACCCTGCTTTTATTTCAGCTTAATTAACATAAGAGTTCAATGGCACTGCTGTTCTGTCCGCCTTTCTTATTGACACTAAGGACCTCAGTGGCACTGATTTACTGATGGAGTGGTAGCGAACATGATTTATCATCCAAAACTGTGTTCCACAGGAGATATCGCTTGTGGGAGATCAAGCGATATCTCCTAGGAGATATCTTTTTGGCAGTAGATTTTGCACAATGCCCTGTCACAGTCAACTGCATGACATCACAATGCTTTTGCGTCATCGAGTAATGACATCACAATGCTATGACGTCATAAACATGATGACGTCACAATGCTATGACCTCACCGCACTGGAAGTCAAATGGCTGAAATGTACTCAGATATGTACACTATTTTCACTTAAACGTAATAAGAATGATTTTGGATGATAAATAGAATCTCACCCTCGTGTCTTCTGATATCAAATATATCAACACTCGTTGATAAAAGTGAAAATATCCTCGGCAAGCCTCGGATATTTGTAACTTTAATCAACTCGTGTTGATATATTTGATATCAGAAGACACTTGGGTGAGATTCTCTATATATCACTGTCAGGTGATCCGATAATGCAACTTTTCTTGATATCAACGTGTTTTCCCCGAATCCCATTGGAGAGTTAATTCATGCTGTCTTATAACCATATAAAGTATTTGTCACTGTTCGCTTTGAAAGTAAGAGTATATAATGTCTTTATGATCACATGTATACAGCTGCACACCGAAAGTTTGTTGGATTATGGCTGAGGAAAACGTAATCAGCATGAAATATATCGGTGCTCTCCAAGTACTAGTCAAGGCGCGGTGATTACTAAATGGTGCCCTCCCGGAACGTCATACCATATGTTGAAACAAAAGAGTTAGCCATGCAGATGCAGGTACCGCATTAAACATAAAATGACACAATTTACTGAAAATAAATCTTACATCAATAACAAAAGGTAAAATAACGAGACACTATAAGTGACAATAAAAAATACTCTGTCGCATTGTGATTCAATCATTGTGTAATGCATTATTTAGCATTCATTCCTTAATGTTTCATGAAAGTATTATAAGGTGTTTAGTAACAGTTGCCTTTGAAGTAAACCATATCGCAACTAAACAAAGAGTCACCAAACTTGCTACATACGTTAGCCATGAACTTTAGCTGTGTCTTTTGAGGGTAAGACCGATTTCTGAAAAAAAATAAATGCGGTTTCCATGGAAACATGATCAAATCAATAACTCTGCAATGAAGTCATTTTGTGCGGAGCATATCTCTCAAACTAAAAAGGCTAGCTTCACCAAACTTGCTGTAGATGTTAGCCATGATCTGTTGTTGTGCCTTTTGCGGGTAATACCTTTTTTCTGAATGTGTTGTTTTGTGGTTTCCATTGACACATGACTAAACAGTTACTCTGTGAGGAAGTCATTTTGTGCGGAGCATATGTTGCAAACTATACATTCTAGCAACACCAAACTTTATACATGTCATCCATGATCTCTAGAGATGCCTTATGTTTTAATGCAAGGTCTATATTATTCATGTTATCTTATACTGTCGCAACTATTCATTCCATATTCATTCTACTTTACACACAGGTTAGTCCTTCCCATAGGTGTGCCTTTCCTATTTTCAATTATATCAAACTATATTTGGAAGCGGGGGTATTTGAACTATGCTCGCTTCTACACTTGTCTGTATAAGCATTTGTTACGCAAGGGTTCAGTGACATTTAGGATACTGGCCCTGTGGAATTCATTGACACTGATAGTAAGCTGATTCCGTGTCTGCTCAGTCCGTTATTCCTGTTATTACCTCTTTCTCTAACAATGGAGCCTTTAATGTATAATGAAGTTGTCTATAGTGTCAATCCCTGAACAGTTCAAGTAGTATGTTCAAATACACGCATGTTGATACCTTGTTCTGTTCAATGTAAAATGACATTTAAATTTGGGGGGGGGCATACACTCAACCTCAAAAGAAACGTCATCACATATTCAACAGTGTAAACAATGAAATTCTGTTGCCGAAAATGTCGATTGTTACCGATTTTTATTCGGACATCATTGGTAAAGAGGTGCATACATCAGAGTGTAATACCTTTAATTTTATGCCTCTTCAAATACACCTTGGGTCTTTTGGTCTTGAAATCATTTTTTCAAAATGGTTTTTGGTAAGAATGTAATAAGCATTTCACTTAAAAAATCATAAAATGAGAAATTAAACTAATAAAAGATGTTGTCAACATAAATAACCGTCTAAGACTTAACTTTGTTGACGCATATTCGCTGTAGGGCGTCATAAACCAAGCCAAAAATGCCCTTTTAGACTCTCCTATCTGGTCCAGTTATAAGGAGATTCAAAACCGATACTTTTTAAAACGCGTGTTTCTAAGAAACATGAATATATACTATTTTGAAATTTCAAAATGTAGTTAGGTTGGGTTCTTAATTGGCGACTGTCTTGTAATTGAAGACTCGGGTCATTTTGACCATGCGCAATATCTTTAATATATTTACTTATCTCTGTAAACTTGCTAATGTACCACCGTGTATTGTTTTAGAGACAAAGAATATTTATATATTACCAGTTGGGAATATACATTACTTGTAATGAAATGATTTAATGAATCTTTGTAAACAATACGAAAATGAAGCCTTTCATTGTTTCACTGATTTTATCAACGTTTTCATTAATGAAGTCGTAGAGTTGAAACCAACTTCGACTGGGTCTTTTTTCAAATAAATAAAATCCAGGTGTTAGTGGGTTGATGTTCAAACCGTTTTGCAAAAAGAGAATATCCTCTCAAATATAGTTCCCGCAAACATATTCTGGAGTATATCCTTTCATGGGTAGAGACGTGATCATTCAAGTATTAAGACAAGAGGAACACATCAACATCACAATGGATGTTAGAGGGCAGATATTTTGTGTTCACCCTTTCTTACAAGTTGTTACCTATTATCTGTTCTTACCTGATAGACAAATTGTTTTACTTCAATTCATGGTTACGAATAGTGTTTGCAATATTGTGTTACAAAGATAACTAACTAGTCCCCTGACTTTAGCAACATCCTGTCTACTTTCTGACCTCAAAGGTAGCACATCGATCACAGAGGCATCTTATCTGGTATCTTTCCAATCTTCAGTTTGGTCATAACTTTAGACAACGTTTTTGAATTGTCCACCTGGGTGCCTTGCAGGCGGCTGTTAACTGTTTTACCACCCTTCACTGAGGGCATTAACATTTAGATTTTATAGTTTGGCGGCGTGGCACCATTGCAAAATATCATTTGAATCTAATTTTCAAATTAATGCTTGTACTTCATGTGCAGTATTATAAATTGTAGAGGCATTGTAAGACGACGATCACTTACTGAAATAAATGCCTATACATTCAATACTGCAATCCCCGAAACAACAATGTACCCAAACTGTATAGTAGTAATATATCCTTAATCAGTAATTCTGTGTATGCCCCTGAGATACACTCATTCTGGAACTGACATTTCGTCCACTTATATTTTCGTGTAACATAGTGTCTGTAATTAATTGATATTGACAGTGTTTTGGTTGTGTTATTCATTAAAGTGTATCTTTATTGAATTATCGGATGTCTAGACGGAGTGGACAGAGACTGACCAACAAATATGTGAGTTATTAAAGGCAAGAATATTGTTGTCTGGATACTTTACTGTCATGATCTATGTCAAAGTCACTATCTTTCTTGCAGCTATAATTCTAAAAGGCAAACAAAAGAACACAGATACAGCTTCACAACAAAATTACTTACATCAAAACTTCTGAGGAAATGCATGTATTTGTGACTTCCTTGGACACTGATGTCGAATATATGTCTGGAGCGTGCATTCGTCAAAATGACATGTAGCTTTTGAATCTCATATACTGCATGAAATAAGGGAAGCTACATTTAAGAAGATTTCTTTTCAGAAAAAAATATTTGGAGGATTGACTGACTGATGATGTACGAGTGAGTACATAAGTGGATTCATCACAAGTTGAGACAATGGAATCCGTTTGTAGAGCAATATAATATCCGAAAGGCAATATTGCGCAGTAATCGCGTTATTGCCTGCAGTTCACTATTACGCGACACAGACTGCTTGTAGAAATTTGCTAATCATCATTTCGACATTGTACTGGCATTTTTAAATTTTCACTTAATATTCAAAGTATGTGATTCGAATTGTTTCAAAGAAGTTGAGGTCCCTCCTCAATAAAAACAATTCAAATATCAATTAAACTTTTAAACTTGTGTTATTGTAAAATAAATTTCTTATTGGTGAATTACTTGTATTTTGTGATTTACTCTTGATTTTGAATATGATCGTAAAATTCTAGCATTATCTCCAAGTCATAGTCAGACAAACGTCAGTTTATTATTGTTTTATGTGTATCGTTTGTTGCACTGCTCTCCTTTTGAAGTCAATCAATGCCCGCTGTCTCTACAATTGAAGGTGTTATCACAGTATATATCACAGGGGATTCGACTAAACCTTTTTATATTTGAACACATTTTACTGATAAAGTCAATAGTTCGCAAGGTGATTTTCGTTTTCGTACTTTGTTGTACAGCTTATGCATAGACTGATCAAAATGTACAACTGTAGGCATTACTAACTGACTTTGGGGGTTTTAATACGTGTTTTGAAAGAACAAACCTAGTTAGTGTTTGTAAACTAATCCGATAATTGTTAACATGATTGACTCTAGAGAAGGAGATCAAGAAAACTTTATGTATTTTATGGTGCAGAGTTTATGCAGAAGTCGGAGATGAAAAACAAAATTTAGTTGATAGAAATAAGGACGTTATACATGCATTTTGCGAAACCTGAGAAATATAGATACTGATCGATTGTAGCAGAGGTTAGTTGGGGAGAACTTACTGTAACTGTGTGATTCCTGATACTGATTCAATGACGAACAACGATGGAATGTCACACTGTATTCCTATCATGAAATAAAAATATATTTGTATATAAAGATTAATTTACAGTCATTTGTTCATATATCAAGATGACATTATATGTGTGTTGTTTTTAAACTATTTATGGATTGTTACATTCTGTTTGATACATATTTATTCTCCATTGTCAACATAAATATTTTTCATCGAGATAAAATAATTATGGAAAATTGTAACGCTATTTAAATTCTTGTTTGTGCTTCATTCTTCTAAACTTCTAAACTTGGTAATATCATAAGTTGATGTCAATATCCTTTCTTTGATTGGGAGTAACATGTAGTAAGAGACGTTTGTAGCTGCTGAGACTGGTCAAGTCATATTTTACTGATAGTTAACTTTCAGTTGTCTAGATAGTCCCTGCCAAAAGAATATCAGTATCAGACAACATCCCGAAGGAACGTTTTTGTCAGTACATCTAATCGTGTATGAAAGTTGAATTCCCACGAATCAATCTGCTTTGAAAACAATACCTCATGATATGTTTTAACAAATACCCTAGAGCTGTGGCGACTCATTCAAAGAAGCACGCTAGATTCATTTCCTGAGCTGACGCATGTTTCTTTTGATATCTATTCAGAGACAAAGGCGTGTATATCCCCTTAGGATATATACGTGCATTGAATCAAATATTGATATAAAAAGAAGTGTATTGATAAGTGTAAACTAAATATACTATTTGCAAATATGTAAATTTATCTTGCTCAAACCAAAAAATATGCAGATATATAACATAGGATTGATTATTTTCCGTATTTAAGTTAAGTAAACGATCAGTCAGGGACACGTCGGCGTTCCGTCCTTGACTTTAGACGGCATGCTGCTAAAACACTATAAGATAGCTTAACCATTCATTCAAGCATATAGAAAACACAGGATCAGACAAAGCCATAATATTTTGGAAACAATAAATACCCCCTTCCCTCGAATGATCTGAACTACAAAAATATGAATACTCTCTTTCAGACCAGAGAAAATTACGAAAAACATTGAAGGCAGAGTGAGGAGTGGTAGGGATTTTATCGATATATTTACAATATCTGTGCCTAGGATTCAACTCAAAGAGTGCATACTCAAAGATAAGATATTACAGCATAGGGATGTGCAAAAACATGTTCATCATTTCTTTTATTAAGAGAATCACTTCTTTTAGTAAATTGGCATATTTTAGGCATAGGCAATTTGTGATATTAGACGGCATGCCGTCTAATAAAAACATAATTCTGGACGGCATGCCATCTTTAAATAATTTGGACGGCATGCCGTCTTTATAGTCAGAAGGGAGACACCATTATTTGATATTTAAATTACAAATATCTTTTTATGAATAAATGACGGCTTTCTGTCTCTTTACAAAAAGGGGAATTATTGTCTTATAAAGATGGCATGCCGTCTAAAACATATTGTCCTTTTAAGATGGCATGCCGTCTAAAACTATTGTCTTATCGTGTGTTAAGACTTTTTCCCATTGGAAGCTGTGATCTCAACCAAGGACCACAGGTAAAAAAAATCAACATGTGTCGTCTTCTTCGTCGACAACTTGGCAGATGGGGATTATAAATTGTTTATCTGGTGCGGCCCCAAAATATGTGTACAGTCGTCTTGGCAAATAGGGGTTATAAATTGTCGATTTAGAAAATGTATGGTTTCAACCTCATATATTGTTTTATCTAAGGTCTGATCAGTTAAAGGGCCAAGTATGTTTGGACAGTATGTCAGCAAACAGCTATAAGTCTTTATAGTATTTTAGTTTTAGTAATTGTAAATTATCTTAACCTTGTTTTATGGTATAGTGAAACAAGTTCTCCACAATCGAATAAATAGAGATCCATATCCAAGTGGGGATGTCATAATGTTTTTACAACACGAAAGGCTGTAGAATTATCTTGTCCCGAGGAAGAGCAAGGAAAACATAATTTAACTGGCACGAGTGTTGTAAAACAACATGACATCCATGAGAGTGTGTTAATGTCTTTTACTATCTTTGTTAATTATCGATACCACTGAAGGCATTATTACAAATAATAGAAAGGTATCAGTATCATCAATGGTGAATTTAATCTTGTCAACACATATAGAAACATCTCTTACACTGTTACTATTGAACGGCTGGACTCTCAAAACGCTAATGATGCAGGCTATTTTCAAACAAAATAATTCAAACTCAAAGATCACTGTTGTTAGGTAATAACTCGATTTCCACAGACAAAAATATTACATATTTCGATGTAAAATGTTAATCCTGTGACAATCTTCCTCATTTTACATCAAACGTTTGTATAAGATGGCAGATGAATTGGCACATTTATACTGATCACAAATACGTTCGAGGAACTGTGGGATCGAACCTGCAACCTGATGGTTTCTGGTCGAGTGAACTAACACTACAACCAGATGACATGAGAATGACATTTCTATGCAATTGATTGAGCAATTGATTAGAGTTCTTAGATTTTATTTGACCAAAATGGTTAGAAGTTTGCATAGTAGTCTTATTTTGTCACTTTAAAGGAACTATAGCACGCCGTTCTAATTAAAAATCCATTACTCTCGCGAAAAGAAACATAAACAGAGTAATCAATGGCTAAATGAGAACCCTGAAACAATTAAAGAATTCTATAACGAATGTTTTCCGACCCTGTCATTTTAAGGTGTTCACACTAAATTGCCTGCTCGAAAGTAGTTAAAGCATTCTGACTGATTAAGCTATACCTATAAGAAATATTGTGTATGTCAATAGAAATATATACTCTTAGTTTTTCGCAAATTTACTTCTTTCGACCCAAAATAAGTATGATACATTTCGAGTTTAGATATACGAGGGGCGTTCAATAAGTGTTGCAAGCGGGGCATTGGTGTTTACATTAACAGTGTCAGCTTATAGCAGGTGTTACTATAGTCAAAACATAACATTGACACATGTCAAAACAATTTCTAGACATAACAATTATTTAGATATAATAGCTGCGCTGACCTAGGGGTCTCCATAATCATGGATTCTCTCAAACATGAACAACGCGCTGTGATCAAGTTCCTTACTAAAGAGGTATGCACAGCTACAGAAATACATAATCGTATGTGTAATGTGTTGGGTAAGGATGCTCCTAACTTTTCAACAGTTTGTCGCTGGTCTCTTCAGTTCAAGCGGGGCAGGGAGTCCTTAGACGATGACCCACGGTCAGGCAGGCCATCTGAAGTCACCCGACCGGAAGTTATTGCCGCTATCGAAAGACGAATTTTAGCTGACGGCCGTGTTAAAGTTTCTGAACTGTCTTTGGAATTCCAGATATCAGTTGGAAGTGTTGAAAAAATAATTCATGACCATCTTGGTATGTCCAAGGTATCTGCAAGATGGGTACCCAGAAACCTCACAGCACAAGATCGCCAGAAAAGAACCGAAAGTTGCATTGAGCTCCTGGATCGGTTTAATGCGGATGAAGCCAGGTTTTTGTCTCGTCTGGTGACAGGTGACGAAACCTGGATCCACCACTGGGACCCGGAAACTAAACTGGAATCCAAGCAATGGAAGCACCGGAGTTCACCGCCTCCCCTGAAGCAAAAGGCATATTATCAATTGATTACCTGCCAACCAAAACTACAATGAATGGTCAATATTATGCCAACCTAATGCAAGAATTGCGAAAGACAATTCGACAGAAACGCTGTGGAATGTTGACACGTGGTGTTCTGATTTTGCATGACAACGCTCCAGTCCACAAGTAAAGAGTTGCACAGGCCGCTATACGTGATTGTTGATTCGAACAGCTTAACCACCCACCCTACAGCCCAGACCTAGCCCCCAGTGACTACTTCCTGTTCAGAAACCTGAAATCCGCCCTACGTGGAAGGCACTTCCGGGATGACGAAGACGTCAAAGCTGCCACAGAGGCGTGGTTAGGGGGGCAAACGGAAGACTTCTACAAAAGCGGCATCAAAAGTCTTAAAGAGAAATGGAATAAGTGTATTGAGGTGAAGGGTAACTATATTGACAAATAAATGTAAAAAATTGACTACGCGAGTTGGTTTTATATTGAAGTTGCAACACTTACTAATGTAGCTCAAGTCTATTTTTTTCAAGCGCGAAACATTGTGGTTTACTCCCAAATAAACATAAAAATAAAAAAAACATATACAAGAGATAGTTTATGAGTATTTAAAAAATATAAATATACGTTCTTGGCGTTTATTTATTTACCATTAGTTTCAATTATGCAGTTTTTAAAGATATTATATCTGTCATAGTTTGCTGGTATAATCACAATAAAATACACTAACAGGTAAAATGTCAATAATTTGTATATTAACAGGATCTTTTGAAACATGATAATATAACAATTGTCACATTCAGTTGAAAACACTTGAGAAAAACGAGCTTCATATGGGTTGACATTGTGGCGACTTGTAAATTTGATAAGCCAACACGCCTCGGAAATGTTGCTGGGTGGTACTGTTTTTATACAGAAAAGAAAAAGCTGTTAATATGACGTTAGATTCTATTGACGCGCGTTAATCTAATTACTTGTCTTTAAAACCAAATTTCATCGGATTGTTGTGATATGAAAAGTATGTGTCATGGATTTGTAGATTTTCCCTAGCGATTGATACACATAAACATAATGTTGTAGTAAAAACTAACATACTCGATGGCTCTTTAAAGGTACATCCATTATGTTGTTGGGGGTCAAATATGCCAAACGTTATAAATGGTCTTATTTTATCGAGAAGTACCAACTGTTACTGAAAACTACCGTTTTGATGATACTCGACTTAGTATTTTGACGGTATGAAGGTAAAAGTATCGATTTCTGATCGAAAACCGGACAATGCACCGCGTGTGGCGCGCGCCAATGAGTCAAACGTAATTTTGGAATCTTATTTAAACCAGACAACATAACAAATTTGGGTTGATAATGTTCATTAGGTCATTTAACTACTGTACATGTAAATAGGACGTGCAATTTCGGTTTCTGCACATGTATAATGATGTTACTCGATTTTAATTGGAAACTAGTAATTATGATATGTTTGGCGGTTGGGGATGAATATGCAAGCTGAGTGAAATTGTTCGTATTATAAACAATATATATGGTGTGTTGAAAGGTATTAAAGCCAAAACGAATTTTATGAAACACAATGGATGCACCTTTAACACTCAGAGTGGAGTTAAAATATGGCATGATGGAATGGCTAACTATCTTGCTGTCAACCTCTCCAAATTGCATGGAACCATGCAAACTACTATTCACACTGAAGAGTTCCACAAACTTGTCGCTTTTTAGATCGCACTATTTTAAACCAATACGGATAAACATTTTGCTACTGATATGGCTTATTGGGTCGGGTAATGAGATGTTTTACCCATTAAAAGTAATATATTGTATAAACTTTTATAAAAAAAATGAAGCAAAAAATGTATGCAAATTAACGCGCTGCAGTAACTTTAAACGGAAGTGCACATTTTTATAAACACAATATGTTGTATTATGTTTTTTTTTAAATTTTATGTAAGCTGACGATATTGACATTGACAGTACCAACTTGTACATTTCCACGTTCATCACGATTAGTTCATGCTTTCTGTAAGCTGCCTTATATAGACACTTTTTTCTGACAAGGACACGTCTCTTTTACCCTAATATGTCAAACAAACGAGAACTGAAAACAAAACTAAAATGTTGTCAATTCTGTTTGTGGTTTGATGTAGTGTTGAGGTTGGGTTCAAGTTAGACGAACCATCGAGCACGTGAAACATGAACACCTCGGCCTCGTGATTCACGTGCGCGAGGGCTCTAACTGGAACATCTCTGTCTCAGTCGGTAACTCCAAAGTAAGCTCAATACAGCCATGCTGTTATATTTTTGAATATGAGACAGCATGCCGTCTTGTGAAATATGAAGATGGCATGCCGTCTTAATTTTTATGCCCCCGAATCGGAGATTCCTGGGGTATATTGTTTTTCACCTGTCCGTCTGTCTGTGTGTTTGTCAACAAAAACTTTAACCTTGGCCATAACTTTGAATTGCTCAGAGCTAGGACTTTCATACTTGGCATGTGCATACCTTGTGATGAGACCTTTCAGATGAGGTCATCATATTTGACCTTGTGACCTTGACCTTGCCGCAATTGACATTTTTAGAAAATTTAACCTTGGCCATAACTTTGGATTGCTCAGAGCTAGGGCTTTCATACTTGGCAAGTGCATACCTTGTGACCTTGACCTTGCCGCAATGAACATTTTCAGAAAACTTTAACCTTGGCCATAACTTTGGATTGTTAAGAGTTACGGCTTTCATACTTGGCATGTGCATACCTTGTGATGAGACCTTCAGATGAGGTCATCATATTTGACCTTCCGACCTTGACCGTGACCTTGCCGCAGTGGACATCTTCAGTAAACTTTAACCTTGGCCATAACTTTAGATTGCTCAGAGCTACGGCTTTCATACTTGGCATGTGCATACCTAATGATGAGACCTTCAGATGAGGTCATCATATTTGACCTTGTCACCTTGACCTTGTCGCAATGGACATCTTCAGTAAACTTTAACCTTGGCCATAACTTTAAATTGCTCAGAGCTACAGCTTTCATACTTGGCATGTGCATACCTTGTGATGAGACCTTTCAGATGAGGTCATCATATTTGACCTTGGGACCTTGACCTTGCCGCAGTGGACAATATTTAGAAAACGTTAACTTTGGCCATAACTTTGGATTGCTCAGAGCTACGGCTTTCATACTTGGCATGTGCATACCTAATGATGAGACCTTTAGATGAGGTCATCATATGTGACCTTGACCTTGCCGCAATGAACATTTTCAGAAAACTTTAACCTTGGCCATAACTTTGGATTGTTAAGAGTTACGGCTTTCATACTTGGCATGTGCATACCTTGTGATGAGACCTTCAGATGAGGTCATCATATTTGACCTTCCGACCTTGACCGTGACCTTGCCGCAGTGGACATCTTCAGTAAACTTTAACCTTGGCCATAACTTTAGATTGCTCAGAGCTACGGCTTTCATACTTGGCATGTGCATACCTAATGATGAGACCTTCAGATGAGGTCATCATATTTGACCTTGTCACCTTGACCTTGTCGCAATGGACATCTTCAGTAAACTTTAACCTTGGCCATAACTTTAAATTGCTCAGAGCTACAGCTTTCATACTTGGCATGTGCATACCTTGTGATGAGACCTTTCAGATGAGGTCATCATATTTGACCTTGGGACCTTGACCTTGCCGCAGTGGACAATATTTAGAAAACGTTAACTTTGGCCATAACTTTGGATTGCTCAGAGCTACGGCTTTCATACTTGGCATGTGCATACCTAATGATGAGACCTTTAGATGAGGTCATCATATGTGACCTTGTGACCTTGACCTTGCCGCAGTGGACAATATTCAGAAAACTTTAACCTTGCCCATAACTGAATCATTAAGACGGGATACCGTCTAATTCATTTTATAGACGATATGCCATTTTTATAAGACAATAATTTTAGACGGCATACCGTCCCATTGTACCGAGACGGAAAGCCGACATGTCCCTGACTGACGATTGCAACTGTAAAGTAAAGTAATTTCACCGGCGAGTCCTTCATTGTTCAACAGACAAGAATGTAGTTCCCAGAGAATGGTGACTTCAGACTGGCTCATTATGAAATTAATTAGTAGTCCTATATATGACCCAGGGTTAAAAATGTCTTAACCTTTAGCCTGCTGGATTGTATTCAGGTTTTTGCAGAGATTGTCAGATTGGTAAAATTGTAACAATTACGTCATATGGGTTCCCTTCATTTTAGCTTTTCTCTCCTTAGTAATAAACATACTTTAACATAAACATAACATACTTAATTAAAATAAATATCGGAGTCACATTTTTTGCTAACTTATAAGTATCATTTAAAAAATTTAATTAATGTGATATTTTTCAAATATCAATTATTTTAACACTTGTATATGAAAAATAAATAAGACAGTATTTCTAAAATTGTACTACATTTTCAAACTCGAATTATTTTGTCAAAAATTATTTATGCAGCCCGATTTTTACATCATTTTGTTGAGAATTAAATTTTATCCCAGAAAAGAATTATGATGATAATATGTGATTTTCCTTCAGAAAACAAGAGCCCGTCATTTGTTCAAATCAACAAATCTAATAATCTAAATCATTTTGTAAATATTCCGTTTAAAACCAAAATTAGAACACATTTTTCCAAGTGTCTGTTGAATATTTTATGTAAGCATGGTCTTGAACAGTTTAAAAATACAATCAAAATTTCGGTCGGGTAGCGTTGTGTTATTTGTCAACAATGTCACGTGACGAACTCGACTGTACACAATTAATCATGTGACCAACACGTTTCGTTTGTCACTACACTGTAAATTCGCTGATTCAAACACTAGTTATTCACATTTTAACTTTTAAATGTATTTGTTTGTCATTCTTTTAATTTAATGGATGATATAACATGTGCATTCATTTAATTTATATCAGACCAAAGTATTGTGTGACGTAGATGAGACGACACAGTGGCATCGATTTGCAATGAATTCGGACTGACATGAACAATACAACTTGTTTTAGTCTATAAATGAACTTCTGCGTATATTTTTTTTCAAAATCTGCAGGGCTTATTTGTGAAGAGGGCACTGATACATTAGCATAACAAAGCGTTTGTTTAGACCCACATTCTAGGATAACGTCATCACTCTCAGTTCTTTCATCATTGCCTACAGTTTTTTTTGTCCATTTCTCGTAATGAATACACATATACATACATTATGTTTATTTCCCTTCTATAATACATGTAGGATATTGAAATGCTTATCTTAATACCAATAAGGATATGTTTGACCAACTGGTTTTGATGTTGAGTTTGACGCTCAGGGGAACAGCTCACAAAATGAGTAATTACGTTTTAGCTCATATGGCGTAAAAGACCAATGCTATTTTTACTGCATGGCATGGTGTCAGGCGCTGTCCATCTTTTAACTTTTTTTACACTTTTGTTACTCTTTTTTTCTCAAGTACCACTGGCGATCGCCGCAAATGGCTGCAATACTGCCGAAGCGGCGTTAAACAATATTTCACTCACTCACTACAACTGGCGGTCAATCAACAGGGATTAAACTTTGTAGATTGTGTGACTATATGATAAAGTCCTCAGTGGCCTACACCTAAAGCCTATTTTCATCATTTTTACTCAGAACGAAAAAGTCTAGAATGCTACAAAATGGGACTCCTCTGTCACTGGGGATTGTAAATAGTAGACTTGGTGACTCTGAACCCTCAAATAAGGGTCACAGTTGTCACACCCAGAATTCCAATATGTTTCCTTTTCTCATAACAAAATGCAATAGAAAGCTGAGATATTTTGTACACCTTGAAATGTGAAGATTATAAATTGTAGATCTGATGTGGCCCCTATTAGGGTCATTTAGAGGTAACACCGAATGAAACCTACTTTCGTTTGCTATTCAAGAACTCGAAACCCTAGAAAGCTGAAATAGATAGAAGATTTGCTGACCCTCTGACTACTTTTACTGGATAATGGAAAATTGTCAGAGCTTATATAGTGTATGATTTTGAGTACTTATAAGCTACAGAGCCAGTGGCTCTATTTTTAGGTTTTACTTTTACCTGAACGCGAAGGTAATTGCTATTTTCTAGGATAGTTCTTCAGTATTTATTCTTTAATTATATTACAAACTATTAGTATACCCCCGCTACGAAGTAAGCGGGGGTATAAAGCGGTCATTCCGTCCGACCGTCCTTCCGTTGGTCAAGTTTTTCAAAAAACGTCAAAGGTACATCAACCAAACTTTGTACAGTTGTTAACCATGTTCTTTCGATCGCGCACAGACAATTTTCATTTTTCTGAGATTTCAATTTTGTGTCGTTTCCATGGAAACGTCCCTTTTTGTACTTAGTTTTATTGTGTTCAATGGGGACAAGTTTTCTTGGATACTGTTCAACCTAGTTGAATGAAATTTTGGTTGTGAGTACTCATGACCATACTCTTTATCGAGTTCGAAAACCAGTTCAGAAATATTATTTTTAACGGAGTTATGGCCATTGAATCCGAAATTGAACTTAGTACCAAAAGAACTGTGATGCTCCAATGGGGACAAGTTTTCTCGGAAACTATTACATCTAGGTGAATGAAATTTAACATGGAGGTAGTCCAGATGATACTCTTCATCGAGTTCACAGTCCAGTTCCGAAATAATATTTTTTACAGGGATATGAAGCCCTTGAATCTGTAATTGAACTTGGTACAAATTACAGGGAAAAAATAAGTTACTGAAAAATATTACATCTGGGTGAATGAAACTTTGTAATAACAAAGCCAGTTCCTAAAATTATTTTGGTCAATGTTATGATGCTTGAAACTGTTTTTTAAACATAGTACCCTTCACATCTATAATTTTCAATGGACGGTTAGCGGATGGCGGGGTATGTGAGCCATGCTCACTTTTTTCTTGTTTTGATAGAATTTATGACAGCAGTTTTGTGGCAGTATTTTAGTGTCTAAAATATTCAGTGAATTGCGAATTGTACAGTATCAATATTTTAACATGACAGGTACATTTCCCTTGTGACATTTATATTGCTAAACGACACAAAGTTGGTTTGAATCTGCTTACTAAAACTTGCCTGCCACCTTATCTCCAGCCGGTGTCCAATACTGAAGTGACTCTGGGGGAATAGACTTACATTTTGAACATGTTGTACTTTTGAAGTACATGATTAACAAGGTCAAGAAAAATGCGTCCATGTTAAATATACTCTGTTCTATTCCTGTGTTCTATTGAAATCCATTTTGCTGCCAGGATGTTCCAAACACTTTCCAAACACCTGATATCAACCTAATTGTTGTCTGCATGCTGTTCAGTTGAAGTTAAAGGTGGTCAAAAGATACATTAAAAGCCCGAAACAAACCTTTATTCGATGATTGAATGAATAACTGTTCGATTTCCTCTTTTAAACTGCTTTTGTAAAGAGAGGATTTTATTGACAGCGTTGTGTATTTGACATCGATTTGTATTTGTTACATCGGTTGATAATTAATTGGTAATATTTTGTATGACAACTTGTTATCATTCAAGTTACATGAACTCAATTTCACAGAAACATATTCAATATGGTATTAATTACGAACGTATTGTGACGACGATGATGATGGTTTGCATTTATTTGAATAAAACATGTGACACTCAAGTTAACCGAATTAGGTATAATTTATAAAAACAACAACTATACATGGAGTCAATGAGCTTATTGCTTGTTGACCAGACGACATTAGAATATAAGATCTCTTAATACGAAGCCCTATAGAATAACCACTGTTCCATCTTCGATTTCAGATCCTACTTACTTCACCGACTTTTCATCATTTGGTAGACGACCGTTCTGTCCTAATGAAATTCACTGCCACTCCGTATTTAAGATTATGTTGCTGCTTTCAAATCTTAACTGCAGTGTGTGGTTTATAGTGCAAAACAACTGTCCATTATTTATTTGATTAACCATATGAATACTAATGTGGAAATAGCTACTGTGTTCTAGGTGTTGAATTTGTAAGAAAAACTACACGGTTATTTATTAAATGGTTCAGCCATTCAGATTTCCCGATATAAAGGAGCAGTAGCGCGTTTTTTTCGGTGAAATAAAAAGATGCAATGTATTTGAAAAATAATGTCACCAATAGTAAATCACCCGTTTTTTTTCGGAAAACCAAGTAAAACAATTAGTGTACATGGTTCCGTAATGCCATGGGAATTGTTTTTGTCATTCGAAATAATAAAACGTGCTCACAATAAAATGGCCACCATGCAATTTTTGCTTTTTGTTCAACACTAATATTACCACTATGGATAGTTGGTTTGTGAAATAATAAGTACCCTCTAAAGTAAATGCAAATGACTCGAACTATCATTATAAATAGTAAATTTGAAAAAAAAAAAAATTCAAAAAACGTGCTACTCCCCCTTTAAGATTCATGATGTTCATTGTTTATATATTGTTTTTATGCCCCCGAATCGGAGATTCCGGGGGTATATTGTTTTTCACGTGTCCGTCTGTCCGTCTGTGTGTTTGTCCACAAAAACTTTAACCTTGGCCATAACTTTGGATTGCTCAGAGCTAGGGCTTTCATACTTGGCATATGGATACCTTGTGATGAGACCTTTTAGATGAGGTCATCATATTTTACCTTGACCTTGTCGCAGTGGACATTTTCAGAAACCTTTAACCTTGGCCATAACTTTGGATTGCTCAGAGCTAGGGCTTTCATACTTGATGTGTGCATACCTTGTGCCTTGTGCCATAATTTTGGTACATCCGGGAGCATTCGTGTTTAACAAACACGTCTTGTTTTTTGTAATTATTCTGGCCCTTTTCAAGATATGTCAATGCTTATTTGACATCAACTGGACTATTAATATATATATAATATTAATATTAATAATTAATATAATTAATATAATATTAATGACAATATAACTCGTGCCACTCTAGGTACACGTCATTTCCTATTTTAAGAATAATAATAATAATAGACAATTTGTAAGGCGCATATATCCATGTCAAAAGACACAAAGGGGTAGGTAAGTCACTGAGGATAGGCGAGTCTAAAGAAATAAGTATTAAGCTTGGTCTTGAAAGTAGAAAGATTGTCACACTGCCGAAGATGGTGTGGTGCAGAATTCCGCACTATTGCAGCTGCATAGGAGAACGATCTCCGGCCACGGAGAGATTGTCGGACCTTTGGCACCACCAGGAAATTCTTGTCTTAAGACCGCAGTGAACGAGTAGGTTGGTATGGGGTGATAGACAGGTATGCTGGTGCAGTGCCAGTGTTTTAGTAGCGCCAGTCAGTAAGGAGTTGCAGTAATCAAGTTTAGTCATGAGAGAGTACAACGATGTTTCTGAGCGATATAAAAACACCTTTGCATGACCTTTCAAAACAATAAAAACTGCTAAAATTCAGATGTCAACATGTCCATCACTAAGGTGTTTGCAAACATTGATCAAAACTGTTGATATATCCCTCGAAAATGAATAAAGTTTGAAAGGTTTTCGACGAATTCTTGTACTTTTTCGGGATCGGTCCCTTGTGGCATTCGAACCCATACCCTCAGAGTCATTCACCAATCGCAAGCAATGACATTTTACCTACTCAGCAACCGACACCTCGACAAACAAGGTCCAACAACTGATATGTGTTTCCATTCGATGCATATTTTGAAGATGATATGTATAATGATATATGAATTAACACTTTCTTTTGGAAAATGAGATTTTAAACTAAACTAATGATACGAAATGAAAAAAAACAGTAGATGGTATAAATTTAGAGATAGGAATTACAGTGATATATGAAAAAACACTTCTTTTTAAAAAATTCAAACTATACTAATGCTACGAAATGAAACTTGTTAATATATCCAGTTCATATATATGATTAAAACATATAATCCACAATCCAAAGGCACATATATAATCATGTGTGTGCACGTTAGGTCTTGATTACTTCACTTCGTTTTTATGAGCACTAAAGTGCTGCTGGTTCAACTTTTATATCATCAAGGAAAACACGGTGTAATGAACCTTAATGTTCACTACCTGTTTGTCGAAAAAATACAGAAAATAACAATGTAAAACTTTATGATTGCAACTATTTGAAAGGATCTGCTGTTAAATTCGGAAACAATTCGGAAATAGATTGAATTACAAAACATTGAAAACACTCACTGAAAAATAATGACAAGTTGATGTCAATAAAACTTGCTGAGTTTAATTAGTTTCATGATAGAAACATGTTTTATCTTGGCATTTCCATGATCTAATAATGCAGACAATGTCATGACACATCACAGGCTTTAGTTGTATTGGTGGGCAACTTTGCAAAAGAAATCTAGCCTTTGATATTCAATACCGTTCTTTTATGTTCCCTAGGTATACCGTTTTATTCAAATCGCTGTATGCCTTCAACATTTCTCTCAAACACTTACGTTGGCTTCAAAGGAAATGTCACATTCAACTAAATATTGCAAGGGAAAATGAGTTAAACAAGACTAATGAATGACTTATAAGGTTATAAACTGTTTTCAGAACGTACCTGCTGCTGTCATGGCATTTAAAAACTAAATTATGTTAAAGGACGCCCAATTCATCACTTGAGTTTTGTTTTAAATCTCACAACTCAATCAACCTATATGCAATACTTAAAGGACACAGATTGATAGTTCACAATGTACTTGTTGAGGGCTCATTGACAAATTATGCAAAATCCAACTGGCAACACGACAAAACTCGAGGTAACATTAAGTCATAGTTATTCCAAATAAATATTGTCTCCATTAATAGTCATCAGCATGTAACATGTTGTAATCAAAAACTGCCAATATGTCAATTTAAAAACAACATCAGGTGTGCTGGTCCATATTAATTACTGTTTATAATAGGCATTGGATATAGCACAAACAATGACATACTGGCACTTTGATAAGTCAATTACCGTATTCGCCGTAATAGAAGCCCTGGGCGTTTAAAAAATCGTAAAAAGGGGGCGTTTATCAAAAAAATGTTTGTTGATGTCCAAAAGAAAAAGAAACATCGATTTTATTTCAGAGTTTTAATCAAAATAAGTGTATCAAATAAATGTAAAGAGAGTTAAATGTCGCAGTTTGATATTTGTATCAAATTTCAACCAGTACTGATACACAATTTGCAATGGCAATTGAAACTAATTAAAACTCACGAAGATACATTGAGTAATTGAATCCGCCATCATGTCGCGTCATTACTCTTATCCAATGAAACTTTAGTTTGCTAGGAATCTAAATATAACCACCAATGAACGGCAGCATGAACACAATCAGCTGATAAGCACATGGTGCAGAACGATTATGTAAACACTATTTCCGGGTCATGATATTGTTTATTTATTTCACATTGACAACTACACATGATCAAAATAACGTTCATGACAAATTCGCGGTCAGTGTGCTATTGTCATCTGTACTTGTACTCCAAGAGATTTGAGCAAGACATTTTCCTGTTTCTTAAAACATTGTGGTTGCATAAAATGTGTAGTGACTGATCGTTACAGACATTCGACAGTCGCCGGGGGACTGGAAATATCATTTATCATACAACGGATGGTGTTCTCGGCAGGATAAAGGCAACGGATATTTTCGGTATCCGTTGGGGTCATATACGGATAAAGATGCAAATTACAGAGGTCAAGTGACGGAACTTCTTTTGAAAATGACGTCACAAGCATTAACATTTCGAACGCCTGTAATAACCTTAACAGTTGTAAATGTAATAGCGTAATAGCTTCATGTAAATAGACATACTTCAGTCTTCATTTCATATAGATTTACATTAATTTGAAAAATGACAAAACAAACATAGTGCAATGCATATTAAGGAAACAAGTATTATGATCAAGCAGTGCCAAAACATGTTCATCGCGAGTCGAAAACTACAGAGTAAACACTTTAAATACTCACAGGTAACAAAGGCAGTTTGAGTTACATATGCATTTATCGAACGTCAATCTTCATTGTTCTATAATGTGACTTTTGTAAAGGAGATTTTAGAATTCGCTGCCTAATACATTCAGTTTAGCTCTCCGTGTGATGTGTGCGTCGCCATTTGCAACCGGGCGGAAGGGAAGCAACTCTCGCCCCTTCAAGATGAACTCCCCTACACTCATGATTACACGAAAGGACGCGAGTTCGAATTCGCTGTCCTCACCTTAAATATTTTTCATTTGAAAAATGTATTAAAACAAGATCATGCCAAAAATAACAATTACTTTCACTGAAAGCATAATTTAGGAGGCGTTATTTTGTGATATTTTACTGTGAGAATAGACCGCAGTTCATTTGCATATATCAATACGCGTATTTACGGTAAAGTTCAACTTTGAAATTAATGTTGTCATGCTGTTTTGCACAAAATGAATGAAGACGGACATTGTATGATAAAGAAGTTATCATGCTCGTGTGTTTTGGGATGGTAAATATCCTGCATTAGGAATAAACACAATGTATTTAGCTCGCCACGGCTCGCAAAATACAATGTTTATTCCTAATGCAGGATATTGACCATCCCAAAACACACTCTCATGATAACCTCTATGTACCTTACACTTTACTGGACATAAGAGGTTGATAGCAAGATTGAAAACTCTTCTTCAATGAAACATCAGTAAGATAAATCGATACAAATGAGGGGCGTTTAGTAGGGGTCATTTTCCGCGAGTCAAAAATGGCTTAGGGGGGCGTTTATTAGGAGAGGGCGTTTATTAAGATGAATACGGTAAATATCTACGGGAAGGTTAAAATGAAATTTGTTATATTATCAAACATTAGTGAGTATGACATATAATGGTCGTTAAGCAAGTAGTAAGTGTGATTATAGAAGTAATCAAATTTAAAATACCAGAACCAGTTGGGGACTTATAACATAATTGACGTTAATTTAATCGTTCTAGAGACTGCCAATAAGAAGGATATAATGTCATTACTGTGGCAGCTATACGACGCTATTATATAGGTTGGTCATTTTTCCAATAAGCGGAGGCGATTATAGAAATGATGATCAATACATCTGGTCAATATTGAGAGATATGATAATGTGTATGTAGTACAGCTGGAGTAGTAGGAATTAAACTGCCGATAGCAACATAATTATGTCAATTTCTATATTTAATTCCGATTATGTTGAAGCACTATCTAATTGATGCATAATAGTCTCAAATGCATCCTCGATCATCTATCTATATGTTCCGAGATTTATTGGAAAATATACCATGAAGATTATTGAGGATGGCTCAAGTGTAAGATGATTGAAAACTTCCCATAGACGGCAAACACACGATATTACTTGTCTATTGACGGGGTAGCAGGACCAATATTTTGATTTGAAGAACAGGTTATCGGAGTCGCTACTGTGTGTTTTGACGTTAAGGCTCTGGTTTTGTGACTTTGACCTCATTTCGAGGTCACTAAGTGACTTTGACATTTAATCTAACAAAACGATTCTTCTTTGAAAGAAGAAAAGTCCAGTCTAGTTTGCTGACTTGAATATTATATGAACCTATCATTTAAAGTTTACCATGTTATCCTTTGAAACTAATCGTCGATAATATTAATATAGTGATCAATATTTCACCACTAAATGCTGTGGGATTTGAACGGAAAGAGCTCCTTATATGTCATTGCAAGTTCATTGCAGTGCTAATTGAGGACTAAGTGAAGGATAAAGCCATAACTCCCTTATAATTAGATATTGAAGTGGAAAATTGCTGAAGGGTCAATCAGTTCAGAAAATGCTATTGAACTGGACTTTGATTGAAAGAAAGTGAATGATAAACGAAAAGTTTTGTTAGTTAGGTGGAATTCTGACTGCGTTAAGTTTCCCGCAATTACGGTAGAGGAGTATGGATACTGATATGTTTCACTTTGACAACCTTACTTTTGACCACATTTGAAATGCTTTAACATGTTTAACTTTCAACTTTGTTTTCTCATCTTATATGGTTGCACCATGTAGTCTACCCAACGTTGATGTTAAGATAGCATCACTACTTATGATGTGTTTCCGTCTCAAATTTACACCCCAAATGCAGATTCTAAATGAACATTTGATTTTTGATGAACTGATACCAAATATAAATAGAAGGTTGGTAAATGATTTTTTCTAAAACATATAGCTTTCGTTTTCATGGGGTAACTATTCATATTATCGGTTCTTGGATTGTTTATGCTAGTATTCACTACAGGCTCAGAACTGACTATTTTGAATACAATAGCCCTCATTATGAGGTGGGATCTTTACGGTTTCTTGTTTCCAAGTTATCACATTGTTCAATAATACCTGGCTTTACAATGCATTAAGTACTTTGACAGTGATTTCTATCTAAAAACGTTGGTTTGGGTTAATAATTTGTTAGTTGTAAGAACAAATTATGTTGGTCTTTTTAGAGACTAACAGTACTAACATATGATTAGTGTACACTAATCGTGATCTGTTATGTTAACTATAAACTTTCCCTATGAAAACTGCAATGGTTGAGGAGATAGAGGATAGGAGCATTAACTCAGTGATGATGGAGGATACAGATTGGATCCAAACAAATACAATGATCCATGTGTCACTTATTACATCTTGTTTAAATTATTGAGTCGCTTCAAAATTGCCTCCTAAATTATAACTGAATTGTCAGACATGCGACAGAAAGTAGTTCAAGTTTCTGACTTCTCATTCAATAAAGAGAGAATGAACCAGACAGGATTGAAAATCTGCAATACATTCATTAAGCCTCTAAGCAAATCAGGTTTAGAAGTCCTTTGGTATATCGCATTTTGGATTTGTGTGACGATGTAAATCATTTTTGTGAATTATATTCATCAAAATCAATATTTGACAATGTGGCAGAATATTTATATCGAAAACATGATTTAGCAACAAGTACTTAAGTCACATTGAAAATGACCCATTGCTGCCTACATGTTGGAACATGGATTAATTGGAACCTATTAATTTACTAACAAAGCTTAATTATGTATAATTTCATGAGTTTCTTCCGTGAGTAATAACTTATGTCAATAATGTGATTGTTGTTTTGATTGATTGATCTAAATTTAGCATTTCCCGGAGACATGTCCAGTTCCTAATTGGAAAGATTAAGATGTGAACACCTGATATCTTTCAAGGTGAGCAGTTAACAATATACCCCCACGATACCTTGCTAATATAGAATGTTTAACATTTATCACTGTGTCACTTTCTTTTCAAAATGGCGGAGACTTTCCTGGTGATTATGGGATTTCAAAACCACGACTTCCTTGGTTGTCATGGGTCTTATTTCCTGTCACCTGTACTGTGGGCCATTGACGACCAGTGACATGCCGTGTAGGTGGCGCTGGTTGTACATCTGTACCTTATCCTACTTATTAATTATCCAACGGACCAATAAAAAAAACTCTATTGGTATTAAGTGTGGCGTAATATTCATTTTTCGAATTTGAAGATAAAGTATATATATTGTTATTTAGAAAATTGACATGTGATGGTTATATCCAAGGTTTTGTTGGGAAATGTGTAATTGAGAGGTTCGTTTGAATATCACCGAATAAAGAGAGTAACTATCTACCTGAAATCAAACCAAGTCTAAATCCATAGCATTGGCTGAGGTTGCTCCTATACTCAATTTGTATATAGGGTGAAGGTGTTTTTACCTACGTTATACCAACATTTTAGTGACGATATCGAATTCTTGTGATAGAAAGTCGGAAAATCATGCTCTGGTGGACATTGAAGCGTCAGGGAACTGCTGACTGGGACTCTCCGGACATCCAATGGCTCTATTCAGGCATCCATGATATAACCTCAGAGATCTGATGGTCAGTTTCTGAATGGCGCTGCTTCTGTGTTATAATCACCACTGGCAAATGTAATTCCCCTTACGAAGCACGTGCATTTTGGTGACTTTGTATCAAAGGTATTTAACTGTATTTGGGCTATTGTTAAATGATGCTGTATTAACGTATTACAGTTTTGGGTTGACAACGTTAGGATATATTCCCTAGACGTTCAGGTTATAATCATTACATCACTAAATAACAATACTCTTTACCCATGCGTTTCTTTTTTTCCTTGCATGTATTTCAAAGGAAGTATAGTTTGGCAATGATTGAATTATGTTTCCATTTACGCATTGAAAGTTTGGTTCTCAACATAAGATATATTCCCTAGATTCCCTTAATAAAAATAATCTTTACTTCTTTTTGTTTTGTTTTGCATCTGTAAATATGTCAATGATGACTGAAGGTTTCATAACCGTGAATAGGTTATAGGTACTTTCATTCCACGTAAGTCTTAATTTGTCCATACTTTTGGCTTCTCCCATTATGGGTGAAAAATACATAACAAGAAATAAAATAAAACACATGTCGTCCTTATTTCTATTCGATAGAAAATTGTCCTGCATCATCTACTGACTCCTGTCTTGTAATATGTCAATTACACACGTGAAGGAACTCCAGTCATCTGGAATGTGGAATGTTATGGGAACACATTGAATGCTCAGTTTGAAACAAAGTCGCTGATTGCACAATAATGTTGATCGCAACCAATGAAAATGTTATACTACTGATATAGGTTACTTTTGAAGGAAATGACTCATATAACCTATTCACAAGTGAATGGGCTCTGATATAAACACAGCAATCCTTTTTATCATTGTACCTTGTGATCTACTTCAGATGACATTTTACGATCATGAGTTTATCAAGAAATGAATGACATTTCATAATTCCTCTCTTAGTAGCATATCTAAAAGCTTTTTCTGACTTTTGTGATCCTAACCCTATTATCTCTCAGGAAATTCTTACAACACGCAAGTAATTTTATCAACTAAATAATCTATCCCCAATCTCTATTAAATTCTAGTAAAATAATAATGACATTTTGACATCCAAATAGACGTATCCCACATCGAGAACGGTGGTTTCTCCCGTGACCTGGAGTGATACAGAACTAGTCCTCTCTCTGACCATCATATCATCGATGACTGCCATTATATAAGCAGAGAGAGATAGACTGAGAGGTGTTATTTATATTTCATAGAAATATAAATATTCATATTTGCAATGTCCTGTTTCATAAAACGTTTGTGTATAACATGATTTCCCCAAAAAAGTTGTCATAAAGGAAATAATTGAGACAATGTAGATTGAGGTGACCATGTTATTAAACGTAAGATACATTGTGTCTGGTAGGCACTGAGTGACATACGCTCTTGTTGAACCCAATACTACCTTATTTGACTCAATTCAGATAATTTTGACAATTTGATAATCAAATAAGCCAATGTGGCAAATTATATCTTGTGGTTTACAGACAGCAGGTGGCGAACATTGAGCACATTCTAAAGACGTTAGTGAATTAACTTGACGTATATATTTCTATAATTTGTTCACTTAAATGACAAACTTGTTCAGCGCCAAAACGATTTGTGTTTAAAATCAAAAGTATCATACCCAGATGAATGAAATAGAAAGCTATCATATTCACAAATCGGCAAAAAATCGTACCACGGATTATTTCTCTATTTTTATCCAATGAAATCACATCTTAGATTGACTAAGTAAAGGAAAGGATATTGACATCAAATTATCATATTACCAAATTGAGAAGTTGTGAATATAGGACAAATACAATTTTGAATGTCCTTATCATTCTCCACAATTATTTTATCTCAATGAAAATATTTATGTAGACAAGGAAAGGGAGAATAAGTATGTATCAAACAGAATGTAATAATCCATAAATAGCTTGAAAAACAAGTATATTTCTCTTTGATGATAGGGATACTTTTTGACATACCATTGTTTTTCATCATGAATCATTATCAGAAAACACGTGGGATACAGTCATTTCTCCCCAAGTAACCACTGTTACAACGATCTATATTTCTCAGGTTTCGCAAAATGCATGGATAACATCACAACTAAAATATTCTTTCATTTCCGAAATTCTGCAAAAACTCTGCACCATAAAATACATAAAGATTTCTTGATTATCTTCTCCCGAGTCAAGGATACGTTAACATTTATCTGATTAGTTTACTAACTGTAACAATATTTGTTCCAGTTCTTTAAAAACGTGTATTAAAACTGTAAGTCAGTTAGTGATGGCTACAGCTTTACATTTAAATCAGTCACTGCATATGCTTAACAACAAATTATGAAAATCGAAAATCACCTGGCGAACTATATGAATTCAAATATGAAGGGTTGGGCGATTCTCTTGTGGTATATAACACGCTTCAATTGTAGAGACGTACCAAAATCACACCAAACATTACTTGACATCAACAGGAGAGCAGTGCCAATAACGACACACAACAAGCAAAAAAGTGAGCGTGGCTCACTAATACCCCCGACTGTTTCAGTTTGACATTTTTATTTTACTTAAAGAGAGAGGTGTCTGCACACCTAAGGATTGATAAGCTTTGAAATGTAATTGCTAAGATTAAACTGTTTGTGAAAATGGTAGGACAAGTCTCGATCTTCATGTGAAAAAGGTGGTTTAAGTCAAAATAGGAATAAAAGTAACTTGAAAAGGTATTGGTAATATAATACACTACTGCTATTACCACTGATTTCAACTTTATTTTGGAAATTAATCCATCATAATGATTCATTCGAGTGACTTTAAACAACAGGTACATGGAAGCACACCCCTGAAGGCACAGTGAGAGATATACAGCAGTTTATGGCTGAAAGGAAAGAAAATTTAACTTTTCCCAAAATATAACCAGTGGAAATATAAAATAGTAAAATCAACGAGAACACAGAAGTAGCTTTTGATGAAAGTTACATGAAAAAGAAAATGATGAAGTCAACAAATCACAATACAGAAGTAACTTCATTCATTCTAGCTATGATAAAGTAAAAGAATATAAAAAATCGCCAAAAATTCAAAAATTCACCAAATCGTGTTACATTTTGCAATGCACCTCTCCTAGTGGTGAAGGAGACATGTGCAAAATTTGAAAAGGATGAGATGAATAGTTTTTCTGTAATCGATCGGACAAAAAATGCTCAGAATTTGACTAAGTTAAAAAAATTTAAAAATCGCCAAAAATTAAAAAATTCACCAATTCGATTTAAACTTCGCATTGCACCTCTCCCAGTGGTGAAGGAGACATCTGCCAAATTTGAAATGGATGAGATGAATAGTTTTTCTGTAATCGATCGGACAAAAAATGCTCAGAATTTGACTAAGTTAAAAAATAAAAAAAATCGCCAAAAATTCAAAAATTCACCAATTCGGTTTAAACTTCGCACTGCACCTCTCCTAGTGGTGAAGAAGACATGTACCAAATTTAAAAAGGATGAGACGAATAGTTTTTCTGTAATCGATCGGACAAAAATTGTCTTCGGACGGAAGGGCGGACGGACGGAAGGACGGACGGACGGAATCGTTGGTATAACTATATACCCCCAACCGTTGGTCGGGGGTATAATAATATGTCATTTGTTTAACTATGAACTGTAGATAATGCTAGAATTTTACGATCATATTAAAAAAACTCAAGAGTAAATCACCAAGTAAATCACTAAGTATTTCACCAATGTGAAATTTATTTTAGAAAACGCATGTTTAAATGATATTGTTTCATTATTGAGGGGGACCTCAACTGCTTGTTTAGAAAATGAAAATGATTAAACTGCCAGAACCATGTAGAAGAGAAGGATCATCAATATTTCGTGACAAGTAGTGATGAACAGATTTCTACAACCTGTCTGTGTCGCTGATGGTGTGCTGCATGCTATAATATCATCTAGAAATAGATCCTCATTTGATTTTCGGATATTATATTGCTCTCAAACGGATACCATTGTCCAGCTGGTGATGAATCCACTTATGTACTCCATCATTCATCATCAGTCAGTCAATCCTCCAAAATCTTTCCCTTTACAATTATCTTCCGTTATTCCATTCAGTATATGAGAATCAAAAGCTACATTATATTTTGATGAATGCAAGCCCCATACATATATTCGTACTCGAGCTGCCAAATGAATTCATAAATACATGCCAGCAATATTCAAACTCTCACGTGAACTTGCTCGCAAGCTCGCCTCGTTGACGTTTGAAACCCGCTTTGACATCGTTCTATTCCAGTGCAAACACACAAACTGACATCAATTCTTAAAATAACTCTTTTAAATAAATTTCATTTTCTTATATTCCTCTTTCTTTCGTATTTTAAAGTACAAGTGGAGAAATAGCAAATGCTCAAGGACACTATTCACAAAATGACATCTGCAAGAAACGCCTTGAGGTAGATGATCACACGAATTCGTGAAAATGGGGCTAATGGAATCAATGCTGCTAGTGTTAAAAGAGGAGATGACATTATTGTATCTGTTGGGTGTGATGTTCATACAGACTGTCGTTGGTGGTACACAAATCCTCGTGACATTGAGAATTCGCTGAAAAGAAGTACAGGATGTGATTCTGAGTCACTTAAGAGGAGTGCAAGAATATCTACGGGGCCATTTGATAGTAGACGTCATTGCCTTTACTGTGGGGTTTGTGTAGATGTAGGTGGTTCAGATTACAGTTCTGTTAAGACAGACACATTTACCAAATGCGTTTTGCAACAATGTGAAAAGCGTGCTGATGACTGGTGTGTTACTGTCAAAGGTCGGATAGAATATTATGGTGGAGATCTGCATGCAGCAGACAGTGCATATCACCATTCATGTGATGGAAACTTCAGATCTGGTTTTGATGTTCCTCAAAAGTTTAAGGATTGATCATCACCAAACCGGAAAAGGTCGGGTAGGCCAAGAAATGAGGATCAAGAGCAAGCATTTACCAGATTGTCTTCATTTTTGGAAGCTAATGATGAAGAACAATTGACTATATCCGCTCTGGGGAGTAAAGTGAAAGAATTTCTTTCTGATGGTGCTGTTCAATACGGCAATCGATATCTCAAATGTAGATTGCGGGAACACTATGGGGATTCAATTTACATTGCAGAAAGAAGGACTAGATGACATTGTAACAATGAGAGAGAAAACGTCTAAAATCTTTCGATCCTACTTCAAAAGTGTTGAAAATAGTGACGAGGCTACACAGAAAAGGGCTACCATTGAAGCTGCAGTGAGGCTTATCAAGAACGACGTAAAAATTGAGGTTCCCTCTGTTACAGATCATTACCTAACCACTGATATGTTGAATGTTGACGCTGCTTTAAGATATCTCCCGGACTCTCTTCGCATGCTATTGGTGTGTTTGTTTGTAGGTACAGATAAGCAGAGACGAGCAGCTAGCATTGGTCAAGCAATTATTCAGGCTGTTCGACCACGGGCTGTCCTAGTACCATTACAGATATGCCTTGGAGTACAAGCACATCATTTGTATCGCTCAAGGTTTATTGTTGAAACTTTAAATCGAATGGGATTTGGGCCATCTTATTTTGAAATCATGAGATTTGAGAAAAATGCAGCTGATATTGCAGCCATTGACATTTTGGGTGAGGACGTTGATTCATCAAATTTGGACATTGTGTTTGCTGCAGATAATATTGATCACTATATTCGCACCATGGAATTGGTATTCAAAGTGAAGTGACCGAAACAAAGTACCCCTGGTTTCCAGGATGCCCCTGTACTGGAAGGCCAATGAAGGAAATTGTTCTCTTGTTGGGTTGCTTTCACAGTCTCATGAATCTAGTGGGTGCAATAGGAACTCTCATGAATGGGTCAGGACTCGAGGATATTCTACAAGTTGTATATGGTGAAAATCCTGTAGTCCATATGTTGACAGGAAAGGCTGTTCAACGAGCAATCCATGGCCATCTGCTTGTAGATAAGTGTATTAACCACATGATTGTGACTGATCTTATTGAAGAATCACCAGAGTTTGCATCATTTGTAGAGCTGCCAGAGGAACTATATGATTCATTGCTGATTTGGGAGACAGATTTGGAGACAGTTGTCACATCAGAAATACTGGTAAAAATCAATCAGGAAATGGACAAACGAAAATCTGAACTTAGTGGAAGGTAAAAAACAAGCCAATTGTGGTTGAATTACATGGAAATGCTGACAGTTGTAAGAACACTCATCTTTGCTGATCGCACTGGATCTTGGTCATTACACTTAAATGCTGTTTCAAACTGTCTACCAATATTTGCTGCAGCTGGCCATTATAACTATCTGAAATCTGCCCATTTCTATGTCCAGGAAATGCAGCAACTAGAGTCAAGTCATAAATTCTCTAATTGTCTTCATGTTGTCCGTCGCAGCAATCAATTCTGGGCAGGCTTCAGCTCTAATCTCGTCATTGAACAAACTCTAATGAGGTCATTGAAAACCTCAGGTGGACTCACACGTGGAAGTGGCATGACAGAAGAACAGAGGTCTCTTTGGACCCTGTCGACTCCATTTACGGCAAAGTATAACAGTGCAATGCAGGAATTCACCAATCTTTCTTATGAAGTTAGTGAACAGCACAAAGATTTCACTGGAGCCAGAGTTAAGAGAGATGCATCTGACCTAGACATGATCAGTAACAAATTAGCAATCTGCTCACCATTCTGTGAAGACTCCACTCTACGGAACATTGTCAATGGTGTTGTTGCAGATGCAACTATGAACGTCCATGACTATGAGTCCGTCATGCAGAAAATGATTGGACAGCCAGTATTTGTTGTCTCTTTCAAACGCAAAGACAAAGCTGTGACCCTCGGTGATGTTTCAGCCGTAAAAGTTGCTCCAGACCAAGCGATTGACCCAGCCCTGCTCTTCCAGAGATCGTTGGTTGTGTCGAAAACTGGTGCACTTTCATTGGAGGATATGATGCACTATGAGCTAAGCCCTTTCCCCATTGCACTTTTCGAGACAAGAAATGTATTTCGAAAGGCACAAATAGCTCATGCCATCGCCGAACATTGTGGCAATGATGCATGTACTGAAACGACATTGGACCTTACTCCTAAAACTGAACATTATGTGTTAGATGGAGGGTCCCTACTACATCGCCTACTCTGGAAGAAAGGGAACAGCTATGGCACAATAGCAGAATTATACGCAGATTTCACCATTCAACACTAAGGTAAATCAACTGTCGTCTTTGATTGGTATGATGGAGGTCCGACCATCAAAGATAACACTCATCGAAGATGTGGAGGAAAGAAACTTCACCACAGAATTCACAGGCAAGAAGGAAGATTTCCTTTCAAGAGAAAGAAACAAACAAGGACTTATTGAACTGATTGCTTGCAAAATGAGGCTTAGGGAATGTACTGTCATTATGTCTACTGCTGATGCAGATGTAGACATTGCCAAAGCTACTGTTGAATCTTCCCGTGATAAATCAACCACACTGACCTACCAGTTCTTCTTGTGTATTATGCTCAGACGAACAGCCAAGATCTCTATTTCCGATCAGACAAATCTGCTTCCTCAAAAGTAAAAGAATATGACATCAACAGAATAATTGCAATACTTGGAGAGGACTTAACATCACAGCTGCTTTTCGCACAAGCCTTCAGCGGGTGTGATAGTACGTCTAGGATCTTTGGGGTTGGCAAGAAGTCTCTCTTCCAAAAACTTGTGAACGGGGATTCTGTCATGCAGTATTGTGCGAATCAGTTTGTTACTCCGAATCAAAATAGAGATTTGATTGCAGACATTGGATTGAAGGCAATGTCCAATGTGTATGGTGGAAAAAGTGATCAGTCTCTTGCATTCTTACGTAACAATACATTACGGAAGAAAATTGTAACCACAACCTCCTTTGTTTCCCCTGAACGTTTACATCCTACTGCATCTGCAACCAAGTTTCATTCTCAACGAGTGAATTACCAAATAATGGTCTGGATGGGTCGAGGAAATGGCATAGATGTGAAAGACTTGGGGGTGGAAAGAAGAAGATTCACAATTACTTCCAGTGATGTCAGACATGAACGCTGCTCCAAATGAGCTGCTTCATATCATTCGTTACAATTGTAAAACGTCTTGTAGTACATCTCGATGTAGCTGTAGAGTGTATGGACTGGACGTTCACCAGCTTGTGGCCAGTGCCAAATGACTAATTGTCACAACCAGCACAGCAAGCAAGAAATACACACCGATGGAGTCGAGGAAGACGGATAATAATCAACCCAAATATTCAACAATTTTGTGATTTGTGCGGTCATTTTGAAGTAAGTAAACTATTAAATGACTCTACTGTATTTCTGTTGATTCCATTGAATTGCTCGAACCTGAAAACAATGGGTTAGACACGACACATGCTGACACGAATTGGTCGGAATATACATAAGTTATAGCGAGTTTATTATATTGGCGGCCATCTTGGAATTAACCCCTTTCTGATAACCCGATTTTGGTAGATTTTTAGACTGATACTCCACATCAAATACTACCATAACAGTTGACAAAACTTTTCTAGGAATTTTTTCAGGGTCATATGCCATATATCCCAGTTTATTTCGTCTGGCGTGTTATCTGACTGCCACTCTATCCGCTCGTTCGCCTTCCTCTGACGCAAATTAGGAAAACATTTTAACTATGTTACATTCAGCAATTAACCCAAATAGTAATCAAACGAAATAAAACCATTTCAAAGTTATAAAAAGTAAGAAAACATCAGCATTTTCAATGAGCGATAAATCTTTTTGAGAGAAACTTAAATTCAGAGAAAACTCGACACATAACTTAAAAGTACCTGCAGATAGTTAAGATGATACACACCAGTTTGAGATGTTCAACAACAGCAGGGTAACCATCCAACAAGTTACGCAAGGCTCGAAATGTATGACCCAGTCACCTGGTATCTCCAACACGTGTTGGAAGAAGTGCACGCACATCATCTGCAACGCATAAATAAAATAAAAGGTTTACATCTATTTAGTCTACTCTAAATATGTTCATCTGTATTAGCCGCTAATGGCTGCAATACTGCCGAAGCGGCGTTAAACAATAACTCACTCACTCACACATCTTTATTAAAACATACTTTTCTGTCTTGACAAAGTTCATTTTCAAAAAGGAAATAATTAAATTTGCTAAATAAGCACCAGTTTGAGTATAAATCAATTATCTCGCAACTGCCCATTCTTTGAAATAAAGTCTGTCAGCTTTATTATCTTATGGAGAGCAAAATACATTAGTTGTAATTAAATATAGCTTTAAATTGTACCTAAAATAGCAACCGACTGCAACAGGTTGCTTCTGTTCAAGGGGCTGTTCCTATAAAAAAAAAATTAAAAAAAGATAGAGGCCCATGAGCAATGCTTCAGCCTTTTTCCAAAGGCTAAGATATTTCACTGCAGCCTTGAGGGCCTACTCAAGTCGATGGGCTGAGCAGTGGACAGCTTGAATGGGCCTCTCGGTGAGATATTTCAGTTTACGAACAACTCCTGCATTCTTCCCAAGCATAACATCTCTCCAATGACCTCATCAAGAACAGAAACCATGGAATCTGTTATCACATCTGCATCAGCCTTGCCAATATTTCGTATTCCAACGAATTGTGTTTCCAGTTTTCCATGTGTACAAAACCGTCTTAATACCCCGTCGGCGTCAATATGAAAAGAATCTGTTGCACCGTCACATATCAAACTAATCAATTTGGTTTCATCAATTGTCTGTTTAATTTTCATTCTCTAGTTTTCCGCAATGTAATGGATAAATTGTCAAGCAGATTTGTCATTTCGATATGTGTTCCCAATGTTTACACCTTTCTTTTCATCCAATGCGCATATAAATTCGAAGTCCGAATACGGCCTTCCTTGTTAAGCCAAACCGTGTGCGTTTATGAACAGCTTGCACACCCTCTCAAAAGTTTGAGCGTTTAGCGCTGTGATGTTCTTCTCAGTTTGAGAGATGCCAGGTAGTGATTGTTTAGCAGCAAGTTTTAACACATTCTGCTGATGTGCATTCAATTGATCGTGAGCAACAACCGATTCCAGCTTGAAGTTCGATTAACCTTCAATGAACCGACCTTTACTTCCTGGTTCGAGCGCAACACGTCTTGCAATTCATAAGATCGTTTTTGTATGTAAGCCAACTGAAACGATCTTCTCACGAATTTTAATATAAACGACGTCTTTTCGCTTCATATTCTTTAGTGATCTCTGATGCATGTCACATTATTAAAATACCGCCACATATTTGAAGTGTCATTACAAACGAAAGTGGTTTCGTATCTAAATATTGTTTGTACGAATAAGCATCCAAAAGCAGATTATATTTTCATTTTCGATGAAACCGAATTATTATATATAAATATATTTATATTTATACACAAACATGTGTTAATTTAATGTATTATCACAATTATAACATTTATCTACTGTTAATGTACTAACAGTTTTCGCTTACGAAATCGTCGTTTATGACATGCGCACAAGGTGCCTGCATTCAGAAACTAATTCAAGATTACTCAATTCACAAACCACATTCAAAATCTCACGGCGTCAAACACAGGGTCTAGTTTTATTTGTTTACGGTTTTATTTCTTGAGAAAAATATTGTATTCTGTCGGTAAAAACATAAAATAACACAACATAAACGTCTTATATTGTTTATTATGGACTGAAAATACTACGGACGAGCAGAATTTTAATTTTACTCGCCCGATTGAATGTTGACTCGCTGATTTCGAACCCTGGACATACCATTCATCTTTAGCTAAATAAATAGTTTAGAATTTATTGCCTTAGGTAAAACTAAAAGTTTTGGTTTCCCATCGAACCATTACACACATCTAAATGTACGCTCCTTGCAGATAAGATGGCGGACTGAGTCACTATATTAACAACAGTACGAGCGACTTACATACTGATTTATTTCCCCCAAAATACCAGTTTGATACAAAGGCACCAGAAAAGTATGTATCTATCGCTAAATTATGTTTTAGAATTTATTTTATTACTTAAAAATACATTTTACCAGTAGATCCTAAAGTGATTCTTCTTCATATCACTGATCAACTCAATCAACTGAATGTCTACAGGCAACTTTACTTAAACATTGTTTGTAAAATCAAAAAGGTTGAGTACTAAAACATTGTTTGTAAAAACAAAAACGTTGAGTATTAAACTTTCCTTTCCACTCAATGGTCCACGCTGACACACTCACTTATCCATCCCTGCAGAGACGAACTTGAGTTTGTCTTGGAATATCAACTGTCAGCTATTGTTTATATAGTGATTAACTTGATACAGTAGTGTGCTACGCTAGTAATGAGTGCAATACAGGCGCCAAGTCAAGATGTGCGTTGGACCATGACAAGGGGAGCTCCGCAACATAATTGTTAAAGGATAGATGAAATGCATTTTTCTCAAGAATGACAGATGATTACCTCTACGTATATTGTATATCGGAATCAATTGAGCATAAAATCGAGACAATATACACTTGCAATTTATAATTAAGACGATTTTAATTCACCCATTTTAACACTATCGCAATTTGTTCGGCGAATCCTTTTGAAAATGCTCACTGAGGCGTGACTGTGATAAGCGAGAGGCGGGGCGGCTAGATAGCTACTCCGCCGGTGTCTCGTTAATTAATTAATGATGATTATCACTGCCGGTAAATGCATTTATGAGGTGTATTACATCGCCAAAAAGACATGTTTATGTAATAATTGTGTAATTGTCATCTGCGGAATTACCTAGTTGGATATCTAAACATTCGATATATGGGAAATTTAAGTTGGTTTATTGAAGGTATCTTTGTGAAATTAACAATCAAAATGTTGCGAAATTACGTTGAATTGTGACTATCGCTGAAAATCAAATTCCTCCACATACGTCACAGAAGTCATCCCTTCACGGGTCACACCCCCGCAGACTTTCATTCTGGTCGCCTGGGCTAAATCAAGCGGTTTTTTAAAAAGCCGTATATAAGTAATTTATGGACCGATTTCAGAAATTTAAAATCGAGAAATTGTCAAATTGACATCCCATTTTAATGAATCCGATTTGGACCATATGTCATTTCATCTATCCTTTAAGTTGATTATTCTTCCTTTAGAGTGTTGCTGCCATTATCTGGTAGGCATGGCGAATTTGAGGCCTCAGGTTGATAGTCAACGGATTTCCCGCCGCCACGGGAGTTTAATTAACTTCGCATTGCACTTCTAATTGGTTGGTTGTCGTCTGTGTTACGTCAGTTGGCGACCCCTATGTTCGTTTAGCGTATTTCCCCTCGACGGACGACCCATTAGGTTAAGGAGAGCCTTCTAGCTTTGAGTCATAACGTGTTATCGGCTAGCTGGGGCTTCATCGGGAGTACCCGAGGGAGCACGCCTCCTTGCACCTTCATAGTCGGCAACCCCCTTTTCTTTGGTGGCGAGTTACCCCTTGCTGCTCTATGGGTTGCATCGTAGTCCGCCTCCTTCAGTGGCATTTGTGAGTTATCAACTAGAGTATGTAAATAATAGTACGTTTTTGAGTAAACGTCATTATTTGTACTCAGCGTTGATAACTCACCGGTATTTATATCCCTCTCGCCTCCCCTCCTGCGAGTCTGAAAGATGCCTACGTCCAGGCTCCAGGAAAAAGGAATGACGTCACTGGGTAAGCCACCAAGCGGGGGGTTGGGGTGGGGATAACTCTTTATACTTCAGTTTTATATCTGGTCGAGTGATTAATTGAGAGGGATTAAATTGATAAGATAGGAAAATTCTTTATTATACCGAGGGAAATTTACATTACATCTAATACAGTTCTCCAGTATTAGTTACCACACTTTGAATAAACGTTTGGTAACACAACCTCACAATAGTTTGATCGATTTTAAATGTTTTTACTTCAAAAAAGCAATCGTTGCTGTCCTTTCCTATAAATTTTGTAAGTGTGTTCCAATAAAGTTTTGAATCTAAGACAGTACCCAAATATTTATATTCCGTTATTTTTTCTATTTCATTATTGTCCCCCACCGCCGCGAAGCGCGGAGCGGGGGACATAGTATTCAGCTCCGTACGTCCGTCCCGCTTCTTGTTAGCGCGATATTTAATGAACCGCTCAACCTAGAATCTTCAAACTTGGTACCAGTCTTCATCTGGGGAATACGCAGACCTTAAAAGTTTTCGGTGACCTTGACCTCATTAACAAGGTCACGGCGAGACTTTGACCAGTTTTGAAAATGTTGTTAGCGCGATATCTAATGAACTGCTCAATCTAGAATCTTCAAACTTGGTACCAGTCTTCATCTGGGGAATACGTAGACCTGAAAAGTTTTTGGTGACCTTAACCTCATTTTCAAGGTCAGGGCGAGACTTTGACCAGTTTTGAAAATGTTTTTAGTGCGATTCCTCATGAACCGCTAGAACTATTGGTTTTAAATTTAGTATCAGTCTTCATTTGGGGAATATCCAGATACCAGTCGATTTGGTTGACCTTGAAATTATTTTCAAGGTCAGTACAAGACTGATTGTCAAATGTTGTTAGCACGATATCTCATGAACTGCTGTACCTAGAGTCTTCAAATTTGGTACCTGTCTGCATTTGGGGAATACGCAGACACCAGTCGATTTGGGTGACCTTGACCCCGTTTTCAAGGTCACAACAAGACTTTGACCATTTTAAAAAATGTGCCCGATATAACAATAATTGAATCAAACATGTTAATGTCACTACTCGGTACAAGCTGTGTGTCCATTCTTTTAGCTCATTTCTTAATTGCGACGGGGGACATGGTCACGTTTGTGACAATTACTTGTTATCAATAGTCACAGGATTTATTATAGACCTAGTTTTCCTAAAATCTCCATTTCTTTTGCCTTTAACACATTCAAAAATAAAAAATCTTTGATCTTGTCAGGCATTTCACATATTGATGATATGATGGTAAAACATATTTTAAATCACATGAGTTAAAGTCACCTAGTATGAATTTAGGTGCTTCTGGTGATACAATATTTAGTTTGAATGAATGATGTCCTTCACATTAGCATCCGTAGTTACAAAATTCTCTAGGAAGGTAATATGGTCTAAAAGAAATTGCAGACGTTATATATCCTTATAATCTGAATAAATTTAGATCAACGGGTATATTAGGTTATACCGTGTTGATGTAACATCCACCAATGCATGGGGCTGTCCCGTTGAACTTTGAATTTCGCCGCTAAGCCAATGACAAGAGGCCTCATCTCGCCTGAGCTTTCTCAAAACTCCAAACATCGTTTCGCCGATGTACGATGAAAGGAGTAAATCACTGTCATTCGGAAAGCACCGAGCAACCAAAATCCTGTCAGCAAATACGGATAAATGGAAAATAATAAAAACATTATAAAAAGTGAAGAATAGTATTGCTCAAGGATAATATGGGAGAAATAATGAATGCAAGCCAAGTTATTTGATAAAGGAGTTCTACGAACGACTGTTTGTAAGGGGTAATAACTCTTGACTGGAAAATTCAACTCAAGTGAACTTTTCATTTTTATCTAAGTTTAGGGGTTATAGAGCAAATGGTTTTTTTCATAAAACAAATCTAATTACATACAACCATATAATACCGCTTTCTTTCTTATTAGTAACCAACAATGTTTGTATTTGTTTTTCAAAATGTGTTTATCGACATACTGTTAATGAAAACTAGAGGGAAGTTATAAGTCACCAGACATGAATCATATGATTGGTCAAACCGAACTTCCTTCTTTTGCACACGGATGGTCAACGGGACGACGTTTCATACCGGCCACTGTTAGATCGACTGTATAAATCCATGATATAGGACAGTCGATCTAAATTTATTTAGATTGATGTCCTTATTACAGAAGGTTTCCCTAATGACATGCTGTTTGCACCAGCCTTCTTTCACATATACACACAGTCCACCACCAATACTTTTCCCTGTTTGAATCACGTCTCGATCGAGCCGAATCGGCGAACCAAACCCACCCAGTTCAAAACTCGCGTTGTCCACTGCCTCGTTCAACCATGTCTCCGTGAAACACAAGAAGCAACTTTCCCGAAATTGGAACATATTCTTTACAGAGGCTTCACTTCAGTGGTCTGTCGTCACACGGATGGTTCGCTAGTTCCAGCCGCTGCTCGCAGGTTTCACCGCAGTGCATAGCCACACGGCGTTGCGGGCTTTCTCCCTGCCATAATACTAGCAGCCGCGATATAAGTGAAATACTCTTGAAAGCGGCGTTAAACCCCAACTCACCTCACCTCACCTCACCTCGTCGCACGGGTCTTTCATTGGCAAGCATAATCGATGGGAGAGGGGGGCCTGACTTCCTGGTTCTCAACTTCTGTCGGCCTCTCTTTCCTCGCTTGCGCTTGGCATTGTACTTCCTAGTCTTTCACTTTCACTTCCCTTGCATAAACATTCAGGGGACAGGTCAATTTCCAAATTGCTAACATCGTTCAATCCCTGAAATTGAAGAAGCAGTTCTCTGCCATACCGAATCGCGTCGTAACGGCAATGATGGTTGTCAATGACGCCATCGGTCGCCACGGAAGTGATCAGCTGTATAAACTAGGCCACTGCCAAGGCTGTGTAAAACCAACCAACCAAACCAGAGTGGACTAGGTTCTCGTGGCCACCTACTCTGTTTAATTTACTCAGTCGATCAGACACCGTCATGTGGGATATGTTGACGGCGACTAACGGAATTTAGATGTATTTTCATACATCAAACTTGCTTTTTGTACTTTAGTATAGATCTCCTATATGCATATAACCTTAGGGGGAAACAATATCATTATGAAAAACCGTGACATATAGGTGGCTGGTATTTTGTATATATCGCTTGTGTCATCATGAATCTATTTTGTGTTTGTGTACAATGCTTGTAATAACAATTTATCCAAGAGCTGTGATACTTTAAATACCATGTTTTAATTAAATTAACAAGTCCAGCCACCTTGCTTATAAATGAAAAGATTATCGATGTCAGGAAAAGCCTCATTGTACATGTTATGCTGAAACTACTTAAACAGACATTATTGGTAATTGGGCTGATGCTGGTTGAGAGTTAACAATATAAGACCTCGGGAATAATAACCATAAGCGGATTGACTTGAATATGTCAAATTGTGTTATCTGAAATTTCATTGGGTAGGAGACTAATCATGGAATCAAAACCACATCCTTCACATCCATAACATGGGAGAATGATCCTGACACATCATCTTGCTTATGTGATCAGAGCTAGCAACTGCTTAATGTCTCTCATAATGGCCATGTTAGGTTAGTAGACGTAATACTTGGGATACATAATTGCTTCAAAATGTCTCTGCGTTTACTTCCAAGATTACAAAGCTGTTATTACAAGTCACTTGAGAGCGTTCCTTGAAATTGTCTTACAGGGAGATCACTTGATCATGATTTCTTTTCTTCATGATTTTCAATATACCCGAAACACCAAAATGTTAAATGCAGTCGATGTGTTCACACTGCACACGGATTTATCGATCTTCTTTAAGCTGGCAAAATCTGTACACATATAAACTTTGACATCGACCTTGTCCGGAAAACCCGATCCGGAAAATGTCACGATGATGGAAATAGTACACTTGATAGTTATGTTACTTTCCCGTGAGCCTAAATTAAAGCTTAGTTAATGTCGTCAAGCTTATAAGGTTAAATGAACAAAGGAAAAATTTCCTGAATTTATCTGGCCTATATATAAATAACATCTTTGATGGGCATTCTAGAAGTTGAGATGATGAAGAATGAAGAACAATTTTATGGATACACAACTTCTTTATTCTGTATAGGAATACAGAATAAAGAAGTTGTGTATCCATAAAATTGTTCTTCATTCTCCTTATATATAAATACTTATTTTGGTCAGATAAATAAATCAGCAAAATGAAAGCTTGGAATATAATTTAAATAATTCATACATTAAAGGCGATGTAGCACGTTTTTCTGACCAAAATAAAGTGATCTCGCGAAAAGGTAAATAAATGTTACCAAGGGCTTAATTATACCCCTGAGTCAATAAAAAGAGTTCTAAAACGAATTTACATTGTTCGGTTAAGCCATGCGGGTCCACTTCCCTTCAATAGAAATGCTGATAAAAATTCTAAAATACACTGAATCTTAACCATTTTGCAATCAGTGGGAGACATAGAGATTCCTGTACATTTCAGAACTTTGTTTGAGAACAGACATAAATAAAAACATTGATTCTAAAGATTTTGTTTCAATGTTTTTCGAGAAAGCTTTCACAATGACATCATACACACATGATCACTTGTAACTTTTCTATGTCTCCTACACGTCCAGATTTAGTTATTTTATATTATTAAACGGCTTTAACAGTGAAGAAAGAGAAAATATGTTGTATTCTGTCGACAATAATTTGAAAGAATGTATTCAAAAGAAAGATAGCTGCAGCTAGAGAATGATATTTAGGAAGCATTTATTGCAACTGAACTGAAATTATTTCGTGTTTTTTTTTCCATTAAGATTTTATTTTTGTAAAATATGAGGATTACTTGATTCCATTTAATATGATATCACTAATAATGGCCCTCTTAATGATCCCCGTAATCTTCTTAGGTCTTGTGTCTCTATATATTAGTCTGCATCATTTTAAATGGTATCAAAAGTGTGTCGACATCAAAATGTTCAAAATGTCAAAGTATGTTGGATGTTTAATTATCAGTCAGAAAATCAATTCATTATTAATATTAAAAAATTAAGAAATATATCGACAGATGTATAAGTGTAAATAAGATATTAAAATTAATGTTCAACGTGTTGGGCATATAACTAAAAAAAAAATAGAGCCATGGGCTCTGTAGCTCATCAGGATTTCAATGATTCATTATCTAAGGTTAAATATCTAAGTTATCTCAAGTAATACAAGCAAAAAATATGTTTTTAGATCATGACACCCACATTTGGAGTCACAGGGTCACCAATCCTACAATTAAGAATCACATTTGACAAAAGAGTCTCCACACAACATGTCACATTGTAGAGCTTTACATACTTGAGATAAAGATGAAAATAGGTTTTTGGGAAATGACCCGTGACCTAGATTGGGGTCACGGGGTCACATAATCTACAATTAAGAATCCCCATTGGCCAAGGAGTCTGCACACAACTTTTCAGCTCTCTAGACCTTTTGGAACTGGAGAAGAAGATGAAAATAGGTTTATAAGGATATGATCCCTGTGACCCCATTTGGGGTCACGGGGTAACACAATCTACAATTTAAAATCCTCATTGGTCAAGGAGTCTGCACATAAAATTTCAGCTCTGTGGAGTCATTGGTCCTGGAGAAGAAGTCGAAAAAGCGAAAGGTTTACGGACGGACGCCGGACACCATGCCACGCCATAAGCCCATCGGGCCTTTCAGGCCTGATGAGCTAAAAATCTTTCTTCTACCATCCTCGAGTTATCAATTTTAATCTTAAATTCTCTGATACAAAAATAATACACGTTTTAATTGTATATTCTAAATTTAAACTAGAATAATAAAGTACAATGAAAAGTGGTCAACCGTTTCATGTTGATATTTATTCAGAGTGTTCAGTTAAGAAACTTTTATTCTCCATTGGTTTCGGAAAAGTATGGATTGCAAAATGCGTAGTATCCCATGTATTTTTCATGCTATCGTTAATCAACCACCACTCCAGTATCGTATTCTGGATTTACAGATATACATTAATTCGCTTTTTTAACAAAGTGCCTTATCAGAGATATCAGAGATAGCAAACATTTAAAACTAATATTGAGGGCTTTGAGGACTCATCTTCCTTCATAATTCGCACAGTTACCATGATTCCTCTGCTTTCATGAGATGCGGATGACTCGTATCGCTTACCGGCTACTTACGCGTTGATATTTATGGCATGTACAGTTAGTCCCGGTTATCCGCACAAAATGGTTTCAGTTGAAAATAGTCCGGATAGCAAGTCGTGCGGTTTAGTGAATCATCATTTGCAAAGAAATTAATAAAGAAGATTTGAAAAACTACCGTGCGGATGACGGGCTCCGGTTAACCGAGTTCTCAGTGTATATTGTCAGCCACTGAAATGCGTAATTTGAAAGTTATTGAAGAAATAGAGACGATTTTATGGATATACAACTTCTTTATTCTTTGAAGGCGACGTTTCGACATAGGTTCTAATGTCGTTGTCAAGCAAGTGGTACACAAGTGGGTAATATACATGAATTGTTTTTAAAAGAGATTGGAGATGAGTTATTTATACAATAAATAGAGTTGATGGACAAAGGTTGAATAGCTAATTGAGTGGAAGCCAGTTATGTGATGTACAGAGACTGCATGAAGGATAAGCGAGGTGATTGAAAGCCGGGTGAATGTTTATACAATAGAAGAGATTGATGTACATGGAATAGATGAGATTAATTTATATGGTAAAGTAAAATTGATACAGTAGATTAGATTGTTGTACATTACGAGGAAGTGGTGATTACAAAGTGTAAATGGAGAGCACAGTAAAATAGATTTTTGAAATGGACATATTGAAGCATTAAATAACAGTGATTATTTTAGCAAATGGTAATAGGCTCTTTGAGAGAGGGGCCTATCTTCTTGATGTGGATGGTTTCAAGTAATTTTCGGGCTTTGTAATTCGTCTGGTTTCTTTCCATGATAGTGATGTTGTCCAATTTGATGGTGTGGTCTGGGTGAACTTTGGTGTGGTCGACAAGAGCTGATTTGCCATTGTTCTTCCTGACATCAGGCCTGGTGTTCCTTGACTCGGAGGGAGAGCGGCGATCGCGAAAGTTGGTGATCGATAATAGGGTTTAATCGTCTGGTCACTTACACTATTACTAGATTTTTAGTTATGTCATTGGCTGCTTATTTATAGCGCAATACTAGCCGAAAGCGTATCAGGCAATCAGGGGAGGAGCGGCTGCCAAGCTTGTACAACTACCATAAAGAAGTAGAATTCTGAAGACGCTGATGACGCTGTGTGACGTCACGAGGCAAGAACCTTCCTCGGTCAATTTTTTTTAATATCACTATTTTTCTATTTATAGAAGAATTTTATGTGTTAAAAATCAATTATGAAAAATTGTGATTTAAAATTATTCTTGGCGTTTTTATAACACTCTGGTTTAAGCTATCTGCCAGGTAATACATCAAAAGATAGCTACTGTATTGAAAACTGGTTGCTTAATTTCAAAGGTCCAATGAGTAGTGGTCTATTATGCAGTTCCCTAAACGTTACTGTGTTGACATACTTGTAGTTAATAACCTTTAAACACATGTTTGTTCAAACACATGTCAAAGATACATATATGACATTCACGTACACCTTGACACCTTCAGAAACATTGCTACGATAAATGAGTCGTCGTCGTATGGTTGGTTAAGATTATGTTCCACAACCATGTCTTCTCTTGAATGTCACTAATAAAATATAGACACATTTTGTAATAACCTCTATATAAATCTTTTAAACGATTTTATTGAATTTCCAGAACACGTAACTACTTTTGATTCTTCTTTTATTCGTTGATTGATTTTAAGAGCTGTATAGGATTATTTAGTGCTGTAAGGATAAAATATACTAGATTTCGTTTTTGATTACTTATCTTGATGTTTTGTCATGTCAGTTGCGGTTAAAGAATATCAGAAAACTGCCGTAGTATTTTATAGTTATACTTCATGTTGGTTCATATTCATTCCATTTGCATGTTTACTTCATTGCAATAAACTCATATTTCAGCAAAAGCAGTATGTGTCTCTTGTCCGAAGTATCCCTACGTGAGGTAACTTCGGACAACGTGGCATGTCTGATACACTTATTTTACTATGAGAGGTAGCACTCTCTTTCAAGGCATATACATAGATAAGATATTAACCTTAATAAATACATGAATCATGGTTTTATTAAATTATCTTAGTATTTAATAGTCCAGGAAGATTTGTCTGAAAATCGTCCGTACCATCCCTGCTCTCCGAAAAATCGTGTATTTTCACATTAGAGAAGTTATTATCCAGAAAATCTTCCTGTTCTTATATATGCCACTTCTAAATGCCCTTCAAAAACATAAAGATTTTTAGGACATATGGGTCTCATGGTCAGGAAATCTCCAAAGTATAATCCCCTTTGGTCAAGGAGTATGTAAAGAAAATTTAAATTTCTATACAGCCAGTGATTCTGCAGAAGAAGTCGAAAAAGCAAAATGTTTTCGAGCAGACAGACAGATGGAATGACAAATGGACGTCGGACGCCTTAGCGTGCTATAAACCCATCAGACGAGATAAAAAAAAAAGCACAATATATGTAAGTTCTTGATCATTCAAATTATTTGCTTTAAACCAAGACAAAGACAAAAAAAACCAAATATTTATTTTTCTAAAACTGCACGCGAGATACCTTTACAAGTTTTCGTATATCGATATATCCATTATGTTATTTGTGTTTGATAGGAATAACTATTTTTGCAAGTTGTAAATATCCGTATTTATACAAAATATATCCCACATTATCTTACCTAATGTAAGAATGTTGATCCCTGATTGGTCCACGTGACCATTAACAAATATCAATAAAACCGTCATACGGGTTGATAAATCTTCCTGAGGGTGATACATGCTTTATATCCCGCATCAAGAATAAAGCATGCATCCACGTCAATCATTCCATGTCACGTGACACAAGTTAAAGGTCATAGTTTGTCGATGGATCAGCTGTTTTCTGTCAAAATTTGTTTTTTAATGTTATTTTGAGACATACAGTTAGATAAATACGTTAAAACATTCAGTTTGTTCGGGTGACATCGTAATTTATCACACCCACTAACGCGGGTCTGATAAATTACGATGTCACCCTCCATTGAACGAAACAAATGAATGAATGAAACAAAAGCAGCAATCCTAAATCCAATGGCATGAACTTGTTGACAAATGGTTAAACTAAGCATGTAAGGTAGGTTTGTAATTTGTCAAGAACATTTTCAGTGATTTTGAAGCCAATTTAGTACCGAAATTTAGGTTAGAAGCAATAACTCATTTCACTGATTATTTTATCGCTATTTCTTTTGTTCACACTTGGCGGTAATTAAAAAAATGCCCTTATGAGAATTATATTTATTTTCAGTATTTCATATATTTTAGGGTCTGCGGATCCGTAAACCAACTTATAAAAAAAAAAAGCCTAATGCAATTTCCATTTCCACTGAAGGGAATATGACATTTGTGGATTATTACTTTCGATGCAATATAAGACACCCTAAAGTGCTTCCTATATTGGTTGTAATGCTTTATAGATCTACTTTCAACTATTACAAATAACTTCGCACTAAGTTCATGAACGGAAGGCGAAATTGCAACCGGAAACACCATCAATAAAATTCGCACTTTCCCGATTGAAAAAAATTAACAGGAAACTTGAAATAGAAAAAAATAAACAAATTAGTTTTTCAAATTACTGTTTATGTTATGTTTTAATCAACAAGACTCAAACTGAAATGGAAATTGTAAACAAACCAGAAAAGTTTGTGAAACAACAATATATTTAATCATAAAAAAAAGTATGTTAGTGGTCTAGAATACATCTACAATTGCGTGTACTTTACATGTATTGACTATCTTAACTGAAGATAGAGTTTGTTTGTTTTCTTCTCACAGACAACTTCATTTAACACTCCACGGTCATTTAATTAATTTAAGTATATTAGATTAACTACCTTTCACATTTGAACAATGATTTACAAGTTTAACGTCGCATGTGTGTTCTAAAAGTTTTTCTTTGGTTCAAATATTTAACGATTTTAGAGATAAAACATAAATAAAATACATTTTGTTGGTGTCTTCAAATCAAATCGTTGATAAACGGGATTCATGATTTATTTTGTTTCTTGGACAAAATATAAAATCTATTATTTAAATACCTATCTGTTGACTAGACCTACTTTGCCTTACCTCCTATAGGTAATGCTATTTCAACCTTAACACAGACGAACTTGAAGAGTGGAGAAGGGGTGCATAAAATCCCTTATCCAAGGGACGGTAAGTCTAGGTGGTCTTGTGACACTACCTGTTCAGATCACTCTCCTATCAGTTGCAGAGCAAGACAGACGTGTTTGTTTTGTTCTGAGACTGGGTATTTTTAGCGACTTTGTTGCTAACTTGCTAGCATCTCTTACTCATTTAAGGGATATTTTCAACTGCTATATCTACATTTCGTCGTTAGCAGATTGTGTAACAATCTGTTTTAGTAGGTGTTGGGGTACAAAGGGCCTTGTTGACATGTGCTAGCTGTGTGCTGCCTGACGAGGTGGCTGCTTGCTTTGCACGTGCAGATCGTGTCTTTTGTGTTTCTCTCACCTGTCTTCATTGACTGCTCGGTTCGCATGTCTTGTAAGGCGAACCCTCCGCCAGTCCCTTCGACTGTTGGTTGTTGACTCGCTTCGTCATACGCCTGTGACTTGCTTCACTTGTCATTCGCGTTTGCCAGTCATACGCCTTCGGTTCCTATCAACTGCCTACGCGTTTCGCCAGTCACTCGCCTCGCCTATCACTACGCGGCAAACCCCTTCGCCAGTCATTCGCCTTAGGCTTAGGCTTACGCCAGTCACTCACTTCGCCAGTCTATCGCCTTAGATTGAAATCAACTTGACTCGCTTCGTCTCGCCAGTGATTCGCCTGGCCAGGTACTGGCTTTGCCTACCATTTGCCTTTGGCTCGATTCTACTTGACACGCATCTACCCGCCAGTGTCTCGCTTACGCCAGTCACTCGCTTCGCCAGTCCATTGCCTTAGGTTGAATCAACTTGACTCGCTACGCGGCGGACCCCCTTCGCCAGTCATTCGCCTCGCCAGGTACTGGCTTCGCACACCATTCGCCTTAGGCTCGATTCTACTTGACTTGCATCGTCTCGCCAGTGTCTAGCTTACGCCAGTCACTCGCTTCGCCAGTCTATCGCCTTAGGTCGAATCAACTTGACTCGCATCGTCTCGCACCCCCTACGCCCAAGAGCAAAAGGAAGAAGACCAAGAAGGCTAGGTTTGACAAAGTCAAGCCGGACCTCCTTCTTGCATCCGTCAAGGATATGGTCTCTTCTTTGCTCGATGCTCGTCTGGGTCCGCTGACTGTACCCACTCACGCTACTCACGTAACTACGCTACCGGTTGAACCCAATGCGGACCTCGTGTCTCAGGGTTCGCTAGGGCCTCCGGGTCCGCTGCCTCCTCGCGTACTGCTCACACCCCTATGCGTCGTGTCACAGTGGTGTCGCCCACCCGTGATCCCTCGCCAGACTTGCCAGACTTGCCGATGCGGGACGTCCGCTTCGTCGACATATCGAACCCTCCGTTCATCAGGATATGTGGTCGTCGGAGGATCCGCCAGTGATCGACTCAATCGCCATGCTATCGGAAGTGGAGGAGGGCTTCCTTTTGCCCTGAAGGCGACGCACCTCCTGCACGTCTCGCCCTTCCGCCGCATAGACTTCTGCTAGACACCACCGAGGATATGGAGCAGGTCATCTCGGCTGCGGTTTCCAACCGTCTGCTTCCGCCCTTAGTGGTGCCGGACAGGCGCAGACGGCAACTGCCTTTGTATCCGGTTCCTTTCCAACTCGTTCCGCCCACTCTAGATCAGGGTTCATCTCGGTTGATTGCCCCCGACCCGCCTCATCGCGTTACTAATGCGCAGCTTACACATCTCGACAGAGAGGCTCGCACAGTGTTAGGCTTGGGCAACAACGTGGCGTTCACCTGTCAGGCGATGCTTGCCTGTGCCAAGCAGGCGGGCATGGAGTTGGGTGAACCAGTGTTGTTTAAGGCATTCGGTAATGTGGCTGCGGACCTGGCGCAGATCATGTTATCTGCTTCTCGGATTTCATCGGGGGTCACGGTACTACGTAGAGACAATTTCCTTTACCGGTCAGGTCTCAACCCTGATCAGAAATCTTTTCTGCGTCAGGCCCCTGCCCACTCTGAATCTCTGTTTGGGGGTCGTATCCCCGAGGTTTTAAGAGCGAGACAGGAAGCTCAGCAGCAAGACCTCACCAATCGCCTCGTCAGTCAGAGGCAAACGACACCAAAGCGTCCTCATACTAATTGTCGTCAGGGTCAAGGTCAGGGCAGAGGCCAACCTTCCCCCAAGAAAGCGAAAACGGACTTTCGGCGGGGAGGTCGTGGCCGCGGATCCACAGGTCAGTCCCCGAAGTCCCCCCCCCCGTCCTGGCGGCGGAGGTTGTACCGCTCAGAAGGGGAAGCGAAGGAAGTGACTCTTGGTCACCCCCTCTGCTTCCCCCTCCACTCGTTCTGGTGTCGGAGGGTTCGGTGGAGTGTCGACTCCAAGATTTTGTCAGGAACTGGGTACAGTTAGGGTTAGACCCTTACGTTTGTCGGATTCTTGGTCAGGGGTTCCGCATCCCCGTCTCGTCACCTCCGCCTCTCACCTGTGCTCCAATGGAGCGTCCCTTGACAGAGGACCGGCTCCAATTGAGTTGGATCAGGTGGAGATCTTAATCTCCAAAGGGGCGTCGCAGGAGGTCCTGACCTCGCATCTAACTCCGGGGTTTTACTCCCCAGTGTTCGTCATACCCAAAAGGAATTCGAAAAAATGGCGGCTCATTCACGACTTGAAGGTATTCAACCGCTCCTACCTCGTTCGGCCGCCATATTTTGGACTCTTGACTCTTCCTTCTGTGATCCGATCCTTGGAGCGCTCAGACTGCATGGTGTCTCTCAACCTCCAGGATGCGTACTTGCACGTTCCGATTCACTATCGGGATCGCAGGTACCTCCGTTTCATTCTGGACGGGAGACACTTTCAGTGGTGCGTGCTCGCGTTCGGGATCTCGTCCGCCCCCTGGCTTTTCACACATGTGACTCAGCCCATTGTCCAATCCTGCACCAATGCGACATTCAGTTCCTAATGTATTTGGACGATGGGCTCGCTCACAACCGTTCTCCGGTCGTTCTCGATGCGCAGCTCAGGTTCACAAAAGACCTTTTCCGTCGTCTAGGGTGGTTAGTGAACTTAGAGAAGTCGGACCTGGTTCCGGCAACTCGTCTGAAGTTCCTAGGAGCTATCCTAGACACTCAGCTGTTCCGCGGTTTCGTCACGAGGGAGCGGATGGCTCGTTACGATCGCCTAATGGATCGCGCGCTCGACGCATCGCTCTCCCTACGTCAGTGGCAAAGAGTGTTGGGGTTACTAACATCAGCTCAGGACCTGACCCGCAGGGGGAGGTTGTTCCTTCGCCCGTTACAGGTGTTCCTGAATCCCCACATCAGGGAGACGCGTTGCCGTCACAATATAGTTTTGACCCCAGACCTCCATCGGTTCCTAGCTTGGTTGCCGGTGGACGAGAGTGTGTTCGCCAGTGTCCCACTTCGTCCTCGTCCCCCCTCAGCTCACCTGTTTGTAGACGCCTCCACTCAAGGGTGGGGGGGGGGGGGGCGCATATGGGTCATGAGCAGGTGGCGGGAGTCTGGTCCCCATCAGATCGGAACCAACACATCAACGTACTCAAGTTGGACGCAGTACGTCTTGCCATTCAGCACTGGCAGTCCCTCTTGCGAGGCCAGTGTCTGCTAGTCCACACGGACAGTTCAGCAGCTGCTTGGTCGATAAACAAGCAGGGGTCCACCGAGGCCTAGTCTCTGCTACGCGTGTCACTCCAGCTCTTCGAGCTGGTGGACGAGGTGGACCTGGACATTCGAGCAGTCCACATTCCAGGTGCAAAGAACATCTTGGCGGACGCGTTGTCGCGACCAGATGCCCCTCCCCCGACGGAGTGGCAACCGAATCCGGTGGTCTTCAGGGGGTTGTGTCTCCAGTTCGCCACCCCTCTGATAGATCTGTTCGCGACGTGTCTCAACCACCACTTGCCAACCTATGTCTCTCCAGTGCCAGACCCACTAGCAATGGGCTTAGACGCGCTCTCGTTAGAGTGGGAGGGGATGGACGCCTACGCTTTTCCACCGCCGGCCATCCTCTCCCAAGTTGTAGCCAAGATAGGAGCAACTCGGGTTCTTCGTCTCCTTCTGGTCGCCCCTTGGTGGCCAGCCCGACCGTGGTTCGTTCCTCTCCGACGGCTCTGTCATCGGGAACCGGTTCCGATTCAGACACAGAGAGATCTGCTCATCAGCAGGCCAAGCGGAAGGTTGCACGAGAACCCTCAGGTGTTCTCCCTTCACGATTGGCTTGTATTAAGAGAGGGCTAAGGAGCAGTGGGTACTCAAAGTGCGTCGCCAATGCCATAGCTACCTCTCATGGGAAGACCACTAGGAAACTCTACGATTTCCAGTGGCAGGCCTTCGCCTCATTCTGTGCTCAGAGGGATTTCATCGGGTGGATGGATCTCTCTCTGTGTCGGTGAGGGCTTTGAGGGTGTACACGCAGCGTACCCGCAGGCTGAGAGATGGCAGGCGTCGTCTGTTCTTGCCTCACTCGCCTAGGAGCACCAAGGAGCTAGATAAGCGAGCTTTGGGGGTGTATCTAAGATCGGCGGTCATTGATGCGTACAAGGCCGCTGACTTGCCTCCGCCTTCGCGTTCAAACCCTCATGAGATCCGCGCAGTATCAGCCACGATGGTATATCACTGCAACATCGCGGTTTCGGATGTCATGGCAGGGTGTTTTTGGCGTTCATCAGAGGTTTTCGCCAACCATTACCTACGAGATGTCTCCACAGCGGATCTTGAAGGCATCTCTAGCCTGGGTCCACAGATCTTCGCTCAGACGAAGGTGGTACCCCCAACCAGACCTCTTAGGAGCTTTAAGGCTCATTGTAAATAAACCTTGTTTACATTGCTAGCTCTCTTGTCTGTTGTTTTTTCTTTAGCTTCGCTTTAACACCTCCCTCCCTGTTTGGGTTTTGGGGGGGGGGGGGGGGGGGGGGGGGGGGGGGGCAGTGTGTTGATCGGAAGTTAAGTGGCAGGGTTGTCTCTTCGATCCGCTTAGCGGTAGAGATGGTATCTCCCGGGCTGTGCCTTGTCCTCACCACAGGGTGGAGGACTCGTAGGTTAGCTTACACCCAGGGCTAGTCGCCTGTCTCGTCACTACCACGTTTCTACTGACCCGCCTCCATGCGGTGGGATTCTAGGCAAAGTAGGTCTAGTCAACAGATAGGTATAAATAATTACGTTTAATCAAAAACGTACTATTATTAAAAGTACTTGAATTGTAATAATATGATATGTAACTTAATTTAATCATCAATATAACCATTCATAATTCAATTTTGGCAAAATTCCCATCTTGAAATATGTTGTGTTGGTTTCATGCCAGGCATCTGTTTAATTTCCGGTTTTAAAAATTAAAATAGCACTTATTGGACGTAATTTCAATGTGATCTCATGTATTAATGCATCATCTCTTTCTTCAATTGATTAAAGGGATTGTACCACTGAAACACCCTTCCTAAATCAATTATTCGTATCCCTACGAGTTGCATTTTTTTTAGGTATTTTCGATGAAGTAATAGAAATTTAAAATTTAAATTTCCGGTTGACATCTGACAATTATTGATTTCAAAATTGTTTAAAGTTATCACATAAATTGTTTAGATAGATGTATAACATTAGTGGAGCTACTTCGTAGATAAGTTATGAAACAAAACAAAATTATGTTCGTTTGTGATGTGTATCGTTTAACATGAAATGTCAATTTCAAATACACATATTCCCGGTAACTGATTTCTTATGACGTGTTTTACGTCTTACTCTTTTGCATGACTACAATAACATTTAATTACTAACGAGGGTACTCACACAGCAATTCATATTGTCCATACAATGCCCTGGGCCAAAACATCAATTTGTCTTTAACTTTGAGTTCTAAATGTACCGACAGCAATGGCCATCCTATACATATAGATTTTAGCGTGTTTTCTACAATAACAGTAATACATAGAATATCATTTATAGTCGGGGCTATGGCATACTATAATTCTACACTGGTTCATGAATATCTATATATACCTAACTCTCGCTCGGGAAATGCTATTATTCAGACACTTGTATAGTAAGGCCATAGTATGACATAGACACTCTAAAAAAACTCTTAAAACCTCTGCATAATTACATTTGTGAGTTGTTAGGTTTTCAAATATTATTGTTCGCTGACATGATGTATTTAACCTTATCAGGTAGAATATAATCATACCTAGCAACTAAGCAGTGATTCCAAAACCTTTATACTTTCTTATACCTAAGCATGAAATTGATGCTTAACTGTCTACGAAATGTTTGTCACCGGCAATTAAATACATTTGAGAAAATGCCATTATTATTATAATAATATAATATAATAAAAAGTATTATTACATATAATAATAGTAATATATTTAAGTAAACGTTTCAAATATATTGAATTTCTTACTATAAATGACAATGTCTAGTGTGATATTATCTTACCAATTGTAGATATCGTGTTTGTTTACTGACTGTACAAATATACATAAGATCTAAAGTTGATGCAATGAGTTAAACCATGTCTTCCCATTGTGTAAACTGTGTTGACGAAGAGTCAACACAGTCTAACCACTAATAAGGTTGTATATCTATTTGATAACTGAAATAACATGATTATCCTACGCCTAGCCATATTTGTACACAAACTACATCAAATTATATGATGTTTATACAGATGTATCTTAAATGCCAGCTCTCTAAAGAACTGTGCATAAATTATTGTCATTGAACTATTGGAGTAATGGCCACGAAATACATTGGTCTGTCTGTACATGTACATGTATATTAAACACCACATACAGCTTAATACATTATGCATTCAAAGGAGTGATACATTAATTATGTGGACTTCACTTCACTTTTCTCAAAGCGGAACATTATTAATAATGATATTACGTTGAATATCAACCAGACTAAGATGTTAAATAATGTACCATTTTCGATAATATGTGGACATCGCTGTAAATTATTTATTAACGCCAAACCTTGATTCTTTTAATAGGTTATTTATATTTCAAATAACACTGTCTAATAGCAAACAGTCGAGTCGCATATGATTAAAATATGTCTGACAATCGGTTCTGGCACAACGATTACAGTAATTGGTGATGAATATGGTGGATATCGCTCCTGCACGACTACACTTCAAGTAATACTTACATGAATATTCAGTTTTGCATTCTTAATGACAACAGTTAAAGCATTGTTCATCATATCTCAGATTAGGAATCACAGAAAGCTATTGTTGTGAAGAATAGCAATTGTTACAAAAGATGTCAATTACATTTTTTTTTCAATAATCAAATATCAACGTTTTAAAATAAAAACGTTTTGTATTTTTGTTTTCATTTTTAAGATATTTATATAGCTAATGCAGAGAATCAATGTATCAGTGTTAGTCAAGTCAGTTGTCAATCAGTCATGTAGTCCATAGGGGATAAAAAAAAAAAAAGGACGGACCGACAGATTGGGCCACAGGGGCGTTTATCGCTTAGAAACAGCGTTTGGGAGACATATACCTATATAGACCCTACCCTATATCTATATAAAAGGAAAGGGATGTAACGACGAAACCACCCCATGCTCATTCAAAGTCATATTTCGCATCAAAAACTATTTGTTTGGCACAGTCGATGACTACGGTACGAAAGCTAGATGATTTCCATACAAAATGAGCTATAAATGGTCACAATCAGAAAGTAGAAAAATGTATGAAAAATGTAAAAGTTCAATTAAATAATATTCATTTTGTCAGATTATACCGTGATAGTAATATAGTCTGATGAGTTTTACTGTGGCAGATTGTAAAGATTTCAGTTCTATAACTAATTTCCGATTTATTAAGACATTTAAACAGGGAAGTAGGATTGTGAATCAAGTCTGTACATGTGGTCAATTCAAAGGCGGAAATGAAAATTGGGATTTTGTAAAGGTAAGAAGATATTAAGCTATGTTTTACGTTTTACATGCAGGGAAAGTGGCGGAAAGTTACATAATTGTGCGCCCTAACTAAAATAAATTAATGGCCTGCACAGTAGGATTATATAGAAGCAGAACAAGAATTACGTATACAAATTCTCTTCAATTCTAATATTGTAATGAAATTCAGAAATAAAAGAACGTAAAAGTTATTATATTCATTTTCAACATAGCAAGGCATACATGTACTGCTGACATAACCCGATAGACTATTTAGAGAAAATGTTTGTCATCCTAAGGGCACGACTCATTTCCTGCAATGATTTGACTTAATTAAAGAAAGTTGAATTATTTTTTTTATATTATTAATATATATCCACGATGGGCAAGGGCAGGATTAATTTCTGAATTTAATGAAAGAAAAGTTGAATCAGTTTTTAATATTCTTTTAACATTGACATCAAATTATTTTTTGTGAATAAAGAAGATAATTTCATTAAATGATTTCCTCTTAATAACAACAACATTAATTGTTCTAAAAAATATGATGATTCACATTACATTTAATTTTATTACCAAAATGCACTGTACTCCTTATTATCATTATATTTTTTTATTTCACCAAATCAATGTTTGAGGAAATGACAAGCGTGATTAAGTTCACTTGAATCTTGCAAGTGGAACATGTTATTTTCCTTCAACTAAATCACTAAATGAGATGACATTGCGTACATGGGATTTAGGTATTTTTGTCTATCTTTTAATGAAATATTGAAAATGTTCCTTCAAAAATATTTTTAATTTGACTTGAAGTAGCAAAAATCAATATTTTTTGGAGATCCTTCTCACCGTGAGGGCGCCAATTGTTCCCATGGTCCGAATATTATATAAAAGTTATTCAATTGAAACCACCTTTAAAACATTTATGTTCAAAAATGATGTTACAGTTACATAAGGCAAATACTTCACATAATATTAAAACACTTTCCTGGTAAGTAATTGCAGCCCTTTTGTTGAGCTAAAAATGTTTAAATAGAACGAACATTTTTAGATGATCATGTCAAACATATGCATTTTTTTGGCCTTGAAATTTAACATGATTACAGTATTGCCGTTTTAAAATCAGTAACATATATCCTTTGTTTCAAAAAATCCCTTTTAAGTTAGACTTCAGAACTAATTTTTATTTGGCCCCGAATTTTCATTAAGTTTTAGTTTTGGTCAAATATTTTCTTTGAAACCAATGACATGAATAACTATTAATTTTCACATCAAAGGTGAGTGTACAGCTGTAGCAGAATACTTAATTTTGTCATGGGTAGAATGTCATAGGTGTACGTATTACAGGAAGCTAGCGAACTAAGCACTTAGATTTTATCAATGAACCACTGCACCGAACCTGCCTGTAAAAAGTTCTCTACAACAGAAAAGGTTGTTGACCCACAGGCATGGTTCGAATCCCGGACATGTTGATCTTAAGTCGAACCCGAACTGCAATGTGTTATCCGCCACCTACCCTGAAAATGATATGAAGTAGTTATACTTGACTGATCAGGGGAGGTGCAATGTGTCTTTTTGTTTTTATAAAGCACGGAGGAAAATTCAAATTTTCATAAAAAGTTAATTCACATGTACACAAGTTTAATCAGCAAGTCAGACCAAGTCAAACATCTTGACGGCGACTAATGCAAGTTAGATATGAGGTCATACGTCATACTTCTGCTACATGAATATTACTTTAGATATGAGGTCATGCATCATACTTCTGCTACATGAATATTAAGTTAGGTATGAGGTCATACATCATACTTCTGCTACATGAATATTAAGTTAGATATGAGGTCATGCATCATACTTCTGCTACATGAATATTAAGTTAGATATGAGGTCATGAATCATACTTCTGCTACATGAATATTAAGTTAGATATGAGGTCATGCATCATACTTCTGCTACATGAATATTAAGTTAGATATGAGGTCATGAATCATACTTCTGCTACATGAATATTAAGTTAGATATGAGGTCATGCATCATACTTCTGCTACATGAATATTAAGTTAGATATGAGGTCATGCATCATACTTCTGCTACATGAATATTAAGTTAGATATGAGGTCATGCATCATACTTCTGCTACATGAATATTAAGTTAGATATGATGTCATACATCATACTTCTGCTACATGAATATTAAGTTAGATATGAGGTCATGCATCATACTTCTGCTACATGAATATTACTTTAGGGGAAACAATGTTAGATCCATTTCATGCCCTACTCTCGTATTCGTCAATCATTAGCGATAGATTCATAATCAAGTTACATGTGCTTACGGTATTACATATATTATTTTCAATACCTATGTACATTTATACAACTTTGGTTTGAAATACGAGGGGCGTTCAATAAGTGTTGCAAGCGGGGCATTGGTGTGTACATAAACAGTGTCAGCTTATAGCAGGTGTTACTATAGTCAAAACATAACATTGACACATGTCAAAATAATTTCTAGACATAACAATTATTTAGATATAATAGCTGCGCTGACCTAGGGATCTCCATAATCATGGATTCTCTCAAACATGAACAACGCGCTGTGATCAAGTTCCTTACTAAAGAGGGATGCAAAGCTACAGAAATACACAATCGTATGTGTAATGTGATGGGTAAGGATGCTCCTAACTTTTCAACAATTTGTCGCTGGTCTCTTCAGTTCAAGCGGGGTAGGGAGTCCTTAGACGATGACCCACGGTCAGGCAGGCCATCTGAAGTCACCCGACCGGAAGTTATTGCCGCTATCGAAAGACGAATTTTAGCTGACCGCCGTGTTAAAGTTTCTGAACTGTCTTTGGAATTCCAGATATCAGTTGGAAGTGTTGAAAAAATAATTCATGACCATCTTGGTATGTCCAAGGTATCTGCAAGATGGGTACCCAGAAACCTCACAGCACAAGATCGCCAGAAAAGAACTGAAAATTGCATGGAGCTCCTGGATCGGTTTAATGCGGATGAAGCCAGGTTTTTGTCTCGTCTGGTGACAGGTGACGAAACCTGGATCCACCACTGGGACCCGGAAACTAAACTGGAATCCAAGCAATGGAAGCACCCGAGTTCACCGCCTCCCCTGAAGTTTCGCACTCAACCATTAGCTGGCCAGGTTATGGCGACAATCTTTTGGGATGCAAAAGGCATATTATTAATTGATTACTTGCCAACCAAAACTACAATGAATGGTCAATATTATGCAAACCTAATGCAAGAATTGCGAAAGACAATTCGACAGAAACGCCGTGGAATGTTGACACGTGGTGTTCTGATTTTGCATGACAACGCTCCAGTCCACAAGTCAAGAGTTGCACAGGCCGCTATACGTGATTGTGGATTCGAACAGCTTAACCACCCACCCTACAGCCCAGACCTAGCCCCCAGTGACTACTTCCTGTTCAGAAACCTGAAATCCGCCCTACGTGGAAGGCACTTCCGGGATGAAGAAGACGTCAAAGCTGCCACAGAGGCGTGGTTAGGGGGGCAAACGGAAGACTTCTACAAAAGCGGTATCAAAAGTCTTAAAGAGAAATGGAATAAGTGTATTGAGGTGAAGGGTAACTATATTGAAAAATAAAAGTAAAAAATTGACTACGCGAGTTGGTTTTATATTGAAGTTGCAACACTTATTGAACGCCCCTCGTAAGTGTATGAAATTCCTTTACAAAGATTGCGAATAACGTACATACAATTCAATATCTTTGTTAAGGGTTGCTATTTTCAAAGACATGGAAATAGTATCAGTTGATTGTTGAGGGCGGAGCTAGATATTGCTGCTTTGACTGGAATGCGGTTCTCCTTGATATCACGGGAAAGGATATGTTGGGTCCAACTCAAAACTGTTTGTAATCACACCTTTCAACCTTCAACCCCCCTCCCCAACCAACAAAAAAAACAACAACAAAAAACAACCAAATAACACATAAGTAACAGCTCGCTGGACAATTGTATTCATCACTTGTGTCTTTTTTTTGTCTGATGATAGTTCGTGAACAGTGCTTGGGGTTACAGTTATATATCAGAGCTTAAAACAGAAACTTTAAATACCATTGCACAGATACTTTAAATACCATTTGTTAAATTGACGTGTTCAGAAACCTTGCTTAAAAATGAAATGATTACCGATGTCACGAAAAGCCTCGCCTCAGTATAGGTTATGCTGAAACGTCTTAAACAGACATTATTGGTAATTGGGCTGATGCTGGTTGAGAATTGACAATGTAAGACCTCGAGAATCACAATAATCTTACGGATTGACCTGAATGTGCCAAGTTTTGTTATCTGCAATTCCATTGGCTAGGAAACTGATAATGGGATCAAAACCAAAACCTTCAATGTATCCATAACAAGGGAGAATCATCCTGATGAATCATCTTGCTTATGTGATCAGAGCGAGAGACTGCTTAATGTCTCTCATAATGACCCTGTTAGGTTAGAGTTATTAGACGTATTACGGGCATGCATAATTGCCTCAAAATGTCTCTCCGTTTACTTCCCCGATTGCAGAGGTGTTATTACGTGTGAGATAGTTAGAGCGTTCACTGAAATGTTCTTACAGAGTGATTAAACATGATCATATACACGAATTTCAGAACATTTTATTTTCATTTACTTTTCTCCATGATTTATCCACTTTTCAATATATACGAAACACTAAAACAACCACAATGCACACTGGTTTATCTATCTTCTTTTAGCTGACCAAGTCTGTAAATACATAGACAATTGACATCGACCATGTCCGGAAAACCCTATCCGGAAAATGTCACCATGATCGGCAATGGTAAACTTGATAGTTATGTTACTTCCCCATGGGACTAAATTGATCCTGGGCTAATTAGCTGTCGTCAAGCTTATAAGGTTAAAAGTCTTAGGGAAAATGTCCTGAATTTATCTGGTCTTCACCTATATATATATATACTTACTTTGGTAAAACAGGGACTTGAAAAAATAAATAAGCAAAAAAAAAGCTTCGAATATAATTTGAATAGTTCATACATTAAAAGCGCTGTATCACGTGTTTCTAACTGAAATAAATGATTTCGCGAAAAGGTAAATAAATGTTACCAATGGCTAAATAATACTCCTGAATCAATAAAAAGAGTTTTGAAACGAGTTGACATTGTTCTGGCGGTCCATTTCTCTTTGAGTGGGAATGTGTTCACATTAAAATGGCTTCTCGAAGGTAGTTCAAGTGATCTGACAGATGTAGCGATACCAAAACACTAAAAGTAAAGTTTTAAAAATGGTAGAATGGTCAACCAACTGAACTCTCAAATTCGCATGAGACCTACAAATCTACCTCTCTGAGGAGGAGACACTGAGGAGAAAGCTTTCACATTGGCATCAAACACACATGATCATTGGTTAGTTTTATTTTCAATCCACTTAATCATCAGCTCATGTCTCCTATACGTCCAGATTTAGTTATTGTGTGTTATAAAAAGGCTTTAACAATGGTGATAGAGACACTTCTCCTCTTTCGTAAGCTAAACTCATTGACCTGGGCCATGTTCAAGAGTGGTTTTAATTTTTAAACCTCTCTTCCACGCCATTGCTCAATGTAGCGCTACGTAGCAAGGCGAGCAAACTGCGAGGAATTTGCACCGTGTCGTTCAAGAGAGAATGAGCGCTACTTGAGCGCTACTTGAGCGCTACTTCAGCTCTACTTCAGTTCTACATTGAGCAGTCAATGAGCGATTATAAGCGCTCGCTGTTATTGAACGGAGCCCTGATAAGATATTAATTGATATTGGGCCAAAAGAATTTGAAGAATTCGACATTAAAGTAGTTCTCTTGGGTCTTGGGTCATTTTCAAGTTTATATTTGGCTTTGTATAAAAAGTTTCTATTTCTAGCAATAGAGAATATTTGGTTGGTTTTCCTCCTTCATTTTTCTATTTTACTTTTGATCTCATGAGTAAACCTTCTATTTATTTATTTTTTATTAATTATCTCTAATCTTCTGTTGCATCTGTTAATTGATTTTGTAATTTTAGCTATCATTTGAGGACTAAATTTCAGTTTCAAGGTCATCAATCATTTTTACAAGATTTTGTTTGAGTTTCAGGTTTTCTTTTTTCGTGTATAATGAATATTTTATGGTATGTCATCTAATCATTAACAGCAGTGTTTCAAAGAATAGATGATCATTGATTTTGAAGATACATTGTATATGTACCGGTTTCATCTACGTATGATTTATATTGTTCCTTTGTTTCATTAATCAGTAGTTTGACTTTATCTACATATGTTTTATCATATAGTTAGGAATCTTTGAATTTCCAGTAACTTTTGCCTCTTTCTATTTCGGCTATTTTTTAAACTTAATCCATGTAATGGAATGATCTGATCTATATGCTGCATCAATACCAGTTTTTTTTTTTGAGCTTTCGAGATGTTTAGATATGATAAAGACATCTTATCTTGCCTTTTTGAAAGGGTTCTTTTGTCTCCAGGTGTATCTTTTCATATCTAGGTTTTGTTCTCCCCACGGATCTATCAAGTCGTTTTCTACCATAAACTCTAACCAGGTGTCTCTTGCTTTGATAGTATTAACTTTTTTTTTATAGTTAAAGTAATCTTTTGTAGGATCTTGTACAACATTCCAATCCCCGCATATAGAAAAGCTATCTGATTGTAAATCAGTAATAGTGTCAGTATTTGGTCCATATATAATTGTTACTAAAGTGAACGTCGTATCCAAAATTGTCAACTTCAATGCTACATAGTTTCCATTTACATCGTATTTACTGTCTACAATGGCAAAATCAAAGTTGTCATTAAAAAGTATAGCTGTTCCTCTGGCATTACTTTTATAAGAGCTGAAAAAAACAACCTTTCTATCCCATGTCTTCTTTAATTTTGATTTCTAATTCTTTTGTAAAATGCGTATCTTGGATACAATATATACAGTGGAAACTGTCTAAACCGGAAACCATCGGCCCGAACTTAAATGCCAGTTTAGACAGGTTGCCAGATTAGACAGGTACGGTCTCTTTCTAACATGATTATACCAATTACTCAACCTTGTCATACTTGTGTTATAAATAAAAGCAAAGTACATGTACATAACATACATACATGTAACATATAAAAATATACAAACAATATAATCAACATTTGGATGACCACTAGAGGACAGGCAGTTTGTTTGGATTCTTTCCTGTGATTTCTGATTATAGAGCCTTTTCTTGATTAATAATGGGGCCAGAAATTGGTAGATCTTTGAAACAGTTTCTCGGGCGATTTGATATTTAACTGCTAGCCCTTTTTAGAAGACCTATAATAGGATGAGACTCATACTCTCATAACTCCTTGAAAGAGTCAATGCAGTCACAGATAAATGTGCTTGTCCAAAGAGGATTATTTGATAAAAGCACATGTATTGTGACCTCTATGGGCTGATCACACTTGTACCGGGTTACACAGTGCTAATGACAGTGTAAAATGCTTGTTGGGACTGTAAAATACTGCTTGAATACGGATTAGATAGGATCAAGATTACACAGTTTTTTTATTATCATAATACTGTAGTAAAACGTCGGGACCAAAAGTTGATGCCAGTATTGGCAGGATGCCGGGTTAGACAGGTGCCAGTTTTGACAGTTTCCATTACATTAATTCGCCTTTTTAGCAAAGTGCCTTATCAGAGACAGCAAACATTCAAAACTAATATTGAGGGCACTGAGGACTCCCTTCATCATCCGCACAGTTACAATGATTCCCCTGATTGCATGAGATGCGTTTGACTTGTATCAGTTGGCGGCTACTTACGTATCGCTATTTATAACATGTACAGTTACACCCCGTTTATCCGAACACTTTGGTTACAATTGAAAATCGTCCGGATAGCAAGTCGTGCGGTTAAGTACATTATCGTTTGCAAAGAAGTGTATAGAGAAATTTTGAAATACTACCGTGCCGATGAATGGGTTTCCTCATATACAGGTCCGGTTTAACAAGGTCTTTTATATTATCGGCCAATGAAATGTCTAATTGGAAAGTTGGTGATCGCTAATAGGGTTTCTAATTTGGTCACTGATAATATTAGTAAATGTTAAGTTATTATATTGGCTGATTATTTATAGCGCGATACTAGCCGAAAGCTGCTCATGCAATCATGGGATATGTTGCTGCTAACCTGGTACGCCTGCCCTAATGGAGTGGAGTGCTGAAGACCGCGATTGCGCTGTACTTGTTGTACTTTTTTTTTTGTCTCTCTATTTTTATTTATTTTAGATATAAGTTTTTTAGTTTAAAAGCAATAACGAAAAGTGGTGATTAAATAATTCTTGGCGTTTTTATAACAATCTAGTTAAGCTTTACATTCAATGATGGATTTTGCGTCGGACGTCTAACGGATAACCTTAAATTATAGCTAGTTTTTATTAGATAGTGTTTTTAACTCTCTGTCAATTCACAAAGAGAAAAATCGACATGACGCTTATTATATGGTCAATTGTTGACAGTAAAATACAACATATTTGGCAAAAAAGTATTATCTTTAAGTATCACAACCAAGGATATCAATCAATGCCAGTTGCAAAAAAATATGAATGTATTTTTTTAAAACTATGGGTTTTTTCAGTTCGTCGAGGGTATTGTACATTTCGATCATTACTTTTTTCATTTGATAAAACGTTTTTGGAACTAGTTGCCATGTGTTGTTGTTGTTGTTACCAACTTTTGGATAAAGAATTATAATTAAAATGTATGTATGATTTGAATGTTCCATTATATGAGGAGAAATATAACAGATTCCTATTAGACATTTTACAATAAAATGACACATTCGTTGTCCCTTAAACCATGTTGAATCATTTAAATATTTCATATGAACATTTCCTTTATGAGCTACACAAAATAATCTTAGAATCTGAAATAAATTCACACAGGTAACTGACCTCTACTTCCCATCTTACTTCCGTTCTAATCGGAACGTTTTCCCGTTTCCCGCAACAGATTAGTTATTTAAGAAATAAAGTTCGCTGTACCCCAATGTGTTTTGTAATAAAGTATGGTTTTGCCCTGAACTATTATAGTTAAAGTACGAGGACGGTAGTCATAACCATAACCGTCGTAACGTCATTCGAACGAAGCACAACGGACGAAAGTCTGAATGTTGTTTCTTATTTTCAGTTCTGTGTAATTAAATGATTGTAAAGCAAATTTGACGGTTTCATTATGTTAACACACTGAAGAAAATGTCACTAAAAGCTCTTTTGAGAAAATAAAGCAACCGCCCGTGTATCAATGCGCAGCATGTCGTCCTAGTAAATTTATGCAACTTAATTTGTTTAACGATTTGCTAATAAATAGGGTATACACCAAATATAGAACATCATACTTGTGCATTTGGAGCGTTTGTATTGAACTCGAAGCTGTCATGGAAGCGGAGGAACAACTCGTTCTTCGAACTCGTTGTTCCTCCGCTTCAATGACATCTTCTCGTTAGATACAAACGATCCAAATGCACAAGTATGATGTTCTATGAAATGACAGAATGTAATAAATCCTATTGCATACAATTAAAGTTATAAAAGTATATAAAAGTATATACAAAAATCCCATCTTACAAACTTCCAATGTAGCCTTGGTAACACTGCAATTCCCTACTCAGATTCTACTGTATATGGAGGTGTACTCTTTACTAGCAATCTTTCAACAAAAGCCAGATTTGAAAAGTATTGTCAAAAAGCAAGACAGAACGTGAACTCCCTCAGGTCTGTTGGACTAAATAATTCAGGACTACATCCATTCACATGTGTGAAAATATCTCTCAGAATGATTCTCAAAACCAGTCTCTATGGCTGTGAAGTACTACCAAATATCAAAAGCCAGCAGGCAGATTTATTTGAACAAACTCAAAGATATTTTGCTAGAATTGTACAAGGTCTTGATAAAAGATCTTCCTCAATATCTACTATTGCAAACTTGGGCTTATGGTCACTCATTGGATATATAGATAAATGTAAACTTTTATTTCTTGGACGCTTATGTAACATCGAATGTAATAACTTCTCAAAACATGTATTTTGTGCTTCTATCACAGTTCCAGCAAAAATGGACAACATTTGTGGTGATCTCATATCAATATCTGAAAAATATCATCTTTATAACTATGTTGACAAATATATTGCTCAAGGTACATTTCCTCCTAAACATATTTGAAGAAGAATTGTAAATAATACTGTTCATAATTATGAAGAGCAACTTTGGCGGTCGCAATCTGTATATCGATCGAACATGTCGTTTTATACGTTAATTCATACTAAACTATCTTATCATGTTTTATGGCAACTAGCATATAAATACCCTGATTATAAATTTAACTTGCAATTCTGTGTCAAAATTTCCCCAAGAGGTAAAATATCAAAAGAATGCACTCTTTGCAATAATAACACTTATGACTATGATTTTCATATACTTCTATACTGTGAAAAATTAATACAACAAAGAAACAATTTCTTTACATTTTTACTAGATAACTTCGGAGCCAAAAACCAATTTTATCATTCTTTGAAAGATTCATCATTGTATGAAAGTATTCTTCTACGCTTTTCACTGTACGCATATGAGCTTAAACCATATCTCCTGGACTGTTAACTAATGAATGTTTTGTACCCAAGTTTTTTAATGTTTTGTATTATCATGTCAATACTGTACATATCAATTTATAATGTGCTTGTAATTTTGATTTTGTCTTCGGTTTTTACTGGAGGAAATAAAGAATCTCTCTCTCTCTCTCTCTCTCTCTCTCTCTCTCTCTCTCTCTCTCTCTCTCTCTCTCTCTCTCTCTCTCTCTCTCTCTCTCTCTCTCTCTCTCTCTCTCTCTCTCTCTCTCTCTCTCTCTCTCTCTCTCTCTTTGCAATACACCATACGGTATTACTTTCAGCTGTTGTTTAAAATTATGTTCTTTACATATACATTACAATCTTTAAGGTTATCATCGGCAGGTTTTCATAATCTGGATAAGTAAAATACTTGAAAGGTAAACAATTTTGACAAGTCCTTTTGCTTATCACTTTTGTTTCACTGTAGGTCAAACTGATAAGAAGACACCTGTTGTGTAACAATGGTGTTTAGTTGTGTTCTTGGTGTTGTTTTATTCGCTCTGACAGTGACCACATGCTCTACAGGTAAGAACATGGAGACTAAGTGTACCCCCTTGCAGGGGTAGCTTGTTACAAGTTACAGCGCTTTATCGCGGCACGTTTCGTAGCTACTTACAAATACTTAAAACTAGGACAACCAAAATCCAGTGAATTCGTTTTACCTACGATTAATTGGAATTTTAATAAACTAGGAAATTAATAATTAAAATGATTAAATATTTCAGGAGCATCAACTGTCAACAGAGATTTGGAAGGTGTAAGTAGACTTATTCATATTTCAAATTGCCAATCAAGATTGCTGATGAAGAAAGACATTTTAATTATTTTCATTCATTTGAATCGAATACCAGGTTTCGTATGGCATGATAAGATTCAAACAAGAGATATTGGTGAAAAAATATAATTAAATGTTCTTCAGTTTCTGACAATTCAGAATGGTGAAATGTACCGCTTCATATGTATGTAGTATATTGAAATATCACCATCTAGTCTTAAAGCATGAGCAAGAAACAAATACAAATCTCATTTAAACTTTCATCACAAAAAATAAACACAAAATGCGCTAATTCGTAAATGACAAAATATAACTTCATTGTGTTTTGTTTCAAATGTTCTGTAAGACTATGATCCTGGTTCGTTTTCGGCTACAATTTGTCTTTATGACATCAGCGTCATGATTACTTCTCTGACGTCGCCAGCTTCTTTATGCACGAGGGGCGGTCGTGGAATGTTTCTCAATTTTTATTTGAACCCATCTCATATTATGTTTGCTAAAACTATTCCTAAATAACGACATTTCCCTCACTCGTTCTCGTGAGAGACCAATAGTTTGTTACTTGCCTCGTATAAATCGCATTGACCTTCCAAACCCTTTAAATTTCAATATTCCCCTTCTTCAGGATGTGAAATGCCCCCATCTCCCATGCCCGCTTCCCCCCAACTGTACTCACATGGCATGGAGTCACTTCTGGTACCACGGCAAACTGTGCAAGGGATGTGAGTACTGTACTAACGACACTGGAGATGACACCCTCCACACTCCCGGGCTGCAGGTCAGTAGTCATCTTGGAGCTTCTGGTGATATCTGTAAGAACATTGCTGTTTGTCAGGGCTTTATCGGTTTCAAACGCCCAAGGTCTTCATTTGAAAAATACACAGCATTGCCGTAATTACACCCAAATTGGAAGTTATTGGTTCAATTCATCCAAATTACAAGTGAGCTTTTAAGGACATAATGATGGCTGATTCGAACGTCTTTGGATTTCTATCACTACAATTTAATGGTCACTTCATCAATATTGTATATAATACCAATATTGTACCAATGTCTATATTCATGTGTATATTTGTCTGTCTCTGCTGTCTTCATCAATTTGTTCAAATGTTTTGTCCCTTGTTTAAAACTCTGACGTCAGGAAGTTTCCGTTGCCTTCTTGAGGAATGGCCAGCTTTCCTCAAGAAGGCCCGAACAAGCATATCGAATTTATTTTCAAACTCAACATCGTAGTCGTTTTTAACCATTACGCAAATCTTATTTATCACTTTTGAAGCTGACTTTTGTGTTCTCATAAACTTTTTCAGAATTTGTATATCTAGTTTTATATTATATTTATTTATATATGATTATTTTATATTTCATCATAATGAAATTCCTCTACATATCAGATTATATGAGCGTATAAATGAACACTGAATTGCATTTTGAATGTCCTTAACTCTGTCTCGATAAATGAGTCACAGATGGAATACACAAAAGATCCAAATAAACTATACCTTATTTTCTACCGTTAGACACGAAAGATTTCTGCCGGATAAAGTCGATTGTTTATGTTTGTGATAAGGATGTATCTCATTCAGAGATAAACACAATTTCATTCATGAGAATATGACATTTATGTTACTTTTATATCTTTTCAAACACACATGGGGGCGGAACTTGCCATTTTGAAAGTGTTTTGGGACATTTTGGACATTTTGGACATTTTGTTCATCAATCGATGATTAAGGTATCTTGCATTGTTTGTACCTATAGTTTATTTTACTCCTTAGTGTAGTTTATTGTGAACCTATCATACATTCGAGAACGATAATGTGAAACCCACATACTAACACCACAAGTAAACCTATTTTTCTGTTTACTGCAATGAATATATTTCACTGCAATATCATATGAATAAACGTTTAGCTTTTTCGTCTTCTTCTCCAGAACCAATAACTCTAGAGAGCTGCAATTTTATGTGTAGACCCTGTGACCCCAAATAAGGGTCTTACAGGCCATAACCTAAAAACCTATTTTCATCTTCTTCTCCAGAACAAAAAGACCTAGAAGGCTGTAATATTTTGTGCAGATTCTTTAGCCAATGGGGATTTTAAATTGTAGATTTGGTGACCCTTGGACCCCAAATAAGCGCCTCACAGGTCGTTACCTAAAAACCTATTTTCATCTTCTTCTCCAGAACAAAAAGACCTAGAAGGCTGTAATATTGCGTGTAGACTCTTTAGCCAATGGGGATTCTAAATTGTAGATGTGGCGACCCTTGGGCCCCAAATAAGGGCCTCACAGGCCATGACATAAACACCTATTTTCATACTCTTCTCCAGAACAAATATACCTAGAAGGCTGTAATATTGTGTGGAGACTCTTTAGCCAATTGGGATTCTAAATTGTAGATTTGGTGACCCTGGGGCCCAAAATAAGGGCCTAACAGACCATGACCTAAAATCTTATTTTCATTGTCTTCTCCAGAACAAAAAGATCTAGAAGGCTGTATTATTGTGTGCAGGCTCTTTAGCCAATGGGGATTCTGAATTTAACATTTGGTGACCCTGGGCCCCAAATAAAGGCCTCAAGGCTATGATCTAAAAACCTATATTCATCTTCTTCTCCAGGACAAAAAGACTTAGAAGGCTGTTATATTGCACAATAGTCTTCTAGGTCTTTTTGGAGAAGACCTAGAAGGTCTCAAGGGCCATGACCTAAAAATCTATTTCAGTCTTCATCGTTAAACAATATAACCCCTGATGAGCTACAGAGCCCACGGCTCTATTTTTCAAGTTGTTTCATAGGACTGTGAATGAGGAGGCTGTTGCAGTAGTCATGTCTGTTCATGACCATAGACAGACACAGAAGTATGGCAGATTCTTTGGTGAGACAGGACCGTATCCTCCAAATATTTCTCAGATGGAGGTAACACGCCTTGCAGATCTGACTGATGTGTTTCTGCATGGACAGGTCTGAATCCAAGATCACACCAAGATCCCTAGCAGATGAAGATATAGGTATATCTATGTTATCAATGGCAATCGAGTCCAGTGCACACATCTTCCCTATAGATCGCACTGACCTTCCATACTCTTTAAATTTCAATATTTTCCTTCTTCAGGATGTGAAATGCCCCCATCTCCCATGCCCGCTTCCCCCCAACTGTACTCACATGGCATGGAGTCACTTCTGGTACCACGGCAAACTGTGCAAGGGATGTGAGTACTGTACTAACGACACTGGAGATGGCACTCTACACACTCCCGGGCTGCAGGTCAGTAGTCATCCTAGAGCTTCTGGTGATATCTGTAAGAATATTGCTGTTTGTCAGGGCTTTATCGGTTTCAAACGCCCAAGGTCTTCATTTGAAAAATACACAGCATTGCCGTAATTACACCCAAATTTGACGTTATTGGTTCAGTTCATCCAAATTACAAGTGAGCTTTTGAGGACATGCCTGCTTGACATAATGATGGCTGATTCGAACGTCTTTGGATGTCTATCACTATAATTTAATGTTCACTTCGTCAATATTGTATATAATACCAATTCTGTACCAATGTCTATATTCATGTGTATATGTGTCTGTCTCTGCTGTATTCCTCAATTTGTACAAATGTTTTGTATCTTGTTTAAAACTCTGACGTCAGGAAGTTTCCGTAGCCTTCTTGAGGAATGGCCAGCTTTCTTCAAGAAGGCCCGAACAAGCCTATGGAATTTATTTTCAAACTCTTTATCGTAGTCGTTTTTAACCATTACGCAAATCTAATTTATTACTTTTGAAGCTGACTTTTGTGTCCTCATAAACTTTTTCAGAATTTGTATATCTAATTTTATATTATATTTATTTATATATGATTATTTTATATTTCATCACAATGAAATTACTCTACATATCAGATTATATGAACGTATACATGAACACTGAATTGCATTTTTAATGTCATTAACTCTGTCTCGATAAATGAGTCACAGATGGAATACACAAAGGATCAAAAGAAACTATACCTTATTTTCTACCGTTAAACACAAAATATTTCTGCCGGATAAAGTCGATTGTTTATGTTTGTGATAAGGATGTATCTCATTCAGAGACAAACACAATTTCATTCATGAGAATATGACATTTATGTTACTTTTATATCTTTTCAAACACACATGGGGGCGGAACTTGCCATTTTGAAAGTGTTTTGGGACATTTTGGACATTTTGGACATTTTGTGCATCAATCGATGATTAAGGTATCTTGCGTTGTTTGTACCTATAGTTTATTTTACTCCTTAGTGTAGTTTATTGTGAACCTATCATACATTCGAGAACGATAATGTGAAACCCACATACTAACACCACAAGTAAACAGTATTTTTCTGTTTACTGCAATGAATATATTTCACTGCAATATGAATTATATTTGCATGGCCATTTCTAAATATTTTATGATAAAATAAAAAATATATTTCATATTATAAGGCATTGATTGATGGTAATGAACTATAATGATCTTGTTGTATAAGTACAGCTTGTCTTGCAATAAATAGCCTGTGGGTGCTTGGTACTGCTGGAAAAAAAACATTATTTTTTAGAAATCGAGTGTACACATGAAATAAAAAAATTAATATTTTACAGTTTTTTACATGTTAACCCGGCTAGAGGCTAGATGTTAGACTAGTTGATTTTGACATGTATCCTTCTACTTTATTTACAAATTACCGTCGTGGTGTAATTCTTGCGCAATCTGGCACATCGAGTGGGATTTGTAACTAGCTATTCTTTTGACTTATCATTCTTTTTTTAAAATGTTGCTTGTTATTGAATGTTGGCTTTGTAATGGCAGCATTATAGATACGCTAGTATTTCACACATTAAAAAAAGACCAAATCGATTTGTATCTTTAATGGCTTGTGGTAAAGGACTTCTTTTGGTATTAAAACTACATATGTTATTGTAGGGAAATATGATGAAAACATTCTGAAATAGAATGTGACACGGACATGGGATCTTGATCCCCTTTCACCCTTCCTTTTTTTTAGCTTGATCGCTGATCACATTCTTTCTGATACTTCTTTTTCAACAATGCTTGCTTCTATAATCTCTGGTGCATGCAGTCCTGGGTTAATGTAGATGTCAAGACCAGATATATTCAGGGAAATGTCCCTTAGACATTTAACCTTATAAATTTGACGACACCTCATTATCCCAAATGTAACAATGTTAGACACCTCATTAGTTAGGGTTTAATTTAGTCCCATGGGGAAGTAACAGAACTACCAAGTGGTGCACTATTTCCGACCATGCTCAGGATTTCCCGGATCAGGCTTTCCGGACAAGGTTGATGTCAAATGTGTTTGTGTTTACAGACTTGGTCAACGTAGAGAAGACAGAACCGTATGTAGATGTATATATTATGACAAGTTTAATCCCTAATAGTGCATCTTGATGTGTTTATATCCAATCCAACATGATTTTGTAAAATTATTCATCTGGTAGTTGAAATAATTGAGAAAAATTCATGACGTCAACGCTCCATACGATTCTAATTTGAGAAACTCAACAGTAATGGAAATAAATGATCAGGATAACATCGACAATGAGGTTTATGAAATATATATCATACTTGCCAATACCCCTGAGTGTTAGTTTATAACATTGCTGAATGACATTCACTCTCTGAACATCGTTCTTATTGTGTATAGACCGCCAGCTTGTATCGATAAAATAGTTTGTCTTGAATATTAAATATACCACTGAGCTTTAATTACATTTCTTCACTTTATCAACTTAAGTAACGTGAAACCAAGTAATAAACTCCAAATCCGAACGCTTTCAGCAATGTTCACTAATGCATTAGGGTATTATATTTGAAACAAGTGTGTCAAATACATAACTTTAGGACAAAATGAAATGTTCATAATCGTTGCCTCAAGTTAGGAATTATTTTATCTGTTTCAAGTTAAGATATAAGTAATATTTCAAGATATGATTATAATTAGATACTGGCCTCGATACTACACACATAGATAGGATGTCATTCTAAACCCAAATCTTCTGAGATCAAGATGTCAAAAAGGAACAAAACAGCTGCTGTAGCGACACACCCACACCCTTCCCAACAAGCCATAATTGGAGATAGGCTCCGACACTTAGACAAATATTTTATAATATTATTGCAAATTATTATTTCATATACTTTTCTCACTTAGCAATAACCGACATATATCTTTATTCCTCTATAAACCCTTTGACATCATGTCCCTGTCAAATAGATACACAATAAAATATTAAAAACTCTAGTATACCTATTCCATATAATTTGCATAAATGTATATACTATGATAAACGTTTTCCAAAAGAGATTTATTAGTTCGTTCATAAATGGGCCTTAGCCTCTTTTGTCTTTCGTGTGGCCGTTTTTAATTGTTCCCCATGAGTGATTATAAGAGAACATCTACGTTGTATAAACGATCCTTGTGAGCATATACGAGTTCCGTACTGTTCCACCGGGGAATTTGTATTCTCAGGGTTAATTAAACCCCTGATAGTCTAGGCAGATTTCGCCTAGTATTGTTGAAGGTTGGCTACTCATCGCTATATATAGCCTACATTTTGTCAGAAGATGAAAGGCCCTGATTTTAAATAGTATGATCGCTCACCAGTATTCTCGTGCGGACACTGACACTATTGCTCGAGTTTTAATCATTTGCTGGTTGTTCATAGCGCGATACGAGGTGAAACATGTTCTGAAAATCAGGGGATTAGAGTAACCGTGTGGTTACAAATACCCTGGTGTCGCAGGATGTGCGAGTTCATGCAACATGTCGTATCGTGTGGATGAAAGAAAATGTTTCCATGCCCGATGTCATTTCAGACTTTAAGAATTAGCTGTCAGCCTGATGAAGGAAGAATGTTCATGATGTTGATATCATTTCAGACGAGTCCACCTTGTCCGCCACCCCCACCCTGTCCACCCCCGATGCCAGAATGTGCCCGGACCAAGATGACCTATCAGAAGTACCACGGGCACCTCTGTCCACTGTGTGAGATGTGCATCTACTGGAACATATCTAAACCAGCGAGACAGGTACCTCACTTAGAAGTACTACCATCAAACTGATCGTCCTTTTCTGTCACATGGGTCCCGATGCACAAAACCATAAGGTGACCTTAAGTTACTTAGGTAGCCTTGGTGCAATATCAAAAGATGGCACTAAGGTTAAGTTAAGGTTAGTGTTGAGGTTGTTTATTGCAACGATCTGCTACCCCAGGGCAGTTCCGTAACTCGTACACCAATTACCCGTCCTTGCTAAGTATAAGTCACTCCCTTAAATCTTAAAGACATATTTCGACTCACTTCGGCATTTCATTAAATGATCTTGTGCAGGCCAATTGTTAATACCTACCGTGTTTCATCCAATCGAAGTTGAAAGCTTTTATGATGTCATATACTGGTTGCTTACATCCACACTCTGTATACACATTTGATGTAATTTGCTTATCCGAATCAGTTTTATTATTTATACACAACTCGCAACTCGGGGATAAAGACATATATCTCCTCCACTTGCCAGTCTCCATCACTGGCTAATTTAAGACTTACCGCTTACCCTCAACTTTCTTGTGGTTTTTAGTGTGCCACTGCACTAGCACATGAAAGTTAGGGAAATGCGACAAGCCTTAAATTAGCCTGTGATGGAGAATGACGTTTCTTACGCCTTGTGGAATCTTGAAAGTACGCGTTGAGGTGATACGTTTGTTTAAATTTTAAATTCTTGCTTTTTCGTCGTACAACTCAACCTAATAAATCTACTCTTAATCTTCACTGTAGCTTGGTAGACAGTTTTATTTCACTGTTGAATCATTGCTCATTATATAATAAACAGACTAGACCTTTGTGTGGAAAGTATGTTGCTAATTGAATATAGGTGTGGTTCTCCCTGCCGACATATAGATACATTACGTTTGAGTACAAGCCCTATGGAATAACACACACATATCATCTACTGCTAATACTTATGTTAACCATGTTAGTTTGAAATGTGTTCAAATGTCAGTGGTTAGTTAATTATTTTCCATCCAAACATTCAAAAGGTGAACTTCCGCTCGATGAACCACAACGTTTCTTACTAAGTTACAACTTACTTAGTAACCCTAATGGCGTATTTCCGTTCCTGACACTTCCTGTGACATCTCCGAAGGCTCCTTGTCACACTTAATGGCCAACCGCTAATTTGTGCGATTAATGCTCATCGGAGAAATCCAAACACTGTGGTTAAATGTGACACCTGAAGGGAAGGCCTAATTCTTAACGTAGACACGTCATTATCAGCAAATATAAGTAAGTATATGGGTCATTTTCAAAAAATGGCAAAATTCCTGTCCCTGAGTTTCAATCTGTCCTATAGAATTTAAAAAAAGAAAATTTATACTATTTTATTACGTTATTATTATTGTAATATACTATGTAAATGATTAAGACATGATGTTAGCTGTATATCAAGTTTTATTATGGACAGGTATTGAATATGTATTCAACTGCCACAACTGCATGTCCCAATTTTTAAAGTGAAATTTTGAAACAGATAAAATTATATAAATTCCACATAAATAATTATTTTATAGGTAATTTTTATTTACTTTCAGTGTTCTGTTTGATATTCTATGGTTGTTTTCGTGTAATTATACTTGTAAAAGTGAAAAAATATACGGAATTGCTTGTCCTTAAAAGTATGTTCGTTCCTGTTACTTTATGGTAAATTCCATTAAAAACAATGAAGGATCCCTCTGAACCAAAAGAGCACTGGGTCAAAACATGATGTCTCCCTTCCCAGCCAACATGGTAAACGGGGAATGCAGAATGAAATGAAGAGATTTTAGATCGATTCATTCAAAGGTCGAATAGGTGAGTAGTACTTTTTAAGTGATTCTATCCTGTTACTGATGTTTTTTCAACAATTCTAATGCAAGTTTATTTTTTAAAATAATCTCATCATATGTGTGTTGTGTGTCAAATTCATTTCCCATTTACTTTTAATGCTGTAGATTACAAATCCTTAAATAATGATTGCTATCAGAAAGCATTTTCTGTCCTGTTACATTCTGTCCTGTTACTGAGAATATGACAACAGGAAAGAAACAACATGTAACAGGATAGAAGTAACTAGTAATTTTCTTCTTTATACGAGTTTCCAACATGAATAATGAAATATAAATTTGCTGTAAAGGATTTGTTGCTTTTTGATGATTTAACTATCAGAAGCTGTAAATCTGGGTAGTTTGCTGTAATACACACCATGGTAACAGGAGAGAAACGAGTTGTAACAGGATAGAATTTTGTAAAGTTTGATCTTTATAACAGTTTCTAAGTGAAAAGTGCAAATTTGTTGTAAATGATTTGTAAAGGTTGATTCTAGAAGATTTAACTACCAGAACTTATCAAGCTGGGTATTTTACTGTAATACACAACAATGTACAGGAGAGAAACGACTTGTAACAGGATATAATTAGCTAACCTTATTTCTTTATAACAGTTTCCAAAAAATCACTAGAGTGCATATTTTGTTTGGTAAGCGATTTTTCAAGGCTGTTTTTAGAATTTTTACTTATAGTCACTGTGAGTACCTATAAATCTTTTGATTTTGCTGTAATGAACAAAAAGGTAACAGGAAAGAAACAACATGTGACAGGGAAGAATGTTAAGTAGCATCATAATCATTGCTTGTTCAATTTTTAAAGGAATTAAAATTAACACATTCAGATAATGGCGGTGGACAGAAAGTTGATGATGTGGAAAAGGCAGATGATGATGGACAAGGAAGGAAATGTTGGATACCTGACTGACGATGTGGATGTTGATAATGGGCAAAAAGATGATGGTTATAGAAAAAAAGCTGATGAAAGACAAAAGAAGATGGACACTACGCTGATGATGCAGGATAGAAACTGATGTGGAGCCAAAAGCATATGATGATGAGACGAGGATAGATATTAGTGGACAGCGTCTTTATGGTGGCACAAAGGACATAAATATTTTAATCAATCATTACGGTTTAGTTGAATATGATATTCGTTCACAATCTGATTATGTGACATAATATTATCTCCATATTACCAAATAACCATATAATGTTAATGTATGAAAATACTAAAAGGTGAAGGCTTGCAAAAATTAAATAATTCCAAATTTGATAACAAAATCATGTTGTTAGATCTCAAGTATATGCCTGTCAACACATTGTTGTATAAGTCTTAATCAAATTCACAAGACTTGGTTGATCTAAAGATGTTAAGCATTTTATTCTGAAAGTAGGTGAGAAGAAAATGACTTCAATACATGTCCAATATATCAATAGTTAGACTCATTACAGTTGTAGTTTCTATCCTGTTACTACACTTTCCTTCCTGTTGCTGCTGCAAAAGTTCACGAATGTCAACAAAATGTGAATGCTCTGATATTATAAATTCGCTCAATAAAGCGTTATCAGTAATTACGAAATTTGTACAGTGGACTGGCGTTTCTTTTCAGTTCAATATATCCCCGTATTTGCTATATATCCATAGGTTCCATTTGGTACTCTCCTATCATTATTATCATGGTATTGATACCGTCAACAACCTGGTCGTCTTGTTCGGTTATCGTTGTTAACCTTTAGTTAGAGGCATTTAAAAAGAGTAAACACATGCTCTGTTGATGGTTGGCTGTAATGTACATACATGTAAATGTGCTGTTTCGGCGTTGTTCTTCCTTACCAAGCACAGGGGCGTGTATCAATTAGAAACAGCGTTTGAAAGACATATACCTGTATAGACCCTTCCCCATCACTATATAAGGGTATATATAGAGCCAAACGCTGTTTCTAAGCGATACACGCCCCTGTGATACCAAGTGAAGTCAAGTCGATTTACCGTTCTTTTTAATTATTTCAGTTTCAATTAAATTTCAATTCTACACCGAAATGTGTTCGTTCCAACCTACTTTGATACGTTTCCATTTCTGTTGTTAAATCAATAGTTTGAGAGCATGCTCTTTGAGCAGAATGCCTGTGATAGAGCTTGTATCAGACAGTTTGCAGGTATCTGAACAAAGGGATACAACTCTGTTAATACTCTCAAGCTTTGGAAGAAATACTAGTTATTATGAAGAAACCTGGTTCAAACCTGGAACATTTTTTAAAAACATTGAATTCTTTTTTTCGTATTTCATCCCATTACACCAATCATGGAAATAAGAATACACAAGAGTATGATTAAGAATTTGTGTCAAAATATATAATAGTTTATATAATTTGACAATGCGGTGTATAAATGACAATACAAACTCCTCATATTACTTTTAAGTCTCTCATGTGTCAAACCTAAATGAACACTGCGAACTAGCTCAAGTTGATCCAGCGTTACCAATGACGGTTTCGCATTATTTTTACAGACTATCATAACTGTACTTATCTTACGTACATTAACATTGATCTTTTATATGCTAATGATAAATTAAGATGTTAGGTTTGCGCAATGATTGTGCTTGTTTACCTACGTCTACTCACAGTATCGTTACGGTAAAACATATTTCGGGATCATTTTGGCTATTTTTACGAATGTTTACCAGCTGTTTTAGGAATTAAATATCGGAATTCTTTAGATAAAGTGACAAGAGCATTTTCATTATATTATTTTCAGGTTATAACTTCTGGAAAGTGGTAAACTTTGATGGTCAGGAATCCTGACCAAGAGAGGTCCGCGAACCCAGGGATGATAATTGATCATCCCTGGGGAGGAGGTTGATTGTGATAATGTACTGATAATGATCAGCATATGCTATTTGTATCGTGCGATACAAATAGCATATGCTGATCATTATCAGTACGTTTTGTCTACGTTGTAAGTACGATATCGAGTTCCTGTGAGTTGGACATATTACTATGATATGTACGCGATAGACATGGCTTGTAATGAGGTGGTGCTCTTAAGCAGCATTTCGATCGAAATGCTGCTTAAGAGCACCACCTCATTACAAGCCATGTCTCGATATCGTACTTTCAACGTAGACAAAACGTAGGTAAAAAAAACCTACCCCCTATGTTACATAGGGGGTAGGTTTTTTTAACTTACGTTTTATCTACGTTGAAAGTACGATATCGAGTTCCTGTGGTCCAACTAAACATTACAATACAATCTATTTAAGACGTTGGTTACTCAAATAACATCGCTAGAATCATTTAAATTCAGATAAATACCTCCAGTCAAATACCAAAACAATTCATTTCTTTACCACAATAAATATAATAATCACAATACAATTCCTATGCCTTCGCGATTGTGTCATTTAGGCACACATTTATACATAAGGGGCAAATGTTGCTGACATCGCTCGTTCCTTTTACAAGATCCCTGACTCAACATGTTGCCTTGCCTTCAATATTGAACGTAGGACTCCTTATTGTCGCACGACTTGCTTTTTCTCAAGGGTCGAGAAGTAGAGTACATAGATTTCGTGTTGACGTTTTTAGCATAAGAAGGAAGATAAAATGTTCAAAGAATGGCGGCAATTTCCATATCCAATCAGAGCTAAATATATAGGTCAGCTTTCTTCACTTGTGCTTCATTGGATTTGTCTATATTGGGGATATCGTAGGCATCGATGACATGCCTATTTTTAGGTTCTTAATATTGTGCTCTCACGATTTGAAAATGAAAGGTTTGTTCTACTTTGGAAGCGGTTTAGTAGTAATTACCAGTTATCATCTGTCAAAGAAAAAAATGACCGTCCTTTTTTTCTGGTAAATGAACGCCTTCACTACTCTGGTTGACTGGGTCAACTCATTTGATAACCTTGTTATAAAATTGCCAATATGTCGCTCAATTAATTTCCTTTCGTATCATGATATTAATATGGCACAATTTGAAGTGCTGAAATGACAGCCACTTTAAACAAGCTGTCAAACGTTTTTTCATTGTCCTTTGCAAATAGATATTACTTTATAATGTGCAGTTCTGTCATATTGGTTGATTATTCTTCCTATCCAACACTAATTATTCTAAATTTAATTTATATATTAAAACACGATGTCAAATTCGTAAACAAAATACTTCTGCCGGTTATAGTGGGGATTGAATCTTTTTGAGGCCTACCCGTATTTGTTGTTATGGAGTATAGGCAATTGCATTCATCAATGTATTATACTTTTTATTTTTATGTATCTTCAAAGAGAACATGGGGTGCTGAATTGCCTTTTTCAAAATGGTTTTGTACATAACGGTTTAATTTAATAAATTGTAAGATAGTGCCGACAAAATGTAGCTTACTGACATTTCATTCGTTGACGCTCAAATGGCATAGGGGATCATAAAATGTCAAAAAACCTAGTTCACTCTCCAAACTCGCCGAGCTAAACACATTAAACACATTTTCAAAAACAAGAACAAATAAGGTAGTTTTTAACATAAATTCGTGTACACTTTATTGAATGTCAAAGATGCCTTTTGCCCCCAGGTGCACGGAGAATGTCCGATGTTCAAGTGTCCCGCCCCCGGGCCGTGTGAGAGCGACCTAGTCTATAGCGAGGTACAGATTCCAGGCGTCCCAGCCCACTGCAAGGGATGCCCATTCTGTGCTACACGCTCCAACACACTCGCTAAGAGGCAACAGGTAGATATACACACCTCCAACTTAGTTGAGCATTTCCACTCCCGAAATCTTTGCTCCGTTTACGTGTGATGTTGGTACAATTTGGCTGTTGACATCTGACAGTAATGTTTGAGTCAATGTCACCTTTATGCCACAACACACATGTTAAAAGACACGTGGCTTTCATGAAGAACAAACGGTGTAAAGGTATGGTCTTGTTGACGGCAGTGTTGGCAAGAATATTTAAGTGACATCTTAAGAGGTTCCTCGGTGGGTGTCTTCACAGACCTGAATGTCGGGTGTATCCACCCCGTGTCAGGAGAGCAGCCCGCACCCATCTTCACATACCCACTGTCAGCCTCAAAATGAGGCACTCTATAACCGGATCCAGAATATCTAGAATGTACAGAGGACCTTTACAATTTCACAAATGGCAACTTAAAGTCATAGGAAACATAACCCATGCCATACATAATCACCATGTGTCACAGTTGGTCGGATGTTCCTCGCCAGGTAGGAAGCTTCCAAATCCTAATAAGGTCATATATTGGTCGAAGAGGAGAACCTACTGTCGTCGCTCCAATGGATTCGCCTCATGGTCTGTAAGTTGCGTTTCTCGCGTGTCCGACACCATTCCAGACTTCGCATTTTGTGACAATCAGTCAGAGCAGGGTGTTTCAGGACTCCTTCAGACGGTTTGAACGATTTAGTGGGAAGGGCTCTGTGAGGTAGCCATAATCACTTCAAACGAGAACTAGGCGTAAAATAACCAGACATGCCCATACACCGTCCTTTATACGCAGATATGTTTTCTTTGATTGTTCTGACCTTGGTTGATCTTTAACTTCACCTGCAATGCCTGGTTTGCGGACATCTAGTAATGACAGATTGCTTAAAATCAAGTTTATTTCCAATTGCCTTAAACAGCTTTCCATTATCATGCATCCAACTACTGTGCCACCTTATTACGCCTTCCGTTTTCACTATATTATAGACGAAAACATCGCTGCGGTGGGATGTTTTATACTAACACTATACGTCAAGCATACTGTTGCCTGAAATGTTCATTCTCTTCCTATAGAGGTATCTCCACTCAGTCCCTCCCTCGCATGAAAGAACTGAGTTGAGTGAAGAACTGAGTGCAGTGTGGGGAGCATGTTTAACGTGCTTTTAAGTATTTTCGTTCATAAAAGATCAACAACTGCTTCAAAATTGTGAAATGATCTAGAGGTTATTTCAAGTGTATACAACATTGGTGGATATTGTACATACAACTTCGTAACCGTTTTTAATGGCGTCTACACTTTTCCAAGAAATTAGTTATTAATTATATGTCTTTGAATTTTCAAACGAAATTCCTGGATCCTGGCGTGAAAGCCAATGACTAGAACCGTTGAGTTAAGAGGGTAGTATATGCTTTTCCTGGTGACTTGTCATACTTACCATCCCCTCACGATCCTGTTCCTAGATGCTGGTGTGTCCCGACGTCTCCTGTGCTGAGCCGGGGCCGTGTACTGCTCCCTACAAAGTGGCCACTCTCTCTGTCCAGGGGATGGACTGTCCAGGTTGCCCCTACTGTCCAGTAGCGGCTGTTGCACATCACTAGACGCCTACTTGACATAATTTGACCAGTGGTCATAGTTTGGTAATATTCTTGTTAATAAAGTTATTACTGATTTAGGATGTTGTTGTTCTCTATACAAAATGAACAAATTAATGATCGATACTATGTAAGCTAAACCGTTGCATATATGTTTATCTCGATTGTCAAGTTTTTGAAAATATGATCATAATTTCAGCATGTGTAACTGTTTGGTTTGATGACGTCCTTTGGCATGCCATGCGCTTAAGTTGGAAGATTCCTTAATTACTTCAAGAAATCACAACGCCAGCTCAATCTCTACATTGCATTAGTCTGAGTTAATAAAGTTCTTAGCCATTGGAAAAGTTCTTCGCCGGCACCGGTGCAGTTTGGACATTTTGGTTTGTGAACGTTTCCAGGATATAAAGTACTAAAGAGTTCTCTCAGACAGCTTGAGTTTTAATATATGTCAGTAATATATGACTTGGGGTCCTCAGTAGTCCTGTTCCATATTATGAGATTATTTAAATGAAAATAGTTCTGCTTTTAGATATTTTTTTCTTCAGAAAAGAACAGGAACGTGAAACTTTAGAAGTTGGTCTCTCTTGACCCATCCTCGGTTACCTAGGGTTTTATATATATGGTCCGTTACTCTCTGCTATATTTATCTGATGGAGTGTCCCAGGTGAGATAGTGGAGAGTAACGGAGCATATATATAATATCCTGGGTAACCGAGGATGATCTTGACCCAATGTGAGTAATGTATGTTATATATGGTCACAATATCTCGTACACTTAAAGACCCTCAGTTGACCAATTAATCTGATTTCAGAAATTTAACCTTTTTTATGGCTTCTAGTTTGAGAGGACGTCAACAATGCGGGACAGATTAACACCATACAATTATATCTACAATTTATGAAACACATACCCCAAGGTACTTGGACAGAGTTTGAAAATGCACGTTTTTTTATGTATTGATGAACATTATGATATATTTTCCCCATTTCATAAGCATCTGGAAGGTGTATTTGCGCGTACATTGCCACAGTGACTGCAATGATAAATCGATAATCTCACTGCCTGGAAAACCTTTATTATTCTACTTCATATAAAATGCTTTGCCAGAAGGAAATCCCCATAATTACATCACGTTGACGGGGGATAATCCAGATTGATAACACTAAATGTGTTTGTGTGTAAGAAATATTACCTCCTCACTCTTTGACTATAACAGATCAGGGCAGCACTGTGTTTGAATCTACTCTATGGTATTATATTTTGGGAATCGGCAATTTTCATATTTTTCCTAAAAATAGGAGTTTTATAAATGTCAAGTGCTAAGCTCTTGGTCCTTTGATTTAAAGTTGAACAAGCATGTCTGTGGGTTATCCTTCTAAAAACTTCTGAACACAACAACAGCCAAGAACCCATCATGTCCAAAGTTTTATTGTTTTTATGTACATGTATATACAAGGCATTATTGACACATCTCTGCAAAATCAGTATTTACACTAGGCCTAAGATCTTAGGATTCAAAATCAGACAGTTAAAAGTCTTTGCTCATACTAACACCAATGGAAATGTATTATTTATCAGTACTATAACCATCAATAGTCTTTATTCTATATTGAGGACAATTAACATTACCTTGTTATACACTAGAGCTTCAACCTAAAAGACTTCTACAGTACAGGTAGATGATAATTTTTGAAAACTATTTACAAAACTGCAACATTAATGAGAAGTTAATGCTGTGTGTCATGAATTACCCCCCTTTTACTCAATTCTTATACATTAAACACAAGCTTTTGAGAAATTGTATAAAATGTAAACTAGGTTGAAATTTCAAGACTAAAATAAATTGAAAGAAAATTGTCTAGAAATGATGCAATTATTCTGAAGTTTTGAAAAGCTATTTGTAAAAATGGAATATATCTAAACTAAAGAGGAAAAGTATATCTGTATAATTATTTCATCATTGATTGACTGAAGAGATAGTCGATCATCAAAGACATACTATTACGTAAAGTATTTTCTTTATTGCAAGAGCTTAGTGTTTTAAAGTAAAAAAAGAAAAAAAGAAAGGCTGACATAACAAGCAAAATAATAACCCAAAAGAAATATCTCTCTTTGAGTCGGTGACCATGGACCATGTTTTGATGCAAGTTCAATTTGGAAATTAATCCACAACCAAATTTCCTCATCAGAGAGGCAATTAACTACAGCAGTATGTACAGCAATTCCAAAACCTTTTTTCCTTATAAAAAAATAACAAAAAACATAGAACCTGAACCAGGAAAATACTATAACCAAAACAAATAAATCTGAATATATTAAGTATTTCATGCTACACATTGCACCACTGACTAAACAAAGAAAGAAGACTTTAGTGAAAATATTTTAGCCATCATCTATAGTATAAAGTAGGCTTCAATTTAATAAGATGTACTTAGAAGATGGTGTAAACAAGACAAGCATATTTATGGATGATCAAGTTCTTTATTATTTCATCCATAAATATTCTTGCCTTCTCTATAACACCAACTTCTAGAATGCATCCTTGCTTGATGATGTAAACATTCAAAATATTTCACATTGAAAGTGTCATCTTAGGAATAAAGGACAAATTCTAAAATACATTCCAAATTACTTATTAAAAAAAAACATCACCTAAGTCTGTCAGGGCTATAAGAAAAATTCGCATCACTGGTACAAACAAATTATGAAATCCTTTCGATAAACTTCAAATGTGATAGTAACAAACTGTCAATAGAGATTTTAAACATATCAACCTGTTTATGAACTCTTGGTTTGGGAAAAGTCTCAGTTTTGCCAATCAAATAGGCACCCACTGCCACCATACTAATGACCTAGTGCAATCTCATTAAAATCATGAACAATACTCCGTTCGGGAGGCAGGTACAAGTGTTACGCTCAATCTGATTTTAATGAGATTGGACCAAGTGTTAACCCTTCCTCCGGAGTTTCAGGACTCCAATTCCTTTAACATGGAAAACAGTCCGAGGTTAGTTAGGAGCTAATACAAGGTTTATTACTGCATTAATACTGCAACTTTCATCCGCAAGGCATAACTTGGTTTCTATGATAGTAATTCAAAAGTGCCGAGGAGGGAAGGTGTTTTATTTTGGTAAAAAAACAAAATGATGAGGGAGGAAACCATTATATTATCTTCATGAGAAACAGCTTGGGAGGTTCTGCAGCAAATGATTAATCTTCTCACAAACACACAGTTTTACAGAATGAGGATAAATGGGTAAAGACATTTTGGAAGAAAAAATTATAGAAAATGGACAATAAAGCTCTATTTCGCACGCTAATAAAATTGATGCAACATGATTGAGAAATAAGAGTTAAAAAAATTATCCCCTTTTACAGTTCTTGTTGACTCAGACATAGAAATTGTTTTACCAGGACATGCATGCACAATCTTTATCTGGAATAGTGTAATTCTTCATTCAAGCAAGAAATACAAAAATATATGATACATGGAAGTTTCGGATTTTCTGCACAATTTTTGCACAAGTTTAACGGTTAAAAAAGGGCTCTCCAAAAATATTTGCCTTATCCTTCTGCGGACCCAAAAATGTTTCTTCTATTTGCAAGGATATTTTCAGTGACTCGATAAGAAGTGAAACATTGTATTTAATAAATAAAAATGATATTAAATAGAGTATTTACATTGCAAAAAATAACTGAGAAAAAATGACATTGACAAGCTTCAAGTATATCACATGAACTGATTGTCACTCAGTTGTTCATTAGATCCTCCAGTTTAAAGTGCTATACAAAGCTTTTATGATCTCCTGCTAAATCACAGTATACACATCCACTAGGCTTCATCTATCACCTTATTCTCTGCTTTGCATTTGCCTCATATTACTTAGGAATGAAAGAGATTTTGTTCGTCATTTATGAACTCAAATTATACACTTGCCATATGAATTTCGATGACGATATTTGTTAAAATTTACTATATGGATATATTTAAAAATAAAAGAAGTTCACAAAGTAACATGATGCAGAAGTGCATCACTCATTAAACAAATCTTAAATGTTATATAATTTATGATAACAATATACATCAAGATGGATTCAATCATTCATTTTGTTCTTTCTTTCTTGGCACCAACACAAATCTAAAGGAAATGATTGCAGTCCAGGTTCATTTCATCTTCTGAGAGAGAAATGACAGCAATATAGAGAACACTTCATAACCACGTTCAAATTAATATGATGATTTATATATAGAATACTAAACGATGTCCCGTTTGATAACATGTTTATGAAATGAGTGAATGGTTTGTTATTTTAACGAGCGAAAGCGAGTTAAATACCGAAGCCATTCACGAGTTTCATAAACATGTTATCAAACGGGACCGAGTTTAGTATTTTATTTATTACTCAATGATGTTAATAGCGCTGAAGTGCAAGAAAATCGTTGTTAATGATGCTCACTTGTAAATAAGTCACCCGCTATTGCAATCGCGCGGCTAACATTGTGACGTCAACCAAAAACGACTATGACGTCACGCGCCGATTATGACGTTACGGCCGCACGCGGTGGTATCACACATGTGTGTAACCAACTCATTGTTATCTAATGAGTGATCTCACCACGGTTGTGTAATAAAACTATATAGTGAAGCATAACAGGTGAGATATTCATCATATGTGCAATTGTGCTTGAACACTATTGTCTCTGCTCTACTTCGGTAGTTAATTGTCTCACAAATATTTGAACAAGTCACTGAATGACTTTACACTTGCTTGCTGTTACTGATAAGTCACGGAATAAAAGGTCACAAAGAAATACTTTAAATGTCCTAAGACTGCATTACCCTTGCTCTACCTTGAGTAAAACACATATTCAAAGTTGTTTGTTGAAAGTCATATGACACACATGCTCATGTTATAATCTCTCTATATATTTGATTTTAACATGTTTTGAGCCAAGCCAAAATAAATAATTTATGATAAACAGTGAGATCCTTTGAATGACATCATTTCCACACTTTCCTCAAAAGGATTAGAATCGTTCACATGTTGCAAGCTGTTACCTTAGTCATCAATGAATTATCAGAATTAAAGATTGGATATCGCTCACAATCAAATCCTTCTGACTAGTTTGTACTATGTTCAACATGAGACAAGGAATCATCATCACAACATACAAGAACTTCAGATATCAGTTGACTTAGGATGGACAATGGACAATTTGAGTTAGTAAAAAACTGTGGTATGTTATGAATAAATGAAAAGAGAGCAAAATGACATCTGGAAATTTTAAAGTATCATACATGACTGCATCAAAGTTATAGCAATTGTTAAACAATGCAAGTGTGATTACCCTGAACAATAAGAAATAAAACACATCTTAGTGTGGAATAGAGTTCCTTATAGCCAATGATAGATCTGGGTATGCACTATCTTCATCAAAACAATCAATTTCTTGAATATACTTCATATTCTACTGGGAATTATTATGTTGTCAGTTTACAGTCATCAAAAGTCAAACAATTTAACACTGATGCTCAACATACACTTTGAAGAAAAATATATATATATTTGTGCAATAAGGTGTTCAAAGATTAGAAACTCAACATTAACAAGGATAAAAGAAATATCTCAACCAAACCAACAAATCATATGCAATCAGAAAATGATTATTACTTACAAAAAAAGTTGTTTATCATAAGAATACTATTCTTGACCATTGAGTAGTTATCCTCATTGATGTAAGAAATATATTTTATTTATACAAACATATCAGATACCGGTACAAGTTTGGTCTCCAAGAGATTCATGTATATAACAAAATATACACTCATGAACAATTGCTTTAAAATCTTTAAAAAAAACGTGTAACTAGATTTGAATTACTCTAGTCACCCTAATAAACACCCTTGATGAAGAAGGTGCTGGTATTAAGAGTGATGGAATTTGGGTTTTGTAATCAATGGTGTTGGAGCACATGAAGATCAAGGACCTGTTGGATATATATATAATTATAAAATACTAAACGATGTCCCGTTTGATAACCTTTTTATGAAACGAGTGAATGGTTTGGTGTTTTAACAACGAAAGAGTTAAATACTGATGACATTCACGAGTTTCATAAACATGTTATCAATCAGGACAGAGTTTAAAATTTTATTTATTACTCAATGATGTAAATAGCGCTGAATTGCAAGAAAATCTTTGTTAATGATGCTCACTTGCAATCAGGTCACCAGCTATTGCAGTCACGCTGCTAACATTGTGACGTAGACCAAAAATGACTATGACGTCCCGCGCTGATTATGACATAACGGCAAAAGGCAGTGGTATCATACATGCGTGTAACCAACTCATTCTTATCTAATGAGTGGTCTCACCATGGTTGAGTAATAAATTAAATATTTGTCATAATCCTTACTTTTAGGCTCAGGAACACACACATGACTTACAATTTTTCTGTAATCCCCAAGTTTTACAAGAGCACCTTACATTCTTGAATTTAACTAAGGCTTCAAATTAAGTTGATAACATTAAACTATGATTAATTGATTATCTTGATGTAATTAGATCATACTCTTTATATGTACATTAGATGAATAATGTAAATGAAGAAAATAAATATAACAGAACCATAATGTCAGATTTGTTTTAACTAGGGTGAAAACATCACTTTGCACGCATGTTTTAACACAGGACCTTCGTCACAAGTCTGTTTCTTTACTTTTTACCTCTTAATACTTATTAATGCCAAACAAACGCACTCCATGGAACATTGGCAGCTTGGGAATCACACTCAAAGCAAGGAACCCTGCGTTGATCAAAAAATGAAGTTTGTCATATCTTGTATAAAAACTTGCCAAGAAAAATCTGAAAAAAAGAAAAAGGATTACAACTTCAATGTTGTTTTGCAGATGGAAGATAGGAATAGTGCATGATAATCAATAGATTATTCATTCAACCAACGAAATTTTACCCATGAATTCACTGTTTAAATTGTTTAATCATCAAGGTGTTCAATATCAAATATCTTGGTGGCTATTTGTTGTGCAAAAAATGAGGACTTTTTTTCAGATAAATACAATCAATTAGAGGACGAACATAATTGTGTGACAATGACAGAGATGCTGAAGAAACATGTTTGTAATTGGTTGAAAGCTGACATCCTGTCTCATTTGATTGGTTGGTTCAATTTATCAAAGGGTAGCTGAAGATGATCTCAAACAGTAATTCCCTAGATGTAAAGTACAGAAAGGGAGACTTTTAAATAAACATTATCTCTCATATTCTCTCTCTGTGTAATGACCGACACATGCAGATTAAAATCAACCCTGTTTAGAGGAATAACATCTGCAAAACAGTGCATCAACAGAGATCGATGAACACCGTTCTATAAATTCCTCTCCACAAGGTCAGAGGACACCCTATATATGTCCATTTTCTGTACCAGTTGAGTGCTGATAAAAACATTTGCTGGCAAATCACATAATACGAGGGGCGTTCAATAAGTGTTGCAACTTCAATATAAAACCAACTCGCGTAGTCAATTTTTACTTTTATTTTTCAATATAGTTACCCTTCACCTCAATACACTTATTCCATTTCTCTTTAAGACTGTTGATGCCGCTTTTGTAGAAGTCTTCCGTTTGCCCCCCTAACCACGCCTCTGTGGCAGCTTTGACGTCTTCGTCATCCCGGAAGTGCCTTCCACGTAGGGCGGATTTCAGGTTTCTGAACAGGAAGTAGTCACTGGGGGCTAGGTCTGGGCTGTAGGGTGGGTGGTTAAGCTGTTCGAATCCACAATCCCGTATAGCGGCCTGTGCAACTCTTGACTTGTGGACTGGAGCGTTGTCATGCAAAATCAGAACACCACGTGTCAACATGCCACGGCGTTTCTGTCGAATTGTCTTTCGCAATTCTTGCATTAGGTTGGCATAATATTGACCATTCATTGTAGTTTTGGTTGGCAAGTAATCAATTAATAATATGCCTTTTGCATCCCAAAAGATTGTCGCCATAACCTTGCCAGCTGATGGTTGAGTGCGAAACTTCAGGGGAGGCGGTGAACTCGGGTGCTTCCATTGCTTGGATTCCAGTTTAGTTTCCGGGTCCCAGTGGTGGATCCAGGTTTCGTCACCTGTCACCAGACGAGACAAAAACCTGGCTTCATCCGCATTAAACCGATCCAGGAGCTCCATGCAACTTTCGGTTCTTTTCTGGGGATCTTGTGCTGTGAGGTTTCTGGGTACCCATCTTGCAGATACCTTGGACATACCAAGATGGTCATGAATTATTTTTTCAACACTTCCAACTGATATCTGGAATTCCAAAGACAGTTCAGAAACTTTAACACGGCGGTCAGCTAAAATTCGTCTTTCGATAGCGGCAATAACTTCCGGTCGGGTGACTTCAGATGGCCTGCCTGACCGTGGGTCATCGTCTAAGGACTCCCTGCCCCGCTTGAACTGAAGAGACCAGCGACAAACTGTTGAAAAGTTAGGAGCATCCTTACCCATCACATTACACATACGATTATGTATTTCTGTAGCTTTGCATCCCTCTTTAGTAAGGAACTTGATCACAGCGCGTTGTTCATGTTTGAGAGAATCCATGATTATGGAGACCCCTAGTTCAGCGCAGCTATTATATCTAAATAATTGTTATGTCTAGAAATTGTTTTGACATGTGTCAATGTTATGTTTTGACTATAGTAACACCTGCTATAAGCTGACACTGTTTATGTAAACACCAATGCCCAGCTTGCAACACTTATTGAACGCCCCTCGTAGTTTTAATAAAATCACTCTCGGAATCATTGGTTAACACATTCCTAATGATACAGAAACAGACGAAAGGATGGCTGGATGGAGTTGCCCCTAGCACCGATTGCTTTTGATGGGAGTATCAAGTCTAGTGATTGGCTAACTGAACTTGTGTTAGAGTGAGTGAGTGAGTTATTGTTTAACGCCGCTTCGGTAGTATTGCAGCCATAAGCGGCGAACTTAGAACATGGGAGCATAATATGCAGTCATCTTACCACGTGGAGAGGAAACACCTCAGTGATATGAGGACGTATTTCGCTGGTGTTTAGATGTACTGTTTTACTTTATTTCCACACAATACGGTAATTGTTAATCAGACTGGGACAATTGGGACGTAGAACTATCAATGATAGTACGAAAGATTCCAAAGCATGGAAAAATAATATATTAGTTACTGAGTATGCTAGTAGTAAGGAAACAACCAGATTCAGTGCAAGAGTTAAAAGATACTCACAATACAATGGGGACCATTGTAAGGAATTTTTTAGTGGCTGTAAACTGTTTGCCGAAGTCTATTTGCTCCCACTGGGTCTGGTATCTCGCGTCGCCTTGATCCGGGGTCTCCCACGGGGTCCCTTTTGTTATATGCAGGATGCAAAACATTATCTGAAACCATTGGATATTCAATGAGCAATGATATTTCTAAGAAAAAATAGAATTTCCAAATCTTTCACCATCGGTAAGTCTATGACCTACTGCATTTTTAGGACTTCACTTTCGTAATTTTAAAAACTTCAGTTGTGATGTTATTTAATACAAGGTAAGACTCATTTTGGTGATTTTGTAATGTATCAAATGTCAAATCTGGCAAGTTTATGTTTGGTAATCCTACATACAAACATAGGCAAGTCCTATCAACAGAACACAATATAATACTAAAGGAATTTAAAATCAGTTGCAAAAGTTCTTTCAAAATCATCAGCGTAACAGGTATCTATTCGCAAAATTTCAAAAGTGAGTACCGGGTATGGTAATAATAGACCATTTATACAAAACTTCATGAGAAATTAGAATTTAACTAGTTTCCTTGCTTCATTTGCCAATAAACACAGGTCTCAATATAGTGAGCAGTTCAAGAGAATTTATATGTTCTGCTGATATGAGGGTATCAACTTCCAAACGCAAGGCATAACTCTTGCCAGTCTGCATTACTGGCTGATTTAACCCTTGCGGTATTTCCCTAGCTTTCTTGTGTCGAGGCAGTGAATCGCTGCACTGGAAATGCATAGCGGGCCTGGATTTCTAAACACAGATTTCTTAAGGAAATACTGCAAGGCCTAAATCAGCCAGTAATGGAGACTGGCAAGAGTGATGCCTAGCATTGGGAAGTTGTCAGGGTATTTGCTCCATGTCTAAATTCTATAGATATAATATTTACAAAATATAACAATTATCTAATTTCTTTCCTACAAAATGTTATAACTTTTTAGCTTGCTAAAACAATTCAGCAAACTATCTATAAACATATCTGTGTGCTCCCTAGAAATCCATGTTACTCCTGAGTCCTCGAAGAAAATCGAAATCAATGCATTGCTAGTAACCACATATAATCAACAAAAGCAAAATAGTGGATATTCCGATAGAAATCTCTCTAACACTTTCACCCCTACACGCCTAAAATTAGGCGCGTAAACATATTTATTAGCATTCAGATTTCTCAGTGGTGAAAGGGTTAAACAAAGTAGTCGTTTGTGGAACAGACTATTTCAGTCAAAAGAAATATATAGAGGATATCTGTCTTTTCTTGACTAATACCATGTTTATCTCCTCTAGTGAGGTAGAAAGGTTATATCTATATATTTTTATATAACTTTCTACCTCACGAGATGAGATAAACATGGTATTTGTCAAGAATTGACAGATATTCTATTTATTATATGATTTATCCTTCTAATTACGTCTGAAAAGGGTAGTTTTCTCGCTGAATGGCCGCTAGGAACAGCCCGTCAGCACAGCAACACTGTGACGTCATAAGCCAATTCGGCGCGTGAGACCATTGTTTTATGACGTCAAATTATATCAGTCACCTTTCGCAGTGAAAATATAAGTTATTTTCACTGTAGCTTGATAGACAGTTTTTTTTTTTTTTTAAATATTTTTATTCAATTCAATTCAGTAGGCATAGGCATATACATTTGAAAACAGTAAAACATTGTACAGTATCAATATAATATAACATTTACATGAAGCGCCCATAAAATACACAGGCCAGCTGAACAAGTACAGCAGATATAATTACAACATACTGGTCAGATATTTCCATTTGGCATGAAATGATGGCAAATTGTTATTTTTTTTTGCCATAATGTTTTCAACTTTAATAACATCCTTAACAATTTTTATAAAACTGTCAATCAATAATTCATTTTGTTTTAAACTGGTGATGTGAATGTATTTTTTGGCTAATAGAATGATGTGTGATGCCAGAAGGTTGAAAGGGCTGTTACAAAAAAAAATATCAAGGTTAGAGATAATTATGTTTGGAATATGAGGATTCAGAAAGTGTTCAACATTTCTCCAAAATTCATGTACATGTTTACATTTAATAAAAACATGCTCAAGGTTTTCTGGTTCACTTCTACAAAAGGAGCATATATTTGTGTCTATAATTTTCATTTGCAACAGCTCTTTTCTGGTATAAATTGCTCTATTAATGAATCTGTATTGAAAGTCTAAAAGTTTAACATCCTTAGTACAATTTCTATATTTCTTAAAGACAACTGTCCATGAAATGTCAAAATTTAGTTGTCTTTCCCATTTCTGACAAACTTTAAGTGGAGTGTTATCAGATATAAGGTTATCATAGAAATTTCTACATCCTTTCCTTTGAGAGAGTAAATCTTGGAGAGTTTGGTTCAATACAAGGTTTTGTGTGCAAGTATCATAAGCTAAAAGGGTGTTTTTCCATATCTTAGGGATGTTCAAGATTATCTTGTTATATTCAAGGACTGTACCCCTTATGTGATAAAGATTTTTCAGTTCATTAAAAGACAAAAATGAATTATCACCCCAAATATCTCTTATTGTATGAATGCCTCTATTGAACCAATTCTCAATTAAAAGGTTACCATTTCGAAAATGATGATTTAACCATAGTGGTTCAGCTAATATTTCTTCAACAGAAGATGTATTTATTACATGTTGTTTCTTGTAATATTTACTCCAAAGGGCCAAAACATCATTCCAAAAAGGGTTATCAACTGTTACGTGATTATTTATTTGTGCCCCGAGAAGAAATATCTTTTTAAAAGGAAATAGACTTGGATTATTAGTTGTATTTTTATTTACATATCTTCTTAGGCATGATAATTTAAGTGCATTAATAAATGCTTTGATATCTGTCATTCTAAGTCCACCTTCTTCATATTTTCTACAAATGGTTGCCCTTTTAATTTTGTCTCTCTTGCCATCCCACATAAAATTAAATAGGATATTATTCAATTGGTTTATGAAATCTGTTGGGGGTGTAGGCAATACAGAAAAAATATGGACTAGAGTTGATATCACAAGTGTTTTTAAAACTATAATTTTCCCTTGTAAGGTTAGTTTTCTCTTTTTCCATCCTGCAAGAAGTCTGTTAATAGTTTCTAGTCTTTTTCTGGTATTGATTACCCATAAATTTTCCAATTTAGGGTTGAGATATATTCCAAGGATGTTAAATTCACCTTCATGCCAATCTAAACTACTTTCTGGGCATAGTTTTACTTTGCTTCCAATCATTGATCCAATCCAGATAGCTTTTGTTTTTTCAATGTTTATTTTAAGGCCAGACATTTTATAGAACTTATGTAAAGTTTCTAGAGCTGCTTTAAGGCTATTTTCAGATCCATCAAGATAAAGTTGAGAATCATCAGCATATTGTCCACATCTATATTCTACATCATTGAGTGTGATACCTTTAATATCTTTGTTAGTCCTTATCATAGTTCCTAAGATTTCTGCCACAAAAATAAATAAATATGGAGAGACTGGGTCGCCTTGTCTACAGCCGCGTTCATTTGGAAAGAAAGAGGAAAGATGACCATTTTGAATAACACATGAAGTTGCATTTTGCATCAATATATTTATCCATTTTATAATGTTGGATCCAAAACCAAATTTTTTTAGAACTTTTATCATAAAATCTTTTGATACTGTATCAAAGGCTTTCTCAAAATCAATAAGAATCAAAAGGCCTGATTGGTTATTCTTTTTTAGTTCATACATGATATCATACATCAATCTGACATTATCACTAATGCACCTACCAGGTATAAACCCTGTTTGATCAGGATGTATCAGAGTATCTAGTGTCATTTTCAGTCTGTTAGCAATACAGGAGCTTGTTATTTTGTACAAAGTATTCAAAAGTGAAATTGGGCGCCAATTTTTCAGATATCTTCTGTCTTTGTTTTGTTTTGGAATACAAGTTATTACACCTCTATTAATTGTAAAGGATAACTGGTGTTTTTCAAAAACTTCTTGTATATATCTGTATATCCAAAATTTAAGATCTTTCCAAAACCATTTAAAGAATTCAACTGGAAAGCCGTCCAAACCTGGGCTTTTATTATTTTTCATTGATTTTACAGTTTCAGATAGTTCTTTCATATTTATCGGTTCATCAAGCTTATCTGCAATGGAACTATCAAGTGAAGGAGTGTTTATGGTGTCTAAAATGTCTTGTGTATCACATTCAATGTTATCAACAGCATATAGTTTATGATAAAAGTGTTCTTGTTCTTCAAGAATAGCTTTTCCATCAGTCAGAAGTTCCTGCCTTTCATTAATTAAAGAATTAATAAGTTTACTAGTGTAATTTCTGTTTTCTAAATTACAGAAAAAAGATGTAGGTTTTTCGCCTTCTTCATACCACTGTATTCGACTTCTTATTTGTCTACCTTTTTCTTCTTCTTCTCTTATTTTTTCAAGTTCTGACAAATTTTTAGACAATTTGGCAAACATCTCTTCATTAACACTTTGAAAATTTTCTCTAATTTCATTTTCTAATATTTGTATCTCTTTTTCTAGATGAATAGTTTTTTCAGTTTTATTTTTTTTTAAATATGATGAGAATGAAATTGATTTTCCCCTTACTTTCATCAGAAAGGTTTCCAAAAAAAGCTCAACCGAAATACTTAATTTTAGTTGGAGATCATCACTGTTTCTTGTATCAGTGTTATCCAAAGCATATTCTTCTTTGGTTTCCTCTAATATTTCTTTCACAAGTTTATTATAATCTTCATTGTAAAGAAGAGAAGTGTTAAACTTCCAGAACCCCTTGCCCCTTTCCTTACTGTGATAGACTAGCTTGATAGACAGTTTATTTCACAGATAAATCCCAGTATTTCACTGCTCGTCATTACTCATATAATAAATGGATTCTTCTTAATTCAAATTACTCAAGTCTCAATTACCACATCATGAAGCACGTTAGTGAGAGTCCAGGCGAAGGCGACTGAGAAGAAAGGAATACTGAGGATGAGGAGATGTGCAGCGAAGATGATGATGACGTAAGTGAGCCATATCCCCTTGCTGTTGAGGTACGAGTGTGTGGGATTGCTATCACTATGAGCAACACCCACGTTCATCTTCAACTTTCACACAATCTGAAAACATAAACAGTATATGAAACAATCAATTGTCACTGTAGTGAGGTGATCCCTTGCCATTACATATCCTATCAAAATTTACAATAATGTCACGGTCACCAAAATCAACTAAGCCCACAAATTTCCCCAGAAGAACATTTGTACAGATGTCCAGTCACATTAGGGTGGAATATCATGGGAAATATCACGATACGATATGTATCACGATACAGACAGGCGATACAGAATGTATCACGATGCATTGTTTAAAGCATAACTTCATGCATATTTTGTGAAATTTTCAAGATGTTGAAAATTTTGTGTTATGAGATGATCGAAAATCGAAAAAACAGTTATTTAAGAATCAGATTGCTTAATGCTTACTGTAGTTACTGTTACTGCACAACACTAGCTGGTTTTATAGTGTTCACTTAGTTTTTCTTTTCATTTTTAAGTAAGCGAAATCTATTTTTAGTGTATCACGATACATGAAGCTCACGATACAATAATCACGGTTTCCCAAGCTACAACTGTATCATATGTATCGATGAATCGTTACAGCCCTAAGCCACATGTGAACAATTCTTGAGATATCCTGCTGGCAAGGGTAAAATGGTTGAGTCTTGTTTTGACGAAATGAAGGTCAAGGTCACAAACGTGGTGAAAACATTGCTCCGACTATGGCGAATATATGTGCAAAATGTGAACAAAATCCTTAGAATAGTTCTTGCCTTATCCCATTTTGAACAAACACCGTCGAATACTATACCCCTTGCTTGAAAGTTGGAACTCAACCTGAAAGGTGGCTAGCCCGAAAGTGTTATAACATTTTGTGGATTTTAATGAAAACCATTAAAAAATGCTCAAATATTGCCAGTCTAGAGCAAAGGTTACCAGATTTTACTATTACATTCCCACTTTGACATCACGATTCACAAGTCACCATGATATCGCTTTTGAGATATCATATCATGCCATTTGCATCTTATAAAATGACAGGTTATGGGACATCATCTATTAATCTATTTTCATAACATCCATATTCCATACAGCTCATCAAGTATCTGTCAAAAGCTGATACTTTCAAACGTCTATCTGCCAGTTCATTGGTCTTTGAACCTAAGGCTGTGTGCAATCAGGCCTCAAAGTAAAAAAAATTTTCAAGGAGCGGACACGCTCCTAACATATTAATTTTGGGAGCAAAAGAAAATTTCAAGGAGCACATTTTAATTTTAGATTGCTTATGGGAATATATTAATGAATATAAGTAGAAAACTGTAAGTTAGCTAATTTTCAATGCCATCTTGTGATGGATAAGAGTATTCTTTTGTGAAGAAACAGTCCTTTTTTTAGTTGACCCCAAATTTTATCAAGGAGCATGTGTGCTCCTTACTCAAAATTACAGGGAGCAAATTGAAAAAACGGAGCAAATGCTCCCAAATTGGTAGCAACATTGAGGGCTGGCAATATTATTGCAATATCAATATATTGCAATACAGAGTTGTGCAATACACGTATTGAATACGATTTTCCTATAGCAATATATTGGACCAACAAATATTAAGTCAAATTTGGTCATTTATCTTGTACTGGCTTATCTTGTATTTAGAAAATTATTTTGAAGTGCTAGAATGTGTGTTGGACTGTATTATAATTGATCTTTTTAAAGATCTGCAAGTCATTTTATCAAATGTGTCATGTTTATACTGCAAAAAGAAATATAAAAGTTAAATGTAGAGTTCATTTAGCTAAGCATGTTGCAATATCATTGGCACTAGTTAAAATGGTTTCTAGAGAAATATCTCATTGTCAGAGGGTCTTGCAATATATTGTGGTACGTATTGCAATACACTGCACTTCAGCAATATGTATCGCAATACAAAATGGAGTCAATACTGAGCCCTATTTGAACCCCAACATTATGTGTAAACATTCAAAGCATCTACACAAACATTGATAGATTAAATAGTATTAAAATCATTTTTATAGTAAATGTTAATCAATTCTGTAATTGTTGACTTTAACATGTGAACTAAGTAGTTAGATATTGTTATGTAACATTTGAGTCATATCTAAAGTAATGCATTCATATCATTATTACATTGTGTAACATGATAATTTTCATAAACTTTTCTAATCATTCACTAAAACAAACATATTCAGATCTAATATTGACTAAAAGCCTGATGTTAAATTTGCAGCGACATGTTCAAATTTGCAAAAAACTGAAATTATTCATCTTCGACATATTTCAAGTGTACGTGTTTTTACCTGTTTCTCGACGAGACTAAACTCGGTCTGCAAACATATATCGTTTCTACAAGGAGTAAACAGTTACTACCTTGTCCTCGAATGCTTCTTATCTAAACAAACACTCTGATTTTTGTTGCGATCACTTTGTTTATTTGCTAGTGACACGAAAGACTTGTTAAAACGGATATGACTGTTACTGTTCTTTCTGCGCATGCGCTGACGCACTGACTTCCACTTATTCGAAAAAAATCATATTTTAATCAAATGCTTGAAATTTACGCCCCTTAAGTAGTAAACATTAAACTTTGACATTTTCTGTAATAAAATTTACTTCCTTTACTTCAATGTGACGTTGAAATAATGTACATTAGTGCAAATCCAAGAGGGCCATGTGTCCGGATTTTAACCAAAATCTATTTCCGGTTGTGTTGTAAACAAAGATGGCGGGAACGAGCACTTTGAAGTTTCTGCCTGCGAATACAATACGACTTATTGGCAGTACACAAGTGATAACATCTGTATTTAGCGCTATAAAGGAACTCTTTGAAAACTCATTAGATGCAGGATCCACTGTTATCGACGTTAAGTTGGTATGATTTATCTAAGATGTTGATTTGAGAGTGTGGCGTCGTAGAATTGGTGAATTCGTAGACCAGATGGATTCGTAGACGTAAATTCCGTAGGATAGATTATTAGACATATGAATTAGAGCAATAGGAAAAAACTTTAAATGTATAATTGGCGAAATGTAACATTCTGTTGCTCTAAACAAAAAGAAAAACATGTTTTGATTGGTGCGATCCGATGTGTTGTCATCGCCAATCAAAACACATTATGTCATTCTGTTGGTTTTTTTTTACCTCATCAGACCTGAAAGGCTTGATGGGCTTTGGCGTGGCCTGGGGTTTTGGGATCCGTTCATCGATCCGTCTGTAAACTTTTCACTTTTTTTTACTTCTTCTCCACAACCGCAAGCTCTTGCATTTTGTCATAAGTACATAACTTTTAAAGGGAAAGATCTATCGCCGATCTATTGACAGCATCTGCCATCTTGGTTTCTTGGCATTACGTGAAATGGAAAAAAGCTATATTTAACCCAATTTGAATTTTTGTAAATAATAAAACATATACACCAATAGAATATTCACATAGTAACACATAACGTACCATAGATATGCTTTTAGGCCGTAGCTAAGTTTTCTCCACTTGCAGCACAAATGAATGGCTTCAATTCTCATTGTTTTTATTTTTCAACAAATGTCCGCTTTTCTTTTCAAGTTTTGAAGTGGAAAGTCACCAAAATAATAACTTCATTGATATCTTCCAATTTGTCAGTATTTAATCATGTATTAATAGCATAATATATGAGTAAACAGGAATATCCTCTTGAATTTCGTTTCCACAAAAAATACCCCAATAGAACCATCCTTTTAAAAACCTGTTTTCATTTTCTCCAGTACCAATTAAAGGCTCTAGAAAGCTGAAATGTTGTGTACATACTTCTTGACCAGTGAAATTGTAGATTTGGTGACCCTGTAATCCCAAATATAGGTCACAGGGAACATCACCTAAAAACCTATATTTTGCTTGTTACAATGAATGACCTGAGATTACTTACATCATCAACCTTAGATAATAAATCACTGAAGTCCTGATGAGTTACAGAGCCCACGAAGGGCCCAATGGGCTTAAGGCATGGCGTCCATCTGTAAACTTTTAGATTTTTCAACAAAAATGTAGCAGTTTGATAGGTCAAACTCATAAACCTGGTATATCGAACGAAACAAGATCAGTAATCAGATATTTCTTATGTTTCTGATGTTGAGGAAAATCTACAGATCAAGCTTTCTCCAGGAGTGCTCTGCCTATAATGTTTGACAGTTATTGCTTTTGATTGGATTGGATCAGTACAATAGGTGTAAACCATAACTTGCTAATATATAAGTCATACATTATTTAACACACATGCATTGATGAATCTAAAGTAAACATTGGTTTATTATCTTTTCAGGAAAACTATGGTCTTGATAAAATTGAAATCCGAGATAATGGCAGCGGCATCAAGACTGAAGATGTGGACTTTGTGGGCCAGAGTCACTACACGTCCAAGATCTCTTCTCACTCAGATCTCGAGAGTTTGACCACCTATGGCTTTCGTGGAGAGGCTTTAGGTCTGTTAATGAAAATGTTACAGAGAATGGTTTATAGGGATGAAACAGTGCACTTAGATTCGGTTTAGTATGTTTTTTGTTACAGAACCCGTGGTTTGATAAAGTTTTGGTTCGTTTCAGAAGCAACATTTTCCAAAAACTAAATTCATACCTTAAAACTTTTTTTCTGCAAAATGTATCTAAAGACCATAGAATTAAACAAAATACAGTGGAAACTGCCTAAGTAAAGACCGCTTAACTAAAAATACCTGATAAGTAAACACTTTTCTTTGGTCCTGGCAAATTCCTTCAGTTATTATCACTATTTGAGTCCGGATAACTAAAATCGGATAAGTAAAACAAACCGCTTTAGTAAACGTTTTCTCACGGTCCCCGGGAGTAAATTACTTAATTATTGAACCGGATAAGTAAAATACCAATCACAACATGATCAGACATGAGGGGCGCCGGCACGATTATAGGAAAAAAAGTCCTTGGAAAAAAAGTACCGGTAAAAAAGTCCTTTGGAAAAAAAGTCCTATTACTATAAAAACAGGCTAAATAGACATTAACATCAAAGATATTGTTAAGAAAACATGAATTGTTTGTACTTGAGGTATCAAGAAGGATGTTGTGATATCTAAATATGGATAATTAACTTTAAGACTTTACTTTAAGAGGCATTTTGGATTAATTAAGAATTAAGAAAATGTGAGTTTATCTCAATCTATTGAATAAAACAAATTTGTTCTATTTTCCAGGTCTATTGTTCTATTTTCCAAATCGATCTTTGTGAAGATGCAAGCTCGCTTGCAAAGACTCTGTAATGACATTAGGTCAGGGAGGAAGTCGGTCCCTGAATTCCTGAATGGGGTTTCTAGGAACATCAGACTGAATAAAGTCCAGTGAAGCAATCAGTCAAACTCATGTACTCAATGTGTTACCACTGCTTATTAATGTTGTTGTATCTGAATAAAGAGATCTATGTATTGTATAGATCTATAAACAATGTGTTACCAGTGCTAATTAATGTTGTTGTATCTGAATAAAGATATATATGTATTGTATCTATAAACAATGTGTTACCAGTGCATTGTTGAATCTGAATAAAGTGAATTTCTACAAAAGTTTATTATTTTGTCATACTCTGTTACCTAAAATCTAAAATAGGACTTTTTTCCGGAGGACCAGTGTTGACTTTTTTCCTAGTTGAATTTAGGACTTTTTTCCGGTACTTTTTTCCCCAAGGACTTTTTTTCCGGACACCGCCGGCACGTGTCACCAGTTAAATAAACATCATAGTTGCAGTTCACTAATTTCAATCAGTTGACAATACACTGACAACAGGTTCTCTATTGCTCATTGTTGTAATTTGTCTACCGGGGTAGTGATAGTGAGTAGACCAACTGGCGACCAACTGGCGATGTCACAATTAGCGGTATGAGAGAAGGACATGAAGAAATGACAGCTTTTATGGAACTGTGATACATTTGTATTTGACTGAGACACACAATAAATGCAATAGCAAAAAGGACAGAATGTAGTAATACATGTACAAATAAAATGTTACTACCTTAATGTACAAATAAAATTATCAAATTTTATGCAATAAATTATCTGTCATTATAAACAAACAAACAGGTTATATGGTTATCTTCTGCAGGTTCTCAAGTTTGGATAAGTAAAATACCGGATAAGTACCGGGGTAAAACATTTTGATAAGTCCCTTGATATTTTACTTATCAGGTTTCCACTGTAAATATGTATGAAATATTTTATTTATAAATCAATAACATAATTTACATGGTATGCGGTACAATAAAAAATACGCTTTGATGCACCAAAATTTTGTTCAACTGATAAGTAACTAATTGCCCCTCTCTGATACCCCTCTTTTAATATAACTGTGACCATGTTGGAGAAGTTTATTGATAAGCCTAATTTAGAAAACATGGTTAATTAATTTTATTGATTTGAGTTGAGTATTCTGGTTGAATGTTGCAGCATCTCTGTGCACTGTGTCAGAGGTGACACTGACCACAAAGACAGCAACAGATGATATCGGCATGACCTACAGTCTGACCAACACCGGAGAGATCTCCAGCAAGAAACCATCACATCTTGGTCAAGGTATAGCATTTGTTGAGATACACTCTGATGCAATGACAGTAATAATGATGATAACTGAGTAGGAGTCACAACTATTATTGAGAAGCTTTGGGGATGCTTGAAATCAGACATTTTATAATCATAATGTCCAAATGAAATATCCTATTTTAGTACCTGCCCCTGGATTATGTGGTCTTGGTCAATGAAGATCCTAAATTGTAGATTTGGTGACCTTATGACCCCAAATATGGGTCACAAGGGTCTTGCTTGTAACAATGTATTACTTGAGATTACTTAGATCTTCAACCTTAGATAATAAATTAATGAAGATCTGATAAGCTACAGAGTCCATGGCTCTTTTTATCCCACCGGTATGTCTGTCCCTGTCTGTCTGTCCGTCCGTCCGTAATCATTTCGTTTCCGGAGCAGAACTCGAAAACCATTCATGATATCTTTCTGAAACTTTGCATGTGTATTACCCACCAACTGAAGTGGCGCCTTTTGATATTTTCAGATTTCTGAAAAAAATAAATTTTTTTGTTTCCATAGAAACATGTTGAAGTTGGACTTTGTTCAGTGACAGGTTCGTTTCCGGAGCACAGCTCCAAAACCCTTCATCATAGCTTCCTGAAACTTTGCATGTGTATTACCCACTAACTGAAGTGGTGCCTTTTGATATTTTCAGATTTTTGAAAATTTTATTTTTTTCGTTTCCATAGAAACATGTTGAAGTTGGACTTTGTTCAGCGACAAGTTCGTTTCCGGAGCACACCTACAAAACTGTTCATCATATCTTCCTGAAACTGTGCATGTGTATTACCCACTAACTGAAGTGGTGCCTTTTGATATTTTCAGATTTCTGAAAAAATTTTTTTTTTTCGTTTCCATAGAAACATGTTGAAGTTGGACTTTGTTCAGAGACAGGTTCGTTTCCGGAGCACAGCTCCAACACCGTTCATCATATCTTCCTGAAACTTTGCATGTGTATTACCCATTGACTGAAGTGGTGCCTTTTGATAGTATCAGATTTTTTCTGAAAAATTTATTTTTTTCTGTTTCCATAGAAACATGAGAGGGATGTTAGTTGTTGTTGATTTTGACTGCTTCTGGAGCAGAAGTCTAAAACCCTTAACATTCCTGAAACTCTGTAATACCCACTAACTGAAGTACGGTAGTAGATACACAAGTATCTGTAAAAGATGTGTTTTACAAATTTTGTGGAACCGGTGGGATATGTCATCTTCTGATGACTCTTGTTTGTTGTTGTTCAGAATACCGGCAGATAATCATTGTAGTAAGATCCAAATGCAGGACTTAATTTTAGAGATTTTCTCATCATACATTCTTGTAATAAATGATGATATCAAAACCCAAAGTAGCAAAAGTTGAACTAGATGCAATTTGTAAATTTTGGTTGAAACAAGTAACAAGATCTTCAAAAGCACTTATACAATATTACACAGCCCAGCATTAACCCTTTACCAGCCAGTTCCAATATATTCCATGATAGCCAATGACCAATCCTTGTTAATTATCATTTACAAGAAAATTCCTGTAGATTTGCCAGTCAGAATGGTCATGGCACAAGCAGTCAACATTCATAATTTTACTGTATTTTAGACAAATTTATTCATCGTAATTATTTTCTTCAGGTACGACCATAACTGCTTCCCACCTGTTCAAGAATCTGCCGGTAAGGAAACAGTATCACAACACAGCCAAGAAGAAGAAAGAAGAGTTGAAGAAACTAGAGGACCTCTTGGTAGGGTTCGGGGTGATCCGACCCGACGTGCGTATGTCACTGCGACACAACAAGGAGCTTCTCTGGCAGAAGAATGTTCTCCCCGACACGAGGGCGGTGCTGCTCAGCGTTCTTGGTAGGAACACGTTCACAAACCTGGAGAAGAAAGTGTGCCATGTTGACGATCCAGAGGTAACCTATATATTTTGCTGAAACGGACAGCAAAGCAGATGATGATAACCAGTCAAAAGTTAGTGATAGCAGCAAGATGTTTTAGTAGATGACAATCATTATCCTAGTATGAATAGTGTTGTGAACGAGAATCGAACGTCATCTTTGAACCACAGGCCAAAAATATGAAAACTTATTCGTTTCCTAGTAAATAGAAAACAGGAAGAGAGTGGTTACATTATGATGACAGTGAGAACATAATGTTTTGTTCAGTGTGTCAAAAATTCTACAAGAGTGGTAAATCAAATGCTTTTCCTTCAGGAACCAAATCTGACAGATTTTAAGAAATCAAACTGACATTCATAAAAATTCAGAACATAGTGAAGTGGATGAACTTTGTGCTCAAACCTCATTAGCCAGAGAAAAATAGTCTCTTAAAAATCAATACTAAAATGCATGAAAATCAAACTAAAAGAAAATATTTACAAGTGCATATTGGTTAGCAGTACATGAAACACCATACAGTGACTTTCCAAAAGTATTGGAATTATTGGACAGGGGCACGAGTGGTCCAGATTGACACTGAGTAACCATGTGTGCTGGTGTCACATGACTTACCAGGTTGTTTGTGTTGAACATGAATGTCTATACTTATATGTATGTCAATACTCATAAATGATTATATTCATAAATCTATCTAATTCATTTTCTCATAATAACATTTAATTTAATGATTGTAAACTTCATGACATGACATGTATGTTTTATTCGGCTTTTCAATCACTTGAATAAAACAAAACAGAAAATGGTTTGAGTATTTTATTGTGGTATAAATAGTCAACTGTACTTGGTGCAGCTGCTGACAAAAATTCATTCATACCCTGTTAACGATGTCTCTCATGTCATGTTTCAGGTAGATGTAGAGATGTATATCCCGAAACCAGGTAGTGACATCCACTTAATGAGCCGGACATCAACTGACCGATGCTTTATGGCAGTCAATTCAAGACCAGTCGATGTGAAGGAAATACACAAGGTGAGAAAGAAGAGATTTCATCAAAATATGATTACCCTTTTCCACATATTACCAAAATCAATTGATGAAATTATTACTAGTGGTTGGATTTGTTAAAATCAGTCACATTTGATGATGTTTGTTCAAATCACATCAAGCAATGATGGTGCCTCCTCCAAAAGCAGACAAATATTAATAAGATGAATAATTATATCCCTACTATATAGCTGTCATCATGTCCGTGTGTCTGTCCGTCATGTTTTTGTTCCACTCATAACTCAGACACTGATTGTTCAAATGTTTTGAAACTTGATAAATATTATAATCCCTGTGATATGTTCATCTGCCTTTTGTATTTCATACTCTCATTTGCATAATTCATGCAAATTTTCTTAATATTTTGACATTATTCTCAAAGTCACAGGAAAACTTTGAAAGTTTTGGCATGATTATTTGTGGCAGGGATCATGTCCCCTCAGTGACAAAGGTTTGTTATCACAGTAGTAAAATTGATCAATAACAATTCAATGTATACCCTCAGGAGCTTACATTACATAAGCATAGTGTCTGTACAATTTCAGTTGCTTCGACAGTACTACTGCACGTGTCACAACATCGAAGGTACGAGACACCCGATATACTGTGTGTCCATCAGGATACCTCCCAGTGAGGTGGATGTCAACATGGACCCCAACAAGACCAGGGTCATGCTCCAGCATATGGTGATGAATTCCTTCTCCTTGTCTTGTTATATACCTGTTTGTTTTCTTCTCCTGTGATGCCTTCTTTGTTGCTTGATCCTTGCCTACGTCTTTGCTACATTCTAATCTGCCTATTTATCTGCCAACTTGTTGTTGCCTTCTTCTTTTCCTCGGTACTTACTTGCCAACTTCTGTTTTGCCTTCTGATTTGCTCATTTCATTGTTGTCTTCTTTGTTGTCTTTTTATCTTCCCATTATTCTGTTGCCTTCTTTTTTGACCACCTATCTGCCTATTCTTTGTTGTCCCTTGCCTCCGCGGAGCGGGGGATAAAGTATTCAGCTCTGTATGTCCGTCCATCCCGTTTCTTGTTAGCGCGATATCTCATAAACCGCTGCACCTAGATTCAAATTTGGTCTTTATTTGGGGAATACACAGACACCAGTCGATTTGGATGACCTTGACATTATTAGCAGCTCCGACTAAGTCGGAGCTGCTATCAGTTTTTGCGCAGTTTCCGTCGCCGCCGCCGCCGCGCGCGCGTTTTGTATTCGCTATAACTTTTTTCCTAGAAGGTTTTGAAAACTCATATACATAACTTCTTACTTATGCCCCTGGGGAATTTTTTTGACATGTTCATATTCAAGGTCAAAGGTCAAGGTCACGAGTTCTGAAATCGCTAAAAAAATCCTTGTAAACACGATAACTTGAAAAATGTTTGTACTATCAGGCTCTTATTTGGTGTACATCAACTATGGAGAAAGGCCAAGATTTGAAAAGGTTTTCGCTAACATCCGTCAAAGGTCAAGGTCACAGCGAGGGCTAGACTTAAGCATGCTTTTGCGAAAATGTCTTATTTCAACTATGAACACTTTAAATCATTAAATGATTGTTATACACAATGAAAAGTGATCACTGATTGTGTGACCTTGAATTTAAAAGGTCAAGGTCACGAAATATGGTCAAGGTCACCAGTTCTGAAATCACTAAATAACCTTTTCCCAAGAAGGTATTAACACCTCATATACATAGCTTCTTTCTTATAAACCTGGTGGATGATTTTGACATGTTCACATTCAAGGTCAAAGGTCAAGGTCACGAGTTCTGAAATCGCTAAAAAATCCTTGTAAACACGATAACTTGAAAAATATTTGTACTATCAGGCTCTTATTTGGTGTACATCAACTATGGAGAAAGGCCAAGATTTGAAAAGGTTTTCTCTAACATCCGTCAAAGGTCAAGGTCACAGCGAGGGCACGACTTAAGCATGCTTTTGCGAAAATGTCTTATTTCAACTATTAACACTTTGAATCATTAAAAGATTGTTATACACAATGAAAAGTGATCAATGATTGTGTGACCTTGAATTTTAAAGGTCAAGGTCACGAGATGGGTCAAGGTCACCAGTTCTGAAATCATGAAGGTATCAACACCTCATATATATAGCTTCTTTCTTGTACACCTGGGGAAATATTTTGACATGCTCACATTCAAGGTCAAAGGTCAAGGTCATGAGTTCTGAAATCACTACAAAAATCCTTGTAAACACGATAACTTCAACAACTTCTGTGCTATCAGGCCCTAACTTGGTATATATCAACTATGGAGAAAGACCAAGATTTGAAAACGTTTTTGCTAAAATCTGTCGAAGGTCAAGGTCACAGCAAGGTCACAACTTAAGCGTGCTATTGTGAATATGCCTTATGTTAACAATGAACACTTTTGAGTCATTGCATGATTGTTATACACAATGAAAAGTAATCATTGATGGTGTGTTCTTGAAGGTCAAAGTTCAAGGTCATGAGATATTGGTTAAGGCCATGTTAATCTTTTGATCCAATTTTGAAATCAGAAATAGGTTTTAAGAACAAAGTTGTGAAAAGTGACCCCAGTGATGATTTAACTTGTAAGAATAACTTGAATAATGAAAAACATTTTGTCCAAAAAAATTCCCATTTTATTTATGCTGAGGAGAAGGCGGAACAGGGAAAGGCGAGACCCAAAGTTTCGGAGCTGCTCTGCTTTTGCGGTGTCCCGCAAACGCTCTTCTAGTTTTCAAGGTCACTACGAGACTTTGATTGTTTGTCAAATGTTGTTAGCCCGATATAGTAAATGTTTTATTATTTTTTTTATTTTTTTATTTCCATTTTTTCGGTACATTTCCATTCACTTAAGAACAGTATTGACATAGATTACATGCGCATATAAGTACACATACATGTGTCATACAGTTGTCACATTCTGATTATTATACATGATTTTTAAAAAGCATATGGAGAGATGACCAGAAGGTGTGAAAGCTTGCATATTTACAGTTGGAGAATGCAATGAATTTGATAATATTTTAATATTTCATGTTGTATAGGTTTGAAATTTGGTTTCTTCTTCTTGATACTACATCTATAAAGCATCAATTTTGCTATAAGCATTATTGCGTTTAAAGGGTTATTATTAATTCCCTTAAATCCAAACAGTATATTTTCTTCATTAAAATCAATATTTCCTTCAGTGTAATTTGCAAGCCATTCTGTTAATTGTCTCCATATGATTTTAGTATATTGACAAGCATAAAGAACACGCGAGATGGTTTCAGGTGAATCATTACATAATGAGCACGCAGAGGATTCTACGTATCCCATCTTACATAATAATTGATTAGTACTGAGAATATTGGTATGATCTTAAACTGAAACCACCTTAGTTCACTACTAAGATTGATATTGGTCCACTCTGTGTCAGTGTATTCATTTTGTAAGTGATCTTCCCATTTCGAGAGAGTTTTGATTTTTATGAATTTTGGATTCAATAAAGTCATTTAAATTTGAGAGCTTTGTTTGTTGGTTATTATTGATATGTAAAAAGGAACAATAGGTCTAAAAAACGTTTTAACACAGGTGTTATGGTTGCGAAGAAAAGAAGACACTGACTTTTTGACTCCTTCATAGGTCAAGAAGTCTGTTTTTATATTATATCTTTTCACAAAATCAGTATAATCATATATTTTTCCATCATCATCTATCATATCTCTGAAATATGTTACACCCTGTTTGTACCATTGTTGAATACAAATAGCATCATTCCCAATTTTTATGTCATTGTTGTACCAGATAGATTTTGACATAATTTCTTCATCACTTCTAATATCATTCTTGTCACAACAACCCAAATATAATGACCATAGGGAGAGAACCTCTTTCCAGAACTTATTAGAAACATTTGGAGTAATCTTCTGTTTAACATAATTTGAATCTGCTAAATGAAGTATAGTTATGTCAATAATACATTCCGAAAACAGTCTGGTCCAGTTTGCATTGCCGTAAATTAACCTCTTTATCCAACTTAGTTTTTGTGCAGCAATAACTGTTTTTACATCAGGAACACTGATGCCTCCAAATTTAGGTGGCTGTTGCATTACACTTCTTTGTATTTTGTCAGGTTTACCCTTCCAAATAAATTTATAGCATTTCTTTTGAAAGTCCTCGACAATTTTTTTGGGGGGGACTGGGTATACTATTAAACAAGTGATTTAGTTTTGGTAATAATAGTGATTTTAATACAACATTTCTCCCTAGGGGTGTTAAAGATCTTATTGCCCATGTTGCCATTTCCTTTTCAATTTTCTCAAACTTTTTGGTATAATTCAATTGTATCATATTGTCTAGGTCAACATAAAATTCTATGCCCAGGAGTTTAAATTGAGTTTGTGACCAGTCCATTTTCCACTCTTTACAAAGCTTGTATCTAGTTCTTTTTTTTGAGCCTATCCAAATCAGTTTTGTCTTTTCTGCATTCACCTTTAACCCAGAAAATCTTTCAAAAAAAGATAAAGTGTTCATTGTTGCGTAGAGGCTTTTTTCTGATCCATCTAGAGTTAGTGTAGTATCATCTGCAAATTGCGCAAGAAGAGATTGTATGTTTCCTATCTGTATACCTTGTATATTTTCATTATTTCTAATCATGATAGCTAGTATTTCTGCACATAAAATAAAAATATACGGTGATATTGGATCCCCCTGGCGACAACCTCTAGAAATTTAAAAAAAGGAACTAGCATAACCGTTTACCAATACACAGGATTCAATATTCTCAAAAAGTATATTCACCCATTTCCATTGTTGTCTTCTTTGTTGTCTTTTTATCTTCCCATTATTCTGTTGCCTTCTTTTTTGACCACCTATCTGCCTATTCTTTGTTGTCCCTTGCCTCCGCGGAGCGGGGAATAAAGTATTCAGCTCTGTATGTCCGTCCATCCCGTTTCTTGTTAGCGCGATATCTCATAAACCGCTGCACCTAGAGTCAAATTTGGTCTTTATTTGGGGAATACGCAGACACCAGTTGATTTGGATGACCTTGACATTATTTTCAAGGTCACTACGAGACTTTGATTGTTTGTCAAATGTTGTTAGCCCGATATAACAATAATTGAAGTAAATGTTTAATGGTCCCTACTCGGTACAAGCTGTGTGTCCATCCTTTTAGCTCATTTCTTAATTGCAGCGTAGGACATGGTCACGTTTGTGACAATTACTTGTTGCCTTTTATTTTATTGCTTTCTTTTCTGCCCAATTCCTTATTGTGCTCTTCTTTGCCTCGTGTATAGCCTACTTGTTGCATTCTTCTTTGTTGCTTTCTGAGAATCTTTTCACATAACTGTAAAAGATAAACCAACTGTGTTTCAACTGCTAGTCAATTGATCCTGCTAAAGTTTAGAGATAGAAAACACAGGCATGTGTACATTATTTTTTTCCCCAGCTTATTTCCAATAGCTAGGAAAGCCAACCAGCTACATGCCTCTAATTTTGAAACTTAGTTTTAGTGTATTACGGTCCTTGCTAATCCCTCTGAGCATCAATGTGATTAAATGAATGAATATAACAATTTTAGAGCTGTAAATGTGTTCTTTTAAGTACCAAAATTTGCGTACAGTATATGTATAACTGTTTTTGTCTTGTTCGTAATATTTGCAAGCTTCTTTCTTTTTATTTAACTCTGTATTCCAATTTCTAAAAATACAATATGAACTTTGAAAGGATGAATGTAAATTCTAATGAACTTCTCATGTTTCAGGATGCTGTTAAGAAGTGTGTGGAGACAGAACTGTTGTATATGTACGGACCACTAGACAATCAACCGTCTTGGAAATACGCAGAAGCAGACAAGGAACAAGACCTTGATGAAGTTGATTTTGAGGCAAAGGAGAAAGTTGAAAAATATATAACAAATAAAAAACAAAAGGACGATATTGTTGATCTTGATGCAGTGAAAGACAGAAATGACCAAAATGAGATTGATTTAAAATCAAGAGACATTAATTTGAACAAAAAGGAAGAAGATGATTGGAATAATTCTGCTGAAGACTCTGACTTGTTACAAGTGGATATAAGTACACCAACTTTACCTGAACGAACAGACTCTTTGATCCCAGGAAATAGCGGAGAACCCAGCAATCTACGGATTGAAATGTTAAACAAAGAGGATTTTGAAAAGAATGGAGATATTTCTGATTGTGAGGGCACTCAAACTGAAGAGGCATCCTCAAATTCTGATGCCAAAAAGCATCACAATGATATCAACAGGACATTATCCTCAAATATGGACACAAGTTCTTGTAATGCAGTCACTTCAACCCAAATCAGACTCAAACCGCCAGACAGTGAAATGTCTCCTAGGATGACTTCCCCTGGAGATCATTCAGATCTAGAAATGGCTTGTAGAACAAGCTGCTCTCAGGACGTGATAGATTTAGGTGTTGGAAGGTTTGATATCAGTGAAGACTTGCTTGATGATTCATTTTCACCAACACAGTCCAAGAATGTCTCTCATGATAACTCTGAAAAGTTGACGTCTGCTAAAGGTCAAGGAGACACAAGTTCAAGGTCATTTGAGACTGAATCCTGGAGCAGAGGAGTTGGTCTTACTTCTGACAGTGGGAAGTCTGTTCAGGTAGTTCTATTTTTGTTTAAAAAAATCTGACTTGAATTATAATTGACACTTCTATGTCATAATTGGAATATTCAAGTACTAAGGGTGCTACGATACAATAGGCTCAAGTTATAATACGTATCTCGATGCTTAGCTTACGATACTATACATATCTAGATACTCTTCTTGATACTAACAGCCTTCTATTTTATAAAGAAAACACATTGGTTTCAGACGTCTATGAACATCTTTAATCAATGTAAGTCAGAAAATGAACAATTCATTGAATTACACCATTTAACAACCATTAACAATTAATGTTGAGACACAATGACACTACATACAGCGCGAAACCTTGAAGCTGTCACATATACAAAGTTAACCGGAATAACAACCAATAAGATTCCTTCGTAATATTACGGCAGAAACCGAAGTAGTTGACCTATTTCTGACAGCCAATGAAGATTCAGTACTGTGTGTTACTTGAATAAATTATCTCTCTGTATTTTGGAAAGGGAGGTCACTCTGTTTAATTTTCATGACTGGTTTTTTTTTCGCTGGCAAGTAAAGTAAAACGAATTTATGTTAAACTTTCCAAACTGTTATATCCTTTTAAAATTTGAACTAACAGTGGTGCTTTATAAATCTAGTTGTAATTGCTAATTCAATTATGGTATGTATCGTTTTCTATTCGATATTTGCATGTAAATGTACCCTGTATCGTATCTTGACTATCGCATCGAGGTACATCGATATTCCAGCGTATCCTTGCACCCTTACCAAGTTCTGTCATTATAGGTTATTTTTTCCTTTCATAAGTCAGCCTTTGTACTTCAAACTTTCTAATTAAACTATAATAAATAATGATATGTACATTTATAGAGCGCTGAATTCTGGACAGTAAGTGCCCTATACAGGCTTATGAAATGTCACACTATACAGTACAACCTTAGTTGTTTGAACAAAACCTAATCCTCATAAAACATGGATCAATGTTGAAACGTTATAGTGCTTTGAATAAGTAATCACAGACTTAATTACACGCCTTTGTGATTGAAACCGCGAATGAGACCGATCAACTGAAAGTGGGCCCCTCAAATCTAGTTAAAACTAGCTGCAGTGTTATATGACCACTAAGTCCGTCATTTACGGGATGCATAACATTACAGCTTGTATAACTAGATTAGGCCAAGTCTTAGTGAATTCATAAACCACATCTATAATTCATCAAAGAACTCTGCTTGCAATACATTTTCAGACTTTTAAGCATTGGATAGTTCAGGGACGTGCTACCAAGCTGTATAATCCTATCATCTTGTACAATCAGTTTTGTTCATTTATGACAAGCCACAAAGATACATCAAATTGAAACGTTCCATAGCTGATGATGTATGTAACAGGCCCGTAGCAAGCGGGGGGGCCAGGGGGGGGCCCGGCCCCCCCACTAATTTTGGTAAAAATTTTTTTTTTAAAAACCCCGTTTTCAATGTGTTGATTTCAAAATGATAACTATTTTCATGCTTGGTTAGGCTAAGAGCTGCCTGATGATCTTTCCTGTGTATTGAAAAAAAAATAGTAAAGTAAACTTAAAAGTACTAATTCAGTGGCTCTGGTGTCATAGTTACTATTATAGATTAGGTTAGTTACTTTTATATTAGAATAAAATATATTTTTTTTTTTTTATAATTTTATTTCTTTTTCAGATACATAGACATATATGAAATGTTCATAAGACAGCATTTTACAACATAAAATAGGTACAAATATTGAAAACAGAGCAACTGCAAGCTAACATTGCAAATTCAATTGAATAAAACGTAGAGTTCAAGTGTTTATGGACCTGGCATTTCCATACTTTCACCGAAGTTGCAGAGTGTCAATCTTTAAAGAGATTATGGCATACAGACCAGAATTTTGTGAACTTCGAATAGTTGCAATCTGAGTAACAGATGCGTTTATCAATTTCATAGACATTGTTTAAATCTTGTTTTATAATGTTAAATTGCGGTACAGTTTCCTTTAACTTTGATATGTATATATTATATTTGACTGTTGTTATAATAAGATTTAGAATCATATTTCGTGTTTCCGGATATCCTAGGCATATGTTTCGTTTTGAGAGGTTTAATATTGAATCTGTTTTCTGCTCTATCCATGTCTTTAGTCTATCCCAGATGTAATTCACTTTCGGGCAATTATAGAAAATGTGCACTATACAGATTTAACCCCCCCCCCCCACTGAGCTACAAATTTTTAAATTTCGCCCCCCCCACTTTTCAAAACGGTGCTACGGGCCTGTGTAACGAAGAGGATGGAGCAAGTCTTGGGTCACCACAGAATACAAATGAATGGAGAATGACTTCATCCTTCAGCTATTATCTGTTTCAGCCCGTGACACTGCTGGCCCCGACGTCCGGTAAACGTTCCTCCTCCCCCACACTGAACACCTCACTGAGAAGTCTCGCTCCCCCGGAGAAGAAACGAGCTGTGGAGAAGGTTAATGAGTGCAATCTTATTAAGAATTGGCTTGGAAAATATCATCTGCCTTTACCTGAGGACAGTGAATTGAAATGCTGAACACTTGTACTGTTAACTTCCAGTCTTTATCTAATTTTGAATATTTAATGAAAGTCTGTTTTATTTACGGAAATATAACAGTTTTATATTCTGAAAAAAATAATCTTCCAAATATGTACAAATGTTTAATACTTGTAAAAAAACATATAAAAACTAGAATTTACTCCTGCTCTTTAGTCAACTTATGAATAGCATACACAGAATGAAAACAAACTATAATTTTTCAGATTGAAATTTCAGTATCAATGATGGAGATTTGTCAGTTTGACCTGTCATGGGTATCTGTTATTTTTATCCTGTTTAATAAACAAGTGCAATGATGTCAGTTGGAAGGTAAATTTCACATCTGTTTATAATTCTTTTCAGCCTTTGCTCCAAGGACAGACAACTCTTTATGACTTAGTTGAAAGTCAGGCTGTAAGACAAGAATCTGCTTTCGACTTCTTTGTGAAAGAAAAGAAAAAGAAGGGTAAGAATAGGTGTTCTACTTAGTGATGTCTCAGTTTGTTCTATGCTAGGAGGTTAAAGGCTGAGAGACAAGAGTCTCATCATTTGAGTGAGAGTGAGACATCACTAAGGCATCAACTTTAATACATAGAGAATACTAAATGACGTTCCGTTTAATAGCATATTTATGAAACGAGTGAGTGGTTTGTATTTAACGAGCGAAAGCGAGTTAAATACAAATACCATCTCACAAGTTTCATAAATATGTTATTGAACAGAAACGAGTTTAGTATTTTATTTATCACTCACTGACTTAAATGCCAATTAATTTCACTCGTCCATAATGGGACACACTCAATTGCGACCGCGGCGCTGACATTATGACGTCATATTTTTGCCATTATGACGTCACGTCAATTGAAAGCATGCGATGTTATTACACTAAGTGTAATAACATGGTAGATTTATTAACCTGTGATATCTTCAACGGATGAGTAATACAATGGTATTTATACGATGTTTCTGAGTTATCAATGAAGTTGATTGACTAACCATACATTTTAGTTTTCCTTCATCTTAACAACTTCTAAAATGCCTTTCAAAGAAGATATCTGTATGTTATTTTTGCATCGTACCCTGCTATTGTAAAACATGTTTTCTTGGTTACATTATAATAGATACTCTCTTTAGCTCCCTTTCATGAACCTGTTGGAGCTTGCATGTATCAATGTTTAATACCTGTTTACAGACTCCTTGTCTGTTACAGTTGTGGACGATCATCCCAACGCGGATGAGGAGGAGATAACTGCCATCTTGGAAGATTTGTGGACTAACATGGTGGAAAGGGACAAACAGAAATACAGGGAAGCAAGATGGGGATCGTACGTAGTTGGAATAATGGAAAATATATATATCTGTCATGCATTTTTTATCACGAACAGTATTACAGTTATAACAGTATAACTGTTGTTTATCTTCATTTAACGATGTTGATAATGTTGGTAATGACATGACGATGTTTATAATTTTGTTTATGAAATCGTTGATTTATGGCGAAGCAATGAAATTTGTCAGTTTAGAACATTGTATACCAGTTTTCTCTGCAAAATTAATTTGAATTTTCAGGTGCACGAAGGATTTAAAGCAAAAAGATTTGAGTATGAAAGTAAAGAAAAAAGTTGACAAGGTAAGTTGTTCATTTCTTTATGTGTCTTCAAAGTTAAAATGTGAGAAGGATGTGGATTGATTATCAATATTCTTCTATATAGTGTCATCCAATTCCAATAGTGCCAATATTCAGTCTCATTTAAATCAGATTGAACATAGCATTCATTCTAGATTCATCGATCTGACTTCTACCCTGCAGAGGTTATGTCAGGTGACCTTTTTTTTTTTTTTAAAGTTTGTAATTGTTCCCAAGAGTACATGGTCATACATCATTTCATGGTGTCTTCAGTCACATTTGAACAATAGGTTTCCAGAGTGGGTCATATATCCAAGGAATGGGAATACAGAGACCATTTGCTATCATGTATTTGAAGATTATTGTTTTTAGATGCAATTACTTTTTCTACATTGAAAATTTCTTTTCTGTTTGTCAACTCAAATCGGTTCGATGGCTTTCTAGCCTTGTTGCTGATTGGCTGGAATATAATGTCACCTGACACGACCTCTATGATGCAGTTCTCAGATCTTTTGTATTTGCATACATAACCATATTTCTATCCATATATTTGTTGTCATCACAGGGCCGGACATCTGTGAGGGACCATCTCGTTTCTTCCTCAAAGAAATCTGCATCTGTTGGTTCAGGGAAATCATCGAGAGATGTCAAGTTCAAGCTAGACAATCTCAAACATAAATACACCAAGGAATTCAGAGATAGGTAAACAAAATTTGTGAAAAGAAAATAGTCTTAAACTTGACAATGGTTTTAGCTTGTATGTAGGCATCCTCGGTTACCCTGGGTTTTATATATGCTCCTTTACTGTCTGCTATATCACCCCTTGGACATTCCATCAGAGAATTTGTACTCAGTAACCACTGAAAAAGCTCGATAAGATAAGATGGAAATTATCAAGGCAAGGGAGATAACCGGTGACGCATGGCTAACAAAATGATCCTGCCCAGGAGGTGCGTGCTTTGCAACGAAGTGATATGCAATGTTATTGTTATTGGTCCAAGCTGCGTAGCAGTTTAATTGGCTCACGCCGGCCAAGGGCGAGTAATTTGAGTACAGATTTCTCTGATGGGAGTGTCCCGGGGATGATATAGTCGAGAGTAACATAGCATATATAAAACCCTGGGTAACCAAGGATGGTATGTAGGTATCATATAAATATGTATCAGTTGATTTAAATACAATACCTGAAACTTGCAGAGGATATTTTACTCCTATCAAAAAGTATCAGAAGACTCGAGGGTTATATCCTATTGATCATTCTTCACTTGTTATCAAGTTAAATTGTACAGTACTGAACTTAACACGGCCATCATGATTGACCTAATAGTATTGGGTTGATGATGCCACAACATTGTGCAAAATCTATTTTCAAAATTATCTCTCGAAGAAGGTATTGTTTATAAAACACAAGCAATGTCTTCTTAGGAAATAACGTTGTTTGATGATAAACTTCCTGAATATGTAACAAGTGCATATGATGAAAAATCTACTTGTACTTATTCGAACTGCATTTATTATAAAAAATAATTTTTTATTTTGTTTCATTTTCATCCGATAAGCTTGGTTAACTTCGATTGTTTTGGATAAGCTGAGTCTGTAGCAGGGATGCAGATTCAAATTTTTGCCAGTCGGACATTTCACCTTTGACCCAAAAAGACGAACCCGGAAGTAAAAAAAAAATTTATGAATAAAGTATCAGAAAGTATTACTATTTGTTGGTTCTTCATTCATTGCAAACTATTAAACATAACACGAAAGCAATTAACGATAACTATTAATTTATCATTAACATGCATAAAATGGTTCATAATTTAAAATCAATGTTTACCAACTACGATTTACCGACAGTGCTAGTTTGAGCGAGTTCACACAAGCGAGTTTACAAGCGAATTTGCGTCAAGATAGACGAGAAAATTCATATAATTTAATTGCACATAGTTCATCAAAAGTTCAAATCATGGACCAAATGATATGTACCTTCTAAATAATCCTTTTAAATTCAAAGGAACTCGTTTTCAATAGCGATATAATTTACGTAAACTCACAACTCGGCAGAGCACATGGTCCAACTAATTTCCATACGACTATTTCCTATTCAAGATTACAAATTTGAACTTATTCTAATAAGATTACTTTTATATTCTATTTGGAGACATATTTCGCAATTGTAAATGAACAATTATAAAATAAAAAAAACTTATGTAAACTCAAGAGAAATTGGAGTTTTTAAATTAGCATACCTCTTTACAACGTGTGTCATCATGTAAATGCGATAGCGTGTTCGTAGCGTCATACAAACGGTGTTTGACTACATAACGTCTCGTGAAATAATATTGCTAATTATTCGTTTTTGATAGGTTTATTTATTTTGAATTTGTATAATAGCTTTACTATTCATCGACATTGATCTATCATATTTTGTTACAATATGTTACCTATGTTTTATGACCGAGATATTATTAAATTTATCGAGATTCAAAGTAGCAAAATCTTAATCTGTAACAAATTCATGAATCACCGGTACGGTGAAGCCACACGTTCATGCAATGTTTATCTTTGACAAAATTTGTTTACAATGCGATTTTAATGAAATCTTTTTCGTAAATAATGTTGTGAAATGGGTCACATCTTTCAGTCACTAAATGACACTGGAAATTTCAATTAAATATCAAACGGTAAGTGTTTTTTCTGCCGACAATTATAATTTACTGAAGATAATGATGATTGACGCCGTGCGTGCTGTGAAGAATAAATGTGACTTCTTGACTGGATCAACATATTTCAATTTCATAAACAATTATGACCGACACAAGCAGGGCCGTTTGCCTTTATTTAATGCTTGTAAGTTTAGTTTTCCTTTTATTTTTCTGCAATCGGTCAACTGATGTCCGATAGGTCAATTTTCCATTCGGTCAAACTGGATTTACAATCGGACATGTCCGGCAAATAGACCGATTTCTGCATCCCAGACTCTGTACTATCACAAACTTTACACTGATGTGGCAATCTTTTAACATCAGATGATTGCCTTCATTACTGTAATTACGTTCATTGTAACGATTTGTGTAACAAAGATTTATATCAGAACCTAAATTTCTGTAATGGAATAATTAAACATTTTAATTTAAACTATTAAATATTGATTACAGCCAGAGTCAGTTTTCAAGACCTGCCACCTATAACCTGATTGGTCAGCTCAAGTCATGTGGTTCCTGGGTGTGTTGCTATGGTAACAAGATTCTCCTGACGAACCCTCACAGATTGGCTGAAACAATTCTGTACCACAAGTTATTGAGCCAGCATCGAGTCACATCAAAACCTCTCCCCAACCCAGTTGCTCTCACACCAAGGTAATAATTAGTCATTCTCACCGGCCTTATACTCAAGGATGTCTATTTTGCCACAAGAGTTTCATAAAATAACCAAGATTTCCAACTATCCTAAACCTTGTCAGAAGTGCCTTTTATAGAACATTCTATAGTTATATGTTCGGTGTAACCATTGTGGTCCTAAAGATATATATACTATGTTTTCAAAATTGCATGTTCAGCGTTGTTGGAGATGAAGGCTTGCTGTCCACCCTGGAGACACTGGTCAAGTGGTCAGCTGACCCCTACGTCTATATAGAGGATCCTAGGGTCATGTACAATGGCTTCAACATCCGGTGTCATAAGGGTAGGTGTGGATCATACAGGTGTTTACTGTACCGTGACACCTACATTCTTCCCATTGAACCAAACCTATGACACCATAAGCTCCTCGGCATGTGCTATCAGTAATAAGTTGAGGTTGAGGTTGAAGTTATGGACAAAGATATGACTTGTGCAGATCAGATTGAAGGAACCAATCCTACCTGCTGATGTTCTTGATCTGACGTCTGCTTGTCTGGGGTCATGTCTTGTGACCTTGTCTGTGACCTTTCACCTTCAATAAATTCAAACAATCAGTCTTGCTCAGATGTCAAATCTGTCGGTTGGCTCCCTAGCCGATTGGCTGGAGTGAAAGTTCACGAGACATGATCGCTGCCGAGCAGTATTCAGATCATGAACACAGCGAGGTATATAAATGTGTATCTCATTTAAATGAGATTGTGACTTGAAGGGAACAAATAGCTGATTGATGTTTGTTTGAAAAGTAAATGTAATGAACAGTATAGGTTACCTGAAGATAAATTTGCAAAAATATAAATACAACTTGTCTCGACAATTGAACATGAAATTGAATTTGATATTTAACAAATAATATGAAGTTCGAAGCATGCATCCTTTCATTGAGAAATAAAATTGTTTAATAAGTTGCACATTAAGGTGCACATTAAGGTGCACATTTGCAAGAAGATGAACTTGTATCAAGATGAGTTTACAGCAATGAGCTCAGTAGAACACAATCATGAACTAACTCTAGTTCAGGATATATTTGGAGGTTACTAAAAAAGAACTATGGTTACATTAGGCTTAGTTTGTGTATGTATTTTTAGATTATTCTTCTATTTTGTATCCCAGACAACGAGGGTAGATTCAGTGCGGAGTTGATGGGACAGGCTGGCGAGATCTCCATGTTTGGAGCTGCTGATTTGTCGGAAACTCTTGATCTCATTGCACATACTTCAGCTGATTCACTAAAAAAATCGCGACCTCTCAAGGTCATCAACTATCTGAAGGTAAGGGCCAACAGGTTGTTACACAAGGCAATTATATTTATAAAGGCTAAAATCAGTTACTTGCCCCTATAGTGTCTCACACCAAAACCTTTTTGATTGGCTGACTGATCTTGTGTCAGAACATGCGTGCAATCATCAGACTGTTTGGAGTGAAACCCCAAGTGATATGAGTTTGTATCTCAGTAAATGCTTTTTTTTTCAACTTTTATTCCTTGGAAAACAGTTGATTTTAATCAGACTGTTCAAACTTTTACCTGGAGGTCCCTAAATATTTCATGAGGATTGAATTTGGTTTAGATTTTATTTTTTTAAAGCAGATATTTGATCGCAGCTGTATATTCAGTTCTGTCTATTTGGATAGACAATGTGGGGGTACATTGAAGAACAGACTATTACAATCAACTGAAGTGCAGTTGGTGATTTTTCTTGCTGTTTACACTCCATCGGAATGTTCTTCATGAATGTGCATGGACATTTGCTTATATTCAGGCCAGAAACTTTGGAGACACCCCTCGTACATGCAATATTATGAATGACAAAACATAACATTGAACTGCACTGAACACTGCAACTTTGTATCAGTTAAATAACTACATACAAATTATTCCAGAGTGAAGCAGTTCGAATGATGCGGCAGGCTGGAGCAGAACGTAGCAAAGAGGACATACAAGAGTTGTTGGACGATCTCTCGAGCGTGCTACCGGATGGTTGTCACACTTGTCTGCACAACAAACCTTTCTTTCATCAGGTGTTTGACTTGTGTGATGTGCCTGTGAACTCTGATGACTCTATTGTAGAGAGTCAGTTGTCTCAGTCTTGAACTCAGTCTTGCTCCACTAGACTATGAAATAACTTGAGTCATCATTGACAGTCGCGTTTCAAAAGGCCCCAGAAACCAGGCCAGTGTGTGGTGTTTGAAGTAAGCTTCAGTTTTGCATCTTAACTGCATATTTGCTTTATTCTAAAAACTACTCAGCAAGTGGCACATTGTTACTGTGAGCCAGTTCTCTCCCCACACAGGTTACTCAGGTCATTTCTTCGACATAATGTCTGTTACAAATGAGCCATATATCTAGCTTAAGCAAATCCACTAGTTGTTAAAATTTGAACTTGGGAAAGCGTTCTTATTTCCATCAAAATTAAAAATAGTTTTACATCCCCGCCTGACCTGTTTTGTAAGAAGTATATTTGTATCTCACAGATGAAGGACCTCATCTTCATTACAGTTACGGTTACGGTTACAAACCAATCAGACTTGCCTATGTCTAGGAGAGAGGGCATTTATCTTGTAACAGATGTTACTCGGGAGGAAGTTACTTGAGTAACCTCTGAGGGGAGAGAATGAAGCTGCATTGATTATATGAGAAAATATGCCTTCAGTAACCTCTGGCAGGTGAGAATGGAATTATATTGATTAAAGTCTGCTCTTTTCTTTAACTGACAAATCAAACAATTGTATGTGATTGAAGTAATGTTGCTATTTGCTATAAATACTTACCATAAATATATCAAATATTAATTACTATGCTACACACTTACGTTACAAAGGATGGTATGTGATTTAATTTTTTTTTATTCATAAATGACATGTTATGAATTTTGATGTTTATACATTTTATAAAATGTATTTGTAGAAATTTATTATTTTGATGACTCATATTTGGCTCAATTTGAGCATGCAATAGTGTTCAAATTGTTGATGACAAAGCTGAATTACAATAAATAGATGGTAATGTTGTTTTGTGTTGTTTCTATGTTGTTTTGATGATGAAAACAACACAGTTTGTAAAAGTAAGAATGATTCTGTTGCATGTTTTTCACATTCTTAGCTGTGTTGTTTATCGATTTCAATACTTACAGTATCTTTAGGTATAACAACTGTGTATATCAGAATTGATCAGTTGCAAGAATTGTAAATAAACAAATGAGAATGAAGTCTATATCCAAATTTGGCTATATTTTGAAGGCGAAGATGATCTTAAGTTGTATTCCCAGGGTCCAAAAGTTATTTATTGACTAGCACCCAAAACTTCCCCTGCATGGCACGATGGTGGATACAGAGAGAGTGGGGGAAGAGGAGGAGGAGGAGGAGGAGGGGGAGGGGGAGGTGGAGCGGGTGACCACAGAGGGTTCAAACATCCCTCTTTTGAAAATTTTGCATGTAAATTTTATGAACCACTCCCTTTCAATATGTGAAGCACCCCCCCAGCTGCATCCAACTATGAACATTTCTTGATCAGCCAACAAGGCATAACTGACACTCTATCACTGACACCAAGTATTCCCGATGTATGGGAATGTTAAATTTGCATGATACCACCCGTTAACTTTACATTGAAGAAATCAAGATTGATATCTAAGAAATTATACCGGAGTTGCTGAACTGGGGAACAACTTGATTTTTACTTTAAAATGCACATTGTGAATGAGATTGTGTTTGATCAATATTCGTTACATATTCCAACTTGAACTCCATAATGATCCGAGAGAGGTTCCCCAGCGGCTGTAGATAGCAAGATTCTCTGAAATTAATGAAAATGGGAGATTTATAAAGATTCTAAAAAAACACATGACATCAAGGTTGGGATGGGTCCACAATTTTCGGTCCAATTTATCCTGGACATCTAATTTATAAGATTTAGCATTACATTCTTCGGCAAGGTGGCTTAAAAGGGCTGTAGCACGTTGTTCTTACTGAAATAAAGTGATCTCACGAAATATTAAATAAGTGTTACCGGTGGCTGAATAATACTCCTCAATCAATAAAAAGGTTACAAAACGAATGTACACGGGTCGGTTAAGTCATGCGAGTCCATTTCCCTTCAAGCAGTCATTTTGAGCTGTTCACATTAAAATGGCCGCCCTTAGGTAGCTCAAGAGATCTGACTGATGTAGAGATACGTACACACTCCGAGTAGACTTTTGATTATCATACCATGATGGAATGGTCAACTTTCAAATTCGCATGAACCTAACAAATCTACCTCTTATACTGAAGACTTCCACCCTATTGTCACTTTATACGTCGATCCATTTTCTTCGAATACTGATAACTGTTTTTAAGTATATGGCTAATCAGCTGTTGTAATGAAATGGTTTACCCTTTGACAAAACAATATTTTGTATAAACTTTAATAATAAATGGAATTTTAGAAAACAGAATGTACACAAAAATGTGCTACAGTGCCTTTAAACATGGAGCTAGAAATAGAGTTGTAAGCTGAATAATCTTCATTAAATAACACTGTTTGATACTAAGAAAGACTGTCATAGTAGGGACGTATATTGGGATAGGCACCTGCTGCTACTACGTATCCTCCTCACATGGTTAATAACTTGCACCAGTTTCCATTACAGACTTAACCTTGCTGCATTTCAGTAACTTTTCCCTACAATAACAAGGATGTTCAGGTGCAGCATGCTGCGACACTAGCATAGACAAGTTAATGAAATGCAGAATGTCTAAAATTATGATGGAAACTGGCGTGAGTGATGATATGCTGGGGAAGATGCCTCCTGTCCAGGTATACTTGTTCCAGCCCTATAACCATCCGTGTAAAGTATTTATAATGGTAACAAAATAAATGTTGTTGATGTGAATGGGGCTTAAAGTTGGGTACCAGTCAATGTGGACATACCTTAGAAGAGACCAAGGTGTAGAGCCCATTGACAAGGACATGGTCCAAGATTGTGTTGGAGGTGGATGTCCTCAGTGGGTTTCCAGCACAGAAGGTACAAGCTCCCACTCTAGTAACGTAGTCGTCTCTGTAGCCGGCAATCTCCAGGAGACCGTAGTTTCCAGGAAACTCGCCACCAACAGATGTTTTCTGGATCTCAGGTCCTGTGTTCAAATCTCCGACCAGCATGTGGGGTCCAGAGAATTGGGAGATGATTTTTTTTATTTCATATTTTTGTTGTCTTTCCCATGAAGTAATTCCTAAAACTGCTTGAATTTGGGCTGAAAAAAACCAATATGATATAAGGAGAAGATTTAAATCGACCATCTCTTCTGTGACCACCATCAAGCTATTCTCTACTTATTTTTGTTGTTAATTAAACAAATGGACCTCTGTGCCAGGCAATCTGGAGAAATTGTAATAGGTCTCTAAAAGGTCTCAACACAATGGATGTACATGTCAAGTGTCAAAGGCTTCACATTTGCCAATAAAAGTTATGACCATTTTTAAATTTTCCCTCAAATGCTGCCTATACCAAAGTCAAGATCTCAAGATAAAAACATGATGACCTCATCTGAAAGGTCGATGCACATATGAAGTTTTAAAAGACCTATCACTGACCAATCAAACTCATGACCAAGGTTACATTTTTAGCTCATCGGGCCTGAATGGGCCATGGCATGGCGTCCTGTCTTCTGTCAATTTTTCACTTTTTCATCTTCTTCTCCAGAACCGCTGGGAGCTGAAATTTTGTGTACAGACTCCTTGCCCAATGGGGATTCTAAATTTTAGATTCGGTGACCCTGTTCTCCGAAATGTGGGTCACAGGGGTCATGACCTCAACAACTCTCTTTTAATTAACAATTTATTAGTCCTGATGTCCCGATGGGCTTACGGCATGGCATGGCGGGCGTCCGTCCGTCCGTCCGTCCATCCATCCATCTGTCCATCTGTAATTTTTTTTCTCCAGAACCAATAACTCTAGAGAGCTGAAATTTTATGTGCCAATGGGGATTCTAAATTGTAGATTTCGTGTCCCAAAATAGGGTCATAGTGGTCACGACCTTAAAAACCTCTTTTCATCTTCTCCAGGATCAAAAGGTCTAGAATGCTGAAATGTTGTGTGCAGACTGCTTGGCCACTATGTATTCTAAACTGTAGATTTGGTGTCTCCATGATCCCAAATAGGGTCACAGGGGTCATCACCCTTAATAACCTATTTTCATCTTCTTCTCCAGTTGCAAAAGGTCAATAGAGCTGAAATCTTGTGTACATACTCCTTGGACAATGGGGAATCTAAATTGTAGATTTGCTGACCCAAATAGGGCCCCTCGTATCAGGTTTCACTGCAGCCCAGCCAGGCAAAGAGAGTAATTGTAATATTACATATTAGGAGTTCAGGTTTCTGTTTATGTAAGGGACCAAGCTCAGTGAGGTACTGTAGACAACTGCATGTTTGTAAAACATTTGAAGGTACAATGGTTCAGAACATTATATCTTGCATTTGATGAGAACATGCTTTTATGGCTTTAAAATATTTTGTCTAAGCTATTTCAATTGTAACATGTAGACTTTTTCAATGAATTAAGAATTATGCTTGGCCATTTGACACCAGATTGTAATGCTTCCGTCTCCCTGTCTCCCCCTTCCCCTTTCCCTCTCTCCGTTAGGGGATTATTTGAGCTGATGAAGGGTTAGGTTACATATAGATGTAGGGGAAACATGGTAAAATTATTTTACGGTTGCTCCACTGATTTTTTTTTAAAGGTTATAAGGAAACCTGTATTGAAAGCAAAACCTTGTTGTTCTTTGAAAATTTGTCCAAACCAAAAACTGTGTTTATATATGTATAGTAGCTATAGTACCCGGTTAGCTGCAAGGCCCATGGCTCTATTTTAAAAAAATGATTCATGGGTCAAGGTTGCAGCGTCACAACTTCATCTTAACCATCAGCTGATAGAACCCGTCCCCCACCCCACGCAAAATGTCCAGTTGAGCTCGTACCTTCGATGTGGAGACCGCCGATTGCATCTAGACTCCCAGAGAGATGGGTGCACACCACAGAACCAACAGTCTCTATCTGCAGGAGACACACTTTGGTATGTTATGGGCATCGAGGTAAAATAAAAGCATCGAAGGTTAAGATGCGCCTGTTCACACTCTTTGTGGAAAAAATGTGGATTGCAAAGCATAAACTTCTCACGATTATAGTTTCTGAATCTTGTAAACTTTTGCATGAAATTACGCACGTCTTAAAGCTATTATATAGTATAATTTATAAAAATAAATAAAAATAAAAATATAAAAATAAAGAGAGTTTAAACATTCGACCAATGGGTTCCAACATAATTCACTACCGCTTCATATATAGACACTACAGAAAAACTTGATTGTAACGATCTGAATGTCAGGGAGAAAACCCTCGGGTGGGGTTTTGGTAGACATTTCAAAAAGCTTCGGGTTTGCTGGGAAAGAAAAGTAAAACCGAGCTTACGAGGTTTTAAATACAAAGATGAAAGCAATCGTGTAAATGTTTCAAGCCTTCGTTATCTAAGTTTGAGGCGCACATAAAATATCTTAATGTTGGGAACGGAGTAGAATAGATACCAGCAAACAATCTTTCACTAATCCTCTGTGATCTAGTGGGATAGTCTTGGGCTACAAATCGGAGGAGTGCGGGTTCGATTCCCGCAAAGCCAACTATGCAAATTTTAAACTTGGAAGTTTTTGAGAACCTAAGTGAACAGGTGATTGACGTTATTTGGAGTTTGGCCTTACAATTAGATTGTAAAACTTCAGGTCTTACTAAATGTTGAGAATTAACCTGCTATGAGGTTAACTTTCGACCGTTTGTAAAACCTCTTGTCGTAGTAAAACCTTAAAAGTCATGGTGAAACCTGCTCAAAGGTTATTACACAGTCTGATTAAAATCTACCTTGTTCCGAGGAATAAAATTTGCAAAATTTTGCATCTGCCGGGATACGAACAGGTTCTGTAGATTCCTCGCCACAAGGTCTGAGAACACCCCGTATAGGCGTGTGTTCAGAACCAGTTTAGCGCAGCCAAAACCCAGTCAAATAGCCGACCAATCACATCATAGTATTTAAACGGTTGCGGTTTTGAAAGCATTCGGAACAGACAAAAGGATAGCTGTTTGGAGTTATCTGCCCCTAGTTTCTCGCACCGAAAGCATTTGTTGGGCATCTTTTGATTGGCTAGCTGAATTGCGCCCGAACACGCTAGTGTACGGGGTGCTTTCAGACGGTTTGGCGTGGAAACCCACGAACGAGTTCGTATCCCGGTAGATGCACTATTTTGCAATTTTTATTCCACGGAAAACCGTCGATTTTAATCAGACTGGGTTATTACAAGAAATGCAGTCACCTCACAATGTACAGAGATATCCTGATATAGGTTTATAGGGCTGGATAATATGAGAATACGTTTGCCAGTGTCCTTGAACAGGGTTGCGGCTGATATCTGGAAGAGGGCATTGGAACTGAACGTCACACTACCATCAGCTGTTGATAACCGAATATACGAGTTGCAGCTATATTCGACCACATATCGAGACCTCATCAAATACACGGGGTCGTATGTAAGGTCAACCATTCGTCATGCTAAGTTAGACACTCGGTGTTCTCGAGCAGAGGCATGCAACTCCGATGGCGTCATGGTGGAGACGTCAGACTTGCTTACAAAGATGCTGGAGTTGTTGGTTATTCAGCCGTTAAACCATTACATACTAGTTAGTGTTTGCATAGTGTCTCCACAGGAAGATCGCCGCAAATGGCTGCGATGCTGCCGAAGCGGCTTTAAACAACTCACTCACTCACTTCCACGGTGTCTGGCCAGGAGTACGCTAAATCTAGCTGTATGTAAGCTTATACATAAAATTCTCCGGGTGAAACTATCTAAGATTTCTAATACCATACAAACTTTTAAGTTTAAAATCGATCTCTATCTTGAACTACGTTTTGCATGTTGTGGAAAAGTCAACAATTTGATGATTGGAACAAGTCATGACGGCTGTCGAAAAATATTCTATGTTGTCTTTATGTTATTAAAATATTTTGGGTCAACGAAACTTCCATAAATAGCTTGGGATATTCCTTTTTGGAATCGACAATCAGATGTCCGAAAACGGCATTCGCCGACTGTCGATATTCCGAATGTCCTACTCACTAAATGGTAAAAGCTAGAGCCATTAAAACACTTTCCCTGACAAATTGTCTACAAATTATGTTAGATAAAGCTCATATGCAAAAACCCGGTGAAATGTATTTATTAATTTTAAAACGATTTTATTGTTAAAAACGATTTTTATCTTAAACGTCCGAAAACAAATCACTCGAGGTTAGTCCTTTCATAAGAATTGGAATGGAATTGAGTGAACAAGTTTTTCAGAACAAGACGTTTATGATTATTAGTAATTGAAGACCACATGCGGGATAGGACGTTATATTATAGTAGTTTTCCTCAAGATATTCCCAATCATGCCCGTATGGCAATGCATTATGTAAAGGATATAACACTCTACCGAGGTTTTGGTTGAACATGTAAACATGATGGAGAGGGAGAACCCGCGGGCCGAAGGCCCAAGCCGCGGGAGAACCCTTGGGCTAAGTGTTCTCCCGACCCCTAATGGTTACATCAACCCAAACCGAGGGAGAGTGTTATATCTGTCATATAGAGCGAAGGAAACTGCGACAAATTTATCAAAATCGATTATTAATTATGAAACATGTTTCCTATGAAATGACATAGCCATGCCGTAAAAAAAAAAAGTATCGCGCAAACGAAGTCGGGGACTGTTCGACGTTCGCGAAAAGCTCGTGAATCTCGCGCTCTACAAAGAGCATGTCTCCCTTACTATCTTTATATTGAGGTTAAGGCAACGTGACTGTAGATGGGATGCAAAGGGATGCACGTTCGAATCTCATGTCAAGTGTGAAATTTTAACTTAGAACCATTTCGATTTTGTCTGTGATTGAAATTAAAACATCAAATGAGGTTATTCCGGAATTTACAATTCACGTTAAAGTATACTTTCAGGGCCAGGGATTCTATAGAATGCCCAAGAGAGTTCTGTATGGCCTTGAAAGGAGGTTTATCTGAGAAAAGAATTACCTCCAAAATGACACGAATATGCGACCTTAGGTTTATATGCTAAGGGAGGCAACTCACCTCTGCTTGTAAATATCCTCTTGGGAACACTTGTTTGAGGCCCGGAAAGAAGGCATCTCTCGAAACAGATTTAATTTTGGATTTACTCAATATCAGAAGCCCCTGTGTGTTGATGCGATTTTGATCATAATCAATCGCCAGACATCTTGAAAATGTCAAGATTACCTCATTTCCGGCCACAGCCATGCATGTCAAACAGTCTTGTGAGAGGGTAAATACGAATCGTGCGCATTGCTGTAGAACGCACACAAACACACTTCCGGTGTTGCCCGCGCACTTAGTCAGTACGCACCAGACGAAGGAGCTGGAGGATTCCCTTGAGCAAGGCATCGACCCAACTTTGTCCCTGTGGCGGGCAAGGACGGACCAGAACCCGCTGGTTGGTCTGTCCATTTGTGTTGTACTGTAATGCAGCGCACTCCACGTGTGAGGGAAGACGTGACCCACGTTGTTGAGAATAAGTTTTATGTCGCTTTCAAACCTGAAAATTTAAAATATTTTCTGTTACAATTTCACCGGGACCTCCAGATGTAAAACAAACCCATTGTTTAAAGGCGCTGTAGCATTTGTTGGCTTCACTGAACCATGTTCATCCGTTTTAGAACTCTTTTGATTGATTGAAGAGTATTATCTAGCCATTGGTAACACTTACTTACCTTTTTCGTGAGATCACTTTATTACAGTAAGCAGAACGTGCTACAGCGCCTTTAATCTATGTGAATTCATACATTTTAAACTGTTTCTTTTCATTTCAGAGGTACACTGAACAAACTACGCTATTCCGTGATCCTGGCTTATGATTGGTTTGGTTCAATTGAAAAAAATAATATGATATTTGATAAAAAAAAAATAAAATCAATCAATCATTTTGTTTTCTCATCTTAATACAGGGGATCGGTGGCAAACGCTGTAAACTCCTTCTTCGTGCATCATGGTCGATTTTCCGGAGAGACATTTCATTTCCGAGATGTCGACCTCGTAGCATCGAGACTATGCTAGTGTCGTACATCGCATGGAACGCAAGACAGGATATCCACACAGGGACATTATATTATAAGGGACGCGGTTCAGACGAGAGGGTAGCAGTAGGTGAAACCAATTTACATTTTAACTGATGGATAAGTGGGTATACACTCAGAAATGTCGTTTATTTTCACATTTTAAAGAAGTTGTTAATCAGAAAATCTTCCTGTTCTTAATTAACGTAGATTAGTTATGATAAGAATAGTTATGTCTGACAAGAATTGTAGATGCATTTATAAGAAACAACGAAACACTTTTTAAAAACTTTTGCATTGATGTCACTTTACCAGACTTCCTGTAGACAGATGACGTCCGCTGCAAGGTTGGCGAGTTCCCCAGCAACGAGTTGTCTCCTCCTGCTGTAGTCCGGTATGGAGGGGGTCAGACCAGTATTGAACGTAGCTATTTGTCTCTCAACGCACTTGTTCTGAGCCGTGGTCAAGGACAAACTGACCAGGGTCAGTATACAGACCATCAACGGGAACATTCTTGGAGATGGAATACAAACATTTGAGTGTATTATTTATATTTAGAGAAATGATAATAACTAATGAATTTATAAATCATAATACATTTTATAATATACACCTTAGTGATGCTTACCACTATGCACTATTTTTGGATCTCAATGACTCAGTCTGATAAAGCTTGAAATTGTTCCAAATTGTAATAACCATTCCAAATCTATCAGGCACTTAGATTTATTGTCTTCTTCATTTCCTTTTTTGTCAAGACTTATGTTGTTTTATTGATTTATTTGATGTTGATACTTTTTTGTGAGGATGCTTTTGTTGACGTTTGCTTTGATGTTGCCGTAGACGTTGATGTCGTTGTAGACAAAGATGTTGACGTAGACTTGAAGGGTTATGTAAGTTTTGATGTAGATGTATATGCATGTACACGTTGAACAAAATATTCTTGTTCGTGTTGATGTAGACATATACGTAACAGTTCATGTTAATGTCAGTGTGGATTTAGATAAAGACCAAAGGTCGATAAAGATGAATATATGGATTTAGACTTCGATGTAGATGAATATTTATACGGACAGATTGATGTAGATGCAGACGTAGAGGTCGATGTAGATGTAGATGCAGACGTGTAAGTTGATGCCAAACGAAGATGTAGAGGTTGATGTTGATAAAGGTGGAGACTTAAAGATCGATGTAAATGAAGACGTAGGCATAGAGGTTGATGTACATTTGTAGATGAAGGTGTAGGCGTAGAGGTCGATGTAGATAAGGTTTGGTTTAAACATATTTTATTGACAGAAAGGTCAAATGGATCAGGCACAAGTGGAGCCACTTACAAGGCCTTTTCCTATAAACAATTGATTATAATTGTGAAGATGTACATATTTAACAATAATATAATACAGATATATCATTAAGAATAGGTGAAGGTAATTTACAGTGCAGAAATGTAATAATGAAATATAAATATATATGAAATAAATGTATTGTAATTTTCATTTAGATATGCATGTGCAGGTAATATACAGTGCAGTGTTGTGTGATAAGAATAAAAATACATAGGTTTTGCATGATAATAGGACTTGGATAATTGACACATCAAATGACAAAATAATAAATATACATATACATGGAATATTTCATATAAAATGGCAGAAAACAAATGTAAACATTATACTAAAAGCACAATGTAGATAAGAATGTCGACGTTGACGGCTATGTAGATGATGATGTAGATAAATGTGGAGACGTAAAGGTCGATGTAGATGAAGATGTAGACGTAGAGGTTGATGTAAATGAAGATGTAGACGTAGAGGTTGATGTTGATGAAGATGTAGACGTAGAGGTTGATGTAGATGAAGATGTAGACGTAGAGGTTGATGTAAATGAAGATGTAGACGTAGAGGTTGATGTTGATGAAGATGCAGACGTAGAGCTTGATGTAGATGAAGATGTAGACGTAGAGGTTGATGTAGATGAAGATGTAGACGTAGAGGTTGATGTAGATGAAGATGTAGACGTAGAGGTTGATGTTGATGTAAATTGTGACGTAGAGGTCGATGGATATGAAGATGTAGACGTAGAGCTTGATGTTGATGAAGATGTAGACGTAGAGGTTGATGTAGATGAAGATGTAGACGTAGAGGATGTTAATGAAGATGTAGACGTAGAGGTTGATGTTGATGAAGATGTAGACGTAGAGCTTGATGTAGATGAAGATGTAGACGTAGAGGTTGATGTAGATGAAGATGTAGACGTAGAGGTTGATGTAGATGAAGATGTAGACGTAGAGGTTGATGTTGATGAAGATGTAGACGTAAAGGTTGATGTAGATGAAGATGTAGACGTAGAGGTTGATGTAGATGAAGATGTAGACGTAGAGGTTGATGTAGATGAAGATGTAGACGTAGAGGTTGATGTTGATGAAGATATAGACGTAGAGGTTGATGTAGATGAAGATGTAGACGTAGAGCTTGATGTAGATGAAGATATAGACGTAGAGGTTGATGTTGATGAAGATGTAGACGTAGAGGTTGATGTTGATGAAGATATAGACGTAGAGGTTGATGTAGATGAAGATGTAGACGTAGAGCTTGATGTAGATGAAGATGTAGACGTAGAGGTTGATGTAGATAAAGATGTAGACGTAGAGGTTGATGTTGATGTAAATTGTGACGTAGAGGTCGATGGATATGAAGATGTAGGCATAGACTTTGGTGTAGATGACGATGTAGATATATCGGTTAATGTACATTTGCAGATGAAGATGTAAGCCTCGATGTATGCGTACATATCGTTGCCGTAGATGCGTTGATAAGGTACGACATTCCACTACAAAGGTAGCTTAAGTCAGCATTATATTTAATTCAAGAAACCGCTGTTATATCATTCTTTTCCCACGAAGTTAATTCCCTTCAGATGTCTGATCCTAACCTCAGTGGGAAGAGAATGTTGTTATGATTACAAACAGTGAATATCAACCTGAAGCTATATATATACTGATAGTCAAATCTAACTTTACTTTCGCTTTGCTTTGAACAATTTGACGTTATTTTATTTTCATTGTTTTCGAACAATGTTTTGTAAAATGGGAATATAATTTTATTTATTCTTTATTCCCTGGACCCCATTCTACCAGTTGGATTGATTACAGCGACAAGGTGGTCATCGCCGCATCCGCTGCACCGTGTGGCCAGTGAGATTTTGATGTGCGGATGTGTATATGGCTAGTGTTGGACTGGCATCTTTTCCCTATATTATATATATATATATTATTATTCACTAGTGCTGCAGACACATTGTTTTTCTGCTGGAACTTCTGCTTCTCGTTCTCTTGGTTCTCCTTCTTTTTGCGGAAATATTGTCAAAAATGTGTCTTCGTTTCATCTGAATTTGTTTTTGCTGTTTGTCCAAATATTGTCTGTAATGCCGTATTAAAATGTATCACGATTCATATAACTACTGTTCATTTTATGTATGAATCTGCTTTGAACGTATAGTATAAACCACTTAGTATTTCGTTTAAATTACGAACATTTGGAAGTACGAATTCCACTATTTTTCATCAGTGAACTGTATATCGTCAGATGCTGTAGACAAAAGACATGTAACACTGGTACAGTTTTGTGTATCGAGGCTGTCATTGTTAGAGACTGTTAGAGACTGTTAGAGACTGTCCTACACAGGATATGCACTGCACGACGCGATGAATCACAATTATCAATATGCTAATGTAATCTAAAACTGTGTTTGTACTTACATCCTTATTGTTTGCATCTGAATACGTGTATATATCATACGTCACAAGGGATATCGTATTGTCCATATTACCTTTGTTTTTATAATAACACTTTTATCTAAATCAATTAAAATCGTTGGTAATGTAAATGTAAACCTGAAAGTCACACATTTCAACCCTCAAAGTTATAAACATAAACAAAATCGTTTTCATTTATAACAAAAATGGTTGTTAAGAGGATCATCTACCTAAACATTATTATTGATAACATGACGATAATTAGAAATATCACACACAATAAAATGAATATCATGGATGTGGATTGATTACGTTCAATTAGAATCATAATCAACACTATCATTTTCCTCAAGATATTTCACATCTACACACCAAGCACATACCGGTATATATATTCTCTCATTAAATGTGTTTAACTTTTCAAGAAGACTATTTATAGATAACACGACATTGTGACTAATACTTTAGCCAGTCTATGGTGAATTAACTGCAGTTAATGTTAGTACTTATACATAAAATTGCACATTTTACTTTTGTATATGTGTAAGCGCCAAGGTGTAATATATAATTTGCCAGATGATTTAAAACCAGGTCATATTTTTTTGGTTTGACAATGCCATTTTAGTCCAAAATGTCCAAAATGTCCAAAATGCCATATGGACTTACAGAACAGGCCGTCGTCCGTTCGCATATGACACTTTTGACATCTCAAGATCCGCTACAGGTAACTTGCATAATCACAGTTTTTCTGTCTATATTTGTTCTTAAATACCTGGATTTGCGTTTAAATTTCAGGCTGTGAAAAAGTCCTCGCACGTTATTTATTCCCGTGAATACATAGTTTTTACATATTCCTCTGTGATGTCAATAGACAACATCAATATACTTAAAAACCTGGCAATGTACGTATATTATGCTAACAAGCAGCGATCTAGCCGCGTGATGCCACGCGTGGAAATATCATTATCATAACATTATCATAACATCAATACTAATTTATGTCGTAATAACGATCGACGTTAATTTGACGTTCTCTCAACTATTAATATCATCATGTCATTAGATACACAGACAAAATCGTTTATTATTACCATTAAATTAATAACATAATTTTAGTTGAAAATGCATTCTCTGAGAACCTTTTCATTGTGCCATTTTCATGAAAAACATACCTTCATCTCTCACATATTTGTACTGATCATCGTGATCAGCGTTAACACTATTTATCACAAACACCAATATCCAAATCAACATCAAGATCTACAACTACATCTACATCAATGCATATATCATATCTATATCAACATTTTCATCAATACAACCATCACCAATAACACAATCACCATCCCTTACACAGATAATAACATCAACTATACTACTCGTCCTCATCTACATGTACATCTTCACCAGCCGATTACTCAAGGTGATTATCTCCATGGTGAAATCCGACGATCATTGAAGTTATGCGATATCCTCAACGACTTACGGAATCATAGTTTAAATACATTTGCTGCAGTAGATTAGTCACTATGATTGACAGATGGTTGACAGTATTCATATTGTTCGAATCCAGAAAGAAATTTAAAGAATATACAGATCCATAGGTGTTACAGCTCACCAACCGTTTTACGCTTTGTAGAACAGAATAATAGGTTTATAGCATGCAGTGAACTGCCACCAAGCATACACTCACCGTCAGCTTGTATATAAAATACCAAGTCCTACAAAGAAGTTCTTACAAGGTGTTATATACTTGTATACTAAAAAAGAACTATTCAAAATGAAACTTGTTGACAACTTAACTTGCTGTTTCTGTAATGAATTTAATGAGAATATATATCATGTTTATTGGGAATGTAGAGAAGTACAAACTTTTTGGGACAATATTGAACTTTGGTTTAATGATCGTCTGGATTCAAAATAACTCGTTTGGTTTGGAACAATTGACATTGATAGACTAGTGAACAAAATATATTCATATATGTGGTATCAGACCAAGTATCAAGTTCCAAAACGAGAAAGGTATTTGGTTATTTTGAAAGAAATGTTCAATGTGGAAAAGGTTATTGCAACTGAAAACAATAAACGTCATAACCATGATGACACATGGTGTTCTTTAATGCAATCCACTAATATATGAAACCCACTGTGAATACATTTCCACAGGAGACAACACTTGATGATGTATGACCGTGTACTCTTAGGAGCAATAAAATAACATTTGAAAAAAAGTCCTACAAAGGATTTCATTCGAGTCGTTTTCATTCCTTGATAGAAGTGAAAATAGTATTTTCCTTTGTCCACCGACCTTTTACCCTCTTAACCTGCATCCAACAACGATGACATTCTAAACTTTGAGCTTCCTGGCACTACTGGTTACTGGGGAGAAGTGAGAAGAAGGTTTTAGGGGACCTCTTGCGACACCAGTAGTCGAAGGTGTCAAGACCAAACATACAAACTTCATCTTTATGTCCAACATGATTCCTATGCCAATTGATTTTGGAGAAGAAATCGTTTAAAGGTGTCAGAGATAACGCCGGTCACGCCCATAGTTTTCTTAAGTTCTTAAGATTATTGACCAAGTCGGTTGATGTATATATGCATGAAATGTTTACACTACATACAGCCATTGAGCACATGCCTTCCATATGTGTTGATAAATCAAGGTGCTAATCATTGAGGAAATCTCAGATATTTCTGACAAAATATATAGAACACAAAAGGAAAAAAGAATACTATAAAATTCATTAAAAATGAAATGAAATTCATTAAAATGTTAGATGTCAAGAAAATATTACCTGGCCGTGTGAGTAGGTAACAGAATCTAGCCTCACAAATGTCTACATACATGCACAAAGCGCCCTCTGGAATAACATCGCTCTGTAATTCAGTCATATTTTATGATTGTTGATATTGTTGTCACATAGTCAATATATATTGCATTAAGCGATATCCATTTGCTAGAGCAAATGTATAATTAAAATTGATAATAAGCATGGTTGTCACGTTTAATTTTGTATTTGATATTTGCTATTATATTGGCATTTGTAGAAATATGAACTAGGGTTGACGTTTCAATACTTTAGGTCTTTAAGGGAGTGTTGGCACCTTCTTCTGGCCCATATCTTCACGGATGTCGTTGTGGTCACAGCAAATTGAGGATAGACTTTTGGTATAGAGGGATGTGGATATTCTTATATATACATTGTTTATAGTAAGACATTGAGTATCCTCAATTTCCTGCGCCAGAGCTGTCACCATATTGAACCCTATTCGCGCGCAAATTTACATACGGCCTTGACCTCATTAGCATAATAAGTGATCGAGGTGGAGGCAAATTATGGCGATTGTTTGAAGTCGTGTTTAGGATACTGGTATATCATATAGCGATGTATACACCTAATTTGGCAAACAATTCATTGTACGTGCATTTCAGTTTTGGTAGTTCACCCATGGTGGTGGGTTTAACAGGATGTGTCAATATATAATTTGATTACATATTCCAAAGTCGTTGTCAATCAATCACTCAAGCTAAGCAGAAGGCCAAGGCTACATATACAAACTTTAAAATAATGATGTGTTTGTTCACTGGCTTATAAACGGTTTGAAAGGTGCAAGTTAAACTGGTATAAATGCCGGAGCTTGTCGACTTGATAAATGACATTATTGTCAGTTTATTATCTCTAGGCCAAATTAAATTTAGATGTGCAGTACCCTGATCGGGGAATTGGGTTGGATTATATATATATATATATATATATATATATATATATATATATATATATATATACATACTTACTCATAAATCTTTTCAAAATGACTGAATTATATCCGCTACGCATTGATTGTGCACTAAATACATGTTTCGATGTTTGTAAACAAAACACGATGGTCGCGTGACATTTCAATTCAGAGCACGTCTAAAATAGTTTTATACAGGTAAGTCAGGTATGATGTTTCTTTAGACATTGGTGTATTTACGACCAATACTCGTAAATAAAGCTATTTATAAGGCTGATTTACTTTAAACATATTTTTGTAAAAACTACGTGTTGCAAATGTTGAAGCGAGTAGAGGTACGCTATGGAACTTCCGGTCTTTCGGCCTCCACTGAATATTCATGAGCTTGCCGTCGCGTGACGTTTGGCGGGAAAAGGTGTCTATCATGAGCTAACTAGATCTACACCTGAAAGGATGATATTTCTGTGTTGCTGTTTTCACGTGTTATCAAAGGTAACAGATGATAGTAGCTGGTGGGAAACTTTGCAAACTTGTCAACCCATGTGAAAAGAATGAAATACTGTTACTGTAAAACAATCTTACAAATGACAAATTTACTTCTGACATTTCATACCTTTTGAAACACAATCTCATTTAAATCAGATCGAACGTAACACTCGTGATATTGTGTTTCAATAATTTCTGACATATCAGAAGTACACTTGTGAACATTTGTAAGATTGAAATATAAAAAGAGCGAATAAATGATATTTGCATTGGAAGCTTCTGTGAGTGGATCCATTATACCCCTGCTTACTTTTAGCAAAGGCTGCATGATCTCTTTTGCGTAAATAATATACATGTACATATTATTATTGTGCTATTTTCATGCTACATGACATGCTTTAGGCTCACACTTAGCTTCGTATGATTACGTGGAAGGAATAGCAGTTTCAGTGGCGCTACTACTGTTAGCGAATGGGTCCGTGTTTCTTGTGTTCAAATAGGCTACCCTTTTAAACAACTGGCTGGACTGAGTACAATGTCAGTGAAGTACATTGCCCAAGGACAGAACACAGCATGGGACCAACATCACAAATGTTTAGCCCCTCCACTGGGATTCAAACCCAGCAGGCTAATCACTACCCCAATGTGCTATATAGTATTACACACCTGGGGATGATATGGCCATTGTAACGGATAACTGTTTATAAACCATATCAACCTGGCATGACGTCATCGGAGGTTGATTTGTACATATCGACCTTGTCAAATATTCAACCTCTGATGACGTCATACCTGCACGAATGTATCCTCACCCCTCGGTTCCCCTCTTACCTTTGCCTCGAGTAATATTTAAAAAAACACTGCCGTATTATAAAAGTGTTTAGGTAATGTGACGTCATGGTAGCTTGATATCTAGGTTATTATGTGAGTATCGACCTTGGTGATCGATCCAATGGATGGTTAGAATGAAGAACAGGACAATTTTTCATAGTTTTATTCTTTCGACATTAGTGCATTTACATAAACTGATGTAATGTCACGTAGAGCAACACTTTACACGTATTCAATCATAGATACGTTGTGAGGGTAGATCTGCGTATCCCCAGACAGATGTGTCAGGAAGCCAACTCTGCTTCAAACCTCGTTATTGTTCGCCTCAATAGTCAAATATCTGCAGAAAAGAACTTAATTCTTTTAAATAGGATTCGATGTAGCTGAAAAACCTACACAAAACATATCTGAAATAACGCCTTTCATAACAAATTTTCTCTTGACCGACATATCTTGTATCTCGTTACGAGAATTAAAGAGCCATCAAGGATGTTGGTGTTTTAAATAAAAACATTTTTTTGGAAAATATGCTTATAACGTCAATCGCCAGAGAAATCTTTACAACATGACAAGTGATAAATAATTTGATTTGATTTAAAGATTGTGACCGTATACTATAGAGACATAATATCATCGTGTTATCTTTAATAATACATGTGTAATAACAAGATTTTTTGAAAAATAAACGCCAATCGCTAGAGAAATTTTTCATCTACAACATGACATGTGATAAATAATTTTCATATCACGACAATGTAATGAAATTTGGTTTCAAAGAGAAGTACGTCTTCAAGTAGCGCGCGCTAAGGGTATCTGACGTCATATAAACAGAATCCCCTTTATTGCGTAAAATGACTACACAACAAGTAAGCGCTTCCGAAGCGTGAATGCTCGTCTCTAGCGCAAATCGTTATAACAACCCATGTGTTGCACGTGCTGCACGTGTTACTCTTGCAAGTTATCCTTGTCACACATTACTGAATGTGACGATTGCTTTATAAACAATGTTTCTAAATGTCCTGAAAATATACAAATTATTGCCTGTTTAATGTACTTTTTATTTTGATAAGACCAGAAAAATTATGAATTGTTTTACTCTCGTTTATTATAAAAGTAAAATACCTAGTTGAGTAAAATAATTATTCCAATTCCTGTAACAAATACATAGTTAAATGAAACGGTAAATAAATAACCGCCAAAATTATATATTTCAATTTCTTTCATTTATCATAAACTTTGTTATTCTTTCGTGTCTTTGTATACAGTGTGTGAGTTAGACAACAATGCTTTGCGCTTAAAAATAATAGACTGGATCTATATTAAGACTAGAAAACACCTTTACTAATTAGTGCAATTTCTCGGCTTATTTGGGGTCGAACAAAATTGGGGAAAATTAAGTGTATATATTTCACGGAGATAGATTTTTGGCAATTTCCTATATGTTCATCAACATCCTTGATGGCTCTTTAAAGTATCTTGTCGATTTTAGAATTACACCAAATTGAATAGAAATATTTATCTTAATGTTATACAATCACAATCAACGACAAATGCTCAGTATATCCCATGTATCAATCTCGGCATAGGTTACTATTTACTATACCTACTTTAGGTACTAATACAGCTAGGACATCATTGCCATTTAGCGATGTTTCTGGCAGTACGAAGACATCACAGCAAATAATCTCAAGAAAACGTCCATGAAATAAACATGATTTGTTTAATGTCCAACGGACATGTAACATATAACGTTTATTGCAAAAGATGAAATTATAATTGTTAAAGAAATCACATTACAGTAGTGGATTAAGATCAAATCGTGAATGAACGGTCGCTAACAGATTGAAGTATTTTCTTTAAAATATTCAAATGACTTTCTGATCAATTCGCTCAGAGTCGCGAGCTCACCCACTACTACTGCCACAGCACTCATTCACTGTGACAACAAGCATCGGGTTGCCGCAGTCTTTAAAGATCCAATGTGGAAAACGTTCAAAATGCGTGAACACGTTTTAAAGGGACATTGTGTTCTTGGGGTCACATATGCCAAAATTGTGTAATTTTATCGAGAAATACTGAGAGTTACCATTTTGACGATACTCTACTCTGTATACCGACGATATAAAGGTAACAAAATGGCGCGCGTCAATTAGTCAACGTAATTTTGGAAACAGACAAAAAGACAACTTTGAGCTGATATTGGCCCATTAGCTCCTTCAGCCAATGGAAATCCACAACGCAACTAGCCATGAACATCACGTCATGGGGGCGTGGATAATGTTAAGGCCTATAATTAAGGCATAACTGAATCTATGTAACATTATTCAGCGAATCAGGTCCACGCAAAGCAATTGCTATTTTGAACAGTCCATACAGCGGGGTACATTTAGCCGGAATTCTAACAATCCAAAAAGAGGTCAGGAAGAGACTGCATATTTTTTCTGCTCTATGGTAATATTTGAAATATCTTATATTGGCTGATGTCGTTGATGTTTTACCAAATAAATACATACAGATTTATGTTAGGTGCAGTATTTCTTTTTGATATATTGTTTTACTTCTTTGAGAGGCATTTTAGAAGCTGGTATGATGAATAAGAACAAGTTCTATGGATAGTCAACTTCTTTATTGATATGAGTGCGACGTTTCGATGCAGATACTAGCACCGTTATCAAGCAAGTGGTGAATACTTGCTTGATAACGGTGCTAGTATCTGCATCGAAACGTCGCACTCATATCAATAAAGAAGTTGACTATCCATAGAACTTGTTCTTATTCATATTGTTTTACGCTTCTAGATTCCTATCTTTGTCGATTATGAAACGAGAAATGAACGTAAGGTCTATAATTTCATTTATTATTTACGTTTCTGGCGATCTGATTAGCCGATAACGGGTCAAGTGCCATTGGCAGAAAAGCCTATTGATGTCAGCGCGAGTTGGAGTAAAAACCGTAGTAACTAGAGTTACTAAAACAGATTGTCAATCATTTGTCTCGTGACGGTATGTTGTTGTTATTAATATACGTTCTCTTTCTACATTGTATTACTGTTATGAATTGGTCAATACGTTCAATACCTGGCGTTAATGGACTCGACAAAACATGTATTCACCTGATCAGCTGTCAATTATTAAGTGTATATAGTTCAATACCTATCTAAGTATAATGATAATATGTTACACATTTTTGTTTCTGATATTGATGTCTACCTGGTCATATTCATGAAGATTTATCACTTTTATCTTTATTTTTGATTAACTACATATTGTCATATGTACCTAAAATGTGAAAAGAGATTATAGCAATATCCCGTTATTTTAAAAATTTCACTTTTTTTGCTGTAACTGTTCTCAATCCTATCTAAACCAGTTTATAAATACCATTGGGCAAACGATCTACTATTTCATTGCTTTTTCTTTTCTTCGTTTATGAAACTTTCATGTTTTGCTAAGTCCTCAAAGGAGTTATTGAGTTCGAACCCGTTCTTTAAATGCCAACGTCTCCAATTAAATGAATGAGACTTCAGCTTTACATGAAGTTATACACATCGTTCTCATATACTGTTATATTGGACTTAAAGCATGTGTTCAGCGTTGAATTTTCGCTCAGTTCGCTTGACATACATGGGGTAATTATAAGGATGTTAAATAGGTTCCTCGTCATTGTTACTGCATACCCTCAGTTGTCATATCCAGATGGTGCACAACCATGTAGCTTTTTTGTCTATTTTCAGTGTTAGTGTCATGTATGCAAAATATAAATTCAAAAAACTATTTGTTACCTATAGGAATACGATAATTACTTCAATGTATTATAATTGTGCCAACTTGCTACTGGTTGAACAGGGTATGCTTGAATTGTTCCTTATAGGTCACATTCAAAATGTTCCATGTGCATTATGTACCTGTACCTATATGACTTTCCAACAAGTTTATCGGTTCAAATCTTCTCTTTAATAATTTGCACCAAATTCAGACCGTGATACAACAGTCCTTTCATCATTCAATTAAACCGTAAGGTTTATAAGTGAGCAATGTCGAGTTCCTCGATTAAGCATAGAACATTGATTTCTAGTCATCAGGTCATCACAGATACATAATGTCAATCAACTTTTTCTATAAATCAGAACAACACACAAGAGAGAAAAGTGAATGTTTGTCACTGCTTGGCTACACGGTGAACTACTTTAACAACTTCTATTGAACTGAAGTCATGCACTGGTCGTTTGATTGATCTGCTATATATTTCTCTGAATACATACTGTTTATATCGCAGACTTAACCTGAATGCCCAATCGGTACACATCTCTCCAATATTTTTTGATAATTGAATACAATACAGGATATTTGGCTTAATCATACATATTTGCATGACTCTCTTAATAACGTCAATCTTAGGAGCAGCAAGTACAGATGAGCTGATTTATGTTCGCAGTCACCAGGGAAAGGAAGCTTCGAAATTTGTTTTGATATCTGAAACTGTCTCCAATGTAGTTGATTGTGTTCTGGTCTGTGATCTGAACGACAACACCTTGTCCCTTCAGTACAACCGAGCAACAGGACTGTGTGTTTGTCACTCGGTCAGTCCACAATCTCTGGAGCTTGAGGAGGAGACCAACAGTGACATCTTCTACAGTCCAGGTAAGAGTATATACTGTAATTTATTTGAGAACATAGATTGTCATTTAATACAGTCCAAGTGACAACATCTTCTATAGTCCATGAGGGAGCATAAACTGGCATTACTATTACGGAGGTGAGAACATAAAGTGACATGACTATAGTTCCTTTAATAACATATAATGCCATTTGCTATAGTTGAACTGAGAAGATACAGTGACAGTTTCTATAGTCCATGTGAGAAGTTAAAATTATATTACTGTAGTTCAGGTTAGGACATGACGTGACATTATCTATAGTTCAGCTGAGAACAGAGGTAATTATATAGTCCAGGTAGGACAAATGAAGTAACATTTTCTATAGCCCAGGACAAAGGTCATATGCTAATTAGAAAGAACGGTTACAGTCAAATGCTAATATCTTTGAAGTACGTAACTCGGTTGATGTAGCCTATGGAAGATGGTTTTCATTGCTTAAAGAGCCATCAAGGTTGATATGAACATATAGGAAAATTACCAAAAATCTATCTCCGTGAAATATATATACTTAATTTTCCCCATTTTTTTTCGACCCAAAATAAGCCGAGAAATTGCACTAATTATTAAAGATGTTTTCCAGTCTAAATATAGATCAAGTCTATTATATTCAAGTGCAAAGCATTGTGGTCTAACTCACACACTGTATACAAAGACACGAACGAAAAACAAAGTTTATGAGCAATGAAAGAAATTGAAATATATAATTTGTGGCTGTTATTTATTTACCATTTCATTTAATTATGTACTTGCTACAGAAATTTGAATACTTGTTTTACCCAACTAGGTATTTTGCTTGAATTTTATAATTAATCAGAGTAAAAAAAATCTAATTTTCTGGTCTTATCTCAATAAGAAGTACATTAAAACAGGCCATAATTTGTATATTCTCAGGAATCGCCACATTCAGTTATGTCTGGCAAGGGTAACTTGCAAGAGAAGTACGTGCAGCGCGTGCAACACATGGGTTATTATGGCGACTTGCGCTAGAGACGAGCCTTCACGCTTCGGAAGCGTTTGCTGTTGTGTAGTACGTTTTACGCAATAAAGGGATTCTATTTATATGACGTCAGATACCCTTAGCGCGCGCAACTTGAAGGGGTACTTCTCTGTCGTGATATGAAAATTATTTATCACATGTCATCATGTAGATGAAAAAATTCTCTAGCGATTGACGTTTATTTTCAAAAAAAAATATTTGTATTTGAAACACTAACATCCTTGATGGCCCTTTAAGAAGCAGCTAGGACACAGTATGTGGTACCCCTTTTCCCCGCTAGGGCATTTCTCTGGAACCGAGATATATGGCCTAATGTAACAGGGATTATGACGGATAACGAATGGGAGTAACCGCTGTTGTAAAAGAGTGCTATAGTTCCAGTGACCACATTAAGTGACGACATGTTCTGTAAGTCAGTTGAGAACATACAGTTCCATTTCTTTGTCCAACCGAGAATAAAAGAGACGTTTACTACAGTTCAATGACATGTAATAACGTATTCTAAAGGTCAGGTGAAATCAGAAAGTACACTCTCTCAAAAAGAAACTCCAGAATTTAGAAAGTGTTTATATCAATTTTTATCTTGTTATTACACATGTATTATTAAAGATAACACGATGATAGTGTGTCCCTATGGTATACGGTCACAATCTTATAGATCCCTAGCAAACATTAGTACTCGATTCAAACTAGGGGGCGATTCTTCAGTTTCTCGTATGATCTCCACGAGCTGTAACCACAGCATTGCACCTCCTCGGAACAGAACGGTTAAGCCAGCGAATTCGTTCCTTAGGTATTGCTCGCCACTCCTCGTGTAGTACTGTGGCCAGTGCATCCAACGTCTGCGGTTGATGTCAGGCGTTCTAGAGCTTTGGCAAGATATTGACATTTGAAATCCGTAGATAATCTGCTATTGCACGAGCTGTGTGATTGTGGGTATTGTCCCTTTGTTGGACGATGATTGGCAGAATATGGCCTTAAACGTCATTAATGTATCGTTGGGCCATCAAATTGCCGGGAATGATGATCAGGTATGGCTCCTCATACCATGACGTTTCCCTCTCCGAATCTTGTGGACCTATCGAACGCAGTTGGTAGAAAAACGTTCATTTCCTTGTCTATAGACAAGTTTCCTTTCGTCACGCCGGAAAAGTAAGACATTGGACTCGTCTACAGTTTCTTAGGGTCCATATCCTCACGTTAGTGCACCACCTGAGACGTTGGTGTCGATGTTGGCGTCTCAGGACAGGTCCGACAAATGGTCTTCATGCACGTAGATTGGCCTCACGTTTACGGTTCCTGATGGTTTGGGCTGACACTCGCCTCAAACCAGGCACCTGTGTTGCAGTGACGGTTTGAATGGCCTGCCAATTACAAAGGTTGGTGACAGAGATGTAGCTACCCTGAGCCGGTGTGGTGATCCTGGCTATACCACTCCTGGGACGGTCTGCAGTTGCATGGAAGTGTCGGGAGATTTATGTTTTATGGACAACTGTTCCAAAACTTTGCCCGGCCTCAATGCGACCAATGTTAGACCTTGAGTAAAGGAAATGACTGAATTGCAGAATTATGCGTCCTTTTATAGACCCCTACATCAACTGTGCTTTCCTTGATTTGCACATGCAGCCGGCTTTTAGCATAATACACATGATGTTTTCGCACATTCTCAAACAAAATCGGATAAAATTTCAGCGTGCATGACAAAGGCTTCGTTTTGGAGATATTACTAATCATAAGAGAACATAAAAGAACATACGAGAACATGACAACACATTCTAATTGACGCTCCCTATTTTTGTTCAGGGATGTTGTCAGATATTGAGATTATTACCCGAGGAAGTGTGTCATATGACTTTTATGACACGAGTGTGAATTTTTGTATTGCCCGAGCGAGAGCGAGGGTTATACATAAATTTGCACGAGTTTCGTAAAGTCATATGGCACACTTTCGAGTGTAATAATTTCTTTATTACCCATTCCATCTCATTAATTCGCGTAAACAAAGTAAAACAACGGCCCACTTCTGTCGCGACGGCAAGCTACAGTGACGTCACAAACAATCGTTTTATGACGTCACAGACGACGAAATACGGGATGTCGCGGTGAAACAATGGTTGCAAACGTGATATGTGCACATGTGCTCATATAAAAAATATAAACTCGGTTATTTTCAACCATATGGGTAATAAATTGAGAGAGGGGTTGCGTTTCACAGTTTTACAGTGCGAATATTGACATAAATAACTTGATGAATTAACTGATTAGGACCAATTTTGTATAATGTTTAATTCTATTATTATTACGTCTACCTCAGTAACCACTCAGCGCCATTTTGTAACTATCTAACTAGCTAGGTTAGTCTCCGAACTGTTTTGTGAACATTATTCATTTGATATCCATTTTATTTATCACAACTTCAATGGTTCATGACATCATGTTAAAATCATAATTGATAATAAGTAATCGAATTATCTTGTCATCGCTTAAGGTTGAAAAAAATTATAACATTTGATAATACACTTTACCTCACAAAATCGTTTGATAATTGAGGATAACGTTTTGTCAACTATTTCTAATTTTCAGAAAGGATGGATCTCATCCCCGCCGGTACGTGTAACTTTATTGTTTTATTTTCTCATGATAAATGTCAACTATACATAAAAATACACATATACTCTCAGTGATGCAAGCATGCTTTTCAAAAGGCAGAAGTCCCTCAACATGAAACTGATTCATAGTAAATCGGATGTAATTACAGTTATTATGTCATTTATTTAGATTTATAGCATGAATGTCAAATATGGCTGGTAAATGTTTTTCGCTTTTTACGAGGTTGAAACTACACTGATGTCCAAAAGAAACTTTACCATTTTTAAACATGACACTACCGAAATCGTAACAACAAGTTGTAAAAAATTAAAGTGACACTACAGAATCGCAATGAAATCATCAGAGAGGAATGCCCAAGGTCATGTGGTCAGCTAACAAAGAGTTGCCAGAAGACATCTGCTGGATCTGTACAACGTTGACAGTGACGTGACTGGCAGAGGATTGCTTTCCCTGATGAGAGTCAATTCAACTGGTACAGAGCTGATGGACAACAACGTGTGTACCGCAGGAGAGGTGAACGAACGGCGGCTTGTGATCAGGAAGTTGTTCGCTACGAAGAAGGTGGTGTTACGGTTTCCTGTTTTCAGGATTTTCGGAAAGGAGAGCACACCATTGGTCATTGTTAACTTGACAGCTCAGAGTTACCAGACAAGATCCTTCGTTCGACTGTTTCCATTTCTTCAAAAGCAACATAATGGTGTTTCAGCAAGACAGCGCAAGGCCCTACACTACCGTGGTGTGCATCTCCTTCGGGCATGAACCCTATTGAACAGCCCTGAGATGTCATGGAGCATCATTTTCAACAGAGACCAAACCGATATATATTCTACACTCTATACTTTTTCTGTTCTGTGAACTTCACTCATTATTTGTGTTAATAGTAATTTGTAGGAAGAGGCAATAGCATTAGCACTGTCTTCCTAGATGACCGATCCCTCACTTTTGGGCGAATTGATACTTTTAAACCCGTTGACATTTCTATTATTATTTGCAGGATGCATGGAATCTGATGGCTACATCTACGACCGTGAGGCTCACTTCTGTTTCAAGATTCACTCTGACAGCAAGACATGGGTTGCTGCCCAGGCTCAATGTGTCAGTGAGGAGGGATTCCTGGCAAAACTGGACACTGAGAAAAAACGAAACATCGTCAACATTTTTGTGAAGGAAGGTAAACTAAACTCTGTTGCGTTTAGGAATTTTTCAATCAAAACACGATCCTGCATTTTCTTGAGACCGCAATTTTATTAACTTGCATAATGTGCTTTTACTTTGATTGTAGTTTGTCATTTATGAGTAATGTACTCTTACACGGGTCTGTCTGTCTATGTCTCTGTGTGTCAACATTTATGAGTACTGTACTCTTACCCGTGTCTGTCTGTCTATGTCTCTGTGTGTCAACATTTATGAGTACTGTACTCTTACCCGTGTCTGTCTGTCTATATCTCTGTGTGTCAACATTTATGAGTACTGTACTCTTACCCGTGTCTGTCTGTCTATATCTCTGTGTGTCAACATTTGAAATAGTAAATATATTTGAGAACTCATATACATAACTTCTTACTCTGGGGAATTTGTGTACATGTTCACATTCAAGGTCAAAGGTCAAGGTCACGAGTTCTGAAATCGCTAAAAAAAATCCTTGTAAACACGATAACTATTTGTGCTATCAGGCTCTTCTTTGGTGTATATCAACTATGGAGAAAGGCCAAGAGTTGAAAATGTTTTCGCTAAGGTCCGTCAAAGGTCATGGTCACAACGAGATCACGACTTAAGCATACTTTTGCAAAAATGTCTTATTTCAACTATAAACACTTTGAATCACTACATGATTAATATATATAATGAAAAGTGATCATTGATTGTGTGACCTTGAATATCAAAGGTCATGGTCACAAGATAGGGTCAAGGTCACCAGTTCTGAAATCACTAAATAACTTTTTTCCAAGAAGGTATCAACACCTCATATGAATAGCTTCTTTCTTATACACCTGGTGAATGATTTTGACATGTTCTGTCTAAGGTCAAGGTCACAGCTAGGTCACAACTTCAACATGCTTTTGTGAATATGCCGTATTTTAACTGAACACTTTCAGTCATTGCATGATTGTTATACATGATGAAAAGTGATCATTGATGGTGTGACCTTGAAGGTCAAAGGTCAAGGTCATGATATATTGGTTATGGCCACGTTAATGTTTTGTGAAAAAAAACTTGTGAAAAGTGACCGCAGTGATGATAAGTAATAACTCGAATAATGAAAAAAAATTGTTAAAAATAATTCCCATTTTATTGATGCTGACGAGAAGGCGGAACAGGGAAAGGTGAGACCCTAAGTTTCGAAGCTGCCGCTTTCCTTTTCGGTGTCCCGCAAACGCTCATCTAGTTTATTTCAGTATCAAAATATACAATCATTAACTTCAGTTTACTGACTTTACAGATGGAACAACTGACTACTACATCGGAGGGACGGACGCTGCAGAAGATGGAGTATGGAGATGGGTTGCTGACAATTCTATCATTCCTGACATGACGATGGAGGGAAGTAAAGCCTGTCTTGAGATTGACAAATATGTTCAGGCGTTTGACGACTCGGGCTGCAACAATAGCGCCAACAAATATGTCTGTGAAATAAGTTTATGAGACACATGGTGCACTGCATTAATCGTTTATATATGTTTGGTGAATTTGATTTTTTTAGTTCAAGGCACGGGTAGTTAACGATTACTTTTATGGCGAAGATTAATTCATAGATTGGCAACCAGTTTATAATTATGACCACTTCATACAGATTATTATTTGAGAAGTTGTCATATCACTTTGAATGTGAATTATCCCGAATGTGGCACAGAGTGATCCATACATGCACGTCACATGGCACTCTTTTGGGAATAATAATTACTTTATTGTCCATACTGTTGTATTATTTATCCATACTACTGTGACGGTATGCTACAATGACATCACGAACAAGTGCCTTTTAAATACGGGAACTCTCGCTGACAAAAGGAAAGCTATGTACACGATGCATATGTGCAGATTCTCGTTTATCTTGTATAAATAATAATTATGCGTTAATGTTTTTACAATAGCAAACCCCAATGCTCCCACTCTAACGGCAACACCCACGCCCATAACCTCGACCTCCAATCACAAACTCCATCCCTCAAAAAAATACATTAAAAGCGTTTGATACATCACAAAAGATACGCCAATTGCGAGGATAAAAATTTACGTATGAAGTATTCATAAAATGTTCATGTTCATCCGAGGGTAAGTATTGCAAACTATGATGGAAGTGATTATTTGCAATGAACTACATGAATACAGTTAGAGCAACACGCATCACGGTGATGGTGAAAATTACAACCTAAACGTGAAATATCAAATATATATATAAAGAACATCATACTTGTGCATTTGGATCGTTTGTATTGAACAAGAAGATGTCATGGAAGCGGAGGAACAACGAGTTCGAAGACAGCTTCGAGTTCAATATAAACGATCCAAAGGCACAAGTATGATGTTCTATATTGATCATATACCCCATTTTATTAGCAAATTGGTAAAGAAATAAAGTTGCATACATTTACTGGGACGACGTGCTGCGTATTGATACACGGACGGTTGTTGACCAGCACGACTCACGATTTGATATCTTAATAATATCTTTATTTTCTCATGTGTCATCCCAATAGAACTGTAGGTGAAATTTTCTTCAGTGCGGTAACATAAGTAAACCATCTAATTTGCTTCACTTTTATTTAATTACAAAGAACTGAAAATAAGAAACAACATTCAGGCTCCAGTCTGTCGTGCTTCTTTCGAATGACGTAACCATGGTTATGACGTCACATTAGTAAACGCTAGTGAAGCTTTCGGCAATGCTTTCGATTCCCCTTACACGTTGCGCTTTTCTGCCTTGTTGATGATAATTTGATTAACATTTTCCCTGCTTGTGCTGTTAATATTAGACCAAATCCATGCTGATACTTTAATCAACTGAACAAATTATTAAAACATAAATTCCGGAGATTTAATTGGGAAAACATTGAAAAGTACGGACAATTCCGAGAAGTGCCGAAGTTTAGAGAAAGTAGAACCGACAGCCGTGCAATACGGAATTCACCGTGCAATACGGAAATCGACCACGGAAACCGTATTTCACCCCTGTATTACTATCTTAAGTTTACATGGGTATATAATAAATATATATATATCGCATTTTAATCTAACTGAAAAGCAAGCAGCTCTGATATTCTAGGAATGGGTAATCCAAACAGAAAAACAAATTTACATTTATAGACATTAGACATTTTCGACATTTTCAATATTGGTGAATTATGAACTTTGTAAACATCTCTCTTCCTGGTTGTGTCGTTGCTCTGTTTATGTAGTGTACCATAGTGAGTGTTACTTTGTAAACTTTAATTGTGTTACTTGCATTTAATTTCTACTTTTGCAAATGCGTGTAATTATGTGTATTAAATGGTATTTCCCGAAAAAGATGTTCAGTATTCTGTTTATTACTCGACAACATAAATCCAGCTGAAACTGCGTCGACATTGCTACGCTTTAGAAATACATGTCACTTAGATAGTAAACATATATAAATCTGATAGTAAACATATATAAATCTAATTGTTATGTTTAGGATCACAATATATACAAAAGTACAAATCTTGCAGTTTTTGCAGGACGTGTGCTTTGCATGATCCCGGGTTTCAACCCCTCACAGAAGATTTAATACCGGAAGTCTCGCTAAAACGATGGTTGCTATAGTCTGTTAACCTAACTTTGACAGTCTCTATATGTTTCTTAGTTTTCACATCTGTATCTTTATCTTAATAATTTCACTTGCTGTAACAGAAGCATTTGTTAATATTAATTTCATGATATCTTTATATTTGTGTTTGTTTTCATATTACTAAGGCAGATGTAGGAATGGTTGACAAAAGCTCTAGCAGGTGGCGTATGCTTGCGTCATGTGTATTTTGTACCTGTATACATGATCAATAACCCAGCTAATTAACACTTAGTTATCAATAACAGTACCTAACTGTTTAACAATCATTAAGAAGCCAAATCATGTATATCTAATTGGTATTCATCTCTAATTTTCAACAAGTTTATTGATGCAAATTTTCGCTTCAATGATTTGTACCAAATTCACCTCATGGTACAATTGTCATTTCATCATTCAACTAAATCATAACGTTTATAAATGCGCTATGTCCAGATCTTGAAATAGGCATAGAACATTGATTTCTTGTCGTCAGCTTTTCGAATAAACATAATGCCAAGCAACTTTTTCTTTAAATTAAAACAACACACACAGGAGAGAAAAATGGACGAGTGTCACTGCTCGGGGACAAGGTGAACCGCAACAACCCTCCCAGTTTCAAAACCGTCCAATGAGCTGACGTGTTGAAGTCATGCACTGATCCTTTGATCGATCTGCTAGGTAAATATCTGAATACATACTGGATATATTCACAGACATACCCTTGATGGCCAACAGGTACACATCTCTCCATAAACTTATGGACATTTGTTAATCATTGGATACAAGACAGAATGTTTGGCTTAATCTTATATATTTGTTTGATTCTCTTGATAACGTCAGTCTGGGCAAAATCAAGTTCAGATAAGTTGCTTTACCTCCGCACCCACCAGGGGATGCATGCCTCGAAATTTGTTTTGAAATCCGAAACTGTCTCCAATGTAGTAGATTGTGTTCTGGCCTGTGATCTGAACGACAACACGTTGTCCCTTCAGTACAACCGAGCAACAGGACTGTGTGTTTGTCACTCGGTCAGTCCACAGTCTCTGGACCTTGAGGAGGAGACCAACACTGACATCTACTACAATCCAGGTAAGAATATATACTATAATTCATTTGAAAACATAGAGTGTCACTTACTATAGTCCAGGTGAGAATATATACTTTAATTCGTTTGAGAACATAGACTATCATCTACTACAGTCCAGGTAAGAATATATACTATAATTCGTTTGAGAACATAGGTTGTCATTTACTACAGTCAAGGTAAGGATATATATTCTACCATAACTTTGCGAAATAGTCGTTTCTGACGCAATAATACCCATGTCAATTTTGAAATACTGCTGAAATTATCTCGAATGCTGACGCCGGTTGCAAAATGCTATCGACTACAGAATAGAATGACCTCCCTTTAATGTATTCGGAAACTTTCGTTGTTTTCCGAAGCCTCATCACAAGCTATGTCATTCGAGATTACCAAATACGTCACATGTTTGTAGATGGGCCGTTGAATTTCTGCACGATGTCGATTGACAAATCACTACCTATTCAATGCGTCTGAACATAGTTCAATACTAAATCGTTGATATGGTAGAATGGAGATAAACATACTGTGTTTGAAAATCAGCGACATATAACTTAATTATTATAGCTCTAAATTATCCAGTTAAAGCCTCACGCTGCGCGAGAGCTATAATAATTCAGTTATATGCCGCTGAATTCCAAACACAGTATGTTTATCTCCTAACTATAATTCATTTGAGAACATGGGACCTTATAATGCCATATGCTATAGACAAGACGAGAAAAGAGATATTTTCTTTATTTCAAGTGAGAACATATAGAGATACTTATTAGAGTTCAGGTGAGAAAACATATAATGGCAGTTACTGTATCCTTAGTGAGAACATATAGTGACATCCACTATAATGCAGGTTAGAACATAAAGTGAAATTTTCTATAACCTCTTCGGGTGTGAACATATAGTGATATCTGCTATAACTTAGTGAGAACATATAGTGATATCTGCTATAACTTATCGAGAACATAATGTTATACATACGCTATAGTTCAGGTCAGAAAATAAAGTGACAATACTATAATCCAGATGAGAACGTTGAGTAACATATGCTATATTCCAGATGAGAACATTGAGTAACATATACTATAATCCAGATGAGAACATTGAGTAATATATGCTATATTCCAGTTGAGAACATTGAGTAACATATGCTATATTCCAGTTGAGAACATTGAGTAACATATGCTATAATCCAGATGAGAACATTGAGTAACATATGCTATAATCCAGATGAGAACATTGAGTAACATATGCTATATTCCAGATGAGAACATTGAGTAACATATGCTATAATCCAGATGAGAACATTGAGTAGCATATACTATAATCCAGATGAGAACATTGAGTAACATATGCTATATTCCAGATGAGAACATTGAGTAGCATATACTATAATCCAGATGAGAACGTTGAGTAACATATTCTATATTCCAGATGAGAACAAACAGTAACACCTTCTTTGTCCAGTTGAGAACAAACAGTAACATATGCTATATTCCAGTTGAGAACAAACAGTAACATATGCTATATCCCAGTTGAGAACAAACAGTAACATATGCTATATCCCAGTTGAGAACAAACAGTAACATATGCTATATACCAGTTGAGAAAAAACAGTAACATATGCTATATTCCAGTTGAGAACAAACAGTAACACCTTCTTTGTCCAGTTGAGAACAAACAGTAACATATGCTATATTCCAGTTGAGAACAAACAGTAACACCTTCTTTGTCCAGTTGAGAACAAACAGTAACATGTGCTATATTCCAGTTGAGAACAAACAGTAACATATGCTATATTCCAGTTGAGAACAAACAGTAACATATGCTATATTCCAGTTGAGAACAAATAGTAACATATGCTATATTCCAGTTGAGAACAAACAGTAACATATGCTATATTTCAGTTGAGAACATTGAGTAACATATGCTATATTCCAGATGAGAACAGTAACATATGCTATATTCCAGATGAGAACATTGAGCAACATATGCTATATTCCAGATGAGAATATTGAGTAACATATGCTATAATCCAGATGAGAATATTGAGTAACATATGCTATATTCCAGATGAGAACATTGAGTAACATATGCTATATTCCAGTTGAGAACATCGAGTAACATATACTATAATCCAGATGAGAACATTGAGTAACATATGCTATATTCAAGATGAGAATATTGAGTAACATATGCTATAATCCAGATGAGAACGTTGAGTAACATATACTATAATCCAGATGAGAACATTGAGTAACATATGCTATAATCAAGATGAGAACATTGAGTAACATATGCTATAATACAGATGAGAACATTGAGTAACATATGCTATAATCCAGATGAGAACATTGAGTAACATATGATATATTCCAGTTGAGAACATTGAGTAACATATGCTATATTCCAGTTGAGAACATTGAGTAGCATATGCTATATTCCAGATGAGAACATTGAGTAACATATACTTTATTCCAGATGAGAACATTGAGTAACATATGCTATATTCCTGTTGAGAACATTGAGTAGCATATGCTATATTCCAGTTGAGAATATTGAGGAACATATGCTATATCCCAGTTGAGAACATTGAGTAACATATAATATATTCCAGTTGAGAACATTGAGTAACATATGCTATATTCCAGTTGAGAACATTGAGTAACATATGCTATATTCCAGTTGAGAACATTGAGTAACATATGCTATATTCCAGTTGAGAACATTGAGTAACATATGCTAAAGTCAAGGGCAAAAGAAACGGTACCAGGTATTTTAATCTGGATTGAAGAATAAATAAAGAAGTCAGATTAAAAAAACAAAATGGTTATTAAAAAAGAAAAACATGTGTCCATATCATACTCATAAAAATTGCAACCATTCAGCTTCCGGTATCAACATCACAGTCTCCGATATTCGTCCGGGGTTAAAAAAGTCCAAGTTCACGGTTATGACTGATCCCGGTGCAGGGAAATCCAGGCTCAATGTAACGAAAACAGTTCACACTAATAACGTGTATGGCCTCCCCTTGCCATGATACACCTGTGACCCTCCGACGCATGGAGAAAATCGAACGCCTGACGTCATTACATGGAATGAGCTGCCATTCTTCTTGGAGAGCTTGGACAGGCGGTTATGTTGAGGTGGTCGTCGTTGACGAATACAACAATCCATAGCGTCCCAAAGATGTTCGATCGGTGACATGTCAGGCGAGTGTGCTGGCCACAGCAAAACGTCGATGTTGTTGTTGCAAGAAAGTGTTGAGTAACTCGAGCTGTGTGCAGTCTGGCATTGTCTTGTTGAAAGATCACACCTTGTGCCTGTTGTCGAATAACGGGATAGACGACGGGATGGAGAATGTCATCGACGTAACGCTGAGCCGTTAGATTTCCGTTCACGATAACCAGCGGTGTCTTCTCCTCACCAAGTATGCCTCCCCAAACCGTGACACTTCCTCCCCCGTAGGGCACCACTTCCTGAACGCAACATGCAGCTGTTCTCTCTGCCCGACACGTACTCTTCCATCTGCTTTGAAGAGACAGAACCGACTTTCGTCAGAGAAAAGCACCCTCTGCCACTGACGTCGCTGCCAACGTAACACCGTCCATGCCCATCTCAGTCTTCGTTGGCAATGTTCGGCTATCAACCGCTGTCCCCGGAACGGTCTGTATGCCCTGATACCATGGGACCTTAGACGTCTGGACACTGTTTGTCTGCTTACCCAGTGGCCCAGGGCATTTGACGCTGATGACGTCACAGTCAAGAAGCGGTTCCTGAGGTGTAACTTGCGCAGGTATCGGTCCTCGTGGTGGGTTGTGACTCTTAGTCGGCCTGATCTTGGCTTGCCTGAGTCTGTCCGGAATGACGATAACGCTGCATTAGTCGTGTGACAGTTGTGCGGTGACAGCCAAATGTTCTTGCAACATGGGTGTGGGTCATTTCAATCATCCCGATTGCTCGCTCACGTTCTTGTAAAGTTAATCTTGCCATTCTTTAAATGTTTTTGTTACAAAGTGGATGTCTAAAAACCAATTCGCATTGGTGTTATACCCGTCGGACATGGGTCTTGTTTGCTTTGCATGAAAAAGGCGAAAATCACAATTTGGGAAAATTTGGGAAAATCACGCGTTTGATATCACAATTCAATATGAAACAATCATAGTTGTGTTTTGGCGATGTGTTTTAATGTGGTTGGGTTTGAATCTGAGTTTGATTTTTTTCGTAATTTCAAGTCTAAATTGGTAGCGTTTCTTTTGCCCGGGAGTTAAGTTGCTCCTAAATGTACTGACCAGAACTGTGAAATATTTCACTAAATGAAGTGACTAGAATTATTAAAGATGTCAATACACAAAGTCATTAGAACTAAAGATGATGTCACTAAATGTAATCACAAGAAATTTAGAGCTGTCAGTAATTGTAATCACGAGAACAATAGTAGATGTCCCTAAATTTAATCACCAGGGGGGAGATATCCAAAGCTCTCTTAGTGCTAAGATAGTCGTAAATACCATACAGTAACATTGGCTTACGACTATCTTTTTCGTAATTTCAAATCTAAAGTGGTAGCGTTTCTTTTGCCCGTGAGTTTATATTCAAGTTGAGAACAAACAGTAACATATGTTTTATTCCAGTTGAGAACAAACAGTAACATATGCTATATTCCAGTTGAGAATAAACAGTAACATATGCTATATTCCAGTTGAGAACAAACAGTAACATATGCTATATTCCAGTTGAGAACAAACAGTGAAATATGCTATATTCCAGTTGAGAACAAACAGCTGTTACACCTATTTTGTCCAGTTGAGAACAAACAGCAACATATGCTATATTCCAGTTGAGAACAAACAGTAACATATGCTATATTCCAGTTGAGAACAAACAGTAACATATGCTATATTCCAGTTGAGAACAAACAGTAACACCTTCTTTGTCCAGTTGAGAACAAACAGTAACATATGCTATATTCCAGTTGAGAACAAACAGTAACACCTTCTTTGTCCAGTTGAGAACAAACAGTAACATATGCTATATTCCAGCTGAGAACAAACAGTTACACCTTCTTTGTCCAGTTGAGAACAAACAGCAACATATGCTATATTCCAGTTGAGAACAAACAGTAACATATGCTATATTCCAGTTGAGAACAAACAGTAACATATGCTATATTCCAGTTGAGAACAAACAGTAACATATGCTATATTCCAGTTGAGAACAAACAGTAACATATGCTATATTCCAGTTGAGAACAAACAGTAACATATGCTATATTCCAGTTGAGAACAAACAGTAACACCTTCTTTGTCCAGTTGAGAACAAACAGTAACATATGCTATATTCCAGTTGAGAACAAACAGTAACATATGCTATATTCCAGTTGAGAACAAACAGTAACATATGCTATATTCCAGTTGAGAACAAACAGTAACATATGCTATATTCCAGTTGAGAACAAACAGTAACATATGCTATATTCCAGTTGAGAATAAACAGTAACATGTGCTATATTCCAGTTGAGAACAAACAGTAACATATGCTATATTCCAGTTGAGAACAAACAGTAACATATGCTATATCCCAGTTGAGAACAAACAGTAACATATGCTATAATCCAGTTGAGAACAAACAGTAACATATGCTATATTCCAGTTGAGAACAAACAGTAACATATGCTATATTCCAGTTGAGAACAAACAGTAACACCTTCTTTGTCCAGTTGAGAACAAACAGTAACATATGCTATATTCCAGTTGAGAACAAACAGTAACATATGCTATATTCCAGTTGAGAACAAACAGTAACATATGCTATATTCCGGTTGAGAACAAACAGTAACATATGCTATATTCCAGTTGAGAACAAACAGGAACATATGCTATATTCCAGTTGAGAACAAACAGTAACACCTTCTTTGTCCAGTTGAGAACAAACAGTAACATATGCTATATTCCAGTTGAGAACAAACAGTAACATATGCTATATTCCAGTTGAGAACAAACAGTAACATATGCTATATTCCAGTTGAGAACAAACAGTAACATATGCTATATTCCAGTTGAGAACAAACAGTAACATATGCTATATTCCAGTTGAGAACAAACAGTAACATGTGCTATATTCCAGTTGAGAACAAACAGTGAAATATGCTATATTCCAGTTGAGAACAAACAGTAACATGTGCTATATTCCAGTTGAGAACAAACAGTAACATATGCTATATTCCAGTTGAGAACAAACAGTAACATATGCTATATTCCAGTTGAGAACAAACAGTAACATATGCTATATCCCAGTTGAGAACAAACAGTAACATATGCTATATTCCAGTTGAGAACAAACAGTAACACCTTCTTTGTCCAGTTGAGAACAAACAGTAACATGTGCTATATTCCAGTTGAGAACAAACAGTAACATGTGCTATATTCCAGTTGAGAACAAACAGTAACATATGCTATATTCCAGTTGAGAACAAACAGTAACATATGCTATAATCCAGTTGAGAACAAACAGTAACATATGCTATATTCCAGTTGAGAACAAACAGTAACATATGCTATATTCCAGTTGAGAACAAACAGTAACATATGCTATATTCCAGTTGAGAACAAACAGTAACATGTGCTATATTCCAGTTGAGAACAAACAGTAACATATGCTATATTCCAGTTGAGAACAAACAGTAACATATGCTATATTCCAGTTGAGAACAAACAGTAACATATGCTATATTCCAGTTGAGAACAAACAGTAACATGTGCTATATTCCAGTTGAGAACAAACAGTAACATATGCTATATTCCAGTTGAGAACAAACAGTAACATATGCTATATTCCAGTTGAGAACAAACAGTAACATATGCTATATTCCAGTTGAGAACAAACAGTAACATATGCTATATTCCAGTTGAGAACAAACAGTAACATATGCTATAATCCAGTTGAGAACAAACAGTAACATATGCTATATTCCAGTTGAGAACAAACAGTAACATATGCTATATTCCAGTTGAGAACAAACAGTAACACCTTCTTCGTCCAGTTGAGAACATATAGAGATATTTACTTTAATAAGTTCTAATAGGAATATATAATGACATCAACTATAATTGTGATAGATTTGTTTTGTTTTCTGTTTGTTTTCACAACTTTCACCCGAAACTACCATTTAACATTTTGTCTTCGAACAAATACATGCTTAATTGCTTAACATTGGTTATGTTTATCACACAGGGTCTCTGATCAGCACATATTGTTGTTTTGTCCCAATAATTGGCAGCATTCCATTATTTGCTTTCATCTTCTTTAGTATTTATCCCCACAACCCAACAGTAAATATTCTTTGTTTCGTGTCAAACGACAGTATTATTTTTATTTCTGCTTTATTTTTTTGTTCAGTTTAATACTTTATTCTTAATACTTTTATCAGATATGTACAACCGGTTTCCACAAGCGGTCCGAGGCTGATGACCTTATCAATTGATAACTTTAATGTACCTTCTCTGTATAAAATATGTTAACCTTTACCAATAATGTACGATGCCAGTTGATCTTGTAAGTAACAGATGGGCATTTGGAGCTTTTTATTTGAAATTACTCGATAAATGCTTTAGGTCATTTCTACTGTTTGAAAATATTGTTTGCACCTATTCGCTTGTACACCTCCTCGTTTGCAATTAAATATTCATTATGATATCATGCTGCGAAGATATCCACCCAAACACTGAACCAATGTGTAGATAACTGAGCATTGTTCATGTCAATGTTTATAGTCTACATGGACAATATCCTTGAATCTGTCCATAATTTGTTTCAGTTTAAGATTAAAATTAACTCCGACATATTACAAGTGGATTTGTAGATTTTCCCTTATAACTGGCTTCATTTTGCCTTACTACTGTATCAATGAATTTTGTACATTGATTTTGAATATTGATTGAATTGTGTTATGTTTGATGGAGCGGCACATACATAAACAGATTCATGTTAATGTAAACTATTTCATGACCAACTGTGTTTGAATTATCTACTACGATTACATAAGTAGAGTTAAGATTTTGTGACATCTGATTATAGTTCTGTGAGTACATTTTGAGACATCTACTATAGTTCTGGACCTAGATGTTCTCTTGGGCCTAAGATAGTCGTATTCCAATGTTAATGTATGGTATTTACGATTATCTTAGCACTAAGAGAGCTTTGAAAATTTACCCCCTGGTGATTTAATTTAGGGACATCTACTATCGTTCTCGTTATTAAATTTCTGACACCTCTATATTTCTGGTGATTACATTTAGTGACACCATCTTTAGTTCTGATGACTACATTTAGTGACATATTCCACAGTTCTGGTCAGTACATTTAGTATCATCTTAGTCACGTTGAGTAGATTTAGTGACATCTTCTATAGATATTTATATTTATTCATTATCAGAAGTGTAATATCCTAATTGTTTTGGGATTATGATTTATTTTATACCCACTGTATATATCACAAATGTAATGATATTACCTCCATATTATGAGTGCCAGTGACATACCAATATCTATGCATGAGTTCATGATACTTCCAAGAGTTGGCTTAACGTTAATGTGACCTGCTTAAGTTAAAAAACGTAATTGTTACTAAGTAATAATCTTATGTTGGCAAATAGGATCTTACCATGCATATCTTATCTCTTAGGGTTTAAATCTTCGCCACTTTGATTACATACTCTTCCTCAAAAGTTGACAATAAAGAATAAAGTATGTTAATTATTTATAATTTTCAGAAACGATGGACCTCATCCCCTCCGGTATGTGTCACTTTATTCTTATATTTTCTTATATTAAATGAAAAACATGTTATCTCAGTGGTGCAAGCATGCAACTAATTTCCTTCTCCTTGTAGAAAGAAGACGAATCCAAAAACTGTCTCTATTTCATTAAATGATAAACAAGAAAACATCAGATTACTTAAACAGCCTTGTGCCAGAATCTGTTTTTGAGACATACCCGCAGTCTGATTAAAATCGACGGTTTTCCGTGGAATAAAAAATGCAAAATAGTGCATCTACCGGGATACGAACTCGTTCGTGGGTTTCCACGCCAAACCGTCTGAAAGCACCCCGTACACTAGCGTGTTCGGGCGCAATTCAGCTAGCCAAACAAAAGATGCCCAACAAATGCTTTCGGTGCGAGAAACTAGGGTCAGATAACTCCAAACAGCTATCCTTTTGTCTGTTCCGAATGCTTTCAAAACCGCAACCGTTTAAATACTATGATGTGATTGGTCAGCTATTTGACTGGGTTTTGGCTGCGCTAAACTGGTTCTGAACACACGCCTATACGGGGTGTTCTCAGAGCTTGTGGCGAGGAATCTACAGAACCTGTTCGTATCCCGGCAGATGCAAAATTTTGCAAATTTTATTCCTCGGAACAAGGTCGATTTTAATCAGACTGGACATACCCGTATAACTTAAGAAATTCTTCGAATTTACAACACAATCCTGTTAGAACATCTTCATATGCAAAATCATTTTTACCAAATACTATTGAACTTTGGCATTCTCTCTCTGAGGAAGTTAGAGAAATAAATTCAATAAACCAATTCAAAAATAGAATTACACCAACTTGTAAAACTAATTGGGTTTGATATTAACATTGGAAACAGGTTTAGTCAAATTATTCACTACATGTTGAGACTAGAATGCAGCCATGAAGTCAAAACATTCATATAAGAACATCTATCATGTAGTTTTCGTGCTACATATGAGGACCGTTCATTACCTCTTTGTATGTTCTAATTACACTGCCATTAGAATCACTTCATTTTATTACAAACATAAGTATAACGTAAATGACGCTCTGTATGGCAACCTTAACCTATCAGTATGTGAACCATACATATAATCTAATATATATCTAAACAAATCGGTACACGATTTCATCACCACATCAAAACGGTTTAGTCCATTTAATGTCCAACTAATGTATGTTTTATACCCCCGCAACGAAGTAAGCGGTGGTACATAGCCGTCATTCAGTCCTTCCGTCCGTCCGTCCGTCCGTCCGTTCGTCCTTCTGTCCGGTCAATTTTCTCAAAAACCGTCAAAGGTACATCAACCAAACTTTGTACAGTTGTTAACCATCTCGCACAGACAATTTTCAGCTTCTGAGATTTAAATTTGTTTTCGTTTCCATGAACATGTCACATTTTGGACTTAGTTTTGTTGTGTTCAATCCGGACAAGTTTTCTCGGAAACAATTACATCTAGCTGAATGACATTTAACATATACTAGAAGGTTGATACTCTTCATCGAAAATCCAGTGCCAAATATTATTTTTTACGGAGTTATTGCCCTTGAATCTGTAATTGAAATTGATACAAATTACCGCTGTGATGCTCTAATGGGAACAATTAAGTTACCTGAAAAATATTAAATCGGGGTGAATGAAATTTGTTTTAACAAAGCCAGGTCCCCAAAATATTTTTGACAATATTATGATGCTTGAATCTGTTTTTTAAACAGTGTACCCTTGACATCTATATAATGCTCAATGGACGGATAGCAGATGGCGGGGGTATATGAGCCATGCTCACTTTTTCTTGTATTCATGTGTGTGCACATTCTTTTTATACTATAGGGGTAACGTTGTTTTTCAGGGCATTATCATTTGCAGAAGCCCTCGGTCTTCTGCAAATGATAATGCCCTGAAAAACAACGTTACCCCTATTATAGCTAAAAATGGATGGATTTTGTTCTTTGTACCCGAATTCTCCTACAAATTTTTGTTTAAGTTGCATAAAACAGCAAAAACAGCATCGTGTTACCGCCGAGAACCACTGTGACGTCACAAGTGAAGAATGACGTCATAGTCGCTTGCCTTTCACGGTTGTTAGATAAGATAAGATAAGATAATTCTTTAATGTCCATTGGAAATTTGCTGTACACTGTTTTCAGGCAAAACAAAAATACATAAAATTTATATATCACATAGAGATAAATATATATACAATACACACATGTATAAACCAAGATACATAATTCACAATTAGATCACAGTAAAATCAAGTCTTTGTTTCGGGAAAATGCTGCGTTTTCTGCCTTTAATAAAGCCCCTCCTTCAATTATGCACTGATTTCCTTCTTTTACGATGCATTTCCTTCAATTACTTAGGGGGGCCGGTAAATCTAACATGAAGGTCTACCGGAGGTGACTGAGAACGATTTTCTTTTTATTTTGTTTAAAACACTTAAAAACAGTGCGGTTGTATTGTCACATTGTATTTTTGATATTATTTGGCAAAATTACGTGTCCTCGTTTGAAAGAAAGGCATGTAAAACGTTTTAAAATATTCGAGTCGATACGCTCACTTGGTCGCTATATTTGTTGAAATTGCAAGAGGAGATTCTAAAGTGACGTCACTTAGAAACACAGTGATAATGGCCCGTCGTCAGCTTTGAGAGGGCCTTTATAATTTGCAGTGGCCCGCTCATTTTTGATAACAAGAGGGCAGTTTCATGATAATTCCATCCATTTTAGTTATAATGGTTAATATATGTACTTTTGTAATTACAAGATGTACGTCGCATAAATGGTTTTTTTCGTATGGTGAGGCATTAATATTAGCCAGTGGCTTGTTTGCCCATCCATTTCTGTACTATTATGAACATAAATATGTTTAAACCATGAGTGTCAAAAGATAAAACTTAATTTTTAAACAAAATTCCGACGTTATTACGAATATAAGTAGGTCATTATGAAACTGATTAAATTGGCTGTAATTCAAGTTATTGTGGCTTGCAATATATAACATGGATGGTAACGAGGAATAAACCATAGATACAGAAATACCGCACCAAAACAACATGTAGTGTCCGACCAATATTTCCTGATAGTTCTTGACATTATTTGGGTAAATGTTCAATAATATGTATCACTGGCTTAGTGAATGGTATTCACATGCTAAAATGTCAGCTATAAGCATTGCAGAAATTGCTACTATTATAATGGTTCCAATAAAAGTAACCTTAATATTGTCGTGCAAACCAACCAGAGATGGTTAATTATTAAACATGTCAGTTACAAACTTAATTAAATGTTTCCGTATCAGTGCATCTGTAGTGGTGTAAATGCTGCATGGTAATTCAAAGCTTAATTGATTGAATTAATCGATTGGTGGAGGTACATGTACGTACGTTCCTTTCGGGATGATGAATAAAAAGATTGTACTTACTGAACTTACTTTAACTGGACCTCCTACTACGAGAGAACTTACAGTGACTGTGTCATTTAAACATATCATCTATTTATATGACAGGCAAACATTTCATCACTATCAACAATCTTTCTTCTAAAGTTTGCAATTTATAATGTCGAATAAACCTAGATATTGAATTACAATAACCACCAGCCCTCCCCACCTCCTATCGACCTGTCTCTAAGAATTTGTGACATAAAGCACATGGAATTCCTCCAGCTTGTTATGACTTCATCCGAAAGAGAAAGAACACAATATCATCACAGTTTTAAATAAACGTTCTGTTCAATTTTGACTTTGAGACTCCTTAGTTTCTTGTGTTGTAAAACAAATCATTCTTCGCTAAAGTGATTAGAAATATATATATCCAATATTTTACACCAATTCAGTAACACATATGGTGATATTTGCAACATTTCAAGTTAAACAAGTTATAGAGAAACAGTGGAACACTCACTTTAATACTTAGAATTAAAGTAGGCAATATTCGTCATTATATGTTCACAGTTAAAATATGTTTATAACAAAATCTTGTTTTCTTCCGTATTCAACTTGATTAGATATAATTTGGTTTTCACATGATGTCCTCTTTGAAATGAAAATAGATAAAATAAATTTTGATCCATTATCATTTCACAGTGCCAGTAAACAATATGTTGAGGGAGAAAGTATGATTAACCATGTATTCTCTCTCAAGAGTGGTAATTTAACTCTATATAAATTCTGTTTCAATTTGACTATATACTTTAGTGTTCGTAAGATCGAAAAGCGGGGAAATGTTTTTCAACCAAACATCCTCTTCCATCAGAGAGAACTCAAGTCACATATTCCCACGTATAATCTCTTTCACAATTGGGTCAATAATCGTCTTACATTCTCCACTAATTGCTGTCTTGAAAGAAGCATGTTCAATTAAATATCGCACTTATGAAGTAAATTACAGTTGGTCAAATGGTTACGGAAACAGATCTAATTCTCACTTTGAAACAGCGTCGTAATTGCACAACTAACTTCCTTCAATTAGGTTTTACATTTACTGGCACACAACAACTGCCACATAATGTCAAAGGTTCCGTGGTAATTGATTTCTTGCAGGGACGTGCTTGCTCAAAGCATGAACATGATTTTTCTGTTAAAATCCGTCCATAATTACATCTGTCATGTCATGGATGTTCGAACTTTTTCTTAATTTCTTGTTTTTCTTTTTCTTTTACCCCAATTGAATGGCTTGTCATTGCACAAATTTAAGTTCCGTTAATTGTAATTCAATGTATCAACCATGACTTGTAAATTGTGCTTGTTGATTATTATATGTTATATTATATTTACTTTGTGTTATCATATATTTGTAAGGAGTGGAACTGTTCGGCGAATTAAAATGTTAAACCAGTGGATATAGTGGGTATTCTATTGTTCTTTGAAGGGTGCAAGGAATCTGATGGCTTCATCTACGACCGCGAGGCTCACTTCTGTTTCAAGATTCACTCTGACATGAAGACATGGCGTGATGCCATGGCCCAGTGTGTCATTGAGGGGGGATTCCTGGCAAAACTGGACACTGAGAAAAAACGAAACATCGTCAACACGCTTGTGAAGGAAGGTAAATTAAACTCTGTTGCGTTTGGAAAATTGGAGATGCTGTGAACCAGTGGCTCCAAATAAGGGCCTTACAGGCCATAAACTAAAAACCTATTTTCATATTCTTCTCCGGAACGAAAAGACACAGAAGGCTGTAATGTTATGTACAGACACTTTAGCAAATGGAGATTCTAAATTGTAGATATGGTGACCCTGTGGCCCGAAATAAGGGCCTCACAGACCATGACCTAAAATCCTGTTTTCATATTCTTCCCCAGAACGAAGAGACACAGCAGGCTGTAATATTATGTACAGACTCTTTAGCAAATGGAGATTCTAAATTGTAGATATGGTGAACCTGTGGCCCGAAATAAGGGCCTCACAGGCCATGACCTAAAGTTCTATTTTCATCTTCTTCTCAAGAACAGAAATACCTAGAAGGCTGTCCATAATGTAGATATAAATCGTTTGTTGACGTATATCTATTTCACAATCCTATTGAATAAAATTAACTGCAAAGTTAATAGAATACTAAATCAGTTTTGGTTAAAGTATAATCCTATATTAAATAATTACCAAATTTACGTGTACTGGAAATTCTCATTCAAAATGTAAACAAACTTTATCTCAAGAAAAGCTCAAAATTAATTACACAGTATAATATTGTATTTAAAAACCTTTTATTGCATTAAAATAAAACATTCTGATAAATGGTTTTAAACTTAGTGTACTTAAACATTACATCATGAAATAAACTTATTCTTTTCCCCACAATTCACTTGCACAATATTAATAATTACTGATATGAAATGTGATATAAATTACTAAAAGATATAATTGGATAAGTTTTTAATTCTCAACATCTCTTTTTCAACAAACATATATATTTCTCTAAGCACATAATAGAACTCTCACAAAAAGATGAGATGACTCTCCCTCAGGTCTTTTATTAGGGATTACTTCTCTATATTGACTGAAGAGCACATACAATGTGTAACGTTAAAAACTGATTACAATAGTTTCTAGGTCATGACCCCTGTGACCCTTATTTGTGGTTACAGGGTCCCCAAATTTAGAACCTCCTTCAGCCAAGGAGTCTCTACATAAAATTTTAGCTCCCTTAAGTCATTGGTTCTGGTGAAGAGGTCGAAAACGCAAAAAAGTTTACGCATAGATGGACGGATGGAGGGACAGACACCACGCCATGCCATAAGCCCACCATATGAATGTTATATTTCTATAGATACTAAGGTACAAACAACACAGTCTGAAGTTTAACACTCAATCATTCTGAGAAAATATGGAATAGAGGAGACCATTTCTTTGAATATCAATGGAAATCTAGATTTCTTTTAGATATGAATGTTTCAACAGAGAATATATCCTTTAATTTTTTTTTTTATAAAGGTTCAATTTATGTATGCTACGTTTCATGCTACAGATTTAGATATGTCTTTTGGCCGAGAGTTTCATAAGTTCTTTTTAGTATTTATAAATAATTCCATGTATAAACTTAACTTGAAAGTCAAATAATTTAATGTCTTTTATACTTTTTCTGTAACCATGAAAAATCCATTACCCTTCAAAATCATTATCCTTGAACAGACTTTCCCATTTAAAGCAAACAAGAGGAATTATACTATGAGAGAGTAATTGATCATACAATAATTTCGAGCCCTTTGTTAGACTACTGAAATTCTTACCGATGAATTTGATATGGAGATGATTTACTTTTGGAATTCGATATTCTTTAAAGATCCCATGTAATGCATTTTTCTCAAGAATGACAGATTATTACCTCTACGTACATTATACATCGAAGTCAATTGACCATTTTCCAGTTTCGCGAAACGAGTGGGTTTAGAGTGACGTCCCTTTGAAAAGTCACGTGACCGCGGGCAAGCCGTCAAAGCTTACGTTCAGTTCAACGTTATTTTGGTTACATTTTCACGCTCGCCTCGACCTAAACATACCATGCCACGAACATTGACACGTGTCAAAGGATTAACCATCAAAAGAACTCGCTTGAAAAAGTCAACGATAGCTGATATTTTCCTTGAAATGATCAAATGAACAAGGCTACATATATGGTGGTATTTACCTTATAACGGCATCATAGACATACCTATTATCACATGTATTATTTGTTTAATGGGTGAGGAAGAATTATCATTTTATTAATAATACATGAGATAATATATTTTGGTAGTGCATTTAATTTATTGAAAAGTTTTGTGAATAGCCTACATCAAGAAAGATTAACCGATCGACTCGACCACGGGCATAATTAAAATTCAGTCCAATTTAATTTGGTTGTATTTTTCAACAGACAAAACGTTATAATTTATTTAATTTATGAAATAAAAAATAAAAATGAATATAGGGCCTCATTGTTTGAGGGAAAACAAGCAGACAGAGTCGGCCATATCCCCCGCCATGTAGGAATTTTGAATATATTTATGCATTTTGAATATATAATGCATTTACTTTCTTGAAAATTGTTATAACTCATAACTCATAAGTGATAGTTCTAACCTCAACACGTTGATAAATGTATATGTATTGTATCGCAGCCGCTCTGTATCGTTACACCTCTAGACGTTGCTCAGGAAGAATATTGAATAGTTTTGAAGTTTGAGGCCGGAATATAGAACCAAGAAGAGGGAAAACTAAGTCCAGACTGTTTGCATTCGTAAAAATTTTTTTTTTAAATTCTCAAATTTCTATATAGCAAAAGGCACATCTAGACTACTTGGTTGATACCTGTACAAAGTTACAGCAAAACATATTGAATAGTTTTGAAGTTTGAGGCCGGAATATAGTTTTCCCTCTTCTTGGTTCTAAGTCCAGACTGTTTGCATTCGTAAAAAAAATAAAAAAAACTCAAATTTCTATATAGCAAATTTAAAAGGCACATCTAGACTACTTGGTTGATACCTGTATAAAGTTTCAGCAAAATATATTGAATAGTTTTGAAGTTTGAGGCCGGAATATAGTTTTCCCTCTTCTTGGTTCTAAGTCAAGACTGTTTGCATTCGTAAAAAAAAAAAAAAAAAATTCTCAAATTTCTATATAGCAAAATGCACATCTAGACTACTTGGTTGATACCTGTACAAAGTTTAAGCAAAACATATTGAATAGTTTTGAAGTTTGAGGCCGGAATGTAGTTTTCCCTCTTCTTGGTTCTAAGTCCAGACTGTTTGCATTCGTAAAAAAAATAAAAAACTCAAATTTCTATATAGCAAAAGGCACATCTAGACTACTTGGTTGATACCTGTACAAAGTTTCAGCAAAATATATTGAATAGTTTTGAAGTTTGAGGCCGGAATGGAAAAGCCCGGACGCACAGACGGACAGACGGACGGACGGACAGACGGACGGACGGAGCTCATTTCTATATCCCCCGCCAACTTCGTTGTGGCGGGGGATAATAAGTTTATTAGACTCAACATTTTGATCTGCAGTTTTTTCCCATTTCTTTATCAATCTATTGTTAAATTAAATATCATATTCATGATGCTCATGAGCGACTGAGCGGTAGTCACAATTTAAGAAGGCCATATTGTCTACTTTTAAAAAAATTACTTTTCATGCCTAGCTTTCATCTCTGAGGAATTCAAAAGAAAACGTTACAATAGTTATGTTTATGAAAATGTATGTTTAATTGACACTCCGAAGAAAATATATACATATACATGTGACAAACTCCTAACGAATCAGTTCAATTTCTGGAGACATGTACATGTCCCTTACCCGAAATAGTATTGACATGCACTTCAAAGGCCACTTAAATGAATGTATTTGAATTTATCTATAGATTAATTTCTTACATTTATAGATAATGTTAAACCTTTTATAGGCTGTATGCGTTACTAGACCTAGAGCACCAACCACTTCTGTTACATTATTTACGCTTTGTAAGAAATGATTCAGTTATAAAAAAAAAAGTGAAATAAACATGTGAGATTTGGTCAACATATATGTACGATGCTATATACATTTAATTAAAAAAAATTCATATTAAGCGATGAATTTAGTAATCAATTAAAGATTAAAAATATAAATCTTCGTTCAATTACACAATACAATTATACAAGACTTGCACTTTAATATTTTGCTTGTAATCATGTCTCTAAAACTATGTGACCAATCATCACCAATCATCGCCAAACTTGGTATTCAGTCTCTCGACATCATGTAGATGTGCCTTTTGGGGGTTAGAGCTTTATAACAAAATTATTTTTTTTATTTCCACCTCATCGATTTGGACTTAGTCTTTTTAAAAAAACTGGCTTTTATTTCAGCATCAAATCATTTATAGTTTTGAATATTGTTTTGGCTACAATTGTGGAGTTGATGGAGGTTATTTATTCAAGTTGAATTATACAGAGAACATTAATGGTGCTTTATGATAGTATTGTTTAGAGGTTTGGAGCATTTGAGGAAGGGGGAGACATCTCTTTTTACGGGTAAAAACACTTTCTAGTTAAATTAACTTTAATTAAAGTTAATGTTATGCATTTGTCATTTGATTTGTTATGAAAACTGAATTTTAGAAAATGTAGTGATTTTCCCTGAACGGTAGTTACGTCATAACGTGTGAGAGAAAACCATGTGTGCTGTTTTTTCAATCAACGTGTTCCACTGAGGTGATCATATTGAACTTTCACCCTACATATATATATATATATATATATATATATATATATATATATATATATATATATATATGTAATGTTCAATTTAATCAATTAAGCAATCAACACATTCTAGCGTTCTTTATATTTTGTGTAATAATTATGGCTGTATTCAAATTTTCTGTACCTATTCAACACTACCGTCGTGCCGGACCTAAGTTGTTTTGTTGTGATGGATGCAATTTTGCCAATACATATCAATCGCCGCTGATCATCGCTGCGATACTGCCGAACCGTCGTAAAACAATAACTTACTCCAAAAAGCAATACGTACATATTTGTTTGATACATGAACAAAATTTATGAGAGTTTATTGATTTTCTGCAATGGTTGTCTTTCGAGTTTTAGAACAAAACGAAAACACACACATGCTCCATGATGGTATTTTAAAGGAGTCCCACAGTGTTGTAGCGGACGATAATAACTAAAGAAATTTTCCCGTAATGTTTGGACAAATGTCAAACATGAAGAAACACACACAAATATATCATACGTAAAATATACTTCATTGTACACACCAAAAATGTTCGTTTCGACTTGTATACACTATTTGAACGTTAACATTTCTGAAGGTTGAAATCTACAATTTTCAAAGTTATGAATGAACGAAATTTAATTTTCTGCATGTAGGACTACTTTACATGCACAGTATTTTAAAAAAAAAACGCTAACTGGGAATGTTGTAGGGTTATTTATAGCGAATGTAATCGGGGTCTTTATCTGAAACCACACTTTTCATTTTATCGTTCATTTTCAGAAATAGTGTAATTTCCCACTTACTTCGTTGATACTCGTACGTTATTCATAAACCTGAAGACGGAACATTTAAAAATATAGATTATTGTACGTACCTACATGTAGATCTACAATGTTTTTGGGAATGAGATTACTCATAGTAGCGAGTATGAAATCACTAGAAATCTGTAATATTCAATAGTTTATTTTGATTCAAGATAATATAGCGATACATAACATTTATTTTCAGACAGTTGGCTGGATAAGTTGTGACATGACGATAAGTTACCGCTCATAACAGAAACTGCAACAGCCATAACGTTTTGATGAATATTTTTATAAATCATGTAGGAATCATACATGTATTAACAACTTTAAAAAATTGTAGCCTGGTATATTGATTTCTGTTTCTATTTCTGTGAATATATAGGTGAAAAACATTTGATTAATTTACGACATTTACTTTTACGATATTTACTTTTATAGCCAACATCACCATGATAAAACTGCGTATGTATGATACTACTTAAAAACATTCTGACGTCTAAACAACCGTCAAAACAATTACACTGAAATTATATAATCTAGCTGAGATTAATTCTGACACGGTAAAAAATATTTGAAAAAAATCTGACTGAAAGTATAATTATGACAATATTTTTCGCAACGGATTACCAACGCTTTATGGTCGCTTAGAGTCGTACGGTAGTCGCTGTCAAAATGCTTTATTTTTTTTTTATAAAATAGAAGAAAAGGCTTGAAAAATAAACTTGATTATTGAAGGGTTAATCCATATCATTTTGGTTTTTTCAAACTACGACCTTCTCAAGCTCATCAGCTGCTATTTCCACATCGCCCGGTCGCGAGGTAACGCTCTTTCCCATTAGCATCAAGCGTGACGTTGCCCGCGGTCAAGGGCGGATAACTCTAAACGTCAAAACTGGAAAATGGTCAATTGGGCATAAAATCGAAACAATATACACATGCAATTGATTATTTAAACGATTTTAATTTACCCATTTTAACAATGCTGCTATCAGCGCCGGGGTTCAATCATTGAGGCGTGACTGTGGTTTACCACAGACAAGGGGTCGACTGTGACCCGCTCCGTAGAGCATCATTAATTAATTTATGATGATTATCACTGCTGCTAGACGAATTTATGAGGTGTAAAAATTCGCCAAAACACATGTTTTTGCATTAATTATGTAATTGTCAACTGTAGATTTACCTAGTTGGATATCTAAACATTCGATATATGGAAAATTTAAGTTGTTTTATTGAAGATTTAATAGTGAAAATAACAATCAAAATGTTGTGAAATTACGTTTTGAATTATGACTATCGCCGATAATTAGATTACTCCAGTGACGTCACAAGAGTCATCGCTTCAGGGACCACACTTGTCGCCGGAGCAAAATTAGGCGTTTTTAAAAAAAAGTTGTATATAAGTAATTTAAATTATGGGCCAATTTCAGAAATTTAAAATCGAGCAATATATATATATATATTTGTAAATAGGGTATATCATTGGATGTATGTGTATGTATCCCGGCACCTCAATGGCAGTTCCCGTAAGTATGTTTATATATTGGCAGCGAGGGACTTAATGGCTGAAAGGCCCGGTTGGCTTATGGCATGGCTAGTTGCAGTTGCTTCGCCAAAATAGGCTCTTTGACACTCTGACGTCACTTTGATACTGATACCTACAGAAGTTATTGTCATGTTTTTTGATGACCCACCCCTAAAGACTGTCTTAATTTGTTATGACCCAACCTAAAAGGCTGTCTTATTTTTTGGCGACCCACCCCTTAAAATCAACGACCCACCCTCCCCTATAATAAATGACCAGACCCTAAATACAGTTACATAATGTGCTCAAATAAAATCATCGTCTTGCAACCGCAATTGCAACCGTTAAAACCAGTATTATTGAATTAGCGATGGACATTTGACCTTACAGCGATAACAATTAATTAACTAATAGTGACTTTTATGAGAGAAAACAATGTTATGGAATGTATGAGGATAACTTTGTGATAATTACTTACAAATTTCACATCAGAATTTTAATCAAGTGATAACAACCTACACGCCACTTTCGAGCAATCTTTCCCGACATTCCAGAATGATCTCCCTTAGCCAAACCACTGAAAGAAATTCAATTTAACGAAACTTACAACGCTCACAGTTGCCAAAACAGAAACTATGCTTAAGAATGCAGCATTGTCTCTATCAGACGCCAGAAGAAGAAATATACACCTTGGAAGCATATGAAGCCTTCACTTTGAACATTTAACATCGTCACTGTATTTTATTGTGAGTTAAATATACATCCATTGTGTTTCACAACATTTTATTTGACTTTAAAACATGCCAACATATAATATGTGCTGATTTAAGTGAAAATGACTCCACTAAACTTGCATATTCATTACCAATAGCCGATTATCATAATATCTTTATCATAGTTTCTAATGAAATTCGGGCAACATTATGAGACATATGCACATTATAGCTATATTACATATTGAACATTTTCAACCCAATCTTGTGCTTTATTTTTTTAATAAGTTTCCAAAGTTACTTTTGACTAATTGATGCGCGTCCATCTCGGCGCAGCGTCTAGTTTTCGATCAGAAATCACTACTTTTACCTTAATATCATCACTACACAGTCAAAATGGCAATTTTCGGCAACAGTCAGTACTTCTCGATAAAATAAAATCATTTATAACCTTTTAGATAAGTGACCCCACGCAACACAATGAATTCACCTTTAAAATGTTCAAATAGGTCTCAATGGTAACTATTTGTTATTTCAGTATCAAAGAAAATAATCATTTACTTCATTTTACCGACTTTACAGATGGAACAACTGACTACTTCATCGGAGGGACCGACGCTGTAGAAGATGGGTTGTGGAGATGGGTTGCTGACGAATCTATCATTCCTGACATGACGATGGAGGGAGGTAAAGATTGTCTGGAGATCAAAAGTAATGATCAGACGCTTGACGACTCGTCCTGTAACTCTAGCACCAATAAATATGTCTGTGAAATAGGTGTATGATGAACCTGAAGCACTCCATAGGCCGGTCCAGACATGTTAAGAGCAGGGTTCATACATGTTTAACATGTTTAAAAAGGGGGGAAGGTTTTTTTTAACAACTTGACCCCCCTCTGGACCAACCTCGGTTACCCATGATTTTATATATGCTCCGTTACTCTCCACTATATCACCCATGGGAAACCTTATCAGGAGAATCTGTACTCAAATTACCCGCCCGTGGCCGGCGTGAGCCAATCAAACTGCTACGCAGCTTGGACCGGCGAGCCAATGACAATTCATATCACTTCGTTTCAAAGCAAGCGAGGTCATTGTGTTAGTCATCCGTCACCGGTTATCTCCCTTGGCCATTTCCGTCTTATCCCATTGAGCATTTGCTTTGAATACTGACTTCGTCACGCTGGCCAAGGGCGGGTAATTTGAGTACAGATTTCTCTGATAAGGTTTCCCATGGGTGATATAGTGGAGAGTAACGGAGTATATATAAAACCATGGGTAACCGAGGATGCCTCTGGACCCGCCACTGCGTTGTTTTCTTGTTATTCCCTGTGTTCTCGACATTCCATCTCGGGGAAATTGCTATCTTTTCCGGAGAGGCACTTCGCTCTATTGTGTTTAAGTATGATTTAATCTTCAGATAGACGTATGTTTTCATTACTGATATTTTGAAAGTGCATGGAATGTCAAGAGGAGGAAGCACGTTTTTATACGTTTATCTAAACGTAATTTTGTTGAATTTAAAGTAGTGCAAGACACGATGGGTTTAAGATTGATTTTGTGGCCAGGATAAATTCAAAGATCGGTACCCAGTTAAAAAGTATGGTCACTACATACAGATTATTATTTGAAAACTTGTCATATCACTTTGAATTGGAATTAACCCGAAGGTTATGGGGTGCAAAACGGGACTTTAATCACTATTTAGTAAGCTTACTAAATGATTTAGCTAGCTTACTAAATGAATTCGTCTTGAATTTGTAACCTTACTAATTCATTTAGTAAGTTTACTAATTCGGTCGATTTAGTAAGTTCACTATTCATTCAAGCTTACTAAATTGATCACATCCCTAAGCTTAATAAATCATTCAGTAAGCTTACTCTTTCTTTAAATCAGTTTACTAATTCATTTAGTACGCATGCATCTTTTTTCAATTTAGAAACAATATTATTGAAAATGTGTGATACATCGCAAAAGATACGCATATTCATAAAATATACAGGTTCATCAGTTAATATACTTTGTCAGTAATTCAAACTATAATGGCACTCCGAAATGTGTATACGCAATGAACTACAGGTAAGAGGCTACAGTTAGTGCAACATTTATCACAGTGGTTGTGAAAATTACACTTAGACTTTTTGTCTAATTTTAATCATGCTGAAAATGGGAAACATTTTGGCTTGATGTTTGCAGGTATTGTAGGAATGGCTGACCTGACCCCTAACGGAAATGTACCTTAACATGTATAGACATTTGAAATTTTCGACATTATCAATGTTAGTGATTATGAACTTTGTAAACATCCTTCTTCCTGGTTTTGTCGGTGCTCTGTATAATGTATATCTACTGTATCGCAATACATGTTACTACATACGCTGTAATTGTGTTAATTGTATTCAATTTATGCCTTTTCAAATTCTGTGTATTAAATGTTTTTTCTTGAAAAAGATGTTCATTATTCTGTTTATATCTCGCCAACATATATAAATCAAACTGTCACTGATTTGACCTGGCTGCGCTTCAGAAATACATGTCACCTAGATAGAGCATAAATATAACCTTAATTACTAGAATCACATAATTTGCCATTATGATGATAGTCTACTCTGTGTAGTGATGATATTAAAGAGCCATCACGGATGTTAGTGTTTCAATTTTTTGGAAAATATACTTATAACGTCATTCGCCAGAGAATGTTTTATCTACAACATGGCATATGTTAAATAATTTTCATATCACGACAATGTATTTCAATTTGGTTTCAAAGAGAAGTATCGCTTCGACTAGCGCGCGCTACGGGTATCTGACGTATATAAACAGAGTCCCCTTTTTTGCGTAATACGTACTACACAAACAGCAAGCGCTTCCGAAGCGTGAAGGCTCGTCTCTAGCGCAAGTCGCCATAACAACCCATGTGCTGCACGTGCTTCACGCGTCGCTCTTGCAAAGTACCCTTGTCACACATTACTGAATGTGACGATTGCTTTACAAACTATGTTTCTAAATGTCCTGAGAATATACAAATTATTTCCTGTTTAATGTTCTTTTTATTCAGATAAGACCAGCAAATTATGACAAATTTTTACTCTCATTAATTATAAAATTCAAGCAAAATACCTAGTTGGGTAAAACAATTATTCCAATATATGTAGCAAATACATAATTAAATGAAATGGTAAATAAATAACCATCAGAAAATTATATATTTCGATTTCTTTCATTGCTCATATTTTTTTTATTCTTTCGTGTCTTTGTTTACTGTGTGTGAGCTAGACCATAATGCTTTGCGCTTGAAAATAATAGACTGGATCTATATTTAGACTGGAAAACACCGTTACTAATTAATGCAATTTCTCGGCTTATTTTAAGTTGGAAAAATTAGGGAAAAATTAAGTGTATTTATTTCACGGAGATAGATTTTTGGAGAAATTTTGATATTTTCATCAACATCCGTGATGGCTCTTTAAGGTAAAAGTAGTGATTTTTGATCGAAAACTAGACGCTTCGCCGAGATTGACGCGCATCAATTAGTCAAAAGTAACTTTGGAAACTTATGAATCACAATCCTGTACTTTTTGCGACGTGTCTGGAGGGGTATTACTATGTGGATATCAGACGAATAGTCCACTCAGGAGCTACACCCCATCACGTAGTAAACCTGACCCCAGGTCAAACACGTGATTCACGCAGTTTCTCGACCCATTATATATTACTTTATTGTTTGGTTATATTTGTTCTCAATATAAATATGTTAATATACATAAATAATTAGACAAAAGTGAACAATGAATAAGATGTTTGGCAAAAACGCAGTTACAAGACTTTGGTTGATGGGCCACAGGCAAACCTGACAGGAATACATGAGCTCGTATCGAAAATATAAACACGGTTATTTTCAAACATTGTTGATAATAAAGTGGCCATTGTTCAACCTACAACAAAAGAAACGTTACAAAATTTTCAGTAGTCAAACACAATATATGGTAAAGCGGATAAAGTCAATTTTGAATCACTGTAATGACGATATATCTCATAAAGAGGTTTTCTTGACATAATGATTGGTATTTAATGTGAAGCTATATGAAATATGGAAATTATGTTAGTATAAGATGCTTGCTATCGGCATAATACATCTTCTTGGACTTAAATCTGATGGTACATCATTACTGTGGGACGTAATAAAACAAGCTAAAAGTCCCTTTTTACTCCCCTATCTCGCCGTAGCACTGTTTTATTTACAAATATGAACATATACTGTTCTTTATTACCCATATGGTTGAAAATAACCGAGTTAATATTATTGATATGAGCACATGTGCACATATCACGTGTGCCTAGCAACCATTGTTTCACCGCGACTTCCCGTATTGTTTCGTCTGTGACGTCATAAAACGATTGTTCGTGACGTCACTGTAGCTTGCCGTCGCAAGAGAAGTTGGCCTTTTCCTGTCTATTTTTACGCGAATGAAACGGAACAGAATGAGTAATAAAGAAAGTATTACACTCGAAAGTGTGTCATATGACTTTTACGAAACTCGTGCAAATTTGTGTATAGCCCTCGCTCTCGCTCGGGCAATACAAAAATTCACACTCGTTTCGTTAAAATCATATGACATACTTCCTCGGGTAATAATCTCTATGTATCGCTAATGGATTGAAATATCTTGTATTTTATACGGAAGCGTTTCTGTTGCCCCTGAGTGTAAATGGGCTCAAGGAATCAGGGTATTGTATTGAGTACTATTTGCTATAAAACTTTAATCACAATATACAATTATAATTACAGTCTATATTTTTCAAATGATTTAAGTTTCCATTATTTTAAAATGTTAAGAGTATCCCTCAGAATACTGGATTTTACTATATATATTTGGCTCTCCCAGTCAGTATGTAGCACAGTTTGGTTCATGAATAATTTACGACTCATTCTGTCGGGATCGCTAACGACCTTACATCAGCACAGAGACAGGAGCTATACAAGAAGCGTTCTGACAACCCGGACGTTATTACTTCAAGGGAAGCAAACTTTTGAGTGAACCAAAAGAAGATCGTGGTGAAACAGCTGGTGGTACCAACACACAGCCGGACTCACAGCAAGCTTCTAGCTCTAGTTCGAGCTCACAGGGTATCAGGGGTAACAGACGTGATCCCAGACCAGGAACACGTCGCTCTAACAGAACTCTCAACAGGTAACATAGAGGCCAGGGCGATGATGATTTTACTCCTCATCCAAGAACGATACATGAGACTGGTGTAACTATACACAAAATTATTGAAAGAGATAACGTTAGTTTCTTGTTTTGGAACATATCAGGTTTAAAACAAAAGTTAAATGATAATAACTGTTGCTTTAATTGAAACGTGGTGTGATTATATTGATCTTTCAAACTATTTCTCAGAGTATTTACATATAACCTGAACATGCTGACAAAATATCACACTGTGGGAGACTTTCTGTTGGAATCACTGTTTTGATAAAGAGAGATTTCGTATCCTTTATAAAATGGAAGAACATAACTGAAAACCGAATATTTATCCTATTTGACAAGTCCCTGTTTGATCTAGATTGTGACCTTTTGTATTCATGTATCTACATTCACCCAGAAAAATCTACATGGTATGACAAAATGTCTCCGGAGTGTAAGAATCATCTCAGAAACAGCACTTACAGTTGTGTGCATCTATCGGCCGCCTTATTCAAAGAAGAATAAGTTCACAATACAGGATTTTTACACAGATTTTTCACTTTTGTGCTCCTCAAAGTCAAAAGCCAACTGTATATTTCTTGGGGATTTCAACATCCACTTTAATGAGACTCATAAACCTGAGGTGAAAAAGTTTGTTTCTCTCCTTCACACGCACGGCCTGAAACAGCATGTGGACAAGCCAACTCACAAATCAGGAAACATCCTCGACTGGGTGCTATCTCGGGATGACTCCACCATCATTACCAACGTGACAGTAGAAGACAGGCAGATGTCAGATCACCACTTGGTACTTGTCAATACAAACCTTCATAAACCAGAACGGGAACAAAGGAATGTGCTGTGTAGAAATTTGAAGAGCATTGACATGAATGCTTTTCGATCTGATTTAGAACTTTCAGATCTTTTGAACGATCATACTCCCCAGGACGTTGACCAGCTTGTCGAACTGTATAATCTGACACTACTGGAGCTCCTAGACAAACATGCCCCTCAAGTGGAGAAGAGAATTACACAGCGTCAAGGTGTCCCATGGTATAATGAGCAAGTACATGAAGCAAAATCCGAACGAAGAGTGGCTGAACGGCAATGGCGTAAATCCCGTCTTGAGGTTCACAGACAACTTTACTGTAAGGCAAGAAACAATACAACCAAAATCATATCACTAGCGAAACGTGAGCATTGTCTTGAAACCTTGCAAAACTCAAAACAGGATCCGAGGAAGATGCACAAGTTCCTGAAATTACTGACGGGCAAGAGCACAGATAACAACCTCCCTTCCTGTCCAGATCAGAAAGCCCTAGCTGACTCATTCAACGTCTTCTTCGTGAGGAAGATAGACAAGATAAGAGAAGCATTTTGCAGTGAGTCCCAGGTCGAACATATGTGTAGCCAGTTCAGTGGGGAACCAATGACAGACTTTCAACTATTCTCTACTGGTGAGATTTCTGATCTCATAACTGCTTCCAAGCCTACAACATGCGACCTGGATCCAATCCCAACACCGCTGCTGTTGAAACTTCTAGACCAGCTGCTTCCAGTCATCACTAGCATTGTGAACAAGAGTCTGGAATCCGGGACGTTTCCTTCCCAATTCAAACAGGCAGTTGTCAGACCTCACCTCAAAAAGCCGAATTTGGACATCAATGACCCCAAAAATTTCAGACCCGTGTCAAACCTGTCCTTTCTGTCCAAGCTACTAGAAAGAGCGGTAAACACTAGATTAAAGGTTCACCTAACCAGAAACTCCATCTTAGATAAGTTTCAATCAGCTTATCGTCAACACTACAGCACAGAAACAGCCCTGATACGTGTCATCGATGATCTTCTATCTGCAGTAGACGACGGTAATATGGCCTCTCTTGTCATGCTCGATTTATCAGCGGCATTCGATACCATTGACCATAAGATCCTCCTGAATCGCCTGTTTCTTGAATGTGGTATCCACAGCAACTGCCATAAGTGGTTCTCGTCATATGTACATGATCGTAGACAAGCAGTTATCATTGGCAACCACAAATCAGATAGTGTCACATTAGACTGTGGGGTTCCACAGGGATCAGTCTTGGGCCCATCTCTGTTCACTCTCTATACAGCAAATCTGGCCAACATCATCAAGCAGTACAATTTTCTTCACCATGGATATGCGGACGACACCCAAACGATGGACAAATTCAAGTTGGAGAGCATTCAGCAGTCCTTTCAGCGTATATCTGAATGCACAACATCAATCAAGTCATGGATGACAGCAAACAAGTTGAAGCTGAATGGAGGGAAAACCGAGGTGATGCTGATCGGCACCAAGAAACAACTGGCACAAGTTGAGGAACGATCTATCCAGAGTGCAGAGACTGAAATTTACCTTAGTGACCATGTTAAAGATCTAGGAGTCTTTTTGGATTCACAGCTCTCCATGGAGAAACAGGTTGCTCACATCAGTCGCACCTGTTACTATCACCTCAGATCTATCAGCAACATCCGCCACTTGATAACAACAGAAGCTACAAAGGTACTCGTCCACGGCCTTATAACATCAAGGCTCGACTATTGCAACAGTCTACTTCATGGCATCAGTGGGAAACTACTTTCAAAGCTACAGGTGTTGCAAAATTCTGCAGCACGAGTCATCACAAAAACACCAAGACGTCTCCACATGACACCAGTGCTTAGAGACCTTCACTGGCTGCCTATTAGATCAAGAATTGAGTATAAAATCCTCTGTACAACCTATAGATGCCTCCATAATACCAGCCCTGACTATCTAACTGAACTTTTGATCCCGTACACTCCGGCACGTAATCTCCGATCAAGTGATGACAATCTCCTCCAGATCCAGAAATATCGATTAAAAACATTTGGCTCCAAATCCTTCTCCAGAAGTGCCCCTGTCCTCTGGAATTCACTCCCATTAGAGCTGAAAATGTGCCCAACCTTTGACTCCTTCAAATCAAGTCTGAAGACATATATGTTCTCCCAACCCCACACTACCATCTAGGCCCACTGAACACTTGGATTGTTTTTAACTTTTATATGTTGTAGCGCCTTGAGCAGGCATCTCTGTCTGGATTGTGCGCATTAGAAATGCACTATTATTATTATTATTATAAGAATGGAATAACTATGTTTCAAAATATTCTGTTAGAGATAATTTCTGATTTACCAGATGTTTGTATCTTGTGCGGCGGCGACTTTAATGCACGAACCGGAACAAAGGCAGATTTTATTGAAGACGATATTTTAGAATTCACCGAGTGTGAAAACCAATCTTATATTGATTTTATATGTGACTTTTTCAATCTCCAGCGCTTTTCCGCCGACAAGATAGTAAACAATTTTGGTAAACACTTGATTGATCTATGCTTTGTATTGAATATCCATATCATGAATGGGAGATGTGGATCTGACTCTGGAACTAGTGACTTTACATATATCGGCCAAAATGGAGCCAGTGTGATTGATTATGTAATAGACTCTGTGCCGCTTTTTGATTATGTTAACGACTTTACAATAGCATCCAGAGCTGAGTCATCCCATCTCCCAGTCACGATGAGTTTACGAGCGCTTCATGCGCGACAACCGGACTTAGACACTGATAGTGTGAGTAATAGTGGGTTTAAATTCGTCTGGGATAGCGATAAACTCGAGTTGTTTAGAGAAAATATTTTATCAGATAAAGTGCAGCAACTTCTTGATAAATCCGTAGACAACGCATTTTCATGTATTGACAAAAGCATAGACTACATTGTCGAGGCGCTTTGTTTAGCTGCATCTGATATGAAGAAAACACTCAAGAAACCTAGAACAAATAACAATAACTTTTGGTTTGATAAAGAATGCAGGAAACTAAAGACTGAACGCTGTAGATCTCTAAACAAATTCAGAAAATATGAAGACAAAGACTCACTTACATCTTATAATAACATAAGGAATAAATACCATTCTGTTTGTAAACGTAAACGTACAGAATACTACAAGAATAAACAAAACCTGATAGAAAGTAATATAAATAATTCCAAATCGTTTTGGCGTGAGCTAAAACATCTCAATCCGAAGCCTAAAACAAATGTAATCTCTACCAACGAGTGGTTCCAACACTTCAAAAATCTTTTTGCTTCAGAAAATACAGTAAATGACGAAACTGACCAATTTGATGTCCTTGAATATTCACCGTATGATCCAAACCGAGAACTTTCAGATCAAAAACTTGATTCACCTATATCCAGAGAAGAAATAACAAATAGTATCCAAAATCTTAAACTTGGAAAGTCACCAGGTGCAGACAATATTATACCTAAATTGTTTAGATACTCGGCTGATCTTTTGATACCGTATCTCGACTTAGTGTTTAATAAAATACTAGAAACAGGTCAATTCCCCACAGACTGGTCAATGGGAATAATTATACAATTACACAAAAATGGTGGTGTAAATAATTACAGAGGAATAACGCTATTAAGTATTTTTAGTAAAATTTTCACTTCTACCATCAACAAGAGATTGGTATTTTGGGGTGAGACTATGAATAAATTAACGGAATGTCAGGCAGGCTTCAGAAGGAATTATACAACTATTGACAATATGTTTGTTCTACAGAGTTTAATACAAAGATATCTACATTCGAAAGGGGGGAAATTTTATGCTTTATTTGTTGATTTTACAAAAGCTTTCGATTCTGTAAAAAGGTAATAATAATAAATGGTGGAACCTCCTTCAGATGAGTGGTGTAAGCCCAAAGATGAATAACCTTCTGCGTAGTATATATGAAAATGTCAAAGCTTGTGTCAGAAATAATAATATATTATCAGAAACCCTTGATATACAGATTGGAGTGAGGCAAGGTTGTGTACTGAGCCCATTTTTATTCTCATTTTTCATAAATGAATTGGCTATGCAGATCGAGAATAACTGTTTACATGGTGTACAACTACATCCTGATGTTTTCCAAATATTCCTTTTACTCTTTGCAGACGATGTTGTGCTCATTTCAAGTACTATTTCAGGTCTTCAAAAACAAATTAATGAACTTGAAAGTTTTTGTGACAATTCAAAATTATCAGTTAACTTGGATAAAACAAAGTTGCTGGTATTTAAAAAGGTTGGACAACTTTCGAAGAAGGAAAAATGGTTTTATAAAGATTGTGAATTAGATATAACAAATTCCTACAAATATCTTGGAATATTTTTCACTAATCAATTATCATGGTCTACGCATACAAACTATGCATCAGTACAGGGGGAAAAAGTACTTGTTGGTATTATAAGACAGATGAGTATACTAGGTGACCTAAGCATTAACACATTTTTCAAAATATTCGATGCCAAAATATACCCCATTCTCTTATACGGGGCAGAAATCTGGGGGTTAAATTCTTTCGCAAAACTAGAAATGGTTCATCTTTATGCATGTAAAAAGTTCTTAGGTGTTAAACAAAATACTCCAAACTTAATGATTTATGGAGAATGTGGCAGATTCCCTTTATATATCCACTCATATTGTAAAGTTACTCGGTATTGGATAAAGCTTCTAAACATGCCCTCATACCGCCTACCTAAAAAATGTTATGAAATGATGCTCTTATACGACAAGAATGGTCACAAGAATTGGGTTACCGACGTTAAAGCAACACTATTTTCTGTGGGATTTGGGAATATTTGGCAAAATCAAGAAATAGGTGTAGATCCCGAATTCATGAGTGAATTTACACAAAGACTAAAAGAATATATTTTCAAAATTGGATGGAAAAATTATCACTTTCAAGTAAATGTGACACTTACCTAACCTTTAAAAGCAATATCCATACCGAATATTACTTATCTTGTTTAAATGTAAAGAAATACAGAACTAGTCTAGCACGATTCCGATGCTCGTCTCATGAACTTTAGATTGAAACGGGTAGATATAAGAATATAAGTAGAGAACAAAGATTTTGTCAAATATGTAAGTCTAATATTATAGAAGATGAATACCATTTTTTACTGATTTGTCCTTTGTACAGCATCATCCGAAAGAAATATATCAAAGACAAATATACTATGTAAATCCGAATAAGATAAAATTGTTTCTACTTTTAAAACCTGTCCATGTTTATCTTTTATGCGTTTGTACATAGAAATCTCATTATTTCATGAAATGTCAGTGCACTGTATATCTTGTACTATAGGCCTGAGGCCTTTTAAGTACTGAAATAAAGATATAAAGACTCATTCTGATTAATCAATTTAAACAGTTATGGTGGTCGTCGGCTGTTGACTAGTCAAAAGGTTATTACCACATGGTGTAGAGGCAATCATTAGTTTTAGAACCTTATTTGTTACAATTACCTTACTACTATATACACTGGTTGGCTAAACAAATCGCAGGCTCCCTATTGAAACTGGACGTTGGTCCGGCATTGAAAGGTAGAACCTGTGTAATAGATCAATCGAAACCTCATATGTTATCATTGACAATGCTTGATCTTAGAGCTAAGATAGGTTAGTGGAACGGTGCCAAACACTAATTGAAAATTGTGTTAATTTAATGTCTGTGACGATATCAAACAGTGGTGAGCCAGTACAATATGTCATAGGCAGGCTTCAAAAACTGTAATTTTGCATTCAATGTAACCGATGCAAAAACGCTTCCCTAGGTTATGTGACGACCAGGTCCATGTCATGTTCCACCACTGGTAACCGCACGTGTATTGAATATCACATCTTTTAGTATGAGAATATTATTTTGTTAGTTATTTCAAATAAAAAAGTTAGTAAAATGAGTAATTTAAACCCTCGTTTAACCGACTACGCACCGGCCCTGGTAATACGGGTTAAACAGGTTATAATCGCGTTGACAAACACAATTTGACATTCATTTCGTAAACGTACTTAAGATATTGAGAAGCTTTAAATGTAATATGAAATGATATAGTACAAACGAGTTCATAAACGAAATAGTTGCAAACTGGTTAAATGTTACCAGAGACCATAATATATTTACGTTATCGTCTCACTCTGCCATTTGATCACAGAGCATAACTGAAAGGGCATATATCTATAAATGTAAAGTTGACCTTTCTTGGCAAATACAATGTACGATGTTTTACGCTAACTGTACATCAAACATCAAACCTGGTCAAATGATTAGCCAATTGTTAAAAAATATTGACACAAAAAGTTGGAAAATATTGTCTTTAATGTCAGCAGTCCGTAATTGTATATATTACCTTCGAGGGCAATCATATGCAGGTTCATATTTTTTACGATGCCCTAGAGCAAAATATCACTTGCTCATGGTGATGTGACAATGTTTTGACGTCATGCCTCTTCTGCGTCGACGAGCAGGAGCCTATTCTTGACAGAAGATTTTACCGATTGTTTCCTCATTTTCGTGACCTCGGTTATATATAGAAAATAATATTCCTGTCCATGTCACACTGTGTTATGTTTACAACACTCGTGCCTTAATATCGGTATTTTTCTAACTCCCGCTCGGGGAAGTACTAATAATCAGGTACTCGTGTCGTAAACATAGTATGACATAGACATCTTTATAATATCCTCTATAAAGTTCTAAACATATGTACATATGATGGTAATACATGAATGTTATACTTGGACCTGCTGTTACACGATGGAAATGTCGGCCTGTAATGTTAATGGTAGTCTTGATGAGTTGCATCAACTATATAGATGTCAGGTAACCGATAATGAGACCTTTACCTTTCAACAGATTCAGAGATTTTCTTAGATAGACATTGAATGTGGTGTTTCTTATTTAAACTGAAGTCGGTCAAATGGCTTTTTAGCCTCGTCGCTGATCGTGATTGGCTGGAGTAACAGATAGAAGGTAGTTTAAAATAAAATGTTCCATGTGCATGATGTACCTATTTATTATATGGCGAGCAGTGAAATACTGGGATTTATCAGTGAAATAACCTGTCTATCAAGCTACAGTGAAAATAACTTATATTTTCACTGCGAACGGTGACTGATATCATTTGACGTCATAAAACAATGGTCTCACGCGGCGAATTGGCTTATGACGTCACAGTGTTACTGTGGTGACGGGCTGTTCCTAGCGGCCGCTCGGCGTGAAAATGACCCTTTTCGGACTTAATTACATGGATAATATCATAAAATAAATAGAATATCCGTCAATTCTTGACAAATACCATGTTTATCTCATCGAGTGAGGTAGAAAAGTTATAGTTTTAAGTTATATATAACCTTTCTACCTCACTCGATGAGATAAACATGGTATTTGTCAAGAAAAGACAGATATCCTCTATATATATGATCAATATCCCAACTACCCAAAACTTAGATATCATATACAGTAGGGCCTTACTGTTTAAAAATCAATAAAGAAGCAAACGCCATCCTTTATCTCCTATTGGATTTCCGATATGTTTATTAATGGAAATTATCTCTTTTACAGTGTGCATCAAATTCACATCGTGTGTAGTTCTCGAAATAGGTATAGAACATTGATTTCTGGTCATCAGGTCATCGCAGTTACATAATGTCAATCAAGTTTTATTTATATAAATGCAAACAACATCCATGAGAGAAAAGTGGACGCCTGTCACTGCTCAACAAAAACAACGTGAACCACAACAACACGTCCCAGCTCCAGAACCTTCCAATGAGCTGACATTACGTTGCTCTCATCGTTTCTATCGATCTGCTATGCATTTCTCTGGATACATACTGTATATATCGCAGACTTACTCTGGATGCCCAATATGTACACATCTGTACAAGAACTTGGGCATGTGTTAATACGTGAAAACAAAACAATGTTCAGCTTACTATTTTATATTTGCATTACTGTCATCATAATGTCAAACTTAGGAAGAGTAGGTTCAGATGAGCTGCTTTTGTTAACTTATGTTCGTAGTCACGAGGGGATGGATGCCTCGACATTTGTGTTGAAATCCGGAACTGCATCCAGTGTACTAGACTGTGCTGTTGTCTGTCAGCTTAACGACAACACCTTGTCCCTTCAGTACAACCGAGCAACAGGACTGTGTGTTTGTCACTCGGTCAGTCCACAGTCTCTGGACATCAAAGAGAAGACCAACAGTGACATCTACTACAGTCCAGGTAAGGATATATACTATAATTCATTTGAGAACATAGGTTGTCTTTTACTATAGTCCAGGTAAGAACACCTACTGTTATTCGATTGAGAACATATATAAAAGTTATCATGAGAGTGTGTTTTGGGATGGTAAATGTCCTGCATTAGGGATAAACATTGTATTGTGCGAGTCCTCGCGACTACGTGTATTGATATATGTAAATGAACCGTGTGCTATTTGTTAGGTTAGAGGGGGTACTTTCTAGTCTGAATGAAGACACAACGAGCCTGGTGATATTAACGTGTTTACTTCCCGAGTCAGCTAGCGTTAGCCCCCCTCTCTAGACTTGCGGAGGCTACAATACAGATACCACTACATCTCCCTTTCTGAGGATGGACAATGGTGTTGAACACGATTTACTTTTATGATAGTAACTTTAATTAATCAAAACAAATTTCTACCAATATCAGCTTCCCTGATTTAAAGAGTAACTCAATAAATTGTTCTTTAGCAACAACTGAATTAACTGATGAGAACCAATAAGGCAGTCATTTTAAGTGATAAACTTGAAAAACCTCTTTGCTTAAGATTTGGTCTTAATGTCCATATCTGTCAGGGGCTCTGGATGTTCTGCCCGATCTCGTCGCATAGTCATTACATTGTCCACTTGTTCCCCCTGTTGAAGGAACACTCGTCATTGGCACCTTAGACAAAGATGTTTGATCTCGGACAGACTCATTCTCTAAAGGCAATGCATTTAACTGTCTTCTGTTCCGTCTGTAGCGACCCGAGTCTGTCTGGATGATGTATGATCGTGGAGCGACCTGGTTCACCATAGTACCAACTTCTCCTCTGTCTGGTATCCATGCTCTATCTCCCTGTTCTAGGACTGGGAGGGAGCGGACTGCATGCCGTCTGTTGAAGTTCTTTTCTTCAGCTTGACGTTTGTGGAGTTCATGATTGATGAACTGAGACTGATCTGGTAGCTTTACATTGAGTTGTGCTGGAATCATTGGAAGCGTGGTTCGCAACTTCCGTGACATCAGGAGTTCGGCCGGACTATAACCACAGCTGAGTGGAGTTGAACGATAGCTGAGCAAGGCTTGGTATGGATCTTCCGTTGCTTTCAGGAGTGTCTTTATGGTACGGACTGCTCGTTCAGCTTCGCCATTTCCAGAGGGATGTCCTGGACTGCTGCTTATGTGAGAGAAGCCGTATTCTCTGCCGAACCTTGCAAATTCATTAGAGGCATATTGAGGCCCATTATCAGAGATCATTACCTGTGGAATCCCATGTCTTGAAAAGATGCTCTTCAAACTGTTGATCACATCTTTTGAGGTAGTAGAGGACAGTTTTGAGACTTCAATAAATCTCGAATAGTAGTCAACTACAAGAACATAGGAACATTTCCTAAATTTCAAACAAATCAGAAGCTACCTTTTCCCAAGGCCTGGCTGGGAGCTCTGATGCAATCAGAGGTTCGGGAGGGTTGTTTGCTTTCTTGATGCAAACATGGCACTTGGAAACAAACTCACCAATCTGCTTGCTGAGGTTTGGCCACCAAACACATTGTTTGGCACGAACACGAGTCTTGGTAATTCCTTGATGTCCATCATGTAGTTTCTCCAGAATGTCTGGTCTCATCACTTCAGGAATGACAATTCGTTCTCCAAAGAGAATTAGACCATTGTACAATGACAGTTCACTTTGGTAAGGCCAATAGTGTTTCACAATGCCTTTGACCTGGTGTTTCTCTGGCCAACCTTCTGTGCAGTACCTTGATATTTTTCTGCAAACTTCGTCTTCCTGCTGGTGAAGTTTGATCTCTTCTAGCTTCTTGTCTGTAGCAGGGAATGCTGCGGCAACTTGATGGATGTATGCTTCAGCGTCTTCCTCGAGTATTGAGTCTGATGCAGATGGCGAGTTCATTGGAGCTCTAGAGAGAGCATCAGCAGTATAGAGTTCTCGCCCAGGTACGTGCTGGATCGAGTAGGAGAACCTCACAAGTCGCATTCTGAAGCGCTGGACACGGGGTGGCAGCTGATCAAGATCCTTTATCCCAAGGAGAGGAACTAAAGGCTTGTGATCCGTCTCGAGGACGACCTGAATTCCAACCAGATAATCTTGAAATCGTTCACATGCCCATGTAAGAGCCAGGGCCTCTTTTTCTATTTGCGCATATCTGGTCTCTGTATCTGAGAGTGACCGAGATGCATAAACCACTGGGCGCCAACCTTGCTTGTGCTGTTGAGTGAGAACAGCACCTAACCCAGCAAACATGACCGTAGTGGGCCAGTACTGGGCCAGTAGTGGCTGATACAGGCATCCGGTACTGGCCCGATTCAGGCATCCGGTACTGGCCCTGTACCAACTTGCACACTGGCGTGGTACTGGGCCAGTACTGGCAAACGGTACTGGGCCAGTACTGGGCCAGTATCACGCCATTACTAAAACGATACCATTCCCTGTACTGGCCCAATTCAGGTTAGCCTTTACCGTTCCGGTATATTAAATATATTTTGTATACCGTAAATTTTCAATATCCAAATTAACTGATAATAGAAGGTTGATTTAGCTATTATCATTTTCTCTTTCATTTTCATTTTTTCTGAAGTAAACAATATTAATCATATCAGTTTGTAATCTTCCATCTTTTTTATTTTGAATGTGTATTTTTATAATGAAACTTCAATATTGTTTGTATTTTTTTTCATAATGTCAATAATGTCAAAAATGTAGTCAAATACATGTTATTTGAAAACAAGCCAGAATTAATTTTTAACAAGTAGGCTAACGTACAAAGACAATGATACAAAATCAACTTATGATTATTTTCATTCTTAGATTTCCTAATGATATTAATACATACAGCGACAATTGTTAATGTAAAACACACCAGAGATAGATAGTAATATAGAATGTATCAAAGTTTTATAAATACAACTAAAGTAACTCATGAATTGAACTTACATTGAAAAGATACCAAATCGTTGCCTTCTCCTCTTGTCTCTCTAAAGCAGACGACAATTTGAAATACTACCCATAATTCCCTAACAGGAAGTGTCATACCTGAGTTGGGCCAGTACTGGGCCAGTGCCGGGCCAGTATATAAACCTAATATAATCTGTACTGGGCCTGTACCGGCCCTGTTCTGGCCCAGTACTGGCTCTTTGAAAATATCCCATAATGCATTTAGACAGGAAATTATATGCCTTAACTGGGCCAGTACAGGGCCAGTACCGTATTTCAGTACCGTATTGCCAGCACTGGACCAGTACACTTTTACCTTAACTGGGCCAATTCAGTTAAAACGGTTCTGGGCCAGTACTGGTTCCTTACCGTTTGCCAGTATGCCTTTACCAACTTTACCAGCCAGTACCAAGCCAGTACTGGCCCAGTACAGTCATGTTTGCTGGGAAGCCATAAGATGATGCATCTGCAGTGACCTTGGTTGGGAGGTTGGGATTGAAGAGTGCTAATACCGGACTCTTACTGAGAGCGTCCTTGATCCTGGAAAATGCAGTCTTCTGAGAATCAGCTCAGATCCAACCATTCTTTTTGCTGAGAAGATCCCTTAGAGGTTTTGTCATGTCGGCCAGGTTGTCGATGAACTTTCCAAGTTGATTAACCATTCCTAAGAATCGGCGAATGTCACCAACATTCCTTGGTTCTTGCATGTCTTTAACAGCAGCAACTTTATCCTTACTGATTATGATCCCTGTGTCACTTATAGTTTGTCCCAAGAAGTGTACCTGTGATTTCCCAAAGTCACACTTGTTCTTGTTGAGAGCCAATCCTGCTTTACTGAGAGCTGTGAGAGTTTTTCTCACCCGATCATCATGTTCCTGTACATCCTTTCCATATATCAAAATGTCATCCATTATCCCAATGGTACCTTCGTGTCCATCAATAAGTCTAGAGACTTGTTTCTGGAAGTAATCTGGTGCTGAGGTGATCCCAAATGGTAACCTGGTGAAGCAGTACCTGCCAAATGGAGTGATGAAAGTCGTCAACAGAGCAGATTTCTCTGTAAGTTTGATCTGATGAAATCCAGAGTTGGCATCAATCTTGGTAAACACTTTTGCGTCAACTAGCTGTCCGAGTGTGTGGTCAACAGTTGGGAGCATATGTCGCTCTCTGGACACTGACTGATTGAGCTGTCTCAAGTCTATGCATATTCTTACATCACCGTTCGATTTTGGAACCACTACCATCGGGGCACACCAGTTTGTCGGTTCATCTACTTTCCGGATGACTCCAATACTTTCCAGTTTTTCAAGTTGTGTCTTGACCTGAGGGAGAAGAGGGATAGCAACTCGTCTTGGAGAGGTGACTGTATAAGGTGTAGCATCAGGCAGAACTTTGATTTCATATTCCTGTGCCATTTCGCCGAGCGCAGTGAATAATTCCGGGAATTCTTTTGTTACATCGTCCATGGTCAGAGTTTCACAAAACACAAGTATACCTAAATACTCACTTGCCCTGCAACTCAAGAGAAGATGTGAGGTATCCGTCAGTACGTACACCTTTTCGCTCACCGATTTACCTTTCCACGATAAGGTTGCTTTAAAGAAACCTACAATAACCAGTTGGTTCTGTAGCCCTTTTAGGACACGGTCTGGTGGGGTTAGTTTTCGTCCAGAAAAGTTCTTGTCAAAACATTCCTTTGATATTACTGTAACATCAGCCCCTGTGTCAGCTTTCAATGTGACATTTACACCATCAATCGAGATATCGGCGTAGTGATAGTCTTTTGCATTTGGAGTGGTGGAACTAAATGCTCCGAGAAAAACTTCTTCAAGTTTCTCGTCTTCATCCTCGTCTATCACTCTCACATATCCGCCTGACTTACACATTGATGAGTAGTGACCTCGCTTATTACAGGTGTGACAAACAGCGTTTTTAGCGGGACACATCCGTCTATCATGTGGTTCCTTTCCACAATAGTCACATTTTCCGTGAGAATGGCCCTTACTCTGAGTAGTGGTGTTTGGTGTATTGCTTGAACGACCGCGGCCACGTCCTGATTGTCGTTGCCAGCTTCCACCACCACGTGAAGGAGTCTTCGACCTTGATGCCTGACCTTGACCTTTTGACCTGTATGAGTTTTTGCCTATATATCCAATCGCTCCAGATTTTTCCTCTTGTAGACTTTTAACCTGAGATTCACTTGCTTCAGCAGTCCTTCAAATATTCAATGCCACCTCAAGGTTTAAGTCTTCTCAATAGTCTTGACCTTACGTCCTCACTACATATGCCGAGAACAATGCGATCACGCACTAAAGAGTCGCGTAAGTCACCAAATTCACAAGTGGCACTTTTGTTTCTGATATCAGTGTAAAAAGTGTCAAATTTCTCACCAGGGTTTTGACTTCTACTTCCGAAGATGTACCTTTCAAAAGTAATATTTTTCCTTGGATTGCAATATACCTGAAACTTATCAAACAAAGTGTCACGTTAAAATGACACAAAATAATGTCTCCTAAATTAGGCTTTTAGTTGAAATAATTGTTATTTTGGCATGATCTTAATTTTCAATGTTTTAATACGTTTCATACGATGAACATAGTTTGGTACTGCTGGATCATAATACATTTTGACGCACAATGCATTGCACAATGTTCTCAAATATATGAAATGATCCATGAATATTTATAATTACATGAAGCTTTTACGCTGTTACGTTGCGTTCCAAATGGTTCGACGGCGGGTCGCCAGCGTACAGTATGGAAGAAAGTGGATTGTAGCGTATTTTCATTAAAAATATTACATTCGTGTCTACATCATACTATTTTTACGACACCCATGTCTGAATATCGGTATATCCCCCCCTCTGGCTCCGGAAATACTTATTATTCAGGCACTCGTGTCGAACAGATAGTATGACATAGACGCCCATATAATTAATATTCTCTATATTTACTGTAGTCAAGGTGAGAACACCTACTATAATTCAATTGAGAACATATGGTGTCATCTACCACAGTTCGGGTGAGAAGATAAGCTGTCAAGATGCTAAGAAATGCACATTTTATGATTTATTATTTATGATTACTGAAGTGGTCCTTGCCTCACTTCAAACAGATACCATATTGTTATGTTGTTCAATTTACTGGCGGTAACATTACATTTATCATCCAAAACTGGGTTTCACAGGAGATATCGCTTGTATATTTTGAACAGTGCTCTGTCGGCGTCAGCTACATGACATCACAATGATTTTGCATCATCAAGTTATGACATCACATGATCATGATGACGTAACAATGATATGACACTACAACACTGGAAGCCAAATTAAATTTTTTTGTTCACATATGTTCATTTTTCATTAAAAACTAATGAAGAATGATTTGGGATGTCAACACTCGTGGATGAAAGTAAACAATTTGTAACTTCTATCAACTCGTGTTGATATAATTGATATCAGAAGAAACTTGGGTGTTATTCTCTATATATGTACCTGTATACAGTTTGTATGAGATAGTCACATAGAAATAGTTTATCAACGTGACACAACTTAAACATAAGTGCATACATTATTTTAGATACGACATAAAAGAACTAAAATGTATTAACAACCAGCCATTATTTGGCTTATGAAACAATGTTAAAAACGTATCACTTATATACAACATAAAACGTAAACAGTAAGAAGCAGAAGGTTAAAGCGATGTAAGGCTAAACTGTATAATTGTAAACGAAGAAACAGACTGACATCTTAAAAACATACTTCTTACAGTTATTTAATTATGACAAGTATACTCAGTAAAATTAGTGTTGCACCCTTAAATATATACCGAAAATTGGATGCCGCGGTAATGTTAGCCTAGGCCCAATTCTGAAAAAGCGCTCAAATAAAAGAGCAAGAGGCATTTTTTAGAAGGATTTGGTATCCAGTCTATCTTACCTATTTAAAGGATGCTGATTACGAAAAAATAGGATACCAAGCTGTAAACAGTGTTTTTGACCCCCAAAATTGAATAACAAAATGGCCGCCAAAATTTCACAAAAGAATGGCAGCTGATCACATTGTTTTCGTTTATTACTGAATCTCTACACGTTAAAAAGTAGTAAAAGTGTTTTATAGGGCATTCAAAGGGTACTGATCATGATTAGGTTTGAAACCAAGTTAGAAAAAATATATATAACCCTCAAATTTGAAAAACAAAATGGCCGCCATAGTCGCCTCACATAGTATTATGTATGAATGTTATTTCATAAAATGCGCCTGTATATTTAGTGATAATTTTTTAAAATTTGACTTTCTCAGACATCTTTTAAATGTTGATCACAAATAAATTAGATATATGCTGAATAAAATTGTTTTCATCTTCAGAATTGAAAAACAAAATGGCCACCATAGTCGCCTCAGATGGTATATTAGGTGTGAATGCTATATCATAAAATGCCTCTGTATATCTAATGATAATTTCTTAAAAATTGGCTTTCTCAGACATATCATAAATGCTGATCAGATGAATTTGATATAAGCTGAATAAAATTGTTTTCATCTTCAGAATTGAAAAACAAAATGGCCGCCATAGTCACCTAAGTTGGTATTAGGTGTGAATGTTATATCATAAAATGCCTCTGTATATTTATTGATATTTTTTTAAAAATTGACTTTCTCAAATATCTTATAAATGCTGATCACAAATAAATTAAATGTAAACAGAAAGAAAAAAAATTCTCCTTTAGAATTGAAAGACAAAATGGCCGCCATAGTCTTAGGTTTGAATGTTTTATCATAAACTGTCCCTGTATATTTATTGATAATTTCTTAATATTTGTCTTTCTCAGAAATCTTATAAATGCTGATCACAAATAAATGAAATAAGTTCAGATTTTCCTTAAACATTGTTTTTAGACTCTCATTCATAGCACGTTATCAATACATTTTAGTACACATTTGGATTGTCAATTGAAACAACTCGTGTCATCACGCAGAGGTGCAAGGAAGTCTTAAATCATGCATTTATAGCTCAAATTCTGACATTGTGTGCGACATGCACATGTGATGAGTGAAATATATGCTTCAGGAATGGTGTCTAAATACATCAGTAGGTGTTGCAGACCTTTGCTTGTTCTTGTCCAACCCATCTCTGTGACCACTGGCAGTTGTGGAATGCCTTCACAGGCTTTATTTCTGATCATTGTTTCGTAAGTGACATGCTGATGTAGTGGTACAGGGCATCACTTGTTGGAGGCATCAACTACGGTTTGAATAATTTCTGAAATGCAATGATTGCACTGTGTTCACACTTTGAACATTATCTACATGTACACCATAAATCTTACACACAAAGTCTACAGCAGATCTGGTCTTGTCTTGACTTGCTAGAGCCCAAATCCTAAAGAAGGTGATGATGGCTGACGCAGTTGCCTTACTGACCTCTTGGTATGGCCACAGAAGCAGGAAGTAGAATCACAGCCTGTTAGTTCATGGACTGGCAATAGTGATGAGGCAGATTGTGTTGGCAGTTGGCAGCTTTCTTATCACTTTGAGGAAGTTCATATACATATGTGTAATCCAGCGAGTCGGGGTATGACCTTACTCTGCTACTTTTCTACATGTGAGCGGTTGTGGATTGTGTGAAATGTAGATGGAAGCTGGTATTATGGGTCCAAACACAGCAGTTGCTGTGGAGAAATACAATAAGGCAATGCGAGCCCACAAACTAACAGTACAGGCCTTGTGGAACCTCATAAGACCACAGTTCTCTTTATTTCTGAAGAATACCAAACACAAGACTGTTTGATGATGGATCTGAAGCTGCATCATGTCTACAAGCTTTTAATACACTGGCTGCTATGTTGTCAGATTCCAGGTTTATGGCAGAATTCGAAGCAAAGAGACAATAGAATGTGAATTTCTCCTTTTTGTTACATTACATGGGGATGGTGTCTGTACTACTCAAATTCACGCGAGCACAAAGAGATGGAATATGGGATCTGCATCATAAGGTATGACCACTACAACTATGTGCGATAGGGTCCAGTGTATGTTGCAGATATGAAAACCTTACCAGATGTTGTTCTTGATGAGTTTCAGAAGGGAAACTTTGTAGTGAAGCACTTAGAGCAAAAATTCAATCATGTTGATCCCGATCAGGAGCGAGAGTGCATGGCTTAATGGCACTGACAAAAGAAGTGATGGTATTGTCTGTATTACCAATTTAAATTCCGCAATACTAGATTGGCATTATCATACAATCTCAGATCTCAGATAGCAGCAGACACCCAAGCGATGTTTCAAAATCACAAGATCGATATTATCAGCCACAATGAAACTCTAGCAGCACGGCAACATCAAGACAATGCAGGTGAGAACATCTTATAAGCGTATGACAACGTTTTCAAGTAATTCCTGTTTACAAGAAACTACCAAACAATCTGCTTCATCACTGTTCCACGCACTTACAGGCTGTGATTCTATTTTCTGCTCCTGTGGCCATGCCAAGAGGTCAGCAAGGAAAGTCTTCGACAGACATCATCATCTCCTTCAGGATTTTTGCGACTTAAGTCAAGACAAGACCAGATCTGCTGAAGACTTTGTGTGTAGATAATGTTCAAAATGTGAACACAGTGCAAAGCATTGTATTTCAGAAATCATTCAAACCTCAGTTGATGCCTCCAACAAGTGATGCCCTGTACCACTACATCAAGTGTGTCAATTACGAAACAATGATCAGAAATAAAGCCTGTGAAGGCATTCCACAACTGCCAGTGGTCACAGAGATGGGTTGGACAAGAACAACAAAGGTCTGCAACACCTACCGATGTCTTTAGACACCATTCCTGAAGCATATCTTTCACTCATCACATGTGCATAGCGCACACAATGTCAGAATTTGCGCTATATATGCATGATTTAAGACTTCCTTGCACTTCTGCATGTGGCTGCAGAAAGCCTTGTGATGACACGAATCGTTTCAATTGACCTTCCAAATGTGTACTAAAATTGTATTGATAATGTGCTATGAATGAAAGTTTAAAAAAAGGGTTTTAGGAATATCTGAATTTAAATTCAAACCTGCTTTGTGTGACTGTGTGATAACCAAAATACTAATCATAATTTGAAAAGAATTATTATTCATATATGATTCAACACGTTGAACATGATATTGAAAAGTATGCTTTAAAATTATGTTTGTACGTTTCAAATGATATATTGTTGATTGTTTGACAATGTTCTGTCTATCAACATGAGTTAAATGATAAAGAATATTCATGAATATTTGTAGTTGTGTATTATAGTATGACAAAAGCTGTAAGGATACAACAACTTCAGATAATCAGCTTAAATAGCTAGTTTTGCGGCCATTTTGTTTTTCAATTTTGAAGGTGAAAACAATTTAATTCAGTTAATATCTAATTTATTTGTGCTCGGCATTTATAATATGTCTGAGAAAGTCAAATTTTAAGAAAAGTATCAATTAATATACAGAGGCATTTTATGATATAAAATTCACACCTAATACCATCTGAGGCGACTATGGCGGCCATTTTGTTTTCAATTCTGAAGATGAAAACAATTTTATTCAGCTTATGTCTAATTGATATGTGTTCAGCATTTATAAGATGTTTGAGAAAGTCAAGCTTTAAGAAATTATCATTAAATATACAGAGACATTTTATGATAGTATTCACACAATTACATTACCATGTGAGGCGACTATGGCGGCCATTTTGTTTTCCAATTCTGAAGATGAAAACAATTTTAATCAGCGTATATCTAATTAATTTGTGATCAACATTTAAAAGATGTTTGAGAAAGCCAAATTTAAAAAATGTATCAAGAAATATACAGACGAATTTATGAAATAACATTCATACTTAATACTATGTGAGGCGACTATGGTCGCCATTTTGTTTTTCAAATTTGAGGGTTATATATATTTTTTCTAACTTGGTTTCAAACCTAATCATGATCAGTACCCTTTGAATGCCCTATAAAACACTTTTACTACTTTTTAACATGTTGGGATTCAGTAATAAACGAAACCAATGTGATCAGCTGCCATTTTTTTTGTGAAATTTTGGCGGCCATTTTGTTTTTCAATTTTGGGGGTCAAAAACACTGTTTACAGCTTGGTATCCTATTTTTTCGTAATCAGCATCCTTTAAATAGGTAAGATAGACTGGATACTAAATCCTTCTAAAAAATGCCTCTTGCTTTCATCTTATCCATAATCTGTCCTAGTCTATGTTACGATTTTGGAGATATCTTAATCAAACACTTCTCTGTGATTTAAAGATGTCATTAAAGTCACACAGACCGGATTTCGTCAGTAAGCAACTTTGGCTTTTTAAAAAGAAATTCTGATTCTGAAGGTTCATACTGCTGTAACGAGTGGCTTTTTGTTGCAAAGCAATTAATACAGGTTCTTCAGTTCAATGGAATTACTGACATTACAACAATCAATATTGACTTTCATTTTTCAATCTAACATTATATAGTAAACTTTTATAAATGCAAATATCACAAAGTAGTGAAATGTTACTTGAATGAAATTTGCTTTGTTATCCTGGTTGACAATGCTTCTGCCACACAGTTGCTTTTTCTATACATTGTCGACGTTCTCATCAGACAACGTTTACTGGTGAACAAACTTAGGGGTGCAACACTTTCTTGCTATGTATATTTCCCAACGGTAACACAAAAGTGTCACATGCAATGTAGATGGATTAATTTTAATATAGTGTTTCTCCAAGTACATAGAACATGTCATGGTCTGTTAACTACTTATTAGGAATGATAATATAGCATCACCCCTATGTCAAAGTGGACTCATTTAGTAGAAATAGAACAAGAGAGGTTGGGTTTTGTTTTCATGAATTGATTTATTACAAAATGGTATTGAATATAAACTGGTTAAAGCAGTTTCCTTCTTTTATTCGGTAATTTTAGCAATGTAACAATATATGTGCTCCTTGAAATTTTATTTTTCTCCTAATATAGTGGTCTACCATTTAGTGCTATAATAAATAAGATTTGGGGGGGGGGGGGGGGGGGGGGGGGTGAGGGTCATACCAGGAGGACCAGCAATGGACCAGGAAGGGAGTGTTTTGTGGTACTATTGTACAAGCCTTTGATAGACACAGCAATAGATGGAACATCTTTAAAATAGTGTATGTGTAAGACACATTATTATGAATCTCATGTTCTTCTTTATTGTATGTACAACGTTTCTGGTTCCTTTCCCCTTCATCATGAGAATGGTAAACTTCCTGAGAATGTAAAAGATAATTAAATTTTGCTTTGACAAATGTGGATTATAAGTTGTAAATTTGGTGACTGGATAATGCATTATTATTTAACATGTAAATAGTCCTCACCTTAGAGAAATATATTGAATAATGTAATACCTGTAATGATGTGTACCTGATGAGCTACAGAACCAATTATGATAATAATGAATAATATGTCCATTTATTGAGCGCCTTACTCTATCCACTCAGTGGCGCTGTCAAGTGTTTTTGACAGATACTGTTAAACCAAGACGTTACACATCATGTCAAATCATAACTGGTATATTAAATACATATGTTTTCAGCATTCTGTAACTGTTTGCTTACGAGAGAGAATAAAAATAGAAAAAGAAAAAGAAAAAAGTGTGCAATATAGAACCGATTATCTCCAGAAGGCCACTTTCAAGAAGGTCATGAAAAAATACATTTAAATGTGGAGGGCCATATTTGTATGTACAAAACCAATTAAAAAATCTCCCCCGTAATAAATGACCGGTCCCTTAGTGAAAGGAAACGATTAATTTTCAAGTTTCTAAATTGGATTTTTATACATGTAATGTGGTGTGGGTGGTTCCATCAGTTATGAATTTTGAATCGATGTCGTTTGAGTTCAACGGAGTGATAACAACTTTACTGAAAGTATGATGAAGTGATGAATTAATTGGTTTCTTAGACAACATTCGAATGGTTCATGAATGTAAAGTACCTGGGCGTTTTCAATTTCAATTTCAATTTCAATTTCTTTATTTCTCTTTCAGCCACCATCGGTGGTAAAAGAGCAAAACATACATAATTGATATATAGGCTACGTGAACATGATGAAGGTTAAATGTGATTACAATGGATGTGGTTTCTTTAGTCTTGTATCAATGAACGATACAAATCTATGAAGCTCCTTCAATATGAATAATATTTTGGATAAAATACAGATTTTCATGTGTACAGATTTGGGTACTAAAATTATAAGGAATATAATGGTTTCGTTCCGCATTGACGGCTTCACATAAAAAAAGAATTGGAATTCATCAGCAATTGCTTGACTTCTACAAACTTGGCAGGTTCGGGTTTCTCTTGGTGCAGTAGTCCACCTTCTGGTTTCAACTGGTAAATTGTGATTACAACATCTGAGTCGTAAGATGGCAATAAAAACAGAGTTTGGAAATAGAAACTATTTTTCAAAAGAAGTATATTCTTTCATGTATACAATTGGTATCTTACTTAAAACTAGTCCTGCAAATTTAACACTGTTCACTGAGTGATGAAAAAATATAAACTATTCAATCATCGTTGTAGTTTTGGTTTTTGTTATACTGGACAAAATAAACAGGGATACTTGTATTTTTAAAAATGATGAATACTGACTAATTTATTAATTGAACTACTGATGAAATATCAATCATGAGAATTCCAATATTTTATTTTGTCCAGAAACTTGACAAACACCTCATGATAGGCCGTGCTCATTACAAGAGTAGGGGTGCAGTATCATAGCTTAGTTACTCAGCTTTGTGGGAGAATCGGGATGTAGGCGATTAGAGACTGAACCGTTTGACAGGGTTCACAGAACTGTAAGACACTTGTACCTTCAGTATTTCCTAAGGCACCCCTATACCCATAGCATCACCGTTTGATAACATTTGGCGTGTGGGACTTTGGCAAGATCTTCCTGCAAATGATATATCTTGTAAATGTTTCAAGGTTATACAAAATATGTATAGAAACATAAAATCATGTATTTTATGTAAATATGGTTATACTGATTTATTCCCACATAGATCCGGCGTACGCCAAGGTGAGAACCTATCACCCACTTCGTTTGCTATGTTTATGAATGATATTGAAATGTGCTTTGATAAAGATCTTTGTAAGGGCGAAGAGCTCAAGCCTGACGATTTTAATGATATAACATACATACATATTTATAATAATGAAATCGAGGTGAGACTTAAAAGAGAATAAAATATCTCTCTGCCTGTTAGTGACCATGAGCAAAAGAGGTTAGTCACTGACCAGTGTTCACCGCTTGAGACTTTTAAATTATTTCTTAAATATTAGTTTGTACTTTGTACACTCAATTATACCGAACTTTGTTAAGAAGTTTAAATACACAATGTATGCACGTATGTACATGTATGCAAATTTCTCTGTTCTATAATCGTCACTCATTTGTTTCATTATGTGTTTGTATAAGAGACTTCTTCCTTGTTTGCCGATCCCGATATAATTGAGGTCTTTACCCTAGAAAGCCACATTTAAGAAAAATGAGGTTTTAAGGAGAGATGGGACGATGAAACAAAATATTTTAGAATTCGTTTATTTTTTCAAAATAGCAGGTTTATTGTGTCTTTTATCCAAAAATGTAAGAAAATTTGGGGGTCACCGAACGATTTAAAGAGTTACCGGCATTAATAATAATACTAAATTACGCCATTTTTGACTGATTTGACGTATTTAGATGACGCGCTCGCTTTCAACGAATAAGCTCAGAATCCTTTCAGATGCATTTCAGTTACATACGGGGATGCATAGCAAGTCTATATTTTGAAAATTAATGACACTGGAAAGAGAAACAAAATTAAATTAAGCACTTTTTAATTAAAAACGGCATTTTTCTCATCGTTTTTCCTATATTGAACAGGATTTCTCACTGAAACACATATTTTAGATATTGCTAAAAATGCAATATAATGTGCACATTTGAATAAACAAACGAATTCAGAAATAAAAATAGGGGGTCACCGGAGGTTTTTCATCACTTTAACGTCATTTTTTAAATTACCTTCATAAACACAAAAACCTTACGTCACGACAATTTTGATGGTTGCAAGGGTAACTTTGACGTCCTACCGGGTAATCATTATTGAACATACTATCAATCTAGGAGTGCATGATTGAAGAATAACTATCAGTTGATAATACCAGGCGATTTAAATTCGTCAGTAACTAAGGATACGTATGTAATTCGAATAACACACACAGTAACATATTTACCGCGAATATAGGTGACGATAACATTATGCGGCATGTCGTAAAATGACCGTTAAAAAGGCGTTACGGAAAATTTAGGCACGTTCCGTTAGTGTATGGATAAGCGTATGCCCCAAACAACGTAATCCATATATTTTTAGACTTATCACTACAATAATTTGTTGTCGCAAAATGTTACCGTAAGCGAGTTCGATTTCTGGGTCCCATCTCTCCTTAAAAGGGCCTTGCTCTCCCGGCGGTGTGGGTGATCAGGTAATGCTATAAATGTGGCTCTCCAGGCGGTGGACATGGACACTGATCCATGTTACCGTATAAAATAAACTAAACAGGTGATTTTTATTTGTATTAGCTCCTCGTCGATCAGCTTGCTTTTCAATGTCCTGATTCTGAATCCATTTTCTTGCACTACTTCCGTCTGGTTGGGGAAGACCAGTGAGCTGAACATCTCAGGATGGGTACCTCTGATTCAGACTGTTCCCGCTGATTTCTGCATAGTCGGTTGATCCTATTGTGCCACCCCTCAACATGATTGTTTGTACGATGGCCGTCATTTCCGTAGTGGTTCCACACGGCTGTGTTGAATTGAATTGAAATTATTGCACTGCTTTATGCTTGCGATACTGTTATCTTAGTAACAAGTGGATGTGATCGACGGAAACAACTTGATTTATTCAGCAAATATTATGAAACATGGAAGCTTAAATCAACATATTATAATCTGAAACCAAAAGTTATGTTAATTACACCAGATCAATCCTTTGAAGATTGTAGGAAGGGTACGATTTGGCATATCGTGCATTACGTAGTGAAACATTTACAAATATGATGAAATAAAAAATACCCACATGACTTTAACTGTACAAAGTAAGTTTTAAAAACGTCAGTTTTTTATGTTTAATTTCTCTTATGATTTTCGCCTTTTATGTTAACCATCTGCTTCTTACAATGTTTAAATAGCTCTTTTTTATGTTGTGTATATGTGTTTTTAACACTGTCTCATAAGCTAGATAGCGACTGATGGGTAAACATATTTTAATTCCTTTATGTCATATTCATAATCATGTATTCTTTAGAAATTGTGACATTTGAAAAACTACTTCTTATGTCTGCCTGTTATTGTTCTCTCTGTATCTCCTATCGTTACGCGAATAACTAAGAGAACATAACGTGACAAACTAGTAGTCCGGTGAGAACATAAAGGCACAATACAATAGTCCAGGTGAGAACATACATTGACAATACAATAGTCCAGGTGAGAACATACATTGACAATACAAGAGTCCAGGTGAGAACATAACGTGACAATACGATAGTCCAGGTGAGAACATAAAGTGACAATACAATAGGCCAGGTGAGAACATAAAGTGACAACACAGTAGTCCGGGTGAGAACATAAAGTGACAATACAATAGTCAAGGTGAGAACATTAAGTGACAATATGATAGTCCGGGAGAGAACATACATTGACAATACAATAGTCAAGGTGAGAACATACATTGACAATACAATAGTCCAGGTGAGAACATACATTGACAATACAATAGTCCAGGTGAGAACATAACGTGACAATACGATAGTCCAGGTGAGAACATAAAGTGACAATACAATAGGCCAGGTGAGAACATAAAGTGACAATACAATAGTCCGGGTGAGAACATAAAGTGACAATACAATAGTCAAGGTGAGAACATTAAGTGACAATATGATAGTCCGGGAGAGAACATACATTGACAAACCAATAGACAAGGTGAGAACATACATTGACAATACAATAGTCCAGGTGAGAACATTAAGTGACAATACAATAATCCGGGAGAGAACATACATTGACAATACAATAGTCCAGGTGAGAACATACATTGACAATACAATAGTCAAGGTGAGAACATAAAGTGACAATACAATAGTCCGGGTGAGAACATACATTGTCATTACAATAGTCCAGGTGAGAACATAACGTGACAATACAATAGGCCAGGTGAGAACATACATTGACAATACAATAATCCGGGTGAGAACATAAAGTGACATTACATTAGTCTAGGTGAGAACATACATTGACAATACAATTGTCCAGGTGAGAACACTAAGTGACAATACAATAGTCCAGGTGAGAACATAACGTGACAATACAATAGGCCAGGAGAGAACATAAAGTGACAATACAATAGGCCAGGTGAGAACATAAAGTGACAACACAGTAGTCCAGGTGAGAACATAAAGTGACAATACAATAGTCCAGGTGAGAACATAAAGTGACAATACAATAGTCAAGGTGAGAACATTAAGTGACAATACGATAGTCCGGGAGAGAACATACAGTGACAATACAATAGTCAAGGTGAGAACATACATTGACAATACAATAGTCCAGGTGAGAACATTAAGTGACAATACAATAATCCGGGTGAGAACATAAAGTGACATTACAATAGTCCAGGTGAGAACATAACGTGACAATACAATAGGCCAGGTGAGAACATAAAGTGACATTACATTACTCTAGGTGAGAACATACATTGACAATACAATTGTCCAGGTGAGAACATTAAGTGACAATACAATAATCCGGGTGAGAACATAAAGTGACATTACATTACTCTAGGTGAGAACATACATTGACAATACAATTGTCCAGGTGAGAACACTAAGTGACAATACAATAGTCCAGGTGAGAACATACATTGACAATAATATTGTCCAGGTGAGAACACTAAGTGACAATACATTAGCCCAGGTGAGAACATAAAGTGACAACACAATAGACCAGGTGAGAACATACACTGTCAATACAATAGTCCAGGTGAGAACATAAAGTGACAACACAATAATCCGGGAGAGAACATACATTGACAATACAATAGTCCAGGTGAGAACATAAAGTGACAACACAATAATCCGGGAGAGAACATACATTGACAATACAATAGTCCAGGTGAGAACATACGCTGTCAATACAATAGTCCAGGTGAGAACATAAAGTGACAACACAATAGTCCAGGTGAGAACATAAAGGCACAATACAATAGGCCAGGTGAGAACATAAAGTGACAACACAATAATCCGGGAGAGAACATACATTGACAATACAATAGTCCAGGTGAGAACATAAAGTGACAACACAATAGTCCAGGTGAGAACATAAAGTGACAACACAATAGTCCAGGTGAGAACATAAAGGCACAATACAATAGGCCAGGTGAGAACATAAAGGCACAATACAATAGTCCGGGTGAGAACATAAAGTGACAATACTAAAGTCCATTTACACTAGTTTAGTCCCTGAACAGTCCATTTTATGTGCGACAAATGCAATAGTAAAACCGTTGTTATGTTTTTAATTTTGTTTAGTTCCGGTGACATATCAGTATTTTGTCATCATTACACTTTTGAGAGTTGACTCAAAGTTCTGGTGTCCTGGTTGAGGTAGAACATAATACTAATCATGCTTAGTAATAAATAATAGTCAGACTCCTATTTTGGTAAATACGATCTTTCCATGATTATGTCATCTTTTTGGTAATGCAATCTGTCTCACACGTCATCATTAACATTGTTATTAAAAGACAGGGAACCTCTTCAAACAATTGATGAAAACGTTTTGTCAACTGTTTCTTATTTTCAGAAAGGATGGATTTCATCCCCTCCGGTAAGTGTCATCTTATTCTTTTATTTTCATTTAATGTCAAACTTTATCATACTATCTTTGGTAAGACACATATTTTCAGTCAGATATTTCCTGAACTTTTGTATCTTCAACGTAAAAAATATATAAACTGAGGTACCAAAGAAACTTTACACCCTATTGTTTCACTCATACAGTAAATATAACAAAACAAACTGATATGATAGAACCGGGATATTATTTAATGTTCAATGTTGACTGATTCGATAAACAATCATACTCTTTTTCTCAAACATGCAGTGTTAGAGTCACTGAAAGGACCAAGGGGTATAACATAATTTTTACACCAACATGACCCCTACCATGTTTATAATGTTGTAAATGTGCGCAGAATGGGGCACATTTATTGATTTTCATTTAGATGTCTTACATGTCGATGAACAGTTGTGTTTGATCCAAATTAATTTTGGAAAAATTAATGATTTAAATTTCATTTTTTCCCAAACAAATTAAAACCACATAGCATTATTCCTTGACTGATGACTAAACGCCTGCACTTTTCAGTTTTAGAGTACGACTTCGAAAACATAAGATATTTGTAATTGAAAATCAAACATATGATAAAACAAACTGAGGTGTAAACTTTCTTTTGTACCTCAGTTTATATAGAAGACAAAACGAATAAGATCACAAAGACAGCCTGGAATATTATTGTTTGCCATTTGATAAAAATAAAGTTAGTTTTGAAGGTTCTCTTCTTTTAGCTAGGGAGGTCTGATTTGTCTTGACTCCCTTGACCCCTAAGAACACCTCATGCATATTGTGCCAAAGGCGAATAAATAAATGTATTTAATGACAGGGACTCGTCGTTTGTACATGTGTCCCACAGATGGCTGCAATGATCAAAAAAAAAAGCAAAAGGAAGCATTTGTACATAGTGTCGAGAGTTGTACGTGACGATCCGTATTTATAAATTCGTTGGCAATTTTTTATAGGACTTATTTTCTTTATCATTTCATTAATGCCACATGTTATTAAATCTTTTGTATTTCTTCAGATGGGTTGATATACACAACCGTTCCAAACGCAATTTTCTATGATTACTAGATACTATTACTGTTAATGTATTTGATGCATGTATATATTTTGTTATTTACAATAGTCTACATAATTGATGTCATATTTGTACTTTATTCTGTGTCATATGTTGTATTATATAGGAGCGGTGTAATATAAGCGAAGATTGCCCAACTTGAATTTGTTATGATAATTATGTATGTTAAAAAACAGTTAAACAGCCTTCAACCTCCTGTAATATTTATGTCTATTATTTACAAGTAGCCTAATGTAGAAGTTTTGGCACATCATTCGGACTAGTCCATTGTTACTTGAGGTAATGACCATGTGCAGTTGACCCTGAGCTATGTTGTTTTAGTCTGTAGAAGTTTTGGCATGTAGAGTTTTGGGAGGTTACCCCTCGACCTTATCGATAATAGCATCTTGTTTCCCGATACAAGAGTCAATATCGTCAACTTTCTGGTTAAGAACATCGATGTTGCTACACAATGTCACGTATGTTCTCTTAACCCTACGAATATAGGTTACAGAAGCTTGGAGAGACGTACATGAGCTCCGGGAGTTTGAATGGTACTCATCTCAGCACACATTATCTGTCTAAATTCTCTTATTTCCGCGAGAATATCAGATTTGACGGAAATTAATTCTTTCACAGTCACAGGACCTGGGTTAGTCACAATATCATGTTAGAGTAGGATTGTAGTGGTATGGTACACACTCACCCTTCATCAGGTGGAATGTTTGTATTACAAATCCCCGTGGTATACCATTCCCAAGCATTGTAATCTCCTTGATAGAATTTCCTCGCCATTGTATTGTTTGCTATATTTTTTTAATTTTTTTTACATTCAACCTCAGAAACGTCGTGTATTTTCATATATAAAAGTTGTTATCCAGGAAATCGTCCTGTTCTTATGTATGCCATTTCTAAATGTCCTTCAAAGACTTGAAATAAGTGTAGTTATATTTGAGTTAGTGTATCTATTATTCCCGGCAGACGGTAGTAGACCTAACCTGCTAATATGTAAGTTAATATGTCATTATTGCCTCCATTATTTGTCAGGAGATAAAGTGTAATAGAAAATCGTTGTGAAAGTCCAGTGAATTGAATGTTGAACATAATGGTTGAAATACCACATCAACGACTGGCGCTCTTTTTGAAATTGATTAACTTTTCCGAAATAATTTTAAACACGGTTTTCCGGAAATTTCTTTTCATACAATATGATCTTGTTCATAGATTTAGATAAATATTTGTTTGATCAATTATCATTCCAAAGTAAGTTATTTGTTACGTAAGAAAGTGTGATTTGCTAGATACTATCAAATATAAAATAATCTCTACTCAAGGGTATTTAACTCATATCTTCCCACATATTATTTTTGTTTCAATTTGGTCATATATTTCAGTTGTCGTAAAAGCGAAGATGGGGGAATTTCTTTCTAATTAAAACTTGTCTTACATATCTCCGAATAGGGATTACCCAAGTGACATGTTCCCATATAATCTCTTTCACAACTGTACCATGTGTCAATAATTCTCTTGCATTTTCTTTTTGTAGTGCAATCTTTGTAAACAAGGGCATTAACATAAGCATTGACTTCCTTGCTTACGATCCCGTCACTTTTCAGTGAATAAATTAGTTTGACCAATGGATATAAAGGGACTTATTCTTTGCAGGATGCATGGAATCTGATGGCTACATCTACGACCGTGAGGCTCACTTCTGTTTCAAGATTCACTCTGACAGGAAGACATGGGTTGCTGCCCAGGCTCAATGTGTCAGTGAGGGGGGATTCCTGGTGAAACTGGACACTGAGAAAAAACGAAACATCGTCAACACGTATGTGAAGGAAGGTAAAAAATGTCCTCATCCCCTTCCTCTCACAGTGTCAGTGTTTAAGATTACACAAATGTCTCTATCAGGTTTTTACTTGAGAATTAAGAAGCAGAAATATACATATTGGAATCATATAAATTGTTGGCTTGGAACATTAATATCTTCACTGTATTTCACCGTAAGTTAAAATGTGTCTGCACTGCTGATAACTTCTTTCAGTTTCAAACTATACCATCATTTACGTCATTTTCCTGACTTTACAGATGGAACAACTGACTACTTCATCGGAGGGACGGACGCTGTAGAAGATGGGGTGTGGAGATGGGTTGCTGACGAATCTATCATTCCTGACATGACGTTAAAGGGATGGAAAGAGTGTCTGGAGATCAAATATGGTGATCAGGCGCTTGACGACTCGGACTGCAACTGGAGCAGCAATAAATATGTCTGTGAAATAAGTGTATGAGGAAGCTGAAGCACTGCACAGACCGATCCAGGAATTGAGATTGAGGTTAACAGAGGTGACCAGACGTATGACGACTCAGGCAGCACCTCTCGTGCCAATAAATATGTCTGTGAAATAAGTTTATGAGAATCTTGAAGCACTTCAAAAGCACATCTACGCATCCATGCCATCAAATGTGCATGCAACATATGTAAAAAAAGAGGGAGGGTTATTTTTAATTACCTGAACCCCGTGTTCTATCTAGGGAAACTGCTACATGTTTGTTATCAAGAGAGGCACTTCGCTATATTGTGTTTTAGTGTAATCTAATCTTCACATGTACTTTTTACATTAAAATTATTAGAAAAGTACATGGAATGTCAAGAGCAGGAAACTAGTTTTGAAACGTTAATATGATTTGTCGAATTAGATTTTAGTAATGTAAGGCACGGCGGGTTTCAGAATGATTATAGGGCCAACATAAATTCAGAGTTCATAAACCAGTTTATGAGTATGGTCACTACATTAGATTATTACTTGAGAAGTTGCCATATCACTTTGAATGAAAATTAATCCGAAATTGACACAGGGTCTCTTTAAAGGAGAGATGGGACGATGAAACGAAATATTTTAGAATTCGCTTATTTTTAAAAAAAATGCAAGCTTATCATGTCTTTTGTCCAAAAATGTAAGACAAGTTGGGGGTCAACGAATGATTTAAGAGTTATCTGTATCAATAGTAGTACCCCTGTCAGCAAATTACACTATTTTTGACAGATTTCACCTACTGAAATAAAGTGCGAGCATTCAACAATTTAACTCGGAATCCTTTCAGATTTAATTTTAACATAAAGCCGGATACATATCAAGTTTATATTTTCAAAATAAATGACACTGTTTAGGGAAATAAAATAAAATCAAGCAGTATTTAAATAAAAACGGCATTTTTATCATCGTTTTTGGAATATTCAAAAACCCGACGTGACGACGGCATATCGTGTAATTATTATTGAATCTACTATCAATCTAAGAGTGTTTGATGGAAGAACAACTATCAGTTAAAAAAACAATGCGATTTATATTCATCACTTAATGGAGATATGTATGTAATTGAAATAACACACATAGTAACATATTTACCGTGAATATAGGTGACGGTAACGTTATGCGGCATGTCGTAAAATGGCCGTTAGAAAAACGTTGCGGTAAATTTAAGCTCTTTTCGTTAGTTTATTGATTAATCTATGCTTAAACAGATTTAATGCATATATTTTACGATTTATTCACAACAATATATTGTTGTCGCAAAATGTTACCGTAATTGCGTTCGATTTCTTCGTCCCATCTCTACTTAAGTGTAATAATTGCTTTATTGTCCATACAAATGCATTATTCATCCATACCATTGTTTCGGTTAGTTATGATGACATAACGATCAAGTGACTTTGAAATACAGGAACTTGCGCTAACACAAGGAGAGCTAGGTAAACGAGATGTGAGCAGATTCTCACATCGACGATATTAACTCTGTTATTTTTAACCATGGGTGATAAATTCTATAATGCATTGATGTTTTTATGTGAGTAAAAATAGATGATGCTCTGAACACTCCCCTCACCCAAAGCCCCGCGCTCCCAACCCCCACGGGTTATGGGACCTATTAAACATTATCAACTCAAATTTGTCTTTTTGTCTGTTATAAGATTCCAAAATTACGTTTGACTCATTGACGCGCGCCACACGCTGTGCATTGTCTGGTTTTCGATCAGAAATCACTACTTTTACCTTCATATCGTCAATATGCTGAGTCTACTATCATCAAAATGGTAGTTTTCGGTAACAGTCGGTACTTCTCGATAAAGAAACACCATTTATAACGTTTGCAATATGTGACCCCCAACAACACAAAGATGTTACGAATGTACAACATAGTAACATTGAAACGTACATAGTAAAAGTACATACCTGACATTACTTAGATGTGAAAATTCAAAATGCATATTATAATGTATAACAAATTCTTTAAAAATCGCTTTTTTGGCTTTTAAAAAGTAAACTCATTTTATAGTGATTTGGCCAATTTGAATAATACATGGTATGAATTGATCTGTTACTCAGTAAAAATATTATTCAAAGTATGTGATACATTGTAAAAGATACATGTATTGCGGATTGCTAGGTTACTAATTTATGTATGAAGCATTCATAAAATGAACATATTCATCCGTATGTATACCGTTTCAGTATAATGGAAGTGCATATTTGAACTACATGAATGAGACTACAGTTAGTACAACGGTATCACAGTGATAGTGAAAATTAAAATCTAAACGGTAGTATCACATATTTATCATATAATGGAGGGTGTTATCGATGCAATAAAGCAATCTGATAAACTTGGTATCCAAATCTGATAAATATGCAAAACAGGTCAAAGGTCAAATAAACGAACTACTTTTGCAGAATATTCCACTCTTTTCGTGCGAATCCTAAAACTGTTTACTTATCATTGAAAAGCGTAACCGGGAGTTTACCCGAGTATTTCCGCTTGAAAGAATGGATATTCGAAAACACGAAATCATCTGATATGGTACACTATGTGCATTTATAGTGTTAACAAAGTCAAGATAATTGTAGATTTGTTTTAAAAATCATTCAAAACCAACAGCATCAACAAGTAGCTGCAGTGTCCTGTGTACAAAATTAATCTTGACGTGTCAGTGTGTGACCTACCGACGCGCCTCGTCGATCGCACTAGCATTTTGGCAGTTCTTGAGGGCTGAGCATACGGTATTAGGTATATTAATAGGTGCTTATTGTCATAAACAAAGGAAACAACCCCACCTCACAAATAATTACCGTTTAAGTGCGAAAGATACTGTTATGCAGCAATCCGAATCAACCCGGCAACGCAGCTTACAAAACGTTGAAACTAGAGTTACTTCCCTTGTTCTAGCAACGTGACCAAATTATTTATGAGTGCTTTAGATAGATGCTTATGAACTGATTGAAAATATCTCCATGAACAAGAAACCAGGGACCAACTGTTGATTTTTTAAAGAATCGCGCACATGTGTTTTTAAATTGTTTTAATTAAGAACTATTTTAGGCACTTCACAGCCGATGTCGTGACCATCACTTTGATGTACCGTCTGTGATATTACTCCGCTAAAACTAGGTCAATTCTCTTTCCACTTTTACTACAAAAACACGCTTATTTCAATAATGACATATATGATAAAGAGATTATTAACCTCGTGTGTTTCCGTATCATTAATATCATATATTTGGAATAAAAAATAATGTATTATGCTCGCCAAAGGCTCGCATAATACAATTTTTATTCCAAAAATATGATATTAATGATACGGAAACACACTTGGTTAATAATCTCTATTTATCTCACATTTTCAATCTTGCTGAAAAGGGATATCAGTTTTGTTTGTTATTTGTAGATGTTCTAGGAATGGATGACCTGACACCCAATGGAAATGTACCTTTATTAACATTAGAATTTTTTTACATGTTCAATGTTATTGAAATAGGAACTATGTAAACATCCTTATTCCTTGTTGTTTTTCAATGCTGTGTATATGGACCTTATTGTAATACATGTAACTGCGTAAACTTTAATTATGTTACTTGCATTTAATTTTTACCTTTTCAAAAGAGTGTAATTTTGTGTATTAAATAGTATTTCCTAAAAAATATGTTGAGTATTAATTACCAGCATAAATCCAGCTAAAACTGCGTCGACATGGCTACGTTTCATAAATTATATTTGAAAAGAATTTTGTATGTATGAAATTAAGCTCGCACACCAAAATGACGGCTTAACTAAAAACAACTCATATGTAAACACCTTTGTTTGGTCCCGGCAAATTCCTTCAGTAATTATCACTATGATGGAATGAGAAGAGGTCGTGTCAAGAGCTCTAAGGAAAATTGCTAAAAAAAACCCGTAATAATTGAGCTTTTTAAGAATTTATTGGTACGGGTAAGGCCTTAGATACCATAATAATGGACATATCACATGCAGGAAGATAGAATAATGAACACAGACAGTGACACTCAAGTTTGTCGAGTCGGTGATGGCCAGATCAACATATTATTATGGTGTGCGTCAAGGCTGCATTTTAAACCCGATTCTATTCCTATTCTTTATAAACGAGCTTTCCACAGATATTTGTAAATCATGCAAACACGGAGTTTTTCTATCTCAAGATATTGATGATATAATAGTACGTTTTTGATTAAACGTAATTATTTATACTTACCTGTTGACTAGACCTACTTTGCCTTACCTCCTATAGGTAATGCTATTTCAACCTTAACACAGACGAACTTGAAGAGTGGAGAAGGGGTGCGTAAAATCCCTTATCCAAGGGGCGGTAAGTCTAGGTGGTCTCGTGACGTCGCTACCTGTTCATGTCACTCTCCGAAAGTCCCAAAAGGCAAGACAGACCAAGTGGGGAGGATGGGAGGGCCTAGAGCGTAGGTCTAGTCAACAGGTAAGTATAAATAATTACGTTTAATCAAAAACGTACTATTATTTAAATACCTATCTGTTGACTAGACCTACTTTGCCTAGAATCCCACCGCAAGGAGGCGGGTCAGTAGATACATGGTAGTGACGAGACCAGCGACTAGCCCTGAGTGTAAGCTAACCTACGAGTCCTCCACCCTGTGGTGAGGACAAGGTAAAGCCCGGGAGATACCATCTCTACCGCTTAGCGGATCGAAGAGATAACCCTGCCACTCAACTTCCGATCAACACACTGCCCCCCAAACCCCAACAGGGAGGGGGACGTTAAAGCGAAGTTAAAGAAAAAACCAACAGACACGAGAGCTAGCAATGTAAACAATGTTTATTTACAATGAGCCTTAAAGCTCCTAAGGGGGTTGACCCCCTTCTTGGTCTGGTTGGGGGGGGGGGGGGGGGGCCACCTTCGCCTGAGCGAAGATCTGTGGACCCAGCCTAGAGATGCCTTCAAGATCTGCTGGTGAGGCATCTCGTAGGTAATGGTTGGCGAAAACCTCTGATGAACGCCAAAAACATCCTGCCCTGACATCCGAAACCGCGATGTTGCAGTGATACGCCATCGTGGCTGATACTGCGCGGATCTCATGAGGGTTTGAACGCGAAGACGGAGGCAAGTCAGCGGCCTTGTACGCATCAATGACTGCCGACCTTAGATACACCCCCAAGGCTCGCTTATCTAGCTCCTTGGTGCTCCACGGCGAGTGAGGCAAGAACAGACGACGCCTGCCATCTCTCAGCCTGCGGGTACGCTGCGTGTACACCCTCAAAGCCCTCACCGGACACAGAGAGAGATCCACCTCTCCTGAGTCAGAACCCAGAGTCGGGATAGAAAACGTACGGCCAGCTTCATCAGCTGCCTGGTTCTTACAGACAAGGTCGGGCGCCAACTCAAGAGAGGCCGATCCCCCCTCCCAGACCTCAAAACGTAGAAGGTCCGCCTGCAAGGCATGGATTTCCGAAATGGTCACCAGAAAAATGACCTTGATGGTGAGAGGGAGGAGGGGTACGCCAGAGAGCGGTTCATACGTATCGGAGCGAAGATGGTTGAGCACATTTGCTAAGTCCCACTCAGGGGGACGAAGCTTCGTTCTGCCGTCCACAGAGCGGAAGGTTTTAATGAAGGCCCATGAGGACCGACACAACTAACCCTCTTACCGAGGTGAGGTGAGTTAGGGTTTAACGCCGCTTACAAGAATATTTCACTTATATCGCGGCTGCTAGTATTACGGCAGGGAGAAAGCCCCCAACACCATATGGCTATGCATTGCGGTGAAATCTGCGAGCAACGGCTGGACTAGCGAACCATGGGTGATACTGCACTGAAGTTTAGTGTAGCCTGCACCCAAAACTTACTGCATTCTCTACTAGAGACAAAAATGCCGTGCCCCTGGCGGGATTCGAACCCCGGACCTCTTGATCCGAAACCGAACGCACTAACCACTGCACTATCCCGCCTCCTCTTCCTGAGAACGGACAGGATAGCAGACATGTTGGTATTAAGCGATGACGCCTTAAGACGCCTGGTGTAGCGTAGGTATACTAATTACTCCGCCACCTGAGGAACTGAGGCCTCTGTCGGGATGAAATCTCTCCGAGCACAGAAGGAGGCGAAGACCTGCCACTGGAAAACATAGAGTTTCCTAGTGGTCTTCCTATGAGAGGTAGCTTTGGCATTGGCGACGGACCTCGAGTATCCACTGCCTTTAGCCCTCTTTTAACACAAGCCAAGCGAGAAGGCAGAAACCCTGAGGGTTCACCTGTAACCTTTCGCTTGGCCTGCTGAGGAACAGATCTCTCCGCGGCTGAATCGGAAACAGGTTCCTGAAGCCTTGGCTACCTACATGGGAGACATAGGTTGGCAATTGCCGAAAGGGAGAAAAAAACCCGACTTGACCCGAAGTAGTGCTGAACTCCTTAAAGACGAAGCAATGGACTTACAAATGACTGAAACATACGCCCGGAAACCTGAAGACAATAGAGTGACACACTCGTTACACAGTTCCTTGCACTTCATACAAGGCAAGTCCTAGCAGACGTCCTACCTCTGCAATTACAAAAACGCAGAGTACATAGTGAAGCAAAAACGGCGGTAGTAGAGTAACTAGGTGAGTGATAGTCGAGACCTTGACGAGACCCTCCAGTCACTAACAGGTGACTGACAAACGAGCCACTGACGCGTGTAAGCTAGGGGAGGTGAATGACACTCAATTCACTTAACAGGTGAGTGACAGACGAGCCACTGAAGCGAGTAAGCTATACGATGTGAGTGACAGGTGAGAGACAGTCGAGTCACTTAGCAGGTGAGTGACAGACGAACCACTAAAGCGTGTAATCCAGACGAGGTGAGTGACACTCAAGTTACTTAACAGGTGAGCGCCAGGCGAGCCACTGACGCGTGTAATCTAGACGAGGGGAGTGACAGTCTAGTCACCTAACAGGTGAGTGACAGCCGAGCCCCTAACGCGTGTAATCTAGACGAGGTGAGTGACAGGTGAGTGATACTCAAGTCACTCAACAGGTGAGTCACAGACAACAGATGAGTAACAGGCGAATCACTTACGCTCGTAATCTAGACGACGTGAGTGACAGTCTAACGCATGTAGTCTAGAAACGAAACGTAAACGAAACGAAACGTAGAAACCTGTAGATAGCTGGTTTTAGAGTAGGACACATCTATGTTATCCTAAACAGAAGAGTGACCGGCGATGCACTCACTCGCGTCATCCAGACCAGGTGAATGACAAACGAGTCACTGATACGAAACACCTAATCAAAGCAGTGTAAGAACTCAGTTCCGACACTAAGACAACAACCCTTCCGATAGTTAAATACTTCAACAACACCAAGATTGTATACTCACAAACGTAGATAACGAGACGCTTAAGTGAGTAATATGCAAGGTTGAGACGAGGCACTCAAGTCGAGTCGAAACTCATCTAACGCAAATGATTAGCGAGTGACAGGCGAAAAACGAGTGACTGGCGAGGCAAGCCACTGGCGAGGCGAGACACTGGCGAAGCTAATCACAGGCGAGACGAGGCGCATCAACGCAGAGTCGAGCCTATATGGCGAGTCGAGTCTCAATGACTGGCTAGGCGAGTGACTGCCGAACCAAGTCACTGGCGAGATGATGCGAGTCAAGAAGAATCGAGCCTAAGGCGAAAGGTTGGCGAAGCAAGTAACTGGCGAAGCGAGTAACTGGCAAGGCAAGTCACTGGCGAGGCAACGCGAGTCAATCTGATTCAACTCGAAGGTGAATGACTGGCGAAGCGGATGCTTGGCAAAGCGAATGCTTGGCGAAGCGAACCCTATGTGGGAGCTAAGTCCCCTTCAGAACAAAAGGAAGCCTTCCTGGCTGCCGACGAACGGGGTCCCGACACGCTGACCTGACTGAGTGGTACCTCCGCGAACGAGGCCATCTCCGACAGCCTTGGGACTGAGTCGATAACCGGCGGATCCTCCGACAACACAACACCCTCCGCATCCGAGACCTCAACGAAGCGGACGTCACGCTCCGCCGAGTCTAGCGAGGAATCCCGGGTGGGCGACACCACCGTGACACGACGCATAGGGGTGTGAGAAACCCGTGAGGAGGCAGCGGACCCGGAGGCCCTTGAAGACGTGGGACGCGAACCCTGAGACACGCAGTCCGCGTTGGGTTCACGATCTAGCGTAGTAGCGGGGATAGTGAGACTAGGTAAAGCCAGCGGACCCAACCGAGCATCCAGCAATGAAGAGACCCTGTCCTTAACGGACCCAAGAAGGAGGTCCGGATTGACTTGGTCAAACCTATCCTTCTTGGCCTTCTTCTTCTTGCTCTTGGGTGTGGAGGGTCCGCTGACCTTAAGTCTCAAAGGCGACATACGCCTGTCTGGCGAAGGGGGAGGCGACGTACAAGTCTGCGGACAAAACGCAAACGCTAAGGGGGAGAGAGCGAATCTCTCAACCCCTAGCGGAGTTGGAAGAACCCGGCGACTCCCTGTCGAAATCATCCGCCCGTTCCGTAAGTACAAAGTCTACCGCCCCCTCGGGAGACTAGTGACGAATGGAAGAGTTGAATAACCGGCGAATCACTGACGCGAAACACCTAAGTTGATCTAATTACACAAAGCGCGAGTCCGCGGATGAGAACGTGAACGCGAACGCGAAGGGGGAGAGAGCGAATCTCTCGAACCCCTATCGGATTCGGATAAGACGACGCACGTTTCTGAAGCGAAGCCCTATCGGCCACGGACTTGCGAATGGCCGTGACATCCCTCCGCAATTCGTGCAAAAAGCGGAGTACATGGCGGAGCAGGCAAAACACTAACACGTGACGTAGACGAAGGTAGTGACAGTCGAGTCACTCACGCAGGAGAGCGAAAGACGAGACACTCGCACGCGTAGCGTAGACGAGGTGAATCACTAACGCGAGACACTTGAGTAGCATAGCGTAAGAAAGTTGAAAACAAAGGCTCTGAACTCGAAGAGAACAAAGTCAATATCAAGCCCTCCGCAACTCACGCAAAAAACGGAGTACATGGCGGAGCTGGCGTAACACACGTGACGTAGGCGAAAGGTAGTGACAGTCGAGTCACTTACGCAGAAGGGCGAAGGACGAGACACTCGCACGCGTAGCGTAGAAGAGGCGAGTCACTAGACGAGCCGAATCACTAACGCGAGACACTTACGTAGCGTAGCGTAAGAACCAACAAACTCCTCCGATAGTTAATCAAGAGAGTTGAAACAAGGCTCCGAACTCGAAGAGGACAAAGCCAATATCAAGTAATGGTTAGTCAAGATAAGTGACTGGCGAACCAGCTTACACTGACTAAGATAACCACTTACGAGACGAGACTAATCAAATATACAAACCAAAGGCGAAAGACTAACGAAACGAATGACAAGCGAAGCGAATGACAGGCGAACCAAGTCACTGGCGAGACGATGCAAGTCAAATCGAATCGGGCCTAACGCGAGCGACGAGCCTAAGGCGATAGACTGGCGAAACGAGTGCCTGGCTTACGCGAGTCACTGGCGAGACGATGCGAGTCAAGTAGAATCAAGCCTATGGCGAATGACTGGCGAAGCGAATGATTGGCGTAGCGAGTCACTTGCGAGACGAAGCGAATCAAGTTGATTCGACCTAAGGCGATAGACTGGCGAAGCGAGTGACTGGCCTAAGCGAGACACTGGCGGGTAGATGCGAGTCAGTAGAATCGAACCTAAGGCGAAAGACTGGCGAAGCAAGTGACTGGCGAAGCGAATCACTGGCGAGACGAAACGAACCCCACAGATTCAACCTAAGGCGATGGACTAGCGAAGCGAGTGACTGGCGTAAGCTAGACACTGGCGAGTAGATGCGAGTCAAGTAGAATCGAGCCAAAGGGGAAACTGTCGAATGGGGGTCCGCCGCGTAGCGAGTCAAATTGATTCGACCTAAGGCGATGGACTAGCGAAGCGAGTGACTGGCGTAAGCGAGACACTGGCGAGTACATGCTAGTACAGTAGAATCAAGCCAAAGGCGAATGGTAGGCGAAACCAATAACTGGCGAAGCAAATCACTGGCGAGACGGAGCGAGACCAGTCGATTTCAACCTAAGGCAATAGACTAGCAAAGCGAGTGACAGGCGTAAGCGAGACACTGGCGAGTAGATGCTAGTACAGTAGAATCAAGCCAAAGGCGAAAGACTGGCGAAGGGTCCGCTCGCGTAGTGATAAGCTAGGCGAGTGACTGGAGACGCGTAGGTAGTTGATACGGACCGAAGGCGTATGACTGGCGGACGCGAATGACAAGCGAAGCAAGTCACAGGCGTATGGCGAAGCGAGTCAACAACCAACAGTCGAAGGTGACTGGCGGAGGGTACGACTTACAAGGCATGCGAACCGAAGCAGTCAATGAAGACAGGTGAGAGAAACACAAAGACACGAGCTGCACGTGCAAGGCAAGCAGCTACCTCTCGGGCGGCCACACATCAAGCACATGTCAACAAGACCCTTGTACCCCAACACCTACTAAAACAGATTGTTAAACAACCTGGTAACGACGAATTGTAGATATAGCAGTTAAAAATATCTCTCAAAATAGTAAGAGATAGCTAGCAAGTTAGCAACCAAGTCGCTAAAAATACCCAGTCTCAGAACAAAACAAACACGTCTGTCTTGCTCTGCAACTAATAGGAGAGTGACATGAACAGGTAGTGACGTCACGAGACCACCTAGACTTATTACTATTATCCAGACCAGGTGAATGACAAACGAGTCACTGATACGAAACACCTAATCAAAGCAGTGTAAGAACTCAGTTCCGACACTAAGACAACAACCCTTCCGATAGTTAAATACTTCAACAACACCAAGATTGTATACTCACAAACGTAGATAACGAGACGCTTAAGTGAGTAATATGCAAGGTTGAGACGAGGCACTCAAGTCGAGTCGAAACTCATCTAACGCAAATGATTAGCGAGTGACAGGCGAAAAACGAGTGACTGGCGAGGCAAGCCACTGGCGAGGCGAGACACTGGCGAAGCTAATCACAGGCGAGACGAGGCGCATCAACGCAGAGTCGAGCCTATATGGCGAGTCGAGTCTCAATGACTGGCTAGGCGAGTGACTGCCGAACCAAGTCACTGGCGAGATGATGCGAGTCAAGAAGAATCGAGCCTAAGGCGAAAGGTTGGCGAAGCAAGTAACTGGCGAAGCGAGTAACTGGCAAGGCAAGTCACTGGCGAGGCAACGCGAGTCAATCTGATTCAACTCGAAGGTGAATGACTGGCGAAGCGGATGCTTGGCAAAGCGAATGCTTGGCGAAGCGAACCCTATGCGGGAGCTAAGTCCCCTTCAGAACAAAAGGAAGCCTTCCTGGCTGCCGACGAACGGGGTCCCGACACGCTGACCTGACTGAGTGGTACCTCCGCGAACGAGGCCATCTCCGACAGCCTTGGGACTGAGTCGATAACCGGCGGATCCTCCGACAACACAACACCCTCCGCATCCGAGACCTCAACGAAGCGGACGTCACGCTCCGCCGAGTCTAGCGAGGAATCCCGGGTGGGCGACACCACCGTGACACGACGCATAGGGGTGTGAGAAACCCGTGAGGAGGCAGCGGACCCGGAGACCCTTGAAGACGTGGGACGCGAACCCTGAGACACGCAGTCCGCGTTGGGTTCACGATCTAGCGTAGTAGCGGGGATAGTGAGACTAGGTAAAGCCAGCGGACCCAACCGAGCATCCAGCAATGAAGAGACCCTGTCCTTAACGGACCCAAGAAGGAGGTCCGGATTGACTTGGTCAAACCTATCCTTCTTGGCCTTCTTCTTCTTGCTCTTTGGTGTGGAGGGTCCGCTGACCTTAAGTCTCAAAGGCGACATACGCCTGTCTGGCGAAGGGGGAGGCGACGTACAAGTCTGCGGACGAGAACGCAAACGCTAAGGGGGAGAGAGCGAATCTCTCAACCCCTAGCGGAGTTGGAAGAACCCGGCGACTCCCTGTCGAAATCATCCGCCCGTTCCGTAAGTACAAAGTCTACCGCCCCCTCGGGAGACTAGTGACGAATGGAAGAGTTGAATAACCGGCGAATCACTGACGCGAAACACCTAAGTTGATCTAATTACACAAAGCGCGAGTCCGCGGATGAGAACGTGAACGCGAACGCGAAGGGGGAGAGAGCGAATCTCTCGAACCCCTATCGGATTCGGATAAGACGACGCACGTTTCTGAAGCGAAGCCCTATCGGCCACGGACTTGCGAATGGCCGTGACATCCCTCCGCAATTCGTGCAAAAAGCGGAGTACATGGCGGAGCAGGCAAAACACTAACACGTGACGTAGACGAAGGTAGTGACAGTCGAGTCACTCACGCAGGAGAGCGAAAGACGAGACACTCGCACGCGTAGCGTAGACGAGGTGAATCACTAACGCGAGACACTTGAGTAGCATAGCGTAAGAAAGTTGAAAACAAAGGCTCTGAACTCGAAGAGAACAAAGTCAATATCAAGCCCTCCGCAACTCACGCAAAAAACGGAGTACATGGCGGAGCTGGCGTAACACACGTGACGTAGGCGAAAGGTAGTGACAGTCGAGTCACTTACGCAGAAGGGCGAAGGACGAGACACTCGCACGCGTAGCGTAGAAGAGGCGAGTCACTAGACGAGCCGAATCACTAACGCGAGACACTTACGTAGCGTAGCGTAAGAACCAACAAACTCCTCCGATAGTTAATCAAGAGAGTTGAAACAAGGCTCCGAACTCGAAGAGGACAAAGCCAATATCAAGTAATGGTTAGTCAAGATAAGTGACTGGCGAACCAGCTTACACTGACTAAGATAACCACTTACGAGACGAGACTAATCAAATATACAAACCAAAGGCGAAAGACTAACGAAACGAATGACAAGCGAAGCGAATGACAGGCGAACCAAGTCACTGGCGAGACGATGCAAGTCAAATCGAATCGGGCCTAACGCGAGCGACGAGCCTAAGGCGATAGACTGGCGAAACGAGTGCCTGGCTTACGCGAGTCACTGGCGAGACGATGCGAGTCAAGTAGAATCAAGCCTATGGCGAATGACTGGCGAAGCGAATGATTGGCGTAGCGAGTCACTTGCGAGACGAAGCGAATCAAGTTGATTCGACCTAAGGCGATAGACTGGCGAAGCGAGTGACTGGCCTAAGCGAGACACTGGCGGGTAGATGCGAGTCAGTAGAATCGAACCTAAGGCGAAAGACTGGCGAAGCAAGTGACTGGCGAAGCGAATCACTGGCGAGACGAAACGAACCCCACAGATTCAACCTAAGGCGATGGACTAGCGAAGCGAGTGACTGGCGTAAGCTAGACACTGGCGAGTAGATGCGAGTCAAGTAGAATCGAGCCAAAGGGGAAACTGTCGAATGGGGGTCCGCCGCGTAGCGAGTCAAATTGATTCGACCTAAGGCGATGGACTAGCGAAGCGAGTGACTGGCGTAAGCGAGACACTGGCGAGTACATGCTAGTACAGTAGAATCAAGCCAAAGGCGAATGGTAGGCGAAACCAATAACTGGCGAAGCAAATCACTGGCGAGACGGAGCGAGACCAGTCGATTTCAACCTAAGGCAATAGACTAGCAAAGCGAGTGACAGGCGTAAGCGAGACACTGGCGAGTAGATGCTAGTACAGTAGAATCAAGCCAAAGGCGAAAGACTGGCGAAGGGTCCGCTCGCGTAGTGATAAGCTAGGCGAGTGACTGGAGACGCGTAGGTAGTTGATACGGACCGAAGGCGTATGACTGGCGGACGCGAATGACAAGCGAAGCAAGTCACAGGCGTATGGCGAAGCGAGTCAACAACCAACAGTCGAAGGTGACTGGCGGAGGGTACGACTTACAAGGCATGCGAACCGAAGCAGTCAATGAAGACAGGTGAGAGAAACACAAAGACACGAGCTGCACGTGCAAGGCAAGCAGCTACCTCTCGGGCGGCCACACATCAAGCACATGTCAACAAGACCCTTGTACCCCAACACCTACTAAAACAGATTGTTAAACAACCTGGTAACGACGAATTGTAGATATAGCAGTTAAAAATATCTCTCAAAATAGTAAGAGATAGCTAGCAAGTTAGCAACCAAGTCGCTAAAAATACCCAGTCTCAGAACAAAACAAACACGTCTGTCTTGCTCTGCAACTAATAGGAGAGTGACATGAACAGGTAGTGACGTCACGAGACCACCTAGACTTACCGCCCCTTGGATAAGGGATTTTACGCACCCCTTCTCCACTCTTCAAGTTCGTCTGTGTTAAGGTTGAAATAGCATTACCTATAGGAGGTAAGGCAAAGTAGGTCTAGTCAACAGATAGGTATTTAAATAATGATGTTACTGTTTGCTGACGATGTAAATATGTTTTCGTATACAGTCATTGATCTACAGCAACAACTTAATGTTTTACAGCAGTTTTGTATAAAGTGGGGCTTGAGTGTAAATATTGAGAAAACAAATATTATTGTATTTAGAAACGGTGGTGAATTAAAGAGAAATGAAGTATGGTATTATGGTGATCTTAAAGTTAAGTGTGTAACATATTATTTATATATATATATATAAAAAGTTAGGTTACATAGTTTCATCTCGGCTTAATTGGTCAACTGCTTGTAAAAGTTTAGCTTCCCAAGCCTCTAAGGCGGCACAATCAGTACAGAATTTATTTTTAAAAAACTCCTTCATTTCATTAAAAACAACATGTACCATTTTTGACTGTAAAATCTTACCAATTCTTTTGTATGGATCGGAAATTTGGGGCACTAAATACTACCATTTCATTGAAAAAGTACATGCAACATTTTTCAAACGTTTTCTAAATTTAGGAAAGTATGCTTCAAATAAAGCTGTGCTTGGAGAAGTTGGCCGTTGTAATTTATACGTTTCTAGTAGATTAAGACTTGTTAGATATTGGCTAAAGCTGTTAAAGATGGATTATTATAGATACCCTAGACAGAGTTACCTTTTTCAAAAATTGCAGGATGATATGGGGAAAAGAAATTGGGCCTTAGAGGTTAGGGAATTACTTTTTTCGACAGGATTTTCTCATGTTTGGATTTCCAAACAGGTTGGGAATGACAATATATTTTTATCAGTTTGTCAGCAACGTCTTCTTGATATTTCTGTACAAGAATGGTCTATTTCCATACATAACTCTCAATATCTAAATTATTACTCAAAGCATAAATCTTTACTAGTGCCAGAGTTTTATATTTTGAACTTGAACAATAAGGCGCTAATACGGGTATTTTGTAAGTTTCGAATTGGTTTCCATGATTTTAAAGTTAATGCTTTGCGTAGAAAAAAGAACATTCCTAGTGATTTTTGCGAATATATATGTAAACATTGTAATTTTGGTCACATTGAAGACGAATACCATGTATTGTTTGAATCCTCAAAATATTTTCATCTGCCTAATAAATACTTAGCATTTGTATAGTTTCCTGTAAGAGATAAACAAATATTGACCAATCTTTTAAATTCCAAAAATACAGATGTTATCAAAGCTACAGCAATGTATTTAAAACATGTTTTCTATTATCGAAATGTTACCACGTGATATCAACTATTATCTGCCTCTGTACTTGTACTATAGGCCTTATGGCCCCAAATACTGAATAAACTGAATCTGAAATCTGAATCAGATCAACATTTCAGCAGCCACTGTGCGTGGAGACGACAGAGTCAGTAGACGAACACCCTACACGTAAACGAAGCTTATCGGGGGACAGAGACAATGAATCAATTAAAACAGGACATACGAAGTAAAGAATGTACTTGCCGAGAACACTGAATTAGCTAAAGTGAAGAACATGCGAGTGCCGCACATGGGTCGACATTGAAAGAAGCGCCGGACAATCAACAGGCTACGGCTGATGATATTGCAATACTTAGTGCGGTGTCAGAACTCGGTAAAGAAATAAGAGGAGCAGTTGTGTCACTTACAAAGCGGATTGAAGTCATGGAGACAAACTTAGAACTTAACCTGAAGACTTTGATAACAACAACAATTGAGAGCGAGGTAGCTAAAATGAAAGAAAACTCCCAGAGGGATTGTAGAACAGTTCAGAAGAGAATTGACGAATTAGAAAGCTCATATGCAAGTACTAGTACTGTTAGGAAAGGACAAGATAAAAAACAGAACATTGAGAAATGTTCAATAGTAATTAAAGGACTGAAAGGTGTCAAAGATAATGAATCTCCGAGTGAACTCGAGAAGAAAGTAGAACATTTACAAGTAAAACTAGAGCTTAAAGAGTTGAAAGTAGTAAACTGCGAGAGGAAACACAACCCAAGAGAGACAACCCAGGACACATCAAATGTGGCATCAAAGGAACAATGGCATCAGAGGAACAAAAGGTTCAAGTGCTGGGGGCAAACCGCAAGCTGAAGGGTATGGAGAACATGCAGGGGGTATACATTGACTCTCTCAAGACAGGAGAAGAACTGAATAATGATGAAATCATGAGACTTTTGCTTAAGACACTGGATGTCAATAAGAAACTGAAACAGATGTACACAACCCATTAGGGGTTAAGGCTTGGGGTATGGTATCCTCGGGGATTTATCAACAGCACAAGGAATCATGACGTTGTTAGTTGTAAATGTGATGCTGTAAATGAACTTGGATGTGATATTGTTGGTGTGTGAGAGATTTGTTAAAGGGTAAAGAGAAGTTATTAACTTATGAATGGTATGGCCAAAATAGATCTTGTTTACATCCTCGTGCTAAGGGAGGATCTGGAGGTGTAGGCTTCCTGGTGAACAGTAGTCTAGCCCCTTTTACTGAGACTACAATACCGACGGAATACTATGGATTAACATTAAAAGACAGCAAGAGCCTGACATTTACATATGTGAATGCTATCTACCACGTCATGGATCTAGTAGACTTTGGAAATTCTTCCAAGACCCTCAACAAGAACTTTATTCTAGTAAAAATAATGGATTGATCTACATGTGTGGAGACTTCAATGCAAGGTGTGGTGAATTACAAGATATTATAGAAGGAGTTGATTCTTTTACCAATGCTAGTGGAGAATATATGAAAGACTTCATGTAAGGAGTTGGCTTATGTATGCTTAATGGGAGGGTGGGACAGCAATATTATACATATATCAGTGGACAATGTATTGACACCCTATAAACAACTACACTATGTTGATGACTTCCATGTACACACGATTACAGAGATTGACGCCTACAGGCTGTCTCAAACTACCTCATTACCTGATCATTCAGTAATAACATGGCAACTTCAAGTAAGTTTTTAAGATACACGGACTGAATCAACTCCTAGAGTGAAAAATGAAGCTGCACTCAAAGAATCATATATTAAAAATGACTTAAGAAATGTGCCGCAAGACTTTCTGTTTGACAACAGTACTGCAAAATCTCTCCATGAATGTATCAAACAACGATAAAAATGTAACACACACAAAGAGACATTGATAATATGTACAGCACATTCCTTAAAGCATTAAGAGAGGAAATTGACAATAAACTGAATCATAAAACTATGTACCAAAATAAAAGACAATACAAAATTAATAAATATATAAAGAAGCCATACTGGTGCAAGGATTTTAGTATGAATATAGAACAATTATGGACCAAGAATAAAGGCTCAAGTTATACTAAAAGGAACTTAAGAGAATAATTCTGTAAAGTAAGGAAGAATGTTGATAACATTCACCGACTATATAAAAGGGCATATGGTAAACAAAAACAGGAAGAGTTAGTTGAGTCACTGACTAATCCAACATTATTTTGGAAAAAACATTTGAAAAGTAGGAATACAAAGTGAAAGGAGACTATTATTTCCAGAGGTAACACGAGGTGAGGACCAACGTTTAGTTCAACCATGTATTTAATCAACATTCGAGTTAATCAATATGTTTACATCTGAGGGTCAATGTGTTTAATGTATACTCTGCCTTACATTTCTAAATGATTAAACAGTATAAGTTTTACAATGTCAAAATTAAAAGAAAACTTCATATTTGCATCTCCATTATTCGTTCAAAGTTAACAACACGAGAAATGGAGACTTTGCGTTCAGCATTTGACAGAAATGGGTAAGTACATTTTTTTAATATTCTAATCAAATATTTACTTGTAATATTTATTATATTTGGAAATATACATGCAAACATTAGGCAAACTATTTTCAAATAGTTAGTTTGCAAAATGTGTGTCTTGCTTAATCATTGAATTATTCACACAGAACAAAACCTGTACAAAATAACACATTACAAACATTAATCATGTGTCTATTTTCAATATGCCTCATATATTTTCTTGTCCGTTTTCAGTATGGGAAAAAGTTGTCCGCCCTCGGTCTGACTCTCATCTACCCAGAGGAGATAAGAATAGTGTGAGAGAACGACTCCTTAGCAAAGATACTGAACGCTATGGCAACCAGTACATGTCATCTCAACTGTAAGTATTTGGCACTTAAAATAAAACAATAACAGAATGTTACATTTAATCATTTAGCTTCAATACCATGTCAATATCTCCAATAATATTCTTTTCCCTTTAGGATCGGCACATAATATTGGCAGAAATTGCTGCATCGAAGTCATGTTGCCAGTGTAACCAACAAGGTGGAAAACAAGCAAAAGCAAACAAGGAACCAAGAGACAACCCCAACTGACCCATATAACCTTGAAATAAATCATTAGGACGAAATTTTGTCATGTGTTTATTCTTTTAGTCAATTTACCCATTTTGAAAACCTTTCTGATCTTCCTTCCGATGTTCCCATGTGGAAACAATCAAATTTAACCATTCATTTATACTCTTTGTTTTACTTTTAAAACGAAATGCTTTTTTAAATCTTATAGCAGCATCATGTGTCTATTAGAAAATATCAACAAAATAATTTCAAATCTAATAAATAAACCGCTATATCTTTTCGTCTAAAAAACTGATTTTTACCCATTTTTGGGACATCGTCATTATACAGTAAAATATGTAACAGACTGGTATGACCTACCAAGTTGTGCGTAATAATGTCAACATCAAGACTCTCAAAATAAAATATAATTTAAAAAAATGTCAATTTTGTATATGAGGGTTTAAACCACATATTCGCACATGTGAACATTGGGAGGAAAAGGTTTAGTCACGATGTGTTTACCAAACTATTTGATACTTATGTTCAAACAGTGTTAAACTACAGTGCCAGTGTTTGGGGTCTTAATTAATAATGTTTAAAATAAAGCCTGTTAATTCTTCCTGGGCGTGCTGAAAAACAGTTTGAACATCGCTGTACGAGGCCAAATGGGCTGACACAAAGATACAGACAACGATACAAATTGAATTGTTCAGATATTTCCATAAAACTGTAACTATGGATCCAAACTCCAAGAATCACAGGTGGTCAGTTAGGAGGAAATCATCATGGGCCAACGGAGTAATGGACATGGTCAAGAAGCTTATCATCACTAGTGATCACAGTGGTTATGATTAATGTAATAATAATAACAGGTCAGTGTTCCTTGACCAAGTGTTACAGGAATAAGATAAGATAGACAAAGAGAAGTGGTATTCACATATATTTAATGACAAGAACAACATGAATGGAAATAAATTAAGAACATAATTTAATTTAAACAGGAAATTGATACATGGCAAAATGTCAAGATGTTTCTACCCAGACAGTACAGAAGGATAAAAGCCTTTTTGCGCTGTGGTAGCCTGCCTATTAACTTTGAACGTGAAAGACATACCAAGCCAGTCACAGCTCTTTCTGATAGACTGTGCATTCTCTGTGATAAGAAATGTATAGATGATGAATTTAATTTTATTTCATATTTGAATGCAGTTTCTTTGATTATTCCAGACGGCCTATGTATAATATTGCTAAACTACAAAAACCTAATTTCAATATTTTTTCAAATTTTCCTATAGATTTTCGATAGGATTGATGTCAGGCGATCTGGATCTGGCAATATTTTGACATTTGAATTCATTGTTGCAAGAGCTGTATGAGGGCGGACATTGTCCTGTTGAAACAGCTCCCTCTGTTACAGCAGGAGATGAGACTGTAAAAGGTCTTTGATGTATCGTTGGGCTTTTGGCAATGATGACCAGGTGTGATCGTTCGTTGTAAGTCATGGCTCTGCATACCACGACGCTTCCTACTCCAAATCTGTCGACCTGTCGAAAGCTGTTTGGAGCAAAACGTTTATTTTCTCGTCTATAGACACGTTGCCTTCCATCATGCCGGTGAATTAGGAAAAGGGATTCGTAAATGAACCAAGCTTGTCTCCAATTTCTTAGGGTTCATATCCTCACGTTAGTGCACCACCTCAGACGTCGACATCGATGTATCCCTCTCAGAACGGGTTTGACAAATGGTCTTCGTGCACGTAGAGTGGCCTCACGTAAACGGTTCCTGATGGTTTTGGCTGACACTCTCCTCAAAACAGGCGCCTCGATTACAGTGACGGTTGGTGTGGCTTGCCTTTTACGTAGGTGGGTGACCCGGATGTGGCGATCCTGAGCCGTTGTGGTGATCCTTGGTCTGCCACTCCTGGGACGGTCTTCAGTTGCATTGGAACTCGGGGGATTGTTGTTTTATGGACATTGAGATGACGGGCAACTGTTCCAAACTTGACTGGCCTCAATGCGACCAATGGCAATATTTTGATATATATTTGCCACCTTAATTGTCGGAGTAAATACAATGACTGATTTGGCTATGGGTCCTTTTATACAAAATGTAGACCTCTACATCAACTGTGTTTTCCTTGATTTGTACATGCAACGGACTTACAGAATTATTCAGATGATTGTGTCACACATTCTCAATCAAAATCAGATAAAATGTCAACGTGCGTAACAACGGCTTATATATCACATATTTGCAATTGCACAAATGTTGTACTTTTTGTGGGACAAGTTTCTTGTATGATGCCGGGTTCATACCCCTCCCATAAAACCAGATAAAGGAAGTCGTGCTGAAAAAAGTGGCTACAATAGTCTTAAATATCTTATTTAGTATTTATATCTGTATAAAATTTACATAGACTATTTAATTGTGTTTCTTCTCATCGTGTGGAGTGAGAAAGTGATATTTTCACGAATGGCGCAGCAACGAGTGAAATGTCACCTCTGACTCCACGAGATGAGATAGAAATGATATAGAAGAATCAAGAAAAGTAATTCCGGCCACACATTAGTCACTGCAATGAAAATATGACTTATGACTTTCTACTGTTTATGTGCAAATATGGATTATATTTTCATAATATAATGACATATTTCTAGTTATGTAATAAGTATCGGTATCTTAATTTTTTTACTTTAACAGAAGCATTTGTTGATATTAATTTCCTGGTATTGTCAAACTTTCACTTCAGCTTTGTGTTTGTTTTGATACTACATAGGAAGATGTAAGAACGGTTGACTAGCAGGTGACGTAAACGTGCAAGACCTGAGGTCAGTTTTACTATGGGTGGAGTTACGGGGACATTTCAAAGTTATTATGCTCGAGCTATATTACTCTGTAAAGGATGTTCCTATTTTAATTAATGACATTTGAGAACCTTTTGAACTGACAACATGACTAGCTCAAGAATTATTTCACAAATATTTCCTAAATGGACAATAAATAAAATGATTAACAATTAAATCCAATATTAACAAGAAACTAAGATACAAAATACTACATGTTCAATACATCGTGTGGTGATTAATGTCTATAGATGCAACAAACTTAAGGGGAAAGATGTTCATACTACACTCAACCGCAAAAGAAACGTCACCACATGTTCAACAGTGTAACAAACGAAATTCCGCTGCCAGAGAAACTCTATTTTGAACGGTTTTTTTTAATAGTGACATCATTTGTAAAGAGATGTCATTCATTTTGATGTCATACATAACCTCTAGCTGTAAAGTACATCCGTTTTCAAATAAATCAATTTATTTCCTTCTGTATGTTACTAAACAGGATTTATCAAATCATATGACGCCAAAAAAGTCTTTCCGGATTTGCCTGAAGAAGATTCCTTTGAGAGGCTGAAGGAGATTGTCAAACATTATGACGTCATACAAACGGTTTCAGCATTTAATTTTAAAGTAAACTAGTGTCAAAAAAGAAACGATACCACCTGTTTGCAACGACTGAAAAGAAAAATAAAGCAGAAGTTTAGGATTGGTGTTACTGTTTTGAGAAATCATTAACAACATCTGTACACAAAATCATTTCAATCAAATCTGTACAATCAATATGACAAGTCGTTAAAGATCGGTGGGGTCTAAAAATAAACATTCCGTTAGGAAACTGATTACAGAAACAACGGGAAATGACACACTACACGTCTAAAAGTCAAGTCAGTAGCGGGTATTTCCACCGTGAGCATCACTACATGACAGAACACGCCTGCAGACTGATTACGTCAAACGTCTGATGACGTTGGGAGTGATTCGTTGCCATTCCTCGAGGAAACATCGTTCCAAGTCCCGTACGTTGACTGGAGACACAAGGCGACGTCGGATTTGCAAATCGAGGTGGTCCCATAACTGCTCGATGGGATTCAAGTCCGGTGATCATGCGGGCCATGGTAAAACGTGTACGTTGGCATTTGCAAGGATGTTCTGTGTCAATCTTGCTGTGTGTGGCCTTGGATTGTCATGTTGGCAAATGATTCAACGAGGTTGTTGTTGAAGAAAGAGCACCAAAACAGGCCGTAAGATGTCATCAATATAAAGCTGTGCATTCAGGTATTCACGAATAACGACAAGCCTCGTTTTGACGTCATCAATTATGGCACCCCAAACCATTAACTCTCCACCACCAAATGGCCGGACTTGTAGGACATAGTTAGGCGCCAAACGTTCACCAAATCTTCGGTATACCAGCTGCCGTCCATCGTTTCGGAACATGAGGAATCTGCTCTCCTCAGAGATCATAACACGTGCCCAGTCCCGCCGTTGCCAAGGACGAATTCGTCTGGCCCATATCAGTTTGTCGTGCCGGTGTCAAGACGTCATGTGCGGTAGGGGTGACGTGGCCGGATGCCATATTGCTGTAGTCTCCTGTAGACGGTCTGTTGACTGATCCTGTGTGCCAGTGTTGTCGCTGCCGTTGATGTCGCTATTACTGTGTGGTTCCTCAGCCGGATGTAACGATCCTCAAGGGCCTGTCTGACGCATTACACCTCTCTCTCGATCGATCGTTGGATCGATCGATGGCTGCCATACACTTTTCATGCACGTGCAAAACATGCTAGAGAGGGAAACGTCACTTTCACGTTTTTTCCCTGAAGTGATCAAGTGTTCCCGGTTGTTTTTATGGACTTTTGTGTTAGGGATGTGCAATACGAATTGGCATGTTTTCATACTCACCATTTCACTTAGAAAAACATAATTTGAAAGAAAGTTGGTATCTTTTCTCTTGGACACTAGTTTACATACTGCTTCAAATCAGTCCATGAGTTTTTGAGTTAGTTGAGTTTTCATGAGTCATTTTCCCACAATCAATGAAAACCCACACTGCGGCTCCTCAGACATCTTGCAGCAACAGTTTCCAGTGGACTTTCTCCAGAAGGAAACAATCATATTGCATCGAAAAGCTTCAAAACGTATACATGTTGAGACGAAGTCAAATCTCATCAGCAATTTAAACAAAGGACAATGCAAAATGAAACACGCGAGCCCAACAATATGCATGTGCATGCTCAGTAACCAAAGTGGAGCAAAACATGACATTTATGCAATGCGACGACAGTAAATAATTTATTTAATGAACATTTAAGAAAATCATTTCCATTCTTTTATGATTTAGCAAACATCATGAAGTAAGATATAATATGCGCAAAGGCATTAGAAGTTCCCAATCGAAGGTGTCAAACTTTCATCCTCAAGTTTGGACTTTGACAGCACAATTAAATGGACCAAAAAACCGTAATTTCACTATTTTAAAGTTTTGTAAACGGTAAAACATATGTTTTGATATAATATGCATAAAGTAACAAATAATTGATTTAAACTACATGTATACCCTTTTGTACCGTATCGAAATTTGCCAAACTCGTAGCACCGATGAATGACTTCCCTTCTCATTGTTTTTATTCTTATCCAACTTTCAAATATAAAGTCATAACAGTAATATCATTTCATTTATAAAATTAATGTGTAATCTGGAATGTCGTCTCAAATTTCGTTTCCAGAAAAAATACCCCGATAGAACCCTCTTTTTAATACAGATATTTAATGTCGATCTTACCGATTTTAAGTGCACGGTTGCAAAACTATTTAGACAACATCGATTTGATAATTAAGACAGAAGTCAACTTTAGAAGTAAATGTATATATTCCTTATATTTTCCATAGTTTTACCATATACAGAGTTTTCTGTAGTTTTTCTAGTAGGTTTCTGCCTCAAATCCGTATGTAGTTTAATGTAGGGTTCCATCCATGGACTTTGATTAAATTGTAGAATTCTGTGTACTTTCGTTAATTTTAAAAATATATAATTGGAGATTTCTGTAATGAATAACGTATTTACTTTTATTCATAAAGTTTGGCACCAATTTTTCTACATCGGATATTTTTTCTCCACCTAATAATTACTGTTGGTAATTGGACAACCATTTTTGGTTTACCTTTAACCTTTCAGGAGGTATAATGATTAATATGTTTTTCTTACGGATATTCTAAATCGACTTCCAGAATTAACCCCTTCTCTACCGCTGGGTTTGACAGAATGACTGAAACATTTTATATTCCTTAAATCAAAACTATACAAATGACTATTGAAGGGGTACCAAATCAACTTGAAAGTCAACATATGCGTAACATAGTTTATGGGATGAAATTAAGAAACTTCCCAGTATAAAACGCCATCCAATAACAAATATGGTTTTGAAAGATTTATGTCCGACTGACATGAAAATAGGTAAGTTTTAACCGACAAGTATGCCTTGTGGCTTGACTTAAGAACAACTCCTCCTATATATATATATATATATATATATATATATGTAGTAGGTATAAAGGAGGGTTTTTTGATAAATGGTGGGTAAAGCGTATTATTAACATTATTTTTAACAGAGAAAAAACTGCTGAGTTAAGCGAAACAGTTTTTGTGTTACAATTAACGAGAAAATACAAAAAAACAAAATACATACAAAACCCTCCTTTATACCTACTTATATTGATGTATCATCGGCAAACAGACGAATGTTACTGTCGATACCATCAACGATGTCATTAATATAAATAATGAACAAATGCGGTCCCAAGACTGAGCCCTGGGGTACGCCAGAACTAAACCCTGAACTATATCCATTGATGACAACTTTCTGCTTTCTACTATCTAGGTAACTCTTAAACCACTCCAAAATTCGCCCCGTAGACCGTAAGCATAAAGTTTATGAATGATGCTCCTATGTCAAACTCTTTCAAAGGCTTTGCTTATTTCCTATCCTTGGTCCACTGCACTGGAAATGAAGTTATTGATGTACGTTGACTGTTTTACTGTGGCATCTCCAGGCATATAACCAGATTGTAAATTTTATAAGATATTGCTTTCCCTGAAGAAGTTGAAAACATATTTAAATACGCATGTTTAAAAAAAACTTTAGCAACCCGTTAAAGCAACAGGCCTATAGTTTGAACAGTCGTGTTCTTTGCCTTTATTATAGAGCGGAATTACAGAGGCTAGTTACCAAGACGAAGGGAGTGTTTTACTATGAAGCGAAAAGTTAAATAGTAAAGGTCAGTAAGGGCTTAAAAACGATGCCGTTAATCTCAGGACTTTATTTCCAATTCCATCTGGCCCCGTGGCTTTCGAAGTATCTAGACTCAATAGAATATCGCAAACATCATCATTATTAATCGTCACCGTTGACATAACTTAATCAATTTCACAGGTTTCAATACGGGTAGTTCGGCATTAGGGTCGGCAAGTCTAGATTGTTCTATAAAGAATGTATTGGGTACATTAGCGATATCCTAAGCATTATCATAAACTACGTAATTTGAGACAATCGACGGATTTGACAGAATCATTCGATTTTACATAGTGTTTTACTAATCGACACCACATGTTAGTGCCATGAGCAGTATGTATCGTTTCATCAACCTTAGCATCAAATGCCCGTTTTGCATTCCTAACAGTTGAAATTACTTGGCAAAATCGATGTTTTACGCAAAATGTCCATCAGACATCAAACCTAAGCAAATGATAAGCCAATCATTCAAAATTATCAACACAAAAGAGTTGACAAAATATTCTATATGAAAGTTTTAAGACTGTTCCTCGGTCGAAGTGACTAGAGTTACTAAATATATGTGATGATATCATACCACTTTTTCATGACGTCGTGTTATTGTTATTGTGATTTGACTATTTCCTCGGTTATTACATTATATCACTTTCTCATTTTCGTGACTTTGGTAAGATAGAAAACATTATATTCATGTCCATGTCACACTATGTTATGTTTACAACACTCGTGCCTTAATATCGGTAATTCTCTCGCTCGATGAAGTACTAATATTCAGGTATTCATGTCGTAAACATAGTATGACATAGACATCAATATATATATATATATATATATATATATATATATATATATATATATATATATATATATATATATATATATATATATATATATATATATATATGGACCTGCTTAAAGCATTCAAGAACGTCGGCCTGTAATGTTAATGGTAATCTTGATGAGTTACATCAACTATATAGATGTCAGGTAACGTTGATGTGACCTTAACCTTTCGACAGATTCAGAGTTTTTCTTAGATATGACATTGAATGTGGTGTTTCGTGTGTCAACTGAAGTCGGTCAGATGGCTTTCTAGCCTCGTCGCTGATTGGCTGGGGTAAAAAGGAAAATTAGATTAAAATGTTCTATGTGCATTATGACAGACAGACAGATTGTATTCAGTAATGTGGGCCATATGGCCTATGATACACTGTAGTTGACAGTACAAATTGAGTCACGTGTTTCTATATTTAAATAACTTACATACATATACAGAAGTTAATTTTATAACATTTTCATTTTGACAATTGAGAATATTCGGTAGAGAAAAATTGCCACTATACACATTCTGCAATTGTTTCATATAATGCGCTCGTAAAATACGATAATGATCACAAGTAAAGAAAACATGCTTTCCATGTTCAATGCATCCCTGATTACAATATTTACATACACTCTGTTGTACATCTAATGGATTTTTACGTAAAAACTGCACATTGAAGTTTGTGTAAATTAATCCTAAATTTAAAGCTCTTTTAAGAGATTTATCATGTCAAGAAACAACATACTTTTCAACATTTCGCAAAGATTTAACATTAGAATAGTGAAATAAGTATTTAGAAGCACATATGTTTGCATACCAATTTTGTGAAGCAATGTCTTGTAGTCTTTCCCTGAAATTGATACATAAATAGACTAACATCGCCAACATGTCCCAAACATAAGAAAAGCCATTAACATATAAACACGTTTTGACATCAGACACCCAACTATGTTAACTGGCTCATCCAATCTTTTAAGGACATACTAACATTGTAAGGGATATCTATTTGCTTCCATGCTCAATAATGTTAACCAATACCTTATAGCTCTCATTTGGCTCCTGAAAAACATACATTTGCAACCAGATTCACCTAGAATAGCTATGTTTGAGGCATATTTACTTACACCTAGAAAATATTCAATAAATGAAGTTTGAACTTTTTCAATACAAGCAAAAATAGTTAAGCCCCCAAATCTCCGCTCCATATAAAAGTATTGGACTTATTTTAGACTCAAATATTTTGAAAGCTGTTGAAAAGGATATAGATGAATTTCTTTGAAATAATCTATAAACAGGTTTACATGCATTAACTGCCTGAGCTGCCAGGTTTTCGCATGATGTGCATTATGTACCTATATATATGATCAATAACCTGACTACCTGACACTCGGATATCAAGTATTGTAGGGCCTAACTGTTTAACAATCAATAAAGAAGCTAACGCCATCCTTCTCCTCCTATTGGATTTCCGATATGTTTATCCGCGGAAATTTTCTCTTTAATAGTGTAATAGTGTGCACCAAATTCCAACCGTATCGAGCTCTCGAAATAGGTAAAGAACGTTGATTTCTGGCCATCAGGTCATAGCAGATACATAATGTCAATCAACTTTTTCTATAAATGCAAACAACATCCATGAGAGAACAGTGGACGCCTGTCACTGCTCAACAACAACGTGAACCACAACAACACATCCAAGCTTCAGAACCTTCCAATGAGCTGACGTTACGTTGCTCTCATCGTTTGTATCGATCTGCTATGCATTTCTCTGGATACATACTGTATATATCGCAGACTTACTCTGGATGCCCAATATGTACACATCTGTACAAGAACTTGGGCATATGTTAATACGTGGAAACAAAACAGTGTTCAGCTTAATCTTTTATATTTGCATTACTGTCATCATAATGTCAAACTCAGGAACAGTAAGTTCAGATGAGCTGCTTTTTTTGTTAACTTATTTACGCAGATCTTGAAATAGGCATAGAACATTGATTTCTCGTCGTCAGCTTTTCGAAGATACTTAATGCCAAGTAACTTTTTCCATAAATTAAAACAACACATACAGGAGAGAAAAGTGGACGAGCGTCACTGCTCGGGGACACGGTTTGAAAACCGTCCAATGAGCTGACGTGTTGAAGTCATGCACTGGTCCTTTGATCGATCTGCTAGGTAATTATCTGAATACATACTGGATATATTCACAGACATACCCTTGATGGCAAACAGGTACGCATTTCTCCAAAAACTTATGGACATTTGTAAATCATTGGATACAAGACAGGATGTTTGGCTTAATCTTATATATTTGTTTGATTCTCTTGATAACGTCAGTCTGGGCAAAATCAAGTTCAGATGAGCTGCGTTACGTCCGCACCCACCAGGGGATGCATGCCTCGAAATTTGTTTTGAAATCCGAAACTGTCTCTAGTGTAGTAGAGTGTGTTCTGGCCTGTGATCTGAACGACAACACGTTGTCCCTTCAGTACAACCGAGCAACAGGACTGTGTGTTTGTCACTCGGTCAGTCCACAGTCTCTGGACCTTGAGGAGGAGACCAACAGTGACATCTACTATAGTCCAGGTAATAACATATACTATTATTCATTTGAGAACATAGGTTGTCATTTACTATAGTCCAGGTAAGAAGACCTACTGTTATTCGATTGAGAACATATAGTGAGTTATTACCTACGACGACGACAATGGTATCGGGCTTCACGTTGCCCAAGTGCAAAATATCAGTTTGTCATGGTGAAAGGAACAATACTTTGACGTCACGTTATGGTCTATGACGTTGTGTTCCAAATGCTGCGACGGCGGGTCGGCAGTCGATAGATCAACGTGGATTGTAGCTTATTTTCATTTAGTTTAAGTGATAATAAACAGAATCTGAAATTCGTGTCCACATCATACTAAATTTACGACACACATGCCTGAATATAAGTATATCCCTCGCACTGGCTCTGGAGATACTTATTATTCAGGCACCCGTGTGACGTGTCAGAAAGATAGCATGATATAGACGCCTAAATAATATTCTCTATAACATCTACTATAATTCAATTGAGAACATATAGTGTCATCCACCATTGTCCAGGTGAGAACATAAGCTGTCAATACAATAGTACGGGTGAGAACATACGCTGTCAATACAATAGTCCGGATGAGAACATACGCTGTCAATACAATAGTACGTTTGAGAACACAGGCTGTCAATACAATAGTCCGGGTAAAAACATACGCTGTCAATACAATAGTCCGGGTGAGAACAAACGCTGTCAATACAATAGTCCGGGTGAGAACATACGCTGTCAATACAATAGTCCGGGTGAGAACAAACGCTGTCAATACAATAGTCCTGGTGGGAACGTACGCTGTCAATACAATAGTCCGGATGAGAACATACGCTGTCAATACAATAGTCCGGGTGAGAACAAACGCTGTCAATACAATAGTCCGGGTGAGAACAAACGCTGTCAATACAATAGTCCGGGTGAGAACATACGCTGTCAATACAATTGTCCGGATGAGAACAGACGCTGTCAATACAATAGTCCTGGTGGGAACATACGCTGTCAATACAATATAATGGTTGAGAACACACGCTGTCAATACAATAGTACGGTTGAGAACATAAGGTGTCAATACAATAGTACGTAGAGAACATACGCTGTCAATACATTAGTATGGATGAGAACGTACACTGTCAATACAATAGAACGGGTGAGAACATACGCTGTCAATACAATAGTTCGGGCGAGAACATACGCTGTCAATACAATAGTACGGTTGAGAACATACGCTGTAAATACAATAGTACGGTTGAGAACATACGCTGTCAATACAATAGTCCGGGTGAGAACATACGCTGTCAATACAGTAGTACGGTTGAGAACATACGCTGTCAATACAATAGTACGGTTGAGAGCACACGATGTCAATACAATAGTCTGAGTGAGAACATACACTGTCAATGCAATAGTCCCGGTGAGAAAATAAAGTGACATAGTTCCGGTGATATATCAGTATGTTGACATCATGTCACTTTTGAGAGTTCAGGTGACCTGGTTGAGGTAGAAAATAATAACAAAATAAAATAATCGGGGATAATGCTTTGTCAACTATTTCTAATTTTCAGAAAGGATGGATTTCATCCCCTCCGGTACGTGTAACTTTATTAATTTTTTTCATTTAATGTCAAACTTTATCATACTATTTTGGTGAGACAAATATTTTATGTCAGGTTATTTCATTTTTGTTGTATCTGCAATGTAAAATGATATATATATATATATATATATATATATATATATATATATATATATATATATATATATATATATATATATATATATATATAGTTATGTCATTATTATTTAAGATGTTCACTTTATGTTTTATATCTCGTCTCTCATAACTCCAAAGGAGTGGCATATATACTTAGATTGTGATTTGTATAAATTGTGTTTTGTGTGTTTATATACAGTAGGACGTTAATGAACATCTGTCTTTCATATTCTATCACTGGTGCAAACGTGATTTTCAAAATATGAAATTCAATTTAAATTAATTTGGACTTATAATAATCTGATGTTAATGATCAATGTTTTTTACTTTCCGAAAAGCTGAAACTTATTGATTGAAAATTCAAAACATTACATATGTATTTAATGTGAAATTTCAATCGAATCTTCATGGTTCGACTCACGCTTCAAGGGAGATCATTACATTATCTAAAATGCAATTCATAACAAGTCAAATGACAATTAGTCTAATTATCTGTTGAATAAATGTGATAGTTGAGTGCCTGTCCTGTGTTATGTAATGAAAAGAAAATGTATGGAAGCGCATAACTGCCAGGAGAGGGAACATTATAAATAACATCTAATTAGATAAAAGTTTCATCTAATAACATAAGATAAGAACTATCATTTAATTAGATGAAACTATCATCTTATTAGATGAAACTTTCATCCAATTAAACTATCATTAAATTTGAAGAAAACTATCATCTAATTAGATGAAACTATCATCTAATGAGATGAAATTACCATCTATGAAATGTATCCTTTTGTTTACTTAAATCCTGGTTACAAAATGTGTTCATTTATATTGTAATGATATAACAAATATATGTCGACAAGGTCTAACATGTTTCAGAGCGCGTTTCAATGTTTTTCACTTTTTATATAAACTTTTAGGTCCATGTACAGAATCATATATAATAAAACGCATCTAGAACGTCACGGAATTTGTTGCCGCCTTTGATCTAGTAATGTATGTAGCCTATACAAGATTGAAGATGATCTATAAATGTAATAATTTAATCTTTATAGATGTTGTAAAATACATTAAAGTTGATGGTTAGTGTAAGAGCATGTCAAATTTCTCTTTAGAAAATATTGATTTCTCACGAAATTGAAATGGTTGGCTTTAAGTATGTCAGATGCATTTCATTTTCAGGGTGTTAGCTGTTTGAATGTCCTACCGATCTAAGTATATTTTGCATATACATGTTTGATGATTTTGCGCATTAAAGTATAACATTGACATTATTTTGAGATAAAGGATACAGTTGAACTAAATAAAACCAATCTTACGATAGTACATATGTATCATAGAATTTAACTAATTTGATTCGATTATATCATAAGATAGTTAGTTGGTTAAGGGGCTAGGGTATTGTCCCGAATGATTTTTCCAATGGGATTTTGTTCCACACATACACACACACACGCACATACTCACATAAGCTTGATATAATCGGTCCAGATAATCTATAGCCAATATACACGCTTACTAATATTACTCAGAGAAAAGAAACCACAGGTCTTGTTTTTGTACTGAATTAATACAACTAAGCTTTATCAGTCCCCGGGTGACACGCTGCACAACAGCTTCATACAGTCTTGTGAAAAACAATCGTTCTAGTGTTGATACAATTGATAACCTAATATGGATAATACATACTTACTCGTTGAAATGGATTTGAAAACAGATTGAGAGCGTATATAAATAACGAGAGGTGTTCAGGTAGGCTGCTAGCTTGTTTACCAATCCGATTCATTGGAAATAAATATTGTTTAAACTATATAAATGCCGCTCGAATACAAATTACAAATTTGAATATAAAAGTTTCATGTTTTATAAAACAATACAATGACAAAGAAATTCAACAAATGGATTTATTATCAATACCTATTTCCTGGTTTTAACATATTTTATTCATAATTGAAATGTATTGGCAAACAAGCTGAGACGTTATGGTTTAAAAGTATTTTATTCATCAAAGAAGAAGAAATTGATTGGCAAACAAGCCTAGGTGGCTTATGTAAATGCTGCTCCACGATACATTTATTATTCACATCTATACATGACATTTGCAGAAACATTGTTAGAAATATTATGGAATTGTTTCGTGGCCAGTTGATACACAAGAACAAGTAATGAAAGGCATCCTCATAATCATGTGAGCAGGAACAGGATGCATTGTCAGACATGAACTGATTACATATAAGTCACTGCATCTCAGACTAAAACGACAGTGTGTTATTTGACAGAAGAGTGTATTAGAAAGTATTTTGAACGTCCTGCGAATTGAATGTTAAACTAAATGGTTAAAATTCAATATTAACAACTGTCCCTTTTTTCGAAATTTAGAAAGTAGTGTTTTCCGAAATAATTAAACACGACATTTTGGATAACAACTACTTTACACACAATATACTCTTTTTCATAGATGTAGATCAATATTTGTTTGATCAATTATCATTTCATAGTTAGTAATTTGTTACGAAAGAAAGTGTGATTTGCTTGATTCTATCAACTATCAAATACTCTCTCTACTCGTGGGTAACTTATATCTTGCAACATAACATTTGTTTTAATTTGGCCATATATTTCAGTTGTTTTAAAATCCAATATGGGGGAATTTCTTTCTAATTAAAAATCGTCTTACATATCTCGCTATAAGGATTACCCAAGTCACACATTGAATCCCATGCAATCTTTTTCACAACTATGTAAAGTAACTATGTTCTTTTTATCCGACATGTGTTTACTTTCTTACGTCTTACATTCTCTACAGATAGAAATTTCTCAGCTAACAGGTTCCCATGAATTATTCATGTCATAGATTGCTATGCAATTTCTTTCAAACTGCATCATATGTCAATAACCTCTTCCATCTCTTTCACAATTGGGTCATGCATCAATACTCGTCTTTAATGCTAACCCAATAGAGATTACTCAAGTCACATGTTTCTATGTAATCTCTTTCACAATTGGGTCATGTATGGACACTCTATTAAATTATCCACTGGCTGCTGTCATGTAAGCCATATGATGGAGTAAATATGGCACTCAATCAGGTTTCACTGTTGCTTGCATAAAGCTGCCATATTATAACAGAGATTCCGTGTCTAGGACTAAGTTGAAGTTTGAAGTTCATATAGGGAAAAGCACATCCCTTCTTGAAAATGACGAACTATTAAACATCGGTCAATAATTATATTGTTAATGTCTCATACAGTTTATTTAAGTTCATATTGTTTATTTTCCTCCCATCCCATTTCTTGTATAATGCAGTCCTTGTAAACAAAGGTAAAGACCTAAGCACAGTCTTCCTTGCCCTACCGATCCAGTCACTTTGCGGTGAAAGAAAAAGTTTGACCAATGGATATAAAGGGACTTCTATTATTCTTTGCAGAATGCAGAGAATCTGATGGCTACATCTACGACCGTGAGGCTCACTTCTGTTTCAAGATTCACTCTGACAGCAAGACATGGGTTGCCGCCCAGGCTCAATGTGTCAGTGAGGGGGGATTCCTGGTGAAACTGGACACTGATAAAAAACGAAACATCGTCAACACGTATATGAAGGAAGGTAAACTAAAGTTTTGAAACCTCCCAATCACTCTCAACCACAGAAACTGTGTTAGTCTTGAAGAATGCACAAATGCATCTATTAGTCTTTTCCTGGAGAATCAAGAAGCAGAAATATGCATATTGGAAGCACATATATCCTTTTCTATAAACATTACATGGGCAGTAGCACTTTTTTTCACTCAAATAAGTCGAAAAAATGTATTTGAAAAATAATGTCACCAACAGTAAAAAAAAACCTTCTCTCTTCGGAAAATTAGGTTGAAAAATGAGTGTACATGATTGGGTAAACAGATGGAAATCGTTTTTGTAATTCGAAATTATAAATTGTGTTCACATTAAAATGAACGCCATGCAATTTTTGCTTTATACACAACACCGTTATTACCACTACGGATAATTGGTTTATGTAATGTTTACCCCTTAAAGTAAATATAAATGACATAAACTATCATTATAGATGGGAAATTTGAAAAAAAGGTGCTACTGTCCCTTTAACATTTTCACTGTATAACACCTAAAGGTAAACTATTTATATATAACTTTTTTCAGTATCAAACTATAAAATAATTAACTTCCTATTACCGACTTTACAGATGGAACCAGTGACTACTACATCGGAGGGACGGACGCTGCAGAGGATGGAGTATGGAGATGGGTTGCTGACGATTCTATCATTCCTGACATGACGATGGAGGGAAGTAAAGACTGTCTTGAGATTGACAAATATGTTCAGGCGTTTGACGACTCGGGCTGCAACAATAGCGCCAACAAATATGTCTGTGAAATAAGTTTATGATACTTGAAGCACTGAAGGGTATGTAAAGAGTGACGTGATGGGTTTATTCGAACCCCCTGAACTCCTCTGAATCCCCCATCTGCATTATTTCATTTTATTCCCCGTGTTCTCGACCCACTTCGCTTGATTGTGTTTAAAGGGGCTTTAGCACGGTTCAAATTTCCCATTTATAATGATAGTCATAGTCATTTATGTTTACGTTTTGGATAAAATATTTTATTCCTTAAGAGGGTAAACATCTTTTCACACAAACAAATCATTGTGATAATTTAATGACGGTGTTGCATGACACCTTTTATTATTTCGAATTATAAAAACGGCTTTACCGAAACATACACACTCATTTATTTTTCAAAGAAAGAAGGGCATTTTAATATTGGTGCCATTACTTTTCATCGACTTGTTAGAGCGAAAAAACATTTGAGTTTATAAGAATTGAACAACAACAACAACAACAACAACAACAACAACAACAACAACAACAACAACAACAACAACAACAACAACAACAACAACAACAACAACAACAACAACAACAACAATAATAATAATAAAATTCAACAGTGTCTTGTAACACGTTTTAGAAACGTTTTATGTTTGTGGTTATTAATCTTAGTAGTTCAATGCAGAGTTCAATGTTTCAAGATCGATTGAGGGAAAACTACTATACTATATTGATACCGAGTTTATCAGAAGTTTGACCACTACATAGAGAGAAGTTATCATTTGAATTTGAATTCATACGAACGAGGGAGCGAGGGTTATACACATATCTGTACGAGTTTTGTTATGGTCAAATGCATACGTTTGAGTGTAATACTTTATTTCCATTGGATTTAATTTGACTCTGGAAAATATTCATATCAGTCAACTACAATGACGTCACAAGGAATTATTTATGACTTCACAGACGACTAAACATGGGTACGCTAAACGCTAAAGCAATGGTGGCCTGCTAAACGTCATATGTGTACATGGGCTCGTATCCAAAATGTTAACTGCGTTATTTCGTCGATGGTAAGGTGAGTGTTAATAGCTGATGCTGTTTTACCGTCAGTTTATTTTATCGATTTTCATATTCAGTTCAGCTTCTGTGTTATGTGGTCATTTTGTTAACATATACCGACACATGATTACATGCGGAAAAACTTTAATTGATATTAATGTATATCTAAATGCTTGTTCGCATTTCAGAATGCATTTGTTCCTTTTCATCTAATTCAGAGCAACAGCCTATTTCTTATGTTAATAAATACTATTAAAAGTGTGTGATACACAGTAAAACATATGCCACATGCTAAGTTAAACATCTGCTTTCAGTATGCAGCATTACTAAAATATCCAAGTGCATCCGTAAGAATATTTTGACGATATTGCAAACTATATTTATGATGGAAGTTTATATGTGCAATGAACTCCGTTAATGAGACTACATCTAGTGCAACATGTATCATAGTGATGGTGAACCCCTTACCCCGGGTAATATTTTGATGCCCGTCTTGTATAAGAAGAAACACGGTAAACGTGATTTATCAAAGATTTATGTCTCATTTTCAATCTTGCTGAAAAGGGAAAACAGCTTGGCTTGTTTTAGATATGTTAGGATTGGCCGTTACACATTTACGAATGAAGCATTCATAAAATATACAGATTCATCCCCAGGCATACTTTGTCAATATTGCAAACTATGATGGATGGGTATATTTGCAATGAAACCCATGAATGAGGCAGCAAGTGCAACACATGTCACAGTGATAGTGAAATCACAACCGTGAATTAACAAGTATATATGTCTCATTTTCAATTGTGATGAAAAGGGAAAACATGATTGCTTTATGCTTTATGTGTAGATATTTTAGGAATGGATGACCCGACTCCTAATTGAAATGTGTCTTTACATTTGTAGACATTATATATTTTCGAATTTTCAATGTTTGTGTGCCTACTTCATTTTTACCTTTGCAGATACATGCAATTGTGTATAATAAATGCCTTTCCCTGATAACAATTTCTAGTAATTGTTTATTACTCGCTATGCGTCAATGTGACTTCAGAAATACTACTACAGCCGTGATATAAGTGATAAACTCTTGCAAACGGCGTGAAACACCAATTCACCTCACCTCACCTCCGACATACATGTCACATAGATATGCAATAGTACAGTTCCTGTACTTTCTTTCGAGACTAAGGTAGGTTCGAATCCCTCAGGTGTGAGTAGCAATTATAAAATATACACATGGAAATTGATTAAGCAACGTCCGTTTTTTAAACATCAAAATCGTTCTGATTTGAAAGAAGACAATATGTCAGGAAAACTGTTTGTGATTTAAGGTAGAACAATCAGTTAGCAGTGTTGAATAACGACTGTTAAAATAATTTGTTATTTTGGTGTCAAAATCCTAGTTCCATTATGAAATTAAATGAAAGTCAACATTTGTTCCTGTTATGTGATAAGTGTCATTCTTTCAAGTGAAGTGATTACACTTTACTCTGACATTTTAACAAAAGTCACTCGTTAAAGCAGTGTGCACCTTCAAACTCACAAAATCATGAAATTGTCAATTTCAATAAACTTGTCTCAATGAACAAATACTGCCACTACTTACGGTATTGGCTGATCTAAAGCGAGAAGAACTGTTTAATAAACAGATTGAACTCAAATAATCTCAAATGTATTCACAGATCATACGGTGGTAGGCATTTTCAATTATCGTTAACAAAAGGGACTGGAAGTGTCTGTTTAGCTGCTTATCATGCATGATAAAAATATGTTTTGTTGTATGAATGTCTACTTGGTATAAAAAATGTTGTTTACAATGAATCAATTCTAAAATTTGAAGTGTAGTTTCTCTTCCAGGACAAAAGTTATTTTAGGTAAAAATTCAGTGACTTCACATTTTCCCTCACATTTTCATAAATTTTTGTGAAATGTGGTGAACTTTTATTTCAGTGAATGAGTCGCTTAATAACCACATGGCTGGGTGATAACAATTGTTCAATATATCCCAACGATCCTAAAGCACTAAGTTTACAAAGTAGGGTGTTGTTTAATTAATTTCCAAGTGTGTATATTTGAGCGATATACTGCCAGGTTGATAACATTGATATCAAAAGAGTTTTCAAGTTAATACGAAATCGTGGAATACTGAGAATCAATTATTACATCTGATACTTACGGTAAAAGCATACCTCATTGAGACACCAATGTATCTGAGTTTTCTTTATCTGTTTTCACGTATCAAACTATGTGCAATGGGAGGGGGCATTATTGACAACATGACTAGGTTACATGTACATTCATTTTATCACAGGTTACATACACAAGTCAGTTGAAGCGTACTCAGCATTTCCACATTGAACGATAACAAAAACAAGTGGTTAAAATTTAAATGAAGAACCAAAATGAACACAACAAGAACTAAAGACAAAAGATACCTTTTCAATTAATCCTATAGTTTTGCAACAGCAACAACATATTCTCTTCGCTTGCGACAAACGTCAGGCTCGCCGATTGGGGCTGTGATACTTGTTTTAACAATAACTCACTCTCGAACCTGTAAGTAAGTAATGTAAGTAAACTAACCACCTACAAATATTTTCTATGAATTTGTTAAATGTATCAAACACTTTAAAGAAAACAACAATAACACACTAAATATATAAAATGTTACAATTGTTGAGAGTTAAAATAATATGTAATGAATTCGTTACTTTCTGAGAGGGTTGATATCATGACTTAGGTCTCCTTTTTACATTTACAAGATATATGTTTAGACAAGCAAGACAGAGACAAAATAATGTATCTATCACATTTCCCTGTCACTATTTACATACACAGAACATGTGAAATCTGTTATGGTACCACGACCAGCAGCAACCCGATACACTGACACATTCTGATATGTCAACAGTGTATCTAGTTTAACTACACATACAATAGTGTGGTGATCCAATACATTGAAACCATGACCATTAAAAGGAGGGTTCTATCGGGGTATTTTTTGTGCAAACGAAATTCGAGAGGATATTCCTGTTTACACATATGTTATTAATACATTATCAAAACACAGTCAAATTGAAAGATGGTAATGAGGGTAATATTTTGATGAATTTATATTTCACAACTTGAAAAACACAATCGCACATTTGTTGAAAAATAAAATAATACGAACTGAAGCCATTCATTGGGCTGCGAGTGGGCAAAACTTCGCCACAGCGTAACAGCAAAGTGTTTATAAGTTATGTTATGTGTTACTATGAATACTCTATCATTGTATGTCTTTAGTTATTAAACAGTTGCAAAATTAGGTGCAATATAGTGTGTTTTCATTTCACGTAATACACACAAATACAAAAAAGGTGGCGACAGAACTCTTCCATTAAGAACTCTAGCATTAGTAACGTTCATCTGGTCATTTTGTGAAACTAAGATATGGTCAAGGAGAGTCCTTGGTTCACCCTCACATGAACAAAAGGTCCAGTTTGGTCCTTGACATTCACTCTGTGAAAATCTCATCTACATGTAGGTCCTGAAATGTTCATGTTGAAGTTACCCATTACATTAACTTATAGTCTTCAAAAACCGATTGCAGTAAACCTTCTAAGATATCAACAGCCCACATAAAATTAGTTTGGGGTTGGCTGACAGCTGGTACATATACTGAAAATATCACCAATGTTGGTGTATACATCTCTGCACCTATTACAAAGTAATTATCTATATCAGTCGAACCACACGTTGTGACAGTGCTAAAGTAAGTCCACCTCGTGCGAGGAAGTTATTGTCAGGAAGAACATCCTGATCACCAAAACATGCGACGAGAGAAGAATATTCAGGTTGTAACTGTGACATTAGAGATACATTGTGATGGTGTAACTTATGTTCAGTTAGAGCACATACATCAACCGCAATGTTCTGCAAACAGTCAGTGAAATATGCAGCCGAGGACGTAAATCCCCTACAAATTCATGTCATTCTCCCTAGTGCATCCATTTATCTTGCATTTGCTTTTGGTACTGATTCCATGGAATTCATTTTTTCACAGAAAGGTTTACTGGCCAGAAATTTAGATCTTCAACGCTTGTCTTATCGCCTTATTCAACTGAGCCCATGCTGATCTCATGTTAGGGTTATGATTATTGAAGCGAAGATGTGTCACCCGGACACCTTTCTCCTGACAGAAATCCCATAATACATCTTCAGTACACCGTTTGTCTATCCCGCACATAAAAAAGAGTTACCCTGTGTCCACCATCTTGAAAACCAGGGTACATCGTCTCTTCATATCTTAAACATAGCTTCGTGGTTAGCGGCTCTGGCGTAGCCTCTAGCAACCCCACCACCATATCCTTCATGGGGCCAGGAATAGACGGCCTGATCAAAAGTAGGACCAGCCTCCGTCCTCCTCTTCTTCACCTTCTTCAGCACGTCAGACGGGGGAAAACTGACCTTTTGGATGGGATGGAGAGAGGGTTTAAAATTTGTCTGCTGAACGGGAACCCCTGTCCACGTCTGAACGGCCGTCCGACCCAAACTTCCGTGTGTCCTCTGAGATCACAAGTTACTGGGGCGGGCAGGTCGAAACGGCGCCACAGGTCTGACCCAATTTCTTGGTATAAACAGCTTACCTCTCGCCGAGCAAGTTGTCTGACAGAGGCGGCAGAACGAGTGGGGTCGTGGGCTGCCGACTTGTGGTTGCCACACCATCAACAAAACCCCAGGTAGGGCGCAGAAGAAGACAGGGCCAGTGGAGCGGAGGCCCTACAGACCTTCATCTCATGAGTCTGCTAACGGAGTGGCCAGAGGTCCATCCGACCCATACTACTGCCTAGCTGACACAGAGAAAAAATAAGTCCTGAAAGACGGAGCAGACAGGCAGTCCACTCGCCAGTGGCTCGCAAACGGGAAAGGTCGGAGATGGAGCTCTGCGTCTCAATCCGTTCCGCAGTGGAGTAACTTAATACCACCATGGTGGATGGTGAAGGGAAGTGTAGCAACCGCGCCTCCGACGCTACCAGCGTGAGTGACCCAAGAAACCTGGTCTACCCACGTGCAGCATGTACAACACATGTGACCCAAATCAGCAGCACTCCAAACTGCCAACGATGTCGCTAATTATTATAACTACTGCCAATTCTCTTACTAGCCACCATTCGCTTATACATAAAACACAACAAAACACACACTTGAACAACAGGAACCGACGTGCGTTCCGCGCCCTTTTTTATTCACCCCATGAAAATACATCATGTACACATAATACACATGAAACTGCAAATAAAGTAATTTTGCTGAAGCCCGACACGTAAACCAGAGATAATAACTCCCGTAGAGAAAAACTCTGGAACCGTGTTCCCTCAACAAATGCAGCAACAAAACCATAACTGGAGGGTTTACAGTATCGTTAATGCATTAAAATATAGAAAAACATGATTGCCATATATCATTCAAACAAAAATAAATGTTTTGATATAAACATATTTACAATGCATACAAATGCACACACACCACCAATCACTTTCAACAGTATATAAACAGGTTACTGCACATACAAAAACATACTTATCAATACACTGTCAGTTTATAAATATATGATATAAACACCACCATTGAAGTAGAAAAACACCTTGACAGTAGACATATGGTACACATACATTTGTAGAACACTACCGTATCATTACAGGCTCGACAGCCAACTTTTGAAGAAACATAACATATAACCGTATTATAACGGTTCGACAGCCGACAGATGGCATATAAGCCAGCATTACCGTATTATAACGGCTCGACAGCCGACAGATGGCATATAACCCAACTTTGTCGTATTATAACGACTCGACAGCCGACATAAAGAAATAATTCCATAATTACCGTATTATAACGGCTGGACAGCCGACAAAGGATATACAATCCCATAACATTGTATTATAAAGGCTCGACAGCCACAAACCGCCACGGCTAACCCACACATGGCCATCTGAAACATACAGAAAAACATAATTAGAACAAAAACATGTTAAATGGTGAAAGGCCGGGAGTACACTAGTCGAGAATGACAAATTCAAACCCCTTTACCCTTATATACACCCTAAACACACCACCTACCGGGCAGACAACTCATGTCAACGCTTCATACCGCTAGGAGAAAATAATTTCTTTCTAATTCATTCTTCAACCGATAGAAATAATATTTCTCCTACTAGCCACCATTCGCTTATACATAAAACACAACAAAACACACACTTGAACAACAGGAACCGACGTGCGTTCCGCGCCTGAGGATAGCAAAGAAAGTTAAAGACCCAAAGATAAGGAAACTTGCATTCTACTATTAATGCTGTCCTTGATATAACCATCCTTAGCACTCTCGCACTTTCAGCGACCGTGACGTTTAAACATCCTGTCCGCTATGCCGTTATTTGCAGCTGCTGAAGCACCGCCACTTCGCAAGCTGTGCAGGCCATATCTTTTAATGTTAACAACAAAAGGAGATAAAGCTTCCAAAAATATCTCTCTAAGCCTGGTATAAGACAAGGGACTGTTAGGTTTTCTCAGTTTATAACCATTACCAGTTTTCGTCAAACTTCTGAATATGAACTCCTGAGACTCTGGAGGGATATCTGCTGCTGTCAGGTACCTGTCGAGACATTCCACTGGACACAACTTTGTATGAGTCCGACTTATAACAAGCCAGGCACCGTCTCTATAAACACCTGTCTTCGATTTCTCAATAAAAACAATCATATGAGAATGGAAAAAGACAATATCAGATCTTCTAATATTTAAAAGTTCTGCTGATCTCATAAAGCCTGAATAAGCTACTAGACATATAGCTAATATTCTCAAATCAGCCAGTGATGGATTCTCACTTCTGGAATCATACAACTTCTGCAAAATAGCAACATCAACAGGCTCTTTCTTTGATACAAACTTAGCTAATTTACGTTTAGCTGCTTCGAGAACATTCTTGACCAAACCATTGTCAGTGGGACTGTCTATCCCCATGCTATAATGAGCATATCTCAAGCTATATAAAGCTGCCATAACAGGCGATATGGTATCACTTTTCTGTACAACAGACAAAATAAACAAAGCACAGTATAAATGAGACACTGGTAACCGACAAGGCATACCATTCAATTCTGCCCACCTTTTAAACGCTGCTAAACCATTCTGGTACTTCTTGTTTGTGCCATCAGCTCTAGCATGCACCAACAACCCTGGCAAATCTCCCGCCAACTCTCGCACACCATCTGGCAAGTCGTCCAACTCGTCCTTATATAAGGATCTGAACACATCTGTAACATATACAAAACAATCAGGAAAAATCTACAAGCAATGCTAACATATTAAAATGCAAATCGCGTTCACCAAACATCCCACCCGGTATCCTACTAGCTACATAACATTGTTTGGATGTTGGTAACAACATAACATCCTTAACTTGTAGAATAAACACTGAATTGCAACAAATCAGAGGCCAGAAACATGCCGAATGCCATTCGGGCACTACAAGCGTTCCTTTAGCTCTACACATGGACATATGTTTCACTGCCCTCGGAATAAGTTGGATAGGGGGGACAACCCAGTTCATTACTCCGCTCCAGTCAACAGTAAAGCAGTCAACTGCTGCAGATCCGGGATTGCTGTACAAAGAATTAAAATTCTCAGTTTTGGCATTGTAATACGACGCAAATCTGTCCACTTGATGAGGTCCCCATTTCCTATCAACAGTGTTAAAAATATTCTGAGATATTCCCCAATCATCATGATCGATCAGACGACTCAGAAAGTCAGCTTCTTGATTCTCACTCCTTGGAATCCATTGCACATGAAGATCAATACAGTGTTGCATACACAACTCGAAAATCTCAAGCGCCAGTGACTGCAAATGAACTTTCATACTTCCTTTCTCTGTAATAGCTGCCACATTCTGATTATCAGTGAACCACTTAACACTTTGGTTAGCAAGCTGTGACACAACACTAGTGAGAACCATGAGTACAGCTTAAAGTTCCCTCCAGGTAGAACTTTGAATAGATTCAAGTTTTGACCACTCACCATGAGAAGATAAGCCCTCCACATCACAATATCCACCAAAGCCTGTGTCACTAGCGTCAGTATAAACAAGTTTCTTAATTACTGTAGAAGGCACCAACTCTCTACTCTTGTACCGCTGTATGTTGTTAACCCAAAACTTGAGCTGTTCAACACTACCATCAGACATATAGATGTGACTGTTCCAAGTTGCAGCAGCAACAACGTCTATGCAGAGAGATCTTGTCATTAGCTGCGCGACAGGCCCAATAATAAGCTTCATAGACATAATCTGACCAATTATGGAAGCAAAAGACTTTACAGGAATACGTTCTTTGTGACTCAACAACAACCGTATCGCATACAATAACTTCTCAATTTTTCTATCAGGAATTGTGAAAATCATAGAATCAGTGTCGATATGAAATCCAAGCCATTCAAGCGCTTGTGACGGACACCAGAGAGATTTCTCCACTTTGGGTACAAACCCAGAACTTATCAAGTCTATTTTTTCTGCTGATGCCAAGAAACTTGTTTCGATTTCAGAAGAGCCAGCCAGAATACCGTCATCTAAAAACGTCACTATTCTCTTACCTTCGTACCTCCATTTCTTCACCAGTTGTCTTGTGACCTTAGTATATACATATGGAGCTGAAGTAAGCCCGAAAGGTAACACTAAAAAGGTGTAATAATGATCACGACCGGAATTGTCTTTCCATGAAAACCCAAGAAAACAAGTATGTGGGGGGAAGATATCAATGTGATGGTAAGCGGAATGAACGTCAAACTTGATCAACCAATCACCCTTGTTGATATAATTTAGAGCACATTTCCAATCTTCGTACTTGACACTTAGTTTATGTACATAAGAGTTTATTCTATGGAGATCCAAAATCAGTCTTTTCTTCCCGCAAGTTTGTACCGAGACCGTGAGAGGGCTAACCACATATGGAGGTGTTTCACATTCACAGATAAGTTGCTTCTCCAAAAGATCGCCAATTGCCTGCGTAACAAAATCTCTATGTTTTAATGCTGACTGATTGTTAGATATCATCATAGGAGGTGGCATATTTACAAATGGAATCTTATAACCATGCTGGATAAGATCAATAACAAATTGAGATGATTTGATATCTATCCAAAATTGAACATTGTGTTTGAGACGGCCCCTTACCACAATCTCAGACATGCCCTGTTCATATTCATAGTAATCATCAGTGAGCTTTTTATGACATACATCGTCAACAAAACCATCATGAGGAAAATACTCAACTGACAGATCTTGACCATCACTACTTGTTTCCTTGGAAAGTTGACGCTCCGGCTGACACGCTCGAACTGAAGGGGCACTCTCTCCTGAAGTGGCCGAAGTCTCCGCACGAGAAACATGCTCCAAACTTGCCACTTTTCCCGCGAAAAAGATGATTGCTGCTAGGCTGATTAAAGACAGGTGTAGCTTGTGGGAGGACACCTTGCACGGACTGCGACGGCGTTGTCTGTCTTCTGGTTGACCTACTGGGATAAGGCGCACCTCTTCCACGCTTCTGTCGTAACTTACGCACTGCCTTATTGTCGGCTCTAGAGATTTTCCGGTCATCATCGGAATCATCCGCCAACTCGTGAGAAACATAGTTCCGGACTGTCTCCCACCCGCCTTCAGACGAATCTGCAATCTTAATTAACTTGTTTCTCTGACATATTCGCTGAAGCTCTGACGTAAGCAATGTCTCACTCTCTTCAAAACGCTTACTTTGAACAGCAGACAGAACTTCTTTCAAAGCATCGGCAGTTTCTTCATTGAAATTAAACTGTATTTTATTTCCGTCCCTTCGCCAAGAGTAGTCTTTATCTGCTTTCAACTTCTTTATGTCTTTTGATGTCTGCACAAACTCTTCTCTAAGGGCTTCAATGCGATTGTCAAGGGCTGTTTCAAACTCGACCTTGTTTGTCTCCAGTTGAGACAAAATGGCGTCTAACTTCTGTTCAGTATTCATGTTAAATGGTGAAAGGCCGGGAGTACACTCGTCGAGAATGACAAATTCAAACCCCTTTACCCCTATATACACCCTAAACACGCCACCTACCGGGCAGACAACTCATGTCAACGCTTCATACCGCTAGGAGAAAATAATTTCTTTCTAATTCATTCTTCAACCGATAGAAATAATATAGTAGTCAAACACAATGGCCAACCCTTGAAATGGCAAGAGAAAACGGGAGAACGACGGGAGCTAAAACAAGCTACAAAACCTGCTGAAGTTTTAATTAGAGTAGGAAAATGCTTAACCACACAAATAATTCGAGAGCTCACGGAACAAGCGACCTTTCGCTGAGCGACAGAAAGTTCGAATGAGGTTTTGGTCACGTGACACGGGGAACATGGATAACTATCGTCGTGTTTTTTCAGTGTAATCTGGTCAAGTGATCTGGCAATCATGAGCTACGGTAAAAGCACGTTAAATAATATGTACATGCAGCCATCTGATAATACAATATTGGTGAAAAGTTATGACACTCACACAATTATATAGGGTAACGCTGTTTTCCAGGGCATTATCACTTGCAGAAGCCTTAGGTATTTGATTAACCGTTGAGAAAGAACAGCGTTGCCCCTATTATAGTAATAATATATGGGATTTGTTCTTTTGTACCCGAATTCATCTGCAACTTCTTATTTCAACTGTACATCAACAAAACATCAAAACCCGTACCACCCAGAACCACTTTGCCCTCACAAGTGAAGAATGACGTCATAGTCGCATGCAGTTTACGACTGATTCGGACCCGAACTGAATGTCAGTCGTTGTTCGGAGAAATGGAAGCAGTCTATTCTAATGATAAGCATTCGTATGCAACAGTATAGTTATATTATATAACTTATCAGTAAAATAATGAAAATCAATGAACCGATACTTACTTGTTGAAAGGAGATTCTATAGTACCGTCACTTGGAAACGAGGTGATAATGGCCCGTCGTCAGCAATATCATTTGCAGCAGCCGCTCATTTCTAATAACAATAGGGCGGTTTCATGATAATTCCATCTATTTTAGTTATAAAGTCAGAAGCTTAGATGTACAGGTTCATATCAGTCTTTGTTTCACAAAACAATAAAACAATCAAAACAAGATAGTTTCCTGTCATCAAACTTGCAAGGGAAATCAGGCATGAGGAGCATTACTCTATTAGTCACGCTGGACACCCTCAAAGTCAGGCAACTGTCGATAGTTGAGATATTAAGAAAAAGTACAATAATCTGTAATATTGAAGATAAACTAGTGTCCAAAAGAAACGATACCACGTCTTTGAGCGGCCATTACAGGAAAACTTAACGACACAGAAATTTATAATTGGTATAATTCTTTTGAGATTTCTTTCATTTAACATGTGTACAAAATTCATTTCAATCAGTACTTTGCATTCATTTGTGCAGGTCTGTATCGACGTGAGGGGTCTGAAAATGAAAATTTCATTCACGCAAATGACTGAGACAAATGTTGAAAATGTCAAAAGAGGCGTCACTAAGTCACATTTGTATTCGGTATGTCCATGCCGAGCGTCAGAACGGGCAAGTACACGTCTATGGGTTGATGACGTCAGACGTTGGTTGACGTCAGAAGATAAGCTATGTCATTTATCAAGGAGGCAATTGGCTGACTTGATGGACGCAATTCAGAGAGTAAAGATCACTAATTCTTCGGTAAACACGCTGTCTACCATTGCTCTTGAAGATGCAAAATCGGCTCCCATATGAGAGCATGGCCAGTGCTCAATCTCTCTGTTTCCAACGTTGAATTCGTATGTTTGTTTACTCGTTGTTGAGGCCTCAGGAACGTTTTGTGGTATGGACGACGTGTTCAGATATCATGAGTCTTCAATCTCTTTTACCAAGTTTGTCTGCTAATCACGTGTCTGAGTGACGTCTTTGACGTTAACGTCGTAATAATGAATGGGTTTCGGAGATGAAATACCCGGATGTGGCGGTCTTCAATAAGCGTAATCACCTTCTTCTCGACCTGCATGTTGTCCGATCTCTATCACGTAACCGTTGCGTTAACCTGATGACTGCTATGCGCGCGCAACCGAACCTTCTGGCGTCGTCGGCGTGTGAGACTCGTTATGTGACAATTCCAACGACTCCCTCACTCTCAATGGCTGTCAAAACCGATATTTTCTTGTGTGCTTTTTGTTGCTTTGATACCAACGTGTATGGTCAGCCGTTTTATACACTTTATCTGCAGTTGCAAACTATGCTACCTAAAATAATGTCATTTTCACAAAGTGCACCATTTCTCCGGATGTGATAAAATGTTCTCGGTATTTTCGATTGAATACACTGCATTTGGGATGTGGGATACGCAAAACCATGTGTTCATACGAAAAAAATCACTTTGTAAAAAGATATTTTAAAAAATAGATGGTATCGTTTCTTTTGGACACTAGTTTAGATTCTGTCAAATCATTCACTGTCGTTTTAGGAATAGGATGCAGTGACTTAAACAATGATAAATATTTAGAGGATATTTGGCTTTTCTTGACTAATACCATGTTTATCTCATCGAGTGAGGTAGAAAGGTTATATTTTCACGAGTGGCGCAGTATATAATATATAACTTTTCTACCTCACGAGATGTGATGAACATGGTATTTTTTCAAGAAAAGAACAATTTTCTATTTATCATATGACCAAATCCTTGGATATTCACCGAAATAGACTTGCATTTACGTTAGGTCTGCTCCAGAATGAGCCTGTCGCCTGACGTCGGAGCATTGTTTTATGACGTCAGGTCATTGTTATATCAGTCACTAGTGACTGATAACACGTTCCATTGTTAACACGGTTTATTTCCATTGATAGATCCGGGATTTCACCTGCAATCATTTTATAAAATCGTTTCATTTATGATACTCCCTACTGTTCTTGCGGAGATGCTTGTTAGGATGCCTTCCATTTTTCACGTGTCCTGGATATAATAACTTTTGACACGAATCATGTTAAAGGTTTCTCCATACGGGGTGTACTAAACGGTAATAACTCGATAACTTACGAGACGAATATGAATATCCTTAATTTAAGTCAGTTCATCAATTCAGTTTTTCACCAAAACGATTTGATGAAAAAGAATGTGCTCAATGTTTGACCACGAAAGAAATAAACAAAGAATATCTGATGCTATATTATACTGAAAGGCACTAATAACGCGATTCAGGTTTGTTTTGTAAAAAGTTTGAGATACAGATATAGCAAAATGCATCATTTGTTCTCAAAATTCACATGGATTTCATTTAGATTTGCCCAAATGACGGAGGTCACTGACAGTCAGAATGAAGATGAGGTCAGACAAAGTCAATATCTATCATGTCTTGCTTTTGCTCTTCTTCCAAGTTCATCCCAAAGATGTTATACCGGATTTACATCCGGAGACATTGTAGGCCAATTCAGGTCAATTCAAAAGGTGCCTGACTCTTAGGGTGTGGGTGCGAATCCCAAGGAAATCTACTAGAAAGTACAATAAGCTGTTGAAGGTATTGTTATCCCAAATGTAACAATGTTAGAATTGTTCACTGTCTATATTGCACGTATTTCTAATTTGATAAATGTCATCAGAAAATGAATAATGCAAATATAAAATGGATTGCATAAAACCATTTTAAAAAAAGAAACATCTTGATGAAACTTCAACATATTTTGGACATATTAATAACACACGAACGACGTCCTCATAGGGATAGCCACATTTACAAGTGGGGGTATTTTGAAGGAAACGATCACATTTGTGGGCTTTTAGGTTACTACAAGTGTCAGTCTCATTTTACAATGGATAATTTGATTGTGTCTTGTATCTCTGTATTTTATAATATGATGTAATTTGTATCAAAATGTTGCTTAAATATAATAAGCAAATCAATATTTCTTACATAGTCCAATTAAGTCCACACGATATTAATGTTCATTTGACAGTTTATTGCACTGGCACAATTGAGCTTCGACACCATCGTACATAACATATTGCATACATAACACACAAGGCAAATGTAACTCACCATCATATATATAAGTTTTGAAATGATAACGTTTCAGGATGTTTAAACATAATTAATTATTACATTAATGATGTTTATATGAAACCTGTGAGTAATTAATCAGTCAATGGGTAAGAATAAATGCTAAAAACTCACTCAATATAAACATAGATAATAGATGTTTACACTTACAAATAAATTATATAATTATATTACTCAAGAGTAAATGTTGAACATGAACATAGAACAGAATTCAATTCAATTCAATTCGTTGTTCGCCTGTAGTATCTGCTCGATGGATACACTTGGGATCGACAATTTGAATTTGAACATAGACATACATATGCTCGTAAGGCCTCTTTCCTGAACTGAAGAGTATCTCTGTCAAACCTAGCGCACTGCTGGATAATCCGATTCATTAAAATGGACTGAACGTTTTGTATATATGAAACTCAATATATTATTTTCTTCTACATAATTCCAACAATCTTCAAAGAAAAAATGTACATGAATTATTCAAGCCGCCGTCAAAGTAGGCAACTTTCCTCAAGCGTGTTTCAGCATCACACTCCTTGACGCATGAACGTGTACTTTGATCTATATATACTGCGATACTGTAAAGCACTGTAAACACGTCGATACACAGTGTCAACAGGTGTACATCCCATCTCATGCCAGCTCTTTGAGACGTTATATAGCATAAGGCCCGGACCATATACCCAGACTGACTTGAAGACTCAGATCGAGATTTCCCCGAAAAAACTTACCCATTATCACTGTTAATGTATTTGAAGCATGTATACATTTTGTCTTTTATAAAAGTGGAATCTTTTTCAATTCATAATATAAGCTAGACAGCTTGTTCACCAATCCAAATTATTTACAATGAATATAAATATGTTTAAACAACTCGTTCTAGAGATACCAATATTAATTAGCGATACTCATTACCTTGATATATATAAAGAGGTCCTGTTGGTATAACCATCAAATGGTCAACATGCCCCAACATATTTTAAGTGCTACCGTGTATGCTAATCAATCGAGGAGACTTATCTTCACTGTTGAAAGTAAATGTGAACGCTTTTTTCCGTGACAACCTTCGCTCTATGGTCGACCACTTTACCACGTAGTTTAAACATATTGTATTCATCATTTAAATGAATTGACAAACAAGCTGAGAGCTTATGTAAATGCCGCCCCAAAATTACAAAGGTGAATTCAACAAATTACATTCAGTCAAAGCATTCTCATGACTAAGGCTAATGTACAATCACAACATGATTAATTATCAATTAATATATATTAAATACGAATGTATCCAACGCTAACATTTGTTCAATTTTAATTGTTACCAAATCTACAAGAAGCAATGATGAAGTCGTAAACAGATTGTAAAAGTTTTCAGCCTCAGGTATTTCACGATTTCCATACAAAATTGTGTCCAGGCTAAAACCATTCTTGTAGTATAATGCATCGTTTCTCATAAAGGAGTAGCTTGAACAAGCAATAGTTTAATATGATGTGTCTTCACGATTTGACAAGAACGAACAGGACGGATCATTTGAGATATGTTTTTCGGATTTATGATAGTTTTAACCACTGCAGAATAAATGTAGCCTACAATGAGTAATTCGAGAAAATCGACTTCAACAATTTAGATCAATCAAAATAAGTATCCTTCACGACTTGGTCACAGACCATACAGGGGGCGGGATAGCGCAGTGGTTAGCGCGTTCGGCTTCGTATCAAGAGGTCCGGGGTTCGAATCCCGCCAGGGGCACGGCAACTTTGTCTGCAGTAGAGAACTGTTCTACACGCAGTAAGGTTTGGGTGCAATGCTACACTGAATTTCAGTGCAGTACCACCCATGGTTCGCTAGTTCCAGCCGATGCTCGCAGGTTTCACCGCAATGCATAGCCACATGGCGTTGCGGGCTTTCTCCCTGCCGTAATACTAGCAGCCGCGATATAAGTGAAATACTCTTGAAAGCGGCGTTAAACCCCAACTCACTCACTCACTCACAGACCATACATGACAGGGTACATATATACATGATTAATACTAGGTTCGTGGCAAATGAGATGTTCATGCTAATTGACCAACATCAAACATAAGTATAGTAAAAGGCAATAATTAATAATTTTGTCCACACAAAAACAGTATATAAGAAAGTTTAAAGACCTCCCATTAGCCTTTTTGGCCAGATTTATTTAAATAGGTGATAATGCTTTTTCATTAAAAAATGCCATTAATATACAAAGAAATACAGAAACTTGTGATAGTACATGTAGATCACCCTTTATAAGAACCTTATTCATGATAAAATGTACAAAGTTTCAACTGGCCTCGTGGTCTAATGGTTAGTTCGTTCGGCCAGTAAGCAACAAATCACAGGTTCGATCCCAGGTTGAAAATGTCTTTATATGTCCATATACAATCTGACATTTTATACAGTATCATCAGTTAGATTTGGATATTTTTAAAAGGTGTGGGTATATTAGAAACGTGTAGGTCTATCAGGAAAAATGTAGGTAAATCGGCTAATACACCTACACTTAACAAGAGAAACCATAGCGACGAGACCGGAAGTGGGGTATAATGATTAATATTGTCCTCGGAGATTTAACCTGTTGCAAAGTATTCTTCCAACTTTCCCACTCCAGCAAAGTCATAAGCCTGTAAATATTACGAATATTGACACATACTTTTTATCATATAAAAGTAGAATAACACAATGTGATGGATTTTGGCAGATAATTAAATCAATATAGAAGTCTTGCATGTGTAGCTACACACTGAGGTGGAACATTAATAATGAATTCATTTGGTAGTCCAGTGTATCCAGATCATTTTCCTTTTTTTTCATTGTTTTATGACGACATGCAGTTTCTAATTTCTCTATAAAATCACAAAACGGCCATTAATGCCTTACTTGAACACAATGGTTTGTAATGACTCTGTGCATGTGCTCTCAGGGAACTAAACTATAACGTTTGTGAATGAGCTATGTCCAGTCGGCCTGGTAGTTGATTTCTTGTCATCAGGTCATCGAAGATACCTTATGTCAACAACTTTTTTTTGACGATTGTCACCGTTTGATGACATGGTGAACCACAACAACACTCCCAGTTTCAAAACCGTCCAATGAGCTGACGTGTTGAAGTCATGCATTGGTCGTTTGATCGATCTGCTAGGTAATTATCTGGAAACACACTGCAAATATCATAGACGTACCCTTTATGTCCAATCGTACACATCTCTGCAGGAACATGGTGACATGTGTTAATCATTTGATTCGGGACGTAATGTCAGGCTCAACCTTATATATTTGCATGACTCTCTTAATAACGTCAATCTTAGGAGCAGCAAGTACAGATGAGCTGATTTATGTTCGCAGTCACCAGGGAAAGGACGCTTCGAAATTTGTTTTGAAATCTGAAACTGTCTCCAATGTAGTAGATTGTGTTCTGGTCTGTGATCTGAACGACAACACGTTATCCCTTCAGTACAACCGAGCAACAGGACTGTGTGTTTGTCACTCGGTCAGTCCACAGTCTCTGGACCTTGAGGAGGAGACCAACAGTGACATCTACTACAGTCCAGGTAAGGATATATACTGTAATTCATTTGAAAACATAGATTGTCATTTAATACAGTTCAGGTAAGGACATATACTATTATTCATTTGAGAACATTAGATTGTCATCTACTATAGTCCAGGTAAGGATATATACTATTATTCATTTGAGAACATTAGATTGTCATCTACTATAGTCCAGGTAAGGATATATACTATAATTCATTTGAGAACATTAGATTGCCATCTACTATAATCCAGGTAAGAACAGACGATCAAAGTTCAGGTGAGAACATATAGAGGCATCACTATAGTTTAGGTGGGAACATATAGAGGCATCACTATAGTTCAGGTGAGAACATATAGAGGCATCACTATAGTTCAGGTGAGAACATATAGAGGCATCACTATAGTTCAGGTGAGAACATATAGAGGCATCACTATAGTTCAGGTGGGAACATATAGAGGCATCACTATAGTTCAGGTGAGAACATATAGAGGCATCACTATAGTTCAGGTGAGAACATATAGAGGCATCACTATATTTCAGGTGAGAACATATAGAAGCATCACTATAGTTCAGGTGAGAACATATAGAGGCATCACTATATATAGTTCAGGTGAGAACATATAGAAGCATCACTATAGTTCAGGTGAGAACATATAGAGGCATCACTATAGTTCAGGTGGGAACATATAGAGGCATCACTATAGTTCAGGTGAGAACATAGAGAGGCATCACTATAGTTCAGGTGAGAACATATAGAAGCATCAATATAGTTCAGGTGAGAACATATAGAGGCATCACTATAGTTAAGGTGAGAACATATAGAAGCATCACTGTAGTTCAGGTGAGAACATATAGAGGCATCACTATAGTTCAGGTGGGAACATATAGAAGCATCACTATAGTTCAGGTGAGAACATATAGAGGCATCACTATAGTTCAGCTGGGAACATATAGAGGCATCACTATAGTTCAGGTGAGAACATATAGAGGCATCACTATAGTTCAGGTGAGAACATATAGAGGTATCACTATAGTTCAGGTGAGAACATATAGAAGCATCACTATAGTTCAGGTGAGAACATATAGAGGCATCTCTATAGTTCAGGTGAGAACATATAGAAGCATCACTATAGTTCAGGTGAGAACATATAGAAGCATCACTATAGTTCAGGTGAGAACATATAGAGGCATCACTATAGTTCAGGTGGGAACATATAGAGGCATCACTATAGTTCAGGAGAGAACATATAGAGACATCACTATAGTTCAGGTGAGAACATATAGAGGCATCACTATAGTTCAGGTGGGAACATATAGAGGCATCACTATAGTTCAGGTGAGGACATATAGAGACATCACTATAGTTCAGGTGAGAACATATAGAGGCATCACTATAGTTCAGGTGAGAACATATAGAGGCATCACTATAGTTCAGGTGAGAACATATAGAGGCATCACTATAGTTCAGGTGAGAACATATAGAGGCATCACTATAGTTCAGGTGAGAACATATAGAGGCATCACTATAGTTCAGGTGAGAACATATAGAGGCATCACTATAGTTCAGGTGAGAACATATAGAGGCATCACTTTAGTTCAGGTGGGAACATATAGAGGCATCACTATAGTTCAGGTGGGAACATATAGAGGCATCACTATAGTTCAGGTAGGAACATATAGAAGCATCACTATAGTTCAGGTGAGAACATATAGAGGCATCACTATAGTTCAGGTGGGAACATATAGAAGCATCACTATAGTTCAGGTGAGAACATATAGAGGCATCACTATAGTTCAGGTGAGAACGTTTAGAAGCATCACTATAGTTCAGGTGGGAACATATAGAAGCATCACTATAGTTCAGGTGGGAACATATAGAAGCATCACTATAGTTCAGGTGGGAACATATAGAAGCATCACTATAGTTCAGGTGAGAACATATAGAGGTATCACTATAGTTCAGGTGAGAACATATAGAGGCATCACTATAGTTCAGGTGGGAACATATAGAAGCATCACTATAGTTCAGGTGAGAACATATAGAAGCATCACTATAGTTCAGGTGAGAACATATAGAGGCATCACTATAGTTCAGGTGAGAACATATAGAGGCATCACTATAGTTCAGATGAGAACATATAGAGGCATCACTATAGTTCAGGTGGGAACATATAGAGGCATCACTATAGTTCAGGTGAGAACATATAGAGGCATCACTATAGTTCAGGTGGGAACATATAGAGGCATCACTATTGTTCAGATGAGAACATATAGAGGCATCACTATAGTTCAGGTGGGAACATATAGAAGCATCACTATAGTTCAGGTGAGAACATATAGAGGCATCACTATAGTTCAGGTGAGAACGTTTAGAAGCATCACTATAGTTCAGGTGGGAACATATAGAGGCATCACTATAGTTCAGGTGGGAACATATAGAAGCATCACTATAGTTCAGGTGAGAACATATAGAGGCATCACTTTAGTTCAGGTGGGAACATATAGAAGCATCACTATAGTTCAGGTGAGAACATATAGAAGCATCTCTATAGTTCAGGTGAGAACATATAGAGGCATCACTATAGTTCAGCTGAGAACGTATAGAGGTATCACTATAGTTCAGGTGAGAACATAAAGAAACATCACTATAGTTCAGGTGAGAACGTATAGAGGTATCAATATAGTTCAGGTGAGAACGTTTAGAAGCATCACTATAGTTCAGGTGGGAACATATAGAAGCATCAATATAGTTCAGGTGGGAACATATAGAAGCATCACTATAGTTCAGGTGAGAACATATAGAGGTATCACTATAGTTCAGGTGAGAACAAATAGAGGCATCACTATAGTTCAGGTGGGAACATATAGAAGCATCACTATAGTTCAGGTGAGAACATATAGAAGCATCACTATAGTTCAGGTGAGAACATATAGATGCATCACTATAGTTCAGATGAGAACATATAGAGGCATCACTATAGTTCAGATGAGAACATATAGAGGCATCACTATAGTTCAGGTGAGAACATATAGAGGCATCACTATAGTTCAGGGGAGAACATATAGAAGCATCACTATAATTCAGGTGAGAACATATAGAGGCATCACTATTGTTCAGGTGAGAACATAAAGAGACATCCACTATAGTTCAGGTGAGAACATATAGAGGCATCACTATAGTTGAGGTGGGAACATATAGAGGCATCACTTTAGTTCAGGTGAGAACATATAGAGGCATCACTATAGTTCTGGTGAGAACATATAGAAGCATCACTATAGTTCAGGTGAGAACTAATAGAGGCATCACTTTAGTTCAGGTGAGAACATATAGAGGCATCACTATTGTTCAGGTGAGAACATATAGAAGCATCACTATAGTTCAGGTGAGAATATATAGAGGCATCACTATAGTTCAGGTGAGAACATATAGAAGCATCACTATAGTTCAGGTGAGAACATATAGAGGCTTCACTATAGTTCAGTGAGAACATATAGAGGCATCACTTTAGTTCAGGTGAGAACATATAGAGGCTTCACTATAGTTCAGTGAGAACATATAGAGGCATCACTATAGTTCAAGTGGGAACATATAGAGGCATCACTATAGTTCAGGTGAGAATATATAGAGGCATCACTATAGTTCAGGTGGGAACATATAGAGGCATCACTATAGTTCAGGTGAGAACATATAGAGGCATCCAATATAGTTCAGGTGAGAAATTATAGAAGCATCACTATAGTTCAGGTGATAACATATAGAGGCATCACTATTGTTCAGGTGGGAACATATAGAGGCATCACTATAGTTCAGGTGAGAACATATAGAAGCATCACTATAGTTCATGTGAGAACATATAGAGGCATCACTATAGTTCAGGTGGGAACATATAGAGGCATCACTTTAGTTCAGGTGAGAACATATAGAGGCATCACTATAGTTCTGGTGAGAACATATAGAAGCATCACTATAGTTCAGGTGAGAACTTATAGAGGCATCACTTTAGTTCAGGTGAGAACATATAGAGGCATCACTATTGTTCAGGTGAGAACATATAGAAGCATCACTATAGTTCAGGTGAGAACATATAGAGGCATCACTATAGTTCAGGTGAGAACATATAGAGGCATCTCTATAGTTAAGGTAGGAACATATAGAGGCATCACTTTAGTTCAGGTGAGAACATATAGAGGCATCACTATAGTTCTGGTGAGAACATATAGAAGCATCACTATAGTTCAGGTGGGAACATATAGAGGCATCACTTTAGTTCAGGTGAGAACATATAGAGGCTTCACTATAGTTCAGTGAGAACATATAGAGGCATCACTATAGTTCAGGTGAGAAAATATAGAGGCATCACTATAGTTCAGGTGGGAACATATAGAGGCATCACTATAGTTCAGGTGAGAACATATAGAAGCATCACTATAGTTCAGGTGAGAACATATAGAGGCATCACTATAGTTCAGGTGGGAACATAAAGAGGCATCACTTTAGTTCAGGTGAGAACATATAGAGGCATCACTATTGTTCAGGTGAGAACATATAGAAGCATCACTATAGTTCAGGTGAGAACATATAGAGGCATCACTATAGTTCAGGTGAGAACATATAGAGGCATCTCTATAGTTAAGGTAGGAAGGCATCACTTTAGTTCAGGTGAGAACATATAGAGGCATCACTATAGTTCTGGTGAGAACATATAGAAGCATCACTATAGTTCAGGTGGGAACAGATAGAGGCATCACTTTAGTTCAGGTGAGAACATATAGAGGCTTCACTATAGTTCAGTGAGAACATATAGAGGCATCACTATAGTTGAGGTGGGAACATATAGAGGCATCACTTTAGTTCAGGTGAGAACATATAGAGGCATCACTATAGTTCAGGTGAGAACATATAGAAGCATCACTATAGTTCAGGTGAGAACATATAGAGGCATCACTATAGTTCAGGTGAGAACATATAGAGGCATCACTATAGTTCAGGTGAGAACATATAGAAGCATCACTATAGTTCAGGTGGGAACATATAGAGGCATCACTATAGTTCAGGTGGGAACATATAGAGGCATCACTATAGTTCTGGTGAGAACATATAGAAGCATCACTATAGTTCAGGTGAGAACATATAGAGGCATCACTATAGTTCATTTGGGAACATATAGAAAAATCAATATAGTTCAGGTGAGAACATATAGAGGCATCACTATAGTTCAGGTGGGAACATATAGAGGCATCACTATAGTTCAGGTGAGAACATATAGAGGCATCACTATAGTTCTGGTGAGAACATATAGAAGCATCACTATAGTTCAGGTGAGAACATATAGAGGCATCACTATTGTTCAGCTGAGAACATATAGAGGCATCACTATTGTTCAGCTGAGAACATATAGAAGCATCACTATAGTTCAGGTGAGAATATATAGAAGCATCACTATAGTTCAGGTGAGAACATATAGAGGCATCATTATAGTTAAGGTGGGAACATATAGAGGCATCACTATAGTTCAGGTGAGAACATATAGAGGCATCACTATAGTTCAGGTGAGAACATATAGAAGCATCACTATAGATCAGGTGGGAACATATAGAGGCATCACTTTAGTTCAGGTGAGAACATATAGAGGCTTCACTATAGTTCAGTGAGAACATATAGAGGCATCACTATAGTTCAGGTGGGAACATATAGAGGCATCACTTTAGTTCAGGTGAGAACATATAGAGGCATCACTATAGTTCAGGTGAGAACATATAGAAGCATCACTATAGTTCAGGTGAGAACATATAGAGGCATCACTATAGTTCAGGTGAGAACATATAGAAGCATCACTATAGTTCAGGTGAGAACATATAGAGGCATCACTATAGTTCAGGTGGGAACATATAGAGGCATCACTATTGTTCAGGTGAGAACATATAGAGGCATCACTATAGTTCTGGTGAGAACATATAGAAGCATCACTATAGTTCAGGTGAGAACATATAGAGGCATCACTATAGTTCAGGTGGGAACATATAAAAGCATCAATATAGTTCAGGTGAGAACATATAGAGGCATCACTATAGTTCAGGTGGGAACATATAGAGGCATCACTATAGTTCAGGTGAGAACATATAGAGGCATCACTATAGTTCTGGTGAGAACATATGGAAGCATCACTATAGTTCAGGTGAGAACATATAGAGGCATCACTATAGTTCAGGTGGGAACATATAGAGGCATCACTATAGTTCTGGTGAGAACATATAGAGGCATCACTATAGTTCAGGTGAGAAAATATAGAGGCATCACTATAGTTCAGGTGGGAACATATAGAGGCATCACTATAGTTCAGGTGAGAACATTTAGAAGCATCACTATAGTTCAGGTGAGAACATATAGAGGCATCACTATAGTTCAGGTGGGAACATATAGAGGCATCACTTTAGTTCAGGTGAGAACATATAGAGGCATCACTATAGTTCTGGTGAGAACATATAGAAGCATCACTATAGTTCAGGTGAGAACATATAGAGGCATCACTATAGTTCAGGTGGGAACATATAGAGGCATCACTATAGTTCTGGTGAGAACATATAGAGGCATCACTATAGTTCAGGTGGGAACATATAGAGGCATCACTATTGTTCAGCTGAGAACATATAGAGGCGTCACTATAGTTCAGGTGAGAACATATAGAGGCATCACTATAGTTCAGGTGGGAACATATAGAGGCATCACTATAGTTCAGGTGGGAACATATAGAGGCATCACTATAGTTCAGGTGAGAACATATAGAGGCATCACTATAGTTCTGGTGAGAACATATAGAGGCATCACTATAGTTCAGGTGAGAACATATAGAGGCATCACTATAGTTCAGGTGGGAACATATAGAGGCATCACTATAGTTCTGGTGAGAACATATAGAGGCATCACTATAGTTCAGGTAGGAACATATAGAGGCATCACTATAGTTCAGGTAGGAACATATAGAGGCATCAGTATAGTTCAGGTGAGAACATATAGAAGCATCACTATAGTTCAGGTGAGAACATATAGAGGCATCACTATAGTTCAGGTTGGAACATATAGAGGCATCACTTTAGTTCAGGTGAGAACATATAGAGGCATCACTATAGTTCTGTTGAGAACATATAGAAGCATCACTATAGTTCAGGTGAGAACTTATAGAGGCATCACTTTAGTTCAGGTGAGAACATATAGAGGCATCACTATAGTTCAGGTGGAAACATATAGAGGCATCACTATAGTTCAGGTGAGAACATATAGAGGCATCACTATAGTTCTGGTGAGAACATATAGAAGCATCACTATAGTTCAGGTGAGAACATATAGAGGCATCACTATAGTTCAGGTGGGAACATATAGAGGCATCACTATAGTTCTGGTGAGAACATATAGAGGCATCACTATAGTTCAGGTGAGAAAATATAGAGGCATCACTATAGTTCAGGTGGGAACATATAGAGGCATCACTATAGTTCAGGTGAGAACATATAGAGGCATCACTATAGTTCAGGTGAGAACATATAGAGGCATCACTATAGTTGAGGTGGGAACATATAGAGGCATCACTTTAGTTCAGGTGAGAACATATAGAGGCATCACTATAGTTCAGGTGAGAACATATAGAGGCATCACTATAGTTCAGGTGGGAACATATAGAGGCATCACTATAGTTCAGGTGAGAACATATAGAGGCATCACTATAGTTCTGGTGAGAACATATAGAAGCATCACTATAGTTCAGGTGAGAACATATAGAGGCATCACTATAGTTCAGGTGGGAACATATAGAGGCATCACTATAGTTCTGGTGAGAACATATAGAGGCATCACTATAGTTCAGGTGAGAACATATAGAGGCATCACTATAGTTCAGGTGGGAACATATAGAGGCATCACTATAGTTCAGGTGAGAACATATAGAAGCATCACTATAGTTCAGGTGAGAACATATAGAGGCATCACTATAGTTCAGGTTGGAACATATAGAGGCATCACTTTAGTTCAGGTGAGAACATATAGAGGCATCACTATAGTTCTGGTGAGAACATATAGAAGCATCACTATAGTTCAGGTGAGAACTTATAGAGGCATCACTTTAGTTCAGGTGAGAACATATAGAGGCATCACTATAGTTCAGGTGGGAACATATAGAGGCATCACTATAGTTCAGGTGAGAACATATAGAGGCATCACTATAGTTCTGGTGAGAACATATAGAAGCATCACTATAGTTCAGGTGAGAACATATAGAGGCATCACTATAGTTCAGGTGGGAACATATAGAGGCATCACTATAGTTCTGGTGAGAACATATAGAGGCATCACTATAGTTCAGGTGAGAAAATATAGAGGCATCACTATAGTTCAGGTGGGAACATATAGAGGCATCACTATAGTTCAGGTGAGAACATATAGAGGCATCACTATAGTTCAGGTGAGAACATATAGAGGCATCACTATAGTTGAGGTGGGAACATATAGAGGCATCACTATAGTTCTGGTGAGAACATATAGAAGCATCACTATAGTTCAGGTGGGAACATATAGAGGCATCACTATAGTTCTGGTGAGAACATATAGAGGCATCACTATAGTTCAGGTGGGAACATATAGAGGCATCACTATTGTTCAGGTGAGAACATATAGAGGCATCACTATAGTTCAGGTGAGAACATATAGAGGCATCACTATAGTTCAGGTGGGAACATATAGAGGCATCACTTTAGTTCAGGTGAGAACATATAGAGGCATCACTATAGTTCAGGTGAGAACATATAGAGGCATCACTATAGTTCAGGTGGGAACATATAGAGGCATCACTATAGTTCAGGTGGGAACATATAGAGGCATCACTATAGTTCAGGTGAGAACATATAGAGGCATCACTATAGTTCAGGTTGGAACATATAGAGGCATCACTTTAGTTCAGTTGAGAACATATAGAGGCATCACTATAGTTCAGGTGAGAACATATAGAAGCATCACTATAGTTCAGGTGAGAACTTATAGAGGCATCACTTTAGTTCAGGTGAGAACATATAGAGGCATCACTATAGTTCAGGTGGGAACATATAGAGGCATCACTATAGTTCAGGTGAGAACATATAGAGGCATCACTATAGTTCTGGTGAGAACATATAGAAGCATCACTATAGTTCAGGTGAGAACATATAGAGGCATCACTATAGTTCAGGTGGGAACATATAGAGGCATCACTATAGTTCTGGTGAGAACATATAGAGGCATCACTATAGTTCAGGTGAGAAAATATAGAGGCATCACTATAGTTCAGGTGGGAACATATAGAGGCATCACTATAGTTCAGGTGAGAACATATAGAGGCATCACTATACTTCAGGTGAGAACATATAGAGGCATCACTATAGTTGAGGTGGGAACATATAGAGGCATCACTTTAGTTCAGGTGAGAACATATAGAGGCATCACTATAGTTCAGGTGAGAACATATAGAGGCATCACTATAGTTCAGGTGGGAACATATAGAGGCATCACTATAGTTCAGGTGAGAACATATAGAGGCATCACTATAGTTCTGGTGAGAACATATAGAAGCATTACTATAGTTCAGGTGAGAACATATAGAGGCATCACTATAGTTCAGGTGGGAACATATAGAGGCATCACTATAGTTCTGGTGAGAACATATAGAGGCATCACTATAGTTCAGGTGAGAACATATAGAGGCATCACTATAGTTCAGGTGGGAACATATAGAGGCATCACTATAGTTCAGGTGAGAACATATAGAAGCATCACTATAGTTCAGGTGAGAACATATAGAGGCATCACTATAGTTCAGGTTGGAACATATAGAGGCATCACTTTAGTTCAGGTGAGAACATATATAGGCATCACTATAGTTCTGGTGAGAACATATAGAAGCATCACTATAGTTCAGGTGAGAACTTATAGAAGCATCACTATAGTTCAGGTGAGAACATATAGAGGCATCACTATAGTTCAGGTGGGAACATATAGAGGCATCACTATTGTTCAGGTGAGAACATATAGAGGCATCACTATAGTTCAGGTGGGAACATATAGTGGCCTCACTATAGTTCAGGTGAGAACATATAGAGGCATCACTATAGTTCTGGTGAGAACATATAGAAGCATCACTATAGTTCAGGTGAGAACTTATAGAGGCATCACTTTAGTTCAGGTGAGAACATATAGAGGCATCACTATAGTTCAGGTGGGAACATATAGAGGCATCACTATAGTTCAGGTGAGAACATATAGAGGCATCACTATAGTTCTGGTGAGAACATATAGAGGCATCACTATAGTTCAGGTGAGAAAATATAGAGGCATCACTATAGTTCAGGTGGGAACATATAGAGGCATCACTATAGTTCAGGTGAGAACATATAGAAGCATCACTATAGTTCAGGTGAGAACATATAGAGGCATCACTATAGTTGAGGTGGGAACATATAGAGGCATCACTTTAGTTCAGGTGAGAACATATAGAGGCATCACTATAGTTCTGGTGAGAACATATAGAAGCATCACTATAGTTCAGGTGAGAACATATAGAGGCATCACTATAGTTGAGGTGGGAACATATAGAGGCATCAATTTAGTTCAGGTGAGAACATATAGAGGCATCACTATAGTTCTGGTGAGAACATATAGAAGCATCACTATAGTTCAGGTGAGAACATATAGAGGCATCACTATAGTTCAGGTGGGAACATATAGAGGCATCACTATAGTTCTGGTGAGAACATATAGAGGCATCACTATAGTTCAGGTGAGAACATATAGAGGCACCACTATAGTTCAGGTGGGAACATATAGAGGCATCACTATAGTTCAGGTGAGAACATATAGAAGCATCACTATAGTTCAGGTGAGAACATATAGAGGCATCACTATAGTTCAGGTGGGAACATATAGAGGCATCACTTTAGTTCAGGTGAGAACATATAGAGGCATCACTATAGTTCTGGTGAGAACATATAGAAGCATCACTATAGTTCAGGTGAGAACTTTTAGAGGCATCACTTTAGTTCAGGTGAGAACATATAGAGGCATCACTATAGTTCAGGTGAGAACATATAGAAGCATCACTATAGTTCAGGTGAGAACTTATAGAGGCATCACTTTAGTTCAGGTGAGAACATATAGAGGCATCACTATAGTTCAGGTGAGAACATATAGAAGCATCACTATAGTTCAGGTGGGAACATATAGAGGCATCACTATAGTTCAAGTGAGAATATATAGAGGCATCACTATAGTTCTGGTGTGAACATATAGAGGCATCACTATAGTTCAGGTGGGAACATATAGAGGCATCAATATAGTTCTGATGAGAACATATAGAGGCATCACTATAATTCTGGTGAGAACATATAGAGGCATCACTATAGTTCAGGTGAGAACATATAGAGGCATCACTATAGTTCAGGTGGGAACATATAGAGGCCTCGATATAGTTCAGGTGTGAACATATAGAAGCATCACTATTGTTCAGATGAGAACATATAGAGGCATCACTATAGTTCAGGTGGGAACATATAGAAGCATCACTATAGTTCAGGTGAGAACATATAGAGGCATCACTATAGTTCAGGTGGGAACATATAGAGGCATCACTATAGTTCAGGTGAGAACATATAGAAGCATCACTATTGTTCAGGTGAGAACATATAGAGGCATCACTATAGTTCAGGTGGGAACATATAGAGGCATCACTATAGTTCAGGTGAGAACATATAGAAGCATCACTATTGTTCAGGTGAGAACATATAGAGGCATCACTATAATTCTGGTGAGAACATATAGAGGCATCACTATAGTTCAGGTGAGAACATATAGAGGCATCACTATAGTTCAGGTGGGAACATATAGAGGCATCACTATAGTTCAGGTGAGAACATATAGAAGCATCACTATTGTTCAGGTGAGAACATATATAGAGGCATCACTATAATTCTGGTGAGAACATATAGAGGCATCACTATAGTTCAGGTGTGAACATATAGAAGCATCACTATTGTTCAGGTGAGAACATATAGAGGCATCACTATAGTTCAGGTGGGAACATATAGAAGCATCACTATAGTTCAGGTGAGAACATATAGAGGCATCACTATAGTTCAGGTGAGAACATATAGAGGCATCACTATTGTTCAGGTGAGAACATATAGAGGCATCACTATAGTTCAGGTGAGAACATATAGAAGCATCACTATAGTTCAGGTGAGAACATATAGAGGCATCACTATAGTTCAGGTGGGAACATATAGAGGCATCACTATAGTTAAGGTGAGAACATATAGAAGCATCACTATAGTTCAGATGAGAAAATATAGAGGCATCACTATAGTTCAGGTGGGAACATATAGAAGCATCACTATAGTTCAGGTGAGATCATATAGAGGCATCACTATAGTTCAGGTGAGAACATATAGAGGCATCACTATAGTTCAGGTGAGAACATATAGAGGCATCACTATAGTTCAGGTGGGAACATATAGAGGCATCACTATAGTTCAGGTGAGAACATATAGAGGCATCACTATAGTTCAGGTGTGAACATATAGAAGCATCACTATAGTTCAGGTGAGAACATATTGAGGCATCACTATAGTTCAGGTGGGAACATATAGAAGCATCACTATAGTTCAGGTGGGAACATATAGAAGCATCACTATAGTTCAGGTGAGAACATATAGAGGCATCACTATAGTTCAGGTGAGAACATATAGAGGCATCACTATAGTTCAGGTGAGAACATATAGAAGCATCACTATAGTTCAGGTGGGAACATATAGAGGCATCACTATAGTTCAGGTGGGAACATATAGAGGCATCACTATAGTTCAGGTGAGAACATATAGAGGCATCACTATAGTTCAGGTGTGAACATATAGAGACATCACTATTGTTCAGGTGAGAACATATAGAGGCATCACAATAGTTCATGTGGGAACATATAGAAGCATCACTATAGTTCAGGTGAGAACATATAGAGGCATCACTATAGTTCAGATGAGAAAATATAGAGGCATCACTATAGTTCAGGTGGGAACATATAGAAGCATCACTATAGTTCAGGTGAGAACATATAGAGGCATCACTATAGTTCAGGTGAGAACATATAGAGGCATCACTATAGTTCAGGTGAGAACATATAGAGGCATCACTATAGTTCAGGTGGGAACATATAGAAGCATCACTATAGTTCAGGTGAGAACATATAGAGGCATCACTATAGTTCAGGTGGGAACATATAGAAGCATCACTATAGTTCAGGTGAGAACATATTGAGGCATCACTATAGTTCAGGTGGGAACATATAGAAGCATCACTATAGTTCAGGTGGGAACATATAGAAGCATCACTATAGTTCAGGTGAGAACATATAGAGACATCACTATAGTTCAGGTGGGAACATATAGAAGCATCACTATAGTTCAGGTGAGAACATATAGAGACATCACTATAGTTCAGGTGGGAACATATAGAAGCATCACTATAGTTCAGGTGAGAACATATAGAGGCATCACTATAGTTCAGGTGGGAACATATAGAAGCATCACTATAGTTCAGGTGAGAACATATAGAGACATCACTATAGTTCAGGTGGGAACATATAGAAGCATCACTATAGTTCAGGTGAGAACATATAGAGGCATCACTATAGTTCAGGTGGGAACATATAGAGGCATCACTATAGTTAAGGTGAGAACATATAGAAGCATCACTATAGTTCAGATGAGAAAATATAGAGGCATCACTATAGTTCAGGTGGGAACATATAGAAGCATCACTATAGTTCAGGTGAGATCATATAGAGGCATCACTATAGTTCAGGTGAGAACATATAGAGGCATCACTATAGTTCAGGTGAGAACATATAGAGGCATCACTATAGTTCAGGTGGGAACATATAGAAGCATCACTATAGTTCAGGTGAGAACATATAGAGGCATCACTATAGTTCAGGTGGGAACATATAGAAGCATCACTATAGTTCAGGTGAGAACATATTGAGGCATCACTATAGTTCAGGTGGGAACATATAGAAGCATCACTATAGTTCAGGTGGGAACATATAGAAGCATCACTATAGTTCAGGTGAGAACATATAGAGGCATCACTATAGTTCAGGTGAGAACATATAGAGGCATCACTATTGTTCAGGTGAGAACATATAGAAGCATCACTATAGTTCAGGTGGGAACATATAGAGGCATCACTATAGTTCAGGTGGGAACATATAGAGGCATCACTATAGTTCAGGTGAGAACATATAGAGGCATCACTATAGTTCAGGTGTGAACATATAGAGGCATCACTATTGTTCAGGTGATAACATATAGAGGCATCACAATAGTTCATGTGGGAACATATAGAAGCATCACTATAGTTCAGGTGAGAACATATAGAGGCATCACTATAGTTCAGATGAGAAAATATAGAGGCATCACTATAGTTCAGGTGGGAACATATAGAAGCATCACTATAGTTCAGGTGAGAACATATAGAGGCATCACTATAGTTCAGGTGAGAACATATAGAGGCATCACTATAGTTCAGGTGAGAACATATAGAGGCATCACTATAGTTCAGGTGGGAACATATAGAAGCATCACTATAGTTCAGGTGAGAACATATAGAGGCATCACTATAGTTCAGGTGGGAACATATAGAAGCATCACTATAGTTCAGGTGAGAACATATTGAGGCATCACTATAGTTCAGGTGGGAACATATAGAAGCATCACTATAGTTCAGGTGGGAACATATAGAAGCATCACTATAGTTCAGGTGAGAACATATAGAGACATCACTATAGTTCAGGTGGGAACATATAGAAGCATCACTATAGTTCAGGTGAGAACATATAGAGGCATCACTATAGTTCAGGTGAGAACATATAGAGGCATCACTATAGTTCAGGTGAGAACATATAGAGGCATCACTATAGTTCAGGTGGGAACATATAGAAGCATCACTATAGTTCAGGTGGGAACATATAGAGGCATCACTATAGTTCTGGTGAGAACATATAGAGGCATCACTATAGTTCAGGTGAGAAAATATAGAGGCATCACTATAGTTCAGGTGGGAACATATAGAGGCATCACTATAGTTCAGGTGAGAACATATAGAGGCATCACTATAGTTCAGGTGAGAACATATAGAGGCATCACTATAGTTGAGGTGGGAACATATAGAGGCATCACTTTAGTTCAGGTGAGAACATATAGAGGCATCACTATAGTTCAGGTGAGAACATATAGAGGCATCACTATAGTTCAGGTGGGAACATATAGAGGCATCACTATAGTTCAGGTGAGAACATATAGAGGCATCACTATAGTTCTGGTGAGAACATATAGAAGCATCACTATAGTTCAGGTGAGAACATATAGAGGCATCACTATAGTTCAGGTGGGAACATATAGAGGCATCACTATAGTTCTGGTGAGAACATATAGAGGCATCACTATAGTTCAGGTGAGAACATATAGAGGCATCACTATAGTTCAGGTGGGAACATATAGAGGCATCACTATAGTTCAGGTGAGAACATATAGAAGCATCACTATAGTTCAGGTGAGAACATATAGAGGCATCACTATAGTTCAGGTTGGAACATATAGAGGCATCACTTTAGTTCAGGTGAGAACATATAGAGGCATCACTATAGTTCTGGTGAGAACATATAGAAGCATCACTATAGTTCATGTGAGAACTTATAGAAGCATCACTATAGTTCAGGTGAGAACATATAGAGGCATCACTATAGTTCAGGTGGGAACATATAGAGGCATCACTATAGTTCTGGTGAGAACATATAGAGGCATCACTATAGTTCAGGTGGGAACATATAGAGGCATCACTATTGTTCAGGTGAGAACATATAGAGGCATCACTATAGTTCAGGTGAGAACATATAGAGGCATCACTATAGTTCAGGTGGGAACATATAGAGGCATCACTTTAGTTCAGGTGAGAACATATAGAGGCATCACTATAGTTCAGGTGAGAACATATAGAGGCATCACTATAGTTCAGGTGGGAACATATAGAGGCATCACTATAGTTCAGGTGAGAACATATAGAGGCATTACTATAGTTCTGGTGAGAACATATAGAAGCATCACTATAGTTCAGGTGAGAACATATAGAGGCATCACTATAGTTCAGGTGGGAACATATAGAGGCATCACTATAGTTCTGGTGAGAACATATAGAGGCATCACTATAGTTCAGGTGAGAACATATAGAGGCATCACTATAGTTCAGGTGGGAACATATAGAGGCATCACTATAGTTCAGGTGAGAACATATAGAAGCATCACTATAGTTCAGGTGAGAACATATAGAGGCATCACTATAGTTCAGGTGGGAACATATAGAGGCATCACTTTAGTTCAGGTGAGAACATATAGAGGCATCACTATAGTTCTGGTGAGAACATATAGAAGCATCACTATAGTTCAGGTGAGAACTTATAGAGGCATCACTTTAGTTCAGGTGAGAACATATAGAGGCATCACTATAGTTCAGGTGAGAACATATAGAAGCATCACTATAGTTCAGGTGGGAACATATAGAAGCATCACTATAGTTCAAGTGAGAATATATAGAGGCATCACTATAGTTCTGGTGAGAACATATAGAGGCATCACTATAGTTCAGGTGGGAACATATAGAGGCATCAATATAGTTCTGATGAGAACATATAGAGGCATCACTATAATTCTGGTGAGAACATATAGAGGCATCACTATAGTTCAGGTGAGAACATATAGAGGCATCACTATAGTTCAGGTGGGAACATATAGAGGCCTCACTATAGTTCAGGTGAGAACATATAGAGGCATCACTATAGTTCTGGTGAGAACATATAGAAGCATCACTATAGTTCAGGTGAGAACTTATAGAGGCATCACTTTAGTTCAGGTGAGAACATATAGAGGCATCACTATAGTTCAGGTGGGAACATATAGAGGCATCACTATAGTTCAGGTGAGAACATATAGAGGCATCACTATAGTTCTGGTGAGAACATATAGAGGCATCACTATAGTTCAGGTGAGAAAATATAGAGGCATCACTATAGTTCAGGTGGGAACATATAGAGGCATCACTATAGTTCAGGTGAGAACATATAGAAGCATCACTATAGTTCAGGTGAGAACATATAGAGGCATCACTATAGTTGAGGTGGGAACATATAGAGGCATCACTTTAGTTCAGGTGAGAACATATAGAGGCATCACTATAGTTCTGGTGAGAACATATAGAAGCATCACTATAGTTCAGGTGAGAACTTATAGAGGCATCACTTTAGTTCAGGTGAGAACATATAGAGGCATCACTATAGTTCAGGTGAGAACATATAGAAGCATCACTATAGTTCAGGTGAGAACTTATAGAGGCATCACTTTAGTTCAGGTGAGAACATATAGAGGCATCACTATAGTTCAGGTGAGAACATATAGAAGCATCACTATAGTTCAGGTGGGAACATATAGAAGCATCACTATAGTTCAAGTGAGAATATATAGAGGCATCACTATAGTTCTGGTGAGAACATATAGAGGCATCACTATAGTTCAGGTGGGAACATATAGAGGCATCAATATAGTTCTGATGAGAACATATAGAGGCATCACTATAATTCTGGTGAGAACATATAGAGGCATCACTATAGTTCAGGTGAGAACATATAGAGGCATCACTATAGTTCAGGTGGGAACATATAGAGGCCTCACTATAGTTCAGGTGTGAACATATAGAAGCATCACTATTGTTCAGATGAGAACATATAGAGGCATCACTATAGTTCAGGTGGGAACATATAGAAGCATCACTATAGTTCAGGTGAGAACATATAGAGGCATCACTATAGTTCAGGTGGGAACATATAGAGGCATCACTATAGTTCAGGTGAGAACATATAGAAGCATCACTATTGTTCAGGTGAGAACATATAGAGGCATCACTATAGTTCAGGTGGGAACATATAGAGGCATCACTATAGTTCAGGTGAGAACATATAGAAGCATCACTATTGTTCAGGTGAGAACATATAGAGGCATCACTATAATTCTGGTGAGAACATATAGAGGCATCACTATAGTTCAGGTGAGAACATATAGAGGCATCACTATAGTTCAGGTGGGAACATATAGAGGCATCACTATAGTTCAGGTGAGAACATATAGAAGCATCACTATTGTTCAGGTGAGAACATATAGAGGCATCACTATAATTCTGGTGAGAACATATAGAGGCATCACTATAGTTCAGGTGTGAACATATAGAAGCATCACTATTGTTCAGGTGAGAACATATAGAGGCATCACTATAGTTCAGGTGGGAACATATAGAAGCATCACTATAGTTCAGGTGAGAACATATAGAGGCATCACTATAGTTCAGGTGAGAACATATAGAGGCATCACTATTGTTCAGGTGAGAACATATAGAGGCATCACTATAGTTCAGGTGAGAACATATAGAAGCATCACTATAGTTCAGGTGAGAACATATAGAGGCATCACTATAGTTCAGGTGGGAACATATAGAGGCATCACTATAGTTAAGGTGAGAACATATAGAAGCATCACTATAGTTCAGATGAGAAAATATAGAGGCATCACTATAGTTCAGGTGGGAACATATAGAAGCATCACTATAGTTCAGGTGAGATCATATAGAGGCATCACTATAGTTCAGGTGAGAACATATAGAGGCATCACTATAGTTCAGGTGAGAACATATAGAGGCATCACTATAGTTCAGGTGGGAACATATAGAAGCATCACTATAGTTCAGGTGAGAACATATAGAGGCATCACTATAGTTCAGGTGGGAACATATAGAAGCATCACTATAGTTCAGGTGAGAACATATTGAGGCATCACTATAGTTCAGGTGGGAACATATAGAAGCATCACTATAGTTCAGGTGGGAACATATAGAAGCATCACTATAGTTCAGGTGAGAACATATAGAGGCATCACTATAGTTCAGGTGAGAACATATAGAGGCATCACTATAGTTCAGGTGAGAACATATAGAAGCATCACTATAGTTCAGGTGGGAACATATAGAGGCATCACTATAGTTCAGGTGGGAACATATAGAGGCATCACTATAGTTCAGGTGAGAACATATAGAGGCATCACTATAGTTCAGGTGTGAACATATAGAGGCATCACTATTGTTCAGGTGAGAACATATAGAGGCATCACAATAGTTCATGTGGGAACATATAGAAGCATCACTATAGTTCAGGTGAGAACATATAGAGGCATCACTATAGTTCAGATGAGAAAATATAGAGGCATCACTATAGTTCAGGTGGGAACATATAGAAGCATCACTATAGTTCAGGTGAGAACATATAGAGGCATCACTATAGTTCAGGCGAGAACATATAGAGGCATCACTATAGTTCAGGTGAGAACATATAGAGGCATCACTATAGTTCAGGTGGGAACATATAGAAGCATCACTATAGTTCAGGTGAGAACATATAGAGGCATCACTATAGTTCAGGTGGGAACATATAGAAGCATCACTATAGTTCAGGTGAGAACATATAGAGGCATCACTATAGTTCAGGTGGGAACATATAGAAGCATCACTATAGTTCAGGTGGGAACATATAGAAGCATCACTATAGTTCAGGTGAGAACATATAGAGACATCACTATAGTTCAGGTGGGAACATATAGAAGCATCACTATAGTTCAGGTGAGAACATATAGAGGCATCACTATAGTTCAGGTGAGAACATATAGAGGCATCACTATAGTTCAGGTGAGAACATATAGAGGCATCACTATAGTTCAGGTGGGAACATATAGAAGCATCACTATAGTTCAGGTGAGAACATATAGAGGCATCACTATAGTTCAGGTGGGAACATATAGAAGCATCACTATAGTTAAGGTGAGAACATATTGAGGCATCACTATAGTTCAGGTGGGAACATATAGAAGCATCACTATAGTTCAGGTGGGAACATATAGAAGCATCACTATAGTTCAGGTGAGAACATATAGAGACATCACTATAGTTCAGGTGAGAACATATAGAGGCATCACTATAGTTCAGGTGAGAACATATAGAAGCATCACTATAGTTCAGGTGGGAACATATAGAGGCATCACTATTGTTCAGGTGGGAACATATAGAGGCATCACTATAGTTCAGGTGAGAACATATAGAGGCATCACTATAGTTCAGGTCTGAACATATAGAAGCATCACTATTGTTCAGGTGAGAACATATAGAGGCATCACAATAGTTCATATGGGAACATATATAAGCATCACTATAGTTCAGGTGAGAACATATAGAGGCATCACTATAGTTCAGGTGAGAACATATAGAGGCATCACTATAGTTCTGGTGAGAACATATAGAGGCATCACTATAGTTCAGCTGGGAACATATAGAGGCATCAATATAGTTCTGATGAGAACATATAGAGGCATCACTTTAGTTCTGGTGAGAACATATAGAGGCATCACTATAGTTCAGGTGAGAACATATAGAAGCATCACTATAGTTCAGGTGAGAACATATAGAGGCATCACTATAGTTCAGGTGGGAACATATAGAGGCATCACTATAGTTCTGGTGAGAACATATAGAGGCATCACTATAGTTCAGCTGGGAACATATAGAGGCATCAATATAGTTCTGATGAGAACATATAGAGGCATCACTATAGTTCTGGTGAGAACATATAGAGGCATCACTATAGTTCAGGTGAGAACATATAGAAGCATCACTATAGTTCAGGTGAGAACATATAGAGGCATCACTATAGTTCAGGTGGGAACATATAGAGGCATCACTATAGTTCAGGTGAGAACATATAGAAGCATCACTATAGTTCAGATGAGAAAATATAGAGGCATCACTATAGTTCAGGTGGGAACATATAGAAGCATCACTATAGTTCAGGTGAGAACATATAGAGGCATCACTATAGTTCAGGTGAGAACATATAGAGGCATCACTATAGTTCAGGTGAGAACATATAGAGGCATCACTATAGTTCAGGTGGGAACATATAGAAGCATCACTATAGTTCAGGTGAGAACATATAGAGGCATCACTATAGTTCAGGTGGGAACATATAGAAGCATCACTATAGTTCAGGTGAGAACATATAGAGGCATCACTATAGTTCAGGTGGGAACATATAGAAGCATCACTATAGTTCAGGTGGGAACATATAGAAGCATCACTATAGTTCAGGTGAGAACATATAGAGGCATCACTATAGTTCAGGTGAGAACATATAGAGGCATCACTATAGTTCAGCTGAGAACATATAGAAGCATCACTATAGTTCAGGTGGGAACATATAGAGGCAACACTATAGTTCAGTTGGGAACATATAGAGGCATCACTATAGTTCAGGTGAGAACATATAGAGGCATCACTATAGTTCAGGTCTGAACATATAGAAGCATCACTATTGTTCAGGTGAGAACATATAGAGGAATCACAATAGTTCATGTGGGGACATATAGAAGCATCACTATAGTTCAGGTGAGAACATATAGAGGCATCACTATAGTTCAGGTGAGAACATATAGAGGCATCACTATAGTTCTGGTGAGAACATATAGAGGCATCACTATAGTTCAGCTGGGAACATATAGAGGCATCAATATAGTTCTGATGAGAACATATAGAGGCATCACTATAGTTCAGGTGAGAACATATAGAGGCATCACTATAGTTCAGGTGGGAACATATAGAGGCATCACTATAGTTCAGGTGAGAACATATAGAGGCATCACTATAGTTCAGGTGGGAACATATAGAGGCATCACTATAGTTCAGGTGAGAACATATAGAGGCATCACTATAGTTCAGGTGAGAACATATAGAGGCATCACTATAGTTCAGGTGGGAACATATAGAGGCATCACTATAGTTCAGGTGAGAACATATAGAGGCATCACTATAGTTCAGGGGAGAACATATAGAGGCATCACATTTGTTCAGGTGAGAACATATAGAAGCATCACTATAGTTCAGGTGAGAACATATAGAGGCATCACTATAGTTCAGGTGAGAACATATAGAGGCATCAATATAGTTCAGGTGAGAACATATAGAAGCATCACTATTGTTCAGGTGAGAACATATAGAGGCATCACTATTGTTCAGGTGAGAACATATAGAGGCATCACTGAAGTTCAGGTGAGAACATATAGAGGCATCACTATAGTTCAGGTGGGAACATATAGAGGCATCACTATAGTTCAGGTGAGAACATATAGAGGCATCACTATAGTTCAGGTGAGAACATATAGAGGCATCACATTTGTTCAGGTGAGAACATATAGAAGCATCACTATAGTTCAGGTGAGAACATATAGAGGCATCACTATAGTTCAGGTGAGAACATATAGAGGCATCACTATAGTTCAGGTGAGAACATATAGAGGCATCACTATAGTTCAGGTGAGAACATATAGAGGCATCACTATAGTTCAGGTGGGAACATATAGAAGCATCACTATAGTTCAGGTGAGAACATATAGAGGCATCACTATAGTTCAGGTGGGAACATATAGAAGCATCACTATAGTTCAGGTGAGAACATATTGAGGCATCACTATAGTTCAGGTGGGAACATATAGAAGCATCACTATAGTTCAGGTGGGAACATATAGAAGCATCACTATAGTTCAGGTGAGAACATATAGAGACATCACTATAGTTCAGGTGAGAACATATAGAGGCATCACTATAGTTCAGGTGAGAACATATAGAAGCATCACTATAGTTCAGGTGGGAACATATAGAGGCATCACTATTGTTCAGGTGGGAACATATAGAGGCATCACTATAGTTCAGGTGAGAACATATAGAGGCATCACTATAGTTCAGGTCTGAACATATAGAAGCATCACTATTGTTCAGGTGAGAACATATAGAGGCATCACAATAGTTCATATGGGAACATATAGAAGCATCACTATAGTTCAGGTGAGAACATATAGAGGCATTACTATAGTTCAGGTGAGAACATATAGAGGCATCACTATAGTTCTGGTGAGAACATATAGAGGCATCACTATAGTTCAGCTGGGAACATATAGAGGCATCAATATAGTTCTGATGAGAACATATAGAGGCATCACTATAGTTCTGGTGAGAACATATAGAGGCATCACTATAGTTCAGGTGAGAACATATAGAAGCATCACTATAGTTCAGGTGAGAACATATAGAGGCATCACTATAGTTCAGGTGGGAACATATAGAGGCATCACTATAGTTCAGGTGAGAACATATAGAAGCATCACTATAGTTCAGGTGAGAAAATATAGAGGCATCACTATAGTTCAGGTGGGAACATATAGAAGCATCACTATAGTTCAGGTGAGAACATATAGAGGCATCACTATAGTTCAGGTGAGAACATATAGAGGCATCACTATAGTTCAGGTGAGAACATATAGAGGCATCACTATAGTTCAGGTGGGAACATATAGAAGCATCACTATAGTTCAGGTGAGAACATATAGAGGCATCACTATAGTTCAGGTGGGAACATATAGAAGCATCACTATAGTTCAGGTGAGAACATATTGAGGCATCACTATAGTTCAGGTGGGAACATATAGAAGCATCACTATAGTTCAGGTGGGAACATATAGAAGCATCACTATAGTTCAGGTGAGAACATATAGAGGCATCACTATAGTTCAGGTGAGAACATATAGAGGCATCACTATAGTTCAGGTGAGAACATATAGAAGCATCACTATAGTTCAGGTGGGAACATATAGAGGCAACACTATAGTTCAGTTGGGAACATATAGAGGCATCACTATAGTTCAGGTGAGAACATATAGAGGCATCACTATAGTTCAGGTCTGAACATATAGAAGCATCACTATTGTTCAGGTGAGAACATATAGAGGCATCACAATAGTTCATGTGGGGACATATAGAAGCATCACTATAGTTCAGGTGAGAACATATAGAGGCATCACTATAGTTCAGGTGAGAACATATAGAGGCATCACTATAGTTCTGGTGAGAACATATAGAGGCATCACTATAGTTCAGCTGGGAACATATAGAGGCATCAATATAGTTCTGATGAGAACATATAGAGGCATCACTATAGTTCAGGTGAGAACATATAGAGGCATCACTATAGTTCAGGTGGGAACATATAGAGGCATCACTATAGTTCAGGTGAGAACATATAGAGGCATCACTATAGTTCAGGTGGGAACATATAGAGGCATCACTATAGTTCAGGTGAGAACATATAGAGGCATCACTATAGTTCAGGTGAGAACATATAGAGGCATCACTATAGTTCAGGTGGGAACATATAGAGGCATCACTATAGTTCAGGTGAGAACATATAGAGGCATCACTATAGTTCAGGGGAGAACATATAGAGGCATCACATTTGTTCAGGTGAGAACATATAGAAGCATCACTATAGTTCAGGTGAGAACATATAGAGGCATCACTATAGTTCAGGTGAGAACATATAGAGGCATCAATATAGTTCAGGTGAGAACATATAGAAGCATCACTATTGTTCAGGTGAGAACATATAGAGGCATCACTATTGTTCAGGTGAGAACATATAGAGGCATCACTATAGTTCAGGTGAGAACATATAGAGGCATCACTATAGTTCAGGTGGGAATATATAGAGGCATCACTATAGTTCAGGTGAGAACATATAGAGGCATCACTATAGTTCAGGTGAGAACATATAGAGGCATCACATTTGTTCAGGTGAGAACATATAGAAGCATCACTATAGTTCAGGTGAGAACATATAGAGGCATCACTATAGTTCAGGTGAGAACATATAGAGGCATCACTATAGTTCAGGTGAGAACATATAGAGGCATCACTATAGTTCAGGTGAGAACATATAGAGGCATCACTATAGTTCAGGTGGGAACATATAGAAGCATCACTATAGTTCAGGTGAGAACATATAGAGGCATCACTATAGTTCAGGTGGGAACATATAGAAGCATCACTATAGTTCAGGTGAGAACATATTGAGGCATCACTATAGTTCAGGTGGGAACATATAGAAGCATCACTATAGTTCAGGTGGGAACATATAGAAGCATCACTATAGTTCAGGTGAGAACATATAGAGACATCACTATAGTTCAGGTGAGAACATATAGAGGCATCACTATAGTTCAGGTGAGAACATATAGAAGCATCACTATAGTTCAGGTTGGAACATATAGAGGCATCACTATTGTTCAGGTGGGAACATATAGAGGCATCACTATAGTTCAGGTGAGAACATATAGAGGCATCACTATAGTTCAGGTCTGAACATATAGAAGCATCACTATTGTTCAGGTGAGAACATATAGAGGCATCACAATAGTTCATATGGGAACATATAGAAGCATCACTATAGTTCAGGTGAGAACATATAGAGGCATCACTATAGTTCAGGTGAGAACATATAGAGGCATCACTATAGTTCTGGTGAGAACATATAGAGGCATCACTATAGTTCAGCTGGGAACATATAGAGGCATCAATATAGTTCTGATGAGAACATATAGAGGCATCACTATAGTTCTGGTGAGAACATATAGAGGCATCACTATAGTTCAGGTGAGAACATATAGAAGCATCACTATAGTTCAGGTGAGAACATATAGAGGCATCACTATAGTTCAGGTGGGAACATATAGAGGCATCACTATAGTTCAGGTGAGAACATATAGAAGCATCACTATAGTTCAGATGAGAAAATATAGAGGCATCACTATAGTTCAGGTGGGAACATATAGAAGCATCACTATAGTTCAGGTGAGAACATATAGAGGCATCACTATAGTTCAGGTGAGAACATATAGAGGCATCACTATAGTTCAGGTGAGAACATATAGAGGCATCACTATAGTTCAGGTGGGAACATATAGAAGCATCACTATAGTTCAGGTGAGAACATATAGAGGCATCACTATAGTTCAGGTGGGAACATATAGAAGCATCACTATAGTTCAGGTGAGAACATATTGAGGCATCACTATAGTTCAGGTGGGAACATATAGAAGCATCACTATAGTTCAGGTGGGAACATATAGAAGCATCACTATAGTTCAGGTGAGAACATATAGAGGCATCACTATAGTTCAGGTGAGAACATATAGAGGCATCACTATAGTTCAGGTGAGAACATATAGAGGCATCACTATAGTTCAGGTGAGAACATATAGAAGCATCACTATAGTTCAGGTGGGAACATATAGAGGCATCACTATAGTTCAGGTGGGAACATATAGAGGCATCACTATAGTTCAGGTCTGAACATATAGAAGCATCACTATTGTTCAGGTGAGAACATATAGAGGCATCACAATAGTTCATGTGGGGACATATAGAAGCATCACTATAGTTCAGGTGAGAACATATAGAGGCATCACTATAGTTCAGGTGAGAACATATAGAGGCATCACTATAGTTCTGGTGAGAACATATAGAGGCATCACTATAGTTCTGGTGAGAACATATAGAGGCATCACTATAGTTCTGATGAGAACATATAGAGGCATCACTATAGTTCAGGTGAGAACATATAGAGGCATCACTATAGTTCAGGTGGGAACATATAGAGGCATCACTATAGTTCTGATGAGAACATATAGAGGCATCACTATAGTTCAGGTGAGAACATATAGAGGCATCACTATAGTTCAGGTGGGAACATATAGAGGCATCACTATAGTTCAGGTGAGAACATATAGAGGCATCACTATAGTTCAGGTGAGAACATATAGAGGCATCACTATAGTTCAGGTGGGAACATATAGAAGCATCACTATAGTTCAGGTGAGAACATATAGAGGCATCACTATAGTTCAGGGGAGAACATATAGAGGCATCACATTTGTTCAGGTGAGAACATATAGAAGCATCACTATAGTTCAGGTGAGAACATATAGAGGCATCACTATAGTTCAGGTGAGAACATATAGAGGCATCAATATAGTTCAGGTGAGAACATATAGAAGCATCACTATTGTTCAGGTGAGAACATATAGAGGCATCACTATTGTTCAGGTGAGAACATATAGAGGCATCACTATAGTTCAGGTGAGAACATATAGAGGCATCACTATAGTTCAGGTGGGAACATATAGAGGCATCACTATAGTTCAGGTGAGAACATATAGAGGCATCACTATAGTTCAGGTGAGAACATATAGAGGCATCACATTTGTTCAGGTGAGAACATATAGAAGCATCACTATAGTTCAGGTGAGAACATATAGAGGCATCACTATAGTTCAGGTGAGAACATATAGAGGCATCACTATAGTTCAGGTGAGAACATATAGAGGCATCACTATAGTTCAGGTGAGAACATATAGAGGCATCACTATAGTTCAGGTGGGAACATATAGAGACATCACTATAGTTCAGGTGGGAACATATAGAAGCATCACTATAGTTCAGGTGAGAACATATAGAAGCATCACTATAGTTTAGGTGGGAACATATAGAGGCATCACTATAGTTCAGGTGAGAACATATAGAGGCATCAATATAGTTCAGGTGAGAACATATAGAGGCATCAATATAGTTCAGGTGGGAACATATAGAGGCATCACTATAGTTCAGGTGGGAACATATAGAGGCATCACTATAGTTCAGGTGAGAACGTATAGAGGTATCACTATAGTTCAGGTGAGAACATATAGAGGCATCACTATAGTTCAGGTGAGAACATATAGAAGCATCACTATAGATCAGGTGGGAACATATAGAGGCATCACTATAGTTCAGGTGGGAACATATAGAGGCATCACTATAGTTCTGGTGAGAACATAAAGAGGCATCACTATAGTTCAGGTGAGAACATATAGAAGCATCACTATAGTTCAGGTGAGAACATATAGAGGCATCACTATAGTTCAGGTGAGAACATATAGAGGCATCACTATAGTTCAGGTGGGAACATATAGAGGCATCACTATAGTTCAGGTGAGAACATATAGAGGCATCACTATAGTTCAGGTGAGAACATATAGAGGCATCACATTTGTTCAGGTGAGAACATATAGAAGCATCACTATAGTTCAGGTGAGAACATATAGAAGCATCACTATAGTTCAGGTGAGAACATATAGAGGCATCACTATAGTTCAGGTGAGAACATATAGAGGCATCACTATAGTTCAGGTGAGAACATATAGAGGCATCACTATAGTTCAGGTGGGAACATATAGAGACATCACTATAGTTCAGGTGGGAACATATAGAAGCATCACTATAGTTCAGGTGAGAACATATAGAGGCATCACTATAGTTTAGGTGGGAACATATAGAGGCATCACTATAGTTCAGGTGAGAACATATAGAGGCATCAATATAGTTCAGGTGAGAACATATAGAGGCATCAATATAGTTCAGGTGGGAACATATAGAGGCATCACTATAGTTCAGGTGGGAACATATAGAGGCATCACTATAGTTCAGGTGAGAACGTATAGAGGTATCACTATAGTTCAGGTGAGAACATATAGAGGCATCACTATAGTTCAGGTGAGAACATATAGAAGCATCACTATAGTTCAGGTGGGAACATATAGAGGCATCACTATAGTTCAGGTGGGAACATATAGAGGCATCACTATAGTTCTGGTGAGAACATAAAGAGGCATCACTATATTTCAGGTGAGAACATATAGAAGCATCACTATAGTTCAGGTGAGAACATATAGAGGCATCACTACAGTTCAGGTCTGAACATATAGAAGCATCACTATTGTTCAGGTGAGAACATATAGAGGCATCACTATAGTTCAGGTGAGAACATATAGAGGCATCAATATAGTTCAGGTGAGAACATATAGAGGCATCACTATAGTTCATGTGGGAACATATAGACGCATCGCTATAGTTCAGGTGAGAACATATAGAGGCATCACTATAGTTCAGGTGAGAACATATAGAGGCATCACTATAGTTCTGGTGAGAACATATAGAGGCATCATTATAGTTCAGCTGGGAACATATAGAGGCATCAATATAGTTCTGATGAGAACATATAGAGGCATCACTATAGTTCAGGTGAGAACATATAGAGGCATCACTATAGTTCAGGTGGGAACATATAGAGGCATCACTATAGTTCAGGTGAGAACATTTAGAGGCATCACTATAGTTCAGGTGGGAACATATAGAGGCATCACTATAGTTCAGGTGAGAACATATAGAGGCATCACTATAGTTCAGGTGAGAACATATAGAGGCATCACTATTGTTCAGGTGAGAACATATAGAGGCATCACTATTGTTCAGGTGAGAACATATAGAGGCATCACTATAGTTCAGGTGAGAACATATAGAGGCATCACTATAGTTCAGGTGGGAACATATAGAGGCATCACTATAGTTCAGGTGAGAACATATAGAGGCATCACTATAGTTCAGGTGAGAACATATAGAGGCATCACTATTGTTCAGGTGAGAACATATAGAAGCATCACTATAGTTCAGGTGAGAACATATAGAGGCATCACTATAGTTCAGGTGAGAACATATAGAGGCATCACTATAGTTCAGGTGAGAACATATAGAGGCATCACTATAGTTCAGGTGAGAACATATAGAGGCATCACTATAGTTCAGGTGGGAACATATAGAGACATCACTATAGTTCAGGTGAGAACATATAGAGGCATCACTATAGTTTAGGTGGGAACATATAGAGGCATCACTATAGTTCAGGTGAGAACATATAGAGGCATCAATATAGTTCAGGTGAGAATATATAGAGGCATCAATATAGTTCAGGTGGGAACATATAGAGGCATCACTATAGTTCAGGTGGGAACATATAGAGGCATCACTATAGTTCAGGTGAGAACGTATAGAGGTATCACTATAGTTCAGGTGAGAACATATAGAAGCATCACTATAGTTCTGGTGAGAACATATAGAAGCATCACTATAGTTCAGGTGACAATACATTAGTGCAAGTGATCACATACTGGTTAATTACAATAGTTAAGGATCAAATGTGTAAAATAAAAATGGCAATACAATAGTCCAGGTGAGAAAATAATACATGCTCATTTTGTGACTGTCACTGGGTTACTCTCCGAAATATTTAGTGAATATGAATTATCTAATATCCATGTTATGTATGACAATCCAATAGCACAACCCTTTTCATTATACGAGTTCTGACGACATACGAATATCTATACTTGAGAGTTGATTAAGTAATAAATGATAGCCTAACCGCTGCAAATATTTTCCATGTATTTTCATGATATAATGTTAAATCGTTGAAAATAAATAAAATCTGTTCCTGGCAAATCTGACCATGTACATCTCTCCTGAGGTTGACAAACTTCACAACTTTTATATAGTATAATCTCACGCACTGACGATAACATTATTATGAAAAGACAGGGAACCTCTTAAACCATTTTGATAACTGCGGTTTTCATAAACTATTTCATATTTTCAGAGCGGATGGATCTCGTCCCCTCCGGTAAGTGGGATTTAATTCCTGTATTATCGTATGTTTAAAGTCTTACTCCTGTTGGTAAGATACACATTCTTGCAGCGGTGCAAGCATGATTTCAGGTGATTAAAGTATATTTTCAAACAAAACGTCGACTTCAGGAATGATCTAAAGAAAGTCGCTCCACGTGAAACTGATTAAATTGTATGTAATAACAATTATTATGGCGTAAAAAAGTTAACATGGCTTTCAAATATTGCTGAGCAATGTATTTCACTTTCCACACGGTATAGCGCAGTGGTTAGCGAGTTCGGGCTTCGGATTAAGGGGTCAGGGGTTCGATTGCCGTCAGGGACACGGCAACTGTGTCTGCAATAGAGAATTGTACCACCCATGGTTCGCTAGTTTCAGTCGATGCTCGCAGGGTTCACTGTATAATGCATAATCACATGACGTTTCGGGCTTTCTCCTTGCCATAATACTAGCAGCTGTGAAATACTCTTGAAAGCGGCGTTAAACCCCAACTCACCTCACCTCACCTCAACTTATGGCCATAAAACATTTAATGTCCATCCAATATTTCGTGATACAGAATTTAACAAATATTGGGGAAAGGGTCAATAACATGTCGCAGTGATTTAGTGAATGCTATTCACTGCTCACATTCACGTCAGAACTGTTATACAATTATAAGTCATTCTTATACGTACATGTAACGGTTTCGATAAAAGTGTTAATTTTATATTACCGTACAAATATGTAAAAATACACTTTCTACCTCACTTGATGTGATAAACAGTATAAGTCAAGAACAAAACAGATACCATCGAGATAGGTCGGTGAGTCAAAGAAATGTGCACTTTCATCAACGTTATCATTTGCCCTTTTCTATTGAAAACAATTGGAAGGCTGTATGAAAAGCAACAAATGAATGCAATATGTCAACAAGAGATGGTTACTCAGACACGGTCGCCCTCTAATGCACATACCTTGCCAATGTAAAGACTGCCATTGACACGTGTGTGCAACGAACTTGTGTAAGCTGTTTGAAACATTTATGGGACTGAGACCGGGACGCTAAATTTAGGTGAACCCTCGCTCTCGTGAATTATGAATGCTGAGGCCGTTACGCCAAGGTTGAGGTCGATAACTATTTTACACACGGCTCACCACTACATAAAACAACGTACGAAATGAAAACATGTGTAAATTGAAACATGAAAAAAGTTTAAATTTCAGGGTTCCTTCATATACATTAAACACTATGTTTGGGTGATAAAGACTATGAACATCTCTATATCAGTCTGCTTTCACAATCACGTGCAACACCTGACATGTACAAGCCAATACACACAAAATCTCATGGTCAGTGTCAAAATCTCCAGTTTAAACAAAATACAAAACACTTTCATTATGTTTCATGCACTTCAGTTTAAAGGGGCAGTGGCACGTTCCTTTTTCGTTCAAATAAGTTGATGAAATCTATTTGAAAAATAGTGTCACACATGAATTATATTACAATAGGGAAAATATACATATGCCGATATTGGAGAAGATCATGCATTAAAATTGCTTTCATGTAAGGGCTTGGGGATGTAATTCTTTTACTGAGTCCAAGCATCTTCTTATTTTCAAATAGTCCTTTCACAACAGCCTCGGCAAATGTGTCTTAAGCTTATCGACAGGATGGCATGGGAGTCTTACAGGACAGTAAACAACATATAAGGTTTAAGTCACTTTTGTTTTGTAGCGCAACACTTATGTCTACGGAGCATGAGTTCACAATACAGGGCCCATATTTTCGAAGCTGTCTTAGTGCTAAGATAGTCGTAAGTCAATGTAAATGTATGGCACTTACGACTGTCTTAGTGCTAAGAGAGCTTCGAAAATATGGGCCCTGCACCACAAGTTGTCTCTCACAGGCTCAGTCTCTGGACAGGTACACACATCATGTATCAGCAGGTCTTCGTAGAAGGCTCCACATAGTTTGCAAGCACCTTTTGATTTCCATGGTCTCCACACCGCACATACACAAAAGCTGCAGCCGATTTAAGGCGTGGGCATCTCTTTCCAATGTCCCATGCTTTATGTGGACAAATTGCAGAAGTGCTTCAAGTCCGGGTCGTAATCCAGTCGATGGTTCCAGGCATTTTGCTCAGTGGTATTAATAGCCTTCTTTATAATCTTCTTCCAGGTTAATTTCTTTGGAAAAGTGGAGCTCCTGCAGAAGTCGTACAGGTAGATGTCAAGGTTGTACTTTGAGATGACCCGCTTAATGTCAGAAATATATCCGAGGGCTTTTGATGAACATTGAGGTCATGCTAGTGCCAGTTTAGTTGTGAAAAGTTGCCTTGATAACAAGTTTTTATTGCTGCTACGCAAATTTCCAAGGAATAGAAGTTCCTTCTATCTATTTCTGTTTCCAGATAGGTCCAATCATTTAGGGCATTGCAGATATAGTCCAGTAGAAATTTGCATTTAACCCGGACATTTAGTATAACAAGCAAATTTTATGACAAAATGACCCCGAATGGGGTACTTGATCACCATGAAAAACCCAACCAAAATCAACCTTGGGGAAATTGTCATTTTGGGGTAAAAACCTAAAAAACATAAGAAAATTTCTTAATATTTTTTAAAAAGAATAACAATCAGTAAAAATATCATATTTTATGTCTAAATGAACCCACATGGGGTACTTGATCATCATGGAATACCCAACCAAAATCAACCTTAGGGAAATTGTCATTTTGGGGTAAAAAACTCAAAAACATAAGAAAATTGCTTAATATTTGAGAAAAGAATTACGAATAGTAAAACTAGGAAATTGTATCTACATGAACCCACATGGAGTACTTACTGGCCATGGAAAACCAAACCAAAATAATCCTTGGGGATATTATCATTGTAAAAAAACTTTTAAAAGATGGGGAAATTGCTAAATATTTAATGAAAAGAGTTAGTTTTAGTTTAATATGAAAATTGTGTGTCTATATGAACCAAAATGGGGTACCTGTTCAAAATGGAAAAATCAACCTTGGGGAAATTGTAATTTTGAGTATAATTATCCAAAAATGATAGGGAAACACTTTGAAATGTCCACATATTTTGCGAAGAGTTATTCTCAGTACAACAAGGTAATTTCATTTCTAAATGAACCCACATGAAGAACTTGTTCCCTATGGAAAACCGAACCAATCCACAATCAACCTTGGGGAAACTGCCTTTTGGGGCAATATCCAAATGTAAAATGTAACAAGCAGTAAATCAAGCAAAATCTGCGAATTAGTGGATCTGTGGATCACAATCAACCTGAAGGGAACTTCTAATTTTGAGGTCAAATCTTATAAAACGATATGGAGATATTTCAATTTTGTTTTAAAGAACTTTATTTCATGAATAAGTGGCAATATATGACTAATTGTCATTACAATGGACATCATTGAATACTTTTGCATATAAATGTAAATTATGTAGGTCAGTGACTGTTTTATAAGATACTGGATTGAAGCCTGCAGTCTGTCGAAGGCATCATTGTAGAGATAAATGCCTTTCTTGAACATGCTTGAAGAAAAACAAGACATCCAATACTATCTGTATTGCAAATGATGACCAGAGGTGCACATTTTGATGGATACGCAAAACAGTATTGTTTTGAACATTATTGGTGTTATTACTAAGAAGTGTAAATACCTGACAAACCTGGCTACGAGTGCTTGATGTCTTTTTCACTATAAACAACTAAGAAATATTTTAAAAGAACAGATTGGTTTATAATTTCAACAAGGGTAATATCATTAAAATATTTTGTTGGTGACTATGTTTAAAAGTTTGAAATAGTCTCTTCTTATGTGGATCGATCATGACGTGTTCTACAATTAAAGGATATCCTTGCTTGCTAGCTTCATAAATGATGGAGAGACATGCCTGAAGAATTAAAGAAATAATATAGATTACCGTATTACCGAATCCCAGTATTTCACTGCTCGTCATATAATAAATTGAAGATATTTGACATTTCTCGTCGAATACCATGTAGGCCTATATCTCATCGAGTGAAGTAGAAATGCATATTTTCAAGAGGGGCGCAGCCACGAGTGTAAATGTATTATTTCTACTTCACGAGATGAGATGTACATGGTATTCGACGAAACATGTCAAATGTTCTATTTGTTAGATTTAACAAATCGTGCATAGTTCGTAAATGACGTTCACTTTATGAACGGCGCCTCCGAGATTGCCACTTCCTCCACGGCCATCCTATGACGTCATCCTAGTGTTACGTTGACATCATATGATTGAAAGTGTTATTTCACGGAGTAGAATAAATGCATATTGATTGATAAATGTATTAACCGACCAAAAAACCCATATATACAGTTTTTGCAATGATGTATTTTATTTAAGATCAATCCTGATAACTTTTCATCAGTGACAAAAGTGATACAGTTTGCTTGAAATATGGTTTGGGTTCATATTACCAATAATAAATACAATGTTCGAAATTTGAACAGTACCGATCAACAGACGCATTCTTCAAAGGAAATTAGTCGTCATGAAGCAGTACCAGGAAGATTACATGTGAAGCTATTAAAAATGGTCTAAATTATTTTATTATAAGTCCATTACACAATGGTATACTTGAAATGGGATTTGAGTAAGTTCATAACATTGTCATTGTCAGTTGCATTATATTTCATAATGATTGAGAGTTAAAAAAAGCATTAAGAATAGGTGACTTTGATACAGAAATTATCAATTTAGCATGTTGATATTTTAATCTATCAAACACTGAAAACCTGACTATTTGAAGGTATATTTCAAAGCCTTATGTGTTTATATAAATGTTATAAAGTATTTCCAGAAAATATAACCACAGTTAAAATCCTACATGTCATATTTCACCGCCTTGAAACTTCTGTTGTCAACAACAATGTTGGCCATTTTAACTGTTGCCAAGAAGGGAGACAACTCAGATGATACTAGTACTGGTCAGCCAACTGATGTTATATGTACAGTAGCTGACTGCATCATTGGGGTACATTTTTAAATGGTCACAACTTTTTCTGCCCAAGGTTGATTTTGGTTGGGGTTTTTTCACAGCATCACAGGGACCTACTAATCATTTTAAGAAACAAATTTGCTTGTTATACTTAATGTCCGGGTTAGGTAAATTTCATGTCGATTTCTACTGGACTAATATCAGTTCTCGTTGAACGAGGAAGGCCTTGAGCAATCTTCAGGGCCGCTCTCTGGGCACGCTCAAGAGAGAAGTTCAGCTTTACTGTCCAGAGTTCACATCCGAACAGAGATCGAGGGAGGCATACTGATCTAAGTATGTTTGAGCTCAATAAAGGGCTTAATCCCCTGCCATGAATTCCTCTTCCTAGCAGTGACATCGTTGTTGATTTCATCTTGGAGCAAGCATCAATGGTTCGGTCCCAGGAGTTTTTGTCTGAGAATCGTAGGATACCAACATGCTTTTATCTCTCTCGTAGTTGGGACTTCTTCACCGTACATGTAGATTTTTATGTTAGAGTTTGCGGTTGGTCCAAAGGTTAATGTTTTGCTCTTTGTTGGGGAGAATGTGAAGCGCCATTATCCGCTGTATGATTCACACATAGACACCATATCTTGGAGATTCGCTGCAATTGGGGATATCAAGGTTATGTCATCTGCCTGGGTTGGAGCAGTTAAATTAACATCCAGTATCATCGACCCTTTCTTGGACTTGCCTAGGCTTTCTAGTAGGTCATTTATATAAAGGAGATAGAGCTTTGCCGACAGGATATTTCCTTGCCTTACCCGTCTTTTGAGTTCAAAACATTCAGACTTTTCAGTTTGTGTAAGGACACAGCTTTTCATCACTGTGTAATTGTGGTCTAGCACTGTCCATAGATGGCATGGAATGTTCATATGAGGAGTTTGAGGAGGAGTCCGAGCTGGTACACGGTATCAAATGCTTTGGAGCTGTCTACGAAAGCAACGTGGATTGCATCATTGCTTTCCGAGTAACGATAATCTGTTTCCTGTACTAGGAAGGAGGTGTGGATAGAGGTGCTGATTGCTGGAGAAGCTGGTAGAGTTTGTAGTTTGTGGGAGTCTTTTTGATACTACAATCCCAAAGAGTTTGAACATTGCTGGGAGAAGGGTGACGCCTCTGTACGAGTCTGCAGACATTCTCGACGTTCCACCCCCTTTGGACATTGGAACAATGACTCCTCCATTTCAAGCTATTGGAATGTAGCCTGTTTGTAGAATGAGATTAAATAGAACTGAGAAACATCTATGTTACTATTTGCCTCCATACTTGAGGTGCTCATAGGTTAAGCCGTCTTCTCCAGCTGCTTTGTTGTTCTTTAGTGCTCTGCACAAGGTGGCTATTTCTTCCACTGTTGTCAAATCAATATCTTCACTGTCTATTGGCATATGTTCACGTATATTCCTAACTTTACCGTCAATATGCATCTTAAATGTCTCATTGAAATGGGGTTATGATTTGTCTTGGAATACATCCTTTAGCTAGAGCATTGCATATGAGTTTCGGCTGCCTCACTTGGGTCTCGTGTACCTTCAGACACAATATATTTGTTGCTTCTTGCTTCCACGCCTCAGTAGTGTCCAAAATAGTTCTGGTTAACATCGCACATCTCGTTTAACTTGCTGAATGCTTCATCTTGAAATTCGTCAGCTGCTTTTCGAAAGGCATTTCTGTAGGAGTCTTTTGCTGTCTTGTAGTTAAATTCGTCATGTTTCATTCCCCTCGAACGTCCATTCCGTACCCATTTGCCTCCATAAATCATCATGTCATCATGGTGTTCTTTGACGATTTTCCAATAGGGTGTTATCTGCTTTGTGAACTGATATCTAGGAAAACAGTTTACAATATTGACATATAACGTTTCAATGTCCTCCACATTGTACTCAATAGTTGGCAAGGTATTGACCCAGAGAAGATTTGACACACTGCATGTATAATCTATTAACGTACCATTCCGCATTGCCTTTTCCCATGATGGTCTGGAGAAATGTGTTGGCATTGTGCCAACTTCTATATTTATTTCATTTATTGAACAGATGACCAGGTGATGATCTGACACACTGACACAAGGCCTAACAGTTCTGGCACCAGAATATGATCAATAACAGAGTCGGGTCCAGACATTGACTAGAAGTCGTTTGCATGGGGGATGATGAGTGGTGTGCATATCTCTCGGGTTGAAACACGTATTTAGACTTAGAATTGGGCATATCTGCAGGTGTTGACTTCTCACATAGAGATTTTAGACGCTCGCTGTATGATTGGTTTTGTTGCGTTTTGTGAGTTTCCTCAGGAATGGATGATGGTTGAATTAACCTATCGCGAAACCACGCCCCCTGAAATAAAGGTACGTAACTCTTGTCAGACAGACAGACAGATTTTATTCAGTATGGATGCCTTAGGTCCATAATACAGGCATATAGCATGGATTGAACAGTGTGCGCAGCAAGTCAATGTAGCTCTAAATCCTGGAGTTAATACATTTTTGGACATGATATAGGTATAAAGCAACACTGTATATAATTTCATTATTCTTATTTTGCAACAGATCGACAATGGAATGCTTTAAATATGGTGTTTTAGTAATTTATGAAGATATTGAGCTCTAAGTTTATCATACGTTTTACAGATAAATAATACATGAAATTCATTTTCTATATAAACTTGACCTGTAATATTACAGAAAGGACATACTCTTTCTTTATATTCAATATCACTATACCTGCCACATTCAACAGCAATCTGAAACTTGAAATAGCAATTCTTAAATTCAAAGGAATATCACAACACAAATATCTTTCAACATTTAGTAGAGATTTAAACTCCTTGTAAAATGTACATTTGGGAGATGAATTTATTGATGAGTACCAGGACTGTTTTAAGTTATCTCCTAGCCTCAGCTTGTAAGCTTGTTATGTCAAACAAACGCACGTTGTCAGTTCAGGGAGCGCTACGTTCATTTGCATTTCGTTGATAGTGTCGCTTAGTAAGTGAATGACAAACGAAAGTACCAATTGAACATTAATTCTTAGGTAGTCTTATATTATTTCAATACATTTTAAGCACATTTGACAAACAATTATTTGTGTTGCAACGGAAAACGAATGCGGAAGTATTGCAAATGTGGGATGACGGACATACGGGATCGTGCAGCTTGATTGGCACTGATCATATAATAAATGTATCCGATCCGTTTCTATCATAAATGTGTTTCACTTTCATATAAAACTGCACATTTACAAACCATATAGACTTCCAAATCCCGAAAAATTAAATAGATACATTACTTCCTGTGATTTCACTCGTACTCTCAGTACAATCATATATGTTAACACTGACTTTAATTTCTTATTCTTCAGGTTTATGTGTATTCAGTGTTTAATTTAAATCGTTTGATTTCAGAAAATAATTGTTTTACTTAAAGTTTTGAATAAGAAAAGCTTGATATTGAACGTAAACCGTTAGTGGGAAATATTGAAAGAAATTCATAACCCCCTGTTGACAATGAAACTTTATTATTAATTTTCAAATATTTTAAACGGACTACACAGCAGTGATAATGTAATAACATGTATTTATACTTATTCTTAAAGAAAAATAATCAAGGGAAAGTGTTATTTAGCTGAGTTTAATATCTGGCTTTTAATTCTTTTACAAACATTTTTTCAAAAGTTTAAATTATATGTTGTTTTGAAAAAGAACTATATTCTTAGTATTTGAAGCATTTGGTACACAAATATTTGTTAATATGCCCATTTATTCTCTATATAGAATCAAGCTTGCATTAGATGAAGTCAAAAGTTGTATGATTTGTTAAGAACTATTATTGAGTTCAAGCATCAAACGTAAATCATAAGCTTAGATCAGTTGTTTCAAACTTTAAACAATAAAAATTCAACTTCTACATGGCACAATATGAAATACATATGAATAAATAATGAAAACTGATAAACACAAATGGATTGTATCACTGGTGATTTAAAAAATATATTTGCACTGTTAACTTTTAAAATTGAATCGACCGTAACATGAACAGGATATGATGTTTCACTGAAATAAAATAAAAAGTAAAGATTTTCATGAATATATTTGCATGCGCATTGTTTTCAAGAAATTTAAACATAAAATAAATGTGTTTTATTAACTCATACAAGAAACAATATTTATGTCATAGAATAGATCAGATAAGTTATGTTTTACTACAATACATGTATGGCTCCCCTTTCAAGAAAATATAAGTCTTTGATATGTCTATTTAACATATTTGTTTGTCAGTTAAAATGTAATAATGTAACAAACTCAGGGAAACACAATAAAGTGGGTGTGATATTTGTAGAACGAGAAATATGAAAATACAATTAATTTGTTTTCCAAAATAATTGATATGCTTAAATGGCTGTCCGCAGCGAACGGATTGTTTTTTTCTGATTGGTGGAGAGGAAAGTTGGGGGCGTGTCTGGCCAGAGGTTAATTGTTTGGAGTTCTGTAACGAGAGGGGCTGTGGCGATTTCTTCCGACAATTTTCTTTGAAGATCAGTTTGGGTTGCACTAGAACATGTGTGTTGCACTATATCCTTAGTATATTTCTGTGGTATACTCTTATTGCTTGATTGTTGTTTCTAAACTGATGTAACTTTCTTCTAAAAATCTTCCATATTACTTTCTAAAGTATGACAGGATTTTTCTATTACAGAGTATTGAAACCAGTTGATAACAACACAACACCGTTATTACCACTACTGACAACTGATTTGTGTAATAAGACGGTTTACCCTCTAAAGAAAACATAGATTATATAAACTATCATTATAAATGGGAAATTTGAAAACATAAAATGTTCTACAGCCCCTTAGATATATAACTAAGGAAAATGTTCATCAAAACAAAGAAAATTATTCATTGAGTAACGAAAATATTCCTCTATGCCATCAGGTTTCCTTCATGTTATGGTAAGTTCACTTGACCAGAAATTATTTAGATGCAGTTTGGATCCTCCTTATTGTTGAACATACGTGCGCTTTGTTTGTGTTGGCAAGTCGTATTTTATGTATTATCTACACTCGGATACATATCTAAACAAAAACTAAATTAAAAAATATAAAGGAGACTCGTATCAGGTGTTCATGGCTATACAAGACGTATTCATTTTGAACACCGTTGCACGTGGGTTTCACTAGACAACTTAACTTCGTATGAAAAATGAACACCCGAATAACACAAATGAGCCAGTGTGCAATGACGTTTATTTAGCAATTGGCGTTCTGAGTATATTTTGATGAATTTGTGCATTAAAGTATAACATGGACATTATTTGAGATGATTGGGCTGTGGGTGGAACTATGGGAGGTGGAAGACTCAGCTGTGACCAACTGTCACTATACTTGCTGTTATTGATGTTCTGCTTCCCGGCAGTTGAATGCTGGTCAACCCCAAGGAGATACGGGCCGCTGACAAGGAACTCAGTTTCATCACTGGCCACTGTCAAAAACCCCCAATAATGAGCTGGTGAACACCCCCCCCCCCCCCCCCCCCCCCCCCCATATTGCCTAACATATGTGGGCTAATTAATTGCTTAAAACTAAGATAGAACATCCTATTCAAGATGCACGAGGCAGGTATCTGAAACAGCGTTTGAAAGACATACCTATACAGACCCAACCCTATTACCATATAAAAGGAAAGGGAAGTATCGACGAAACCACCCCATGCTCATTCAAAGTCATATTTCGCGTCAAAAACAATTTGTATGGCCCAGTCGATGACCACGACACGACAGCTTAATGATTTCCCTACAAATGAGCTATAAATGGTTACAATCGTTATGCGACCAGTATATCGCTACCTCCAAACTTTCAAGCCAATTTCTCCACTCACGAAAATCAGCGAAAAATCTTCTTTTAAAATCGTTTATTAATTCCAGCAATGTTGACAGCTACTATGAACCGCAGAGTAAAACTACAGATGCAAAAAAATATTACAACACCTACATACATGTATCATTTCTCCGACTGTACTACGGCATTTTGTCTCAAATCACCGCCAAGCAGTTCACTTGTCACTGAATGTCAGCCATTCATGACCTTGACATTCAGTTGACCTGGAGTAGCCCATATTCAGGTTCCAGGGCCTTTTAGCGAGAACGAAGGCCCTGAACAACAACAAAAAGGCAAATACGTTTTACCAATGACTTAAATAAATCTACAGAATCAACCAAAAGTGTCCTAAAACGAATGTACATGGTTCGGTTAAACCATGTTAGTTCATTTCCCATTGGGCGGCTATTTTAATGTGTTTCACAGCTATAAGGGTCACTCGAAGGTATTTAAAGTGATCTGAGTGATGTAGCGATACCTAAATATTAACAATAGAGTTTTAAATATGGTACAATGATGGAATGGTCAACCATCTTGCTGTATAAAAATCGCATATAACCTACAAATCTACCTCTCAAACTGACGAGTTCTACAACATTGTCGCTTTATATATCGCAACATTGTCTACCAATACCATTAACCGTTTCTATGAATAGGGGCTATCGAGTCATGTAAGGAGATGGTGTTACCTCTAATGTAACAATATTGAATAATTAGAGAATAACCAACGAGGTACGAGTGATAACGGGAAATATCCATGAGTCTAAATAATGTTCAGCCACGAGCTTTAGCGAGTGGCTCTGAACATTATTTAGACGAGTGGATATTTCCCGTTATCACTCGTACCGAGTTGGTTATTCTATATATTACCCATTATGCACTTAAATTGACCAAATTACGCTTGGTTATTACATTTTCATGTTGGGCGGCCGCTGTGAAGGACCCGTCGCCAAAGTAACATTGTGACGTCATAAGATAATTCGTCGCGTCAGACCATTGTTTTATGACGTCATAGTCATTCTTTTTCCGGGTAACCGACCAATCAACGTTGAGAATCACTTGAAAGCACATGTGCAAATATCACAAAAATAATCACCTGTGTCTTCTCACCCGTATGGGTAATATACTTAAATAATAAATGACAAATTTGAGAAAACATAATATGAATTAACGTGCTGCAGTGCCTTTAAAATCCATAAATACTTTAACTGGGTTGTCCCATAACAAAATTCTGCACTGTATGCTACTCTTTTGCCTTCTGTCAACGTCATTCACATAAGCAATACCTGCTTGTTGTCCGATCCCATCACTTTTCAGTAAATTGATACAATTGATACGTTTAAACCAGTGAATAAAGGAATTCTGTTATTCTTTGCAGCATGTACGGAAACAGATGGCTTCATCTACGACCGTGAGGCTCACTTCTGTTTCAAGATTCACTCTGACAGGAAGCGATGGGTTGTTGCCCAGGCTCAATGTGTCAGTGAGGGGGGATTCCTGGCAAAACTGGACACTGAGAAAAAACGAAACATCGTCAACACGTTTGTGAAAGAAGGTAAACTCAACGTAACCACTTCTCTCCCTCTCTTTCCTATGTTGCCAAAACAGAATCTGTGCTTGTTTACATCATCCTCGGTTACCCATGGTTTTATATATGCTACAAGGGCGGGTAATTTGAGTACAGATTTCTCTGATAAGGTTTCCCATGGGTGATATAGTGGAGAGCATATATAAAACCATGGGTAACAGAGGATGTGTTTACATATGCAGTAGCATCTGTCCCCTAAGAATCAAGAAGCATAAATAAGCATATTGGAAGCCTAGGCTTTCAACATTAACATCTTCACTGTATTTCACTGTAAAGTAAAATGTAGGTCTCCACGGACGATAACATATTTTAGTATCAAACTATAAAATCATTAATTTTATTTCAACGACTTTATTAAACCGACTTTACAGATGGAACCGTTGACTACTACATCGGAGGGACGGACGCTGCAGAAGATGGAGTGTGGAGATGGGTTGCTGACGATTCTATCATTCCTGACATGACGATGGAGGGAAGAAAAGAGTGTCTGGAGATCAAATATGATGATCAGGCGCTTGACGACTCGAAATGCAACTGGAGCACCAATAAATATGTCTGTGAAATAAGTGTATGAGGAAGCTGAAGCACTGCACAGACCGATCCAGGGATGTAAAGAGCAGGATTCACAAATTATCATGGCCCTCCTAATCTGACATCTGCATTGTGTTCCCTGTGTTCGACATTACATCTCGGGAAATGTCCATGTTGCTTAGAACGTCACTTCTATTGGGTTTAAGCGTTGTCTAATATACATTTCAAATTTGCGTTTATCAATTGAAAGAATAAGGTTCGAAATATTAGTCCAAGTATAAGTATTTTATACAACAGTGACTTTGTCCAAAAAGATGTCATTCCTTGAGAGACTATCATTTTTGTATGGTTTCGTTTTGTATGATATTCATTTCCGATATTAAGAAAACAAACACGTTTTTAAGCGTTGTATGTGTCTGTGAATGCAGTTTAATGTTTCGAGAGAGATAATCTAATAGATTGACACCCAATTTATGAGAAGCTTGGCCACTACATAGGGATAAAGTAATCAAATGAATTCAATTGTGAATTTGCCCAAGGGGGAGTGTTATGGACATGTTTTCACGAGTTTCGTTATTGTAGTAAGACACTTTTTTAGGGTAATTCTTTCTTTATTATCCATTTAATTGCATTGGACTCCGAACTTATATTAGTCCACGACAATGACGTCACGAAAAATTATTCAGCACATTACAGACAACGAAATATGGGAACATAGATGGCCTACTAACTACGATGTGTGCTCATGGGATGACTGTCAAATGTAGACTGTGTAATTTTCACCATAGGAATATATCATTTGCGTTCACATGAGTGTTATAAGATGATGCGTTTAACCATCAATATAATTCCTCGTTTTATATTTAGATTAACTGTTGAGTGATGTAGTCATTTTATTAACATTTATCAACTGATAAGTAAATGTGAAGGTTTTGAATTATTTTTCTTTATCTAAATATTTGTTCACATTTAAGTATGCAACTGATCCTTTTCGTCTAACTTTAAATAACAGTCCCCTCCGTATGTATCCATTTTCAGTTAAAACAAGGTACTATTAGTGCAATATTGCAAAATATATGCGACTTGTGAGGTTAAACATTTACTTTCAGTATGAAACATTCATAAAATATAAAGGTTCTTCCGTTAGAATACTTTGCCTTGCAAACTATATTTATGCTGGAAGTCAATGAACTCAATGTATAAAGCTAGACTAAAGCTAGTGCAATATGAATCACAGTGATATTGAAATTTACAACTTCAACGTGAATAATCGAGAATTAGTAATTTTCAATTTTCTTGAAAAGGGAAAACAGTTTTGACTTTTAACTTGATGTACGTAAATATTTTAGAAATGGGTGACGAGATCACTTATGTAAATGTATTCTTAAATTTATCGACAATAGAAATTTCGAAATGTTCTATAGTTGTGTGCACATACATTTTAAAAAATCAATCTTCCTACTTTTTAAATTGCTCTGTTTATGTATCGTTTTGTCATATATTTTGTAACATAAACATTTAATAACATATTACTACGTAACTCATTAATTGTGTTGCTTGTATTTCATCGTTCCCTTTGCAGAAGCAATTAATGTTGTATAATAAAGTTTATTTCCTGACAACTATTTTTCTTAATCTGTTTATTACTCTCCCACATAACTTAAGGTGACACTGCATCGACATGGCTACGCTTCAGAAATACTGGTCACTTAGTTAGAGAACAAATACACCTTTTATATTTGGCATCACACTACCTGAGATAGTACAGACCTCTCCTTTTCCGGGGCGAGTCCTTTGCAGGATGCAGGGTTGGAATCTTTCAGGGTTGATTTCGAATCCTTAAAGGGACTTGTCCCGAAAAAAGTATAATAATAATTTGTATCCATTTGTATAGCGCTATTTAAATGCATGAGCATGTTCAAAGCGCACAATTATTACCCTGAAGGAATTGTCTTTCTGTGCGGCTACTAAGCTCTCTGCGCAACCGGATAGGTCTGTACTTCACGTCGTGTTGAATATAGAATGATCCCAAATCGTTATTTTATATGATTAAAGTGAATGTGGCATCTTGAACTTTATTTCAAATTTATGTCTAACGCGTTTCACTTCGTTTCTGTTGATGCAATGGTATAACGTATAGTATAAGATATATCTTAAACTTATTATTAACATTGCCATCAAAAGACTTTCCCAGTCCATCCGAACTCGTGGGATATTGAGCTTCAAGTAACTGTGCCGCTGATACTACCAATAGACCTTTCCACGGCCTGTTTCATGGGCGCAGCCATTTTGTGGCAGCCATTAGACGACTGCAACGTTAAACTGGCCTGTGTTATTTGCAACGCTGCGGCAATCAAGTATGACGTAATCAAGGATAGACGGTGCCTAGTCAACGCTTACGTTGTATAATAGACGTCAAACTTACTGACCAAATAATGATTCATTTTTAAGATTTCTGATGTCATATTTGCGACAAACAGTGCAAACAACGATTCATGAGTAATAGATTGAAGAAATTAACAGATGATAACAGTTTTGTGTGTTGTTTGATGTAAATCGGCGATATCAAAGCGTACGGAAACTTAGGGTATTTGAATGGAGGCGAATATCACTTGAACGTAGTTTTGAACTAAAGCTTACCTGTACTGTAGGCCTATTTTTTGTCTTTGTAGTTAAAGAATTGTCAATAGTGACAAATTTATAGGCCTATCCACACATATGAACTATTCAATATTATCTGAACCAAATGTACATAGACTTAATTTGTTACGTGTTAATTAGCTGTTGCGAAAATAATTTTCATAAATTAAATAAAGGTCCCATTGCTGTCATATTTTGCGGACATATTGGTAATCATCTCAGCAACAGGCACATAATTACCTTTCATCTATCAGTTCATTTGTTTCCAAATGACATTTGTTTAAACATCGCTACAATGTATCGCTATGCTGTATAAGCTTTTGTTCGTATGTTATTTTATTAGAACAGAATGAAATACTATATATTTGTACATTTGTTGTATGTACTGTCAAGATTTACTGTAGATGTGTTTTTTTTTATATAATCTGTAAATATGTGTCTTCCTTCACTCACTCACCTACACAATCGAGTAATACCAAAGTCCGAAATATGCATGAACTACAAAACATGAATTAACCTAGTTGTTCAAGTATAGTATGTTAAATATTATTTTGCACACTAGCGATGTAGGAAGATGAAGCATATTTAGATGAATGCACCACTGGATGAGAGATAAGGGATATTACACTGTAATTACAACATTTTATGTTTATTATATGCGTTTGTGGTCAGAAATTTGGCGTTTTTAACACCAAATAATCCTCTTTTTATTTGGCCAACCAAACATATAAGTTCTCTCAATCATATCATTCTCATAACCGAAAAATTATTCACTTTCAAAACGTTAAGCAAAGGGGAAAACGTAAGTTTTTAAAAACTCTTTTTAATCATCAAATTTATGTTCATTAAACACACTGACCGTAACAATTCTGCAGAAAATGGATATCTTAGGCGAAAAGGCTAAGCATACCTTTAAGAAAACTTTAATTTCTCACATACAATTTGTGTATCGCTGCATAATTATAGTTTACCATGTTTGCAATTATTTTTACACAGGCTATTTATGCCATTGCGAGAATAGGGGGTATATAACAATTATATATTTCCTCTTTCAATAATCTACATTTTTATAACATATAATTCCATTATGCGTTTGCAACGTTTTTAAGAAGAAACAGTTGTTATTTGATTGCAAATTATATGAGAAATGTTACAAATAATGAGAAATACTCACCCATATTACAGAAATTCAAATAACTCTCTTGAAAATTGATGTAGTTTTTAAAAAATCCAAATCTCATTGTTACACATACATCTGTTTCTTATACCATGAATTGAATCGGGGCTAAATGATTAATTACCATTTCAAATCATAAATGAAATGTATAGGCTAACATTTTGAGAAAAATGCATTTTTATGAATTTTATTTTGCAAAAATATATTATCTTTACGTAAGAAACCCTGTGGGCAAGAACAACATTTAATATGTGGAAATATATTAAGAACTTTTGTTTAAAAAAATAAGTTTTTCCATAACTAAGACCTTTTGCTAAAAACTGCATTCTGATTAATCACTTTAACATGCCTAATCTAATAATTAACAAACATCCGATGAAACATTGCACTATTGGAAGCAGTAAACAGTCAGGATTAAATTGATATATTGTTTCTGCCTTCACCCAAAACTTGGACTTAAAGTTATTTTAGAGACAAGCTACAGCTTTCGACCCATGCCCTAACGTAAAACGTCATTTGCAGCCGCTTAATGGCGGACGACGCTAGCGCCACCACAAAGGGGGGTAACTGAGAGCTTCGTGACGCACTGCTCCGTGGAGAGGTCTACAAAACCCACATTAAATTGAGTCTACAATTCTTGTTTATCTGTTTTCACGAGTCAGACTATAATGTCATTGTACCTTGGATGTCAAACTTGTTAAATTATTGAAAACTAAGAAACAAAATAACAATATCAATATAATGTATAAAATATGTCAATTATTTTTAAAAAAAAAGGTATAATCTTTAACAGTTGGCGGGTGATATCATAACTTTAACGCCTTTTTATTACAGTACAGGACTGTTTATGTTGAAACAAGCACGACAAAGAAAAGAGTATTTATCTGTCACATTTCCCTATAACTATTTATAAACAAAGAACGTGCAAGACCTAATGCGTATATGCAATACTACTTAAATTCTCCTGTAACGAGTCCCTTGAGTTGGTGCTTATAAAATATGTGTACAAAGATAATAACGTGACTATGCGGCTGCATAGGAAAGCGATCATATCTGGAACAGTGCTTACATTGAAAGATATGCTGTGTACAAGTTACATGATATGCACAGACAATGCTTTATGCAGAGTATTTAGAGGTTACAACATGTCATTTTTCATACCATACCCCATATCAGCCCGAGACCCCCATATCAGCCCGAGGGCCGCAGGCCAGAGGGCTGATATGGGTCGAGGGCTGATATGGGGTATGGTATGAACAATTACATGTTGTAACCTTTTTATCATATATCATACTGTTTTTTCTAAAACATGACAAAATATTTACAGAAATAATAATAACTTGTTGTTATGCGAAAATGTATACTTTGGGGGTAAATTTTCTTTTAAAATTATGTGAGTCGCGCCTCCTATTCAAATTAAAAGTATATTTTATTTAATAAATTAAAAGCGTCAACAACATCCTTGTTTGGAGGGTACTCTGAAAGGATTCAAATGAACTAGTTACTCTGACACTGCTTCGCTTGTGACTTTACTGTGTTCACGCATGTAAGCAAAGGGAGATCACTCTGACCTAACGTCACCCGGGCTGATATTGATATGGATTTGCGGACCGGGCTGATATGGCTGATATGGATTTGCGGACCGGGCAGCGATATGGGTGCGGTGTTCTGACCTCTATCACATATGCAAAACAGCCCATATCATTGATAGATATATGATAATGTTAATTATATATTTACGGACCGATTTGAGTTGCCATACAAACATCACATCCATTGCCATATCTAAGAAGACCTCTGATTGGCTGAATTTATTGAAAGGTTAAAGTTCACAGATGAAAGTTCTAAGCAGAACCACGTGTACATATGAACGTGAGGAGTTACATTACATATATATATATATGTTAGGTAATGGGATGTTTTGGTTGTCAACTCAAGTCGGTCCGTAAGCTCTCTAGTCTCTTTGCTACATGCCTGCAATAAAATAACATAATCTCACATCTCACATGCCCTCTGTGACAATGTACTCAAATCAGACACGCAGCCAGGTACGAGTGTCGCGTTTGATCTGACTCGAATAATAATTTATCAAATACTATTATATAGGACTTTAAAGGGACTGTAGCACTTTTTTTTTTACCAAATTTATGTTTCTTATTTCTCATTTGTAATATTAGTTTATGCCATTTACATTTATTTTAGACGGTAAAACATCTAATTTCATAAACTAATTATCTGTATTGGTAATAATGGTGTTGCGTATAAAGATAAATTGCATGGCGGCAATTCTAATGTGAACACATTTTATTATTTCGAATTACAAAAACGATTCCCATGGATTTACTGAGTCAGGTACACTCATTTTTAACTTGATTTTCCCTAGAGAGAAGGGTGTTTTACTATTGGAAACATTATTATTATTTTATTTTGCGAAAAACGTGCTACTGCCCCTTTCAGCATGATGAAAACATGTTCACTGTTTGAATTACACTATCAGTTTGCTTGATGTTCATGCCATTTTCATAAGGATGTTCAAACATCATTTGGGTTATTTCAGGGAAAAAATGAGTAGTCGTTGCCATCGGTTTGGCAGGATACGTTTACATTTTTCTCATGTAAGTAAAATCAAAATGTTTCGTGTGCATTATGTACCTGTATATATGATCAATTACCCAACCTAGATGTAAAAGTGAAGTAGGGCCTAACTGTGTACAGATCAATAAAGACGCTGACGCCGGCTTATCTCATCGTGATGCTATTCTAATTCCATCAGGCAACTTAACCATTAACGTTTATAAACGCTATAAATGTAAAGAAGAGAAAAGTGGACGCCTGTCACTGCTCGGCGACAAGGTGAACAAAAAAAGTCGAAACAAATCATGCACTAGTTGTTTGATCGATCTGCTTTAATGTATATATTTCTCTGAATACAAACTGCATATATCACAGACTTACCCCGAATGCTAAATAAGTACACCTCTCTCACAGAACGTTATGTGCACGTGTTAATAAGTAGCAACAAAACATTATGTTTGGCTTCAACTTATATATTTGCATGACTCTGTTAATAATGTCAGTCTTAGGAACATTAAGTTCACATGAGCTGATTTACTTAGCTGATTTACTTAGCATATTTACGCAGTCACCGGGGAAGGATTCCTCGAAATTTGTGTGGCTGCCTGTCAGCTTAACGACATAAATAAATGCACTATGTCCAGATCTTGAAATAGGCATAGAACATTAATTTCTTGTCGTCAGCTTTTCGAAGACACATAATGCCAAGCAACTGTTTCTATAAATTAAAACAACACACACAGGAGAGAAAAGTGGACGAGTGTCACTGCTCGGGGACAAGGTGAACCGCAACAAGACTCCCAGTTTCAAAACCGTCCAATGAGCTGACGTGTTGAAGTCATGCACTGATCCTTTGATCGATCTGCTAGGTAATTATCTAAATACATACTAGATATATTCACAGACATACCCTTGATGGCCAACCGGTACACATCTCTCAAAAAACTTATGGACATTTGGATACAATGTTTGGCCAAATCTTATATTTTTGTTTGATTCTCTTGATCATGTCAATCTGGGCAACAAGTTCAGATCAGCTGCTCTCTGTCCGCACCCATCAGGAGATGCATGCCTCGAAATTTGTTTTGAAATCTGAAACTGTCTCCAATGTAGTTGATTGTGTTCTGGCCTGTGATCTGAACGACAACACCTTGTCCCTTCAGTACAACCGAGCAACAGGACTGTGTGTTTGTCACTCGGTCAGTCCACAGTCTCTGGACCTTGAGGAGGAGACCAACAGTGACATCTACTACAGTTCAGGTAATAATATATCGTTAACTATAGTCCGGGTGAAAACATAGCTGAAATTACTACAGTCGAGATGAGAACATACATTATGACATATATTCTATATATATAATGATGTCTTAAATAGTTCAGATGAGAACATTAAGTGACATTTGAATAGTTCAGGTGACAACATTAAGTAGCAATAATATAGTCTAGGTGATAAAATAAGGTGACCATACTATAGTCCGGGTGAGAACACAAGGTCACAATACAATAATCCAGGTTAGAACATAAAGTGACAATACAATCGTCCAGGTGAGAACATTGAGTACCAACACAATAGTCCAGGTGAGATCAAAAGTAACATATTATTCTGTACATGAACATTTTGTGACTATCACTAGGTTAGACTCAGAACTGTTTTGTTAATATGATTTTGTATAACTAATAAACATTTTATGTATGATATATCTAATAGTGCAACCCTTTTCATTATATGAATTCCGGTGACATACCATTATCTATTTTTCGACATCATGTTACTTTTGAGAGTTGACTCAACATTAATGCAATCTGGTTACGGTAGCAAATCAAATGTGGTAATAAACCATAGTCTCATCGTGGCAAATACGATCTAACCATGCATAACTCATCTCTTGAAACATGTTGATACTTGAGGATAAAGTTTTGTCAGCTATTTCTAATTTACAGAAAGGATATATCTCATCCCCTCCGGTACGTGTCGCTTTCTTCTTTTATTTACCTATCTTTTTAATATCAAACTTAAAATACTATTATTGGTAAGCCACACATTCCCGCAGTGGTGCAAACAGGATAAATAAAATTCAATTTTAAAAAAAGTTGAACTTCTACAAGAGACTGATTACAATAGATGTAATTACAGTTATTATCGCATAAAAAGCAGCACGACTGTCACATATGGCTGATCAATGTTGTTTGCTCTCCATGGGGTTAAAACTTTAATTAAGAAACACACTCAACCGCAAAAGAAAAGTCACCACATTTTCATCGGTGTGAACAACAAAACCCTGCTGCTGGAGAAAGGCGATTTTATAGGGACATTATTTCTAAAGAGGTACCCACAATTTCATACGTCAGGGTGTAAGACTTTTATGTTCATGTCTGTTCAAGTACACTTGGGGTGTTGAAATCGCTTTTTCAAAATGTTATTTTGGCCAGAATGTTTGGCATTTAACTTAAAACTTCATAAAATGTAGAAATTTAATTAAAAAAAGATGTTATCGACATAAATAACCTTATTGGACTTAAATTTGTTGACACTAATTTACTGTATGACGTCATGAAACAAACCATTAAAGCTGTTTGTGACTTCCTTATCTCGCCCAGTTTTTGGATATTCAAAACAATGATTTCTTGAAACGCGGGTTTCGCAGCAATATGACCAGATAATGTTTTGAAATTTTAAATCTAGTTTAGCTGGCTTCTGGAGACATGATGTATCTCTTTTTCACTCACCTTTTTTACGGGCGGATTGAATTATCTTGTATTTTGTATGGTGACGTTTCTTTGGCGGTTGAGTGTAGGAAACGATTTTGGAGTACTTTATTGTACACTAAAACATGGCAGGGAAAACAACACTATCGGCGCAGCCCTGAGTGTTTTATGCTATCTGCTATGTTGTATTCTTAATTTAATATTCTTTATTTTATTGAATTCCAATTAAAGTTAATTGCTACATCTATCATGGATATCTCAGTATGCATTATTGAGACCGAAAAAATACAAAATGAACAAAAGTGGCCCGATTTCTGCCAATTATTGGATGTTTAACATAAACCAAGAAAGAAAGGCAGGTTGAATCAAAATGATATGGTTTGATTAAGTAACAGGAACTTATTGAAACTTACAAATATAAATTCACTAAATATATAACTTAAAATGACTATAGTTTTGGAGAGAGTAAAACATTTTCAGAGGAATACAAAATATGACTGTACACAATCAGGACTCTTCCTGAAATGCATCTTATATAATGTATATTGGATAAAGAATAAACAAGTTTAGGTATACATTTGATTGTTTTACAGTGGCTTGAATCCGTACGTTTGATCATACCAAAGTAAATAAAAGTAACGTTGTTATTCTTTTAAATAAAATAATATATCGAATACTTAATTGACAATTGGTCCTGTAGGGTTTACTAATTTCGTTTTGTTTCATGATTTCGTGATTAGGAAATGATTCCATTAAAACGAAATGTAATAATGTATACATTAATGATAAAAATTAACATAATATTGTTACTTGTACATTTGGAAAATTATTCCACATAAATATTACCAGCATGAGACACCTTCCATTAGCCATCCTCTAAACATGGCTGCATTTGAAGTGAGTATTAGAAAGCAACAAGTTAGTTAATTCAGTGGTCTGTTATCAATCTACAATATTAGACCTGACATTCTCGTGATATTGATTGATTTCACAGAATATCTTATTTATGGAATATGAATTTGACATGAACGAAATCATTAAAGGATAGATGAAATGCATTTTTCTCAAGAATAACAGATGATTACCTCTACGTATATTGTATTTCGGAATCAATTGAGCATAAAATCGAGACAATATACACTTGCAATTGATAATTAAGACGATTTTAATTCACCCATTCTAACACAATTGCAATTTGTTCCGCGAATCCTTTTGAAAATGCTCACTGAGGCGTGACTGTGATAAGCGATAGGCGGGGCGGCTAGATAGCTACTCCGCCGGTGTCTCGTTAATTAATTAATGATGATTATCACTGCCGCTAAATGAATTTATGAGGTGTATTACATCGCCAAAAAGACATGTTTATGTAATAATTGTGTAATTGTCATCTGCGGAATTACCTAGTTTGATATCTAAACATTCGATATATGGGAAATTTAAGTTGGTTTATTGAAGGTATCTTTGTGAAATTAACAATCAAAATGTTGCGAAATTACGTTGAATTGTGACTATCGCTGAAAATCAAATTCCTCCACATACGTCACAGAAGTCATCCCTTCACGGGTCACACCCCCGCAGACTTTCATTCTGGTCGTCGGGGCTAAATCAGGCGTTTTTTTAAAAAGCCGTATATAAGTAATTTATGGACCGATTTCAGAAATTTAAAATCGAGCAATTAACATCCCATTTTAATGAATCCGATTTGGACCATATGTCATTTCATCTATCCTTTAAGCTATTATGAAATGTCAATCTAGTATATCCCACCCACCTAATGAGATATTAATATTGAAATGATATATTTCTTTCATATTAGAAACGAAATTTTGATACATGATACAATGAGACCAGTTTGAGCTCTGGATACCATGTTATCACATGTGTAAAATATGTAATGTAATGTGATTTAAATGATATTCCTTGTAATGAATTGGATCAATGCAACCTTCTCTGCGAACCGAAGGATCGATGAAGATTATGGAACAGGGAGAGTTCTTCGTCGTTTGAGATCCTTTGCTTGAGTAGTGTTGTTTCAGCCTCTGTGACATTCGATTTCACAATTGCTTTCAACTTTATGTTGGTGGGGAATGTGGTTGTCTTTGATGATATATTCACTGCAATCATAGGACTCCAGAAGCTTGTAGATGTCAGGTATGTAGCCAAGAAAACATTTATGTTGGAACAGAAAGAATCTGAATATTCTGAAGAGGAAGACGGATCTTGCTGTGCAGTTTACTGTACAGTTGATTATTCTACCCAGCAGACTCATCTTCCTAATATCAATTAAAGAAGAGATAGGTATGATTCCAATCATGGATAAGACAACATCTGTTCGTGATGGCACTGGCAAACCCTGGATCAACTTCAGGCAGAATCTGTGTGCAGGTTCAAGTTGGAGCTGGGAGAGTCTCTGATCCGTTGAGGGCACGCTGGAGAACCATCGATCTGTACACAGTTACAGACGTTAAGGGATGCATGTCCCCATCGAAGGCCCCTATGTTTGCTGTGCTAAAGTAAGCTGCTTTAAGCGTTCTGCATATATCGTTGATTTGCTGTGTAGTATAGTCTTGTTGACCTTTATACCTAAGTGAGTGTACCTGTTCATAAATCGAATTCAGTTCAAACTCTTGCTCTTAGTTTTTAAATGTAACAAGCTCCAGAATATCTACACCTTGCTGGAAGCCATGCTGTAGGGAATTAGGGGTGAATAACTCACGCAGTCTACCAAGTAAGACTCTCTCAAATAGATTGTAGATCGAGGAGAGGAGAGTAATGAATGGCACGGTAGATGTTTGGATCAGTCCGTTTCTTGTTACCTCCTTTGAAGAGAGTTATAACCATTCCTTGTTTGAGGAATTTGGGAACATGTTTTAGTTCGATGAAGGCGTTAAAGAGTCGAACTAAGCAGGAGACAAGAACATCACCACTGTAGAGGATGTGCTCATTGCAGATGTGGTCAATACAAGGGGCTTTGCCACGATTGAGTGTTGACATTGCCGTTGATATTTCTGTTTTTGAAATACGTTTAATGTTGGTTGGAGTAACTTGGCCCATAATCGTTGTAGACTTTACATGACAGTAGTAGTTGATGTCAAACGTGTTATCTGAGAGTGGAGAAAAGGGGTTTGCAAAGTAACCACCCCATCCAAGAGCTGTGTCCTTTTCATTATTGCATTCCTGTCAATCAACAAAGTTCAATTCAGAGTGTGGTCCAGAGGAGTGTGATTTTTTCTTGGAATTATTCAGGTGCCAGAATGAGGTTTGATCAATTTCTGCAGCAGTATCAATCTCCTGTGTTGTTTCCTGCGATGATCCTCAATATGATGTCTCTGTGTATGCCTAAATCGTCTCTTAAGGTCATTGTAGTGAGCGTAGCTGCTGTGTTTCTCCCACCGTGGTTTACATTGTACCTTCAGTTACCCACAGTGCACGAGCACGTCTCATCAGGTCGTGAATTGCCTTTACGAATGTAGTTCCTTGCTCCAATATGGTTTCATATGTTTCTTGTACCGATGGGTTGGAATGTGGAGCTTGGAGGTTGAAACCAGACATCTTTTGAGATCATAACAAAACGTATCCACGTCAGAGGTCGACGAAAGTGGTCTTGTAAGGAAGCTATCTGATTCAAGGCCATGAAATAACTAACTTGTGTAGCTTTCGCTAATTACATTTGCATCCGGTTTCCTCAAGTTAAGTCCAAGTCCGGAGAAGTCCTTTGATGGTGCTTCAGAAGTGATGTTGATATACAGATCAATCACTACAGGGCGACGTCTATTAACGTTTAGTGGGTGATCTTCCAATATTTCGCAATGATGCACCAAGCTGTGAAGGGCTGGGTATATTAATACATGGTCAATGAGTGAACCACTAGTATCGTCGTATGAGACATAAGAGAAGTTTGCACCGATGGTTTTCTTTGAACGAGTTAGCACAAGAAAGTTTTCGTTAAAGTTAAAGCAGTTAAAGTCCCCCATGAAGTTAACAGTTCCACGTTCGTTGTACTGTAGGACTAGATTCCAGAACTTCTCTATATAGTCGCTAAACTGTGCAAAAGTGTAGTTTCTGCAAGGAAGGTACACCTGAAACAGGTAGATATAATTTCTGCATAGAAGGTACACCTGAAACAAGTAGATATTTTCCATGCACTGATATATGTAAACCAACAATCCTATCGTCTGTGACATCGATAACTCTGATATGTTCATCTAGGGCGTTGTACCATAGAAGAGCTACTCCACCTTTGCCCACCTTCCTGAACAGTGGTAGGTTAAGATCTTCGTCACATACACCATGAGCACTGTAGTGTGGGCTTATATCATGTAAAAACTGGAGGTTCTTCTCAAAGAGCCAGTGCTCACTTAATCCACATATAAGAATGTTTCTGCCATATAAAAAGTTTCTAAGGTATACTATATTTGGCATTATGCCTGTGGCATTCCATGTCATTATGTTTAAAGATGTCAGGTTCATTGAGCGTCTGAGGATTGTGTCTGAGTATATAGTGACATAAACACATTCTTGATAAGCCAGGATCGACATGTCACCCCTCGCGGCCAGAAATGTTCCAATTCCAACGTCTTAACATCGTCCAGGAATACATTAACACGAGCTAACACTGTGCCTTTCCTTCTGCTAGAGAGTAGTCTGATAACTGATACTCGAACATTTCTATCTGCCAAATATTCACGGATCCGCTCTGTCTTCACTGTGTCAGTTATCCCACTGATGAAAAATCTCTTTGTGCTGACTTGTTTTTGGACACCACGAAACTCTCCGCCCTTAACATCATTGCTAGGTTTATTCCATCTGATGTGTGGTTTGTCTGATTGGGAAGTCTGTGTTGTTTCAATTGAGTAGCTTGTGCTGGAATGTCTGGATCACCATTTGTATAAGGGATATTGTCAACATGTACTACACTTGCCTTGCGAACAAACTCACTAGTTGTCTGTAGGGCATCTAGAACAGTGACCTGATGTTGCGTGTCCTTTAACAGCAATTCTGGTCTTATCGGTTTTGAGTTCATAGAAGGTTAATCTTCTGAGCAAGACTGTTTTTCTAGTATATCATCAGAGTGACTTGTACTATGGCTGTGTCTCTGTGGTGCACTGTTGACCACACTTTCCTCGCAGGACTGGGTACGGGGACTTGACGGAGAAGTTCTATTTTCCAACACAGAGTTTCCTCCCAGACAAAGGAGAACGCAGGTGATATTGTAACTGATGTTGTAAGATTCTCAGTGTACTCTGTTTTATGGGGTTCATCCCGTTGCAGATTGTGAACGAATTCTGACATTGATAGATACTTTTGGGTTAGGTCTGAAGCTAGAGTCTCAAACATTATCCCCTGATTCTCATCAAGCTTGTCAACATATTCTTTGATAAATCTATTATTTCTTTCGCATTGTTCCTTTGCAGATTTTTTAAACTGCTGCACTTTAGATGTTAGACTTGAAAATCTCTTTTCAATAGTCGTTACACTATTTACGACAGACTGGTGGTCGTCACCTAGCTGGTTGACCTGTTCCTGAAGCGAGGAGATGTCTGCTTTGAGACCCGTTTCACCTCGAGTTTTCTCGTCACGCACCCTTGACAGACCAAGCTTGATTACTTCTAGGTCTTTCGTAATCTCAGTGACGTCACATTGTAGCTGTTTCAGTTTTTCAAGGAAAAAGGGAAAATATTCATTGGTACTGAGTTTATTAGTTTGGCCACTGCATAGAGAGAAGTTATGATATGAATTTGAACGTGAATTTGCCCGAACGAGAGCGAGGGTTATACACATTTTCCACGATTTCCGTGTCATATGACAGACTTTTGAGTGTAAGGCTTTCTTTATTGTCCATAGTTGTCATTTGACTCTCTAGAAATATTCATAACTCACATTAATGTGGTGGCCTGCTGGACATGATATGTAGACATGGACTTTTATCCAATTACCTGTGTTATTTGCAATCACATGCACAAAGAATGATATATATGCATTTATGTATATGTACGTGTTATTAACTGATGGGTTATACCGTTATCTAATTCCTCAAATTAATCCTTAGTTCAGCTTTTGAGTTGTGTGGTCCTTTTATTTACAAATACCGACAGAAATTACATGTGAAAATGTTGAACTAATTTGTATATCTAAATGCTTGTTCACATTTGAAAATGCAATTGGTCCTTTTCATTTAACTTTAAGTTAAGCATTGGTCCTTTTCATTTAACTTTAAGTTAAAATAAGAGTCCCTTTCTAATGTATCCTTTTCAGTTAAAATAAAGTAACATTAAAAGTGGAATACATCGCAAAAGATTGGTGACGTACTACATTAAACGGTTACTTTCATTATGAAGCATTCATAAAATATACTGGTTCAAGACTATTTTGTCCGTATTGCAAGCTACATTCTATGTTTATGATGGAAGTGTATATTTGCAATGAACGCCATGTATCAGACTGAAGCTGGTGCCACACGTATCACAGTGACAGGGAAAATAGCAACCTGAAAGTGAATTATCACGGATTAGTAATGTTCAGATTCGCTGAAAAGGGAAAATAGTTTTGCCTTCTAAATTGATATTTGTTGAAATTTTTGGATTGGGTGATCGGACCTCTATTGAAAATGTATCGATACATTTATAGAAAATATACATTTTCGAAATTTTCAATAATTGTATATTTAGAAAAATTACCAACAATACTTCTTCCTTTTTCAAAATTGCTCTGTATATATATCGTACTGCCATACTCATTGCTTTGTAAACATTTAATTGTGTTACTTGTATTTCATTTTAACCTTTACATTTATAGACATAAGGGAATTTCAACATTTTCAACATAAGTGAATTTGTAACTTAGGAAATATCCCCCTTCCTTTATATGTCATTGCATTGGTAATTTACGTGCTGTCATACGTATTCCTGCATAAACCTTTATAGTTAGTTGTATTTAATGTTTACATTTTCAGATGTGTAAATTCTGTATAATAGATAGATTTAATATAATAATATAATAGATTTTTTCCTGAAAAAGATTATCAGTATACTCGCTCACATCAATCGAGTTGTCAAGTTTTTACCTTAATACGCTTCAGAAATACATGTCACATGTTAACTTTAATCATATTTGGGATCATGCATATTATCTGCAATAGTACAGATCTTTTTCGTTACGAGTTCCTTGTATGATACTGGGTCGAATTTCCTCAGGGTTGAGTTTGAATCCTGAAATAGACTAGTCCCCAACAAAAGTATGAGAATGTTTTCTATTGAAGATAGAATGAACTCAAATCGTTATTGAATATGATTAAAGTGAATGTGTCATCTAAATTCAATTCATATCTAAATTGATCCACTTCATCTGGAGCAGTATTAAATATGGTCTAAACTATTTTTAAAAACATTTTGGAGCGATAAACTGCCAGCTTTATAATAATACTATTAAAGGAGTTTCCCAGTCAATTCGAAATTGAATTATCATGTTGCTGTACCATGGATGTCACATTATCATCGTTCTAATATAAACACACCACGACCATTCCCCGTCATATGGGTTTTACTTTGATTGCCAAAGTTCTTTTTTATTAAGTAAAGAATCTAGGATTCATGTAATGTCGATTACATTATATCATTTAAATGCATTTTAAATTGACAACATGACTAGATCACATTTACACATACATTTATTCACAGGCTACATGCAAAATTCAGTTGAAGCGTACACAGCATGAACGATAAACAAAACTAATGATTAACAATGAAATATGAACAACAAAAACTTAAGACAAAAGATACCTTTTCAATAAACCCTGTAACGTTATAATCGAATTCTATGGTTGCAACGAATCTGAGGGGTGGGATAACGGAACAAACAAACAAATGAAAGTAAACAAACGTACTGCAATTGTATTCGATGAAGTTGTTAATTGTATTCAAAACAAAACAACGATAACAAACTGAATAATTATATAAAATATCTTTGGGAACATTTCATTTTGCTCCAATTGTTGAGAGTTGAGAATAATCTGTAAGGATAATTCGTTTTTACTTTCTAAGAGGGTTGATATCACAACTATCACACAATTACATTTACAACTTACATGTTGAAACAAGCAAGACAGAGACAAGACAATGTATCTATCAGATTTCCCTATAAGTATTTACAAACATAGAACATGCAAGACCTACATGTGTATATTCAATATAACGTACGCTCTCATGGTCCTGCTTATAGTATACTTGTAAATAGATGACCTGACTACACACCTGTATAGAAACACAATCATATCTTAAAGATTGATTATTAGATACTTTGTGCAGACGTTACAAGTTACGTAAGCATAGACAATGGTATATACAGTGCAATTGTATCTGCCAATGATATATGTGATATGACTTTAGTTTAATTGTATCTGCCAATGATATAATGATATGACGTTAGTTCTTGATTCAACTATCATAAGAGGAAACAACCAACGAGAAGATACCAGAACAACACTTAGCCTTTATCCAGTAATGTTGTTTTCCCTAATTAGAAATTTAAGAAATACATGAGAAAAACCTATTTCCAAGTATTGCCAAATGTACACTTTGGGATTGGGAATTGAGAATGAATATCCTAAACCTAGAATTAATGGCTTATGATACGAGTTGCGTTTTAAACACTCCACAAGTGACGTTACTTATGACTTAGTATTGTACCAAACTATTCAGTCCAATGTCCACAGTTAATGCATTTAGACGTTTAAAAAAGAACGGTAAGCTAAATGGCACTGAAACATTGCACCATTTCCATTGTTTAAAGAATAAAATAATGTGTAAGATTAATTCGTTTTTACTTTCTTGGATACGTTTCTATATATAAATGAAATTCTTAACTCAACGATTATAAAAAACCAAACGCAGCACGAAATTAGATTAGATATTTAGATATTTATGTCATGGCTACTAACATCAAACGACTAAGTGCATGTAATTAATCTCTAAGTAGTGGTTTAATCATTTCATAATTGTTCGTTGACCTACAGTATTAGGTTATGCTTGATATTGGACGTAATAATCATAGAATAAATAATATATTTGTGTTGACAATTTATCTTGCAATGCTAATAAAGAGACGTTAAAGAAAGGTAAATACTTTGACGTATTCTATATATTTAAAAGAAAAACCCAAATAACCTAGTTACTCAGCATGTTCAGGAGAACGTCTATCTGGATATCTAGAAAAAGGATATTAATCACTTTGACGTAATGCAAACATTAGCATTAAACTACACATCTATCCAAAATTCGGTCATTTCGTCTCCTTTCCTGTTAATCAGTATAGTCAGGTGTATCATTGGGCGACAAAAAACATTTCCAGATTTCGTTGAAACAGAATGTCATTCATTGTGACGTCATAGAGCGTTTAGCACTAAAGATATGTATTTACAAATAAGTATTGTTTTTGGCTTTCATGTGTTACTTAACAGGATTTAGTAAATCACTCTTCACGGATGTTCCGAGGAAGAATGTCAAACATACTGACGTCATGTAAAACTTTCAAGATTAATTAAAGTACATGCGTCTACAAATCAGTCCACGTGTTTGCTTTCCGGTTAATCAATAGGTTTTCGTGAATCATATGGCGACAAAGAACTTTTTCCTGAACATAAAGAAAGCAATGAAACACCATACTGCGGCTCCCCAAACATCTTGCAACAGCAGTTTCCAGTGGACTTCCTCTATAGCCCAGTTGATAGGAAATAGCCTCCAGAGCAGATCGTGACCACAGTATATCACGATCGAATTCATACCTGAAATAGTTGTACAAATGTAACATGAAACTGTGTAATGAATGAATAATCTTTTTTAAACGCAAGCTATTGACAAGCCTTAAAGAAGCTGTAGCACGTTTTTTGCAAATTTTATTTTTTCAAATTTCCCCTTTATAATGATAGTTTATGTCATTTATATTTACTTTAGAGGGTAAAACATCTTCTTACACAAATCAATTATCCGTAGTGGTAATAACGCTGTTGCGTATAAAGCAAAAATTACATCGCGATCATTTTAATGTGAACACCTTTTATTATTTCGAATGACCAAAACGATCCCCATGGCTTTACCGAACCATGTATATTCATTTTAAAACTTGATTCTCTGAAGAGAGAATGGCGTTTTACTATCAGTGATATTATTTTTCAAAAACATTTCATCAACTTATTTGAGCAAAAAAACGTGCTACTGCCCCTTTAAAGGTAAGGAAATAGTTTCTATAATAGGTCGTTGCCACAGTAAATATCTCCATCGATTTAATACCTGAAATAGTTGCACAAGTACTTCACATATAACTCGTCTGTGATATTTATATTCCTATAAATTCTAAATATTGACGGGCCTAAAAGGTTATATGAAATAATATTCAACCAAGTCCTGACCACGCTAATCACAAACGCGTCCATATATACGAAGTAGTAATAACAATATATTACATGTAACCAGAGACCATAAAACAATTGCCTCTGAAATAACGTTTTGAGAATAAAAGATTCTCATACTAAACATACTGAAAATCCTTAAAGTGAGTATTCTGTTCGAGTCGCATCTCTCTAAGGCTATTTTACCCTGACGTAATACTAACCAGTTCATCTTGTTGACAATTTGAAGTTGTAACGTAGTGATTTTTTTATTATGGAAAATAGGACAGTGCGCCGCGGCTGGCGCACGACAATTAGCGAAATTAGTTTTTAAAACTTATTTATTGCAGATAAAGAGACAGATTGAGTTTGTAGTGACCTCCTGAGATTTTAGTAAATTCAAATGGTCGAATTCCTGAGGCGACACCGTCTTTAATAGGCCATATACCTATTACACGTGTAAGTCAATATGTTCAAATTCTGCATAAGGCTATTGCCCACGTATAATACTATAACCACTATGTCGTGTCGTCACCAAGTACCTGCTAATGGCTGGATTAGTTACTTCATCGATATACCTTCATCATGTAATGTTTCCTCTATTGTTTAATATCGGTCCATTTGTAAAGCGCTATTTCAAAGCTAAAATGCATGCTCTAAGCGCACACTTTGTATCATTATTCTGATGGAATGTACCTCGGTGCCGCTACTAAGCGCTCCGCACGACCGTATAATATTATATCCGTACACCCCGCGTTCAGGTACCCATTTAAACATCCGGATGAACAGAGTGCAATGTGGATGAAGTGACAACCGTATGAGACGCAGATTGTTTTGTGTCCCCACAAGGCCTTTGGCCTGTGAGGCCAGCACGCCAACAGCTACACCACTGTAGAATATGGTGCATGTGGTAGAGTATAATATTTGTTTAACTCTTGACAACGTGACCATGAAAACATAAGTGAATACTGTTAAATCTTAATAAAATAAACATAACGACGATCCTCTAGGGAAGATCGTCCTCTTCTTTGTTTATGAACGCCTTAACGTTAAGTCGTTAGCTATAATTAAACGTGATAAATGTTTCAAGGATAAAAATGAATAATGATCAGAGCTTGTCAATGATCAGCCTCTTTCCTATTAAAAACATTCATATGCCAACAATACTTACACGTATGATCACTCAGAATAAAGTGTTGGAATCTCCATACCTTACGAATAATGGCAAAGGATTAATCAGCTTTTTGGGGGTGTAATGACTACATGTGTGCGTTACCGGCATTGTTTTACACAATCAATGTCTGTACATAACTGTTACTCGCATTAAACTGTCATGGTCTGTAAAATATTTAAATCAGGCGGACCGATAAAGGTACATCAATTGTGTTGTTTGGGGTCACATTATGCTAAACGTTATAAATTTTGTAATGTTATCGAGAAGTCCTGACTGTTGCCGAAAAAGTCATTTTGATCTTTTTCGACTCACTATACGGACGATATAAACATCAAAGTATCGATTTCTGATCGAAAACCGGACAATGCACCGCGTGTGGCGCGCGTCAATTAGTCAAACGTAATTTTGGAAACTTATTTACAGCAGACTTAACGAAAACTTTAAGTTGATATTGTTTAATAGGTCTTATAACTACTGCGCATGTAAATTTAACATGTAGTTTCGGTTTCTTCATAAATATATTCATCTTACTTGATTTTAATTAGATACTATAGTAATTATTATATAATTGGCGATTTGGGATGAATATGCAAGTTCAGTGTAGTATTTGAACTGATATCAGCACATATCGTATGTTGGCATGTATTAAAGCCAAATACATTTTTTTGAAACACAATGGATGCACCTTTAATGTACAAGCATTTCTTGGAAAGGTTGAAAGCGAAGTCATTTTCTCACACAATTTGTAATTTCAATTCCCTTATTGACAAGTCTGAAAAGACACAATGGTCAATGAGAATTATGCCCAATGTGCAAAGCTTCTATATTTGTCTGTTTTCGGCAGATCCAAAACACGTTCTTAATCCGAGCATCTTGTTCAAACACGTGGGGACTCGGGGCACCTCGCATACAAGAGACACTTCACTGGTTAATCACGTACACTGCAGTACCTTGCTAATCCAGTGACACAAACATAACAACATTGGCTTTGACATGGACAAGAATATAACATGACTTAGACACTTTCAACAAAGTCGAGTTTGTTGAGGATTGAATTTTAAAAAGGAAATATTTAGCCTTTTGTGTCTTAAGACATTACAAATACAATGTGTTCATCCTTTTCTGTGTCAACTTTTTTTTATATATTCGTTGTCTCTTCTTTATACGTGGATACACCATCAGAACTAGTACACTGTCATTTCAGTTAGATATGTTCACAATTATTTAAAGAAGCAATACGACCGTTTCTTTTTATGAAATTTTCTTGGAGTGGATATTTGCGTTTATAAATTCATTCGTGATGAAAACACAACCCATTTAAAACATTGTGCTTGATGTGTCATCCTCAAACCTTCCCATTTTTATCATAAACTTTTTCAAATGACTAATGACTAATGATATTGATATACTCTATTGATATCGATTAAAATATATGCGATCGATATATAAATATGTACAGACAGGGACATTAATGTACTTTATGATTTTTATGTTCTTTGTCAAATGCTTCGCCCTTATAGACGTACTTTAGCACTGTTTAGATGTGGTGTTGCTTCTCTAAGAGTTGAAACCGGAAGATATAATTGTACTCCTCTAAAGGAAAGAACCTGTTTCCATTTCGAGGCTTTTATTGAAGACGCGCGCGATGTGTTATTGCATTGTCCACTTTATTCTTTTGAAAGTGGGGTCTTTTTTTAGTAAATGTCAGAAATTAAATGCTAGTTTTATGGCTTTTAATGAGTTTGATAATATGATATTTTACTGTCCAATCCACAATTGTCTTTTAATATAGCCAAAACCTGCTACCTTATAAAAAGCGGCAACAGGCTCTTTATACTGTAAATAGTTGTATTATATATACTTTATTCTTTTAGTTTCCTATTTTATACGTTTTTAGTCTCTCATAAGTCTGTAAAGATTGGCTCAACATTCTAAGTCTGTGTTTTATATTTATGTGATATATACTGTACCTGTATTTATTATGTTGAGGTGAGACTCAACTAAACTCAGATGATTAGCTGTCTGTCTGTCTTTTATTGACAACAATTAAGTTAACGGTAGTACCTAGAATACAATAGTGCACTCCCCACTTTAAGTACAAAGTACAGAGTGAACCACTTAGTTTACGTGACCTGACAAAATTTACCTTTAAACAATAAATTTGGAACCATTAAATTCATGAAGTGGTTTGAATCCACTTAACAGCAAATATCGAACGCGTTTATTTCATAGAATGAATAAGTATATGCAAGGGTAATATACTGAAATTATATTAAATTAGAAATTAACAAAACAACAATGACATAACACATAGATTAAAATCCTACACTGTGAAACTACATTGCACATAGCACCTGTGATACTTACATATCAGAACGCCATTATATCGCTAGCTCTACCTGTGCTCGTCGGCGAATGTTGACACAGGTAAATACTAACACTTTCACACACACCGTATTCACACCTTAGCACAATCTCTTACGTACCTGGATATATAAAGGGAGCACCTTCCCACCAGTTGAGGACGTCCATGAAAACGTACATTACTGCCAAGAGAATAAATGCGAAACTGCCGGTCACCAACACGAAGGAGACAGACCTGAAAGAAACAATGGTTAATGAACAAAATTTAGTTTCAGAGTGTTAAAATCTTATAGAATGTAACATCTTAAGTATAACGTACAGCCATAAATCTAAAACCTGGATAATCAAAGGTTTTAAGCTCAAACAGTTTCAGAAATGATTACATTTAAAAACTTAATTATTTTAAGAATAATTATAAAAGTTATTGAACCAGACAAAGACTGTAATGGAAAATGGTTTTTAGAAAAATGTGATTTTGGAATTGATAGCTTCTTATATTTGTTAATTTCAGTCATGTTGAACTAGAATAACTAATATACCAATAACTAAAATACCAATATGAGCAACGGCTGAGACTTGTACGGAAGTGGTGTCAGATTCTAAGTTAATCATAATTTCCGAAATTGATTCTTAGAAAACATATTTCATAAACATCGATTCAATGCAAAAGAATAACATGAAAAATAGCAGTCATTATCACGTACCATACACAATTCCAAACTTACCATAAGTTTTTATTGATTTATCACGTACCATACACAATCCAAACTCACCATAAGTTTTTATTGATTTATCACGTACCATACACAATCCAAACTCACCATAAGTTTTTATTGATTTATCACGTACCATACACAATTCCAAACTTACCATAAGTTTTTATTGATTTATCACGTACCATACACAATCCAAACTCACCATAAGTTTTTATTGATTTATCACGTACCATACACAATCCAAACTTACCATAAGTTTTTATTGATTTATCACGTACCATACACAATCCAAACTCACCATAAGTTTTTATTGATTTATCACGTACCATACACAATCCAAACTTACCATAAGTTTTTATTGATTTATCACGTACCATACACAATCCAAACTTACCATAAGTTTTTATTGATTGGAATCCACCCATCATTTTGACTGCATTTGCAGAGTAATGCTGCAATGGCTCCCTGTTTAAACATATTCAGATTATTACGAGATCATGAGCGGATTGTGTTAATACATACATATATTCTGTAATAATATTAAAATTGTTTGATTCACTTTGTGTGAAGACAATAAGAGAGAGAGATGAATTATTTGGATTGAGGAAAAATATGAAGTACATGTAATCAAGTTTAGCAAGGGTGGGTGTAGATAATTACTAAACTGTAAAACATAACTTGACCCCTTAGGAGCTACGTTTCCATTTAGTAGCACGTTTGTTCACTCCTGTTCGGAAATCAATTTTAAAAAACAGAGCGTACATACTTATGTAAAGCCATGGGAATCGTTTTTGTAATTCGAAATAATAGAATATGTTCATATTAACATGAACGCCATACAATTGTTTGCTTTATACGAAACACCGTTATTACCACTACGGATAATTGGTTTGTGTAATAAGATGTTTTACCGCCTAAAGTAAATATAAATAGCATAAACTATTATTATAAATGGGAAATTTGAAAAATAAATTTTGCAAAAAACGTGCTACTGCCCCTTTAATATGAAAAGACAAACTTACCAGAATGACCCCCCAGACGAGGAACCTGATAATTCGACCTCTGTGTGATGAATACGTCATGATGATTCGGCCTGCCTGTAAGTAGACAGATACGGTCAATTCAACTGTTTTATTGTTTTAAATGTACATAGCAGGGATGTCACTGGAAATACGTTTAGAACATAGTAATGTTATTACATATCTTAATTCCATATATCATGATTACGTACATCAAATCGTAAAAAACATTAATATCAACGCTAACTAAACGTTAAATTTCTATATTTGGAAAACAAATAGTTTTAAAATAATCTCAAAGGTTCCAATGCATAATTCTTTGGGCTACAAGAATACCAACTAGAATATGACTTCAAATATTCCTAAAGAATTTTCCTATGTAACAATATAATATGCAATTCAACAGCACATCGTGTAACTATCGTTGGTCATATGCAGAAGAGACAAGAGTTGAGTTTGATGAATTAACGACTATCCACCTGTAGTCCCAAGAAACAGAGGAAGATTGACGTGAGGATACCCAGGGCACCTTCAGGATCGTAGGGCACCTCCGTCTCATACATAGCCTGAAATAGAGAGATTTCTATTAATCAAGGAATAGGTACCAAATACTACTGCACAAACAAACTAGCTGAATTAACTGTAAATAGTTGGTGTTTTATTTCACTGAATATTATATTATTTACATATCAAAATCGATTTTACAATCAATAATATTCAAAAAAAATGTTTCATACACATGTTTAGTAAGTACAAATAAATATGTTATTGTAAGTTTACATCACAGATCGTACCATTGCATTTTTAAATGTATGGCAGACTGGTCATCGCGAATCAATTGATGATACTTGCATTCTAATGCGTTGGTATACAGGTGCAATATAGTTTCATAGTTTTTGGTACAATTGTCCATGGTACCAATTTAATCGCTGTTATACATCTTTAAGTTATATTATACAATTATAGACTGGTCATGAGGTCAATACCTGTTTTTATGGACCCGAGAAAACAATATTGACCAAGGACGAAGTCCGCGGTCAATATTGTTTCCTCGGGTCCATAAAAACAGGCATTGACCGAATTCACCAGTCCATAATTGTTTTATCATGTATTCAATACAGACAAGAAAGAAAAACAATTACAGTCAAAATGCAATTTGGTTTGTACAGCTTGGGCTACGGTCACACGACGTCATGATTACAATAGCATGACGTCATGCAACAATCGTTTGACGTCATGCAACAATCGTTTGACGTCACTCAAGTCAATACGGCTTTTGGTCGAACTCGGGTTGGAGTCATTATGCTTTTCTGTCGACGGTCACGTGATCGCATTTCGACCAATCAGATCGCTCGAAAAACCAGCTCACATAATAATACATTTTGTTTATTTTTAATTAAATGTAATTTCACAATATTTTCCTAACATATAATTGTCTTCATCATTGTAGATTTAGCATGATATAAATTAAACCGAAGGAAATATGGCTGCCATACCTGTGGTGTTGGATACTGATACAAATGCTGGTTTCCAAAAACGACCTCATCGATGTACCTGGCGGCTCCCCCCGTACAGTTGTAGTGAGCTCCCCCTTCACTGATTCCTCCCGGCCCTAGGTATCCTCTGAAATATAATAATAATACTTGTATTAGTTTATCCAGATATGTTCATGCATGACATTGATACAACGCAACAACATTTGACATGGACTGTCAAAACGAATAACAAAAGCAGACTTTGACACAACAGAACCACAGACCAATCTGAGCAGTAATTTCGTCAATCCCCATGTGATTAAAGTGAACATTGGACGTTGTATTACAACAGCTTTCCCCGGGTTTTCTTGGTATACGCGTATTTGTGTGTAGTGTTTCAGGTATTAGTTTTGGAAAAAAAAAACAAAAGGCAAACTGATCGAAATTCTGACAGTGATCAGAATCAACTATTATGAAATACTTAAGAGATAAACCTATTGTGTTTTCTAACTTAGATTCGGTAACAATTTGTATCATTCGGAACCGAACGCGTTAGCGTAGCACATTAACACCCATTTAGTCTGTTGTAGATACGTTTAAAAAAAAACATTTGACTAATTGACGGGCGACAGACGCGGTGCATTGTCCGGTTGGCTATCTGAAATCGCTTCACCTTTGTATCGTCACTATACTGAGTCGGCTTTCATTAAAACGGTTATTTTCGATAATATTCAGAACTTCAGGATAAATAGCACTATTCATAACGTAATGCATGACTCCTGACAACACATTTGATGTCCCTTAGATTATCCTTAAAACAGGCTGATTTATATCCCTGACCTTGCCTTGACAAAGCGAAGCGAGCGAAAGAAAGTAGCTGGTTTACATAATGCCTTCAGATACTACATGTATTATGTAATAGCCCATATATCATGAAAACCAGGGTTCCGTTCAATAACAGCGAGCGCTTAAATTGCTTATTGATCGCTTAATGTAGCGCTCAAGTAGCGCTCACTCTCTCTTGAACGATACAGTGCAAATTCCTCGAAGTTTGCTCGCTTTGCTACGTAGCGCTACATTGAGCAATCGCGTTCAAGATTTAGGTTTCAAGGTTTAAAAGTAATCGCTCATTGAGTGATTACTTTGAAACCTATCTTGAACATGAGCGATTATTAAGCGCTCGCTGTTATGGATGTAATGGAAAAGAGCCCTGGATGCATCTCTGAATTTGTTCTTTGTTGCTGAGGTGAAAAGTGACACTTCGTATGATTGGGAGGGCTGGTAAGTTTTCAAAGGTCCCAGCCCTGGTGTCTGGTCAAGCTTCAGTTCAGTTTTCTACACTGCTGTCATCCGACTTACATCAACACTTTCATCTTGTACATGCGTTTGGATTACGACATCAACAGCCTACACTAAAAATGTTCAAACGTCCGTATATAATAAACGGTTGAACATCAATGAATACATGTCATATCTGTACCCAGATTAGTACAGCTATGACTGCCCACTTAATTCAAGTTCCCTTTTATAAAACAACGTTTACTACGGTGAACCTTACCACCCACCTTGAACGTGATACTAACCTTACCATCCACCTTGAACGTGATACTAACCTTACCATCCACCTTGAACGTGATACGAAAGTAACCTTACCATCCACCTTGAACGTGATACTAAAGTAACCTTAAATATTCAAAAACAAATCAGTGCTTTGTGTTTAGGGAATGGTGGTTTAACTCAATATTATTGTAAGAAATGTGAACCCAATATTTAAATTCAACTCACGTTGGACAGTTTGGTACAGGCAGGGCGAAGGTCAAACCCAAATGAACACCAACTATAGCTAGATTCAGGATCCACATGGGTAGGTATAGAATGATATCTCGCACTGGGGCCCACTTAGCATCCTGTAAATATAACACGCAAGTTAAATACCTAACTATAAATTCAGACTTTGCAATTTAAGCAATATGCTCTCTGCTGGTTGGATTAAACACGGTCATGTGACTGGTATACATTCTCATAAACACAAGAATGACAGCTGCAAAGGATAACCTTCAAACTCTGACGTTTAACTAAAAATCAAATACTTAAATAATATTTCCTGTGAACTACTTTTTGCGTGTGGTGACACATAAGTGATGCGGTATTATTGTGGGCGGAGCTTAGTGCCTGATCTAAGACAATACTAAACATTCGTTTTATCATGCACTGTACATGTTACAGATACTTTTTATATTCAAAAGTTTTTTTCCTGATTAGAAATCGCTTAATTTGCAAAGTTTTAATTTATAAGAAATAGGTTTAATAATGCGTTTGTTCACTGGCTTATAAACGGTTTGAAAGTTCAAGTTAAATTGTAGTATAAATGCCGTCGACAAGCTCCGGCATTTATACCACTTTAACTTGCACTTTTCAAACCGTGTATAAGCCAGTGATCAAACACATTATGAAATCTATTTAACTAACTATCATGCATATGCTGTAAGGCAACCCTATAATATGCTAAAATAAACTGGCTTAAGGTATTATATAAATATGTTATCATTGCACTGCTAGTTAAATGCCACGATATCTTATACTGGGGCCCACTTGACCTCCTGACCATTTAAGACAAGGTTGTTTTAAGATTAACATGAAAATGCCAAAGATAGTATCACTAGTTGTTTATTTTGAAATAATCAAGATTCAAGTTCAGTTATGAATTCCAATTTTCCGTCAATGTGAAATGGTATAAGATTATTATTAGAAATATGTTGTCGTTTTAATTATCTGAATACCACTGGCCCCTATATTACGCTGATGAATATATAATTGCATAAATATTTTCGAAAAGCATTTTTATAATCCTTCTCGAAATGTTTTTTTTTATGAAGAGATATTGAATAGTTGCTTTTTGTTGCGTAAGGTTAATGCACATAAAATAACTTGATTTCTTATCATAACAACTAACTAAATACTTAATCACCAATTGTAAATATGCACTAAAACACATGACGCATTGATATTCATTTTCTATATGAAATACTCCTGACTTAGAACAGACGACACATTCTATTTCCTTTATCCTCTTCGGTGTGATATCTCATGTTTCATTTCGCAGTTCTTGGCAGCTATATAGCAGGGATTAGGTGAAAGTCTGTTAAAAGGGCTTATCAAGCATACAGTCTAAATTGGATTTCAATGTTAAAAGTTGTTTTGAAAGTAGAATATCTTAGCAATTTAAAAAAAAGTATCATTATGTAATTGTGATATTTGTTATTGTTCAGATAATGTAATAATGATGAATTCTCACCGCATGCGAATCCTCCTTTCTGTGAAATATAAGCTCCATGAGGGCCACACAGAGGTAAGTATAGGCGAACCTCTGTAGTACACCGTGGACACGTAGCTTTGTCATATCAGTTGCTGGAAGAAGATATGAATACAAATAAACTCTATGAAATCTGAATACCCCTGAAAATTATTATCACAGCCGAACAATAGTTTATGCAACTACTGTAATATACTTCATGTTATTACACAAAAAGGCATGCAATGCACATGTTCAGAACATCATGGTTTTAGTCTCTTCAGGGAGTCTCAAGACTTACTTTTAACCCTTTGAAGTCAAATATGACTAGACTAGACTAGACTAGACGGTTATGTGGTCTCAAAATAAGAGATGAATATAGGTTTTACTACTCACGTCCCCATGACGTCGCCAGGATGATGCCAAGAGCGAAGAGGATGCACGACCTCTTGATTATCTTCAACAGCATCTGACAACGACTCTTACCACGCTTGTACATACTTCTAAACGAGAAGTTCATAGCGGTCCCCATGATGAATATAAACCTGGAATGCATTTAAGAAGTTTAATGTCAATACTCCCAAAATTTTGAAAAATGAAATTCTGACTTATAATGAAAAAAGTAAAATGAATCCTAAATAAACTCATTAGCGAGGTAGCTTTTTTACGACTTTTGAATATACGTAGTTTTTTTTCACTATTATGATCTCCTCGGTTTCAATGAATATATTTTAGCGATATGAATTATATATAGTGCATGCTTCCAGTTGATGAGATATCATACACATTATGAGTTGACGTCACAAGTTAAGCGGCAATGATCGGTGATCTATGACTAAGTATAATATCAGTCGTTTCTCACGTGAAGTAAGGTTATATATGAAATATAACTTGAAAAAACAGATATACTGGTGGAAATGAGCTCATCGTATTAAAGAAGATTGATCCAGTCAAACCCATCTGATGTTTACTCTTTTCTATATGTATATACATGTGTGTGTATATATATATATATATATATATATATATATATATATATATATATATATATATATATATATATAATCAGCGAGGAATAAAACATACCGAAACAGGTCCCACTTGAGATGCCATAATATGAACATTATTAAAGGTATATTACTCGATTTCGCACTCTAACTATTTGCTTAAAATGGTAGTTAATTATATGGTATGCCTTTAGTATTCTCTTTTTACTACATGTGCATGTACTCACCAGGGAAACACAAGATCTGCTACAGTCAGACCGTTCCAGGAAGGATGTTCAAGAAACCAGTAGCCGCCACCCCCGTAGTTGACAAATATCATCACTGACAGGGACAACCTGAATTATAAAGCAACGATATCAACGTCTTGTGACGGTGACAACGTCACTTATAAGCAATAGATACCAAATGCAAATTCCAGGCAAAAGACATTTGAAATGTTCCTTTTATTCTTTTTATGTACTTATGTGTGCGTGTGGTTGTCTCAGGACGAAAATCATTCAGCTCCGTCACGGTATTTTTATCAGCAATTTGACTACAAATACCCCGATTGTCAGATACGTTAATGACTCCTTCCTTACCGGCTGGTTTCTCAGCGCTATTGATAGCATGTATCTGTCAGCCAATAAATGAAATGTCGTGATTCGAATGTTGACGCGCATCAGTATTCTCATCCGAGCACTTCAAATATCGGTTTAAGTCATTTCATTGGCTTGTTGTTTTTAGCTTGACGCGACAAAAGCGTTTCAGCCAATCAGGGCAATTGTAGCAGAATTAGGATAAAATACCTTGATGGATCAGTCTGGTAGACATTTCGTGTAGTTTTCAATGAATAAGTAAATAAATATTCGTCCATGTAAACGTATGATTAATTTAAAGCTCCGCGAAGATCAAGCGTTGTGCTAGAGAAAATCGTGGCTGGAATTAACATATAATCCATCTATATATTAAGGTTTCGAAAAACTGAACTTAGATAATATAATTTAATTTTGGACAAGTATTTTCAACATGTTCAAGCTCCTGTGTCAATATCTGGAACTATAAGCAGTTCGTACCCCCTGAAGGTATCCAGCGATCGGAGACGCTTCTTTTTCTTTGGTTCAACAACTTTTCCAACTGCACCTCCGTTCTCAATCTCGCCGTTAGTCTTACTGAGTGGGTCCATATTCTGAAGCGACGAAGAACGCCTCTTTATTTATGAAAGATTTAATTGACATTGAACTGACACAACTGTTCTTGTTCATTATTTCATTTGATCATCATTTGACATACGTTGTATAATTCAGCAAAAACAAAAATATAAGAAAAAATTCAAAGCATCTGAATTAAAATTTATTATATTTGATCATATAAAACTTGAAATTGATGTTGTGATTACGAACCAAAACGAAAATCAAAAGAAAAAACAACTCAATGTATGAAATGCAGTGGTCTCCACGTCTAGTTATTAGATGCACAGGGACCTACCACGGAGTTAGCCACGTCTAGTTATTAGATGCACAGGGACCTACCACAGAGTTAGCCACGTCTAGTTATTAGATGCACAGGGACCTACCACGGAGTTAGCCACGTCCGAGTGTTCACGAGGGTCAGTGATGTCTGCACTCTTTCCAAAACAAGGAGCTGACTTTGAGCGTCTGAGGATTGTGATAAGAATATCATGATTACATTTATTATTATGTAGTATACGAGAAGTCTTTCATACGACCTTTGGGGAACGAGTGCTAATACCTTGTTTTTAAGACACGAGTTGGAGGAATTTGCTGATATTTGGAAATTTGTCATAAAATATTTCGACATGAGCACGAATATAATGTATATTATCCAAGTTTAGAAAAAATTAACTAATGCATAAATAAAATAAACAGAGGCTGGGTACCTGGCGTCGCTCCATTCCAAATGAAACATTGATCACGATCTCACGTTCACATTACGCACCATTTCATTTCTGTCTTTGTAAAATTTAGTATTTCTGATATATTTGTCCCAATACGAATTATTTTGATATATAATTGAGTGGAACAAACCGTTTAGGACAAAATGTTACTGAAAGACAGTGAAGCCTATATCACTGATCACAGTTACAATTAACTAAAGCAACATACGAACCTGTAGATACATTTAATAATCGACCACACCCCAGCCAACAGCAGCAATCCAATGAATGTAAACAGTATAGCTGGAAATAGAGTTTCAAATATACCTTACAATGATAATAAATTTAAACAATTACGTATTCAGTCAAATGAATTTAATAATTTTCAAATAGAGGAAATTGGCTTTGCAATATATCTTACATAGAAAATAAATTTGAATATTGACGTATTATCCAGTTAAATTAATCTAGTATGGCTGAAATATTTTTGTAATTTGATGAAATTGGCTTCGCTTCCAACATTTCGTTCTTCATATGTATATAGAATTACCTATAAACAATATTCATTACATTGACAATAAGTTTGAACAATGACGTATTGTATTATTATCATGATTATTATTATGATTATTCAGGTAAACATATCAAAATGTCACCTTTTGGATATCCAGATTGTGATTTCTTTTCCGACCAAAACCCTAATCGATCGGTATACTAGTTTTGAAGCAGAGGTAAAATACAATCTATATACTATGTATAAACTACGTAGTGATTTGAATTTAAAATTGTTTGAATGGTGAATTTCACTCACGCATCTCTGCAGGAAGAGGGTCGTTAGTGAGGAGGAGGCCGCAAGCCGTACCCTCTATATACCCCGGGTAGTCCAGGAACAACCAGTAGTCGCCATACTCTCGGAAGTTCAGCTCGAAACTGGCAAACATTTATGAATTTTATGAAAGGTACTTTTTCAAGTTCATCATTTCCACAAGCTTAACATGAAAGATCCACCGTCAAGATGGTACATACTTATTGCATGTAAATGTATGTTCATTCTTCTGACAGCAGTTCATCTGATGCGTACCTGCAGATATCCTCCAGATTACTGGTCGGGTGCTGTCTGACCAACTTGATGACCATTGGCCATCTTGTGTCCATCAGTATGGTGCTTGTGTTCGGACCGTGAATTTTGTCCATCTGTCGGAGCGGACACTAAAGCAGAACATGAAAACATTGCAGATATTTGTACCAAAAGGTATTCTGAACATACAAGATGAATGAAATTTGTTCTTAAATATCGTTATAACTTGTACAGAGGGAATATATCTTTTCTAATTGGTACACGTACCTGCGTTACAGCTCAATTCCATCTGTCTTTGAAGTGATAATACCAAGCAATGGAATAATATCATAATGTCTACGGTTGTGCAGATCTTCGACCTTTTACCATTAGTGCTCATTACCAGCTGAGAATCACACTAGTTACGTTTTCACATGTACATTCAAGTATTTGTAATTACTTAAATTTTTGGAGGGCATTTATAAGTGGAATAAATAAGAATACTTCTTTACATTGAACGTACACGACGCTTCTGAGTATATGCTTACTCCATCATCAGGTGAAGTGCGTACGTGCAAAATAAAGAGGTTGTTATTAAGAAAATATTGTTTTCGTACATTTACGTTTATACTGAAATAATGATAATCTTACCATTTAAATGCTTATCTTTGTGCAAACATAAACATATATGTGATAACGATGAAACAGTATTATTACATGTGAGCACATCGCTTTAGAGAATTCTGCTTAGTTAACAAATACACTGACCTCCACGCACTCTGTTGATTGGCCCCATAGCTGCAGGTCAAAGTTGACACTAGTGTTGATGGTGAACCACGCCTTGTCGTGGGTGAGATCAGGCTTCTCGTCAGATCTGTACTCGTTGAAGAAGCGGATGAACTCCCATCTGGACGAGTTGGAGGCTAGGGTGTTGGTTGTTGTTGTTGTTGTTACTGTTGTTGTAACTGTTGTGATATCGTCCTGTGATAGAGCCAAGGAAGCTGTCAATAGAGAAAACATTACCGATATTCAATATTCAGTATACATCAAGAAGCGGATCAAATTGGCCGGCAGAAGTTTGGCTTCCGTCGAAGTTGTTGCTTGATAACATAACAGCAAAATGCATGCTGTGAATAGAGTAACATTTTTACTCATCAGTGTATTAAATTATTTTCAAAAAGGAAGGCGATGCATTCAATAAGGTCACATGTTCAATGCATATAGCATGGCACATGTGTCCTTTTTGAACGCACCCCTTCAGTTATTTTCAAAAAGGAAGGCGATGCTAATGTAATCTAAGTAACGGTTGCAGATGAATCAAATATAGCCTGCTCTCTCCCGTCATGATTTAGATTAAACTCTGATCTGAAATGCATGCAATGTCAAGATTTCATGGCAATCTTCTTTATTATGCAGATAAATGATCATGTCTCTGATTATCATTTGACATCATTGGCATGTGGTGGACATTTCGTTGAATCCACCATCCTACTCAATCAGGGAGTTTTAATCTGTGAGACTACTTAATACCCTTGTTGTGTTATACGGATTGTACTTAAGACGTTTACCGGCTGATATCGCCAGTTATATTTATAATGTTAGCCAATGACGTTTCCCTATGTGGAAGTTGATGATCGTTCATAGGTTAAGTTCAAACATATTTAACTGACAGAAGGGTTAAACGAATTAGGCACAAGTGAAACACTTACTAGACCTTCTCCTAGACGTTCATCGGCTTTCTCATACAGGGACACTATTTTACACTATATTATATTTGATAGATTTGATGGAGTAGCCATTAGGAGTCACATAACCGCACAGTTAGGGTGTAAAGAAGTCTCACAAATTAAAATACCCCGATGAAGCAGTATGGGCAATATTTTCTATCGTGAGACACTGGGCTAAATATATCTGATGCAGAACGTTCATGAGTCAGTTCATGAGTATAAGCTAAACATGACATGCACCCCTGCAGTGTGTTTAAGATATAGCGAGGTTCTAAAGCCTGCCTGAACTTAAACAACTGAACAGGAAGTCCCAATTTATGTTGCCCAACAAATCTTTTGCAAACACGAAACTCGCAACCTGCCAAACCGTCAAGTTAGTTATTAATGCAGTTTAATCACAAAACAAGTACAAGTTAAGACGTTAATCCTCGGCAAACAGCCGTTAATGAGAACCCGGTCCTGGGTTGAAACCACAAGCTTTGTAAACTTTTGAAGACCTGAACACCGGCCATTCTCCACGTAAACGTTCAAGAAAGGTCGAAGATAACGTCTCCTTTACTGCATATTATAACGTTTCAGGGCTATGGCATGATGTTATGCCAATAAAGTTAGAGATATACTAGTCCAGATCATACATCTTACGATAAATCAAAGTGGGATTAACGTAAAAAGTGTTAACATGTACGAGGTTCTAAATGCTTCAACTTGTAAAACTTAAAAAATGGATTTACGCGACATTTCGAAGAAAAAACCCGTATCATGAAACATTATATTTGATAAATCGTCCCATGAAAATATAATTTTCACTTTTCATGCCAAAGATAGAACAGTCAAATACTACTTTCTTGAAAGCTATACGGTGGTTTTTGACACCTTTCAGATAATTTTAAAAAAAGACTTAACTCCTTTTTAACAATAGAATGGCAACCAAAATGTTAAAAAGTCAAGTACTGCAAAGAAAAAGAACTGTCTGTGAATTCCTGGGGACTCTAAATAAGGTGACAGCCAGTTGCTTGCCAGGTACATGGGGAAGCATGTCTCTTTGTCCAAGATCACTGAAATGACCAACATATCTCTGTCCTGAAGGTCGGCCAAAGAAATAGATTGTTGTCCAAATACCTGTCAATCTGAACTGCTTCGTCACTCACTTCTGTCAACTTCCCAACGCAAGGCTTAACTCTTACCTGTCTCGATCACTGGCTGATTTAGGTCTTGTCGCATTTCATAATGGCATGGTGTCCGTGCTTGGATTAAGAAATCAGAGCCCACTATGCATTTAAGGTGCAGCGAACAACTATCTTAGCACGGAAAACCGAGTGAAATGCTGCAAGATTTAAACCAGCCGGCAATGGATACTAGCAAGAGTTAATGCCTTGCATAGGGAAGTTGACTTCTGTAGGCAGCACTATAGGAGAAGTGTCATATGTTAACATAGAACGATGACTAGAGAGTACTGAACGAGCATTATTGTCCTATTATTATTTATCTTTAGTTATTTCAAATTTTGGCTAAAAGGAAGTTGAAGTAAAACCTCCACGTGCCTTTTAAGAGTCGATAAACATGGCATTACTAAATAAAAACAGCGTTTAAATAAAACAAGTGTTGTTTTGTAACTTCGTCAAAGCGGACGTCATACTTCAAAGTGTGAATCGAAGCCTTGAACAAAAATTTTCGGAGCACCCAAGTTTAACATTTTGTCTTATAAAACATACGTATTAAATGAACTGAAACATCTTCGATAGTGAAACGTATCTAAGCGTATCAAAAACTTGTTTTGATCTGGAGTATATTCCATTCCATGATTCAGTTGAAAACAGTCGAATCAGCAACGCGTTGCAACATGTGACAACTTAAACCAGACTTGAAGTCGACAAAAACATTTCAGTTATTCCATCCCATAAATTTCGATGTCAATATTTAACACAAATATCTTTTCCAGGAATCAACTGATTCAAATAATTAGCGATTAGAGAGTTTGTGTGAAATTCAACATGAAAAGCTATGCTGTTTTACAGAAAGCAAAATGCGCCATGAATCGCAGCTTTAAAGAGGATAACACAGAGGGGAGACATCAAACGTCATCCTTCAATCTCACAAATAAACGCCATACTATCAAAAAGGCAGAAAGTATTCAAATAACCAAATAATCTTTCCCTGCAATACAGATAGTTAGAATGATGAAGCAGAGAACATCCAAGATCTCCAAATACAAGAGGTTACAACAATTGTCATTGGAAGCTAACAGTCCATAACTTGGCAAACCTTTTGGTTGCGATCATCAAACATATGTGTTTATATTGGCAGTCCTGGCCAACGGTCTACATCAGAATTCGTTGTGCTTCTGGGGCCAAGTTGTATAATGGATATAGTGAGAAGGACAGAAGAGTCCCAAATATGTTTGTGTGTGCAGTAGGGTTAGCTATCACGTAACATGATGTTGAGGATAAAACGAGAGGTGCGTATACATTGAAAGGAACATCTATGTAAAGAGATTATATAAGCGTGGCTAAGTTTGTGTATGTATAAACTGCAACTATTGCTATATTGGTGAGACGCAGACATATTATGACAGAGGGTGGGATTGAAAAGAAATGTGACACACGCAACGATCGTGTTTTGGTTCAGGAGATTTAAGGGTTTTTAATATACTGACAGAACTTCATATACGTAATACAATGTTCATGTTGAATGAAAGGACTTTGTTTGATATTTGATATTTGATATACAGAACATTTTGGTTTGTTGGTAGGGTCAATATATTGCATTAAGAAAAATCGTTGTATTTTGCAAGCCTTGGTAATATACAGAGAACATGTTATTTATTAATAGATATTCAGTTGCATAATTGCAATTGTAATTGTACAAATACATTGGAATACATTATGTTAATACAAAAACTGCGGATAATTTGATAGCATTGCAATGTATTAAGTTGAGGCTGTTATATGTTTATTTTGTTTAAACAGAAAAGTGATAACACTTAAAGACGTCTATATTTGTATTCACATAACATGTCAGATAAACATTGTAAGTAAACAAGAAACAATCTGCAGTTGTTGACCGGCTACCATAAATATTAGTTGGTGACCCTCTAATCGTAAATGTAAATATATCGTAAATATAGGTGTTTGATCATCTACCATATATTTCACTTACTGTCTTTCTTTAATGGATTCTAATTATAGATACGGGAAAACGACTTGTACGAAACATGTGTGAATTGATGTATTATGTGAGTAACGCATGTGTTACATATGGCGCACTTTAGGGTGTAATACTTTCCGTATAACCTATTTTATTTAAGCAATATATGTATTGATGATACGGCAAGTAGGTTTGCGGGCTCATTGCAGTGACGCCACTATCTAGTGTTTGTGACAATAAGTACAGACGATGAAAAGGGGAACACTCTCACAGACATGGATGGTAGGTACAAGTGGTATGTGCACATATGATAAATATGTTAACTGTAAAGGAACTCGAAGGTCGAAGTTCCTTGATCCTTTTCTTTTAAGGATTTTATAGTTACGATGACACTAACCTCCTTACATCACACTCAACTTATTGCTTTTTTAACGAATTTACTTTAAAAAGTTAATGAAATTTAATTTCTAGTTCAAATACACGATGTGTTGTGCCACTGTCCATAACCGAAAACATTTAAGAGGCAACAACAGGATGATGCACAAGTGTTATCTAACTTATGGGTAAATTGTTTCTGTACACCCCTCTCTAAAATCTAAAGCCATAAGAATTTAAAATATGTTTCGGAATGACTCGTCATCTTGTATGGAAACCTTAAAGAATCGTTTCACAATGTTGAAAATATCCATTGTTAACAACAGTCGCCTTTAAGCATGCCAATAAGCTTCAACCTATTGTCTTGCTCCTCCCGCCCTTTGCTAAAAGATGGATGAAGCACGTGCCAGGGTTTATTTGTTTCCGGGTAAAAAGGATAAGTTTTTCAGAGAGGCAAATGGGTACAATGGATATAAGCCAGAAGAACCTCACCAGGTCGATTGTTGACTCTGCGTCCACGTAGTATAGGAGACAATGCTACCGCTGTCTGAGGGACATACACACACACTCGACACACCTAAACGTATTTGTATTAATAATTGCTCACGTTGTATAATTAATGCAATTGCTGTCTTTATGAATTTTAGGCGACGGATACAGCAAACTTCGGACATTACTATGGTCCAAATGGATGAGATATTCAGGAGTTACACTGACAAGTCATTTTTTAAATCATAAAACGCCGTAGCACTGTGTATTGCTTGATTGTAACTAGAGTTTATGCATAACACCACTTCCTTACTTAGGTCACGGTGTTCATAGGCGCATTTTGGGCGCATTTGCATTCCACTTCCGTTATTTAAATCATTTTGATCCCAGGATTAAACAGAAGACAGTTATTTAATCGTATTCGTTGTTCGGGATGACTTAATATACCAAGAAAAACGGGAATCGGAAGGCGATAGTCTCTAAGTGAAGGTATTAAGGCATAATACCCCCTCACATATGACCAGTACAAAGAACGCGGTGTTTACTTAGTATGTCTAAGTGCTCGTGGTTGGTATTTACCGACGGATGTGCTATTTTAGGATTTTTTACTCTGTGGTCGGAAGTAACAATACCTGGGCTTTAATATAATCTGTTGACAAAAGCCGACACGGAATGTTATTTACAGACAACCGATTTCACCTAGATCACCTTGGAATGAGACTCGGACTTGGAAGGGTTTTGTGTTGTATTTATATGTTGTGAATCTTTTAAAAGCGGATGTAACCTGACACATAATGTTTATGTATATGTATGATACACATACTGAGCAATGAGACAAAATTAATATGTGCAAAAAAATTATAACAAGATGGTACATAAAAATATATATATTTTTTTTTTTTTAGATCTTTAATTTTGCTTTGGGGTGCACTTTCTGTATATAAATGGTGATTCGAAAGTAATATCGTACCATAAATACCCTTTTCGTTATTTACATATTGGAAAATTAAAATCTTTTCCCAAAATCTTGTGTACATACACCATATAAACCTCATTCGATGACATAAACATTATATTGTCCCAGAAACGACGTGTTTTTATTTATAATACATTAAATGATCGTTGTATTGTTACCTTAATCGTTCACATTTACATTGGGTTGGCTCTAAAAAAGCCTGTCATGGTGTGTTCGTTACACGATGTAAGGGCATTGTTCCATGACGTCAGGGCAATGTAACTAGTAATTGATAGCACGTGTGCTTGTATACATGTTTTACTGGTGTATAATAACACGCTTTATTTGCATCGTAGGTCATAGTATTTCAACGTCAATCATATAATAAAAAGGGAGTAGAATTCACATAACTCTCATCTCGTTACTGACATGTATTCGTTTTTTTAATACACATGGATAACATGAATATAAAAGATTTATATACAGACGTGTGAAATATGAAGTAAGGTTTCACACCTTTTGAATCATGTCAGGCATGTTATCACGATGTTTATATGTGTTATTAGGTGTAAACAGTCTCTAGTGTCTTCCCCAGAGGGTATCACGTATATATGTTACATAGGTTGGCAAACAAACGGTGAGGGATGTCACTAATGGGATGAATTCCAATTGCGTCATTAAATTTATCTGTGCAGTATGAATATACAATTTTTATTTTTTTTTGAATATGAAAGAAATAGCACTAGGACACTGCATAACCCATGCGTTGGAATTTGAATGTCTACTAAAGTTGACATCAACTCCAACTCTGTTAAAAGTACAATAATTAGTTTGATAAAATGAATAATTGTTCGCAGATTCTTGACAAATATAATTTACTTCGAATATGCAAGAAATAGAAATAGTACATTTGTTTCAGTTTGAAACTTTAGTGTTCTAGCAGTTTGAACTAGAATAAAGGACTCACGTCTACCGAGGCTAATCTAACCTCCCATTTTTAACCGTCGTGATTTATGACCCATTTATTGCACGTTATAGAAGGAGGACAAGGAGTTCAACATGACCTCACATAGTAAGCAGATACTTATGTTAACATACAAGTTTGCATCCAGAAATCTGGCTTTTCTGATTTATTCAGGCTTTAAACACCCTAACGTATTGCACTTAATGTGCATAATTTTTGCACACATACTATACAATTGGACATCAATTAAATAATAAATTAATAAACTGAAATTTGGTGCTCTGGGATTGTTAGGACAATTTGAACGATTTTATAACCCCAGACATAACAATTGGTTATTTAGCAACTTATTCACTGAAATAAAAATTCCACCATATGCAAAATTGAAGAAAATGTAAGGTACTGAATTGTTACCTAAAATAACTATTGTCCTAGCAAAGAAACTACACTCCAAACTTTAGAATTGATTAATTGTTAACAACATTTTTGATACCAAGTTGACATTCAAAAACCAAAACATCTTTTATCATGCATGATTAGAAGCTAAACAGACGTTAAACTTTTAGTCCATTTTTAACGATTATTGAGCAAATGCCCACAACCATATGATCTGTGAATAAAGTTGAGATTATTTAAGTTCAATCTGTTTATTAAACACTTCTTCTCGCTTTAGATAAGCCAACATCCTAAGTAGTGACCGTATTTGTTCATTAAGACAAGTTTATTGGAATTGACAGTTTCATGGTTTTGTAGTTTGAAGGTGCATACTGCTTTAACCAGTGACTTTTGTTAAAAAGTCAGTTAGTAAAGTTAATCACTTCACTTGAAAGAATGACACTAATCACATTCCAGCAACACATATTAACTTTCATTGCATTTCATAATCGAACTTGAATTTTGACACCAAAATACCCAATTGTTGTAACAGCCGTTATCCAAAAGACTGTGAACCGTTATGTGTGTGACATTTCGTTTCAACACTGCAAAATGATTGTTCTACCTAAAATCACTGACAGTTTTCTTGACATATTGTTTTCTTTCAAATCAGAACGATTTTGCTGTTAAAAAGTTTTGGTGTTGTTTGATTAATTTATTTGTGTATATGTACATTTGGTTGGACTGCATACGCAGAAGAAACTAGCAATAAGCCTGGTGTTGTCAGATTGAAAACAAGAAATGGCGAGTTAAACACAACTGAACCAACTGGTTTAGCAAGTTAAACTCATATTTACCATCACAGAAGGAATCAATTTATATTTACTTTGTCAAACATATACCAAAACCCGTTTTCATCATCAAGAATGTAACACGTTTGCAACAAGTGTGAACTGGTCTTAAGGTACTGTAGCACACCGTTCCTGAACACAAGTGCTCACGTTAAAAGGAAAATAAGTGTAACTATTGGCTTAATGATACTCCTCAATCAATAAAAATAGGTTTGAAACTAATGCACAGGATTCGGTTAAGCCATGCACGTCTATTCCCTTTCGAGTGGCCATTTTAAGATGTTCACAATACAATGAGAAATGCTCAAAGGTAGTTCAAGATCTGACTGATGAAGCGATACCTAAACATTCGGAGTAGAGTTTTGAATATGGCACCATGATGGAATGGTCAACCATCTTGCTGTCTGAACTCTCAAAATCGCCCGAGACCTACAGATCTACGTCTCACACTGAAGTATTCAACAAAATGGTCGCCTACCATCTTCTTCCGATGCGGATAACCGTTTTTTTATGGATACTGTTTATCGGGTGGTGTAATGAGATGTCTTACCCTCTAACGTGCCAATACACTGACTAAACTTTAATAAGAAAGAGAAAACATGCCACAGTGCCTTTAAAACGTTCTCGTTATCAAATATTTGGTAAAATGTTCATTAATCATTTAAAGTTTAATACTTTTACAGCTTTCTTTATCCCACCAAGGTGTAAAAGTCATGATTGTTTTATCGGCATGCAACTAAAGGCATCCTATGTGTAAATCTATCACGAAGGTGTTAATAGATAAACTATGTTGACAGTTGAACAGGTTAATTCCTTGAGGAAAGCTAATTTGAAAAACAAACAAGCATGCACTTGGATTTGTTTATACCGGGAAACCTTTAGCAGGAAATGTCCATAATGATCACGGCTTAATTACGAGGTTAATTAGTATAAACCTCTCTTTAGAAAACAATGATTAAGGTACATATGTCTGTATCCAGTATATTTATTTTTAAAAATCCTGAAAGGGGCATTACATTGTGGGTGTTTTTGTAAAAATATATTTCAGATATATATTGAGATAGTCTGTGTTGTGCATGAATCATGCATTCTGGTAGTGCATGTAACATCGCTATCTTTGGAATGTAACATGTTACATTTGTTCACCAGCTAAATGACATTAATTTCTAATAGAACATGGTCCGTTTGAAACAAAGAAATTCAATGTTGTTCTGGTGACCAATAATAGCAGTCGTGCTCTGTTGAACATATTTAGTCGACCTATTAATTTGCATCTCGTCTCGTCAAACATAAATTTCCTTTCTTATGCAATGGTGAAGGCAATTCCATACAACATAATAATTCAATGCATTACGAATTAAGTTAATTGTTTATATATTCTGCAGCACATGATAACGATAAGACTAGCGACTGCTGACGAACTGGTATATTGTTCACAAATAATTTAGCAGAATGAGTAAGTAAAAGGAGCAACTACAATGAATTCCAGTTTGAACTTTCAAAGTAAGTATCTGTTTTAAACTGTAAAAAATAATATTTCTAAAGATCAATCCTTGATATTTCAAAATCTAATTTATTTGAATGATACCATTTCTAACATTGATGTTAAATGTCGCCTATAACGTGTGTGTAAATGACTCCCTATGTCTCGTTATATGGACGGCCTAACTATATAACTAAACAATCGAGATATAGACATAGTATAGGACGACAGCTTTAAAGGCACTGTAGCACGTTTTTTCGCTCAAATAAGTTGATGAAATGTATTTGAAAAATAATTTCACCAATGGTAAAACATCCTTCTCTCTTCGGAAAATAAAGTTTAAAATGAGTGTACATGTTTCGGTAAAGCCATGGGAAACGTTTTTGTAATATAAAATAATAAATTGTGTTCACAATAAAATGGCCGCCATGCAATTTTTGCTTTACACGCAACATATTTTTTACCGCTACAGATAATTGGTTTGTGTAATAAGATGTTTTACCCTCTCAAGTTAGTTTAAATGGCATACACTATCATTATAAATGGGAAATTTGAAAAAAAATTTTTTGCAAAAAACGTGCTACTGCCCCTTTAAAGGTACCTCATGATCAGATGGCATGTGTAGTGTGTGTATGCATGAATATGTCCGTGAACTTTAGGGGGTTTCTATAATGTGGTGTCATAGAGAAGTCAAGGACCTCATGATCAGATGGCATGTGTAGTGTGTGTATGCATGAATATGTCCGTGAACTTTAGGGACATTCTATAATGTGGTGTCATAGAGAAGTCAAGGACATGTATGTATAAACAATTTCTTCCATATAGAAACGTAGCCATTGTCAATAAAGAAGTTGATCATCCAGTTTCACCACATATCCTTAGTTCATGTGTATGCCAAGTTCGGGGTACTACTGACGTGTCAAGATAAATTCAGTTCGACGGTGCGACACAAATAAAGAACTGCTGATCAAATTTATTCAGATTGACTACTTATAAGTATACAGTAGACCTAAGATAAGATACTGCTTTATTATCCCAAAGGACATTTGTTCTTCACGTTTTTAAAAACACACACAAACACACATAGAGAACAACAAAGGCAAACATACTCGTACATGAGAGCACCAATATGTATATGTAAAAGGTTGCTAAAACAACTAGCAAAAAGCACTCAGTAAATAAAGTTGGGTAACAATATTAAAATATTTCACCTGGATGAACTACAACGAGTATGAGTCAAACATGTGTTTCGTTTTAAGTCATACTCTGGAAATTTACCTACCAAAAATGTTGAATTTGTTTCTCAGTAATTGAAGTTGGGTGTGATTGAAGAATTCGGTCGAGATACTTCAGCTTCCAAGATAACAAATGTCTAAAAACGTCGACGTACAGAACGAAAATCATTAAAAGTAATATTCTTAATCTTAGAAAATAACAAGTCTATTGCAGATAGATTTGAACAGATTGAACGAGTAGTGTCTTTCTTTTTAAATTTACAATACGCTCCAATTGTGAAACTGGAATACGAAGCTTGATACGCTCTGTGACATTTAAATGAAATGTTCATATTAACAAAATAGAAACATCTCCAGGAATTCGTACAAAACAGCTCTAACAAATGACATATGACATACGACCCGGGGCAAAGCCTTGTTCGCATTTAGATGTCAGACGCAAAGTGGTAAACTGACAACATTCATGAATAAACATGGATAAACCATTCGGAGGCCCGAAACCTATATCACCATTAGTTATGAAAACAAGGTACAATTATTTTTTTAAAAACTCACCAATCACAGCAAAACACAAGATCTGAAATTTCTTCGCTAATATCCATTTTGACTTCATCATTTTAGCTCTGACGAATTGTCGTCTGCTTTGAGAAAGAGCAGACGAACACTGTTACGATAGTGAGGCTCGCCACGAGCTTGACACGAGACAACGAAAACGAGGCTCTGATCCTTGAAATTGACAAACGGCTGGCAACGGTAAATTTTCTCACGCAGGAAGCAATGTGGCAAGTCAACACGAGGAAGGTATCTCAGGAAAGCATGTTTGTTGAAAGCCAGGGACATTTAAATAGCGATTTTGTGTCTTCGTCAACCGAATTGAATTTTTTTCGTTGATCGTCTGCTTCGGAGATGTAATACCAAGGTCAAGGAGGGGATTGCTACAGGTGGAAGGCTGCGATTTGTTGAAAGGACTAAATTTTACTCAGGTGTGAAGATTAAAAGGATTAAAACCAACCTTGATTCGTTGTCAGTTGTTCTGTGGATTGTATGTACTATTTCGACATTTCCTTGTCTGACGAGTGCAGCATGTTTAAAGTTATCTTGTACTGCTTCGCGATTTGTTCCCCTGTGAAAGCTCTTGTTCTTTTTTTGTGATTTTGCGAACATAGCTCACTTTTAACGACAAAAGGTTATTTAATTGCTATTCGTCATAGCTACACTATAGCTGCTTTCGAAAGGACCTTACTAAAGTCCCGAATGTATGTATGAATTATTACACAAGCGATAGTGTCATATCATTTTAAAGAAACGAGTTTGAGTATTTGTATTGCCCGAGCGAACACGGAGGTTATACGCGGTTATATCACGAAGTGCGTAAAAGTTATATGACACACTTTCGAAAAGAATAATGCCTTATACCTATTTTATCCCATTGGAGTCGTGTAAAAGCAGCTGAAAATTAGTTAATGCCCAACTTCTCCTGCGACGGCTTACAACAATGTATCTGGAAATCAATAACGACCACTGACATCTAGACACGTAAAACAAAAAACCTAAAAACACTTGTAAAACCAGGGGTACAGACGCCGACAGATTAACTGTTTCTTTCAATGTTTTTTTCCATAGTTTATGTAAGATCGTTCGTTATATTTGGTCCATTATTCAAGTGAAAGTGAAAGTACAATTTCGATATTTACTTAGTGAAACAAGACCGAAGCCGGCAGGCTGAGGCATTTATTAGCCTACCTACATCTACAGGAAACACGGGTATTTAAAGTAATTTCTTGGGATAACTGAGCTCATGAATTACATGAAGGACAATGTGCAAGGCGCTGGGGTCTTTAAAATGATTATCCACTGGGATAGAAAGCAGTGAAAAAATACCCAAACCGTGGAACATATTTCCCTACTAAAGCATATAACCTAATCACCCTGCAGACGTAAACCGGGTACCTTACTGATACGTGATAACATTAAAAACTATAAAACTGTCTAAAAACCTAACTGAACACTTCAACATTCCTCCTTTAACAGGAAGATGACAGTCCGACGTGCCATGTCCACCTCACACAGCGCAACCCCCTCGTAATGTAGCCAGCACCCCAATAGAGATAAACCTTGCACGTACTTTCATCTGACATCGTTACATTAATTGTGTACAGTGTTAGTTTGCAACGCAAAAATGCTCAATCTTGTGAGCTGTATATCCATCATGTGACAAAACATGCATTCGACGAAGAAGCCCCTTATACTATTAAAAAAGTGATAACCTCATGTCATGCTGAAATTTAAATGTTGTCATATTATTCCAGATTATTATGTATCTCTTTAAAACAAATTCACCCTTCAAAATTAGCTATAAACTACAACAAATCGAGAGATTATTTTCAAATATATGTTTTTTTTCAAAACCCGATCCACTATTTCAACTAGAAATGTGTAGTAGTTTTGTTTGACAAATAATCATTAGACGTGATCGTAAAACTCGCGTGAATGAAGATTGTATTGATCAGAAAGACGTATGTGCATTTTTCTTATTATCTCCTAAATTGCTCTCTTTGTTCATTCCCGGTCAAATATTTTGGCGAAAATTGCATTGAAGAACAGCATGACGTTACAAGTGCATGGTTTTATAAACTGACGGGCAAAAGAAAGTATACAACTCTCTTGTTTTCGATTAATTCAATATTTTAAATAAATGAGATGCATTTGATTATGGCGCGAAACGATAACACCTTTCGGCGGTAGTTTTAATGACTTAATTGGTGACTGTAATAATTTTTAACTAAAATATGATAATTTAAAGTAGACATGGGTAAGAAATGAAATTTACATCAACATTAGCCCTACCATGTTTAAAATATTGTAAATGTGTGAAGAACGATGCACATTTATTGATTTTCACATAGAGTCTGTGCTACATGTCGATGAACAGTTGTCTTTATCAAAATAAATTTTCGCGAATTTTAATTTTTGTTCTTTTTTTTCGTTTTCATGTAGAAGTATTCTTTGACTGATTTAATTGTTTGGACTAATTTCCCAAACTAGTTAGTTTTTCAATAATACGTCGATAACTCGAGATATTTGGCACTGACAATATGAGGAATACAACTGAGTGTTATATTAACCCAATTTCAAATGTGCTCAAACGCAGAGGGTCGTGTGTTCGAGCCCCGTCTCGGATAGAGAAACCAGTTGAAATGAAGGAAAAGACTTACTGCTCATCTTACATTATTTAAGACATTTATACAGTTAGACATTTTCAAATGAATTTCTCAAATAGAACTATTGTATGCGTGACCTATTTAAGAAGTTATATAAAGAATTTAAATGTAAATGAAATTAAAGACCTCATGATTTATAAATGTGTCATATGGAGATGGTATTATTTCTCAGTAAAGAAACAAAAGACGTCACCCGAGCATTATGATAGTTCACGAAAGATAATATAGGTTTTCATTATTAGCTTATGAGTCGTTGTCGTCAGCTTTAGTTATAATAATGATGAGGATACTAATGAGGATACTTATACCGCGTTGCACTACATGTACACGCAGCGAAGGGGCATCCTCATCTGTACTCCTGAGTGAACAGAGGCACCCTTTGAATAAACTTACTTTCCAAAGGTAAAACCACACAAATCCCAATTCATGTCATTATGTTCAACCCCTTTTAAACTCTTTGTTTATCAAGCCATGAAGCGGGTCACCCACTCATTCGGTAAGCCCAACCGATTATTGCTGAACCTCACTGATAACCGAGCAAAACACAGGACCACGTGCCAGGTGCACGTTAGCTTCAACATATGGATGGATATCTCAAGAGAGTCGGTGTAGTAACAGGAACTAACTAAGCACATAGTGTTATATATTGAAATTGAAACTTAAGCCAGAATAAACAGTATAATTTATAAATTATGATTATGAAATAATAAATAATCTCTTAATTTACAAGTTTAATGCATTTAGATTGCGGTGTTTATATAACCAAGGGGATGACTGTCATTTACTAGTTAATCGTTGGTTGTTTCCGATTTTTCAGGCGCTTCATGGTGTAACACACATTATGCTTACAGTGGCTCTCTCTCTGTCGTCTCTAAGTAAACAATACAAAGAATAATTGAAACACTAACACTGACACAATTCCACAACTTCCATAACACCAACCAATACATCTTTAGGACAACATTGATAATATCTACATGTATACATATGTATAAAGAAAATAAATTGGAACAAGGTTAACATAACCTCTCTTTACATAACATGATACATTTTAATGCGTTGAGTCATCATTCTAAGTGATAATGGATGCGAATGAATGTTGTTTGACAACGTGCACGTGTTATCAGGAAACCTAGCAGCTACATGTAGCTTGTCTTTTTAAGCGGTATCTTGTTTCTCTTTTAAACCTCTGATGACGTCATTCCTTTATTTAGCACCATCCTGCAGTTAAGACACTGGCCGTGTTCAAGAAAGGTTTCAAAGTAATCGCTCAATGAGCGATTACTTTTAAACCTCTCTTGAACGCGATTGCTCAATGTAGCGCTACTTGGAGGAATTTGCACTGTGTCGTTCAAGAGAGAAGAAGCGCTCATTGAGCGCTACATTGAGCGAACAATGACCGCTACGAAGCGCTTCATTTTGTTGAACCGCATCCTTGTTGACACCAAGGGAGGTCAATCTGTCACTTAGTGACTTCAGTTGAGGTCTATATGTGATAGAAAGACCTCACATGAGGTCTCTACATCACATATATGTATGTAAAGACCTCATATTAGGTATCTAAATCACCCAATCTCTATACAATTCAAATGTTGATATGTTTTAAATATTTAGGATTATATAAATTACTTAAACATTTCTCCAAATGTATACTATTTTATATAACATCACATTTTTATAAACTAACAATTTATAGTGGCCATGCCTGATTTCGATCTCTGGACTCTTCGGTAGCTCAATCGACACTCTTACCAACTGAGCTACGACGGACGGACCACGATAACACAGATGATTTTTCTCTTTGAAAATTAATGAAATGTGTTATGCATGAGACGGATAGCGCTCGTGTTATGCATGAGACGGATAGCGCACGCACGAAATCGACCTCATTTCGAGGAATAACATTTGTAAAATAATGCATCTACCGGGATACGATCAGGGTCTGAAGATTCCTCGCCACAAGGATATTTTGCGAGGAGACCTCTGAACGACAAGAGTTCGTATCCCGGTAGATGAAGTATTTTGCAACGTCACCTCTCTCTCAGCTTATAAGTCGGCCAAGGTCCTCAGACTCGGCCTTGGTCCATGCAGATAGACCGGAGGATCGAGGGGTCAGGTGGGGCAGATACACTTCACGATCATAGAGTGAGTGTAGACTAGATATAAACCATAGATAGATAGATACGGCACCAAGTTTAAGGGGGGGGGGGGGGGGGGGGGGGGGGGGGGACCCCAACTTAACAAGTAGATAATCTTAATGTAAATATTTGGGTTAAAGTGTATAAAGTTGATAAGCAAAACTGTAAGAAAGTGGCAAAAATACTTTGCAAAATGTTGCTAAAATTTACATTATGTATTGTAATGTATCTTAAATTTTCTGACATGTGACCTGTGATTTATATTTATATTCATATGTATCTTCATATTGGAGGAAATAAAGAATATCTATCTATCTATCTATCTATCTATCTATCTATCTATCTATCTATCTATCTATCTAGATTATGTTTACAATTGTATTGCTCTCAATGTGGATATCCATTTGAAGCGTTCATAAAATTAAGATTTTACCTCACAAGATGGATGTCCATACCGAGACATTCTGTTAAGTATAACTGATAGGGAAACGAATGATTTTCTGACTTACACTAGGTTAACGTCACATGTAAACAATAAATAATTTGCCCAATATGTGACAATCGATTACAACGTAAAACATAATGCATTTTTATAATTCAGTTAAAATAACCACACCATGCTGTTCCTGACTTATCATGTTATTGATTAACATAAACTAAATACTTGACCTATGACTTCAAAAGGGGTGTAGATTGACTATACATACCTGGCTGAACTACCCCACTAATAAAACTAGGTTTAATCACAGTTTGAATTTGTAGTGGAGCGTATTTAATTGTTTACTTTGAATATGACCGTCAATGCTATCAAGCTATTTATATCGCTTACATGTATATGCCAACTTTATATATTTAAAAAGTTTCATAGGTTAGTGAGTTATAAATTATCAACTCGTCATACACATTTGAAAACTATAATGTCTTGATCATGACATCAACCATCGAATCACCCATAAAATATTTCCTTGCACCTATATAATATTTAAGCAAATATTGGTCATTACAAACATTAAAAAGTCAGTTCACGTGTTTTGATGTTTGTTTCGATTTTACCAAATTTCAGATTTTCTTAATATATGCACGTACGTCATTAATAAATCTTAACTTCATATCATCACAACGTCACATAACAATGAAGATGACGAGACTCTATGTAATCTACGCGAACCCTTAATACTATAAAAAGAGCGAAGGATCTAACAACACTCAATGTATGTATGTAATTTCAAAATATGTTCATGATATTATCTTATAATATCACTTATTATCGATAACGAGAGACATCGCTTGTGTGACATCAATCGATCTCGCCGAATATATTTCACATTTTTGCACAATGTCCTGCTACTATCAACCACAAGACATGACACTATTTTACGTCACCAAGTTATGACATAAAAGAACTCGGATATTGTAACTTTAATCAACTTGTGTTGATAGTTTTGATATCAGATGACACGAGGGTGAGCTTATATATATATATATATTTAAACCTAAATTACTCATCAATAGTTCGGAAGAGTTGACATTAGAAACGTCATTAGTGTCAAGTAAGTCGTCATTAGTCTTTACTGAAACGTCAATAGATAAGTAACTCATCATTATATTTTGCACCCAGACAATGCCTTTGTACCCTTTATAGGCTTGGGTAGTCATGATGTAACTAGTATTGCCATGACATTAGGTCATGCTCAATTGAAATAGAAAATTGCTCCTATTAGTACTATACTGGACAAAAACATGAGGGTTATTAGTAAATGATGAAATTATCGAATAAGATTGATTCTCGTATTGACACTGGTAAGATATGTATCATGAAAATTGTAATATCGCTGACATATTTTGTCCAATAAACATCATGCCATTACTTGATTTTCTGGTTTAGTATCTTATTGACTAAGGTACACAATGTGACATTGATGGAACTGAATAGATTGAAAATCATCAGCAAAATCGCAGGTTCAATATTTTAATAGCAGAGGTCAATAGGTTTTACATGGTCAGAGTGATCTTGGCGCCATCGCGCTCAACCGTGAACTGAATCGGCTTCGCATCGGCTCGTTGGGTGGTGGCAGAACGCCCTGGTTGTATGGGGTTAGCCGGGGATGGGTCAGCCGTGTGGTCAGTCAGGGAAGCAGATCCAGGGTGGGTTGCAGTTGAAGAGGCTGCCGTTACTTTCTTCCTCTGCACGAGGTTGTCCACCACGGTCAACATTTCCTCACTTGTTCGCTTGTAACTGTATGAAGAAAGCATTCATAGAATTAGATTTATGTCCGAAATAACACGATAAAGAGTTGTGCGAAAAGTTACGAACACTTGTGGATTTTTTAAGTGTTCCTTATAAAATAGGTAGACCTATATCAGAATTTAAAGTACTTGATTTATTTTAAATTAATTTATACAATAACAACTTCCCTCAAGTGACTTGCAATGTCCGTGTACTTAACTCTAACTATAAGCCTATCAACTTTAGTAACGGTAGACCTACCCACGAATTGCCGTCGATCTGTCCCAGTCCGTTCAGCAATTAACTGTTCGTCGACGCCATTTTCATAAAGCCGGGTCGCTGCAGTTGCTCGAAGAGAATGGTTAGTAAAGAATCCTTGGAAACCTGCTGTACAACACAGTCTCTTCACAAAACCTGCCAAGGTTTGTCGTCCAATAGGCGCGCTGCAATACCACACATCCGCTTTTGGGTATCTAAGTGGCCTTAAATAGAAGGCATCACACGTTGCTGGTCTGCAAAGAAAGTGTACAATATGTCATTTAAAGTATACAAGGTATGGTCGTTCTATCTATTCAACCTTCAAAATTGTTGCATTCACATATGCCAAATGTTATAAATGTTATTTATTTATCAAGGACTACTAACTGGTTATGAAAAGTATCATTTTAAGGCCAATCGATTCAGTATAGTGACCATCTTTAAAGTCGCGATTATGATCGAAAACCGGACTATGGCGCGCGCAGTCAAACGTAATATTGGAAACTTATCTACAACAAACAGAATCACAATTGTATTTAATAGTATTCGATAGGTTAAATAACTACCGTAATAGTTATGGAAATAGGGCGGGTGATTTCGGCTTCTGTACTTATTTAAAGATGCTGTTCGATTTTCATTGAAAACTACAAATTGTTATATATTTGGCATTTGGGGATGAATATGTGTGTTGAAATATGATATTTTGGAATGTATCAAAGTCAAAAAACATTTCATTTAAAAGACGGACTCGACGTCACAAAAGTTTGGAGTTGTGACGTTACAGTGGTTGAATCGTCATCACAAGGGTATCAGTTTTATCACTGCCGTCTATTCAGCATGATTAATGTGGACGACTAATAAACAGAATGCTAAGTTGAAATGCTATAATGTTATTAAACTCGCGAATGTTTTAGTTTAGTATCGAATTCGTGCTTTATCGTTTGTTATCAAACAATGAAATTTTGTATTACATGGTTGGGCTTTAGGTATATTTTATTGAATTGTATTTGTGATGTAATTTAAAACGATAGCAAATGTTACTTAAAGTTCAAAGTAGTAGGAATGATGAATTTTACTTTGTCAGCTCTACATTTATCATTCGATGCATAATGAACATAACTTACCTCAGAGACAGATACTTCTCGTGGAGGCGTACAGGGCATCTTTCTGGTCTTTCGAAGTTTGGCCCCACAACTATACTTTTCATCTCCTGGGATTTATGTTTCAGTCCTCCATTATTTGTTTTTTGTCACCCCTTCACAGTATTTGAGGTGTTTCAACCCATTCTTAATAACGAACGAAAAGTTGCCTCTTACTCCCACCTTTAAGGAATGGTGTTCTTGTCCTCCTCTAAGGCAAAAGCAAATTCCGTTCAGGTAGAATATGGTAACTAACAGTTTTTGTGGGGTGTCTTCTCCCAGGATGCCTTTCTCCCATAAGATGTCTTCCTGTTCACATGTTAAAATGTCAGCTTTCCGCTTTCGTATCCCGATACCTACTTTCGCTAATTTTTTCATTTTAGCATCTAAAATTCTCCTTCACCCGGAAAACTCAACATCGGTATGAAAGTTGACATCCCTATCATTCTGACGCAGGTAATACTGGATAGAAACTAATATTTCATGGACAGTGTTGCCATGGTAGTCCTCCCCTTTCAGATTTTGTATCTGAGTTATGAACGAAATCAGAATTTGGTTCAGAGCAAAGTCATCAAATGTCAGTAGAGTGCTGCCCTCATCTGCCTTACGTCCATGTCTTGCCACATACCATGCATCAAAAAGTCTAACAGCCCACTGACTTTTCTTCTCGGTGTTTTTATTTCGGCCACTAATCTCAAGAGTGTTAAGCTCAGCTTCAGAGAGAGGTTTACCAAATCTTGATTTAATAGTAGCCATATTTTCAGAACTTTCAGGTGTTTTTTCTGTTTTTGTCAAATGATCCAGATCTATATCTTTAGTTTCAAACCCTTGACTATAGAGAACGAGCTCTTCATCCGAGTGTGTGACATTTCTTTCTCACCTATAGCATTATTTACAACACTATTGTCATCTGATGAAAATTCACTTAAAGTTTTGTCAGTCAATATGAAATCAGGGGTCGGAACTGCATCAAGGACGTTTTCAAAATCAGAATTTATATCGTCTGCTGTAAATGACTAAACTTGCGAAAATTTGCTTTGTGTAATGAACAAACCATCATCACTATCACTGGACATGATTACCGTGGATCTGAAGAAAGTATAATGAATTAACGCGTGAAACACCTTTATATAATGCGTCATTATCACATTGCTTGTCATTATCTCAGTGCGTGCATTTCTTCTTACACGCTTAACAATCAATTTGTTTGCTTGTGCACGTGAATCAAATGCGAAAAGAGACGTCATTAGTACACTGCGTGCACTGTGATGTGTGCATGAATAGATTGTTGAATTACATACTTGGAATAGTATTGTGTATCTAAGACGAAACTGAAACCGGTTTCGAATTTAGGTTTAAGTAGAATAGACTCCTCAAACACGTCATTAGTTGTGCACGAGGTTTAGTCTTCGGCCTAACGGCCTCAGACTAAACCTCGTGCACAACTAATGAACTGTTTTCGGAGTCTATTCTATACATATATATATATATATATATATATCGTAAAAATCAATACACTTTCCTTTTAAAAACCTCATATATAGATAACATCAACATCGGGTATTTTCGAAAATAATTTGTTTCTAAGCCGAGGCATTAGTAAAGTTCGCATTTTACTTTAAAAAGTATTTGAAATGTTGGTTTAGTTAAACTCTTCTATCAGCTAGAAAAGCCGATTGCATCAGATTAGCAAGCATTGTATACCATGATGGACATTGGAGTTGAAAACGAATTCAAAATTCTTTTAATTGAGGAAATATTATTTTTTTCAATTTTCAAAGCTCATAATAGTTTGAAATATGAAGCTATTTGATGAAGAAACATTTGTCCAGATCTAGAGAACTGAAATCTAAGCTTTTCTAAATATGTTGCTTTAAGATGCCGCGTAGAACTTAACCGTATGTATAGAGCCTAAAGCTGCCATGTCTAAGTCGATTCCTATGGGTATTAGCCGACGTAATATTGACTGGTATGTGTATGAGTTTCTCAACTTCCCAGACGTCCTTATCCCTACAATAAATACATAATGGATGGTTTAAGTAAACCATACATGATTGTCATGCCGTATTGTCCTTTTTGCCATACATGTACATTCTTATCTGCAGTATCGAGGTCACCAGTAGAACATTGGGGTAATGGGTCGATGTCAGTATGCGCAAAATTAATCCTCGGAAACGAAAGTAAAACCCAATAGCAGTAGCGCGTAAATGGATGCATTTATTTCAAGAGAATAACTCATCATCAGGACAAATATATGTTACCTACAATACACGTACAGTACAGACATATGTTACCTACAAGACATTCACAGTACATACATATGGTACCTACAAGACATGCACAGTACAGACATATGTTACCTACAATATATGTACAGTACAGACGTATGTTACCTACAATATATGTACAGTACAGATATATGTTACCTACAAGACATGTACAGTACAGACATAAGTGACATACAAGACATGCACAGTACAGACATATGTTACCTACAAGACATGCACAGTGCAGACATATGTTACCTACAAGACATGTCCAGTACAGACATATGTTAGCTATAAGACATTTACAATACAGACATATGTTACCTACAAGACATGTACAGTACATACATATGTTACCTACAAGACATGTACAGTACAGACATATGTTACCTACAAGACATGTACAGTACAGACATATGTTACCTACAAGACATGTACAGTACTGACATATGTTACATATAAGACATGTACAGTACAGATATATGTTACCTACAAGACATGCACAGTACAGACATATGTTATCTACAAGACATGTACAGTACAGACGTATGTTATCTACAAGACATGTACAATACAGACATATGTGACATACAAGACATGTACAGTACAGACATATGTTACCTACAAGACATGTACAGTACAGACATATGTTACCTACAAGACATGTACAGTACAGACATATGTTACCTACAAGACATGTACAGTACAGACATATGTTACCTACAAGACTTGTACAGTGCAGACATATGTTACCTACAAGACATGTACAGTACAGACATATGTTACCTACAAGACACTTACAATACAGACATATGTTGCCTACAAGCCATGCACAGTACAGACATATGTTACCTACAAGACATGTACAGTACATACATATGTTACCTACAAGACATGTACAGTACAGACATATGTTACCTACAAGACTTGTACAGTAGAGACATATGTTATCTACAAGACATGTACAGTACAGATATATGTTATCTACAAGACATGTACAATACAGACATATGTTACATACAAGACATGTACAGTACAGACATATGTTACCTACAAGACATGCACAGTACAGACATATGTTACCTACAAGACATGTACAGTACAGACATATGTTACCTACAAGACATGCACAGTACAGACATATGTGACATACAAGACATGTACAGTACAGACGTATGTTACCTACAAGACATGTACAATACAGACATATGTTACCTACAAGACATGTACAGTGCAGACATATGTTATCTACAAGACATGTACAGTACAGACATATGTTATCTACAAGACATGTACAGTACAGACATATGTGACATACAAGACATGCACAGTACAGACATATGTTATCTACAAGACATGTACAATACAGACATATGTTACATACAAGACATGTACAGTACATACATATGTTACCTACAAGACATGTACAGTACAGACATATGTTACCTACAAGACATGCACAGTACAGACATATGTTACATACAAGACATGTACAGTACAGACGTATGTTACCTACAAGACATGTACAATACAGACATATGTTACCTACAAGACATGTACAGTGCAGACATATGTTATCTACAAGACATGTACAGTACAGACATATGTTATCTACAAGACATGTACAGTACAGACATATGTGACATACAAGACATGCACAGTACAGACATATGTTATCTACAAGACATGTACAATACAGACATATGTTACATACAAGACATGTACAGTAAAGACATATGTTACCTACAAGACATGCACAGTACAGACATATGTTACATACAAGACATGTACAATACAGACATATGTTACCTACAAGACATGTACAGTGCAGACATATGTTACATACAAGACATGCACAGTACAGACATATGTTATCTACAAGACATGTACAATACAGACATATGTTACCTACAAGACTTGTACAATACAGACATATGTTACCTACAAGACTTGTACAGTACAGACATATGTTACCTACAAGACATGTACAGTACAGACATATGTTACCTACAAGACATGTACAGTGCAGACGTATGTTACCAACAAGACATGCACAGTACAGACATATGTTACCTACAAGACATGTACAGTACAGACGTATGTTACCTACAAGACATGTACAATACAGACATATGTTACCTACAAGACATGTACAGTACAGACATATGTTACCTACAAGACATGTACAGTACAGACGTATGTTACCTACAAGACATGTACAATACAGACGTATGTTACCTACAAGACATGTACAATACAGACGTATGTTACCAACAAGACATGCACAGTACAGACATATGTTACCTACAAGACATGTACAGTACAGACGTATGTTACCTAAAAGACATGTACAATACAGACGTATGTTACCTACAAGACATGTACAATACAGACATATGTTACCTACAAGACATGTACAATACAGACATATGTTACCTACAAGACATGCACAATACAGACATATGTTACCTACAAGACATGTACAGTACAGATATATGTTACCTACAAGACATGTACAGTGCAGACATATGTTATCTACAAGACATGTACAGTACAGACATATGTTACCTACAAGACATGTACAATACAGACATATGTTACCTACAAGACATGTACAGTACTGACATATGTGACATACAAGACATGCACAGTACAGATATATGTTATCTACAAGACATGTACAATACAGACATATGTTACCTACAAGACATGTACAGTACAGACATATGTTACCTACAAGACATGTACAGTACAGACATATGTGACATACAAGACATGTACAGTACAGACATATGTTACCTACAAGACATGTACAGTACAGACATATGTTACCTACAAGACATGCACAGTACAGACATATGTGACATACAAGACATGCACAGTACAGATATATGTTATCTACAAGACATGCACAGTACAGACATATGTTACCTACAAGACATGTACAGTACAGACATATGTTACCTACAAGACATGTACAATACAGACATATGTTACCTACAAGACATGTACAGTACAGACATATGTGACATACAAGACATGCACAGTACAGACATATGTTACCTACAAGACATGTACAATACAGACATATGTTACATACAAGACATGTACAGTACAGACATATGTTATCTACAAGACATGTACAGTACAGACATATGTTATCTACAAGACATTTTCAATACAGACATATGTTACCTACAAGACATGTACAGTACAGACATATGTTACCTACAAGACATGTACAGTACAGACATATGTTACCTACAAGACATGTACAGTACAGACATATGTTATCTACAAGACATGTACAGTACTGACATATGTTACCTACAAGACATGTACAGTACAGATATATGTTACCTACAAGACATGTACAATACAGACATATGTTACCTACAAGACATGCACAGTACAGACATATGTGACATACAAGACACTTACAGTACAGACATATGTTATCTACAAGACATGTACAGTACAGACATATGTTATCTACAAGACATTTACAATACAGACATATGTTACCTACAAGACATGTCCAGTACAGACATATGTTATCTACAAGACATGTACAATACAGACATATGTTACCTACAAGACATGCACAGTACAGACATATGTTATCTACAAGACATGTACAATACAGACATATGTTACCTACAAGACATGTACAGTACAGACATATGTTATCTACAAGACATTTACAATACAGACATATGTTACCTACAAGACATGTACAGTACAGACATATGTGACATACAAGACATGCACAGTACAGACATATGTTATCTACAAGACATGTACAGTACAGACATATGTTATCTACAAGACATGTACAGTACTGACATATGTTACCTACAAGACATGTACAGTACAGATATATGTTACCTACAAGACATGTACAATACAGACATATGTTACCTACAAGACATGCACAGTACAGACATATGTGACATACAAGACACTTACAGTACAGACATATGTTATCTACAAGACATGTACAGTACTGACATATGTTATCTACAAGACATTTACAATACAGACATATGTTACCTACAAGACATGTACAGTACAGACATATGTTACCTACAAGACATGTACAGTACAGAGATATGTTATCTACAAGACATGAACAGTACAGACATATGTTATCTACAAGACATGTACAGTACTGACATATGTTACCTACAAGACATGTACAGTACAGATATATGTTACCTACAAGACATGTACAATACAGACATATGTTACCTACAAGACATGCACAGTACAGACATATGTGACATACAAGACACTTACAGTACAGACATATGTTATCTACAAGACATGTACAGTACAGACATATGTTATCTACAAGACATTTACAATACAGACATATGTTACCTACAAGACATGTCCAGTACAGACATATGTTACCTACAAGACATGTCCAGTACAGACATATGTTATCTACAAGACATGTACAATACAGACATATGTTACCTACAAGACATGCACAATACAGACATATGTTACCTACAAGACATGTACAGTACAGACATATGTTATCTACAAGACATGCACAATACAGACATATGTTACCTACAAGACATGTACAATACAGACATATGTTATCTACAAGACATGCACAATACAGACATATGTTACCTACAAGACATGTACAATACAGACATATGTTACCTACAAGACATGCACAATACAGACATATGTTATCTACAAGACATGTACAATTCAGACATATGTTACCTACAAGACATGTACAGTACAGACATATGTTACCTACAAGACATGCACAATACAGACATATGTTACCTACAAGACATGTACAGTACAGACATATGTTATCTACAAGACATGTCCAGTACAGACATATGTTATCTACAAGACATGTACAATACAGACATATGTTACCTACAAGACATGCACAATACAGACATATGTTACCTACAAGACATGTACAATACAGACATATGTTACCTACAAGACATGCACAATACAGACATATGTTATCTACAAGACATGTACAATACAGACATATGTTATCTACAAGACATGCACAATACAGACATATGTTACCTACAAGACATGTACAGTACAGACATATGTTATCTACAAGACATTTACAATACAGACATATGTTACCTAAAGGACATGCACAGTACACACATATGTTACCTACAAGACATGTACAGTACAGACATATGTTACCAACAAGACATGTACAGTACTGACATATGTTATCTACAAGACATGTACAGTACAGACATATGTGACATACAAGACATGCACAGTACAGACATATGTTACCTACAAGACATGCACAGTACTGACATATGTTATCTACAAGACATGTACAGTACAGACATATGTGACATACAAGACATGCACAGTACAGACATATGTTACCTACAAGACATGTACAGTGCAGACATATGTTACCTACAAGACATGCACAGTACAGACATATGTTACCTACAAGACATGTACAGTACAGACATATGTTACCTACAAGACATGTACAGTACAGACATATGTTACCAACAAGACATGTACAGTACAGACATATGTTACCTACAAGACATGTACAGTACAGACATATGTTACCTACAAGACACTTACAATACAGACATATATTACCTACAAGACATGTACAGTACAGACATATGTGACATACAAGACATGCACAATACAGACATATGTTACCTACAAGACATGTACAGTGCAGACATATGTTACCTACAAGACTTGTACAGTACAGACATATGTTACCTACAAGACATGTACAGTACAGACATATGTTATCTACAAGATATGTACAGTACAGACATATGTTATCTACAAGACATGTACAATACTGACATATGTTACCTACAAGACATGTACAGTACAGACATATGTGACATACAAGACACTTACAGTACAGACATATGTTATCTACAAGACATGTACAGTACAGACATATGTTATCTACAAGACATTTACAATACAGACATATGTTACCTACAAGACATGTCCAGTACAGACATATGTTATCTACAAGACATGTACAATACAGACATATGTTATCTACAAGACATGTACAGTACAGACATATGTTACCTACAAGACACTTACAATACAGACATATATTACCTACAAGACATGTACAGTACAGACATATGTGACATACAAGACATGCACAATACAGACATATGTTACCTACAAGACATGTACAGTGCAGACATATGTTACCTACAAGACTTGTACAGTACAGACATATGTTACCTACAAGACATGTACAGTACAGACATATGTTATCTACAAGACATGTACAGTACAGACATATGTTATCTACAAGACATGTACAGTACTGACATATGTTACCTACAAGACATGTACAGTACAGATATATGTTACCTACAAGACATGTACAATACAGACATATGTTACCTACAAGACATGCACAGTACAGACATATGTGACATACAAGACACTTACAGTACAGACATATGTGACATACAAGACACTTACAGTACAGACATATGTTATCTACAAGACATGTACAGTACAGACATATGTTATCTACAAGACATTTACAATACAGACATATGTTACCTACAAGACATGTCCAGTACAGACATATGTTACCTACAAGACATGTACAGTACTGACATATGTTACCTACAAGACATGCACAGTACAGACATATGTTATCTACAAGACATGTACAATACAGACATATGTTATCTACAAGACATGTACAATACAGACATATGTTACCTACAAGACATGTACAGTACAGACATATGTTATCTACAAGACATTTACAATACAGACATATGTTACCTAAAGGACATGCACAGTACACACATATGTTACCTACAAGACATGTACAGTACAGACATATGTTACCAACAAGACATGTACAGTACTGACATATGTTATCTACAAGACATGTACAGTACAGACATATGTGACATACAAGACATGCACAGTACTGACATATGTTACCTACAAGACATGCACAGTACTGACATATGTTATCTACAAGACATGCACAGTACAGACATATGTTACCTACAAGACATGTACAGTGCAGACATATGTTACCTACAAGACATGCACAGTACAGACATATGTTACCTACAAGACATGTACAGTACAGACATATGTTATTAAGACATGTACAGTACATACATATGTTACCTACAAGACATGTACAGTACAGACATATGTTACCTACAAGACATGTACAGTACAGACATATGTTACCTACAAGACATGTACAGTACAGACATATGTTACCTACAAGACACTTACAATACAGACATATATTACCTACAAGACATGTACAGTACAGACATATGTGACATACAAGACATGCACAATACAGACATATGTTACCTACAAGACATGCACAGTGCAGACATATGTTACCTACAATACTTGTACAGTACAGACATATGTTACCTACAAGACATGCACAGTACAGACGTATGTTACCTACAATATATGTACAGTACAGACATATGTTACCTACAAGACATGTACAGTACAGACATATGTTATCTACAAGACATGTACAGTACAGACATATGTTATCTACAAGACATGTACAGTACAGACATATGTTATCTACAAGACATGTACAGTACAGACATATGTGACATACAAGACATGTACAGTACAGACATATGTTATCTACAAGACATTTACAATACAGACATATGTCACCTACAAGACATGTACAGTACAGACATATGTTACCTACAAGACATGTACAGTACAGACATATGTTATCTACAAGACATGTACAGTACAGACATATGTTATCTACAAGACATGTACAGTACTGACATATGTTACCTACAAGACATGTACAGTACAGATATATGTTACCTACAAGACATGTACAATACAGACATATGTTACCTACAAGACATGCACAGTACAGACATATGTGACATACAAGACACTTACAGTACAGACATATGTTATCTACAAGACATGTACAGTACAGACATATGTTATCTACAAGACATTTACAATACAGACATATGTTACCTACAAGACATGTACAGTACAGACATATGTTACCTACAAGACATGTACAGTACAGACATATGTTATCTACAAGACATGTACAGTACAGACATATGTTATCTACAAGACATGTACAGTACTGACATATGTTACCTACAAGACATGTACAGTACAGATATATGTTACCTACAAGACATGTACAAAACAGACATATGTTACCTACAAGACATGCACAGTACAGACATATGTGACATACAAGACACTTACAGTACAGACATATGTTATCTACAAGACATGTACAGTACAGACATATGTTATCTACAAGACATTTACAATACAGACATATGTTACCTACAAGAGATGTCCAGTACAGACATATGTTATCTACAAGACATGTACAATACAGACATATGTTACCTACAAGACATGCACAGTACAGACATATGTTATCTACAAGACATGTACAATACAGACATATGTTACCTACAAGACATGTACAGTACAGACATATGTTATCTACAAGACATTTACAATACAGACATATGTTACCTACAAGACATGTACAGTACAGACATATGTGACATACAAGACATGCACAGTACAGACATATGTTACCTACAAGACATGTACAATACAGACATATGTTACCTACAAGACATGTACAGTACAGACATATGTTATCTACAAGACATGTACAGTACAGACATATGTTATCTACAAGACATTTACAATACAGACATATGTTACCTACAAGACATGTACAGTACAGACATATGTTACCTACAAGACATGTACAGTACAGACATATGTTATCTACAAGACATGTACAGTACAGACATATGTTATCTACAAGACATGTACAGTACTGACATATGTTACCTACAAGACATGTACAGTACAGATATATGTTACCTACAAGACATGTACAATACAGACATATGTTACCTACAAGACATGTACAGTACAGACATATGTTATCTACAAGACATGTACAGTACAGACATATGTTATCTACAAGACATGTACAGTACTGACATATGTTACCTACAAGACATGCACAGTACAGACGTATGTTACCTACAATATATGTACAGTACAGACATATGTTACCTACAAGACATGTACAGTACAGACATATGTTATCTACAAGACATGTACAGTACAGACATATGTTATCTACAAGACATGTACAGTACAGACATATGTTATCTACAAGACATGTACAGTACAGACATATGTGACATACAAGACATGTACAGTACAGACATATGTTATCTACAAGACATTTACAATACAGACATATGTTACCTACAAGACATGTACAGTACAGACATATGTTACCTACAAGACATGTACAGTACAGACATATGTTATCTACAAGACATGTACAGTACAGACATATGTTATCTACAAGACATGTACAGTACTGACATATGTTACCTACAAGACATGTACAGTACAGATATATGTTACCTACAAGACATGTACAATACAGACATATGTTACCTACAAGACATGCACAGTACAGACATATGTGACATACAAGACACTTACAGTACAGACATATGTTATCTACAAGACATGTACAGTACAGACATATGTTATCTACAAGACATTTACAATACAGACATATGTTACCTACAAGACATGTACAGTACAGACATATGTTACCTACAAGACATGTACAGTACAGACATATGTTATCTACAAGACATGTACAGTACAGACATATGTTATCTACAAGACATGTACAGTACTGACATATGTTACCTACAAGACATGTACAGTACAGATATATGTTACCTACAAGACATGTACAAAACAGACATATGTTACCTACAAGACATGCACAGTACAGACATATGTGACATACAAGACACTTACAGTACAGACATATGTTATCTACAAGACATGTACAGTACAGACATATGTTATCTACAAGACATTTACAATACAGACATATGTTACCTACAAGAGATGTCCAGTACAGACATATGTTATCTACAAGACATGTACAATACAGACATATGTTACCTACAAGACATGTACAGTACAGACATATGTTATCTACAAGACATGTACAATACAGACATATGTTACCTACAAGACATGTACAGTACAGACATATGTTATCTACAAGACATTTACAATACAGACATATGTTACCTACAAGACATGTACAGTACAGACATATGTGACATACAAGACATGCACAGTACAGACATATGTTACCTACAAGACATGTACAATACAGACATATGTTACCTACAAGACATGTACAGTACAGACATATGTTATCTACAAGACATGTACAGTACAGACATATGTTATCTACAAGACATTTACAATACAGACATATGTTACCTACAAGACATGTACAGTACAGACATATGTTACCTACAAGACATGTACAGTACAGACATATGTTATCTACAAGACATGTACAGTACAGACATATGTTATCTACAAGACATGTACAGTACAGACATATGTTACCTACAAGACATGTACAGTACAGATATATGTTACCTACAAGACATGTACAATACAGACATATGTTACCTACAAGACATGTACAGTACAGACATATGTTATCTACAAGACATGTACAGTACAGACATATGTTACCTACAAGACATGTACAGTACTGACATATGTTACCTACAAGACATGTACAGTACAGACATATGTTACCTACAAGACATGTACAATACAGATATATGTTACCTACAAGACATGTACAGTACAGACATATGTTACCTACAAGACATGCACAATACAGACATATGTTATCTACAAGACATTTACAATACAGACATATGTTACCTACAAGACATGTACAGTACAGACATATGTTATCTACAAGACATGTACAGTACAGACATATGTTATCTACAAGACATGTACAGTACTGACATATGTTACCTACAAGACATGTACAGTACAGACATATGTTACCTATAAGACATGCACAGTACAGACATATGTTACCTACAAGACATGCACAGTACAGACATATGTTACCTACAAGACATGTACAGTACTGACATATGTTACCTACAAGACATGCACAGTACAGATATATGTTATCTACAAGACATGCACAGTACAGACATATGTGACCTACAAGACATGTACAGTACAGACGTATGTTACCTACAAGACATGCACAGTGCAGACATATGTGACATACAAGACATGTACAGTACAGACATATGTTACCTACAAGACATGTACAGTACAGACATATGTTACCTACAAGACATGTACAGTACAGACATATGTTACCTACAAGACATGTACAGTACAGACATATGTTACCTACAAGACATGTACAGTACAGACATATGTTACCTACAAGACATGCACAGTACAGACATATGTGACATACAAGACATGTACAGTACAGACATATGTTACCTACAAGACATGCACAGTACAGACGTATGTTACCTACAATATATGTACAGTACAGACATATGTTACCTACAAGACATGTACAGTACAGACATATGTTATCTACAAGACATGTACAGTACAGACATATGTTATCTACAAGACATGTACAGTACAGACATATGTTATCTACAAGACATGTACAGTACAGACATATGTGACATACAAGACATGTACAGTACAGACATATGTTATCTACAAGACATTTACAATACAGACATATGTTACCTACAAGACATGTACAGTACAGACATATGTTACCTACAAGACATGTACAGTACAGACATATGTTATCTACAAGACATGTACAGTACAGACATATGTTATCTACAAGACATGTACAGTACTGACATATGTTACCTACAAGACATGTACAGTACAGATATATGTTACCTACAAGACATGTACAATACAGACATATGTTACCTACAAGACATGCACAGTACAGACATATGTGACATACAAGACACTTACAGTACAGACATATGTTATCTACAAGACATGTACAGTACAGACATATGTTATCTACAAGACATTTACAATACAGACATATGTTACCTACAAGACATGTACAGTACAGACATATGTTACCTACAAGACATGTACAGTACAGACATATGTTATCTACAAGACATGTACAGTACAGACATATGTTATCTACAAGACATGTACAGTACAGACATATGTTACCTACAAGACATGTACAGTACAGATATATGTTACCTACAAGACATGTACAAAACAGACATATGTTACCTACAAGACATGCACAGTACAGACATATGTGACATACAAGACACTTACAGTACAGACATATGTTATCTACAAGACATGTACAGTACAGACATATGTTATCTACAAGACATTTACAATACAGACATATGTTACCTACAAGAGATGTCCAGTACAGACATATGTTATCTACAAGACATGTACAATACAGACATATGTTACCTACAAGACATGCACAGTACAGACATATGTTATCTACAAGACATGTACAATACAGACATATGTTACCTACAAGACATGTACAGTACAGACATATGTTATCTACAAGACATTTACAATACAGACATATGTTACCTACAAGACATGTACAGTACAGACATATGTGACATACAAGACATGCACAGTACAGACATATGTTACCTACAAGACATGTACAATACAGACATATGTTACCTACAAGACATGTACAGTACAGACATATGTTATCTACAAGACATGTACAGTACAGACATATGTTATCTACAAGACATTTACAATACAGACATATGTTACCTACAAGACATGTACAGTACAGACATATGTTACCTACAAGACATGTACAGTACAGACATATGTTATCTACAAGACATGTACAGTACAGACATATGTTATCTACAAGACATGTACAGTACTGACATATGTTACCTACAAGACATGTACAGTACAGATATATGTTACCTACAAGACATGTACAATACAGACATATGTTACCTACAAGACATGTACAGTACAGACATATGTTATCTACAAGACATGTACAGTACAGACATATGTTACCTACAAGACATGTACAGTACTGACATATGTTACCTACAAGACATGTACAGTACAGACATATGTTACCTACAAGACATGTACAATACAGATATATGTTACCTACAAGACATGTACAGTACAGACATATGTTACCTACAAGACATGCACAATACAGACATATGTTATCTACAAGACATTTACAATACAGACATATGTTACCTACAAGACATGTACAGTACAGACATATGTTATCTACAAGACATGTACAGTACAGACATATGTTATCTACAAGACATGTACAGTACTGACATATGTTACCTACAAGACATGTACAGTACAGACATATGTTACCTATAAGACATGCACAGTACAGACATATGTTACCTACAAGACATGCACAGTACAGACATATGTTACCTACAAGACATGTACAGTACTGACATATGTTACCTACAAGACATGCACAGTACAGATATATGTTATCTACAAGACATGCACAGTACAGACATATGTGACCTACAAGACATGTACAGTACTGACATATGTTACCTACAAGACATGCACAGTACAGATATATGTTATCTACAAGACATGCACAGTGCAGAGATATGTGACATACAAGACATGTACAGTACAGACATATGTTACCTACAAGACATGTACAGTACAGACATATGTTACCTACAAGACATGTACAGTACAGACATATGTTACCTACAAGACATGTACAGTACAGACATATGTTACCTACAAGACATGTACAGTACAGACATATGTTACCTACAAGACATGCACAGTACAGACATATGTGACATACAAGACATGTACAGTACAGACATATGTTACCTACAAGACATGTACAATACAGACATATGTTATCTACAAGACATGTACAGTACAGACGTATGTTACCTACAATATATGTACAGTACAGACATATGTTACCTACAAGACATGTACAGTACAGACATATGTGACCTACAAGACATGCACAATACAGACATATGTTACCTACAAGACATGTACAGTACAGACATATGTTACCTACAAGACTTGTACAGTGCTGACATATGTTACCTACAAGACATGTACAATACAGATATATGTTACCTACAAGACACTTACAGTACAGACATATGTGACCTACAAGACATGTACAGTACAGACATATGTTACCTACAAGACATGTACAGTACAGACATATGTTACCTACAAGACATGTACAGTACAGACATATGTTACCTACAAGACATGCACAGTACAGACATATGTGACATACAAGACATGTACAGTACAGACATATGTTACCTACAAGACATGTACAGTACAGACATATGTTATCTACAAGACATGTACAGTACAGACGTATGTTACCTACAATATATGTACAGTACAGACATATGTTACCTACAAGACATGTACAGTACAGACATATGTGACCTACAAGACATGCACAATACAGACATATGTTACCTACAAGACATGTACAGTACAGACATATGTTACCTACAAGACTTGTACAGTGCTGACATATGTTACCTACAAGACATGTACAATACAGATATATGTTACCTACAAGACACTTACAGTACAGACATATGTGACCTACAAGACATGTACAGTACAGACATATGTGACCTACAAGACATATACAGTACAGACATATGTTATCTACAAGACATGTACAGTACAGACATATGTGACCTACAAGACATATACAGTACAGACATATGTTACCTACAAGACATGCACAGTACAGACATATGTTACCTACAAGACATGTACAGTACTGACATATGTGACATACAAGACATGTACAGTACAGACATATGTTATCTACAAGACATGTACAGTACAGACATATGTTATCTACAAGACATGTACAGTACTGACATATGTTACCTACAAGACATTTACAATACAGACATATGTTACCTACAAGACATGCGCAGTACAGACATATGTTATCTACAAGACATGTACAGTACAGACATATGTTATCTACAAGACATGTACAGTACTGACATATGTTACCTACAAGACATTTACAATACAGACATATGTTACCTACAAGACATGTACAGTACAGACATATGTTACCTACAAGACATGTACAGTACAGACATATGTTATCTACAAGACATGTACAGTACAGACATATGTTATCTACAAGACATGTACAGTACTGACATATGTTACCTACAAGACGTTTACAATACAGACATATGTTACCTACAAGACATGTACAGTACAGACATATGTTACCTACAAGACATGTACAGTACTGACATATGTGACATACAAGACATGTACAGTACAGACATATGTTATCTACAAGACATGTACAGTACAGACATATGTTATCTACAAGACATGTACAGTACTGACATATGTTACCTACAAGACATTTACAATACAGACATATGTGACATACAGGACATGCACAGTACAGACATATGTTACCTACAAGACATGTACAGTACAGACATATGTTACCTACAAGACATGTACAGTACAGACATATGTGACATACAAGACATGTACAGTACAGACATATGTTACCTACAAGACATGTACAGTACAGACATATGTTACCTACAAGACATGTACAGTACAGAAATATGTTACCTACAAGACATTTACAATACAGACATATGTTACCTACAAGACATGCACAGTACAGACATATGTTATCTACAAGACATGTACAGTACAGACATATGTTATCTACAAGACATGTACAGTACTGACATATGTTACCTACAAGACATGTACAGTACAGACATATGTTACCTACAAGACATGCACAGTACAGACATATGTGACATACAAGACATGCACAGTACTGACATATGTTACCTACAAGACATATACAGTACAGACATATGTGACATACAAGACATGTACAGTACAGACATATGTTACCTACAAGACATGTACAGTACAGACATATGTTACCTACAAGACATGTACAGTACAGACATATGTTACCTACAAGACATGTACAGTACTGACATATGTGACATACAAGACATGTACAGAACAGACATATGTTACCTACAAGACATGTACAGTACAGACATATGTTACCTACAAGACTTGTACAGTGCAGACATATGTTACCTACAAGACATTTACAATACAGACATATGTTACCTACAAGACATGTACAGTACAGACGTATGTTGCCTACAAGACATGCACAGTACAGACATATGTTACCTACAAGACATGTACAGTACAGACATATGTTACCTACAAGACATGTACAGTAGAGACGTATGTTATCTACAAGACATGTACAGTACAGACGTATGTTACCTACAAGACATTTACAATACAGACATATGTTACCTACAAGACATGTACAGTACAGACGTATGTTACATACAAGACATGTACAGTACAGACATATGTGACATACAAGACATTTACAATACAGACATATGTTACCTACAAGACATGTACAGTACAGACGTATGTTATCTACAAGACATGTACAGTACAGACGTATGTTACCTACAAGACATTTACAATACAGACATATGTTACCTACAAGACATGTACAGTACAGACGTATGTTACATACAAGACATGTACAGTACAGACGTATGTTATCTACAAGACATGCACAGTACAGACATATGTTATCTACAAGACACAGCAAAAATGAGCTGGTTTCCAGAGCGCTGAAACTAACAGGATACCCAATGGAAACCATTATTTCCAGTTGGTATCCAGACAGTTTTTAACAGTTTCCATGTGGTTTCCAGCAACACTGAAACTGAATTTTGCACCAGTATCCGGATGGTATCCAGTGCGAATAATTACCCACTCCTCCAAGTGGTATCCATCTGGTTTCCATGTATAACTTTCTTGTAGGTTTCAACTCAGTTTCCATGTGATAGTTTCCACTTGGTTTCCACTTGGTTTCCATATTTCTTAGTTTACACTTGGTTTCAACTTGGTTTCCATGTTCAGGTTTACTGTAGGTTTCAGTCTGGTTTCCATGTTTAGGTTTATTGTAGGTTTCAGTCTGGTTTCCATGTTACGGTTTACTGTAGGTTTCAGCCTAGTTTCCATGTTGAGGTTTACTGTAGGTTTCAGTGTGGTTTTAGTATAACGGTTTACTGTAGGTTTCAGTGTGGTTTCAGTGTAATGGTTTACTGTAGGTTTCAGCGTGGTTTCAGTGTGATTTCAGTGTAATGGTTTACTGTAGGTTTCAGTCTGGTTTCCATGTTAAGGTTCACTGTAGGTTTCAGTGTAATGGTTTACTGTTGGTTTCAACCTGGTGTCCATGGTTGACATTTGCATGTTGTGCTAAACACGCATAGCACGCATGTTATGATTTAAATGAATACAGTGTTAACACCTACAGCATCAATTGCTATCTTCATCAAGAGCAATAATGCTTTGGAGAAAATAATTCTAGTAATGACAAAAATAATATTACTTTGTTATAAAGTTTTAGATAAAGTGCCAATAGCAAAGTCAATCTTGGAATGTTATTTTAACTAATTGCAAAACAAGAAAATACATTTTGCCATTTGTATTAGTAATACAAAACAAGTGTGTTGCATTATGAAGTTTATTACGTAAATGTCAATTGCAGAGCAAATACTTGACTAGGAGAAGACATCTGACAATCAAATCTAAGGAATGTATTCAAATGATATCAAGTACACAATACCATATATTAATCTTATTTATGAAGATCCTAGATATACATTTACAAATTGCATTATTTAAAATAACTTCATAAATCATCCAGCAAAATGCCATAACTGGATGACGAGATAAAATAACAGGGCATTGCTGCTGATTAAGAAAGAGGATCACTGATAATTCTATGGTTATATTCTCGATTTATACTGTGCTGCCGGCCATTACTATTCAATATATGTTATGAACAGGTGGTTTTATTTTCCTCGGGTAAAAGGCCCGGGGTTAATTACATCACTAATCCTCCGGGGTGATTTCACTCTTCAGCTTAATACTTTCTGTGTCCTCAATGGGAATGATATTTCGACCAAATGGTATGCTCATCTTCAAGTCTTTGACCGACCACATGGTTCCTTCGTGTTCTTCTAGGCTGTAAAAGTAAAACGAACATAAAAATGATATTAATGACCAACATAAATCGAAATCAGTTTAACTCATTTGGAGTGATTTAGTAAGATAGACAGTCAAACTTTCTGATTTGCCAGATATTATTATTGTGTATACTGCAATTATTACATTAGTTCTTAGGCTAAGTTTTGAAACACATGTACCTGTTATAGGCTAAGGTGGGAGGTCATATATCGCCTTCTTCAAGTTTCCCATGTGCAGGAATGCTGAAATGTTATAAAGTATCAAATTAATAAAAGAAACATGAATATCAAAGGGGTATTTCATATCCTAACTAAATATAAATTTCATAATATTTTATTTTATTTTATTGTTTTATTTTCCATATAAAGGTCATAATATGATATTCAAAAATATACATCAGTACAACAACTCTTGAATGTAATTTTTATGTACTCGTATGTTATAATGAATCAAGAAAGAAGAGACTGTTTGTCTTGAAACAATAAACATTGACATCGTTTCATAACAAAATAAAAAAATTCAATTATGATTTCATAACAAACATCACAACAAAATCTGTCTGATATATCATGCGGCATAGTAAATATAAAGACATGTTCTACATAATGATATTTGTATAATTTAGTTAAATGGTACATATTCTCATATATAACGTATTTGAAGTCTGTTAATTCTGAACGTCGTATTGTATTTACATTCTAACATATTCCCTTGTCCCTATATTTGTTATCAATTTGGAAGATACGTGATGTTGTTTTGAATAATAAATTTGTTACAGATGAATAGTGTGAATTTTAGTTTCAAAACTTTAGAAAAAAGTCAATTGTCCAAAATCAATGAGGTAGGTATAGAGTTATGCCGTATGTGTATTACTTTTGATTTTTATTCTCATGGTTAACGTTTAGGTCTTGTTCAGTTTTGCAAGTTTTGATTTATTTTATTCTGTAAGTATGAAAACGTTTCATACAGGGTGTGCCCTGACTGCTTTCAAAAACACAATAACTATATTTTCAATGTTACAATATTTCGAAGATATTTGATCAACTTAATTAATTAGTTATTCAATCATTAGCATATTGGACACACACAATAAGAAAAACATGAACTGTAAGTATTACATGACATGCGCACTGTACCTGCATTTTTTGTAGACATTTCATGTTGTTTTGCCCTCCCTGAATGACAACAGTTGCTGCCACTGAAGTTCACATACACCCGGCAGATAAGATTCTTTTTCTTCAATCAGTCACGAGTAATACTGGCAATTTAATCGCGTCCAAATGTGGATGATGAACAAAGCTCTTTGTCTGGGAGAGCACATGGTCTGGCTGTTATATAACACCATATGGCGGACAGCGAGCGTCCGGCGATACGGCCGGCCCATACATTTGACCTACATCCTAGGTAAATTAATGAATTAAGGCTCACTAAATCTTAGGGTTTGTAATTGATATTATTGTTTAGATGTTAAATAGTAAGTCCAACATTACACACGCAATACAATGAATAATACAGTAAAAACATATCATGGTTGATATAAGTTTTAGCATTGTCGAAATGAAAAGGAATGCGGTACATATCATATCATATCAATCAAGGGTTTCAGTTATTTAGTTGTTTATATAACTATAACATTTGCAAGACTTTATTTTTCTCAAAAGTATAGTTAACCATTCTTTGTTAAAGCTTCATCTGAAAAATTGATTTGAACATGTTTATCATAATAATTGATATTGAATTACTTTGCTTTGAATACATGTGCAATTTGAAATATTGGATAACTAATTTGGTTTCAATGGGTCTTTTGATTTGAACAAATTGTTAACAAATGGATACACCGGTTATTAATTATTTCATTATCTGTTTCCATTACACTACATAACACTACATAACACTTAATAGTTTCATGTTGGTTTCCAATTAATGGAATCAGTAATTTCAGGTAATGAAACCAACATTAAACTATACTTGATTGTTTCATGTTGGTTTCCATTTTCGGGAAATAATAATTGTAATTTACATTAATGGAAACAAACATGAAACTGCACATTATAGTTCGAAACCAGGTTGCCAAGTTTCAGTGATAGGATAGCAAGTGGATACCCCTATTACCAAGTTAACAGTTGGTTTCCCGATTTCAGGATACTCAGTCATGTTTGCTGTGGTAGTTTCATGTTGGTTTCAATTTAATGGAATCTTTCAATGCAGATTTCCAGGAATGGAAACCAACATGAAACTTCACTTGATAGTTTCATGTTGGTTTCCATTTTCTGGAAACAATGATTGCAATTTACAGGAATGGAAACTAACATGAAACTTCATATTGTGGTTTCATGTTGATTTCCATTTCATGGAAACATGGATTGCAATTTCCAGGAATGGAAACCAACATGAAACACATAATCAATGTTTCCAGTTGGTTTCCATCACGGAAACAAGAGAATTAGTGAGCACAGCTCACTCATATACCCCCGCATTTAACATTGGTCAAAGAAAAAATGTTTCAAAATAGCAAGGACATCAATGTTTAGACTTTCGTATGAATAGACCACAGAAGTATTATTAAAGTAGAGTAAGTATGTCTTCATAGATTATAAACTTGTAAATTTTTTTAGAAGTAGAAAAAGTCGAAAAAATAAAGATGGTATGTGACTGAAACATACAAAAGGCACATGTGGGGACCATGAAGTGTACATACATAAAGTTTCATAACAATTGAACAAGTAGTATTTGAGTTATGAGCAGAACCAAAAGTGTAAGCATAGACGCGCACACAAAGACGCTTAAAAGTGGAAAATCTGAAAAAATAATCATGGGATCTGAGTGAAACATAGAAAAGGCACATCTAGGGACCATAAAGTGTACATGTATAAAGTTTCATAACAATTGAACAAGTAGTATTTGAGTTATGAGCGGAACCAAAAGTGTGACCATAGACGCGCACACAAAGACGCTTAAAAGTGGAAAATCTGAAAAAATAATCATGGGATCTGAGTGAAACATAGAAAAGGCACATCTAGGGACCATAAAGTGTACATGTATAAAGTTTCATAACAATTGAACAAGTAGTATTTGAGTTATGAGCGGAACCAAAAGTGTGACCATCGACGCGCACACAAAGACGCTTAAAAGTGGAAAATCTGAAAAAATAATCATCGAATCTGAGTGAAACATAGAAAAGGCACATCTAGGGACCATAAAGTGTACATGTATAAAGTGTCATAACAATTGAACTAGTAGTATTTGAGTTATGAGTGGAACCAAAAGTGTGACCATAGACACGCACACAAAGACGCTTAAAAGTGGAAAATCTGAAAAAATAATCATGGAATCTGAGGGAAACATAGAAAAGGCACATCTAGGGACCATAAAGTGTACATGTATAAAGTTTCATAACAATTGAACAAGTAGTATTTGAGTTATGAGCGGAACCAAAAGTGTGACCATCGACGCGCACACAAAGACGCTTAAAAGTGGAAAATCTGAAAAAATAATCATGGAATCTGAGTGAAACATAGAAAAGGCACATCTAGGGACCATAAAGTGTACATGTATAAAGTTTCATAACAATTGAACTAGTAGTATTTGAGTTATGAGCGGAACCAAAAGTGTTCCGGACGGACGGACGGACGGACGGACGGACGGACGCAAGGACGCGCTGAGCGCTATATACCCCCGACTACTTCGTAGCGGGGGTATAATAACAATGTTATAGAATCCAAAATGGATTCTAGTTGGAAACCAGGTTACCAAGTTTCAGCAGATGGATACAAAGTGGATACTCCTATTACCCAGTTTCCAGTAGGTATCCAGATTGCAGGATACTCAGTCATTTTTGCTGTGAGACATGTACAGTACAGATATATGTTATCTACAAGACATTTACAATACATACATATGTTACCTACAAGACATGTACAGTACAGACGTATGTTACCTACAAGACATGTACAGTACAGACATATGTGACATACAAGACATTTACAATACAGACATATGTTACCTACAAGACATGTACAGTACAGACGTATGTTATCTACAAGACATGTACAGTACAGACGTATGTTACCTACAAGACATTTACAATACAGACATATGTTACCTACAAGACATGTACAGTACAGACGTATGTTACATACAAGACATGTACAGTACAGACGTATGTTATCTTCAAGACATGTACAGTACAGATATATGTTATCTACAAGACATTTACAATACAGACATATGTTACCTACAAGACATGTACAGTACAGACATATGTTATCTACAAGACATTTACAATACAGACATATGTTACCTACAAGACATGTACAGTACAGACATATGTTACCTACAAGACATGTACAGTACAGACATATGTTATCTACAAGACATGTACAGTACAGACATATGTTACCTACAAGACATGTACAGTACAGATATATGTTATCTACAAGACATGTACAGTACAGACATATGTTACCTACAAGACATGTACAGTAGAGACGTATGTTATCTACAAGACATGTACAGTACAGACGTATGTTACCTACAAGACATTTACAATACAGACATATGTTACCTACAAGACATGTACAGTACAGACGTATGTTACATACAAGACATGTACAGTACAGACATATGTGACATACAAGACATTTACAATACAGACATATGTTACCTACAAGACATGTACAGTACAGACGTATGTTATCTACAAGACATGTACAGTACAGACGTATGTTACCTACAAGACATTTACAATACAGACATATGTTACCTACAAGACATGTACAGTACAGACGTATGTTACATACAAGACATGTACAGTACAGACGTATGTTATCTACAAGACATGCACAGTACAGACATATGTTATCTACAAGACATGTACAGTACAGATATATGTTATCTACAAGACATTTACAATACATACATATGTTACCTACAAGACATGTACAGTACAGACGTATGTTACCTACAAGACATGTACAGTACAGACATATGTGACATACAAGACATTTACAATACAGACATATGTTACCTACAAGACATGTACAGTACAGACGTATGTTATCTACAAGACATGTACAGTACAGACGTATGTTACCTACAAGACATTTACAATACAGACATATGTTACCTACAAGACATGTACAGTACAGACGTATGTTACATACAAGACATGTACAGTACAGACGTATGTTATCTTCAAGACATGTACAGTACAGATATATGTTATCTACAAGACATTTACAATACAGACATATGTTATCTACAAGACATGCACAATACAGACATATGTTACCTACAAGACATGTACAATACAGACATATGTTACCTACAAGACATGCACAATACAGACATATGTTATCTACAAGACATGTACAGTACAGACATATGTTATCTACAAGACATTTACAATACAGACATATGTTACCTACAAGACATGTACAGTACAGACATATGTTACCTACAAGACATGTACAGTACAGACATATGTTATCTACAAGACATGTACAGTACAGACATATGTTACCTACAAGACATGTACAGTACAGATATATGTTATCTACAAGACATGTACAATACAGACATATGTTACCTTCAAGACATGCACAGTGCAGACATATGTTACCTACAAGACATGTCCAGTACAGACATATGTTACCTACAAGACATGTTCAGTCCAGACATATGTTACCTACAAGACATGTACAGTACAGACATATGTTACTTACAAGACATGTACAGTACAGATATATGTTATCTACAAGAAATGTTCAGTACAGACATATGTTACCTACAAGACATGTACAGTACAGACATATGTTAGCTATCAGACATTTACAATACAGACATATGTGACATACAAGACATGTACAGTACAGATATATGTTATCTACAAGACATTTACAATACAGACATATGTTACCTACAATATATGTACAGTACAGACATATGTTACCTACAAGACATGCACAATACAGACATATGTTATCTACAAGACATGTACAGTACAGACATATGTTATCTACAAGACATGTACAGTACAGACATATGTTACCTACAAGACATGTACAGTACAGATATATGTTATCTACAAGACATGTACAATACAGACATATGTTTCCTTCAAGACATGCACAGTGCAGACATATGCTACCTACAAGACATGTCCAGTACAGACATATGTTACCTACAAGACATGTTCAGTCCAGACATATGTTACCTACAAGACATGTACAGTACAGACATATGTTACCTACAAGACATGTACAGTACAGACATATGTTAGCTATAAGACATTTACAATACAGGCGTATGTTACCTACAATATATGTACCGTACAGACATATGTTACCTACAAGACATGTACAGTACAGACATAAGTTAGCTATAAGACATTTACAATACAGACGTATGTTACCTACAATATATGTACCGTACAGACATATGTTACCTACAAGACATGTAAAGTACAGACATATGTTATCTACAAGACATGCACAGTATAGACATATGTTATCTACAAGACATGCACAATACAGACATATGTTATCTACAAGACATGTACAGTACAGACATATGTTATCTACAAGACATGTACAGTACAGACATATGTTATCTACAAGACATGTACAATACAGACATATGTGACATACAAGACATGTACAGTACAGACATATGTTACCTACAAGACTTGTACAGTGCAGACATATGTTACCTACAAGACATGTACAGTACAGACATATGTTACCTACAAGACATGTACAGTGCAGACATATGTTACCTACAAGACATGCACAGTACAGACATATGTTACCTACAAGACATGCACAGTGCAGACATATGTTACCTACAAGACATGTACAGTACAGACATATGTTATCTACAAGACATGTACAGTACAGACGTATGTTACCTACAAGACATGTACAGTACAGACGTATGTTCTCTACAAGACATGTACAATACATACATATGTTACCTACAAGACATGTACAGTACAGACATATGTTACCTACAAGACATGTACAGTACAGACATATGTTACCTACAAGACATGTACAGTGCAGACATATGTGACATACAAGACATGTACAGTACAGACATATGTTACCTATAAGACATGTACAGTACAGACATATGTTATCTACAAGACATGTACAGTACAGACGTATGTTACCTACAATATATGTACCGTACAGACATATGTTACCTACAAGACATGTACAGTACAGATATATGTTATCTACAAGACATGTACAGTACAGACATATGTTATCTACAAGACATGTACAGTACAGACATATGTTACCTACAAGACATGTACAGTACAGATATATGTTATCTACAAGACATGTACAGTACAGATATATGTTATCTACAAGACATGAACAGTACAGACATATGTGACATACAAGACATGTACAGTACAGACATATGTTACCTACAAGACATGTACAATACAGACATATGTTACCTTCAAGACATGCACAGTGCAGACATATGTTACCTACAAGACATGTCCAGTACAGACATATGTGACATACAAGACATGTACAGTACAGACATATGTTACCTACAAGACATGCACAATACAGACATATGTGACATACAAGACATGTACAGTACAGACATATGTTACCTACAAGACATGTACAGTACAGACATATGTTACCTACAAGACATGTACAGTACAGACATATGTGACCTACAAGACATGTACAATACAGACATATGTTACCTACAAGACATGCACAGTGCAGACATATGTTACCTACAAGACATGTCCAGTACAGACATATGTGACATACAAGACATGCACAGTACAGACATATGTTACCTACAAGACATATACAGTACAGACATATGTTACCTACAAGACATGTACAGGACAGACATATGTTATCTACAAGACATGTACAATACAGGCATATGTTACCTACAAGACATGTACAGTACAGACATATGTTACCTACAAGACATGTACAATACAGACATATGTTACCTACAAGACATGTACAATACAGACATATGTTACCTACAAGACATGTACAATACAGACATATGTTACCTACAAGACATGTACAGTACAGACATATGTGACATACAAGACATGTACAGTACAGATATATGTGACATACAAGACATGCACAATACAGACATATGTTATCTACAAGACATGTACAGTAGAGACATATGTTATCTACAAGACATGTACAGTACAGACGTATGTTACCTACAATATATGTACCGTACAGACATATGTTACCTACAAGACATGTACAGTACAGACATATGTTACCTACAAGACATGTACAGTACAGACATATGTGACATACAAGACATGCACAGTACAGACATATGTTACCTACAAGACATGTACAGTACAGACGTATGTTATCTACAAGACATTTACAATACAGACATATGTTACCTTCAAGACATGCACAGTGCAGACATATGTTACCTACAAGACATGTCCAGTACAGACATATGTTAGCTATAAGACATTTACAATACAGACATATGTTACCTACAAGACATGTACAGTACAGACATATGTGACATACAAGACATGTACAGTACAGATATATGTGACATACAAGACATGCACAATACAGACATATGTTATCTACAAGACATGTACAGTAGAGACATATGTTATCTACAAGACATGTACAGTACAGACGTATGTTACCTACAATATATGTACCGTACAGACATATGTGACCTACAAGACACTTACAATACAGACTTATGTTACCTACAGGACATGCACAGTACAGACATATGTTACCTACAAGATACTTACAGTACAGACATATGTTACCTACAAGACATGTATAGTGCAGCATATGTTACCTACAAGACACTTAAAATACAGACATATGTTACCTACAAGACATGTACAGGACAGACATATGTTACCTACAAGACATGTACAGTACTGACATGTGTTACCTACAAGCCATGTACAGTACAGACATATGTTAACTACAAGACATGTACAGTACTGACATATGTTACCTACAAGCCATGTACAGTACAGACATATGTGACCTACAAGACATGTACAGTACAGACACATGTTACCTACAAGACATGTATAGTGCAGCATATGTTACCTACAAGACACTTAAAATACAGACATATGTTAGCTACAAGACATGTACAGGACAGACATATGTTACCTACAAGACATGTACAGTACTGACATATGTTACCTACAAGCCATGTACAGTACAGACATATGTTACCTACAAGACATGCACAGTACAGACATATGTTACCTACAAGACATGTACAGTACTGACATATGTTACCTACAAGACATGTACAGTACAGACGTATGTTACCTACAAGACATGTACAGTACAGACATATGTTACCTACAAGACATGTACAGTACAGACATATGTTACCTACAAGACATGTACAGTACAGACATATGTGACCTACAAGACATGTACAGTACAGACATATGTTACCTACAAGACATGTACAGTACAGACATATGTTACCTACAAGACATGTACAGTACAGACATATGTTACCTAAAAGACATGTACAGTACAGATATATGTTACCTACAAGACATGTACAATACAGACATATGTTACCTACAAGACATGTACAGTACAGACATATGTTACCTACAAGACATGTACAGTACAGACATATGTGACATACAAGACATGCACAGTACTGACATATGTTACCTACAAGACATGCACAGTACAGACATATGTTACCTACAAGATACTTACAGTACAGACATATGTTACCTACAAGACATGTACAGTACAGACATATGTTACCTACAAGACATGTACAGTACAGACATATGTTACCTACAAGACATGTACAGTACTGACATATGTTACCTACAAGACATGTACAGTACAGACATATGTTACCTACAAGACATGTACAGTACAGACATATGTTATCTACAAGACATGTACAGTAGAGACATATGTTATCTACAAGACATGTACAGTACAGACATATGTGACCTACAAGACATGTACAGTACAGACATATGTGACCTACAAGACATGTACAGTACAGACATATGTTACCTACAAGACATGTACAGTAGAGACATATGTTACCTACAAGACATGTACAGTACAGACATATGTTACCTACAAGACATGTACAGTACTGACATATGTTACCTACAAGACATGTACAGTACAGACATATGTTACCTACAAGACATGTACAGTACAGACATATGTGACATACAAGACATGCACAGTACAGACATATGTGACCTACAAGACATGTACAGTACAGACATATGTGACCTACAAGACATGTACAGTACAGACATATGTTACCTACAAGACATGTACAGTAGAGACATATGTTACCTACAAGACATGTCCAGTACAGACATATGTTACCTACAAGACATGTACAGTACAGACATATGTTACCTACAAGACATGAACAGTACAGACATATGTGACCTACAAGACATGTACAGTACAGACATATGTTACCTACAAGGCATGTACAGTACAGACATATGTGACCTACAAGACATGTACAGTACAGACATATGTGACCTACAAGACATGTACAGTACAGACATATGTTACCTACAAGACATGTACAGTACAGACATATGTTACCTACAAGACATGTACAGTACAGACATATGTTACCTACAAGACATGTACAGTACAGACATATGTGACCTACAAGACATGTACAGTACAGACATATGTTACCTACAAGACATGTACAGTACAGACATATGTTACCTACAAGACATGTACAGTACTGACATATGTTACCTACAAGACATGTACAGTACAGACATATGTTATCTACAAGACATGTACAGTACAGACATATGTTACCTACAAGACATGTCCAGTACAGACATATGTTACCTACAAGACATGTACAGTACAGACATATGTTACCTACAAGACATGCACAGTACAGACTTATGTTATCTACAAGACATGTACAGTACAGACATATGTTACCTACAAGACATGTACAGTACAGACATATGTTATCTACAAGACATTTACAATACAGACATATGTTACCTACAAGACATGCACAGTACTGACATATGTTACCTACAAGACATGTACAGTACAGACATATGTTACCTACAAGACATGTACAGTACAGACGTATGTTACCTACAAGACATGTACAGTACAGACATATGTTGCCAACAAGACATGTACAGTACTGACATATGTTACCTACAAGACATGTACAGTACAGACAAATGTTACCTACAAGACATGTACAGTACAGACATATGTTACCTACAAGACTTGTACAGTGCAGACATATGTTACCTACAAGACATGCACAGTACTGACATATGTTACCTACAAGACATGTACAGTACAGACGTATGTTACCTACAAGACATGTACAGTACAGACATATGTTACCTACAAGACATGTACAGTACAGACATATGTTACCTACAAGACATGTACAGTGCAGACATATGTTACCTACAAGACATGAACAGTACAGACATATGTTACCTACAAGACATGTACAGTACAGACATATGTTACCTACAAGACATGTACAGTACAGACGTATGTTACCTACAAGACATGTACAGTACAGACATATGTTACCTACAAGACATGTACAGTACAGACATATGTTACCTACAAGACATGTACAGTACAGACATATGTTACCTACAAGACATGTACAGTACAGACATATGTTACCTACAAGACACTTACAATACAGACATATGTTACCTACAAGACATGTACAGTGCAGACATATGTGACCTACAAGACATGTACAGTACAGACATATGTTACCTACAAGACATGTACAATACAGACATATGTTACCTACAAGACACTTACAATACAGACATATGTTACCTACAAGACATGTACAGTACAGACATATGTTACCTACAAGACATGTACAGTACAGACATATGTTACCTACAAGACATGTACAGTACTGACATATGTTACCTACAAGACATGTACAGTACAGACATATGTTACCTACAAGACATGTACAGTAGAGACATATGTTACCTACAAGACATGTCCAGTACAGACATATGTTACCTACAAGACATGTACAGTACAGACATATGTTACCTACAAGACATGAACAGTACAGACATATGTGACCTACAAGACATGTACAGTACAGACATATGTTACCTACAAGACATGTACAGTACAGACATATGTGACCTACAAGACATGTACAGTACAGACATATGTGACCTACAAGACATGTACAGTACAGACATATGTTACCTACAAGACATGTACAGTACAGACATATGTTACCTACAAGACATGTACAGTACAGACATATGTTACCTACAAGACATGTACAGTACAGACATATGTGACCTACAAGACATGTACAGTACAGACATATGTTACCTACAAGACATGTACAGTACAGACATATGTTACCTACAAGACATGTACAGTACTGACATATGTTACCTACAAGACATGTACAGTACAGACATATGTTATCTACAAGACATGTACAGTACAGACATATGTTACCTACAAGACATGTACAGTACAGACATATGTTACCTACAAGACATGTACAGTACAGACATATGTTACCTACAAGACATGTACAGTACAGACATGTGACCTACAAGACATGTACAGTACAGACATATGTTACCTACAAGACATGTACAGTACAGACATATGTTACCTACAAGACATGTACAGTACTGACATATGTTACCTACAAGACATGTACAGTACAGACATATGTTATCTACAAGACATGTACAGTACAGACATATGTTACCTACAAGACATGTCCAGTACAGACATATGTTACCTACAAGACATGTACAGTACAGACATATGTTACCTACAAGACATGCACAGTACAGACTTATGTTATCTACAAGACATGTACAGTACAGACATATGTTACCTACAAGACATGTACAGTACAGACATATGTTATCTACAAGACATTTACAATACAGACATATGTTACCTACAAGACATGCACAGTACTGACATATGTTACCTACAAGACATGTACAGTACAGACATATGTTACCTACAAGACATGTACAGTACAGACGTATGTTACCTACAAGACATGTACAGTACAGACATATGTTGCCAACAAGACATGTACAGTACTGACATATGTTACCTACAAGACATGTACAGTACAGACAAATGTTACCTACAAGACATGTACAGTACAGACATATGTTACCTACAAGACTTGTACAGTGCAGACATATGTTACCTACAAGACATGCACAGTACTGACATATGTTACCTACAAGACATGTACAGTACAGACGTATGTTACCTACAAGACATGTACAGTACAGACATATGTTACCTACAAGACATGTACAGTACAGACATATGTTACCTACAAGACATGTACAGTGCAGACATATGTTACCTACAAGACATGAACAGTACAGACATATGTTACCTACAAGACATGTACAGTACAGACATATGTTACCTACAAGACATGTACAGTACAGACGTATGTTACCTACAAGACATGTACAGTACAGACATATGTTACCTACAAGACATGTACAGTACAGACATATGTTACCTACAAGACATGTACAGTACAGACATATGTTACCTACAAGACATGTACAGTACAGACATATGTTACCTACAAGACATGTACAGTACAGACGTATGTTACCTACAAGACATGTACAGTACAGACATATGTTACCTACAAGACATGTACAGTACAGACATATGTTACCTACAAGACATGCACAATACAGACATATGTTACCTACAAGACACTTACAATACAGACATATGTTACCTACAAGACATGTACAGTGCAGACATATGTGACCTACAAGACATGTACAGTACAGACATATGTTACCTACAAGACATGTACAATACAGACATATGTTACCTACAAGACACTTACAATACAGACATATGTTACCTACAAGACATGTACAGTACAGACATATGTTACCTACAAGACATGTACAGTGCAGACATATGTGACCTACAAGACATGCACAGTACAGACATATGTTCCCTACAAGACATGCACAGTACAGACATATGTTACCTACAAGACATGTACAGTGCAGACATATGTGACCTACAAGACATGTACAGTACAGACATATGTGACCTACAAGACATGCACAGTACAGACATATGTTCCCTACAAGACATGCACAGTACAGACATATGTTACCTACAAGACATGTACAGTGCAGACATATGTTACCTACAAGACATGTACAGTACAGACATATGTGACCTACAAGACATGCACAGTACAGACATATGTTCCCTACAAGACATGCACAGTACAGACATATGTTACCTACAAGACATGTACAGTGCAGACATATGTGACCTACAAGACATGTACAGTGCAGACATATGTTACCTACAAGACACTTACAGTACTGACATATGTTACCTACAAGACATGCACAGTACAGACATATGTTACCTATAAGACATGTACAGTACAGACATATGTTACCTACAAGACACTTACAATACAGACATATGTTACCTACAAGACATGTACAGTGCAGACATATGTGACCTACAAGACATGTACAGTACAGACGTATGTTACCTACAAGACATGTACAGTACAGACATATGTTACCTACAAGACATGTACAGTACAGACATATGTGACCTACAAGACACTTACAATACAGACATATGTTACCTACAAGACATATACAGTACAGACATATGTTACCTACAAGACATATACAGTACAGACATATGTTACCTACAAGACATGCACAGTGCAGACATATGTGACCTACAAGACACTTACAATACAGACATATGTTACCTACAAGACATATACAGTACAGACATATGTTACCTACAAGACATATACAGTACAGACATATGTTACCTACAAGACATGTACAGTGCAGACATATGTTACCAACAAGACATGTACAGTACAGACATATGTTACCTACAAGACATGTACAGTGCAGACATATGTTACCTACAAGACATGTACAGTACAGACATATGTTACCTACAAGACATGCACAATACAGACATATGTTACCTACAAGACATGTACAGTACAGACGTATGTTACCTACAAGACATGTACAGTACAGACATATGTTACCTACAAGACATGCACAGTACAGACATATGTTACCTACAAGACATGAACAGTACAGACATATGTTACCTACAAGACATGTACAGTACAGACATATGTTACCTACAAGACATGTACAGTACAGACATATGTTACCTACAAGACATGCACAGTACAGACATATGTTACCTACAAGACATGAACAGTACAGACATATGTTACCCACAAGACATGTACAGTACAGACATATGTTACCTATAAGACATGTACAGTACAGACATATGTTACCTATAAGACATGTACAGTACAGACATATGTTACCTACAAGACACTTACAATACAGACATATGTTACCTACAAGACATGCACAATACAGACATATGTTACCTACAAGACATGCACAATACAGACATATGTTACCTACAAGACATGTACAGTACAGACATATGTTACCTACAAGACATGCACAGTACAGACGTATGTTACCTACAAGACATGCACAGTGCAGACATATGTGACCTACAAGACATGTACAGTACAGACATATGTTACATACAAGACATGTACAGTACAGACATATGTTACCTTCAAGACATGTACAGTACAGACATATGTTACCTACAAGACATGCACAGTACAGACATATGTTACCTACAAGACATGAACAGTACAGACATATGTTACCTACAAGACATGTACAGTACAGACATATGTTACCTACAAGACATGCACAGTACAGACATATGTTAACTACGAGACATGTACAGTACAGACGTATGTTACCTACAAGACATGTACAGTACAGACATATGTTACCTACAAGACATGTACAGTACAGACGTATGTTACCTACAAGACATGTACAGTACAGACATATGTTACCTACAAGACATGTACAGTACAGACATATGTTACCTACAAGACATGCACAGTACAGACATATGTTACCTACAAGACATGTACAGTACAGACATATGTTACCTACAAGACACTTACAATACAGACATATGTTACCTACAAGACATATACAGTACAGACATATGTTACCTACAAGACTTGTACAGTGCAGACATATGTTACCTACAAGACATGCACAATACAGACATATGTTACCTACAAGATACTTACAGTACTGACATATGTTACCTACAAGACATGTACAGTACAGACATATGTTACCTATAATACATGTACAGAACAAACATATGTTACCTACAAAACATGTACAGTACAGACAAATGTTACCTACAAGACATGTACAGTACAGACATATGTTACCTACAAGACTTGTACAGTGCAGACATATGTTACCTACAAGACATGCACAGTACTGACATATGTTACCTACAAGACATGTACAGTACAGACGTATGTTACCTACAAGACATGTACAGTACAGACATATGTTACCTACAAGACATGTACAGTACAGACATATGTTACCTACAAGACATGTACAGTGCAGACATATGTTACCTACAAGACATGTACAGTACAGACATATGTTACCTACAAGACATGCACAATACAGACATATGTTACCTACAAGACATGTACAGTACAGACATATGTTACCTACAAGACATGTACAGTACAGACATATGTTACCTACAAGACATGTACAGTACAGACATATGTTATCTACAAGACATGTACAGTACAGACATATGTTACCTACAAGACATGTACAGTACAGACGTATGTTACCTACAAGACATGCACAGTGCAGACATATGTGACCTACAAGACATGTACAGTACAGACATATGTTACCTACAAGACATGCACAATACAGACATATGTTACCTACAAGACATATACAGTACAGACATATGTTACCTACAAGACATATACAGTACAGACTTATGTTACCTACAAGACATGTACAGTACAGACATATGTTACCTACAAGACATGTACAGTACAGACGTATGTTACCTACAAGACATGTACAGTACAGACATATGTTGCCAACAAGACATGTACAGTACTGACATATGTTGCCAACAAGACATGTACAGTACTGACATATGTTACCTACAAGACATATACAGTGCAGACTTATGTTACCTACAAGACATGTACAGTACAGACATATGTTACCTACAAGACATGAACAGTACAGACATATGTTACCTACAAGATACTTACAGTGCAGACATATGTTACCTACAAGACATGTACAGTACAGACATATGTTACCTACAAGACATGCACAGTACAGACATATGTTACCTACAAGACATGTACAGTACAGACATATGTTACCTACAAGACATGTACAGTACAGACATATGTTACCTACAAGACACTTACAATACAGACATATGTTACCTACAAGATACTTACAGTACAGACATATGTTACCTATAAGACATGTACAGTACAGACGTATGTTACCTACAAGACATGTACAGTACAGACATATGTGACCTACAAGACATGTACAGTACAGACATATGTGACCTACAAGACACTTACAATACAGACATATGTTACCTACAAGACATATACAGTACAGACATATGTTACCTACAAGACATATACAGTACAGACATATGTTACCTACAAGACATGCACAGTGCAGACATATGTGACCTACAAGACACTTACAATACAGACATATGTTACCTACAAGACATATACAGTACAGACATATGTTACCTACAAGACATATACAGTACAGACATATGTTACCTACAAGACATGTACAGTGCAGACATATGTTACCAACAAGACATGTACAGTACAGACATATGTTACCTACAAGACATGTACAGTGCAGACATATGTTACCTACAAGACATGTACAGTACAGACATATGTTACCTACAAGACATGCACAATACAGACATATGTTACCTACAAAACATGTACAGTACAGATATATGTTACCTACAAGACATGTACAGTACAGACATATGTTACCTACAAGACATGCACAGTACAGACATATGTTACCTACAAGACATGAACAGTACAGACATATGTTACCTACAAGACATGTACAGTACAGACATATGTTACCTACAAGACATGTACAGTACAGACATATGTTACCTACAAGACATGCACAGTACAGACATATGTTACCTACAAGACATGAACAGTACAGACATATGTTACCCACAAGACATGTACAGTACAGACATATGTTACCTATAAGACATGTACAGTACAGACATATGTTACCTACAAGACACTTACAATACAGACATATGTTACCTACAAGACATGTACAGTGCATACATATGTTACCTACAAGACATGCACAATACAGACATATGTTACCTACAAGACATGCACAATACAGACATATGTTACCTACAAGACATGTACAGTACAGACATATGTTACCTACAAGACATGTACAGTACAGACGTATGTTACCTACAAGACATGCACAGTGCAGACATATGTGACCTACAAGACATGTACAGTACAGACATATGTTACATACAAGACATGTACAGTACAGACATATGTTACCTACAAGACATGTACAGTACAGACATATGTTACCTACAAGACATGCACAGTACAGACATATGTTACCTACAAGACATGAACAGTACAGACATATGTTACCTACAAGACATGTACAGTACAGACATATGTTACCTACAAGACATGCACAGTACAGACATATGTTAACTACGAGACATGTACAGTACAGACGTATGTTACCTACAAGACATGTACAGTACAGACATATGTTACCTACAAGACATGTACAGTACAGACGTATGTTACCTACAAGACATGTACAGTACAGACATATGTTACCTACAAGACATGTACAGTACAGACATATGTTACCTACAAGACATGCACAGTACAGACATATGTTACCAGCAAGACATGTACAGTACAGACATATGTTACCTACAAGACACTTACAATACAGACATATGTTACCTACAAGACATATACAGTACAGACATATGTTACCTACAAGACTTGTACAGTGCAGACATATGTTACCTACAAGACATGCACAGTACAGACATATGTTACCTACAAGACATGTACAGTACAGACATATGTTACCTACAAGACATGCACAGTACAGACATATGTTACCTACAAGACATGTACAGTACAGACATATGTTACCTACAAGACACTTACAATACAGACATATGTTACCTACAAGACATATACAGTACAGACATATGTTACCTACAAGACTTGTACAGTGCAGACATATGTTACCTACAAGACATGTACAGTACAGACATATGTTACCTACAAGACATGTACAGTACAGACGTATGTTACCTACAAGACATGTACAGTACAGACATATGTTACCTACAAGACATGCACAGTACAGACATATGTTAACTACGAGACATGCACAGTACAGACATATGTTAACTACGAGACATGTACAGTACAGACGTATATTACCTACAAGACATGTACAGTACAGACATATGTTACCTACAAGACATGTACAGTACAGACATATGTTATCTACAAGACATGTACAGTACAGACATATGTTACCTACAAGACATGTACAGTACAGACGTATGTTACCTACAAGACATGTACAGTACAGACATATGTTACCTACAAGACATGTACAGTACAGACGTATGTTACCTACAAGACATGTACAGTACAGACATATGTTACCTACAAGACATGTACAGTACAATCATATGTTACCTACAAGACATGCACAGTACAGACATATGTTACCTACAAGACATGTACAGTACAGACATATGTTACCTACAAGACATGTACAGTACAGACATATGTTACCTACAAGACATGTACAGTACAGACATATGTTACCTACAAGACACTTACAATACAGACATATGTTACCTACAAGACATGTACAGTACAGACATATGTTACCTACAAGACATGTACAGTACAGACATATGTTACCTACAAGACATGTACAGTACAGACATATGTTACCTACAAGACATGTACAGTACAGACGTATGTTACCTACAAGACATGTACAGTACAGACATATGTTACCTACAAGACATGTACAGTACAGACATATGTTACCTACAAGACATGTACAGTACAGACATATGTTACCTACAAGACATATACAGTACAGACATATGTTACCTACAAGACATGTACAGTACAGACATATGTTACCTACAAGACATGTACAGTACAGACATATGTTACCTACAAGACACTTACAATACAGACATATGTTGCCTACAAGACACTTACAATACAGACATATGTTACCTACAAGACATGTACAGTACAGACATATGTTACCTACAAGACATGTACAGTACAGACATATGTTACCTACAAGACATGTACAGTACAGACATATGTTACCTACAAGACATGTACAGTACAGACGTATGTTACCTACAAGACATGTACAGTACAGACATATGTTACCTACAAGACATGTACAGTACAGACATATGTTACCTACAAGACATGTACAGTACAGACATATGTTACCTACAAGACATATACAGTACAGACATATGTTACCTACAAGACATGTACAGTACAGACATATGTTACCTACAAGACATGTACAGTACAGACATATGTTACCTACAAGACACTTACAATACAGACATATGTTGCCTACAAGCCATGCACAGTACAGACATATGTTACCTACAAGACATGTACAGTACAGACATATGTTACCTACAAGACATGTACAGTACAGACATATGTTACCTACAAGACATGTACAGTACTGACATATGTTACCTACAAGACATGTACAGTACAGACATATGATACCTACAAGACATATACAGTGCAGACGTATGTTACCTACAAGACATGCACAGTACATACGTATGTTACCTACAAGACATGTACAGTACAGACTTATGTTACCTACAAGACATGTACAGTACAGACGTATGTTACCTACAATACATGTACAGTACAGACATATGTTACCTACAAGACATGTACAGTACAGACATATATTACCAACAAGACATGTACAGTACAGACATATGTTACCCACAAGACATGTACAGTACAGACATATGTTACCTACAAGACATGTACAGTACAGACATATGTTACCTACAAGACATGTACAGTACTGACATATGTTACCTACAAGACATGTACAGTACAGACATATGTTACCTACAAGACACTTACAATACAGACATATGTTACCTACAAGACATGTACAGTACAGACATATGTTACCTACAAGACACTTACAATACAGACATATGTGACCTACAAGACATGTACAGTACTGACATATGTTACCTACAAGACATGTACAGTACAGACATATGTTACCTACAAGACATGTACAGTACAGACATATGTTACCTACAAGACATGTACAGTACAGACATATGATACCTACAAGACATATACAGTGCAGACGTATGTTACCTACAAGACATGCACAGTACATACGTATGTTACCTACAAGACATGTACAGTACAGACGTATGTTACCTACAAGACATGTACAGTACAGACGTATGTTACCTACAATACATGTACAGTACAGACATATGTTACCTACAAGACATGTACAGTACAGACATATATTACCAACAAGACATGTACAGTACAGACATATGTTACCCACAAGACATGTACAGTACAGACATATGTTACCTACAAGACATGTACAGTACAGACATATGTTACCTACACGACATGTACAGTACTGACATATGTTACCTACAAGACATGTACAGTACAGACATATGTTACCTACAAGACACTTACAATACAGACATATGTTACCTACAAGACATGTACAGTACAGACATATGTTACCTACAAGACACTTACAATACAGACATATGTGACCTACAAGACATGTACAGTACTGACATATGTTACCTACAAGACATGTACAGTACAGACATATGTTACCTACAAGACATGTACAGTACAGACATATGTTACCTACAAGACATGTACAGTACAGACATATGTGACCTACAAGACATATACAGTGCAGACATATGTTACCTACAAGACATGTACAGTACAGACATATGTTACCTACAAGACATGTACAATACAGACATATGTTACCTACAAGACATGTACAATACAGACATATGTTACCTACAAGACATGCACAGTACTGACATATGTTACCTACAAGACATGTACATTACAGACATATGTTACCTACAAGACATGTACAGTACAGACATATGTTACCTACAAGACACTTACAATACAGACATATGTGACCTACAAGACATGTACAGTACAGACATATGTTACCTACAAGACACTTACAATACAGACATATGTGACCTACAAGACATGTACAGTACAGACGTATGTTACCTACAAGACATGTACAGTACAGACATATGTTACCTACAAGACATGTACAGTACTGACATATGTTACCTACAAGACATGTACAGTACAGACATATGTTACCTACAAGACATGTACAGTACAGACATATGTTACCTACAAGACACTTACAATACAGACATATGTTACCTACAAGACATGCACGGTACTGACATATGTTACCTACAAGACATGCACAGTACAGATATATGTTACCTACAAGACATGTACAGTACAGACATATGTTACCTACAAGACATGTCCAGTACAGACATATGTTACCTACAAGACATGTACAGTACAGACATATGTTACCTACAAGACATGTACAGTACTGACATATGTTACCTACAAGACATGTACAGTACAGATATATGTTACCTACAAGACACTTACAATACAGACATATGTTACCTACAAGACATGTACAGTACAGACATATGTTACCTACAAGACACTTACAATACAGACATATGTTACCTACAAGACATGCACAGTACTGACATATGTTACCTACAAGACATGTACAGTACAGACATATGTTACCTACAAGACATGTACAGTACAGACATATGTTACCTACAAGACACTTACAATACAGACATATGTTACCTACAAGACATGTACAGTACAGACATATGTTACCTACAAGACACTTACAATACAGACATATGTGACCTACAAGACATGTACAGTACTGACATATGTTACCTACAAGACATGTACAGTACAGACATATGTTACCTACAAGACATGTACAGTACAGACATATGTTACCTACAAGACATGTACAGTACAGACATATGTTACCTACAAGACATGTACAGTACTGACATATGTTACCTACAAGACATGTACAGTACAGACATATGATACCTACAAGACATATACAGTGCAGACGTATGTTACCTACAAGACATGCACAGTACATACGTATGTTACCTACAAGACATGTACAGTACAGACGTATGTTACCTACAAGACATGTACAGTACAGACGTATGTTACCTACAATACATGTACAGTACAGACGTATGTTACCTACAAGACATGTACAGTACAGACGTATGTTACCTACAATACATGTACAGTACAGACATATGTTACCTACAAGACATGTACAGTACAGACATATATTACCAACAAGACATGTACAGTACAGACATATGTTACCCACAAGACATGTACAGTACAGACATATGTTACCTACAAGACATGTACAGTACAGACATATGTTACCTACAAGACATGTACAGTACTGACATATGTTACCTACAAGACATGTACAGTACAGACATATGTTACCTACAAGACACTTACAATACAGACATATGTTACCTACAAGACATGTACAGTACAGACATATGTTACCTACAAGACACTTACAATACAGACATATGTGACCTACAAGACATGTACAGTACTGACATATGTTACCTACAAGACATGTACAGTACAGACATATGTTACCTACAAGACATGTACAGTACAGACATATGTTACCTACAAGACATGTACAGTACAGACATATGATACCTACAAGACATATACAGTGCAGACGTATGTTACCTACAAGACATGCACAGTACATACGTATGTTACCTACAAGACATGTACAGTACAGACGTATGTTACCTACAAGACATGTACAGTACAGACGTATGTTACCTACAATACATGTACAGTACAGACATATGTTACCTACAAGACATGTACAGTACAGACATATATTACCAACAAGACATGTACAGTACAGACATATGTTACCCACAAGACATGTACAGTACAGACATATGTTACCTACAAGACATGTACAGTACAGACATATGTTACCTACAAGACATGTACAGTACTGACATATGTTACCTACAAGACATGTACAGTACAGACATATGTTACCTACAAGACACTTACAATACAGACATATGTTACCTACAAGACATGTACAGTACAGACATATGTTACCTACAAGACACTTACAATACAGACATATGTGACCTACAAGACATGTACAGTACTGACATATGTTACCTACAAGACATGTACAGTACAGACATATGTTACCTACAAGACATGTACAGTACAGACATATGTTACCTACAAGACATGTACAGTACAGACATATGTGACCTACAAGACATATACAGTGCAGACATATGTTACCTACAAGACATGTACAGTACAGACATATGTTACCTACAAGACATGTACAATACAGACATATGTTACCTACAAGACATGTACAATACAGACATATGTTACCTACAAGACATGCACAGTACTGACATATGTTACCTACAAGACATGTACAGTACAGACATATGTTACCTACAAGACATGTACAGTACAGACATATGTTACCTACAAGACACTTACAATACAGACATATGTGACCTACAAGACATGTACAGTACAGACATATGTTACCTACAAGACACTTACAATACAGACATATGTGACCTACAAGACATGTACAGTACAGACGTATGTTACCTACAAGACATGTACAGTACAGACATATGTTACCTACAAGACATGTACAGTACTGACATATGTTACCTACAAGACATGTACAGTACAGACATATGTTACCTACAAGACATGTACAGTACAGACATATGTTACCTACAAGACACTTACAATACAGACATATGTTACCTACAAGACATGCACAGTACTGACATATGTTACCTACAAGACATGCACAGTACAGATATATGTTACCTACAAGACATGTACAGTACAGACATATGTTACCTACAAGACATGTCCAGTACAGACATATGTTACCTACAAGACATGTACAGTACAGACATATGTTACCTACAAGACATGTACAGTACTGACATATGTTACCTACAAGACATGTACAGTACAGATATATGTTACCTACAAGACACTTACAATACAGACATATGTTACCTACAAGACATGTACAGTACAGACATATGTTACCTACAAGACACTTACAATACAGACATATGTTACCTACAAGACATGCACAGTACTGACATATGTTACCTACAAGACATGTACAGTACAGACATATGTTACCTACAAGACATGTACAGTACAGACATATGTTACCTACAAGACACTTACAATACAGACATATGTTACCTACAAGACATGTACAGTACAGACATATGTTACCTACAAGACACTTACAATACAGACATATGTGACCTACAAGACATGTACAGTACTGACATATGTTACCTACAAGACATGTACAGTACAGACATATGTTACCTACAAGACACTTACAATACAGACATATGTTACCTACAAGACATGTACAGTACAGACATATGTTGCCTACAAGACATGTACAGTACAGACATATGTAGACCGAAACCTCTGTCGTCCGAATGCTCTACCTCACACAGCGAGCCGCATACTAACGACAGAAGACGGCTATGGTTAAAACTGGGTGGAAATGCGATTTCGTTAATAAAGTATCTTACAGGTTAAGTATTAATGAAAAATGGAAGAAATATTGATATATTGAGTGTTTTAATTAATTTCCGGTCAATTACATCGTCCAAAACTACCGTGAGCTCGTAAATATCGTGTTGAAGATTTGTCCGGTAACTCGGACATACAGTCGCCATGATGGTTTCTCTTAGCCAATCAGAATCGGTTATTTCTATGCGGGGTCAACATCTTTCACAACTCAGACCATCTCCATACATTATTGTCGTAACAGGTTTCCCGTCACATGATGGCACATACTTGTGGTATTCCTTTTGAAAATAATGTTGAAAGAAATATATTATTTTATTAACAAGCAAACAATTTTTTTTTTAAATGTTGACACCTGTGACCCTAACTTGGTCATAGGGTCACCAAATCTACCATTTAGAATCCCTTTTGTCCAAGGAGTTTGTGCATAAAACATAAAATTTCAGCTCTCTAGAGTTGCTGCTTCTTGAGAAGAAGTCGAAAAAGCGAAAAAGACGGGAGAACATGCCATGCCTTTGAGGCCTGATGAGCTATACTATACTATTACAGGAGACTTGGCAGAGTTTCTCTTGCTAGTTGATTAATTATTATACTGAACATATTTTAGTCATGATTATCCTTATGGCTCAATGCAATATTAACAAAGTGTTAATTACCTCCATGATATCAATCATATCAGCCAGTTTACATTCATCCTTCTCCAATATTCCCAAGGGAATCTGAAAACCAGAAGAATTTATTATTTTAACTGGCATACACATTATAACAATATCCATGACTTTTTGTGATTATAATTATTCAATTTGAACGTTGAATATATCATTCAAATGGAATGGTTCTTCCAGAAAAGGCAAATTTTAAAGGCAAATGTATAATTATGTTAATCAACTTACAAGTTTGCTTTTTTTCCGGGATTCAGTCATATAATCATGTTCATGAACGGTGGCTGATTGAACAGTTGAAAAACAGGGCATGTGGTCTTTGAGAATATTACCAATGGCAGCTGTGTATTCAAATCTGAAATAATTTTTCAAATGCAGAATTTACCAAGTTCAAAAGTATTTCAAGTTTCTCTCTCCAGAATAAATTTTAACAATTTTAACTTTTTCAAAGGTTTAACAACGTTTGTCTTCTTATGGACAGGCGATTTCTGGCTGTCATTGTACAGCTGCGAGCGTTTCAACTCTCTCTGAAATTAAATTTAACAATACGACAGTAATATTTTTCACATACGAAAGATTCATCATTCCGTGAGATACCAATGTTACATAAGTATTTCTTTACTGTCAAAGTAGTGTGACGAATGACTGACGCAATGCCTCTACGTTCAAACCTTTTTCTTTGCCTGTTGTAAATGAAATGGTTTTCGCAAAGTATGCAAGACATTTTAAGACGCTTCAAGAGTAGCGTTCATGACAAATCAGCAGGTTACAGTGACATTATGCCTAAAAACTAAAAACTGCCAAGACGTTCAGGCATTTATTGTTTCCAGTAATATATTATTGAAGATATTGCAAGGCATTTAATTTTGTCAAAAAAATTTTCAGATTTTAATAAACATGTCTAATGACTGAATTGAAAACCGAATCCTCACCTCAAAATATCTTTATCTGCTGCATTTGGTAAATAGCCCTCTAAAGGTATGTTTTTGATTTCATGAAGTGCAGGCTTTTTGTCACTTAATGACATGCACTCTACCCTGTCTACTGCAGCATAGGCCTGAACCATGTTTTTGATTTGGTTGCCTTGATCTTTTTTGGTGTGATTGGCATACGTCATTTGATTCACATTGTCGAAGACTATTGTGTAGCCTTTAATTACACTTGTATCCTCTCTTTCTTCTGAAAGAAATGCATTTTGAAAATTATACTACTACAAAATGTAAAGTGTAATTTGAATATCTGATTTTTTATAGAAATTTGAGCAATAATGATTAATGTATCATCAGAGGGTATTAAATTTATACATGCTTAAATAAATGCATTTTGAAAATTATAATACATTACTACAAAATGTAAAGTAAAACGTTTAAATAATAACATGTACTTAGTTCATTTAGTTCTTGAGCCCTTCTGATTTTTCTTATTTAGAATGTAATTCTTTTGGAATACTACCTTCAACATCAGGGAAAAGACATCGTTTAACAGCTGGATCTGGGATGTCTTCATCATAAGTAGTTTCTGTAAAAGAAACAGTAGATAATACAAAAAGCTAGTAGGCAACTTAGAAAATGCAAGACGAATATTACTAACATTACTAATCAGCACACAGTTGTTACTCACTAACATTACTAACCGCAGCACCACACTAACATTACTAACCTCGGCACCACACTAACATCACTAACTTCAGCACACAGTTGTTACACACTAACATTACTAACCGCAGCACCACACTAACATTACTAACCTCGGCACCACACTAACATCACTAACTTCAGCACACAGTTGTTACACACTAACATTACTAACCGCGGCACCACACTAACATTACTAACCTCGGCACCACACTAACTTACTACAGCTCTGAATGTTTCTACAATAAATAAAGAACTTGGGCGAATTAATTCTTTTATCTTTTATTTCTTCTATAATCCAAATCAGTTGTGTGAGGTCTTCTGGACATGCAGTTGCACCAAGGAAGATGTTTGGTCTAAAATAACTTACATTACGAACTCCAGCACACAGTTGTTACATTACTTATCGCAACACCACACTAACATTACTTACCTCGGCACACACTGTTGTTACTCAATAACATTACTAACCTCAATAACATTACTTACCTTGATTTTCTTCAATGGTGGCATCAGCTGCATCATTGTTTTTGTCATCATTCATACCTGTAATTAATTAGATAAATTAACTTTGGTCTCAAAAGGATGACTGGCTTCATTACGCCTTGCATCATTTCGTTCATTTTTCCATGCTAGCGATTCAAAGCACACTGCAGCAATCCCCTATAAAAAGCACGGAAAAATGATGGAAATACTGGAAGGCTTAATTAACCCAGAAACATATACTGCTACGATTTCTGCCTTGCATGGGGGAATTAGAATCCTTTAAGAACATTGGATTTAACTTTTTGATTTTAAATTTGTTTAATATGATCCTGATTCCTAAATGACACTTCTGACTTGAAATTTACTACAAAGTCAATGCTAACCAGCATCTTCAATAGTCTTTTTCATTGTGACAAGTTCCTTGTCAAATTGATTCTTCAACTTGTCAACATTCTTGAGGATTGCTGAGTTGCTCATTGTGAGACCTAGATGGTTTAACCTTGCAAAGCCCTGTGAAATTTAAAAGGATTAATTAAATAGAAAATACATGATGTTGTGATTTGTGATTCACTTTACAGGGTTGTTTTCATTGAGTTACTTGAAAAAATATCAAACAAAAGACATGTGTACCGGTAATTTGAATATCTGATTTGTTACAGAAATTTGAGCAATAATGTTTAATGTATTGAGATATTACATATCATCAGAGGGTATTAATTTACATGCTTAATTGACCTCCTGGTCAAATGTCTCAAATATTGAATGCTAATAACAGTCACTTTAGCATATGATATTTGCTTTTTAGAGTCTGAGGATTTTCATTGTTTATTATATTTAGGTAAAGCTTACATTGCCTGAACATCCAGAGAGCCACAACTGTAGTCCAACAATTTTCTGCAGGAGGTTCATATTCTGTGGTTTATGGGCGAATACTATAATTCCAAGAATTGCTCCTAATTTTGGAGTGTTTTCCATTTTTTTCTTTGTCATATTCAATGAGGAATTTAGTAATTTGAGCAAGACAGGGCACTTTTCCTGGCATTCATGTATGATTTTATCCCATGTAAAGTTTGACAATGAGTCAAGGTCCATTGCTCCGAGTGTTCTCCATAAAGAATTAGAACTTGGATGGCATAGTGTGAAAATTTCTTTCTTTATGTTGCCTCCCATAATTTCCATGAAAACCTCACGGGCAGCCTTAGAATTTTTATACAAAGACTTGAGTCCTTTTTTGTACTTGCTTTGAGACAATAGGTTTGAGATATTCTTTATCTTTGATGTCTTGTGTACTTTCGCTTTCTGCAAGTGAAAATAATATATTATACCAGAATAGATCTCTGATGATCACTTTGTTTAAAATTAACATAAATTTAAATAAAGTTGACATCACTTACTTTGAAAATAACTTCATTTCCTGCAGCTCTCTCAATATAAGAAAGGTTGCAATTTATGTGTATAACTTGACTTATAAACTTTATTAAATAACAGTTTCTTTGTTGTTGTTTTTTTACATTTCTTTGAGTAGTCCAAGTTGTGAATGTAAAGTTGTGTGGTGTACCAATTTCTAAACTTTTTTTTCTCCAAATGTCATTTTAATGTTATACATATAACTATAAAATAATATTTACTTTCTTATTTTCTTCAATTCAGCATTTTTGCGAAAATTAAAAAAAGGAAAAAAGGGGGATATTTACACATTTTCTTTAAATTTATGATTGATTATTGATCAATTTATTAAGAACTTTTGTTAATTTTCCCCCTTTATTTGTTTCCATTTACTTGGCTACACAGCTAGTTTCATACTTACAACAGGGGTGAATTTCTTTTTCAAAGGTGTAACAACCTTTGTCTTCTTATGGACAGGCGATTTCTGGGTGTCATTGTACAGCTTTGAGCGCTTCAACTTTCTCTCTCCGGAATTAATTTTAACAATACGACAGTAACATTTTTCACATACGAAAGATTCGTCGTTCGGTGAGATACCAATGTTACGTAAGTAATCCTTTACTGTCAAAGTACTGTAACGAATGACTGACGCAATGCCTCTACGTTCAAACCTTTTTCTTTGCCTGTTGTAAATGAAATGGTTTTCGCAAAGTATGCAAGACATTTTAAGACGCTTCAAGAGTAGCGTTCATGACAAATCAGCGAGTGCGCGATGGTTACCCGGATGTTTGACCTTTCTAAAAATAGAAATGCTTCTGATTGGTCAATAAGATCGGCGACTGTCTCACAAGATGGCGGCGTTTGTTGACAGTTCAGTCGACGGACGCTAGCAGATTTCACGACCAGATAACGAAAATAAGTAAGCGATGTCGACATTATAAATAGGTGAAAACAATTCTTGCAAGCGATTCCAATCGATAGGGCATAATTAGAATATGCGTGCGTCATGCGAAATAACCGCAACAAAGCAAAAACGATGCATACTGTACAGTATGCGCAAATCCCCCCTGTTTTAACCATAGTCGCTCTCTACCTGCTATCCAGTGGGGTTGCAGGTAGAGCCTCTCGACCTAAGACATATGTTACCTACAAGACACTTACAATACAGACATATGTTACCTACAAGACATGTACAGTACAGACATATGTTATCTACAAGACATGTACAGTACTGACATATGTTACCTACAAGACATTTACAATACAGACATATGTTACCTACAAGACATGCACAGTACTGACATATGTTACCTACAAGACATGTACAGTACAGACATATGTTACCTACAAGACATGTACAGTACTGACATATGTTACCTACAAGACATGTACAGTACAGACATATGTTACCTACAAGACATGTACAGTACAGACATATGTTACCTACAAGACATGCACAGTACAGACATATGTTACCTACAAGACATGTACAGTACTGACATATGTTACCTACAAGACATGTACAGTACAGACATATGTTACCTACAAGACATGTACAGTACAGACATATGTTACCTACAAGACATGCACAGTACAGACATATGTTACCTACAAGACATGTACAGTACTGACATATGTTACCTACAAGACATGTACAGTACAGACATATGTTACCTACAAGACATGTACAGTGCAGATATATGTTACCTACAAGACATGTACAGTACAGACATATGTTACCTACAAGACATGTACAGTACAGACGTATGTTACCAACAAGACATGTACAGGACAGACATATGTTACCTACAAGACATGTACAGTGCAGACATATGTTACCTACAAGACATGTACAGTACTGACATATGTTACCTACAAGACATGTACAGTACAGACATATGTTACCTACAAGACATATACAGTACAGACATATGTTACCTACAAGACATGTACAGTACAGACATATGTTACCTACAAGACATGTACAGTACAGACATATGTTACCTACAAGACATGTACAGTACAGACATATGTTACCTACAAGACATGTACAGTACTGACATATGTGACCTACAAGACATGCACAGTACTGACATATGTTACCTACAAGACATGCACAGTGCAGACATATGTTACCTACAAGACATGTACAGTACTGACATATGTTACCTACAAGACATGTACAGTACAGACATATGTTATCTACAAGACATGTACAGTACAGACATATGTTACCTACAAGACATATACAGTACAGACATATGTTACCTACAAGACATGTACAGTACTGACATATGTTACCTACAAGACATGTACAGTACAGACATATGTTATCTACAAGACATGCACAGTACAGACATATGTTACCTACAAGACATATACAGTACAGACATATGTTACCTACAAGACATGTACAGTACTGACATATGTTACCTACAAGACATGTACAGTACAGACATATGTTACCTACAAGACATGCACAGTACAGACATATGTTACCTACAAGACATGTACAGTACAGACATATGTTACCTACAAGACTTGTACAGTGCAGACATATGTTACCTACAAGACTTGTACAGTACAGACATATGTTACCTACAAGACATGTACAGTACAGACATATGTTACCTACAAGACATGTACAGTACAGACATATGTTACCTACAAGACATGTACAGTACAGACATATGTTACCTACAAGACATGTACAGTACAGACATATGTTACCTACATGACTTGTACAGTGCAGACATATGTTACCTACAAGACTTGTACAGTACAGACATATGTTACCTACAAGACATGCACAGTACAGACATATGTGACATACAAGACATATACAGTACAGACATATGTTACCTACAAGACTTGTACAGTGCAGACATATGTTACCTACAAGACTTGTACAGTACAGACATATGTTACCTACAAGACATGTACAGTACAGACATATGTTACCTACAAGACACTTACAATACAGACTTATGTTACCTACAAGACATGTACAGTGCAGACATATGTTACCTACAAGACATGTACAGTACAGACATATGTTACCTACAAGACTTGTACAGTGCAGACATATGTTACCTACAAGACTTGTACAGTACAGACATATGTTACCTACAAGACATGTACAGTACAGACATATGTTACCTACAAGACACTTACAATACAGACTTATGTTACCTACAAGACATGTACAGTGCAGACATATGTTACCTACAAGACATGTACAGTACAGACATATGTTACCTACAAGACATGTACAGTGCAGACATATGTTACCTACAAGACATGTACAGTGCAGACATATGTTACCTACAAGACATGTACAGTGCAGACATATGTTACCTACAAGACATGCACAGTGAGGCATATGTTACCTACAAGACATGTACAGTACAGACATATGTTACCTACAAGACACTTACAATACAGACTTATGTTACCTACAAGACATGTACAGTGCAGACATATGTTACCTACAAGACATGTACAGTACAGACATATGTTACCTACAAGACATGTACAGTACAGACATATGTTACCTACAAGACATGTACAGTGCAGACATATGTTACCTACAAGACATGTACAGTACAGACATATGTTACCTACAAGACATGTACAGTGCAGACATATGTTACCTACAAGACATGTACAGTGCAGACATATGTTACCTACAAGACATGTACAGTACAGACATATGTTACCAACAAGACATGTACAGTACAGACATATGTTACCTACAAGACATGTACAGTACAGACATATGTTACCTACAAGACATTTACAGTACAGACGTATGTTACCAACAAGACATGTACAGGACAGACATATGTTACCTACAAGACATGTACAGTACAGACGTATGTTACCAACAAGACATGTACAGGACAGACATATGTTACCTACAAGACATGTACAGGAAAGACATATGTTACCTACAAGACATGTACAGTACTGACACATGTTACCTATAGACATGTACAGTACAGACATATGTTACCTACAAGACATGTACAGTGCAGACATATGTTACCTACAAGACATATACAGTACAGACATATGTTACCTACAAGATACTTACAATACAGACATATGTTACCTACAAGACTTGTACATCACAGACATATGTTACCTACAATACACGTGAGCATTTTGTTATCATTACTATTAAAGAATGACTCGTTCAAATCTCCCTATTTATTTTTAGCATTCACCGTTATTGGAATCTAGGTTTTATTGCAAACATTTGGTTCTTGGCTTTCGTTTCCAACACTTTCGTAATCGTTTAACATGCCAATCATGTTCATGTTTAAATGGATGTTTAAATATATACACACATATATGTACCCATACATACTATGCATACACTGACATAATATAAACATATACACATCCAATACACACACTTATAAAGTACTCAAACATGTAGTCAAACACTTAAAAGTGACATAGCTTTATAGGAGGTAATACACTTAGAAGTGGCATCACTTTATAAGACATACTTCAGATAGGAATGTCGGTATACGTTTATCTAACAGTCTAACACTGTCAATAGGACCTAGACTTTGGAAACTCTCACAGCAGTGTGGTATTTATAAGCCAATGTACACTAGGGAAACGATAAAGTCTGGATATGTTATGGACTCCAAATGTATGTTCTTAATGCTACCCAAATACTGTTCTTAGCCAGTCATTTCGAATGAAGTGTGATTAATCATGCAATTAAACCTTAATACAAAAACGGGAGAATCTTTATAAACAGATAAGTATACTGTTTCGTATTAACATTTCTTGTTTAAAATAGAGAAATGAAATATGTATTTCATCAGGCTTTGAGTAGTTGTATTAGACTTAACCAATCAAATGGTTTTCTTTATATATCACAATTTCTAGCTCTGACCAAAATACAACACTTTACTCATAAACCCAATAGATACACAGATACTGCAATTATCCTCTGCTTGACCGTCAACTACACCGCAAGACAAATCCATGACCACTTGATAATTACATTATAAAGTTTGTATTTTTACTTATGACTTAGGGATACATATCACTGTGAAATACTTTCATTTTTTCCGTTTCAGTCAGTCACAAACATTTCTTGAGGTGTCATCTGATACAGAATAGTTAACGACCTGTCAATGCTGCTTGGCAAATAATCGAGCTGATATAACACCAAATACCATTTCAAATAGAAGTTTAAAAGACCGAGAGGCCATATGCAATATCACATTCAGTGTGTCTTCATCAGAAAAAGAAGATTGGTTAACTCTTGTAGACGTAGAGTTTTCTTTAAAGAACACACTGAAAGAGTGAATGAGTGAGTTATTGTTAACCTCGGCAGTATCGCAGCCATTAGCGGCGAAACACACTCGAACAACCAATCTCTAAATAAGAAAACAACGCTGTTGAATGCTACTATATAATGGGATTCGATATTGTTTATTATATCTCTATCCCATGTCGAATTCGCCTGCCGCAAATCACTTATAATTGTTAACGATTGTTAAAGGAATATTCCATCGCAAAATGAAAATAAAGCTAATAAAAGAATGTTTGTTGGGCTAGCGATACATCCTATCCAATAATTTTAAGGTACTTTGCATCATCTGTAATAAAAATTCAAACATTGAAAAAAACGCAATTATCAGACTCACAGGGCGCCGCCATGTTGCCAGAACGAGAGCGTGAAACGACGAGATTACGCTATGAAAGACACACCACGAAAATAGGAGACACCGCTGTTTTCAATGGCGAGAGATTCGGGCCGGTCATGCATGTTTTTTTAAAAACCGTAAGGACCGGGGTATGATCGCCCCTGCTTCCCAAAAGTCATAATTTACGATCCCCAGATCAAATCAATATAAGATTTTTAACAGTAGATTGCTGCACAAAATCGGGAATATATGCTTGGACAATTAAGATTTGCAACTGTTGTCGGCTGTTCAAGTTCGGGCGACGCGAGGTTTGAACATTTTGATAATTTTTAAAAAAAAATCTAGACCATTTCATAAGTATTTAAATTTAGATTACTTCTGAAATACCCTTGTTGATATAAATTCAATAGTAAAATAACACATATTTTACGGAAATTAACTTTATTAGTAGTAATAACATTGATTTTCATAACGATATTTCGTTTGCAAGTCAGAGCGAATCCTAAACTGAGCGAAGCCTCGGTGTATTGTGACAAGTTCGTAATCAAAACTTAATTCGTATGTACGTAATAAGATATATTTGATTCGACTAGAAATTGGCTTTCTTTCTTTGTGTATTTTATTCTGATCGTTTAATATGTTTCATTGATCTGAAACTTAGTTATGATTTTATTGTATTCCATTAAAATTTATATCGCTGTTCGTACGACACCAATTTGATTACGAATTATGGTAGTGGTTGTAGTGATGTGGATCTATGATTGTTTTAAGATTTATAATTTCGGCATTAGACAATTTGAACTGATATAAATTATGATAATTTTCTTATTGTTATGGATTTTCATGAAGATAATAAGTTTAGTCAAATTCGAATGAATTGTCTTATTGAAATGAATCAGTGAAGCATGAAATATCTTGTTAACAATATTTAGGATATAATATTAAATATCGATATTAGGAAATCATATTAGTAATAACATTTGTAATTAGCATCTGCAGAATATGTAAACATTACTGTGAGTTCTGGTAAATTTCGGTGATTTCCTGGGAGAGTTTCGAACAGAGTATGCCAAATGATCGGCAGTGTTTACCCATTTTGTGTTTGTATCAATAAAAAAAAATCGGGTAAGTATGATGTCGTGTGTAAACAGTTTAACGCATATGAGCAACGATTGGAAGATTACCAGATGCCGGTGAAGATAAAATTGGTAAGAAGCCGACAAAGTAATGGACATTAAACACATCTCACCACACCCCTGAGTTAGACTTAGCTCCCATAACTTATAATTAGCGGTACGGACCGGCAGATACCAAAATTTAGATTATGCAAGTCGTAAATGCCAAATGTTTAAAGACGATATCGAAGATGAATTTCATTTCATACTTAAATGTCCTTTATATCATATTTATAGAATAAAGTATATTAGACCATATTATTATAAATATCTATTAGTATTTGAACTTATTCAATTGCTTAGCTTTAATAGTGTTAAGGTACTAATTACTTAATTAACAAACATATGATGACACTCCAACGAAACCACGATAGGTCTCTCCTACGAAATCACTGGTTTCCGCATAGACAATTGTATTATGTGCAAGTGAAATTTTAGAAATATACATTCGTCTGCAGAAATATCCAGGTATTTCATTTTAACGACAAAATATATATTTTAGGGATTAATTCATCATTCAGCTTTTGACAAGATGAAAGTATTAAGCAGTCCATTCCAGTTCCAAAGGATATTTCGGTGAATTCGTAGGAGGATTATTATTATGAAGTTACCTAATTACGATCTTGTCAGTTTATATGACATTAATCTGAGAACAACACTGATTGATAGGCTAATTGTTAATTTCTTACGGTCACGTAATCTTATTCTTAGTTCACTGATAAAAATAAATTAGTCTTCTCATCTTCAGCGACATCTGTTAATGTTAATGTTACAATGAATACATTTCATACTTACCAGATTACTTTATTCATTAAAACAACAAATTAAATATATAATCAAAATAAACATTGCCGATCATCCAGCATTTTAAAAACAAAAAATTCTCCTTCGAATTCACCGAAAAATTCTCATACGAACCGGATCCTCCTACGAAGTCACCTACAATCGACATTGCATTGTGATTGAAAATTATGTGATTACGTTTTTTAAATTATAATTGTAATTTAAACAATAGGACTATATTACAACGCTTTTTGAAAATCTTGAAGTAAAATAAGAATTGATCGTTACAAGTTACAAATTAAAAACACATATGTTAGTGTGGAATTGTGTATTTGGAATTAATTACTCAACTATAAATTTTATCATTATTTCATTCTACTTAGGAAAGGTTTATTATTTGATAAATAGTCAAAACGGGGTTCTGTCTAAAAATTAATTGCTGATTGAGCCACAAATAATTATATATTAACCATTTGAAAACTGCCTCAGGTAAAATCATAAACTGCAGGTCAATGAATGCAAATACAACGAGTGTCAAACATTTCATTGCACCTCAAGTAGGCCTAGTTGATAAATTTACTAATCCATTACAAATTTAATATCCATTACGATATCTGGAAATATTATTTGATTTGTAACTGGCTAATTTTCTTAGTCATTGTGCTTGACTTAACAATGCGCATGCGCGAACAAGACTTACGTGTTATGTGAATGTTTCATTCGAATAAACAGCCTTGAATAACTGATGGAATATAAAATATGATGTATTCAGCGCCATGATCGAATTACCCTGTATTGTATTGTCACTACGGGGTTTTAATCAGTCGTATTCACATCACACGATGACAAGTGCGCAGCGCAAACAGACAGTGAGTACTAGTCTAGTTTATTGTACAAACTCTACCGCACAATGATGTACGGAGTTTACAATCGTTGGTGTGTCCTTTACCGCAGATTTTCAAGAAAGATGGCGGCGCCCACGTCGAGCCAAAGTGACGGTTTATATTTAATGTAATTATTTAACCCATTGACCAAATACAAACATATTTTGTGAGAAAGTACCTGAGAACTCAATCTTTTATGGGAAAAAATTTGAATTTACGCTGGAATATTCCTTTAAGTAGCGAGTCAGCAGAATGTTTAGTTGTCTAACCATTGTCTGACAAAAGCCCAACAGTTACCAGAGACAGAGGATGGACTATTCAACTGGTTCTCTAGTGTGGTTGCGCTACACAACTTTCATAGACTGGTTATCATTCAATCATAGTTACACATGTGTTTTTTTCCACGCATGTGGGAACATTCAGGATTGGTATTAATCGTTCGTTTTTCATCATAGTTTTAGATCACAATGTTCGGAGTTGAAGGCTACACTGAAGATGATATTAGCAGACCGTTCCATTCGCCTCTCTGCCGTATTCCTCAGTATTTCAGGCCTGGACACTTGCCCATGCTGTCGTCCCAGGTTTCCTGGTAGGTCTAGATTGCTTCCTGCTTGGCCTTTACCTTGAATTATATTATATGGTCTTTGAATATCAGTCAGGTAGTCGTTCAACACAACAACCTTGGTTAACCTCAGCGTCATATCTGAACAATACCTGAGTGACTTAACGGGGAAGTTCTATTGCCAATTTATCGGCAGCATCCGCCATCTTGGTTTCTTGACATTACGTGAAATTAAAAAACGCTATATTTAACCCATGTTTACACTTTTTTAATAATAAAACATATACAAGGATAGAATATTGACAAAGTAACACACAACAATCAATAAAACTAATAAGCAATACGTTGTTAGGACGTGGCGAAGTTGGGTTTCTTTTACAACAAATTTCAACAAATGTGTGCTCGTCTGTCTGAAGTTGTGAAATATAATGTCATCGAAATATCAAGTTCATTAATATATTTTAATTTGACTGTTTAATTGTGTATTAATAGCATATATGTGTAAACGTTAATATCCTCCCCAATTTCGTTTCCACAAAAAATACCCGATAGAACCCTCCTTTTAAGGTCATCTTAGAGCTTCGTGCAATGGGAGTCTGATTTCGTGACCTATCCATATATACAACGTTGCATTTAGTAGGCAGGAACATCAGTACTTTCCCATCTGGAAATACTGGATTACTGAAAACGGCATCAATGATGGTCATGTCAGTTAGATTTCTTAATGATACAAATCATAAATAGCTTTATCTGTAAATTCTCCTCTCTTATCATGCATGTTTAAGATGTGTATCAAATAAGCATCCCAGTGTTGATTTTACAATTTCGTGTTTGGCAGTCTCACTCATTAAATTAAAGGTAATGGCGGTTGTTGACCTTTTTCTGTTGATAACAGAAACATTTTTACGGATATAAAGTATTGCAATATATCCATAGGCCCCTAACATGCGTAAATATGCTCAAATAAATTGAAAATATCAATTAATAATATTAATTATTTATTATAAAAATAATTCCTATGTGACGTTGATTTAAATCTGTCTCTTTATAGAAAACAACGGTTCGTTGTCATATATCGTGTGTAGCTTCCTGTTATATTTACGTGAAAACGTTCTGCTCTTTCTAATTTGAAGAAAAGTAATTTGATGGAAACAACTTAAAACCTTCACGGGGTGTGTGCCTGTCACGAAACTATCCAAAATAAGGCTATGCAAATGTACATCCCATAAGAAGCACGTTTAACTGTCACGTACATTTCTCGTAAATACAACTGATACAACTTGCTAAGTGGGTATCAGTTTTACATTTTTAAATTTTTAAGAGAGATGAATAGGAAACTGACATGATAACATTTTTTTAAATTCTAAGTGAGTCATTTGTTATTTCATTTATACCGAAACAGACACTTTGACATTCAGTTCTCAAAAGACATTCTTTATAATCAAAGAAATTTGAATCATCTTTGAAAATGAAATAGAAAACCATTCCCAGATAACTTCTTTGGTACGTGGACTTGTCTCTGAGACCAAAGGTTATTAATGAGATCCATGATATATCAAATGAGAAATAAATCAATCTGGGAACAAATCAGTTTTGTGAACAGAAATATTAACAGATTTCAATGCAATGCATGCACAATGATTAATAGTTATATGAGCTAATTTTGCTTCTTAACTATGAAATATCGGACCCGATGAAACTTGAAATGTCAGGCTCGTGTGTCTATCAAACGAGAGTAATAACATTTTATATTTTATCAGTAAATATATATTTTACTCTAGGGTCTGGAGGACAGACAAGCGGCAGTTTTGTGTTACGCGCTTTTAAACTTTATATTGTCATCAATAAAGAGTTCCGTATGTTCGCTGTCTCCTGCTGTCGGTGATTAAGATGAACCAGGGATTGATGCTTTTTATTCAATAAATATAAAAAAAACCTTTTTTTCATAAAGTGCTGTGATTTCTTTATGGTATATTTATTGGTTGATGTATAAACTTTGTAAATATATCTGACCTTGTTATATGTATTCCAGTTGATTTTATTGACAGTTTTGCGATGAATATTACAACTTATTCTTTTAAGACTTTTTTTTTTTAATCGGTCACTACTACAAAATGCAGATTGTTGACGTTTCTTTGACGATGGAATCATGTCGCCGCATTTGCATTAAAGTATGGATAAGTCTGATTACATCACCCTTGTAAAACGTGTAGACCTGTCTGAGACTGCTTCGCTTCCTGGTGTTCACACGTTCAAGCTATACAAGGGCAATAATTGAATATTGATTTTGTTGCTTTATGCGTCCTTGTAAGCTGTTCCAAATGAGTTTCCTAATGAGGTAAGCACACAATTAAACTGTTACACTGTTTAAACATGCTAACCATTCCCAATATAATCACTGTCAACAATAACATGTTTCCACTTGACACATGTCTTCTGTTTTAAGTTATTTCTATGGGTGTTAGACTGTATTACGTTCCTGCATCACGCTTCCAGCTTCCCAGACGTTTAATATCTTTAGAATAAATATGACTAAAATAGTTCAAATAAACTCTGGAATTCCTGAATATATAGTCTGATCATAGCTGTGTCTATCACAGTAGGGCAAAAATAGGTTCCCAACGATCCAGATATGTCTTATGTATTTATATGTAGAACGAATGTGTTGATTGACTTGAGTACACGATGCAAAATATGATTTATCATATAAATAACCTGTTCCATATATATGTTTATCAGATAATATGGTAAATATCACACCAGGTAATCAGACATACCAGGTTCTATCAGATGTGTCAGTAAACGATTTTTGCGAACCTTCGTATGCTCTAATGGATGTATTTAGCAGCTTAAAACATCAGTAAATAAATCAAGTCTCCGACTTCCAAGACGGTTATTGTCATTAGAAGAAATACATTGGGAAGTGCTTAAATAAACTGTTTATACAAGTATTTAATACTTGTTTATTAATGTTATCATTTACTATGGGATGTGCCAACAACAACCCAAGCATTTGGAACAATCTACCCAAGCAATAGCAATGTCAACAGAAAACTATTCTTTTCAATTTTGTGTACTGCAATTAATAGAAACGTCTAATGATATATCAATTCCACACAAGGCAAACTCCGCGTAAGTCTAGTGACAGCTTGATGTCTGCCATGCTGCACATAGTTAATGGTATTTCTCGGCTCGATTGCAGTGTCTTCTTTATGTGTAATGGTGTGCTTTATCGGCCTACTTATTTATTAATTTATTATTATTATTATTTATTTTATTAATTTGGTAATAACTATAATATAACTCAGATGTTTATTTTGGAAATAAACTTTGATTGTACTATCATTTTTGTATCATAGTCCAATGATCTTTGGATCCAGACAAGGTGCAAGGTGTTGGAATGGAGAAGTCTTAGTTTGTTATTCAACTTGAAGATTGTGGTCTCCAGGTTCACATTGATGTGAGTAATAAGGTGTATGGTTATCACGAAATATCTCTAATAATGTTTGACATGTGATAAAAAAAAAAGACAGAAAAATATCTTCAAAATTTTAAAGTAAAAATGCAGTTCATACATAAAATTGAAGTAAAACTATACGACCAACATACTTTGTTTGAGCAGAACCCCAAATAATTGTTAGTTTCTTTTTATGATAAAGTCGAAACATCGACTTTACACGACAATTAAATATCATGTCAATCCTGAGCATCCTCAAATGCCAGATTCGTATACTTTCAGTTTTATATGTAATAACACATGCAATGTCAATGACAATCGGTGACGTGATAATACAACATTACGCCGTCGAAAGATGCCTATCCTTGGTCGCGTCAGGGTATCGAAATAATTCCCCAAATCCCTCTTAATTACACAATTTGTAGCATATTTTAAAAATAGCACATAATGAGATATCATTTCACATCGTGTCAGTGGGTAATCTGTTATGATACCTGATGAATGTCTGCATCAAGTTCTGCCTCATTTCATACATTCAAACATGCAGTTCACTTGCAGATTTATTTGGCAGTTATTCGATGCCCACTGGCTCCAGATTGTTAACGTGGTAACAAGGTAACGTGACTGTATATATACATACCTCGCAGACAATTTAATTGCAGGAAACAATTATACCAAAGCACACGTTGCTCATTGACATGTCTAGTCTTTAATTAATACCCAGTGCCGCACTACAGAGCTGTTGTGTCCAAAGGTCTTCTTGACTCAGTTGATGCAAATACCATGGTGTTTAATACGATTACTGCTGTGGAATCTCACACAACTTCATCACAAAGAACTTCACTTCTTGTTATATCTTAGCGCATTTATCATGCAATTGTGTCTGACTTTGGTACATTTTATCAGAAATCTATACTGTCTGTTTTCCCATTTTCAACAAGCCAAATCCAATTTGCAAATTGCATACTTCAGTGTTTAGCACAACAGTTTTACTGAATCGATTGGTAAATGTATCTATGCTATCTTTAATCTTCTTTTGTTAGTGGCCAACATATTTCAATATTAGTTACATGTCTCTATGATGTTTAGGTCAATGAAAGTACCTTTTATCCAGTCACTTATATTACAAAACAGTAGGAACAGGATGTATTTGAGACATTAGCCCCATGTATGAATTTTGATATTAATATGTTTCCACTAAATACAGGGAAATATTCAAACTCAATTTCTCTTGTGTTCATCCATTAGACACAGTTTCAAGTCTATAAATCCCTTCCCTATCCAACTGTATATATCGTACTTCCAGCAACAGTCATTCTGATTTTGAAAGTATTTGACAAATCAGTGGACTCTCTCGATTACCAGCACTACCAAGATGGAGCTAAGTGCCCTTAGACAAATAACAGGATTACACACTAACAAGATGAGGATTGGTTTCCTCGTCGCTCCAGCTGCAGACAGACAGTAGAAAGCTCCACTAATAAGATGAAGTGTCCATCGCCATAGTGACAGCTGTCGACAGAAGGAAACGTGTCTCCATGTAGTGTATTTTACTATACTCCTCCAAATCCTGTTTCACAGACGTTATCAATACAGCTAGCAAACAAGGCATGTTAACCATTAGTATGTTCCCTATGTTCTCACACATATGATACAATAAGCACTTACAGCAATGGTCGTTATACAAAATAGCAACATTAATCGATACAAAATAGCAACAGTAATCGATACAAAATAGCAACAATAATCGATACAAAATAGCAACAGTAATCTATACAAAATAGCAACAGTAATCGATACAAAATAGCAACAGTAATCGATACAAACTATTCTGTTGAATAAAAATACAACTATCATGTATTAACATGAACTGACATCCTGCAAGTATTTGATGACATGCATCTGCCTGTGACATTTCTGTTCTGCCATGCAATACCGTGAGGGGATTCAACAGAGGATTAATGACCTTTTTCAGGAGAGAGCTGAAGACAGGTTTGTTTAAAACGTGTAAATTGTATGAAACAACATTTAATTGTAGGCAACATATAATGCCTATCAATGTATTCTTGTAAAGACATATTTGATAAACATGACAAATGGTATTGTACGACATGCTGTCTAAATCAAAGTTGGAGGAATTGCACCCCACACCACACTTAACTGTGTACATTTAAAGACATAAAGTGATTCGTTGTCGGTGTCGGTGATCCTGAAGTACAAGAGAGTTCACGTCATTCCAAACAGAATGGTTTAAGGACATACCCTACGCATAAAAAAACGTCTACTGCGCATAACCGTGCGCATCGCAATTTGATCTGATAGGAAATTTACGACAATTGTTAAATTGACAACATTTAATAAATTACAAACTCAAAAGTATTTTTCATCATAACTATAACATTATTATGTTTATTAGACAATAGATTAGCACATTCCTGCTTCTAATTAAACAAAAATAGACATTTACGACATGAAAACGATGTATGGCATTGTTAACGAAACAAGCCATGCCGTCAACAGCTGATCGGCTTCGATCAAGACAAGCCGGTGAAACAGAAACTTGTCACTTGATCTTGCCCGATTTGAAGAAATTGGAACAACATCATTGAACCAGATGTGAAAATTGACTACAAACCCCGTATTTGATTAAATATTCAGAGGTGGTTACATAGAAAATTACCAAACGTATGCAAATCCAGCCTGCGACAGATCACGATCCATATGCGAGCTTGGTAGCTGAGCCAGGTGATGAATTTTCGGATCTCACCCGATAGGCTACTGCATTTATAAACAATTTGGAAACCAGTATAGAATATACTGCATAAGGATATATATATATATCGAGAACATGGAAAACATATCAGTGAAAACATATTTTGGATTCACGAAAATTAATTCCTTTCTCTGACCGGACTTTGTCGACGAAAACAAGGCATCCAATACGTTTCAGGGGAAACGTTTAAGGTAGGCAACGTCCTCGATCAGCTTCAAATTATCAATTGCTAACATGTTGTGAGAAAGCCTGGACATATAGACTTTAATTTCCTTCTCACAAGTGTCACCATTATTTGTGTAATATGTTTTGTAAATCAACTCGTTTAAAAAGGTTGTGAAAGTATTTTAATTTTGTTCAATACAGTTAAAACATAAATATATATAAGAACAGGAAGGTTTTCTGGATAACAACTTCTTCAATGTGAAAATACACGACGTTTCGGAGTACATACTCACTCCTTTATCAGGTGGAATGTAAGGAAATAACAAAATATGGTACATTTATATAGCAAATAAAACAATGGTGAGGAAACTCAAGCAGGGAGATTAACATGCATGAGAATGGTATACAATGGGGATTTGTAATACAAACATGATGGAGATGAAGCATGATAATGATGAGGTTTTGCAATACACACATGAATGGGAGTAAGTAGATAAACAAAGGCCTGTAGGCTTTATTGAAGATGTAAATAAACACATGATGAAACGAGGGGGGCCAATTGGCTTTATTGAAATTGTTAAGCAAATAATAATTATAGTTGATTGGAGGAGAGGCCAATTGTTGATGTGGGTGGCTTTGAAGTTGTTTCATGGTGATTGGAGCTGATAGGCGTTGATTGGTGGGGACTCCTCGGATAATTTGCTCCGAAAGGAGTGGATGGAAGGTAGGGATACTTGGATTTGGTTTGGTTGGGTTCTCCTCGGATATTTCCTCCGACAGGAGATCTAGATCAGTGAATCCCACGCACATGGAAGGAAGATGCCTTGATCGCGGTTTATGGAGGTTTTTCCCTTCGAATGTCAATCGCTTCTTGGAGTTTTCTTTGGCGCCAGTTCTTGTTGTTGGTTGACATGACTTTGGTAGCTACCCAATCGATGATGTGATCCTTGTTTTTCAGGGTATGCTCAGAAAAGGCGGATTTCTGGTCAAGTTTGTTGACGGACGCTTGGTGTTCCTTGATCCTTGTGTTGATAGGTCGTAGCGTTTCTCCGATGTACTCTTGCCCACAATGACATGGAATTATGTAGATGCATCCTCTTGCGTTGGGGCTTGCACTGCTGGTTCCTCTGCCGTTGGCTTTGAGTAGTTGCTTGAGGGTCTTGCCACTTGTGAATCTATGCTGGCTTTGTTCTTGATGAGGCGAGCGATCTTGTGGCTGAGGGGGCCGATGTAGGGAATTGTGACCCGGATAGGCGATGGTTCAGGCTTGTGGGTGGTGTCTCTGATGGTGAGTGTTTTGTTGATGGTCTTGGTGACTAGGCCTGCAGGATATCCATTGAGTGAGGTGAATGTGTTCTTCAGATGTTGTAGCTCTTGATTGAGGGCGTCGAGGTGACAAATGGATTTGGCACGTCTTGTGAGTGTGGCTATAATGGCTTGTTTGATTTGAGGGTGATGGCAGGAATTGTAGTGGATATACTGGTCGGTGTGTGTTGGCTTGCGGTAGACAGTTGTTTTAAGTCCATGCTCTGTGGCTTGCAAGGAGACATCTAAGAAGGGGAGATGGTGGTCAATTTCTGTTTCCATGTTGAACTGGATTCTTGAATGCTGGGCGTTGAGATGTTGTAGGAGACTGTTTGGATCATCATGTTGGGCTATGGTGGTGAAGGTGTCATCTACCTTGCGGAACCAGCATAGAGGCTGAAATGGAGCATTGGAGAGCGCCGATTCTTCGAAGGATGTCATGAAGATCTCTGTTATGAGAGGGGATAGTGGTGAACCCATTGGAAGTCCGTGGATTTGCTTGTAGATCTTGTCATTGAAGGAAAAGTAGGAAGTTTCGAAGCAGCTGGATGCGATGTTGATGATGCTGTTGATGGTTAACTTGGTGTCGAGCTGGTCAATGCAGGTCTAGAGCTTGGATCGGAGTACTTCTAAGGCTTCTTGTAGAGGGATTTTGGTGAAGAGGTCGACAATAAACAATAAACCGCGATCAAGGCATCGTCCTACCATGTGCGTGGGTTTCACTGATCTAGATCTCCTGTCGGAGGAAATATCCGAGGAGAACCCAACCAAACCAAATCCACCTTCCATCCACTCCTGTCAATCAATCAATCTTTATTCACTCAAAGGGACCGCCAACGGCAGTACATGAGTTACATGAAACAAACATAAATAAATTACAGCAAGATGCCAAAAATGTTTTTGACTAAACGTAACAGATTCTTAATTACTTTGATATTTCTATTGCACAGTAGTTTCTTATATTGTAATAAAGATGGAAACAGCAGGGAGCGTTCATTTATCAGATTACAGCGTTGGTTTACTAAAGCATTACAGTTAAATAGATAATGATATTCATCTCCGACTTCGCCGGAGTTACATTGTGTACACAATCTTTCATGACGCGGGATATTAAGAAAACGTCCTTTTTCAATGGGTAGGTGGTGGTTACATGTTCTAAAATATAATAATGGTTTGCAAGTATTGCTCAAAACATGGAGAGTCTTTGATGATGGCATAATAGAATCCTTTAGACGAATTGGCAACGTCGCTACGCCATGACTGAAAAAACTGATCCTTTAAAATGTTATACACCGTTGAAACTATCCAATTTTTACAGTAATTCTGAGGATTATCGAAAACACATTGCTGTCCACATGTTGAAAATATAGATTTAACAAAGTACAACCATGAATACGATTGACCATGAAAACTCTTATGATACATATAGCTAAGCATAAAGGCTGCAATTTTATTATTTGGTTGTGGACATGTTAATTTCGACCAATATGAGATAATACGTTTGGCTATTTGCAACCGCAGTGGCTCTCTACCAAATTCTCCATAAACCATGAAGTTTGGCGTTGACATCTTTAAACCTGCTGCCATCTTTAAGAACTTCAAGTGAACGCGCTCAATGATATTAATGTTTTCCATCCCCAACATTTCACAACAATAACGTAGAATTGGGAGAACAAGGGTATTGGCAATCCAAAGGTAAATTTAAATTTCTCGCACGTTTGAGTAAAGACATTGAAGCTTTGTTACCCATGTCGGCAGCATGTTTAATAGCTGTTATCATTCTACCATTTCTATGAAATGTAATTCCAAGGTACTTAAAAGTATCTACAATATCTAAAGGTTGATCTTTATAATAAAATAGTTTTTTACTTTTGCAAGCTGGCCCAGATCCAAAAATCATTATTTTAGTTTTATCTGAATTTACTTCCAGTTTCCATAAATCACAGTAACTTGAAAACCAATTTAAGGTTTTTTGAAGTGCATGACTATTTTAAGCTAATAGCACCGTGTCATCGGCATACAATAAAACTAATAATTTTATATACATATGGACAGCATCATTATCAAGCTCGAGACTCAACCCCTCGCATTGACTAGAGCTAAGATAATCTTCAAGATCATTCAAATAAAATGAAAATAATAAAGGAGAGAGGTTTTCGCCTTGACGTACTCCTGAGAGGCATGGGAAAAAACTTAATTGCATACGGTTGACAGCTACACATGATTTAATGTCACAGTACATGTTTTGGATAAGTTTGAATAATTTCCCGTTGGCCCCATGACGGAGTAACTTTATCCAAAGTCCTGTCCGCCACACTTTATCAAAGGCTTTAGGCACAAAAAAATTTCTTATGTCTATTTTTCAATGAGTTTATAAGGTTGTGTATAATAAAAACATTGTCAGTGGTAGATAAACCTTTACGGAAGCCTGACTGTGTATGCGATATGATATCAAACGATTCACAAAATTTAGTAAGACGTTCATTAATAATGGAGGTAAACAATTTTCCAAAACAGCTGAGGATAGATATAGGTCGGTACGAGTTTGGATCTGATAGGTTTCCTTTCTTCTTATGAATTGGTTTAATCCCACCTGTGAGCCAAGCATCGGGTAGGATTCCCGAGTTAAATATAAGATTGAAGAAGTCAGTGTATACTGTTAGTAAGCGCGGTGAGGATGCATTGTGATATTCATTTCTTATAAGGTCTAGCCCGGGAGCTTTATGGTTTTTTAATCTATTCAATGCAGACAAAACTTCGTGTTCTGATATCTCGTCATTTAGAATTGAATCATCTAGGTTAGGGAGATCGTCAAGCACAATCACCAATCAACGCCTATCAGCTCCAATCACCATGCAACAACTTCAAAGCCACCCACATCAACAATTGGCCTCTCCTCCAATGAACTATAATTATTATTTGCTTAACAATTTCAATAAAGCCAATTGGCCCCCCTCGTTTCATCATGTGTTTATTTACATCTTAAATAAAGCCTACAGGCCTTTGTTTATCTACTTACGCCCAGTCATGTTTGTAATGCAAATCCTCATCATTCTCATGCTTCATCTCCATCATGTTTGTATTACAAATTATTATTATCCTGCTTGGCAATATGTATTCAGTTATTATTAACTTTACAGTATGACATGTGATTTTAACTTAGTAGTCTTCTCACACCAAAAAATCTTATCGATGCAAATTTAGATACGATCAAGTTTGTTTTCGGTACGAATTCACCGCACTCGAGATGAAATGCACTAGCTACACACTGTAGCACTGGTTCGATGAAAAGACTTGATCGGGGCTCCATCATAAGCTAAAAATAGCACAAGTCCCTAAATATAAAGTGTGCCATTGACATATACAGTTCATTGCTGAACAACAGTCGGATTCGTCAGATTGGTGTGAATACAGACATAATTTTTTTTGTAAATAAGAGAAAAATAAAATATACTAGATATAACGAAGTAAGTCTAAGCGGAAGTCATCTGTCTCAGGATCGATTTGGCCAAATGTGCGTTGTTGATCTGCTGATTTGTCATCATTCAAGTGATATTTAGGCCTACTTAAAACACAATTTTTCTTTTTTTTCAAAGAAATGAAATATACATGTTGTATCGTCAAAATATATCAAAAGAAAATAAACTTTCCAGTCTGATTAAAACCGACGGTATTCCGCGAAAAAAAATGTTCAAAATAGTGCATCTACCGGGATACGAACTCATGTCGTTCGGAGATTTCCACGCCAAACCGTCTGGAAACAGTCCGTAGACTAGCGTGTTCGAGCGCAATTCAGGTAGCCAATCAAAAGATGCCCAACAAATGCTTTCGATGCGAGAAGTTGGGGGCAGATAACTCCAAACAGCTATCCCTTTGTCTGTTCCAAATGCTTTCAAAACAGCGACCGTTTAAAAACTATGATGTGATTGGTCAGCTATTTGACTGGGCTTTGGCTGCGCTAAACTGGTTCGGAACACACGCCTATAAGGGATGTTCTCAGACCTTGTGGCGAGGAATCTACAGAACCTGTTCGTATCCCGGTAGATATAGTATTTTGCAAATTTTATTCCTCGGAACAAGGTCGATTTTAATCAGACTGATAAACTTTCTCGAATTACATTGGCATCATGCAATTTGATGATTTCCAACATGCGCTGATGTACTGTAGTGAACCATTAAATGAGTTTTTAGAGTAGCCGATCAGGCACTATATATGATTTTCCGCTCCTAAATTGGGGTCAAAACCAAATACTTGATTGTTCTAATCGGCCTACTTAGATGTGTGAAACATAATATTTGTCACAAGAGTAACATACTGTCATTTTAACCTGAGAGTTTTATGAACAATGTTACACAATAATACCACAGGAACTCGATATCGTAAGTAAAAGGTAGGTAAAACGTAGATACAACAAACCTACCCCCCTATATAACATAGAGTAAAGCCATTTTGCCGATCTAAGGGTCTATTCAACATTAGATCAAGATTTACCCTAAGAATTGGTGACATACACAAATAAACGCTCGTACTTACTTTGTTGTACCTACGTTTTACCTACATTTTACTTACCATATCGAGTTCCTGTGTGCGAAACCCATATCGCCGGCATTCAGTAGACTTGCCGCGGCGTTTTTGGGCATTTTTGACTGCTGATTTCAGAGATAGAAAGTTCGTTATTTTTGCATGGTGACCCCCATTTTTTTCTTCGAATGTGAGTTCTGTATATTGTCAGGTTCATATTTTGAAAGTTTTAAAAAATTCTAAATTTTAAAAATACTTTATTTAAGATTATTCATTGAAATTTTAGGTAAAAAATAAAGATTTATAGACACAATATGTTGAAAAAATTAATTTCAAATTTCATTTTTCAAAATTATTTTTGGATAAACTTTGAAGTATCATTTATATCTAACTGTAAGAATTAAAATTTTGCATTTATTTTATAAAATACTAAATTTGGCTGAAAAAATGAAATATTTAATTTTCAGGCTTTTCAATAAAAGAGGAAAGTTTTTGACACATTTTTACTCCAAAAAGAGCATGGTGACCTCCATTTTTTATTTGATTTTTGAAATCAGCACACTCAGTTGTGCAAACTTTCAGCAAAATCGTAATATTTTTATTTCTGGGTAGTGTATGTCCTTAATGGTGAAAATAAATACATAATTTATTTGATGTTAAAATTAACAGCATGACCCACTTGCCTATGTACAGCTAAAGAGAGACAATTGCCAGGTTAAATTCTGCAAGCTTGCTTGCTCTGGATTTTTGGAGATAGCTCTGCTTATTAAGCTGCTAAATGGCGTGTTTGGATTTATCATTGTTCATAAGTTAAAGATTACCTTTCAAACACATTTAAAATAGTAGTAGGTAGAAGAACGTTTTACACGTAGCGAAATAAAATGAGGCGTCTAGGACAAATCAGGGGACTGCAGAAAGACACTTCGCTAACATGAACAATTCCTAATCAAAGATTAAATTTATGTTTAACAGATATATGACGTCTTGGTTTGTACTCGTCTGCGTTTTTATTTATTATACCCATGTAAACTTAAGATAGTAATACAGGGGTGCAATACGGTTTCCTTGGTCGATTTCCGTATTGCACGGTGAATTCCGTATTGCACGGCTGACGGTTCTACTTTCTCTAAACTTCGGCACTTCTCGGAATTTTCCGTACTTTTCAATGTTTTCCTGATTCATTCTCCGGAATTTATGTTTTAATAAAACTGCTAGTAATTTGCAATTGATTAAAATACCAACATGGATTTAGACCTAATATTAACAACACAAGCAGGGAAAATGTCACTCAAATTATCATTTACAAGGCAGAAAAGCGCAAAGTATAAGGTGAATTGAAAGCAGTGCGGAAGGCTTCGCTAGCGATGGTATTACCAAGGATGATCATTTGTCACTTTTTGCTCCTTAGTCATACCTAAAATTCACTTGCGTGTTGTAAGTAAGGAATACTTTATGAAGTGGAAACTTGTTTTATATATGTTGACATGGAGCGACATTCCTTTCTGAATTACCACTTATAAGACTATATTTTTTCTAAGTGTTTGTGTTGATGGAAAGTATGTGTATTATACATTGGTAGCATGTCGGTAAATGTGATAATATCGGAGTTTTGGTTATATTATGGTGAAGTAGATGCGAAAATGAGATTAAGGGCTAGGCCATTATCTGATCCTACAAATGGAAGGTAGTAGATCAGAATTTGTAACTTCATTTATGTGGAAATGTAATTAAGTAATTTAAAGAGTTACACTTTTCTTATTTTGCCAACATTTCGAATATGTGATGTGATTATTTACTACACACTGACACTTCATCGTTGATGAATGGAGATGATAATCTGGATTGTAAAGCAAGGGGACGTCAATCCTCTTCAAACTGACAAAAGTGAACACACCTCATATACCCGAAAACACATTTCTGGATATCATTTGAAGCACAGATTATTAATAATTTGAGCCAATAATTCATAACCAGTCATCTTTAACCATCATATGTGTAATTAAAGACAATAGAAGACGTTATAATGGTTGTAAAATGTTTAATTGAAAAAACATGGACCAATTACGTCCCCTTGCAAATAACAATAAATAAGTAATTAAATACATATGTTTAAACTAAATTTATTACTCAACCGTGGTGAGATCACTCATTAGATAACAATGAGTTGGTTACACACATGTGTGATGTCACCGCGTGCTGCCGTAACGTCATAATCGACCCGTGACGTCATAGTCGTTTTTGGTTGACGTCACAATGTTAGCCCGCGCGAATCCAATGGCGGGTGACCTTTTTGCAAGTGAGCGTCACTAAAAACGACTTTCTTGCAACTCAGCGCTATTTACATCATTGAGTAATAAATAAAATACTAAACTCGGTCCCGTTTGGTAACATGTTTATGAAACTCGTGAATGGCATCGGTATTTAACACGCTTTCGCTCGTTAAAATACCAAACCACTCACTCATTTCATAAACATGTTATCAAACGGGACTTCGTTTAGCGTTCTATATATATAAAGAAAATGTTCTGTTGCATGGTGAAGTAGATATGTAAATGAAACAAACAAAACTACTCAATATATGTGTAGGAGTGGAAGGAAAAAGAGAAGATACCTGTTGATTTGAAATAAAAAGATATTGATCTGTATTATTCACAGATAATTATTTTCAGTCTGAAGAAATATTATTTCTCTTCAGAAAGCGTTAAATTATTTGTTTTTGGATTTGGAATTTGTGACGCACGTTTCTGTGATTGATGTAAGTGGCAGTGTGTGTAAAGAACAGACATCATCAATCCTCGTCAAACTCGAGAAAAGCGAGCACAGCTTATATACAACAAAAGTGTGTCTGTGGTATTTGAAGCTGAGATCATAAATCACTAGTGCAATCAAACCATAAAAACAATAATAAATTTTAACCTGAATATGTTTAAATAAAAATGAGTAAGGTTAATTTTATTATAAGATGATGAAATGAAAAAGACCTTGGGCCATAGGAAATTGGAAGTACAAATGTCTAAAACAAGATATAGATGTTGATGTAGAGTGCGAATATGTAGATGTAGAATATAAAGATAAGACACACCAATCCTCGTCAAACAGGGCATAGGTTAGCGCAGTTTACGTACAACATCATTTGAAGCACCGAAACCATAAACACGCTAATCACTAGCTGTTAACCTTAATCTCTGTAACTATTGCAAATAAGAGAATTTGCATTTGTTATGAGATAGCACAGTGAAAAGTAACATGAGAAATGACAATCAAGTGTCCTTGAAAAGCAGGTAAATAATAATAGTAAGTTTGGAATGTAATTTGTATAATTAAACTTGAAAAAAATAAGTTTAATCTTCACAAATTGGATAATATTATTACCTTGCTCTTTGTTATTTTCTTACACAATTCAATTTGTATTTAAGCAATATATGCTGTTTTAATTGTGTTTACGTCCGTCCTAGGTATTCCTCCTCAAGCCACCTTTCATTGTTATTTGGATTTTCAGTCGACTTACATTGTATAGGGTTTTAGGGAGAAAGTATAGTAACTTTGACTACACTGAAAATATATTATTCGTTCTAGAAATGCTGTCGTATTTAGAGTAATTGCATTGAGATCGCTTTTAATTGTACATTAGGCAGTTTTGTTACACTGCCTCAGAAACTTCATGTATCAACATCTTAATTTTTGACGATGTAAGGAATGACCCAAATTCTAATTGCTTTGAAATGTATTGGTTAACATGGACATTTCGGTAAAAATAATTTTCTCCTGAAAAATACAACGTCAGCAATTTTTACATTGCATATTATATTCGTTGACTTTGTAATTGTAAATCGTGACCATGTGACATATTTGAAATTTAATCACTCATCAAATAACAAACGCTGAGTTAATTTATTCATGAGACTGTTAAACTGATTTTGTAAAATCACTGTACAACAAACAATCTTGTGAGAATTCAGTTCCAACACCAGCAGATCAGCCTACCCACTGTCAATTCAAATGCCTTATTGTCCATACGTTTACATCATTGCTTGATATTTACATGCTGTTCAGCTATTAATTCAATTCTAACTAAAGGATATTGAAACCAGTGTTAAATTAATCTGCCACATCATTGGAACCCATTCATGTCATTGACATTGACAAATCGAGGAAGATTCAAAGGGACTTTTCTAAGGATTTCATCAGGTATTACTGTTATTCGTATTGATTTTGTTTCTTATGTGATGACAAAAGGTATTTATAAAGGCATGCTTTCATTCTCAGATTTTTCTCTGTGAAGATTTTAACCTGATTGCATCTGGACCTCTTCTCAGTCTATTATATTGTCAATCTATTCATGTATAGTTACATCAACACCATTCATTTTCAAATTGAGTTTGAAGTTTTAACTTTGTCATGTGGCTTTGCTTTTCCAGGATTTCGTTTCCCTTTAGTTTCTTTTGTAAATGATCAAGGCTTTTCCCATGCATATTTCAACATTGATGTTGTCATTTTTGCTCTTGCAAAGAAACAGATTTTGAAAGGCGGATTTGCTAAATTTGTGATACTATTTTGCACTTCCATGGCAAATGAACTGAGTTAACTTTGTAATTATGAATTATTAGAATTAACGGACATATGTATGTGATGTAGCACGGACTCAGCAGAGATCTTTGAGATCAAGAGTAGGAGTGAGGTATAGAGATCGCTGTTAGTTATTATATAACCTCTTGGTGGGCTCCGGGCAAGACATTTGACTTGAGGAACTCTGCTCTTTGTATGTTGTGTTCAAGCCTTGTAACAATGAGTATTACAAACGATGTTTTGCGTTATAGTTCATCACAAAGAAACTCCACGAGGCTCTGTCCCGAGTGCTGTGGAAAACTTGAATTATCTATAGTCCATTCACCTAGCAACCTACCGCAATTTTCAAAAATTTCTGATTCATTTTTAAATTCTGCTTAATTCTTTTTATTGGCACACTGATATTTTATGTAAGGTAACAGGGACTTTTAAAGTAGATTTCATAGGTTAATTTAACCGTTGTCCGTATAACTATGATAATGATTTTTGTTTGTGTTAATACTGTACAGGCGAGTGTAGTAATTTATGTAATGTCTAACGGATCCGGTAAACTTGCGATTTACGTTTATGACCTCAGATCAAGTTAACTGTGTTGTAGGGTTTAGCTTTTGAATAGACAGATCGTCTCAAAATAGAAACTTCAATATATATATTTGCATATTAACTTTCATCTGCTTGACTTGAGCCAAACCGCTCCTTCATCCGCCTTTATAATATCAATAAAATATGGTTCTGTTTTGTCAAAAGAATAATGTTAGAAATATATGAAAATGAAATAGGATGTTTAAGAAAAAGGCAGTCCCATAGGCTTGGTTGATAGACTATAGACATGTTTGGCAGCTATCCGACGTCCACTGGCTCCATAGATCTTTCTTATCCAGATTGTTAGCCATGGTAACGTCACTGTGTACATACTTACCTCGCAGACAATTGCATTGTAGGAAACTAATACAATAAAATCACGTAATTCCTTACTGACTGCCCCGGAAGTCCTTTATTAATGTCTAGTGGCGCCACAAGCCTACATTTTGTACAGAGCTAGGTTCTGTCAATTGGTTGTCTCGACTCAAGAGGTATCTTTCGGCTGTGCTTGATACCCTTACTGTTAAGTTTAGGCTACTGACAGCTTCATCGCCAGCACTGACCCTACCAAGAGCTTACCACACGACCAACACGACCAACACGACCACAGGGCGTCATGTCGTAGTCAGTGCTAGTAAAGGTTGCCTGACTCTGAAGGTGTGGGTTCGAAGGACTCGTCCCGAAAAGATAAAATAGTTTGTACTGTTGAATGTCCTAAATTAACAAAGTTAAATCCACACTAAGTATAACAAATTTGATGATGTTCGGGCATATATATCTTAAAAACTGGAAGTATTTCTTAGCACCAGGATAATATCTTTTTAAACATAATGATCAAATAACCACAGTCTCAAAATGGCTCTGCACATTTTATACAATATTGTATTCGTAATTCATTGGCGCTGCATCTCAAGAACGTCGTACATTAGTTTGAGTGTCATCTCAGATTACATTATCAGACACATAGACTAACATGATTTATACAAAGACCGGTGTTCTTCATCAGTGAGACATTTGAATTACAGGAAATGTAGACATAGTATGTTCCTGATTAGGTTGGGTATTCAGTTATGGCTTTTACCTGAATATAAAAAATGGCTTGCGTCCGTGTAATAGCAATGTTGATCATGTGATAATAAATCTTTATTGAAACACTAAATGGTCCAGATTAGGTTGTCAATTTGAATTATGCGTTTACCGGAACATAATGATGTACATAACTTTGCTAGCATCCGTATCATTTTGATGTTAATATCATAATAAGATGAATTTAATGTGATAAATAAATTATCAAATATGTGAAAGACAATTTTACATGGAAAATAGATACATATATTACATCTTTTACATGTGTTTCAGGACATCATAATTTGTATATGATCTTATTGGTATTTTTGTTTTTATTTTCAAAATTGAATAATATTTTTCTAAATGTAAATTGTATTGTAAATTCCTACTTTCATTGAAAACGTTTCGAAAAAAACCCAAACAGATTTGATTTAAATGAGGATGCTAGATTTGGATTTCTTTAATCAAATATCATTACAAATTTAAAGCAATTGAAAGCTGAAATTAGTTCAGCCTTCTGTCGTAATGTATATCTGAACCAATATAAACTTTCGGAAGTTCCCCAGGCAATACAGACACAGATGGAATTATTTATATTTGCAATGGTAATAAGGCATTTTATATAATCGAACAGTAGATTTTCCTCATGGTAAACCTTATGCTCAACAATTTCCGGGTAATTTCTTTCAGATAATAATTCTCAAAACTTTTTTGCTAGAGGATGTTACTTACTCGATGCTACATCTTATTTCACTGTCCTTAAATAATTTTGCTCTTGTCGTTATACGAATTTAAGGTTTGTTCATACACTAAAGGACGTAAAAAAAATTAGCAAAAACTACAAATGTGCCGTTAAGAATCAGCTTTTCATATGTTTCCAGATTACTTCCCTTTGTATATTCAAGACATGTTGATTTTTAAATTGTAACCCTGTTCACATTGTGTTACATCAACCACATGGATTTTTAAATTCAATCTTTTAAATGTTGACGTGTCTTTGAAATTTCGCTATATTTGGTAAGGATTTACAATGGAAAAGATTTTGTTAAAGGCGAATGTGAAAATTGGTTTTATGGGTTACTGAAGTGAGTTCATCATTAGAGGTAAGGAACTATCAAAGACAGATTCGTAAGATGTTACAATAGATCAGTTGCTTCCTTTAACAAACTGTTGAGAGTTTTCTGTACTCTGGAATCTCCTTCTGATTGTGGAGTTCGATTATTTTATTTTCTAGCCACAAAACACTAATAATTACCAAATGTGTTTTGTCTGTGGTCTATGTTGTTGCTCAAAACAAACTTACAGGACACAGTGAACTTTTCACTGCCAGATGGTTTTGCGGCCAATTGTAACATAGGTTACGTGAGAATGTATGATGTGAGTTACCTCTGTGTGGAGAGAATCGGTTACATAGATCCAATCATAAAGTCATTCAACTTAAAACTTTGCAATACAATTTGAGGGTCAAACTAATATATACCTTATACAGTACCTAGTACATACACTTGTGGATAACACATTTCATTTTATAAAGATAAACTAATCTACCTATTTAAGCTTTGTTTCTGGAAGATTATAACCAAGTTAAGTATCAAACCATGAATCGTCTTCCCTCTCTCACTGTTTATGATATATCGTACTTCCAGTAAGAGTCGGTCTTGAACATCAGTGGACTCTACAGATGACGAGCACTACCAAGATGTAGCTGAGTGCTCTTAGACAAAGTAACTCTATACAGGATTACCAGACTAACAAGATGAAGAAGGTTTCCTCGTCGCCCCAGCTGCAGACAACCATTAACAGGCTCCACTCGGTCCACTGATATAATGAAGTGTTCATTGCCACAGTGACAGCTGTAGCAAGAAGGAAACTTGTATCTTGTTGAAGTAGATTTCACTCAGACTAAAAAGTGTGTCTATGGAGTGTGAATAATTACTGCACCTTCATTCCTATGATGTTATTCCTGTAAGGTTCAGTTTCATCTGTGTATTCAGTTTAGCTAAACTCTATTAAAGGCTCTTAATGTTTTACACAGTCTTTAATCAGAACTATAATTTAATATATTCCTCCAAATATTGTGTTACAGACATTATCAAGACATTTGTTCTTGCAGTGCTTATCTACACAACAACCAAATGTGACAACAAACAGTAGCAGTTCACACCATGTCAAACACGTGATACAATTACTGGCACATGCTACAGCATATATCAATGCTCTTTATACAACTTTCATGTGGCAATATTCATTTATCATTATGTATTCATATGTATATATCTGAGGACATGAACATACTTGTGACATTTCTGTTATGCCATTAAATACCGTAGATTCCAGAAATGATTAGTGAATATGTCAGCAGAAGGCAGCTGAAGACAGGTTTGTTTCATTAAGTGGAAAAATAAAACAACCTATGTTTATATGCAATGTATAATGCTCATCGATATGTTCTTTTGAATACATATTTCATGAATATGACAAATAGCATTCCACTAACAAAATGTTACTTTCCATGTATCAACCTGAAGGAATTGCACAATAAACTTGCAGACTAGGTTAAAATTCGTGCATTTAGACATTGGTGATTCGTTGTCAGTGATCTTGACGAACTAAAAGTGATGTTCAAATCATTCAAAAAAGAAGTTTAAGTTTAAGTGGTATAGTAGACAAACTTTTACTCGTAGGAAATAAGATGAGGTATAGGACAAATCAGCCGACTCCAGATAGACACCTCACCAACACAAGGAAAAGTTACTAATCATGGGGTAAATGTACGTTGAACAGATGTGTGTCCTTTACTGTTATGCTCTACTCAATCTTGTATTAAAGATCTAAACTGTATAACATGAGTTAGGATATATGCTTGATGATATTTGATTTTAGGAATCTTTATTCACTTTTCTCTATTTTATTTCCATGAGTTTCCTGAGTGGCAGATCATCCATAACCAATGCTTACTACTTATTTTTAAGTATCATCGAAAATATTCAATGTTTTCCCATAATAATTCGTGTCTTGATGTCCCCTGGAATCTGTTGTAACATATATCAAACTTCTTTCTATAAGAAACTACATTATTCATATATAGCTTCATGCTCCTTGTAGGTATACTTCAGTTATGTGTGTTGTAAGTAAGGACTAATTTATCAAGTGTTTGTTTATAAATATTGACTTGGTAAGACATTCCTTTTTTAATTACTACTAATAAAATTATATCACTTCTACGTCATTCTAATGTAAGTATGTGCATTACATATAATAGTGTGACCGTATTGTAGGAGAAAACATCATGCATTGAGTTGATTTTTAGAATGAAGAACATTCTACAGAAATGTAATTATTCAGATAAAGTTAAAGTATTCTTATTTTGCGGACATTTGGAATTTGTGATGTGATAATTTAATAAACACTGACAGTTTTACAACCATCTGTGATGAATGGAGATGATAATGCGGAGTGTAAAGCAAGGGAACATCAATCCTCGTCAAACTGACAAAAGTGAACACACCTCATATATCCCAAGTTTTTCGATAGTATTTGCAGCGAAGGAAAATACCAATTTGATAAGTAAAAAGATGATATGAAATGACCAAGAGTGGACTTTGACAATTAACATAATAATATCTTACCCATATGGGAAGAAAGACACAGGGTAATATATTTTCTGTAAGTCACACGGGAGTTACACCTTTTCCTGGCTTTTGATTGGCTGCTACAGAAAATAAACTTTTTCATTGGTTGCCGGAACTACTTCATTCTTCTTTTCAGTTCATTCACTATTTTTTACACTCAAACTCTCTTCTACACGAGAACAAGGAAAACGTAACCAAATGTACATTTATTTTTTATTAGCGATAAAGACGTTTCTATTCTATATACACACTTGTTGATAATATTTTAGAAAAACAAAAAAAAACCTTTGTTAAATAAGGTAAGATAATTCGTCTGCTAATGAGTTGCCGATGTAAACAAACATGGCGTCATCCGTATCGCCGATAAAAGTGAATGACCTCTTAAAGGTTGATGGAAGCATATTGGGAAGAGTGGTCAATATTGTTCAGCCACTGAACAGCTTCAATGTTTATGTTGTAAGAAGTGAGCAAGGTGAGCTGCATGTGCCGAGATACCGCATACTTATATGACAAATATCCTGTCATGCAGTAGGCCTACTGCATACACGACTTCCGGTCGATTTCACTGAACAATATTCAAATGTTCGCGGTGTTCTTCACCTTGTTTTTCTTGTTAAAAAGTTGACAGTCAAATAAAACCACTGAGTTGATTTTAAAAATTTGTTGTAGATTAAGAAAGAGTAGTTCGTTGTCTAGTCCTATATTTTCAATCTTGACGAAGTTGATGGTCTCGCAATGTGATGCGACTGTCACACGTAACGTCTCGCCTTCAAATGAAACACTCGACTGTACCCCTCACATGGTTCGACAAATTACGTTTTGATTGCAATTATGAGTAAAAAAGGCAAGAAGTTAGGTTCAGTAAACCGATTTAATGTACAATTACATGAATACATAATCTAACAATAATCTAAGGATAAGAATAACACATTATACTAATGAACTTGTTGTTCTCGCGTAATGCATTTGTTTAAAAAGGTAGTGACGCGATGAAATTCCTGGAAATTTAGTCTCATCACACGCGTAGGGATACGGGGATTCCCCAACTACGGGTTTCCTTATAGAGGAACAGCTGATTTCTTTTTAGGGATTTTTAGAATGAAAACGGATATGGGTAAGATAAACAATAACCAACTCGTGACGGGGAATGACAGATTATCTTTCCCTCGTCATATCAATAAAGTAATTGCCTAGCGCAAGGCTCGGCAATTACGTAATTGATATGACTCGGGAAAGATAATCTGTCATTCCCCGTCACGAGTTAGTTATTGTCTAAATATTATATATATAGAGGGGCTGTGTATGGTGTAGTAGATATGTATGTGAAATAAACAAAACTATTATATTTGAAGAGTGAACGGGATTAGAGCAGAAATATGAAAACATTAAATAAAAAGCAATTGATTTCTTTTATTCACAGATAAATATTTTTCAGTCTGGAATTATGTAGAAATATAATTTTCGTTGTTGGCATTTGGAATTTGTAACATTATATTTTGATCAGATTGATTTTAGCTCAATCATCTGTGATGAATGGAAATGGCAATGTGGAATGGAGAAACTGGCCTCATCAATCTTTGTTCAAGAAACAATTGGGTAGCATTTGAATCTGTGATACTAAATCATTTGAGCAATGAAACCATCAAAATAATAGTGACCTAATAACCCTAATATGTTTATTTTTAGCAAATTAGAGAAGTTACATTGGTTCCCAGATTATCAGTCAAACAGAACATAAGACATGGCAATCAAGAGCCCTTGCAAATTAAGTACATAAGCTTGCAAATGATTTTTTTTAAAACTTGAAAAACCTAAGTTTAATCTTTACAAAAATTGGAGAATATGATTACTTTGCTATTGTAATTTTATGCTATAATTCAGTTTGCATGTAAACAATATTGTTCTATTTTCGTTAGCACATCCGTCCATGGTCGTCTTGGTCTATCTTATATTGTTATTTCAGTCGACGTATATTGAATAATATTGTAACATTACTAACTGGAATATATATTTTCCTTTCAAATATATTGTCTTCTTGTGTCTATAGATAGAGTATATGCTTTGGAGTTGGTATGCTGGTACATTAGGAAATTAGTTTAAGATGTCATTACCACATGGTTTATAAACATTTCATTTAAGTTTTGACCATGTAAGGAATGGCTGATGTTTGGATTTCTTTTTTCAGGAAAACAAGTTTCACTCAAATTTAAATTCCTCAAAATGTAATCGGATAAAAAAGACATTTCGATAATTGAATTTCTGAGGGTCATTTAATATGCTCCTGAGAAATATAATGTCGAAATTTGGAACATTATATACGTTGGTTTTGTAATTGCCTTTCGTGACCAAGTGACATTGAAATGAATACTTCACTCATTCAACATACCAACCACGTAGCCTCAATTGATACTGCTTACACTGTGTGCACACATCTACGTCATCACATGCTGTTCAATGCAGGATTTGAGTTTTAAGAATATTTAAACATGTGTTAAAAATACAGAAATGCATAATTGCTTCATCAGATCGGAGCCATTATATTTAATTATCAAATCTGGGCAGATTCAAAGGATCTGTTCACTAAGTGTTTCTGTCAGGCATTAGTGATGTAGTCTGTACGTTTTGTGATGACAACAGAGCTAAAGGCATGCTTTCTCAGATATGTCCCTTTGAAGACCTAAACCTTAGTGCATTTGGACTTTTTCCGAGTTTATAAAATTGTCAATCTGCACACGTTTAGTTTCATCAACCACATTGATTTACAAATTGAGTCTGGAGGTGAATCTTTGTCATCTAAGGATTTTATTTCCGCGTGGGTCATATTCTTATAAATGTAGTATAATGTGAAATTTATTTAGAATATGCGTATGTTTTCTAGGCTTTCCTCATGCATAGACAACATTGTTGTCGATTATGCCATCGTGCTTGCAGAGAAGTTGTAGGCGATTTTGCTGATATTGTGCACTAACTTTAGCATAATTATGAATTAACTTACTATTTAGTATATAATAGAAGTAAAGGACAGATGTAGACGATGTAACTCAATTATTTAACAGTAGTTATCTGTTATTATACACCCTCCATGTCGGTTCTGGGCATCGCTTTTAACTTGAAGTAATTCTACTTGTTGTATGTTGTTTTCTAGCCTCGTAACATAATAACAAACCGAGCTGTATTGCTTTTTGTTCATCGTAAATAAATTAAAACGGACTTTGTCTGGAGTGCTATTGAAAACTCAAAATGTGTATAGTCCGTTAGTCTACCTTTTGGAACTGCATTTTTCTAAAGTATGTTCTTAACTTTTCAATTTCACATACTGTCTAATTCTTTTTATGGGAATATTGATTATTTTACCTAACGTAACATTGAACTTACTTTTAATATGGATTCAATAGCTGTATCAAACAGTTATCTATGTTGCTATCATTATATTTTGGTTTGTTTTGATACTACATAGATAGGTGTACATTTGGAAGCAATTATAGTTTCTGTCTAATTTAAGTCACTGACACCTTCATCACAACAAGATATTTGCCTATATTTATATATAAACGCGTCTAATGGCGTGTTGGTATATCTAAATCTTGCATAATATTTGCACGTTTAATCCCAAATAAATGTTAAGTATTTGAAGACATTGGTGAATATATATATAATGCACTAACTGTACTTCGCCAGGTTATATCTATACCGGGTGGAGGACAATTGCCACCCGGACAATTCCCACCCAGACAATTCCCACCGGCCAATTGCCACCCGGACAATTACCACCTAGGACAATTCCCAACTAGGATAATTCCCACCCAGGACAATTGCCACCCTTAAAAACAATTGTCCTAGATCCATCTATACCACACGACCACAGAGCCTCGTGGCGTGGTCAGTGCTGATAAAAGTTGCCTGACTCTGAGGGTGTGAGTTCGAAGGTACAATAATTTGTACTATTGAAGGTAGTGTTATCCTAAATTAATAAAGTTAAATCCACAATAAGTATAACAAATTTGATGATGTTGGGGCATATATATCTTAAAAACTAAAAGTATTTCTTAGCACCAGGATATATCTATTTAAATATAATGATCAAATAATCACAGTCTCAAAATGGTTCTACACATTTGTTTTCATCTCGTATTCGTGATTTATTAGTGTAGCGTCTCAATACCTTTAACATTTGTATGAGTGTCATCTCAGACTACATGATCAGACACATTTACACAATTGTTATTCAATGATGATGTTTGCTTTTGGTTATTTGAAATTCTTCACAAACCCACTTGATGAATGATTTTTTTTTCTTCAATGATTAGCTATCGTTTCCTTCCCATTTTCAAAAGAAACAGTTCAAGGCTGAAATTACATGTAGTTTATCATAGCCATCGGCATTATGGGAATGTCTGCACCTTCATAAGCTTTTACCAGGGAGCACAGACATAAACGAAACTGTGCATTGTTGTAATCATCGACAACGGTAATAAGGAATAGTGTACAATCGATGCGTAGATATTCCTCCAGGCAAGGACTATGATAATATGATAATAATGATATGGGTAATTTCTTTCAGATAATAATTATTAAAACATTGTGCCAGAGGATGCACCTTGTTTACGATTTAACATCTTATATGTCTGTCCTTTAATAGTTAGTTTTTTTCTGTATACTAATTAAAGGTTTATTATACCGAATATATACACACAACATCAAAAGAAGCGTCAACGTACAACATCTTTTTATAATTACATTTCTACACTTTTAACTTTCTGTATAAAACCATTGTTGAAAATGTTGGTTGTGTCATTCAGTGTGTATTTGAACTGACATAGAAATAAAAACATCATACTGTGATGTATGAAATTGAGAGTACGTCTTTAAACACATGTGCTTATCAAAGACATTCCAAATATAATTTCTCCGACAGCAGTAATTCGTGTTTTACTCTGTTGAAAATTGGTTGACGTTTCTTTTACTGTTGAATGTATATGCTGAAGGAAGTCAATATGATCAAACTAATGTGCCATTAAGAATAAGAATTTTTGGACATTTGAAATGTGAAGCTTAGCAATTGCATTAGTGAATAAACTACAATAATTGAATCAGCGATTTAACTCTCCAACCTCTGAAAAACGATACTACAAAGATAGGTTAAAATGGCATACACACAATTTGAAAACCAATATGATTAAGCCAAAACCTAAACGTGTACAGATAGACTAGAAACACATAATGTCTAATTTTAAAAGATATTTTTCATTTACCTGTTCAGTCATTAACTTTTAGAGCTCTTATGTGTTACGAGTAAATTATGAGATGACACAAGTGATAAAAGTATGCTTTCATTCTCTGATAATTTTGGCTTTGAAGATCTAAACATGCGTGCATCTTGACTTTTTCTGAATCAATTAGGTTGTCAATCCGTTCACGTTTTGTTACATCAACCACATTGATTTTCAAATTAAGTCTTTGAAGTATTGTAGTATTTTCCGTTTTATTGTAAAAGGATTTACCTTCTCTGCAAGAAACTTTCTTAAAGAAGTTGTGGAAAGAAATAATGTCATTTGCATCTCGTGTTTTCAATGCTTTCCCTATCTTAATGTCAACGTTGGTGTTGTCTGTTTGTACCTTGTGCCTTTAATATCCTATTTATAATTGTCAAATGCGAATGTGCAAACGTGTTGTTGATAATTTGGAGTTTCATTTGTGTGTGAAGCGACTTTAACTTCGCATGTATATGGGGAAAGGGGCATCACAGAACAGACGCGTAGGATGTTACAATGGATCACATACTGTCTGTTAAACAGTCCGGGTAATTCTCTGCTCTCTGGGATCGCCTGCTGACTATGCAGTGCAGTCTTCCACCTGGGGGAAGTTCTTTGTTGGGTTATTTTGTTTTAGCTACAAAACACCGTGAATTACAAATTGTGTCCTTTCTTATCGCTTATGTCGTTATACTAAACAAAGGATACAAACTTACAGGATTCATTGAACTTGAAATAGATAACTACATCGTCTCTGTTGTATGCACAGCGTTTCTCGGCTATTTTAAAACCTGTTTAAAGAAGTTAGACTTAACCCCAAGACGTTGACATACAATAAAGAAGTCGTTGTTATCCATAATGGTTGGGGTATAATAATAATAATAATAATGATAATAATAATAATAATAATCATGTATTTTTATATAGCGCTAGATTCCATAGTCATATGCTCAAAGCGCGACACAAGTATGTACAAATGTACACTGTCTTTTGAAAGTCATGCTGATATATACAGAAGGGTAGGACTGGCTGACATTCACAGTTTCAAGCATAATAAATTCTAAAGAGGTACGTCTTTAGCTTTGATTTAAAATGTTCAAATGACTGCCTTGCTCTCATCTCTATTGGAATATTGGGGTATACATGTACGTCCGTCCGTTGTGTTCGGAAATAAACTTCTCCCGTATTTTTTTACCACATCTTTCTGAAACTCTACACATGCTTTAACAATATACATCGGTGATACGCGTGTGCTTTGGTGGGACTGATCGGATTCATATTTTCAGGAGTTATTTTGCCCTTGACTTAGAACACTCAGCTTTCCGATTTTCGGGCTGACAGTACCTGTGTTCTGAAATCATCTCCTACAGTTTTTGACCAATCTTTCTGAAACTTTACACATGCTTTGGATATGCATGGGTAGTTTTGGGACCAATCGGTTTCATATGTAGAGAGTTATGACCCTTGACTTTGAGTGGTTGGCTATCTAACTGTAGGTTAAACTTAGACTAAGCGTGACTCAAACGTTTGATATGTCTTTGAAACTTGATAAATGTGTTTCCTTTTACATAATATCAATGAATAAGATCTAATGTTTCGTAAATTACCCTTGCATTTAAACTGCTTATTTGGAGGATAAGGAACACAGGGGTTTGTGTGCTCTCAGAGCACTTTTGTTTACACGAACTATTCAATTGGATGGATGATATATTCAATAAGTAAGGAAAGGAGCTGCAAGTTTACAGGTATGATCAAGCATGACCTTGCTCAGGTACTAGTATTATAGCAGAACCATACATAATGCAAATCCTACCTCTGGTAATAAATAGACTCATCGAACTTTCAAAAAAGACATTACATGTACACTTCAACATATCATAGCCTGCTTGTTGCTGTTGTTGTTGTTAATAAGCAGTGTTTTGTTTGAGAATACGTTGACAAATAGCTACATGTTTCAAAAACCATCCATTACGTTTGTGAGTGATGTATCCCAACTTGGAACATTATGTTAACTTGTCTCAACTTTGTTGAAACTTACTTTTAAAAGACACTTTGATAAGCATGCTGTAAGAACTAGTCCTATTTAACCAGCATGTGTCAGAATAGATATGAAATTCCTGAAAGATACACTTTTATACATTGTGCATTAAACAAAACTTATAACATATTCATGATAATTGATACTATTAGTGAATATTTCAACTGCAACACAGAACATTCCATTTATTTATTATTTATACTGTTATTGTCTATATTTTAGTTCTATAGCAGTGTACTTTGGGATATATATATACTGTAGTTTTAGTTTTTGAAGATATTGTTTTGTGAAAAAACATACCTGTACAAGCATCGAGGTATTCAGAGGTATGTTCACATTAAGACTTTTGTCTGCCTGTGTTTGCCCCTAAAAAATTATGCTAGAATAGGTTAGGCATATATACACATCTGGTTTTTCTGTGGCTTTTTACACCTTTGCCCAAAGGTTATAGCGTATATTAATCATATTTGTGTTGTAACTTTATTTCAAATTTAATTATGCTTATGTAGACCGACATTAGTTTCGGAAACACCAAATTTAATTGTATGTTACTTCATAGATATGAATTATATTCTTAAAAGTTTTGAAACACCAATTCAGTTGATTTACTAGATATCAACACAATGATAGGCACTTTTAACTAAGCATATATATTAGCATCAAGTGCATAGATACTACAAGCTAGGCAAACAGGATATTTGCTAAGTCTTCTATTTGTGGTCTGTCAACAGATATGTGAAGAATACTTGTATTTCTAATTTCAAGAAAATAAGCCTTAATCGAATTGTAATTTCTTTTAAATTAATTGTACTACACAGAAATAAAAAGTTTAATGTCATTCCGTCTGCCAGAGAATGAAATTTCATAATGTCAGACGCGAAATAAGATAGTTTTACTCCGCAATAACTTAACGTGACCTCATCACATATTCGAGATGAATTCATTACTCATTCTATGAATGAAGCGCAGAGGTAATTACGAATTGATAGTGCTAAATATAACACGCTTTGTATTAATCATTCTAAAATTTAAAGGTGTAAGTGTTTGAAGATTAATTGATTTTCAATACTGCTATAGTAGTGAGCGCGATATTCTATGTAGATTCATAATATGGTCAGTTTCTTTGAAATTCCAAGCATCTAAGTAAAAAGTGTAGAAAGGAGGTAAACATTTTTAATAATAATAATACTAATAAACTGAGTTTGCTTCTTCAACACCCTAATGTAATTATAAGTCAGTTGACATACAAATTTAATGAGTTTCCTCCAAGTACAGTGATAATTATAAATGAGGTTCATCGCGCAGAGGACACATCTAAGCAATTACTAGCTGTCACTGCCTGCAGGGGAATTACTGGTATACTGGTCTTGTTTTTTAAAATAATATTCTGAAAGCGACCAGTTTCTACTCCCTCCATTTTCTACAGGGAGTACGAGTATATGGTTAGATGTTCTAAAGCGTAGTATTGATGTCAAAATGCATTAAGAGAGGGCTAGATAATTTTCAAAACTTAGTTTATTAATCGCCCGTGTAAGATACTGCAGTGTAATATTTATACGGCAATATTAAACTAGTGTAATGCTGCTGCAAGAATGACGTCACAATACTGTGCAGATGTGATGTAGCAATAGTCGTACCGCCATTACAAAGGTTCATGACTTGCTGAAATCTTTCTTTCAGCACTCTGTCGGCAATTTCGCTTGATTTATTTGGGCAAGTATTTGGGCTAGTATTTGGGCAGAATACTAAACTAATAAAACATTTTTTTTATTAATCTCGAGAGTGAATTGGTATTAAACTCGCTTTCGTTTAAATGATAAAATGATAAAACACGATAAAGCTTGACTCTTCATCATTGCTTGCTAATTCATGCCTATACGAGATCATTCAGTTTGTCACTTGTATAGATAATAAGTCATTTCGAATTCACCAAAAAGCCTCCATGTACATGTACGTGTTTGGGTTGACGATTCCAAGAGAACAACAAGTAGTTGTATGTCCACCATAAACGACACAGATGTGTCTTTCTGTAGCTATCAGTGGTGATCCCATCAGCTCCGGGGTAGAGGAACCAATCCTCATCACGTTAGGCCGCTGATCCTCGACAGTCACTTGAGGGAGAGCACTTCATCTTCTTGGTTCTCTATTCTCTCTCCGATTCTCTCTGCCACTTATTTGTCAACGATTTTCAAATCAGACCAGCTGCTACCATACCTGTGATTATCATAATCAGTTCAATACGTTTTGCAACTTCAATATGAGACCAAATCGGATATAACTTTTATTACATTTTTTTCCTCAATATAATCCTCTGTCACCTTACTTCACTAATTCCATTCGCTTTTAGAACTTTTGGTAGAATTTTTATAGAAAACCGCGCTTCTATGGCAGCTTTAATGTTGTCATTATATTGGAACGTCTTCCCCATAGGGTAGATTTAATTTGTTCACAATTATTCGCTGGTGTTAAGACAAGGCTGCAAAATGGGCAATTAAACTATCAAATGTGGAAATCTGCTATTTTGGAATTTCTTACACAACACAATGGCATATCTTGAGTCGAGACAATCAATAGACACATACAGAGATGTAAGCTTAAACATTAATTAAGGACTTTGGGGCCAAAATGTCAGTGATGAATTTAGTGATTTTATATTATTAGTTTCCTACAATGCGATTGTCTGCGAGGTAAGTATGTATACAGTCACGTTACCATGGCTAACAATCTGGATTAGAGAGATGTATGGAGCCAGTGGGCGTCGGATAGCTGCCAGATACCACTAGAAGTATGCTACCGGTTTTAGCAAGTGTTGCGGTCATTCATTTATTGTGAAAATATGGTTTATTTGTAACCATGAATTGATGTTTGGATTCAGTAGATTTCTTTTCAAATGCAACTTTTACTTATTTATTATTACCGAAATGAGAACACTCAAACACTGTAACAATGTACCAATGCCAATATCTCATGAGCTCAAGACACAAGGAATGAATTCTTTTGACTTAATTTCATTTTTCTGATATTTCCCTTTGTTTGGTATTTTAAAGTGAGGAAATAGCAAATGCTGAAGGACACTATCCACAAAAAGACATCAAGTAGTTACATGTTGTACCAAAAATATAATCGAAACTGATACGTTGCGTTGTTTATATAACACTTCATTCCTATAACTATTAGGGGGTGTCGACCATTTTTACCATGAGTATATTATATGCCTTTCCACTTACATACAATTAAGTCCTAGGAATGTTCCTTGCAGGTAAGTGAGATCCTTACAAATCAAAGCTAAATGACAAAGTTACAACTTCTGACCTAGTGAGAAAATCAATGTGGTCGATGCAACTAAACGTGAATAGATTGACCATTTCATAGACTCCGAAAAAGTCAAATGTCAAACACAAAATATCTAAGAATGAAAGCATGCCTTTATTTCTTTTGACATTACATAACGTACTACACCAGTAAGATATCCAGTAGTACCTCACTGAAATGATAATTGGAAAGTATTTCTTACCTTCCATTATTTGCTGTAAACACATGATTTGCGTTTACTTCACTCGTTGTAAGATAACCCCAATTGATTTTCTAAACATGTCTTGGAAATTTTTATTTAGCTCTGTAACCTCGGTTTACAAAAGTAGGAGACATAAATTGCTTATTAATTTATTGTAATTCATACGTTTTCATTGTTTTCCTAATTTTTCTTTCAATATTTATGTCAACATATATCTTGTTTGTCATGTTTCTAAACAGCTCATTATTGAGGGCGCATTTGAAAAATATTTGGTAATATCCACAATATGGATATCTTATAATTTATGAACTAACTTTCACTTCGTAGTTAGGAAAGAAGATACTTCATAAATGACAGTTGTAAACCTCTGCATGTTATTGCCTGGTGATTGTTGAGCATAGTCTTTAGCCAGAGAAAAGTCTTCTGTTCGATTATACAAAATGTCTTATTAGTGTTTATGCTACATGTAGGTTAAGTATGGTTCCATTTGTGTCAGTATTGCTAGGGGAAAGTTTGTGATGGTGCATACAAATACATACTGCAGCAGGCTAAGATAAACTAATTTGACTATTCTGGTTTCAGTAAGAAAGGGGGGGGGGGGGGGGGGGGCGATGAATGGTCACTCAAGAAATGAATTTCTTTCATTTATTAGGTTTAATAACATTGTAAAGATTCAGATTTAAGGAACCCCAAACTGACATCCTCTTTTCAATCAAATAGCAAACATTGAATGTTATTGTTTCGAAATAGGTTCCTAAATAATAGAAATAGGTTAATAAACTTTAAACTTGCATGTATTTCTTCGGGGACATACAGTTAAAAGATAAGAAAGATATACTTCTGTCCAAGAGAAAGTTGACAACGTCTTTAAAAAGAAAAAGTAGGACTAAGACATTCAGGAGAAAAAGGACTCTCGCAAGAACAATCAATTCTCGTCAAACCTTGTTAATTTCATTACAATACATGTACATCGTAGCAAATCTGTACAGTTATAAGGCAAAGTCACATTTGGTCCCAAATCGAAGTGTTTTTTTTATGCTTTGACACTAAAAATGATCACAATTCATCTTTCACACAACATTATGGTGGTTTCTACGGCTAGAGGTAATATCGAGTATGTCCTCCTTGGGCGTCAATACATGTCTGGACACGAAGACGCATTCACGTTGTCCAACGTCAAATGACGTCAGGGATGATGCTTCGCAATTCTGTCTACACTGTAGATAATCTAGGCAATTTTCTGAGTGATTTTTGCTGCTGCGTTCCGTAGTGTTCCATCTGTTTCTTAATATGCTTTTGTGTACGTGCATTTCGTGATTTTCAACTTAAAAGCATGATAGGAATGAGTGATGTTTTGACTTCTAATTTCAAGAAAATATGTTTCATCCATATTCCAATTCCTTCAAAATGTATTGGTTTACAAGGACCCTTTGGTATTAAATTTATTTTGGTTGTCTCACTTTGCTCCTGAAAAATATAATGTCAGCATTTTTGACAGAACATAGTATAGAGGGAATTTCTAGTTGACAGAGTATAACTGATTTTGTAAAACTGTAAAACACAATTTTTACGAAAAGTATTTTTTTTGAGAATATTGAAGACAATGTTTCGAGTGACATCACCATGTGATGAGCCTACATATTGTCAAATACAGTTGGTTTAATTCATATGTCGCATTGTCTATACGTTTAAGTTATTGCTTTATATTTACATGCTGTTCAATTCTTAATTCAATTCTAAGGATATTGAAACCAGTGTTACAAATACAGAAATACCTATCTGCCACATCAGATTGAAATCCATTTATGTCATTGGCATCTAGGAAGATTCAAAGGAACTTTTCTAAGCGTTTCAGTCAGGTATTACTGCAATTCGTATTGATGTATTTTGTGTGTAATGTGATGACAAAAGGGATTTATAAAGGCATGCTTTCATTCTCTGATATTTCTCTTTGAAGTCCTAAAACCTGATTGCATCTTGATTTTTTCTCAGTCAATTATATTGTCAACCTGTTCATGTTTAGTTACATCAACCACATTGATTTTTAAATTGAGTCTGAAGTTTAAATTTTGTCATTTGTAAGGTTTTCGTTTACCTTGTGGTGGTATCCTTATGAAAAAGGATGATTAATTTAGTGATCTTTAAGAGTAAGAGTGGGTTAAGTCTCTGTTAGTTATTATATAACCTCTACTTTTTGTATTTTGTTTTCCAGCTACGTAACAGTGAGGATTACAAACGATGCTTTGCTTAATAGTTCATCGCACAGAAACACAGAAAATGTCTAATTAAGTTTTCACTTCTGTTAATTTCTTTTTTATTGGCATATTGATAGTTTTACCTAAGGAATTTATCGAGAAGTACTTTCATAGTATTTTCATAGCTTAATTCAACCATTGTCCATGTACCTAATATGATAATGTTGTGTGTATGTTTTGATACTGTACAGGCGGGTGTAGTAATTAATGTAAAGTCTAACAGACCCAGTAAACTTGTGTTGTGGGGTTTACCTTTTGAATAGACAGATCATCTCAAAATAGAATGCCAACTTTAGATATTTTTGCATAGTAACTTTGAGTTATTCTGTCAGATCCGCATACATATGTTTAACATGACCTACACCGCTCCTACATCCACCTTTATAATATTAAAACAAACAGACAAATATATTGATAATCATTTCATGAAATAAATGTAAAAATTTGCTTCTCTTTCGTCAAATAGAATAATTAAGATACACATTAAATGTTAATTTAGGTATTTAAGTTAAACTTATGGCCACCAGCTCCATACATCTCTCTAATCCAGATTGTTAGCAAAGGTAACGTGACTGTATACATACTTACCTCGCAGACAATAGTATTGTAGAAAACTAATACTCTAAAATCACGTAATTCCTCACTGACTGCCCCCGGAAGTCCTTAATTAATGTCCAGTGGCGCCACAAGCCAACAGAGGTAACTTATCTCAATTGGTTGTCTCGAATCAAAAGATATCATTCAGTTATGTTTGATACCATTACTGTTATGTTTGGACTGCTGACACCTTCATCACAAACAGATACATACATTCATATATATATAACAACATGACAGTCTTCCCGAAATTACAGAGCAATTTAGACATTATGAGACAAATGCTAAAGAAAACTTAAATAATAAATGTAAGCGTCAACCCAAAAACATACTGACTGTTCAAAATTTACAAGCAAGCGCAATTTTCCAAATGTGAAAAGATGTTTGGATAAAAGATGTGCAAAATTTCCCTATCTCAAGGAGGGTTCATCAGTTACTTTTGAAAATGGCAAAGACTTCCATGTTAAGAGTAACATGTCATGCAAATCGAAAAACGTGATTTATGTCATTTATTGTGAAAAATGTGATCTCACATACATCGGACAATCTAATAACCTTAAAAAAAGAGTTACAGTGCACAAACAGCAAATAAGAGATGAAAGTTTAAGACACTTAAAAGTTAGCGAACATATACCTCAGTGTAGTAAAGGTACGTTCAAAATATTTCCTTTTTACGAAATATACAATAATTGAGATGACATTAGGACACAATTAGTAACAAAAGAACAGTATTTCATTTCAAAATTTCCCCCTTCATTAAACAGCAGTTAACACCACAATCCCTAATCCTATCACGGCCAATTAAGACCAATCAGATTATAGTGGGGATAACTCTCAAAGACGTTTGTTGATTGACTATAAGATTACCGCTATGCTTCAAACAATTATTCCCTGATGAAGCTTCGAAACAAGAAGCAGAAATTTGCATATTGGAATATAAAGTATTGATTATGAAAGTTTATATACGTCTTCAGTGTAATATTTAAATTTACTTATACACTTCTCCACGTTTGATACTACATGCCGATGAAGATTAATTCTCCTTTTTAATTTCAATTATACTAACTGATGTGTTAGATAATGATAACACATCAGTTAGTATCCCACCAAATAAAATGTTTTTTGTAAAAAGAAATATGACATGTGATTCCAAAAATGTCGTTTATATGATTGTTTGTCATGGATGTCAAGAAATATACATCGGGAAAATAGAATTGAAATTAAAAAGAAGAATGAATCTTCATCGATCTCAAATTAAACAAAAACACAATCGTACTATCCCTCTTAGTGCGCATCTAGAACTATGTGGAAAAAATAAATATTCTGTTTTTCCGATATACAAAGTTGATTCAACTGAATCTGATTGCTTGGCAGTAAAATAATTATTGTTTATTAATAAATATAAGCCAAGACTCAATTCTAAAATACAATGTCATTATCAATTCAATGTACATCTATTTCTATGCATTGTATCTATGAATGTATCTATCAATGTATTGTGACGTCATAATTACACTTTATGACGCATCAACCGGCATCAACCGACTCAACGTCATTCACCTGATGAGACCCTTGATGGTCGAAAGCATGCTTGTGAATTATGAATAAATCATCGTGATTTCTTCGACAATTGTATTTTCCTTTATGAGACCTGAGGGTTGGACAAGTTTGAATATATATGAATATGTCATACAATTCTGATGCCTTCCATACATTTTATCCCAGCGAGAAATATACTGAATTTTGTCTGTGTTTTTTTTTCAGCAGGCAAAATTCAATTAAATAGTCAAATTACAATATTCAATGAAACATTTTTGATAGATCGTTAATGAATACACGATACATGAAACTGTGTGTGTATACAGAGACATGAAACATGTTTAATTTCCAAAAATGTTTTTTTTAAATACGGAATTTGACGACCAAAACATTAGTCTTGCATGATATTTGTATTATAATCCACAATATATCTAACAAATTGATGATATAGGTGCATATCTATCTTATAACTGAAAAATATTTCTTAGCACCAGGATATATCTGTTTAAACATAATGATGAAATAACCATAGTCTCAAAATGGCTGTGCACATTTCTACACAATTGCATTCGTACTGTATTCTGAATAACGTCCTACATTTGTGTGAGTGTATCTCACACAGACACATAGAAAGACATCATTTATATAGAGAATTGTAGTCGTCATCAGTGAGACTTTTGAATTAATGACAATGAAGAACCCATTATGTTCCTGATTAGGTTTTGTATAGAGTAAGGCTTTTACCTGAATATAAAAAAGTGGCTAGTATCCGTGTAATAGCAATGTTAATTATGTGACAATTAATCTTTTTTGAAACACAAATTGTTCCTGGTTAGGTTGTGAATTTAAAGTATGCATTTACCTGGACATATGGATGAACTATAAAGTTGCTAGCACGCGATCATCTCGGTGTTAATAGCATGTTGAGATAAATCTAATGTGATAGATATTCAATAAATTATCAAATATGTGGAAAAACAATGTTATTTAGACCACAGTCAAATGCTTTCGTCCAATATCTAGTGGAGTACAGTTATATCCAAATAGATATACGCTTGTCTGGTTGGCATGCTCATAAAACTGGTTCACAGACTTTTATTATAAACAACAAACTATGCCAACTGAAGGTTTTATTTGTGTGGAAAATACACAATAAAACACTTATTAGGTCTTCAAGACTACGTCTGGAAGACCTATTGTTCTTATATTGTGTTTTTTTTGTTTTTAGGTCTTCAAGACTACGTCTGGAAGACCTATTGTTATTATCGTGTTTTTATTAGGTCTTCAAGACGAATGTCTGGAAGACCTATTGTTATTACTATGGCCTTTCTTATTATTATTTGTACGATACAAAATACGTCGCATTGTGACGTAACGGGTGGACCAATTCACATGAAATTTTTAGGGATTATAGCCTGTCACATAAACTAGGCTTGTACGTCGGCCGATTTTTGATTTTCGACTTCTTTCTTGAGTTATCTCCCCTTGAAGTTGAAACTTCAAACCTTAATAGCTCGAAAACTTATCAAGATATTTTCATAAAACTTTCACCGAAATGTGGCCAACAACTTTCCACATCGATTAGGCCTATGGCTGTTTTCGGCCGTAATAATAGATTTTTAGCTTTTTTCGAAAAAACTGAATTTTTTGTGAACTTTCGCGTTTTGAGGGTACGTGTCTTTGAAAATCTTCTTCTCACTAACGGAAATACCTACACTTATATATGATAGCTCATTGAGAAGGTAAATGAACTGTGCACAAACGTTCTACGCCCGAATTTTGAATTTCGTCCTAGAATTTTAGTAATCGGTCCTGGAAAATGGTCTTTTTTTAAAAGGGCGTTTTTCGACTCTATGTTCAAAGGAGCCTAGCTCTGTAACAAACTGACTTATATCAAAGTTACTTACTGTTATCTCTTTCTTATAATTAGTTAAACAATTCCATAATACATCATTATCATGTAAAAGTGCATAGTATCGACACAATTTGGACATATTTCCCCAAAAGTAAAATTTTGTGATTTTGAGACTTCTCTGGGGGTATTTTCTTTGGAGAATTTTCGATTGTAAACCACTGAAGATACAATTATGTTTAATACGGCATACTGAAGTAGAGATGTCATTTATTAAGGGTAATAAATTTCATTTTCATTTTTCTGTCATAGTTTATGTGTAACAAGTCATAGAAGATTGCCATTTTTCAGAACTCGCCATTTTCAGCCACGTTTAAAGGATCATAACTGCCTTACTAATTAAGATAATGAAATTGTATTTACACATACGGATGCACAAATTCAAGGACAACTCCCTTTTTTTTAACTGTTCCAATAAAAAGTTGATTGTTAAGCTTCAAACATCGCAAATGTCGTCTAGGGGTCTGAAAATGAGCATTTGTGAGTATTTTCTTGAATATTCAGAACAATGTAACGCATTAACTATGTATGCCACCTAAATGATGATTACATCTACTTAAGTGGAAATCAAAGTCTAACATATCCTATGTTACACCTTATTATGAAAATGTTGACCGTTTTGTCTTAATCGTGAGAAAGATCATGTAGGGGTCCATTACTATGTGATTTTTCCATTTTCAGAGGGGTACCTTCTTTGGAGAATTTTTGTAAAATAACTACTGAAGTTAGAGACATGTTTGATAGCTCATTTTAAAGCAGAGAAACTGGTGAATAACCGAGAGTCCAACATGGAGTTCAAGGTCAAGCAGAAGTCTTGAAGACCTAAGTATTGACGCGTCAATCCTAGTTATTATTATTATTTGACCCTTTTTTTGTCCAGAAGATTCCCGCTTAACCCTTTGACCGATTTTCATGACATTTTCAGTGAAGATAGTCTGTGACCTGAACTGGTGCACTACGAAGCCCGATTTTGGATTTTCGACTTCTTTCGCGAGTTATCTCCCCTTGGAAGTCAAAACTTTAAACCTCAATAGCTCGAAAACTTATCAAGATATTTTCATAAAACTTTCACCAAAATGTGGGCAACAACATTGGTTTTCGGCCGTAATAATAAAAATTTTGCTGTTTCGATAAAACTGAAATTTTTGTGAACTTTCGCGGTTTTGAGGGTATGCGTCTTTGAAAATCTTCTCCTAATTCACGGCAATACATACAGCTATGTATGATAGCTCATTTTGAAGATAAATAAATTCCCAAGAGGACTGTTTTGGCCGAATTTTGAATTTCTTTCTAGAATTTTAAAAATATGTGCTTGAACATGGTCATTTTCAAAAAGTACGTTTTTCTACAATATGTTCAAAGGGACATAACTCTGTTTATAATGAACTTATTCCGAAGTTACTGATTTCCATCTCTTTTTCATAACTAGTTTAATAAGTCCATAACATATCATTATCATATAAAAGTTGATAGTTTCGAGACAATTTGGAAATATTCCTGAAAAAGTAAAATTTTGTAATTTTGAGACTTTTCGAGGGTTATTTTCTTTGTAGAATTGTTGATCGTAAACCACTGACGATACCATTATGTTTTATAGCTCATTTTGAATAAGAGATGTCATGTATTAAAACAATAAATTTCAATCATGTGTCTGTCATAGGTCACGTGTGACTGGTCATAGAATATTGTCATTTTTCGAAAATAGCCATTTTCAGCAAAGTTCAAAGGCTCACAACTGCTTAACTAATTTGATATATAAATTTTATTTACAGCTCCGGATGCACAAATTCAAGAACAACAACTTTTCTGTTGAACCCTTTCATCAAAATGTTGATAGTGAAGCTCAGAACATCCCAAACGTTCTCAAGGGGTCCAAATTTAAGCAATTAAGAGTATTTTCTTGAATATTCAGAAAAAGATAACGCATTAATTATGTATGCAATCTAAATGATGATTACATCTACTTAAGTGGAAATTAAAGCACAATATTTTGTATGTTGCAACTTAGTATGAAAATATTAACCATTTTGTCTTTATCGTGAGAAAGGTCAAGTAGGGGTCCATTGATGAGCGATTCTTCCATATAGAGGGTCATTGTCTTTGCAGAATTTTTGTAAAAAAACTATTGAAGAAAGAGACATGTTTGATAGCTCTTTTTAAAGTAGAGAAACTGGTGAAAAACCGTAGGTGCAACATGGAGTTCAAGGTCAAGCAGAGGTCTTGAAGACCTAAGTATTGCCTTGGCAATCCTAGTAAGTTTTAAAATTGGATTGCTGTTGGATGTTTCCTCTCCGAAAGGAAGTAGTCACTTCTGTCGATGGGGGTCTTTTGTGTTCAGAGACTTGATATTCCTAAGAGAAGAATAACTAAAGCAAGTGATATAAAATCAACTGAGATTTTTTAAAGTAATTCATTTACATCACGAAATTAAGTGAAATAGTGACATGCATCAAGCCATGTTGCCAATGTTTGAAACTATAATAGATTGTTTTATTTTCTGTTTTTAACCCCACGATATCAAAATATAATATTCAGAAGTTATGAAGAGCGATATAAAGAAAAGGAAGAAATTGACATGACATTTACCTTTTTAGAGCGTTTGTTAGAGGATGGAGGCTGCAGGGTCGTTTCACTGAAACCTTGTAATGAAACACAACGTCCGAAAGCGTTAGAACACTTTTGTTGCTGCAGTAACCTGAAATAATTTATATGCAATATAGACGTGATGTTCATTAGCATATGCAACAATATACAATTATAGACTGGTGATGAGGTCAATACCTGTTTTTATGGACCCGAGAAAACAATATTGAACTACGGTCAGATGACGTCATGGTTACAATAGCATGACGTCATGCAACAATCGTTTGACGTCATGCAACAATCGTTTGACGTCACTCAGGTCAATATTGCTTTTGGTCGGACTCGGGCTTGAGTCAATATGCTTTTCTGTCGACGGTCACGTGATGGCCTCTCGACCAATCAGATCGCTGGAAAATCGCGCTCACATAATAATAGGTATTACAACTCTTAAATTAGTAAATACAACTCAACTTGTCACTAAATGATTGAACAATATTTGAATTACAAAAACAAGTAACTAATTAACCAATTTAATAAAAATTAGTATTGACTTTTTAAAATACACTTTTAAAAAGTACGGAGTAAAAATAAAGTTACCTTTCCTGAATAAATAGTGTACTTGTCCTTCTTCTGTCCATGATGAAGCCATTGTGTGAACTGATTCATTCTGAAAACAACTCAGTCTTTATAGGCAATGAAATGTATTAGTGCTCAATATTTCTGAACAAAAACGTGCTTATCTTGCAAGCCCGTGATTCAAGCACACCACTTATGATGTAGCACAACTCGTACGTTTTATGTAAAATGTACGCCTCATGCTCCTCGGGCAAATTAGAGAATTCAGTGCTCACAGTGGAGAAGATGACGTCAATGTCCCTAAAATTTGGATATGAAAATAAGAAATGTCATTGTTTGCTTGTTGTGTTCGAGAGAATGTTTTCCAAATTTGTTGACAATTCATTTGAAATATATTAATTTCAAGACATATTTTTTACAACTCAAGAATTTTACTGTGCTCTAAGACAGATAGATAAATCGTAGCAGTACATTATCGGGATATAAATGTACAGTTTTGAGAGGGTTTGGCGAGGTGTCTAAGTTCGGTGATTCCGCTAACGGACAATTCATCCAGTAGTTAGTTAGTCTGGTACAGTGCTTGAGCTTTATTGCATCACATTCCTGCAGTCAAACTGCGATAATGTCTGGAGTGTGGAAGTGTACTGATAATGGAACTCGTAATAAAATTGAAGCCCAATACAAATGGACTCTGATCAATTATCAAATCTTTATCACATCACATCCACTCTCAAAACCGTACATTTTTATCCCGATAATGTACTGCTACTCGCCCTCTATCTATTACATAGTTTTATGCATGCTCCTTGTTCGTAGGTATAATTCAGTATTTCAGTAATTGTGTTGCAAGTAAGACCTAATTTATCAAGTGTTTATAAACATTGACTTGGTAAGACGTTCCTTTCTGAATAACCACTAATAAAATTATATCACTTCTAAGTGTTTGTGATAACGAGAATTTATCTTTCCAATAATATCGTCGTCTTTTGTGTAGATATATAGTATAAGCGTTGGAATGGGTATGCTGGTAATAAGGCAATTAGTTTAAGATGTTTTTTAAACAGAAACTATTAATTTAGTTTATTAACATTTCATTTTTTGCAATGTAAAGAATGACAGATGTTTGAATTTCTAATGTCAAGAAAACAATTTTCTCTCAAATTTTAATTCCTTCGAATGTTATTGATAACAAAGACATTTCAATAATTGTGTTTCTTTGGGTCGTTTTAATATGCTCCTGGGTAATATAATGTCAACATTTAGGACATGATATATTTTATCACACTAAACTGTGTTCCACAGGAGATATCGTTTTGGCAGTAAATTTTGCACAATGCCCTGTCACCGTCAACTACATTACATCACAATGCTTTTACATCACCGGATAATGACATCACAATGCTATGACGTCATAAACATGCTGACGTCACAATGCTATGACCTCACCACACTGGAAGTCAAATGGCAGAGATGTGCTCAGAGATGTATACTATTTTCATTTTAACGTAATATGAATGATTTTGGATGATTAAATAGAATCTCACCCACGTGTTTTCTGAGTTCAAATATATCAAGACTCGTTGATAAAAGTAAAAATATCCTCGGCAAGCCTCGGATATTTGAATCTGTTATCAACTCGTGTTGATATATTTGATATCAGAAGACACTTGGATGAGATTCTCTATATATTGGTTGGTTTTGTAATTGCCATTCATGACCAGATGACATATTTGAACTGAATACTTCACTCATTCAACATACCAACCAAAATCCGAGGCTTTTACGTAGCCTTAATCAGTCAGGGACATAACGGCTATCCGTCTCGTAACAAAGAGACGGTATGCCGTCTGAAAATTATTATGAAATTATTGTCTTATGAAGATGGCATGCCGTCTATAAAACGTATTCGACGGTATCCCGTCTTAATGATTCAGGGAGAGTTCATTGTGTCAAAATGCTAGAATTAAGACGGCATGCCAGCTTCATATTTCACAAGATGGCATGCTGTCTCGTATTTTAAAATATCGCAGCGAGACTGTCTTGAGCTTCGTGGTTCCTACCGACTGAGATCTAGGTGTGCCAGTTAGAACCCTCGCGCACGTGAATCATAAGGCCGAGATGTTCATGTTTCACGTGCTCGATGGTTCATCTGACTTGAACCCAAGCTCAACACTACATCAAACCACAAACAGAATTGACAAAATTTTAGTTTTAATTTCAATTTTCGTTTGTTTAACATAACAGGGTAAAAGAAACCGTGTCCTTGTTAGAAAAAGTGTCTATATAAGGCAGCTCACACAAAGCATGAACTAATTGTGATGCACGTTGAACACGTGGCAATGTACAAGTTGGCAATGTCAATGTCAATATCGTCAGCTTACATATTGTGTTTAAAAATGTTGCAATCATGCCATAATTTAAAATCCACTCTGAGCGTTTAAGAGATGATTTTGTAATGAAGGCTTCAGTGGTATAGATAATTAACATATATAATTAAAGACATTAACCCACTTTCAGGGATGTCCTTCATGTTGTTTTACAACACTCGTGCCAGTAAAATTATGTTCCCTTTCTTTTCCTCGGAAAAAGATGTAAAAACATTATGACATCCCCACTTGAATATGAATCTCTATATATTCGACTGTGGAGAACTTGGTTCACCACACCATATAAACAATGTTAATTATAGGATATCTAACGAGTTTCCCCTTTCATATCAAGTTTATGTCCCGAGTGAAATCAGTTTGCTTTGTCTCGAGCCTTGGCGAGAGACAAACCAAACTTATTTCACAAGGGACACAAACTTGATATGAAAGGGGAACGAGTTATGTATCCTATTAATTTTATTACCAACATGTATTTCATACGAGTGTTGTCATAAAAAAACTTGTAATTTCATGAATGAATTCACGTTTGTTTTATGAATGAATAAAGTAGTCCAGGCAGTGTCGAAGTTCATCGTTAACAAATCAAATTACTTGAAGGTGTTATGACACACATGTGTCATAACAGTTTGTTATGAAACCCCTTTACGAAGTACCACGTGGGTAATAAGATAATTTACAATTACCAAAACTAATATATACAACTTATAATCCCCATATGCCAAGCTGTCGATGAAGAAGACGACTTATTATAGTATGTTTTTGTTTAAACATCATTATTTATACTCACCGTTGATAGTTAACAATATGCCCAATTATCCTAATCTGTCTAATCCCGACAATCTTTACACAGATTAAAGACAGAGTTATCGCTCAAGTGAACTGCACTCACCACTCACCGGCAGGTGGCCTACCTTATATGGTCATTGCTTCTTCTGATGAACAGACACGAAGCCGAACGCGACCGAGGGGAGGCCGGGAGGGAACTTACGATTGTTAACTATCAACGGTGAGTATAAATAATGATGTTTAAACAAAAACATACTATTATTTAATATACTCTCCGTGATAGTTAACAATATGCCCGATTGCCACAGAGGTGGAGGGGAGCGAGAGGCCCCTAAGAGGGATAGCTCTGTCTTAACAAGAGTCAAGTTGGTGAGCCAACACAGCGTAACCAGCCTGAACCCCGATGGGGTTCATCTGTCCACCGGAGGGTTAAGCTTGACCCAACTCGTAACCGGAGGGACTCTCACCCGCGTGGTCACCAACTAAGAAAAGACAACAAACGCATCACTAAAATCATCGAGACTAGGTTTATTGCATACTCTAGACTGGCTCAAGGAGCAGCCGAGTTAACGAGGGGGGGGTAGGCCTCTTCGGTACGAGGCCGACGGAACTCGTTGCTGGGCGTACACCTGTGCGCCCAACCGATGAATCCCCTCCATGTCCTCGTTGGATACGTCTCTAAGATAGTGATTGGCGAACACCAGGCCCGACTTCCAGAAACAGCCGGCCATGATGTCCGCCACTGCCATGTTACTGTGAAGAGCCATCGTAGCCGAGATGGCTCTGATCTCGTGTGGATTGGCCTTCGCTGGCGGATCGAGGCCCGCGGCCTTGTAGGCGTCCAACACTGCCGAGCGGAGATAGACGCTGAGTTGACGCTTGTCTAACTCCCGAACACTAGTCTGGGAGTGCGGGAGAAAAAGTTTCCTTCTCCCTTGACGTAGTGTCTTGGTCTTTTCGGTGTAGATCCGCAGGGCTCTCACCGGACAAAGGAGCCGATCCTCGTCCGTCGGATCTATGCTACCGGAAAGAGACGGTAACGAAAAGGTTCTACCCCTTTCGTCTGCGGCTTGGTTCTTGCAGATGAACTCAGGGGCTAACCCCAGTGACGCCGACCCACCGTCTCTCACCTCAAAACGCAAGAGGTCCGCCTGGAGAGCGTGAAGCTCTGAAATCCTGGCTGCGGACCCCATCGCAACCAAAAAGGCTGTTTTGATGGTGAGACGGAGAAGAGTCGACTCTGTCAATGGCTCATAGTGGTCCGACTTGAGATGGTTGAGCACCACTGTCAGGTCCCACTCCGGAGGCCTGAGCTTCCTCCGCCCGTCCTCATTCCGGTAGGTCTTAATAAGTTCTTTAAGAACCGAGATGTCAACCTGGGGCTCACGCTTCCTAAGGACTGACATGACCGCCGCCAGGTTGGTGTTAATTGAGGAAGCTTTGAGCTTCCTCACCTCTCGTAGGTACACCAGGTACTCAGCTACCTGCGGGACCGTTACCGCCTGGATAGCATACCCCTCCTTCGCGCAGAAGGCGGCGAAAGCACCCCACTGGGCGTCATAGAGATTCCTCGTGGAGGGTCTCTGCGAAGATGCGACCGCTTCGGCGACGGACTTGGAAAACCCCGCCCCTGTCAACCCCCTTTGGAGACAAACCAGGCGTGAAGGTGGAGCGCCTGGGGGTTCTCGTGAACCCGCCCGCTTGGTTTGCTCGTCAATAGGTCCCATCTCAGAGGGAGGGGGACAGGGTCTTGGCGGCACATCCTCCTCAGGGGAACGTACCAGGCCCTGGCTGGCCACAACGGAGCTATTAGAAGGAGTTGAAGTACTTGTGTCTCCTGTACCTTCGCCACCACGTGACTCAGGATGGCGTGAGGGGGATAGGCGTAGGCGACCATCCCCTCCCATCCTAACGCGAGCGCATCGAGAGCCCACGCGGCCGGGTCCGGTACGGGGGACACGTACGTCGGCAACTGGTGGTTGAGCCGAGTCGCAAAGAGGTCTATGTGAGGTTTGCCGAACCTCAAACACAGACTCTCGAACACCCTCGGGTGCAACATCCACTCCGTCGAAGGAGGTTTGTCCGGCCGAGACAAGGCGTCCGCCAGGACGTTCTTGGCTCCCGGGATGTGCACCGCCCTGAGAGAGAGTCCGAGACTGTCCACTAGGTGAAACAGCTCCGCCACCAGTTGAAGTAGAGAGTCTGCCTTGGTTGACCCCTGCTTGTTTATGGCCCAGGCCGCCGCTGAGCTGTCCGTGTGAACACACAGGACCTGCCCCCGCAGGTGACCTGACCAATGGCTGATCGCCAGCCTTATGGCGTCCAGTTCGAGGACGTTGATGTGGCGTCGCGATTGCGCTGGCGACCACACCCCCGCCGTTTGGTCTGAATCTAGGTGGGCTCCCCACCCCTGGGTGGAGGCATCCACGTATAGCTGAGACGTCGCTTGGGGTTGCCTGAGGGGCACTCCCCCCAGCACGTTGGACTCCTGCTGCCACCAGGAGAGGTGATGTCTCAACTCGGTAGGAATCGGGAAGACATGACGGCAAGTCTTCTCCCTGACGTGCGTGTTTACGAAAACCTGCAGGGGCCTGAGCTGCAACCGACCCCTTCGAGTGAAGTGTTGGGTTGCGCTCAAGAACCCCAACAGCCTCTGCCACTTGCGGAGTGACAGCGGCTCCCGGAGCGCTAATTCCAGGAGATCTTTGTAGCGCCCCATCCGTTCTGTAGTGACGAAAGCTCTGTAGGTCACGGTATCCAGGCGAGCTCCCAGAAAGACCAGCGATGTCGTTGGCTTCAGGTCTGACTTGTCTAGGTTGACTAGCCAACCCAGCCGCCTGAACAACGTTATCACAAAGTCTCGTTGCGCCTCCAGAACAGATGGGGATCTGTTGTGAGTGAACCCGTCGTCCAGATACATCGCGAACTGCACGTCCACTCGATGAAGGTATTGGACGATGGGCTGGGTCACGCGAGTGAAAAGCCATGGAGCCGACGATATCCCGAACGGTAGAACGTTCCACTGAAAGTGGCGACCCGCCAGGACAACCCGGAGGTATCTGCGATCGCCATGGTAGATGGGAATGTGCAGATACGCGTCCTGCAGATCGAGGGATATCATCGAATCCAAGGGCTCCAGCAACCGCATCACTGATGGTACGGTCAAGAGACGAAAATATGGCGGCCGCTCTAGGAAGGAGAGGTTGAACTCCTTCAAGTCGTGGATCAGCCGCCACTTTTTCGGGTCTCGCTTCGGTCGCACGAAGACCGGAGAATAGTATCCTGGAGTGAGGTTTTGGGGCAGGAGTTCCTCCACCGCCCGTTTGGAGATGAGTGTCTCCACCTGTTCCAGCGTCAGTGCGAGCCGATCTCGTTCTAGCGGCCTCTCTGTTGGAAAACAGGTTAGCGGGGGGCGGTGTGTCACGGGAATACGAAACCCCCGCTCCAAAACCTTGCAGACGAAAGGATCGAGCCCCAATTGCGCCCAGTTGGCCACAAACCGAGAGAGTCGACCTCCCACTGGCCCTTCCCACGCCGGGACAACCTGTGGAGGCAGCTCGGGGGCCACCCACGAGTCACTGCTTCCTCGGGGTACCTCCATAAGCGCGGCCCCTGCCACGCTGACTTCCCTTCTTGGGGGTGTGCTTGGGAGAGGGGCCGGCATTGAAGTCACGACTTCTGTCCTGCCGACCCCCAAACCGAAAGGAAACTCCGCCAGTCTTGGCGTTACCCACGGGAGTGTTCGCGCCTCCCTTCCTCTTCTTGGGCGTATGCGTCTGAGAAGAGGCTCTACCCCCGCCAGCGGCCAGTCTGTTGGTCAATTCCTGCTGCTGACACTCCTGCCGCTGCCGGAGGACCTCGGCAATCTGCCCATCAAAGAGAGAGGAAGATGACGCGGGAGCGGCCCGCAAGCGGTTCCGGAGCTCCGCCGGAAGGTTTGTCCGGGCAAGGAAACCATCTCTCCTGAGATTTGTGACCCCCGCCGAAATGCGGGAGGCGCACAACATCATCTGAGCGATGTTCCCCGCCACGGCGCCGAAACCGCGGTAAAGAGCCTTCGCCCCTCCCTCCATCCCCGCCTCCTTCGCAAAGGATGCCATACCCTGACAGGCATGCGCCACGTGATTGGCCAACCCCAGGATGCTCCTAGCCTCTTTGTCAAGATGGCACAAGTGAGCGTCCGACACCTGGTGAGGTACGGAGGGGACGGCCACCCGGCGAATATCGTCGTCCAGGACAGGGGGACAGAGGGGGAAAGAAGACTGCGCTACTGGGAGGGAAACGCGCTGCTTCTCACCCAGAACCAGGGGGGGCAGGAGACGGCCTGGCGCCGCCGCGGCGACATTGGCGTCGTAATCCCTGCCCGCCGCCTGAAGGAGTCTGTGTGGCGGCAGTGCCACGATTCGTTGGGTAGGCGCCTCTTCCTCTGAGCAGAATGTCTCCATTCTGGCCAGCTTGGTAGAGGAGGGTTCATCCTCAACCTCAACTAGGTCCACTTGACACCAGTCGGCGATAGCCGCCAGGCGTTCCTTGAGGTCAGGGGCATCCACTTGAGGCGTCTCCACAATGGCCAACTCGGGAGAGGATCTCCCTGGAGTGGACATCCCACCCTCCTGGGGAGCCACCTCCGGGGCCGACTTGTCTGGATCTGAGGAGGTGCCGGCAGGTGAAACAACCACCACCCTCCTCCTCTTGGGCGTGGACGGCGGGGAGGTCGGGGGCGAAGTAACCCCTTCCTCAACCCTAGTCTGCGCCGGCAGTCGTCTGTCCAGCATGGAGGAAACCATGTCCTTGACTGAGGACAGAATATCCTCAGTCAATCTCCTTGTATCAAAGGGAGGAGGAGAAGGAGGCCTCAACCTCCTCTTCTTGGACTTGTGTTTCCTCTTCCTCCTAGGCGAAAGTCGCCTGTCTGGAAACGACTCGGCGTCAGGGGAGGATCTCCTGATGGGAGATCTCTCACCCCCACTACCCTGTGAAGAGACGTAGGTGTCCTTGGTGGCCGCCTCTCGACCCGCTCCCGCCCCTGCCTCCAGCAAATCGAATTCCGCCGTGTCCTCCGAGATCACCAGGTCTGAAGCCGGCGACCTGGGGTCGGACATGGCGGTGCCGGCGCTAGCGGTAGCGGTGGCGGTAGCGGACGGAGAGGGCCGCCTGGACGCCCTCAGCTTAGACTGACTCTCACTCTTCTTAACGGAGTTGCGATACTCGCGATGCTCCGCCACCGAGAGGTCAGCACATTCCTCACACCTGTCCGCGTCCGGACAAAGGTTGCGGCACAGGCGGCAAAGGGAGTGGGGATCAAATCGCGCTGACTTCCTATAGCCACACGTCCCACAGAACGCCGAGTATGGCGAAGTCATACTCAGCAAGCAAAAAGAGAGAACGCGCGAGCGGCCGGCGCTACCCCCGCGCAAGCGGCAAGCGCTAAACGAACGCTGGCGGCAGCGCAATCCAACCCAGGCGACAAGCGCTGTCCAACCCAGGCGACAACCTACCAAGAGGAGGCGGCAGGCGCTATCCACGCGCAAGCGGCAAGCGCTAACAAACGCAGGCGGCAGCGCAATCCAACCCAGGCGACAAGCGCTGTCCAACCCAGGCGACAATCTACCGAGAGGAGGCGGCAGGCGCTATCCCCGCGCAAGCGGCAAGCGCTAAACAAACGCAGGCGGCAGCGCAATCCAACCCAGGCGACAAGCGCTGTCCAACCCAGGTGACAACCTATCAAGAGGAGGCGGCAGGCGCTACCCACGCGCAAGCGGCAAGAGCAACCAAGCGCAGGCGGCAGGCGGCAAGCGCCACGCAAGGGACAGGCGGCACGCGCAAGCGGCCCCGAGATCACCGACCTGCACGGACTGCACGTGCAGAACGAGCACCCCGAAATCAACAACAGTTGACACGTCAACTGCAGTCAACAACTACTAAACCTGTCTAAAGGAGAGAGACTACTTCGCGAAAGACAGTCTAACCACCCTCAGACAGAAAATACAACTGAGAAAGAGAACAAAGTCGAGACAAAAATCTTATTACTATCGAATTAGAGAGCTATCAAAACACAACATGCTTCGATGGCCGACAGAAAAGCAATGACCATATAAGGTAGGCCACCTGCCGGTGAGTGGTGAGTGCAGTTCACTTGAGCGATAACTCTGTCTTTAATCTGTGTAAAGATTGTCGGGATTAGACAGATTAGGATAATTGGGCATATTGTTAACTATCACGGAGAGTATATTAAATAATGATTGTTTTACCTGTGGTCCTTGCTTGGGGTCACAGAATCAACAAATCTACAATTCATAATTTCAATGGCCAAAGAGTCTAAACACACGTTTTCAGATTTCGTGAGTCATTGTTTCTTAAGAAGTCAAAAAACTTAAAGCTAAAAGACGGAAGGATGGACGACCGCCGGAAACCGGCCTTTCTTTCGACGGTATGCCGTCTTTCTAAGACAAAAGATATTAGACGGCATGCCGCCTTTATAAGACAATATATATTAGACGGCATGCCGTCTTTATAAAACAATGTGTTTAAGACAGCATGCCGTCTTTATTAGACAATATGTTTAAGACGGCATGCCATCTTTGTAAGACAATATGTTTCAGACGGCATACCGTCTGTTTGTTAAGAGATGGAAAGCCGTCATTTATTCATAAAACTACATTTATCATTTAAATTTCAAATAATGATGTCTCCCTTCTGACAATAAAGACGGCATGCCGTCCAAATTATTTAAAGATGGTATGACCTCCTAAAGTATGTTATTATTAGACGGCATACCGTCTGATATCATAACATATGCCAAAATATCCCCATTTACTAAAAGAAATGATATACATGCTTTTGCATATCCGTATGCTATAATATATTATCTTTGAGTATGCACTCTTTGAGTTAAATCCTTGGCACGGATATTAAGATATATCGATAAAATCACTACCACTCCTCACTCTGCTTTTCCATGTGTTTCGTCATTTCTCTGGTCTGAAATAGATTACCTATCTTTTTGTAGTTCAGATCATCAGAGGGAAGGGGGCTTTTATTGTTTCCAAAATATTTAGCTTTGTCTGATCCTGTGTTTTCTATATACTTGAATGAATGGTTAAGCTATCTTATAGTGTTTAAGACGGCATGCCGTCGAAAATCAAGGACGGAAAGCCGACGTGTCCCTGACTGTTAATTGATGCTACTTACACTGTGTCCACACAGCTACGCCATCACATGCTGTTCAATGCAGGATTTGAGTTTTAAGAATATCAAAACATGTGTTAAAAATACAGAAATGCATAACTGCTTCATCAGATCGGAGCCATTGTATTTCATTATCAAATCTGGGAAGATTCAAAGGAACTTTCTACTAAGTGTTTCTGTCAGGCATTACTGCAAGTCTTAGTGATGTAGTATGTGCGTTATGTGATGACAAAAGAGATAAAGGAATTCTTTCATTCTCAGATATTTCCCTTTGAAGATCTAAACCTGCGTGCATCTGGATTTTTTCCGAGTCTATTAAATTGTCAATCTGTTCGCGTGTAGTTACATCAACAACATTGATTTTTCAAATTTAGTCTGAAAGTGATTTTTTTGTCATTTCTAAGGATTTCATTTCCCTTTGGGTAATATTATTATAAAAGTAGTATAATGCGAATTCATTTAGAGTTTGTATATGTGTTTTAGGCTTTCCACATGCATAGGCAACATTTTTGTCGATATTGGCATTGTGCTTGCAGAGAAGCTGAAGGCGATTCTGATGATATTTTGCAATTCCTTTGACATGTGAACTAACTTTAACTTCGTATTTAGGATATAATAGAAGTAAAGGACAAATTGTAATTGAGACGATGTAACATGGACTCAATAGTTTACAGTTCGGGAAGTTATCCGTTAGTTATTATATACCCTCCTTGTCGGTTCTGGAGATGGCAATTAACTTGCAGAAAGTCTACTTTTTGTATGTTGTTTTCAAGCCACATAACATAATTACAAACCGCAGAGGTAGGTGTACATGTGGAAGCAATTACTGTAATGTCCAACGGGTCGGGTCGATGAAACTTCACTTTACGTGTGATCATCATTTAATTTTTTTTAATGAATTTATGTAAAGATATGTTCCTGTTACGTCAATTAATATAATGTATATATATATATATATATATATATATATATATATATATATATATATATATATATATATATATATATGACGAATTTGAGACATATATGAAAACTAAGTAAGATATTTAAGGAAAAGGCAGTCTCAAAAGTTATGCTGCCATACTATATACATGTCTGGCAGCTTTTCAACGCCCATTGGTTCCATACATCTTTCTAATCTAGAGTGTTAGCCAAGGTAACGTGACTGTATTGCATTGTTGTAAACTAATACTTTAACAGCACGTAATTCCTCACTGACTGCCCCAAAAAGTCCTTAATTTATGTCCAGTGGCGCAACAGGCTTACAGATCTATATATTGTGTATATTGGTTTGTCTCTGTAATTCGAGGATGTTTAATAAAGTTTCTGTTTAATCTAAGTCACTGACACTTTCATCACAAAATGATATTTGCCTATATTTACATATAAACGTAATGTGATGCCTTTCATACATCTTATCACAGAGAAAAATATACTGATTTTTTTCGATATATATTTAAGAAATAGATTTCATAATGTGTTTGTCCACATGCTTATAAACAGTTTAAAATGTGCAAGTGCAATGTGGTATGAGTGATGGACCTTGTCAGCAGAGTGCATATTATCGCTATTATGTTACAGTCAATATGTCAAATCAGCCGTTTTGCCAAATGTCTAAACGTTTCAGGCATTTCGTTAAATGACTGTGACGGTCTTTCATTGGACAAACTGACTAATTTTCCTAGGCATTTAGCTCAATGACTGAAAGAAAAGAAAACTACCAGGCATTTTACTAAATGCCTAAATGAAAAAAAAAGAGATTGATGAGGATTTTGTTTTATTTCAGAACATAGTAAAACGATTGTAACACAGTTCACATGACTGTTTATTACAACAGTTAACACTCTAATAACATCTACTGTTGCAGAGGATATTGTTTCATCTACATTTGCAACGTCTGGTAGCACATTTCTCCCGGCCTCAACAGTTATCTCATAAAACTATGTCCCCCTGTGGTTGATTTCGCTTTGACAGCCTCTCGTAGTGACACATATTTAGCTTTTTCAATTGCTTCCAAAGTTAAGAGTTTTTTTCTGGACAAAGATAAAATTGATTTCGTAAGAACTTCCCTTTAAATGTACCCGATGAACACTCAATTGTGTACTGGCCATCTTTAATCGACATAATCACACCTAAACACCTAAAATGGTTATCGGATCGCCCCTACCTCGGTCTACTGACGGAATTAATATAGCAACATTATCAACATTAATTGTTTAAGTGTTTGAAGATTAATTGATTTTCAACATTGCTATAGTAGTGAGCGCGATATTCTATGTAGATTCATAATATGGTCAGTTTCTTTGAAATTCCACGCATCTAAGTAAAACGTGTAGAAAGGAGGTAAACATTTTTAATAATAATGCTAATAAATTAAGTTTGTTTCTTCAACATCCTTATGTAATTGAAAAATCAGTTGACATCCAAATTTAATGAGTTTCCACCAAGTAAAGTAATAACTATAAATGAGGTTCATCGCGCAGGGGACACACCTAAGCAAAAAAAAGCTGTCAGCGCCTGCAGGGGTATTACTGGTATACATGGCCTTATTTTCTTTATAATGTTCTGAAAGCGACCAGTTTCTACATGGAGTACGAGCATTTAAAGCAAAATATTGATGACAAAATGCATTAAGAGAGGGCTAGATCATTTTCAAAACTTAGCTTATTACTCGCCCGTGTACGATACTGCAGTGTAATATTTATACTGCAATATTAAACTAGTGTAAAACTGCTGCAAGAATGACGTCACAATAGTGTGCAGTTGTGATGTTGCAATTGTCACCATCACAAAGGTTAATGACTTAATGACGGAAGTCTTTCTTTCAGCACACTGTCGGTATGTTCCAGAATACTTAACTCCTTCCATATAATAACATTTTTATTAAACTCGTAAATGATTTGGTATTATAGTCGCTTTCGCTCGTTTTACACCATATCATTAACTGGTTTAAAGTATAGATGCAATGACATATGGTCAATATCGGATTCATTAAAATGGGATGTCAATTTGACAATTGCTCGGTTTTAAATTTCTGAATTCGGTCCATAAATTACTTCTATACGGCTTTTAAAAAACGCCTAATTCAGCCCCTTTTAACCAGAATGAAAGTCTGCAGGAGTGTGGCCCCTGAAGGGATGACTTCTGTGACGTCTCTGGGGTAATCTCATTATCGGCGATAGTCATAATTCAATGTAATTTTCCAACATTTTGATTGTTAATTTCACAAAGAAATCTTCAATAAACCAACTTAATTTCCATATATAGAATGTTTAGATATCCAACTAGGTAATTTCGCAGATGACAAGTACACAATTATTGAATACACTTGTCTTTTTGGCGATGTAATACACCTCAAACATTCATTTAGCGGCAGTGATAATCATCATTAATTAACGAGGCTCGGCAGAGTAGCTGTCTAGCCGGCCCCCGCTATCGCTTATCACAGTCACGCCCCCGTGTGCATTTTCAAAATGAATCGCCCCACTAATTGCGGTAGTGTTAAAATTGATGAATTAAAATCGTCTTAATAATCAACTTCAAGTGTATATTGTCTCGATTTTATACTCTATTGATTCCTATATACACTATACGTAGAGGTAATCATCTGTCATTCTTGAGAAAAATGCATTTCATCTGATCTTTAAATAAAAATGGTATTAATTCGGAGGTCGTTAAGTATCCTCTATAAGTATTTCTAAGTGTTGTATTATTGGCCTCCTGAACTGGCTGTTACCCCAGTTTGCCAAGATAAGTGAAATTAGTATTTTAAAATATTATTGTAATTTGTAGCACAAGCCAAATCTGATAAATTACATTTGTTAAAACATTCGATATTCGACATTTAAATTAAGAAATCGAGAATATAATTGAAGTAAAAATAAAGAATAATAAATAAATGAGTAAAAAACACGATAAAACTTGACTCTTCATCATTGCTTGCTAAGTTATGCCTATACGAGATTATACAGTTTGCCTGACATGTGTGGGTTGACGTTTCCAAGAGACCAGAAAGTATTTGTTAGTCAAAAGACACAGAATTGTAGGTGGCATTGTTGATGAAACCTCAATCTCATCAGAGATTAGCTTCTGTCAATAGCTCCTGGGTGGAGACACTAATCCTCATCTCGTTAGGTCACAGACACTTGAGGGAGAGCATTTGTTGGTTCTCTGTTCTCCACTTATTAATAACTTTAAATCAGACCATCAGCTACCTTACGTGTGATTATCATAATCAGTTGGGCAGAGTCAATCTCATTAAAATCAGATAGTAATTAAGTTCACTGAGTTACACATATACCATCTGAGAACTCCCAACGATACTTGCTGTCAGGTCGGTCTTGACCCTCAATTCATACAAACCAATCGCACTGTATTCTTGGGTTGCAGCTGACCTAAAATTTGCTTTGACATGACTGATCTTCAGTACTCGAAAAACGAATATTTCCAATGAAAAGCTATCGGCAAACCGTCTATCCGGGTCGATCAAAAATAGCTGTACATAGTGTACGCCGTTTCTCTTTTTTATGGACAAATGAAGCAACTCTTGTGGCTAAGTTCGATCTGGCCAATTGATTCAACACCTCAATGAAAAATGTATAGAATGCAGAATAACTGTTTTGTATGTGCAATATATACTTTATTGAGCAATTAAAACTGCCAGAAGATGGTCTGCTGGTGAAGTTGATTTTATCAAACCCAGCCGCGTTTCAGTAAGAGAGGCGCATTTTGATTGGTTGGATTTCGCTTCGAGATGAATAGGTCAAATTGGAGTCAAAGGTTAATCCGACGGACTGTGTCATTGGGCCTAGTCAGACTGTATATTGTGTAACGTAGTGCAGCTAATTACTGTCTGATTTTAATGAGACTGGAAGGTGAGTTAAAAACCTGTTGCATCGTCAATATAAGACCAAATCCTATAATATGTTATACATGTTATGTTATTTCTCAGTATAGTCTTCTTTCACCAAACTTCACTAATTCCATTCGTCTTTAGAACTTTTGATAGGATGTTTATAGAAAACCGCGCTTTTAATTTTGTCGTTATATTGGAACGTCTTCCCCATAGGGCAGATTTAATTTGTTCACAAATATCCATTGGTGTTAGGTCAGGGCTGAACAATGAGCAATTTAAATATCAAATGTGGAAATTCACATATATCTGCCGGCCTCTGCTATTTTGGAATTTCTTCAACCTCTACAGCAACTATATCATACATAACACAATGGCATATCTTGAGTCGAGACAATCAATAGACACATACAGACCTGTAAGCTTGAACATTAATTAAGGACTTTGGGGCCAAAATGTCAGTGAGGAATTAAGTGATTTTATAGTATTAGTTTCCTACAATGCAATTGTCTGCAAGGTAAGTGTGTATACAGTCACGTTACCGTGGCTAACAATCTGGATTAGAGAGATCTATGGAGCCAGTGGGCGTCGGATAGCTGCCAGATACCACTAGAAGTATGCTACCGGTTTGAGCAAGTGTTGCGGTTATTCCTTTATTTTGAAAAATGTGATTTATTTGTACCCATGAATTGATGGTAAACATTCCTTAATACTTAACAAATATGAGATATTACTATTTTACACAAAACGTGATACGTAACACGTGATTTAAGTGATTTAATTTTTTGAAAATATTATTATTTAATTTCAGCTGCTTAATGTCCAATGCAATCTGCTTGGTACCATGTGACCTTTGGAATACACAAGGATGCTTAAGCAGTTGGAATCAATATTTTACTATTGCGTTGATAAGTTAATAGAAGATAATCTTCGTGCATTATCACCAGGATGCGAAACTGTTTAGAGATCACATATTTTGCATTTCCACGAACACCATGAGAGACAATCTTACATGCATGGTTACAGCTTTAGTGAAGATTTTTGTGATCATTTTCAGTAAAGAAGAAGTCAATATTTTTTTAGATGCTACACTCGAATACCAACAAGAGATGTCTAGATATAATAGACCAATAGACACAACATGTCAATGTAGACATTACTTAAATACTTCTGGGGCCATAATGTCAACGGTAATTACGTGAATTTATAGCATTTGTGTTTTACACTGCAAATGTCTGCAACGTAAGTATGTTTACAGCCACGTTTCCCTGGTTTACAATCTAAGTTGGATTGGAGTAACAATGCGAGAAGTGGGATAGTGCAGCGGTTAGCGCGTTCCGCTTCGGATCAACAGGTTCGGGGTTCGAATCTTGCCAGTGTCTCGGCAACTTTGTCTGCTGTAGAGAACTGTTCTACATGCAGACAGGTTTGGGTCAATGTTACACTGAATATAAGCGCAGTACCACATATGATTCGCTAGTGCCAGTTGGTGCTTGAAGGTTTAACTGCAATGCATAGCCTCGTGTGTTTTTCGACTTTCTTCCCGCAGCCGTGATATAAGTGAATTACTCTTGAAAATGGTGTTAAAATTACTTTTCCACCTCACCCAAAATATTATCACAAAGTGTGCAAATTTGCCCTAAGAATCATCTTCTTTTTCTTCTTCTTCTCCTGCAATTAAAACAATATGACAACAACAATGTTGACAAAGGCATGAGAAAATACACATACAAAATACACCAAATAAATTTGTCATTGTACTAGTTTCCTAAGAATGTTTCTAGCAGGGAAGTGAGATCCTTACAAATCGAAGCTAAATCACAAAGTAACAACTTAACAAGAGACTACTACAGGTAAACAGATTGATAATTTTATAGATTCCGAAAAAGTCAAAAGTGAAAGACAACATATCTGAGAATGAAAGCATGCCTTTATCTCTTTTGTCAGTACATAGCGTACAAAATACATCAATAAGAGATCCAGGCCTAGGAGTACCTCACTGAAATGATAATTTGAAATAATGGATGTAGAGACATTACCTTGTACTTGTTGTAAGATAACCCGAATTGATTTTCTAATCGTGTCTTGGAAGTTTTGATTTATCTCTGGATCCTCGGTTACAAAAGTAGGACACATACATGGCTGATTCATTTATTATAATTTTATGTTTTCCTAATGTGTATGTCAATATGTATGTCAACTAATATCTCGCCTGTCATGTTTTCAAACAGCTTAATATTGAGGGCGCATTTGAAAAACGTTTGGTAATATTCACAATATGTATATTTTATCATTTATGAAGGAACTTTAACTTCGTTGTTAAGAAGAATATTCTTCTTTAATGACAGACCTAATAGATGTAACAACGATAAGGTGTCCCCTTTAGCAAGTTGTAAACCTCTGTATATTATTGCCCGGTGATTGTTGAGCATAGTCTTTAGCCGGAGGAAAGTTTCTGTTCGATTATGTTCGTGTCTGTATTGCTAGGGGAAAGTTTATGGTGGTACAAACAATGCTTACTGCAGCAGGCTAATATAAACTAATTGGACTCTTCCTCTCGTGTTGGAAAGAAAGTTTGGAGGCGATTCCATTTACTGGGTTTAGGAAAGTGTTCAAAGATTTAGATTTATTAAACCCAAAACTGATATCTTCTTTTCAATCAAATAGCGAAAATTTAATTCTGTTCAAGTTCCTTGATTATAAAAATAGGTTTAAAAATCTTTATACTTTCAATGTTTAGAAATTTCTAACTTGTTAAAAACTAAAAATTATCATCAATAATCTGTAAATGTTATGCGATTGTATACCTTCCTGGTCATATAGTTAAAAGATAATATAAAAAATTGTTTTTTAACACTTACAATATTTACACTTACATGTATTTTATCATCTTGTGTCTCAATAACTTAACTTAACTTTCGCATGATCAATCAACATTGCTATTACCCGGATTCTCACCACTTTATATATTTGGGTAAATCTGTGTGAATCTCAAAACACAACCTTATCACGAACTTACTATGTCTACAGTTCCTGTAATTGAAATGTCTCACTGATGAAGAACACCGATCTTTGTATATATCATGTTAGTCTATGTGTCTGATCATATCGTCTGCGATGACACTCAATCAACGATACTGAGACACTGCGCCAATAAATTACAAATATAATGTTGTAGATGAATGTGCATAACACTTTTAGGACTATGATCTGTCGCATATACTAAAAAACAACCAATAACGTTCAAATGACTTCTTCAAATGTTTTATTCTGTTATTTTTCTATAACTCTGTCAGACATTGTGGCGAAATCTGCTAGCATCTTGAAAATGGCTTCTCCAAACAAACAAACCCTACATACAATGGAAAACAAAGCATTATAATTAGATGAACCGGTGACTTTACTTCATTTATTTACGATTTGGAAAACCAACATACAAAGCGGAAACCACAAATTGTGTTAATATATTCAAAAAGTAAGAAACTTGTTGTGAGCCAAACAAACATGTTACTGGCTATATTCGTTTTGTATCAGGTAGGTTATCTAAATGAGAATCCGACTTACCCTTAACACATAACAGGTAAGTCTTAGTCTGGTGAACTATCTCGAGTACATGTGATATTGGTTAAACGCTCCTTGTGTCATCCATTTAGACACTTTTCATAGATATAACTTTTTAACTATCCGCACATGGTCCGTATTCATGTGTGTTTTCATTCACATTTCTTGTGATATATTCTTCTTTTCAGACAACGTATAGCATACCTAAACATTCATTAAACTTTTCTTTAAAGTTAAAATATTCAATAAATACAATTAAAGAATGACGCATAAACATTGTTTTGATATGACAATGGTTATCTGATCCTGACCAGGTATCCATTTGAGACTTTATACACATCAAAGACGGTTACTTTGCAGCAATGGTAAGTCTGAACCCTTTATCGCCCATCAATTGTTTTGAATGTATTGCCTGGGCAACACTTGTATTGTCGACAAGATGGAACCTGTCCTCTCTCCTATCCGCAAGTAACTTCCTCAAACATACCGACTCTATAAATTCTAGTCGCTGTTGTAAATCAAGGTTTCGGCAGCTATAGATGGGCGAACCATCGTTTCACTATTTTCCTCATATAGGCAATGATCATGAAAATGGACATATTGTTACCACTCGGAGGGACCAGAAGTGTTGGTCTTTTTTTTAACCTTCGATATCTCTGTAATAAGAAAATATGTAGCAATTTTGTAGCTCACACAGAATGATCTAATATGGCTACCAAAAATTAATAATAAAACAAGCTTAAATCATGGGTAAACATTACCATCTTGATTGAAAATGTAATAGGAGCTAAAATATGAAAGTATGAATGTTGGAAAATATCTAATTTTTATCAAATTATGTTGTTTTACTCCAGTAAACCATGTCTTCCACCTAATTTATAGGAGTCAAAATAACTTCATAGAGTGTTCGAAAACAGGCCATGAAGACAGCTTTTCAATGTCCAAGAGTAGGAACACCATGCTATTGTCCCCTGACAAAAAGATCAGGTTTCAAAGTCAATATGACATTTTTGATATTTTTCATCGTTTTGTTTGGATTATCTTATATTGAATTGTCCTGGACATATATTCAATCATTTAGAAAGCAAACACAAAACATCTAGCTAGCTCCCAACGTAAATGCTCAACATATATCTCTCTCTCTCTCTCTCTCTCTCTCTCTCTCTCTCTCTCTCTCTCTCTCTCTCTCTCTCTCTCTCTCTCTCTCTCTCTCTCTCTCTCTCTCTCTCTCTCTCTCTCTTGTTGAAGAAGTTTGTTTGTTTTGTTGGTACATTTAATGCTGAGCACGAGAATAAACTAAAGGTCGTGTGTGCCTAATTTTTCTATTAAAACTAACATCTATTTTCACATTTTAATTTTATTTTTGCAAATATGAATTTTAAATACCTTAACCTAGTATGAATGTTATAATGTACTGTCGACAAAACTTTATATTGGCAAATGTTTCAGAATCTTCAGGTCATCTCTGTGTTTGGATTTTGCCTCAAACTAGAACATTTGGAAGCTCATATATTGTGTCGTAATGGAAGAGTAAGTACTTTCCCATATCACTTAAAGCTGAATAACGTCTAAGTAATCACTAGATAGCTTTTCAATACTGACAAATCAACGTTATCATACTGGGATCAAAGCAACGTAGAACGCATAAGAAAATGCATATCTGCAATTACCGATTAACCGCCTTTTGTGTATTTTTCAAAATCATGGAACATTAAAGGGAACTATGGAGTAATTGTTTCGGGCAGGTATTAATGTTATTGGTTTTTTGTCCATTGTGTAATGACAGAAGAGATAAAAGCATTCTGTCATTCTCAGATAGTTCTCTTTGAAGATCTCAACATGACTTCATATATACTTTTTCTCGGTCGACTACCTACACGATTTTCAAAGTTGTCTAAATAATATATATAGTAATATATATAGTAAAGTGAATATTTCCTTCATTGCATTTCATAGACTACAAGTGTTGGGTATTTCAACATAATTGATTATTTACAGCACAAATACGTTTGATGGTACTTAGTTTATTTGCATTTCGTGTATATGTACTTTAATTTTTAATCCAAATAATTTATGATAGCTTCTTAACCTTTAGCCTGATGGATTGTTTTCAGGTTTTTGCAGAGAGCGTCAGATTTGTAAAATTGAAACAATTACGTCACATGGGTATCCTTCATTTAAAGTTGTTATCGCCTTAGTAATTAACATAATCTAAAAATAATTAAAATAAATATCTGAGTCACATTTTTGTCTAACTTATTATTGTCAAGAAAAACTATTAATTAATGTAATATTTTTCAAATATCAATTATTTTAACACTTGTCTATGGAAAAAATGAAATAATACGGAAGTCCTAAAATTGTAGTACATTTTCAAACTCGAATTATGTTGTCAATAATTATTTTTGCAGCCCAATTTTTACACAATTTTGTTCAAAATTAAATTTTATACCAGAAAAAAGTTATGATGAAAATATGTGTGTTTCTTTCAGAAAACAAGAGCCTGTCATAAACGATCTCCGTTGTATTTATAAAAGTTTGACGTAATTTGTAACAATCGATATTCTTCAATGTACAATGCATTTACTTCCGTGTGAAATATTTTTAAAATAATGCATCAATCGTAATAAAATTTACACCAAAGGTTTACACATCTATTCACTTTTCTGTGTTCCAAATATAAGCATATGACATTACAGTTTTTATATATTCCAACGTCAATCAGTCATCGATATCTCGAAACATGACAGTCAACAAACACTCGGCGCTCGCCATTGTTATGCATTTCCTTCAATCTATGTTCAAATCAACAAATCTAATAATCTAAATCACTTTGTAAATATTCCGTTAAAAACCAAAGTAAGAACACATTTTTTCCAATTGTCTGTTGAATATTTTATGTAAACATGGTCTTGAAAAGTTGAAAAATACAAACAAAATTTCATTGAGTAGCGTTGTCGTATTGTCAACAATGTCACCTGATTAGTTTGGGCGTACAAAATAGATCATGTGACTATCTGTGTTTCGTTTGTCACTTCACTGTAAATTCGCCGATTCAAACACTAGTTATTCACATTTATTCTTTGAAATGTATTTGTTTGTCAATCTTGTTAATTTCATGGATGTTATAACATGAGCATTCATTTAATTCGTATCAGAACAAACTATTGTGTGAAAAAGCCGAGACGACACATTTGCAGTGAATTCGAACTGACAGGTCTATCTATGATTTCGTTTGAAAACGGGTACAATTTCTATCAAATTCCAAATGAAAACTTTAAAATAATCAACATGAACCATTTAGCAATTGTATTCATACAAGTATTTCACATAGACGAGACTTGCTAATTTGTAATTTACTTTTTTAGCGAGATAGGGTTACTGCTACTGTTTCACGGCTGAATTTCAATATATACCTACCTACATACATACCTACCTACCTATAACTCTGTTATTGACTTGTCATGTATGCATGATCACATCACCTCTTCTTATAGTTCTTATAACAGCATTTACTACGAGTGAATATGTAAAACAAACATAAAAAGTTGCTGATATGTTTATGCTCATGTAATATATGTTTACTCATTGATGTATTTTCGGCCTGTGCACTCTTATTGAATAAAATGTTTGCCTGTATTTTTATCTGTATTTCAGGAAACAATACACATGAGAACACGGACAAGCAACATGTTCTGTTTATGTCGATATCTCCTGCAGAGAGGCAGACAGATTGTGTAGACTGATGCTGGGCACTAACGGCTATATGGTCCAATTTGGGAACTCCTTCCAGAAAGAATTAATCGAAACGATGTCGTGTCACCATAGTCATGCTTCGATTTGTTCAATGTACAAAGAAGTACAATAAGCTTTATAATTATGAAATCTAAACTAAAACTGACCTTGTTGTTGCTACTATATTTAATGGATGTCTTCTTTATTTATTATAAAACACATAGTTTTAGTTGAATTTGAACCTAAACCTAGTCATAACTATGGTCAATGCTGTTCAACATAACATTATACCAAACTAATGTTTTGACTGTTTACATGACAATCTGTAGTGAGTGTTAACTTTCCTAAGATACACTTATGTGACAGCGTGAGGTTTGTATGTACATGATGGCTGTACAAATTTAATTACTCTTTAATTTAATTTAGTTGTCTCTTAATAGCAATCGTGTTTTTACGTGTAAAAATCATAATAACACATCATTTTGCTCCAGCAAATTATTTAATAATCATATCATTTCCATTATCCATATTAATATAAATCGATTATTGTGTGCAGACTATAAGAGTTTGACAAATCTACTTATAAATGGTAATATAGAGATAAAGACTAGAACTGTATAAACATCCGTGTAACGTTTCTATTGACGTTCGTATATATTCTAGTATGGACGATAAGGGTTGAAACTTACCAATGCTGCAGTATAAATGTTCCTGTGCACTTTCGTGTGTGCAAATATCAAACAATCACAAGGATTGATATTCCCTTTTTTCCATAGTTAAGAAATAACTATGTATATCATATTAGTCATCTCCTCTTGCTAATTGATTTTTCCAACTTATTACACAACATGAAATTTTCAGTGTGTAAGTTTTATGGGCTTTGAATTTCAAATTGTCCAAATCGAAACTCTATTAGATTAATGACTTTATTACTGCTTCTGTGCGTGTAGACTCGTATTCTGATAATGGAATAAAATGATCCAATCAAATGCAAAGAACGCCACTGGGGAATTCAGTTCCAATAAATATGTGGATGTTTTCAACGTCAGCATTTTTTAAAAGTATTTTTCTCAACACAATATACATTTAAAGGGACAATGATTTTGTTTTTAGATTATATTGTGTATATAGAATAACTTTAAATAATGCGAAATAAAAAGTCCTACTTAAAACTGAATTTTTTTTTTTTTAAACTAATATTTAAATCAGAATTAGAAGATATTTGTTGCAACGTCACCTCTGTTCCATTACGATCGTTTTCTTTCGCGAAATATAGAGAATGCTTATTGGTTGCAATCAAATTAAGCGTAATCAGCGACATTGCTTCAATCTACGCTTATGGTATGTCCTGTATCAGGCGAGAAAGTTTGAGATCCTTTGCCAAGTGACAAGCACAATTTAAGTTTTGTATGGATAAAGATATATGTAAAGTTGTATTGGAACTGGTTACGTTTTAAGATATAGCCACCGTCAGGAGAGATGTGTCTAAACATGGCAATGTAGGAGACAGTTCTGTCGTCGTCTGCTTCAATTACATTTCTAATTTATATCCGTTCTCAAAGTCGCTATAATGATCCATATCATTGCAGCTTGGAGTAAAACAATGACATCCGAAATACCAAGCAAGGTCCACAAAGATATAACGACAACAAATACCATAGAAATACTAAGTAATTTCTACATGACCAAACACTGCTGTATCCGTGGCTCCCAGTCGTGAACTGTCCAGACAGAATCACATGCACCAATGCAAACTGTGGACTACCAGCTTCACTCGAATACTTGATCTACTCATATATATAATGCATAGAATACTCGCTGGTTTTAAAAACTGCTTATCAAGATGGGTTCTGAGAGGTATATCGTAAGACCGAGACTTAGTAAATATTTCAAAACAGTAATCATTTATGTAAATTGATAAAAGGAGTGAGTATACACTCCGAAACGTCGTGTATTTTCACATTAAAGAAGTTGTTATCCAGAAATGTTTCCTGTTACATTTAGATCAATTACGTCATGGATTTGAAAATTAAAATGAGATGCATATGTACACGTTCGTAAGTGGGAAATGTGAAACCATCATAAGGCACACATGTATAATTGCTCTTTAACTATTAACTCGTATCAGTCATGTAATCTTTACATTCAACTGACATTTGAAATTATGAACGTGAAGCATGTACAATATTACATTGATGTGATTGGCATTATAAAACTAGATTTTATGCTGTTTGGCAAGAACTTTTCGGTTTAGATTAAAGCTGGATGTTCTTTTTCCATTTCTTTTTATTAACCAATCTTTATTCTCAGTACTGACAATGACACAGGGCGGTAGTATATATCATCTATAACTTATTTTATATACATCCGTAGCGAAATATATGAACATTGCAAAATTGTGTAGTAATAATGTTTAAGTATATCTTAACACTTGGCATGGGTGATCATAAAAGTATGGTTTTAGTTACTTAATTTCTATTAGTATCATACATAGGACAGATGAAGGTGTAATTCATTCTCTATAGCAATGTGGTCAAAACAAATTCATATTCTGTCTCTTCTTGGTAAACCTAGACATTTGCCAGTTTCAATAATTTAAGGCTAGAATAACTAAACCGGGTGAAAGATATGCGGTACACAAGTATTGGGCATATCTTATACTCATATTCTAAAAATTAAGTTAAAGGACATTTCACTGATAATTGTGATCAAATACATGTACATTGTATCTTTATCACTCAAAACATCTTACGGTATTGCCCCGCTAAGAATGTTGTCACTTACGTCGATTTCCGATTGAGCGCTGAAAAATCCCGAACTTTAATGAGTTATGCACTTGTGACGTAATAGTTGTCCGACGAAAACTGAAGTGTGCATTTGTTGAAATTCGAGCGAAGGGAAAGTACGCGGTTTGAGTTTACAAAGACGTCATTTGACGTAATTTACGTTAAAAAGAAACATTTAACACTACATACCCTCTAACTAACATGTTAGGAAGATATTCGACCACAGGTTTGTAATTGAAAGAGTTCTAAATTTATCTAAACTTATTCACAGCAAGAGCTAGTGACACTCGAATTTATGCAATCATTCTGCACTCACTGTAAAAGGGTATTCAAGAAAGTCTTTTACCTTTTAAACTTTGCACTTTTTTAGATTCATTGTTTTCTTAGGTATGAAGCACATTTACATTATAAATATATGTACATTTTAACGATATGATATCAAATTATTTTATTCAATCCGTCAAAAACACGTCTAGCTGCGCTAGCTGGCATGTGCGAGTGACTTGACGTTATGGTGCTGTAACGAAGTTTGCATCAAAACTATTAGAATCGTTGACTTGTTGGAAAATTGGATAAATATTGTACTTCACATGGAAGGGAATTGTTTATGCAATGTATTAATTTAAGCAGAATTGTCCCTATTATCGGGGTATTTGATATTTCATTGATAAATATTTGTGTGACTATATAATCAAAGTAAAACCATCAGAAAAAAAAATTCATATTCATATATATAGGGCCTACGTGGAACACGACTACAAAATTAAAACATTGAATTGCTTAATGCCTATTTTTGAGAACTTAAAATCGGTGAACCCTATAGAAAATTCGACATCCAGCATTTTATAAGAAAACAATTCAGCCAATTTAAACTCGATCGTCTTACTTTTGGGTCTAGAGATCAGGGGAAATAATATCTATGGCTTAACATAATTTCCAATATTCAGCATTGTGATAAACACTTTTGATACATAATTTCATTCATTTTATTTTTATTTTGAAACATTTGATCAGGTATCTACCCTACGGTAAAACACCGACTGCAGGCAGGCTACTTTGAACTTGGGTCTGACAGATATATTTGCTCTTGACTCATGTCTAGAAGTAGACAAAAGTAGAAGAATGGTAAAAAAAAACCTAACATTAATTCAATGTCATAGACATATATGTTACCAAAAAATACATGATACAGGGTGCCACGAGTAGACCAATCAAATGAACAGGTTTGTCATAGGCCACCTGCAGTGATTCACACTGGGGAGAGTTTGACGGACCACTATTACGTCAGTTTACGGAAGGTGCCGAAAACTGCCAATCTTTTTGCATACGGGGAGGGCCGGATTTGTCGCGCCCATCACAAGTGTCAGCGTGGGTTTGCGAAAGTGAGGTTAAACATGACGGCCTTTGTTTACTTTTAATTAACAGTGGTGGAGTTAAATAACACAAATTGGAGTTTTGAAATCCTTTAAAGGTTTGTACTGACGCTTCATTCGTGTGTTTGGGTCAGAAAAGGTTTTCAGAGAAAAGAGGCTTTTTAAATAAGAGCCATTTGTGATATTATTTTTGAAAATTTGACAGTTTTACATCCTTCCTAAAAACGCCAAGTTTGTCTACAAAAAATAAAATATTGTCTGCAAGAGTAACAGAAATTATTGTACTGTATCCGGATGAACTTTTGTACACATCCCACACATTTGTACCACACATTTCCACCGACAGTTCATTAATGACAAAAGGAAAAAATTAAATTAAATTAAAAGTTATCACCATATGGCAACAACCTGAAAGTATCTCCAAATTAAGCAATTTTTAAGATGTGCAATTAAGTCTATCAAATTCTCTTTTGAAAAATTTGATGAAAAACGATTGTTCCAACACGATTTAATTTACCTTCTCTATTAAATATTTTTTACATCAAAGTTGATCAGTAATTATGCTACACCATCAAACATATCAACTGTTTTTTGTTAGAAATTTGCGAAAAAGTTGTTTCTCATGCAATCATTCTTCATACATTTGGAGAATACCATTGTAGAATCAAACCTTTTATTTTAAAAGTTGTTCAATCTGCAATTCACTAGTACACGTACATGTAGTACAGATATTTCATTTTGACAATAAACTATTTTAAGGAAGACACTGGTCTTATTGGTTTTAGAAATAGCATAGCAATTAAGACTAACAAAAACATCATTTTCAAATTACTTGCTTATAAACTACATTGGAACATTAAGACGTCGCCTATGCACAATAAAGAACCATTCATATGGTATTGATTCCTCATAATTTTCATGTGTAGCATTTGCACAACAATAAATGTTGAAGCGATAATGTTAACAGAACAGCATACTACATTTATTAGAGTCTGTAGGATATTTCTATGCCTGTCCAATAGACTAAGAACAACGTACACATGATCCGATCTAATTTATTGATTGCATTCTAAACCAGCTGATAGTGATACTATTTTTTCAGATACCATTCATTTGTATTTTACGTTCAAACTTATAATCACATAAACTGGTTGAAGTAGCGTATAATCTCAGTCAAAAAAGTTAGGAGTGTTATGGTTAATGTATAAGATATACCGTTCATTAAATAACTTGAAACGAACATTTTAGGTTTAATTTCTTACAATTTCATATCCCTTTGAATAACAGAAAATACATCCTATTACACTCATACATAATTTGGCCGTAATTTGAACGAGATTTAGTTACATGATAACGTTATAACATCGTAAGATTCTGCACCGCATGAAACCAACAATAACTCCCTGAAAACACTATACTACTGAAACGTGACTGAAACAAGGCACTGAATCATATGAAAGGAAGCATCAGCTTAATCTGGGAGCACCAGCAGTGTCTAGATAACGCCTCTGTATATTTCCCTGCTACGCCAATTGCTGAACCGAAACACTCCTTACCACTTGGTCCTAATGCCAAACATCTGAAATATCGCTGCATGAAGAATGTCAATCTAAAACACATAGCCTCGACTCACGGATGGTTCGCACCTACATATTACTTACTGAGCTTCCACTCCAAGACCTTTGTGAATCACTCAACTTGTTAATGCTGCATGTTGTGTGATCTACGATGGAAGTGGTTATACAAGGTCCCATGAAGGGGTATTTGCTTAACTATGCAACTACGATGTAATGATAAATACCAACAATTGCAGGCTGTTACTCATAATGTTAAAATTATGGTATCGACTTCAGTAAGGTGTAAATGAAATTATGACAGGTTTTACGTTATGGATAACACCTCAATGGAGGGCGTTCTGGGGGTCCTTTCACAAAGAAACCTTTACTAAGGTTAACCTTAACTCCCTTCCTTTAACATTGCACTAAGGTTACCTAAGTGACTTACGATCACCTCAGTGCTTTGTGAAAGGAGGCCCTGGCGCGTTAGCGCCCGAGGGTCTTTCCATAGGCAAAGGCCTCTCTTTGCTAGAACGCCCGAGGATGAGTGTGTTATCTATTTTATAAACCGAAACAACAAATAAACAAACTAACGTGAGTGCAGTTGTCGAAATGTTTTACTGCAGGTGGTCCAAGTAAAATAAAGCGCACATAAATATCATGGACGTTTTCTGACAGCAGAATACTGACAATCAGCCCTTCTCAATCAACAATCCTTCGTGGTCTAGTGGTAGAGCCTTGGGCTACAAAGCGAAGGTTTCCGGGTTCGAATCCCGCATTGTCTGCTATGAAAATTTTAGACTTGGCAATTTTGTGGATTGATTGCCTTACTAAATGGGTGCCTAGAATTGTACTTGGCGACCTTATACTGGATAATACCCTCTTGGAATTTTATTATCCTGTTCAAGGCCCTCCCTGTAGAGTATTATCCAGTATAATGCCTTCCCAGTAGCAATTCTAAGGCCCTAGTTCCTTTCGTAGGGAAGTTATCCAGGAAACTAAATTCGAAGACTGTTAAATTTGAGTCGAAAATTACAGAACTGTGTAGAAAATGGATGTTTTCAGTTTAGTTTAGTTTAGTTTAGTTTTCTTCAAGCCTTTATGTTGCTAAATGATATTAATATATATCATATGAAAATTAAATATAAGTCATTGTTCATTAACAGAAATGTTACATTCAAAAGTTACTTCTACCGTCATCTTGAATGGATATCCCACTCGATGAATTACTCCACTACAACATCCAGTCATGCTCTGCTGACACCCAGGAGACGTTCATTTGTTCTGCTCTACACAAACCTTCAATGATACAGTTTATCCTTGTGTACATCTGTGGGTATACCCAGTGGTAAACATTCTAAAATTATTTTATGTTCCATTTACAACTTAGTCGTAAGTCATTTCTGAAGATTTTGTGATTTAAAATGCACATACATGGAAACTATTTATCATGCTATCATGTAGAGTCCTTATAAAAAATAATATCCCCCGAAAAATGATGTTTGTCTTTGTTAATCTTTGATATTAATCATCAATATCTGTTTATGTAAGAGCTGAAACAATCAAGAAATGCCAGAGTTAGTTTAAGAAGAGGTCCCCCATTGTCCCTGTGGCGTCTGGATGTATCATCGTCTGTACACCATCCAGGAAATGGATTACTCAAAGACGAGGATCCAACATAGCAATCCTCTAATGTTAACTAAAGTTACTATTCGTGCGTGCTGGAGGAAAAGATAAATCCTTAATTCTAAAACAATACGTCAGGCTATGTCTATAACAGTTGACTAAGCCTCTAAGGAAGTATCGATACAGACAGACACGTGGGTTGTATAAGAACAGAGTTCTCCTGCTTCGTGAAGCTCGTAATAACATCTAATCTCAGATTGGAAAGATCAGGTATTGGTTTGTCATGAAATGCAGCAAACAGCTAGGCTCAAACAACCTTGTGCAAGTAGAAAAGGATACAGGATTGTCGTATGGGATACAACCTGTGAGATATATATATATACATGTATGACACTAGTTTGAAAATAAATGATAAGGTGTATTGTTTCATTTATTCGTTAAACAAAATCTAGTTCATTTACAAAAATAATATTCAAAATACAGAATTGAATGAAGTATTTGACAGAAAAGAGCTTAATAAATGATAATTAATGAAGCACGAATTGTCATCACTCTATCTTTTCACCACTATCCCATTCATTATAACATCGCAATTAGATTCACCCAGGCTTCTTAACTTCACACTGGAATAGATTGATGAACAATGCAATCGCTGACAACCATACTTGATATAAAAAAACGTTCATAAGTAAGATATCTCTCACGCATATCACTATAACAACATAGTGTATGTTTACAAGTTCTATATTTTATATGTACATCGTCGTTATATATTACCAACTTTTACATACCCATCTTGATAATTGATACAATGGCACTGCATTATAAATTCCTTTTAACAAACGCCTTACATGCATCATGACAATTGATGCATGCTCAAAATGACTTCATTTCAAGACTTTCAATGTAAAGACCGTCAGAATGTCAGTGTCCTTCAATTGTTTGCAAGGACTTCATCAACATTTAACATGTTAGACTGTCAGTTTGATTTGGAAGAACTTTAAAGCACTTCTTCTCAAATAAGTTCAAAGATTAGTGACTGCATAGTACGACAGGCTGAATTTCTGATATCAGTTAGAAAACTACTAACAGGAATGGCAAACATGTAACTGATGTAACTTAAATATGTCACATAAGTATACAGATGACAACGCTCGAATTTAAATGCTTACCACTTTACATTGGCCGACAGGCCTCTCAGGCTTTACATGGATTTACGAACTCTCAAACAGTGTTATGTGTATTGAATATGTTTGTAAAAGGGACATAGCCTGCTCTGCTTGGCTGTATTTTCTAAGCCACACTCGTTCTCTTATCTTTGTTAACACCCGTATATTTAAGAGTCAACCATTCCCTTAATCTTATTTCATTTGCCTTGCTAAGTTGATGCCAAGTTGATTTAAATAACATTTACTCGAAGATGGCATGTGTTGCAGATATCATTTTACCGGAATGTACCAATTCGGAATGTAGAAAACTACTTTATTTTATTTGAATCAAACCAGAAATAATTCAAATTCATTTTTAAAATGTACTTCAATTGAACACCCATGACATGTTTCAATAACCCAAATATACCTTTATAACAGCATATGAAACAGTTGTCTACAGCTATACACCATCATGGACTCAAAATAAATTCATTTCTTTAAGCAGCACTTTTTAATTTCTCCTTTGAAAGTCAAAGAGAAGACCATTAACAGTCAGAAGCAACTTTTGAAAACCAGATCACATTCACATCAAGCTTCTTGTATGACGTAGCACAAAAGCAAATTGTTATCCGGCAGGCTGAAAATCAGTGCAAAAATTACAAAATGATTACCTACTTGAGAAAAAACTTTCAGAATTAACAAATTGTACATTATAAAAGTTTCAACAATTTTCACTCTTTGAAGTTTCTCAAATTTGTAAAGCTGGATCCTGCCCTCTTCGAATCTGTTGTTGTCATATACCGAATGGAAACTATTTAGAAGAATTCAGATTACGTAAATACAATATATGGCATTAATACTTTCTGTCTGGTTGGAACAATTATTCCCTTCTGATTAGGACCATCTGTCTCGTCAAGACCATGGGTGTCCAATGAAGATAAAGAACGAAATTCTTATTTACAACGAAATTGAATGGATACAGTGACTAATTCATTTGACAACGAATTAAAGAGATACTATGTTCAATAAAGGAGTGTGTTCATTTGTGGCACTGAGGTCGTACATACTGTCAAACTATTAGTTTGTCCTACTTACAATATGTGCAGATCATAATGCTAATGCTAATTCGATGTAAATACATGACAAGGAATTTCGGGGAACAACTTTATGACACTAGAAACAAAGAAACTGGTTAGACGGTGTAATAAGTATATTATAGTTATCGACTGAGAGACGGGTGTTCATGGGAGATGAACCACCTAGCACGTGCAAGATTGCATGCCGAGCGCGGAGCGCGAGGCATGCAATGCACGTGCTAGGTGGTTCATCTCCCATGAACACCTGTCTCGAAGTCGATAAAAAATTTACACGCTCACTTCATTGACTGTCACGATGGACGAAGGAGATGACATTCTCAGCCAAGCGTTACAAGAGGCTGAAATTCAACTTGAAGATGACTTGGAGAAATCTCAACTAACACAGCAAAATTACATAGTAGAAACAGGTAAGATGAAACTCAATTTTTCAACCTACTGTATAATAGCGTTCATATCCGTCACAATCCGTGGATTATTTCATTTCATGTAACATATGTACAGATTGTAGCGTCGTTTATTTATTTTCATTATTCCCGCAACTTTGTCTGCAGTAGAGAACTGTTCTACACGCAGTAAGGTTTGGGTGCAATGCTACACTGAATTTCAGCGTAGTACCACCCATGGTTCGCTAGTTCCAGCCGCTGCTCGCATGTTTCACCGCAGTGCATAGCCACATGGCGTTGCGGGCTTTCTCCCTGCCATAATACTAGCAGCCGCGATATAAGTGAAATACTCTTGAAAGCGGCGTTAAACACCAACTCACTCACTCACTATTTGCATTATCTCGCCGCTAATGGCTGCAATATTGCGCAAGCGGCGTAAAGCAATACCTCACTCACTCACTATTTCTATTACCAGACTGATTCCGACAGTGGTCTTGATGCTTTGCTGGACATCGTGGCCGAAAACAACGTCTCGGGTAAACATGCATGTTATTTTTGTTTGTTGATTAAATTATAAATTGTAGTCTTAAAACACGTTGTACATCATTAATTGCAAATCGTCCACATGGCTGAAAAGGTTGTAACTTATGTCTTTGTTTTGCAAACGAAAAGTTCCTGCTCAGTTGTGCTAAATGAAAACAACGAAGATAGACCCAAGTGTTAAAAAATGACTGGCCATATTTATATGTAATGAACAATGTAGATAGGTATGTTTATTATATATTTATATTTAGGGTATGTCGCCTATGGTCTGTTTCTAGTATGTATATTGAATTGCCTGAGTGTTCACTGAGACCTGTTGATCCCTTTCAGACACTCAGCTGAACGCTATAGAGCATGCAGTAGATATCTCGGGTATGGGCGGGCCTCATGGACCGTGGGTAGTTGGAGCACGTGCCGTATATAAACCAGGTATGAAACTTAAACTATATTCTATGAATTTTGTAGAATGATTTGGGGATTTTATGCATCATATGAACACGCACGTGCAAGTAGAGTTTTCCATAAGTTTTAAAATATTTGCAAAATTTTATGAAATATACACATATATATGGTTTTTATAAGTGGAAGGCTTTTTTAGTGATTGTTCAATTAATACAGACGAAACGAGCGAAATATTAATTACTGAGTGAATATCAAATCGTTTTCGTTTTCGTTTCAGAAGGTTAGTGTAAGTCATGAAAGAAAAACGAGAGCAAATCATGATTTTTATACCTTATAATAGTTTTTCTTCCAAGTGTCAATTGATAAGTCGCTATGGTACGTGCATGTGTGGATTCACGTCTAAACAATGCTTCAAGTTTCCATTATCATTCGTGTAAGATATAGCATGTTTCAAAATCTGTAGTCAGTTTTACATGTGAATATGTATTTTGGATGATCAGATGATTCAATCAGAAAGCCTAGTTGGGGAAAAAGTAGTTATTCCAAAAAATATTTGTTGGAGTAACATAATTTAATCAAGTAAGAAAGCAATAACCGCCAAAAAACATTTTATGTTGGATTTCTGTGAGTACTTTAATTTGGGTTATGCTAATAGTGAAAAAGGACATTTGTCATTTTTATGAGATCCGATGAAAGTAATATTTAAACTATATTTTCAGGTGTCACTAGAACCTACCAACACGCAGAGGAGTCTTCTACGAGCTCTACTGATGTCACTTCTGAGAAAGGTAATTACATTAACATACATTTGATCAATAATATTATATATACTATGAATCCGGCCTATGTAAAAAAAAATTTCACTCTTGACATCATACCATGTCTACCAAATGTTTCTGAAAAGGTCTTTATGGACATATTTTTGTATTTCTTATATATATATTTATAAGAACGTTTTAAGGATCTTTATGTTATCAGACCAAGTAATCATATTGATAACCTTTGTTTCGTTATAATAATAGATGTAAATGCATTTATCATGTTCATGAGATCGCATGTAAGTAATATTTAAACTATATTTTCAGGTGTCACTAGAACCTACCAACACGCAGAGAAGTCTTCTACAAGCTCTACTGATGTCACTTCTGAGAAAGGTAATTACATTTACATACATTTGATAATATTATATATACTATGCATCCAGCTATGTAAAAAGAAATTCACTCTTGACATCATATACTATGTCTATCTAAATCACTCTTGACATCATATACTATGTCTATCTAAATGTTTCTGAAAAGATCTTAATGGACATGTTTTTGTATTTCTTATATTTATTTATTAGAACATTTTATGGATCTTCATGTAATCAGATCAAGTACTCATATTGATAACCTTTGTTTTGTTATAATAATAGATATAATTGCATTTGTCATTTTGATGAATTATAATGAAAGTAATATTTAAACTATATTTTCAGGTGAAACTAAAACCTTCCTACGCGCAAATGAGTCTTCTACAAGCTCTACTGATGTCACGTCTGAGAAAGGTAATTACATTTGCATAGATTTGATCAATAAGATTATACTATATATCCAGCCAATGTAAACTACCTTAAACATTGTTCACTCTGGAAGCTAAATAAGAAAAACATAAATGAACATGGTTATATTATTAGAATTGATTCGATGTTACTTAATACATTTAGAAATACCGTTTGTTTAGTTATGTTTACTGGTAATATAGGACATTGAAAGGAATTTCATAGCAGAATTTGGCACTTCATAGATTAATTGTATATTTCAGGAACGTCAAGACGGTTCCACGTGTGCGGTGAAATGATTGAGGAACATGGAAGAGAATTTGTCCCTCCCAATACAATGAGAAAAAACAAATGGTCTATGAATGTTCTATCTAAATGGATACAGGAATTCCTCTGAGATGCTGACAATGCAAGAGGCGAATGCAGTGAAGCTTACAGCATTCTGCAAGACTGTCAGCGAGAAATACACGAATTGTTGGACAGTGAACTTACAACTGTTTTGTGTATCTTCGTCATAGCCCTCAAGAAAGAAAATGGTGATGAGTATCCAGGTGAAAGTGTTATCTATTATCTGTGGAATACAACGCCATTTTAGACACCAAGGCCGGGAGGTGGATTTTTTCAATGATCCTGTTTTTTCGCGCCTGAAACAGACTATTGATAACGTGATGCAAAAGAAGTGTCAACGAGGAATTGGCATCAAGAAGAGGCAAGCTGAAGTTATCAGCCAAGCTCAGGAAGATATCTTGTGGAATAAATGTTTGTTGGGCTCATCGACACCGCAGGCGTTAGTTGACACAATATTCTGGATAGTAGGACTCAATTTTGGACTGAGAGGTGGAGAGGAGCACCGTCGATTAAGCTTCCAAAATTTTGATGTGGCTGTGGACAGTGATGCTCACAAGTACTTGCAATACACTGAAAAGGTATCCAAAACTTACCGGGGTGGTCTAAAGCACCGTAAAATAGACCCACACACTGCCAGGGCGTATGAGAACAGTGATCCTGAAAGATGCCCAGTAAAACTCTTCGAACTGTATCGTAGTGTGCTTCCAGAAGACAGAGACCCGTCCATTTTCTACTTTCGCCCTTTGTCCATTCCTAAGGAACAGGTGTGGTTTTCAAAACAGGGAATTGGCCACAATAAACTTGACGCTGTGGTGAAACAACTAATGAATAAGGCGGGTGTTGAGGGATACTACACCAATCACTCACTACGCGCGTCGACAGCAACGCGCCTGTACAACGCTGGTGTGGGTGATCAGCTTGTTAAAGATCAGACTGGTCACCGAAGTCTCGTTGTCGAAAACTACAAGCGGACCTCAGACGGACAAAAACGTGACGTATCAAAGATTCTTCAAGGTGATAAAGCACCAGTCGAAAAGCGAGCCAAACTTGATGTCTCAAGTGAGGCCGAGGTTGAACCAACTCGTGGATTTATGTTCGAGAATTGCTCTAACATAACAATAAACAAGTATTATTGAGTTGATTTTTGTTTTTTTCTCTTAATCATAACATGTAGACATTTCTACAAGGCAGCTTAGTTTCTTCAGAAGGTGTTCATGGTGTTCATGGTGAAGTGTTCATGAGATGAACCACCAGTTTATTAACCAATACAGGTTGATACGGGAAATGAATAACCCGTCCAGTCAATGAAGTTAGTGTGTAAGTCATAGGATTAAAAGTCTATCACTGCACAATAAGTTAAAGATTATGAACATTAAAAGTGTGTTCTACGTCTTGAAGGTATCAATGAACATAAATCATTTAGAATTATTTATAATAGACAGCGAGACAAGTTATATTCCGAATATTTTAATGCAATAGTTAGACGTGAGCTGGTCCTTGTGGGTAAGCAAATCCTCATTTGTTTAGAAATACATAGTCATGATTTAACAGATGGGAATACAAGTGATCCGGCTATGTGAGTTCAATTTGATAACAATATGTCGGTTTCATTTAAAAATCGTTCTGGGTAACATGAAAACATTTGACTGAGATAATATTTTAAGATTGCCAGTAGCTGGGAAGGAACCCACCTTGCTCTGTCATCGATCGTTTAATGTTAATCAGTTTAGCTGATAACATTACTTATACCAAAATCTTCAAAAGACAGGAGATATTAAATTACATGCTTTGCTGTCTTTTTTACAAAGTGCATAGATTGAATTTGTTGGTAGATTTATAGAATTATTTTTATTGAAACACATTTCAGCATTGTTTATTGAAGCTTTAAAGAAAGCACCAGTGTTCACAAGACCCGTCTCTGGATGGCAGTTTCATTACAAATACTATCTCATCAAAAGAAGTGTCCTGTTTGTTCTAATGAAAATGATGATCAAAGATAGACTACAGGAATTCGTTATACATTGAAGGAGCGAATATCATTTAAGATAAATAATAAGAAATTTAAATAAAACGTCAATGCATCTTTAACGAAATAAAATATTCTAAAGTAATTAAATGGATATACACATACATTAAGGAATATATGATACAGGAGTTTTATTGAAACATTTAGTCATCATTGTTAATCGTAAACATATTATATTCACCAGACCTTCATTTTGATTTTAGTTTTATCATTTCAAACAGTATCTCATCAAAGGAAATGTTCTGTTTTCCAATGAAAATAAATGATGCTAAACGCAAGACTGCAGGAAATCATTAGGAATTCATTGTTGTTTTTGGTAGTGTTAACCAGTAAACCCATTGTTCCCAATATGCAGACTCCTGCGTAATTGCCACATACATATGTGGGAACATTTTGATATAAGCCCGAGACTGGATATCCTGTCCAGACTCATTCCCAGGGACTGCAACGTATCTAATAGAGAGACAATACAGCAGAAACTTTTTACGAAATTCAAATCCATGAAGCAAACCAACATATTGATCTCTTCGTTTGATGAGTGGAGTATAAATGGAATCACAAGCTTTAAGAGAGTGTTGGGCAAGATTTTTAAGTCTTTAAAAGCATTTGGTTCCGCAGGGATTTGAGAAAGCATCAGGTTTTTGTAAATCGGGGAAACAGTATTTGCATTACTCTTTGTCTTACCAGAATGAAAGCTAAATCTACAATAATGCAATCTGTCCATTAAAGTCCTAGTGACTATAATTTCATAGCAAAGTTTCATTAATTTCGCAAAGTAAGTTCGAAATTTAAACGAACGACAAAACAATACTTTGTGCAATCCTTGTACAGACCTAAAAGGAGCATAAAGTTCGATGTTAGGCATCTGTAAATCTATTGTTCAATGTTCCTTTGTGATTCCAAGATGGTCTGTCATATCCAAACCGCTTAATAAAGAGTCGATTCAAGTCTACAACGAGGCACGTCTTCAGATCTTAGTTTTAGTAGAAAATGAACACATCTCAGAGGCTCATTTTTTTTTATTTACATTTTATTCAAATGTAAACAAAAACATTTCACAGTCAAGTGATGGACTAGCGCAAAGTAATCGATTTATCGATCTATGTCATCAACCAATATCAATACAATTTCCTTGAAGAAGAAAGATGTGTTCCTGCTCTACATATATTCAAAAATGACAGCATAAGTAGAAAACCTGGTTTCATTTCATAAAGACGTTTTTCATTATAACACCATCCCACATTTTATTTCATTTAGGGATAAAGGGTTTTGTCGTCATTATCATGTTATCCAAAATGGCAAAAGAAAAGCCAAGTATATGGAACATTGTAAATTCAATATTTCAAAATTTTGATTTCCTTTCAGCAGCTTCGCTTCGGTAAAGAAGTAAACTCGTTACAACGATTTCATGGACACGGGGACTAACAACTTGGTTTCAAGAACTGTTGAAATTGTGGATAAGATACTTGTTGGGTTGCCTCAATTTGACACTTCCTGAGAGAAGAATGCATTTCCAGACATGTATGTTAAGAAGTTCATGTAAAGCATTTATTCATAATGAAACAAAATTCAAGATTCCCTTATGACCACACCACACATGTATATGATGTTAAAGAATACCAGTTAGGTATCTCAAGTTTAGCTTCATCGTCTGATTTTAGACGATCATATTTGATAAAATAATAATAAAGTGTGTATTTGTCATAAACAATTGTACTGTTCACTCACAACAAAACCTGTATGTTCCTCGTGGTTAAAATGATACCATAATCGTGAATAACAAATTCATTTTAATCCGATTTCAATTATGAGATTTATTTCATACACAGGACAAAAAGTGGTGGAATCCATTTGCCGGATCCTTCCGGATTCTCCCAAATATTGGCGGGTCCTAAAGAATCCCAAGGAATCCGGAAGGACCCGGCAAGCGGATTCCACCACTTTTGGTCATGTGATATTGTCATATTATATTGGAATCGTTGTACACACAAGGAAAGCAAAGTTATGAAAACTCAATTATCATTCAGTCTTTCTTTTGTTCAATTATCTCCACTTATAGATTATCTACATCGATTATAGTCTATGGAAACCACTTCGGTGACCACTTTACTGACGGAAAGTGTCCTAAATATAGTTTCCACGCCAATTGGTTGTAATGATACCATTATATGAAGAGGAATCGTCAATTCTAACCACTTACCGTCTTGTGAAACCTACTCCAGAATAAACCCTGTTACTTATTCCAAGTTCTCTTTTCATTGGACTAGAATTGTCAAAGTAATGGACGAGTTAATGTATATATCTAAACACAAACACATGACTTATCACTCCTAGTCAGGCTTCTAAAGACTGAAACACTCCGGAAGGTTACCAGAACAAACTGTACTTGAATGGTTTCAGACATAATACAGGTAGATTTCAGCAGTCCCGTATCCAGTTACACAGTACACGATTTGTAACGCCATTTAACATGCTCAACCTTTAATGGTGAGGTGATATGGTGTTTAACGCCGCCTAAAATACTGTTTTACTTATACCATGGCTGCTTTATTAATGCAGGGAGAAAGACGGCAACACCATTGTGATGGTAAAACCTGCGACCATCGTTTTGAACTCATGTGTGGTACTGTCCTGATTAAGTTACATGTAGATACAAAATGACAAATATATCATAATCTAATATTATAAAGACAACGTATTCTTTTTGGAAATGAAGTAACAGAATGTGAGAAAATACTAGGTTACTAAGGTAACGGATATTGTTCAACTTAAGGACTGACTGAGAGAATTGTTTGTGTTGTTAAAGATTGTTGATATAAGAGATGGTTAATAAGGGATGATATTTACACAAAGCATGACAACACGTTGTTTGGAAAACCAGGAGTATATTTTAGTGTTTTCTATACAAACATACTACAATATGATGGACTCTATTAAAACTTGTTGATCTGATCCTTCTGTCTCATACGTTTCAAGCTATTTCAAACTTCGACAGACTTTGGGTCATTGTTCTTGATGAAGTGAACTCCCTGATACATTTTCTTTTGCATTCAGACTTTGAATTGTGTATTTAAAATTACAATAATTTCTTTAAAATTTCAATGCTCTAAATACTACTACATGTATGCATCACGTTGATTTCCGATTAGATGATAAAGACTCATACTCCACAGCTTCAAAACTCTTTATCTCTTCACTATGTTCCTGAAACTTTGCATGTGTACCACCGACTAACGTAATTGGTGCCTTTTGATATTTTCAGATTTATTTTATTTTTTATTTTTTTTCGTTTCCATATAAACACGGTGGATTTGAACATTGTACAGGGATAGGTCTGCTTCCGGAGTAGAACTTCAAAACCCTTATCATATACCTGAATCTCAGCATGTGTTTATCCCACTAACTGAAGAAGTAAATATACAATTATCTGTTTAGTATGTGTTTTACAAATTATATGGGACCATTGGGATATATCATCTTCTGATGACTCTTGTTTAACTATTCACTTAAAACGAGTTTCCATTAACGTAGTACCTTCCACATCGTAGGCATATTATTACGACCGACAACCACTATAGACATAATGACCATTATTGTATGTCTTTCAATTATATTCATATTCAGATAAATAAAGCCAAGTTGTTTTCATTTTCAGAGACTCAACGACAGTTTATGATTGCTCTACACTTCAATAACAACTTGACCCTACTAACTGCAAGACCTTTCTCATGACATGCACACTGAACGATACCATAGCACATGCAATGATTTTCCCACCCGTGTGGGAGGGTTAAGGAATGTTCTGTACTTGAAATATCCACTAGGCTACATAGATACAGAGATCAGATACCTACACGATGGCAACGCCGTCCCACACAGTGAACAATCTATTGACGACTAAATATAAAGCTTTTCAGAATTTGAATGAATGTCTACGTTGGTGTAACACGATAAAAAAATCAGTACAGTCAGTTTAAAGTTACTTTACATGGGTCATTGGATTCGTTTGATAGCTATTTGCACTTTGACATGCGTCATTGCATTTGCCTGACTCCAGTCGGTGGTTAGAAGTGCTTATCTGTTGTAGGTGTGTGAAAATTGTAATGGACACTCTATCTGATTCATAATTCTTTACTTAATAAACTTACTGATATACACACTGCATGTTTTAGAGTTGATTCTACATTTCTACGGTTCATTAATCGCAGTCAAACAATGTCAATATGTACTGTGTTTAAATATGAACATAAACTATACAGCATTACTCTTGGAAAGTGAAAAATATAAATGTTTATATTTCCTTTTCAGTATTTATGATTTAGGTATGCCTTTTACTTTGATTTACTTTTTATTTTAGTTGTTTCTTGTTATTTAAAATGGTTTTATTATAGCATTTAACGAAACAGGATTTGAATGACAAACTGAGAAAAGGGAATAAAACCGACCTTTTTGAATGAATCTTCTTTTTGTTTTCCTTTACATGCAAATGCACAGATCTTTGATTTATTTGTTACTCATTGCTTCAAATAATGTACATGTGCGACAAAACGGATGAGATAGAGCATGCTGAAGATGTTTGTGCATACTGGTACTGTACGATGCTCAAATGTATTCTCCATAACAAAGATTATATGCTTTTTTTACTCGAAGCTTGGCAAACCAAAAAAGCATAAAAATCCAATGTCGACATTATTGATCATACATCTACACGCTCGTTATATCAACTTACAGAGGGAAGACACTTTCGACAACTGAATAAAACCGAATGAATATCTGCCTCGGAGAAGCATGATCTGTATTGTCAATGTAACATATCTTTGTATCCGCCATTGCCTTTGTTGAATTACTAGTGCACTTGGGCGCAGTTATTCAGCAGTGTGATTGACAATCTGAACACTAGGAGTGCTTATCACACGTAGGTTTGCAACTGTGTCAAAGTCAGGCATTTATTGTCCATTTCTACAAACAGACAAATGACACTAAACACTCAGACAGCGTAAATACAAATATGAGAGTTTCAAGTATCTATCTCTTTATATGTACTTTCAAAATAAAGCTGAAAGTTGTAGACATATTTTTAAAAGTAAGGGTGCATCTCTTTTGATATCCTAAATATACATGTTTTTGTATTTGGATCTTTTTTTCAATGGTTTTAATGTGTGTCTTAAATAAGTTACATATCCTCATAATTGTCTCCTTTCGTAAGATAATGATTAAATGTCGATGTGGTTTGTTAAGAATAAAGAATAATGAAGGGAGAAGGCAAAATATAAATGTAACGCAACTGCCCATTATACAATTTAGGAACAGAAGACGAGTATCACTTTGTTTTATATGTAATGTTTACAAATCTCTTAGATTAAAATATTTACCACCCGTATATTGTCAACAACGTTACCTAACAAGCATAAACTGAAATCACTGTTGACTACTGATAATGAAAACCTCTTGGGAAACCTTTGTAAATATTTATACCACGCCTATGAACAAAGATCAAATTATTTGTCATTACATTAAGGTATTATAGTACCCATCACGTACTGTATCATTCTGTATGCATTGTGATCAAATTGAATTATTCATTGTACATATATGTAAATCTGTATATATTTTGTTTACGGGCCTGTGGCCTATAGACAATTAAAATCACTTGACTTGAAACACGAGTAACGTTGTTTGTGGTTGAGAAATTTCTTCATGAGGGTTCATTTTGCTGTAGTGATGTGCACTCTATTGCAGTTGAAACTGAGGATCACTGCAATATAAGTGAATTACACTTAAAGTCAACATCTATAGCTAGCACCACATTACTTGACCAAAACAAGAAGCGTTTGAGTAGAGGTAATTTAGTGCATGGTCTCTGGCTAGAGCCACCGCTGTATGTATACATCTACACTTTACATGACATGCATCTTACACCTCACGAGTTCCTCATAAACAAACACTTGACATCCCTCTCAGAAGCGTAAGTGTTCATTTTACATCGTATGATTTGCAAACATCACACCATCTTTCACGTTGACTCGATATTTCCGTATGAAGAATGTAATTACACTCATCGTCTCGTGCTTTATGTAGGAAGTGTCACGTTTTACTCATATACATTTCAGTAAGCAGGGCATGACAGTATCAGGACAGAGAGATGTATAATGGCAATTCATAAAAGTAAAAGAAGACGTTTTTTGAACATATTTAAATTTGGTCTTTGAAGGGCATTTAGAAGTGGTATACATAAGAACAGGAAGATTTTCTAGATAACAACCTCTTTAATGTGAAAAGGCACGACGTTTCGGAGTACATACTCACTCCTTCATCAGGTGGAATGTAAGGAAAAAACAAAATATGGTACATTTATATAGCAAACAAAACAATGGTGAGGAAACTCAATCAGGGAGATTAACATGCATGAGAATGGTATACAATGGGGATTTGTTATTTCCTTACATTCCACCTGATGAAGGAGTGAGTATGTACTCCGAAACGTCTTGCATTTTCACATTAAAGAAGTTGTTATCCAGAAAATCTTCTGTTCTTATATTTATATTTGAACATTTTCAATGACAGTTTTCGGGTCCCTTACAGGCATATCAAACCTCATCTAGTACGACACACATTAGCACATCATTTACCATTGCATGATTTTTAATTATTTGAGCAATGTAACCATAAACATGTCAATAATTTGTAAATTCAAGCTGTAGGTCAAAGATGATTTATCCATAGATAAAGATATAGATATAGGTATGCTCAAGTCCGTTTACTCCATGTAGATTTATCATAGCCTTTAAAATTTCACACATCTACATAAAACGTATAGACAGGAGGTAGAAAGTTGAGATAATAATGCTAAGCTATTTGGCTAGCTTTTTAAATTAAAAGTAAGTTGACATACAAATTTAATGAGGTTCGACCAAGTAAAGTAATAACTATAAATGAGGTTCATCGCGCAGAAGACACATCTAAACAAATAGTAGCTAGGAAAAGAAGTAGGTATCACTGGTATACATGGCCTTATTTTCTTTATTATAGTCTGCAAGCGACCAGTTTCTACAAGGAGTACCAGTATATGGTTAGTTGTTCTAGAGTGAAGTAAGGATGTCCAAATGAATTTAGGAGAGAATGGACGAAGAAATCAAACTCACTTATGGCAACATTTTGAGACAACGATATACATACATAGCTCAAGTAAGTGAATATAAATCACCTGGTATGATCAACTATTAGATTGATACTATTGATAGTCAAAGTTACACTTTAATTGGCATCAGGTTTTTACGTTTATGTATATACAAAAAATTAAATGACGTTAATGTGACGAAAAACGTTCGGTGACCGCTATTTTTATTTCTGAAATGGTTTGTTTATTCAACTGCACACATCATATTACAATTTTTGAAATATTTAAATTATTTATGTTAGTGAAAAATCCCGTTGAATATGCGAAAAACGATTATAAAATTGCAGGTTTTATTTTAAAAGTGCTTGATTTAATTTTGTTGCAATTAACAGTGTCAAAATTAATGTTCAAAATATAGACTTGCTATGTATTCAAGTTTGTGTATGTAATTAAATTGTATCTGAATGGATTTGGAGTGTAATTGTTGAAAGCATAAACTTCATTTAAGAAGGTGAAATCGGTCAAAAATAGACCCATTTCGTGACAGGGGTATTACAATTAATGTCGTTAACTCTTTAAATCATTCGGTGACCCCCCAAATTGTCTTTCATTTTTGGATAAAAGACATAATAAACTTGCTATTTTGAAAAAATAAGCAAATTCTAAAATATGCTATTTCATTGCCCTATATCTCCATAAGAGAAGGCGACATGATCTTCAAAACTTGGTATATCTTTGCAAATATTTAAATATTGACCCCTTAAACTGGATGTTACCCCAGTTTGCCAAGATAAGTGCAATTTGTGGTACGAGCTAAATCTGATACATTTATAGAGACATATGATACACGATAGTTATCTTAGACTTTTCAAATGAGGATCGAGAACATAATTGAAGGAAATAAATGAGTACAAAACTTGATGTCGTTTGAATTTTTATTAATGCTTGATAATTTATGTCAACATGAGAACATTATCTTTGTTATTTATTTAACTGTCCCCTTGAATTCTCCACAGAGCATCCATGATTGGATTGACGATTGTACGACAGGTAAGTATTTGTAAGTCCAGCACAAACGACACATTTTTGTCTGTCAGTCGCTGGCAGTAGTGATACAATTCCATCTCCTCACAGATTAGCTTCTGTCTGTAGCTCCTGGGAGGAAGAAACCTATCCTCATCTGGTAAGGTCGCTGACCCTGTACAGCACTTGAATGAGAGCACGTCATGTTGTTGGCGCTGATTCTCTATACATGCCACGTATTTGTCAACGATTTGTAAATCACTTTTTCCATTCACCTTTAAATCTTTTGATACAATGTTTTTATTATTATTATTGAAAACCCTTCTTACCACGCTTCTATGGCAGCTTTTAAATTCGTTGTTGTATTGGAACTTCTTCCATGTAGGGTTTAATTTGTTTAACAATATTCATTGGTGCTAGGCTGGGCTGAAGCATAGGCAATCTAGCTTTCAATTGTGGAAATCCACGTATTTAGCGTTTTAAGTTTTATATATGCCAGCCTCTGCTATTCTCGAAATTCTTCAAATTCAACGGGAACTGTACCAAACACAACCAAATGCCATCTCGAGACAACCAATAGATACAACATATAGCTCTGGAAATTAATTAAGGACTTCTGGGGGCAAAATTCATTTAGTTAGAGCAGTTAACAGTTTCAAATATCTTGATTTCAGAAGCTAAAACTAGTATCTTTTTTTTAATGTAATAGTGAAAATTTTATATTTTTTTTTCGAAATATATTCCTGAATGATAGAATTAGGTGGATGAAACATGCAATGTTTAGTCATTTATAATTTGATAAAAAAATGAAATGAATTTTTTTTAAATAATAGTACCAGTTATCTGCAACGTTTAAATGAGTGTATGCCTTCCTGGAAATATATTTCAAATTTTAAAACAGATATTGCTTTTTCAAAACATTGTTTTACACTTACATGTATTTTATCTTTTTTTGTGTTTCAATAAAGATTAATTATCACATGATCAAACAACATTGCTAATACACGGATACTCGGCACTTTTTATATAATTCGATGCACAACCTAATCAGGATCATAATAGGTCTACATAGCCAGTAATTGAAATGTCTCCTTGATGAACAACACGGCTCTTTGTATAAATCATGTTAGTCTATGTGTCTGATCATATACATGTAATATAATAATATAATCATGTATCGTCTCAGGTGCCACTCAAACTAGTGTAGGTCGTTATTGAGATGCTGCGCCAATGAATTACGAATTCAATATTGTAGATAAATGTGCAGAACTATTGTAAGACCATGATTATTGATCATATATGTTAGAATACCACGTAATAGACTTAACATGAGTACTTGAAATCTAGTTTGATTTAATCTACAGAATCCGCTTTAGTTGTCAAAGGGGTTCTCCAAGCGAAGACATCCTACATACAATGGAAAACAGAGTATTACACTTAGGTGATTAAGGTGACACTGCCTCCTTGAACACGTTTACATGGAAAATAAGGACCCCCTGTGTGAACCCCCCCCCCCCCCCCCCCCCCCCTTTTTACATGTGCCCCTTTAAAAAATCCTAGATCTGCCTAAGTCTCTTGACCTTAGTCGATTCATCTGAATGGAAATTGGTAAAACCTATTTCTTTTTTTATGTTATATAGATATAAACTGCACACATCAGGAAGTGGTCCATATTCACTTGTCTATTTATGTTTCATTCAGAGCATTTCCTGTTCTTGTTCCTGTTCTTTGCAGACCATATAAAGTATACATCACAGTTTCTGTTCTCGTGTTTTAAAGATAAAATATGCAAAGCTTCAATTAAAAGAATCACAAATGAAATAAATATTTAAGATGAAGAAATGATTGTATATAAACTTAAACACATTCACGTTTATTCTCAGTAGATGTCTGTTTACAGTAGAATGGTGAGGTAACCATATTTGAATAACGCAATAAAAGTGTTAAATTTAAAAACATGATCAGATGATGCAAACGTCATGTTTCTGTTTAATCATTGTTTAGCAGGATGATGAACTAAATTTTCTTTTAAAACATAACTAGTTTTACATTTTCAATTTTATTTTTGCAAGTATAATTTTAAAACAATTTAACCTGGTATATACTTTAATATTTGCTGTTATCAAAACTGTATATTGGCATAAGAAAATGCATACCTGCAATTACGGGTTAACCACTTTGACAGATTTGTAGAAAATTCAAGGGAACTATGGAGTAATTGTTTCGGGCAGGTATTAATGTTATTGGTTTTTTGTCCATTGTGTAATGACATAAGAGATAAAAGCATGCTGTCCTTCTCAGATAATTCTCTTTGAAGATCTCAACATGGCTTCATAATATTATACGTTTTCTCGGTCCTCTACATTGTTAAGCTATACAAGATTTTACAAGTCATCAACATTGGCTTTTCTTCTATAGTTGTAACTTTGTCTTGATTTGATAGATTTCCTTCAGTGCAGTTCATACACACGTTCAGATTTTAGCACCACAGCTTACAGCAAGTGTTTGGTATTTCAACACAATAGATTATTTAGAGCACAAATATGTTCTACGGTAGTTTAGAATATATTGTATTTCTGCTACATATACTTTATTTTTTAAACAAAACATATTTACGATAGCTTCCTAAAGTTGTCTCAGAATCTGATAATAAGATATGAAGATGGATGCAACGTAACCTCTGTTCCAATACGATCACTTTTTGAATGAAGAGAGAATACTGATTGGTTGCAATCAAATCCAGCTGTGTAATCAGCGACATACTTTCAGTCTTAACATATGGTATGTAAGTTTTGAATTGATAGAGATATTGTATTGGAACGGATGATATAACCTTCTTCATGAGAGATGAATTTAAACATGGCAATGTAGGAGACAGTTCTGTCATGTTGTGCTTCAATTACGTTTATGATTTACATCTTTTTTCCCAAAGTAGTCGCTATATTTCTCAATAGTAATGCAGGCTGGAGTAAAACAATGACATTCAAAATACCAAGCAATGTATCTACACACACACCAATATATACATACCACAACAAATAGCATAATAATACCAAGTAATTTCTACATTATCAAACACTGATGTATCCGTGGCTCCAAGTCCTGTGCTGTCCAGACAGAATCACATGCATCAATGGAAACTGTTTGTGTCGGGTTGTATCAAGTACTTGACATATTTATTAACCGAGTTTGTGAAGTAAATATAACACTGCTAGATTCAAAGAAACTATTCATCAACATTTTCAGTCAAGCACTTAATGTGTTTGTGAGTTATGCATTGACAAAAAAGGTAAAGTCATGCGTGCATCTCTTCGCCAACATTGGTTTTCTAGTAGCAGCTTTGATGTTTTCACCTCTAACTATCATTTTGCTTTTATTGTAAATATTTCTGGCGTTGTTTACTTAATTAAATATCCAGGTTCTAACCATGTGTCTGTCGATATATATGTGTCTTATACCTTTGCCCACTTTTGTATTTCGACAAATTAACTTATTTTGAAACATTTTAGATGGGTTATTTCAGATTTACATTTCAAACAATTTTGTCATCGATTTAAAATTGGAAATGAGAAGGTGAAAGCACTCCTATATCATTTATTTCATCTCTGCATATACACGTTCGTATGTTGGAATGTCAAATCATCATGAGGCATACATGTATAATTGCTCTTTGAGATGCATCCTATTAACTCGTATTCGTCATGTGATCTTTAAATCCAATTGACATTTGAAATTATAAACGTGAAGCATATAAATTATTACATTGATGGGATTGGCATTATACAATTTAATGTTGTTTGCCGAGAACCTTTTTGGTTTAAATTTATGCTGGATGTTGTTTTTCTATTTCTTGAATATGTACTCTAGTAACCAAACTCTTATTATTAATCAATCTTTATTCTCAGTACTGAAAAGGACACAGGACTGTAGTATATTTACAGTTCATATCAGTAGAATGTCATCTATAGCAAATTCTAAATCAAAATCGGTTTGCGTAGATTGCGTAGTAATAATGTGTTAATATCTATTAACAGTGCCAGTTTCATTAATTCAAGGGAAGAGCAACACTATCGGATGAGAGATTTGCAATAGAAAGAATTGGGCATTTCTTAGTATCAATATTTTAAAGAATATGTTTAAGGACATTTCATCAAAAGATCTTATATGTTTACGGACCCCCATTTAAACTTTAAAGGCTTGAACTGACGCTTCACTTGTGTGTTTGGACCAGAATAGGTTTTTCGAGAAATATACCCCGAGGCTTTCGAAAATAATTTCCTTTTATGATATATTTTATTTCCCATTTTAGCCAGTTTTCCATCCTTCCTAAATATGACATTTTTGTCTAGAAAATAATACAACATCGTCTGCAAAGAGTAACAGAAATAGTTGTATTGTATCCAGATGAACGTTCGTACACGTACCACATATTTACACTGACAGTTCATTGATGTAAAAAGACATAATATATACAAATTAAAAGTTGTAACCATAAAGAAACGATCTGTAAATATCTCCAAATTAAGCATTTTTTCGGATGTACAAAATTAAGTCTATCAAATTCCCGATGTAAATATTTCATTAAAAACCACGTAGCACATTCAGTTTCCAATAGGATTTAATTTACCTTCTCTATTAAATATTTTTTATTTTAAAAAAATGTCATTACTTATTATTCTACACCAACACAATTTTATTTTCAAAATTTGCGAAAAAATTGTTTCTCATGCAATCATTCTGAATACCATTGTAGAATCAAACCTTTTAGTTTAAAAGTTGTTCAATCTGTAATTGACTAGAACAAGTAGTACACAACTAGACAAGATTTCATTTTGACAATAAGCTATTTTAAGGAAGAAATTGTTCTTATCAGTGTCAGAAATAGCGTATTAATTTAGAAGAACAATAAAAGATAATTTTCAAATCACTTGCTTGACAACGACATTAGAACATCGATAACTTGCTTGTGTAGAATGAAGAAGCTGTAGGTCCATAAATATTGTCTTTATATTTCATCATATGTAGCAGGTGCACAACAATAAATGTTGAACGATTTTGTTCAAAGAACATCATACCACATTGTACATATATTAGAGACTGTAGGAATTATGTACACACGATCAGATCTAATTGATTAATTGCATTTGAAATCATCTCAAAGTGAAAATATGTTTTTAAATACTATTGTTTTTTATACCTGAAGTAGTATATAACTTCATTAGTCGATAAAGGTTTGGCTAAACTTTAAGATTATACATTCATTCAATAACTTGTAACGAACAATTTAGTCGCTGTCATGGAACGTCTCCCACACATAACATATACACAACATATACACAACACATACAAAACGAAAACTTGTTTCTCACTGAATCAACTAGTGAATGATGTCAACTTATACAAATGTAGGCTGATCAGACATTTGATAGAACTAATTTTGTAAATGAATATAAATGTTTGCAAACTATACATCAACATTTTGTTTAAATTGGACAACTCCAGTACACTTTCCAATACAAATATAAGTGGTTTTTATACCAGTTTGATAATGTTATATGTATATATAATTTTTATTAAATTTAAATGACATAAACATGTAAATGTAGAAATTTGAAATATCACCTGTAAGGTCTTAAAACAATATACACATTGAAATATAAAAATCTACATTAACTGCAATTGTAATATGCAAGATTTCTTTAATATTAGAATATATATACAAACTTTTACAAACGTATTTCTGACCATTTATGTACTTGTGAAAAATAAAAACTGCTGTACTACCGTACATAATTTAGTAGCTATTTGATATGAAAAGATTAGAAAATCATCAGATTCTGCACCGAATGAGGCTGACATTTACTCCCTGGAAGTTAGGAATGTTATGGTTAATGTATACCGTTCATTATATAACTTGAAAAGAACATTTTAGGTTTAATTTCTTACAATTTCAAATCCCTTTGAATAATAGAATACTATTACACTCATACATAATTTGGCCGTAATTTGAACGAGATTTAGTTATATGATAACGTTAGAAGTCGTAAGATTCTGCACCGAATGAGGATGACATTTACTCCCTGGAAACACTATTTACTACTGAAACTCAACTGAAACTGGACACTGAATCATATGAAAGGGAGCGTCAAGGTAATCTAGGAATACCAGCAGATAACGCCTATGTACATTTCCCTGCCACGCCAATTCCTGAACCGAAACACTCCTTACTTCTTGGCCCTAATGCCAACCATCTGTAAAATCGCTGCATGAGGAATGTCAACTAAAACACATAACCTCGACTCACTGTTAGCACGCACCTACAGGTTACTCACTGAGCTCCAACTCCAAGACCTTTGTGAATCACTCAACTCGTTAATGCTGCATGTTGTGTGATCTGTGATGGAAGTGGTTATACAAGGTCCCATGAGTGGGTAACAGTTAACTGTGCAACTGCGATGTTATGATAAATACCAACAGCTGCAGGCTGTTTACTCATAATATTCAAGTTATGGGGTCGACTTGAGTAATGTTTATCTGTGCCACCAACTGGAAACGCATAAGTGAAATTATGATAGTTTTTACTTGTGAACATACATTCTTCTTATAGCGTTCCTTTCACCTACCATACCACTTCCATCCACTTCTGTTTGATATTGTATCTCATCATATGTTGAATGTGAAATATGTTTAGCAATTCGGTTTTTAACGTGTGAAAATGGCTTATAAGTCTAAGGAATAAGTAACGTCACACTGCCTCATGGTCTAATGGCCGGACATATTTGTACATTTTGTCATGTGCTGAATTAATTTTGAATGTTAAGTTCAAAAGTTACTTCTATCCTAATCTTAAACGGATTTTGAAAATTCAAATTTCATTACCTGTCTCAATTAATTACTTGTCTCATTCTGTTGCTGCAACATCCGATTATGCACTGCAGACATACCCTGGAGTCGTTAACAGTAATTTGTTCTGCTCAAGACAAACCGTTTTTCAAATAATTTCTTGGTAATATGTTTAGCTGTGTCTCCTAAACCATGACAGTTGTATTTACACATTTGATAAAACCAGCTAATATATACTTTACAACACCATCATATTACCCACTGAATTGAATTCAGGAAAAGGATATAAGACCAGCGATGCTGTCTTCATTTATATGCACAAGCCTGACAGTTTGTCCACATTAATTAGTAAATATTTAGTATTTTACAAATCAGATACATTTAAGGATGATCATGAGGATGTATTTCCTCAAATCAGTTATGATATCCCTGCAATATTCAACCAAAGCATTGAGGGACTACTGCCACCAGGTATAAATAATCCCTCATTTTGTCAGAATAATCTTTGCCTGCATCTGTGGATATTCCCAGAGGTAAAGGGTCTAATAAATGACTTACTTTCCTGTCTTACGACGTTGTATGCAGTCTCAACAGAGTTTCTTACTGAATTCTCATATAAATACTTACTTATGTTTTTAACAAAGCTTTGTAAGTATTTTAGAATGTGAAAAAAGCCAAATTTAGACTTATTTTTCAAAATACCGCCCTTGTAAGTGTTAATCTTAACCCTGTTCTGCTGTGTAAACACACATATGCGTTTTCCTTGTGATCGTTTAGGAGTACTTGTAGTTGTGGATTAAAACGCAAAACATATAATGATTTAAATGTTTAACAGTAAATTATCATGTATTTTGCTATTCTACTACATGACACAATGTATCTTATTTCAATAAATAGTTTCAGTATAAGAATAATACAATTTAGTGATTTATATTTTACAAACTTAGAAATTATTTTTTAAATTCATCATCCTTACCATAAAGAATTTTCTTCTTGTACCTTTGAAGTTTTCTTCTATAGTTGTAACTTTGTCTTGATTTGATAGATTTCCTTCAGTGCAGTTCATACACACGTTCAGATTTTAGCATTACAACTTACACCAAGTGTTTGGTATTTTTAACATTATTGATTATTTACAGCACAAATATGTTCTACGGTAGTTTAGAATATTTTTGTATTTCTCCTACATATACTTTATTTTTTAAACAAAACATGTTTACGATAGCTTCCTAAAGTTGTCTCAGAATCTGATAATAAGATATGAAGATGGATGCAACGTAACCTCTGTTCCAATACGATCACTTTTTGAATGAACGATAGAGAATACTGATTGGTTGCAATCAAATCCAGCTGTGTAATCAGCGACATACTTTCAGTCTTAACATATGGTATGTAAGTTTTGAATTGATAGAGATATTGTATTGGAACGGATGATATAACCTTCTTCATGAGAGATGAATTTAAACATGGCAATGTAGGAGACAGTTCTGTCATGTTGTGCTTCAATTACGTTTATGATTTACATCTTTTTTCCCAAAGTAGTCGCTATATTTCTCAATAGCAATGCAGGCTGGAGTAAAACAATGACATTCAAAATACCAAGCAATGTATCTACACACACACCAATATATACATACCACAACAAATACCATAATAATACCAAGTAATGTCTACATTATCAAACACTGATGTATCCGTGGCTCCAAGTCGTGTGCTGTCCAGACATAATCACATGCACCAATGGAAACTGTTTGTGTCGGGTTGTATCGAGTACTTGATATATTTATTAACCGAGCTTGTGAAGTAAATATAACACTGCTAGATTCAAAGAAACTATTCATCAACATTTTCAGTCAAGCACTTAATGTGTTTGTGAGTTATGCATTGACAAAAAAGGTAAAGTCATGCGTGCATCTCTTCGCCAACATTGGTTTTCTAGTAGCAGCTTTGATGTTTTCACCTCTATCATTTTGCTTTTATTGTAAATATTTCTGGCGTTGTTTACTTAATTTAATATCCAGGTTCTAACCATGTGTCTGTCGATATATAGGTGTCTTATATCTGTGCCCACTTTTGCATTTCGACAAATTAACTCATTTTGAAACATTTTAGATGGGTTTTATGCTTATTTCAGATTTGCATTTCAAACAATTTTGTCATCGATTTAAAAATGGAAATGATAAGATGAAAGCACTCCTATATCATTTATTGCATCTCTTCATATACACTTTCGTATGTTGGAAATGTCAAATCATCATGAGGCATACATGTATAATTGCTCTTTGAGATGCATCCTATTAACTCGTATTAGTCATGTGATCTTTAAATCCAATTGACATTTGAAATTATAAACGTGAAGCATATAAATAATTACATTGATGGGATTGGCATTATACAATTTAATGTTGTTTGCCGAGAACCTTTTCGGTTTAAATTTATGCTGGATGTTGTCTTTCTATTTCTTGAATATGTACTCTAGTAACCAAACTCTTATTATTAATCAATCTTTATTCTCAGTACTGATAAGGACACAGGACTGTAGTATATTTACAGTTCATATCAGTAGGATGTCATCTATAACAAATTTTAAATAAAAAATCGGTTTTCTTAAATCCATAGCAAAATATATGTATATTGCAAGATTGCGTAGTAATAATGTGTTAATATCTATTAACAGTGCCAGTTTCATTAATTCAAGGGAAGAGCAACACTATCGGATGAGAGATTTGCAATAGAAAGAATTGGGCATTTCTTAGTATCAATAATTTAAAGAATATGTTTAAGGACATTTCATCAAAAGATCTTATATTTTTACGGACCCCCATTAAAACTTTAAAGGCTTGAACTGACGCTTCACTTGTGTGTTTGGACCAGAATAGATTTTTCGAGAAATATACCCCGAGGCTTTTGAAAATAAATTCCTTTTATGATATATTTTATTTCCCATTTTAGCCAGTTTTCCATCCTTCCTAAATATGACATTTTTGTCTAGAAAATAATACAACATCGTCTGCAAAGAGTAACATAAATAGTTGTATTGTATCCAGATGAACGTTCGTACACGTACCACATATTTACACTGACAGTTCATTGATGTAAAAAGACATAATATATAAAAATTAAAAGTTGTCACCATAAAGAAACGATCTGTACATATCTCCAAATTAAGCATTTTTTCGGATGTACAAAATTAAGTCTATCAAATTCCCGATGTAAATATTTCATTAAAAACCATGTAGCACATTCAGTTTCCAATAGGATTTAATTTACCTTCTCTATTAAATATGTTTTATTTTAAAAAAAGTTCATTACTTATTATTCTACACCATCACAATTTTTTTTTCAAAATTGGCGAAAAAATTGTTTCTCATGCAATCATTCTGAATACCATTGTAGAATCAAACCTTTTAGTTTAAAAGTTGTTCAATCTGTAATTGACTAGAACAAGTAGTACACAACTAGACAAGATTTCATTTTGACAATAAGCTATTTTAAGGAAGAAATTTTTATTATCAGTGTCAGAAATAGCGTATTAATTTAGAAAAAACAATAAAAGATAATTTTAAAATCACTTGCTTGACAACGACATTAGAACATCGATAACTTGCTTGTGTAGAATGAAGAAGCTGTAGGTCCATAAATATTGTCTTTATATTTCATCATATGTAGCAGGTGCACAACAATAAATGTTGAACGATTTTGTTCAAAGAACATCATACCACATTGTACATATATTAGAGACTGTAGGAATTATGTACACACGATCAGATCTAATTGATTAATTGCATTTGAAATCATCTCAAAGTGGAAATATGTTTTCAAATACTATTGTTTTTTTTATACCTGAAGTAGGATATAACTTCATTAGTCGATAAAGGTTTGGCTAAACTTTAAGATTATACATTCATTCAATAACTTGTAACGAACAATTTAGTCGCTGTCATGGAACGTCTCCCACACATGACATATACACAACATATACACAACACATACAAAACGAAAACTTGTTTATCACTGAATCAACTAGTGAATGATGTCAACTTATACAAATGTAGGCTGATCAGACATTTGATAGAAATAATATTGTAAATGAATATAAATGTTTGCAAACTATACATCAAATTTTTTTTTAATTGGACAACTCCAGTAATTCTAATACAAATATAAGTGGTTTTGATACCAGTTTGATAATGTAATTATGTTTAATTTCGTAAAATATTTATTAAATTTAAATGACATAAACATGTAAATGTAGAAATTTGAAATATCACCTGTAAGGGCTTAAAACAATATACAAATTGAAATATAAAAATCTACATTAACTGCAATTGTAATATGCAAGATTTCTGTAATATTAGAATATATATACGAACTTTTACAAACGTATTTCTGACCATTGATGTACTTGTAAAAAATAAAAACTGCTGAAGCATACTACCGTAAATAATTTAGTAGCTATTTGATATGATAAGATTAGAAAATCATCAGATTCTGCACCGAATGAGGCTGACATTTACTCCCTGGAAGTTAGGAATGTTATGGTTAATGTATAAGATATACCGTTCATTAAATAACTTGAAACGAACATTTTAGGTTTAATTTCTTACAATTTCATATCCCTTTGACTAATAGAATATTAGTACACTCATACATAATTTGGCCGTAATTTGAACGAGATTTAGTTATATGATAACGTTAGAAGTCGTAAGATTCTGCACCGAATGAGGCTGACATTTACTCCCTGGAAACACTATTTACTACTGAAACTTAACTGAAACTGGACACTGAAACATATGAAAGGGAGCGTCAAGGAATCTAGGAATACCAGCAGATAACGCCTATGTACATTTCCCTGCCACACCAATTCCTGAACCGAAGCACTCCTTACTTCTTGGCCCTAATGCCAACCATCTGTAAAATCGCTGCATGAGGAATGTCAACTAAAACACATAGCCTCGACTCACTGTTAGCACGCACCTACAGGTTACTCACTGAGCTCCCACTCCAAGACCTTTGTGAATCACTCAACTCGTTAACGCTGCATATAGTGTGATTTATGATGGAAGTGGTTATACAAGGTCCCATGAGTGGGTAACAGTTAACTGTGCAACTGCGATGTTATGATAAATACCAACAGCTGCAGGCTGTTTACTCATAATATTCAAGTTATGGGGTCGACTTAAGTAATGTATATCTGTGCCACCAACTGGAAACGCATAAGTGAAATTATGATAGTTTTTACTTGTGAACATACATTCTTCTTATAGCGTTCCTTTCACCTACCATACCACTTCCATCAACTTCTATTTGATATTGTATCTCATCATATGTTGAATGTGAAATATGTTTAGCAATTCGGTTTTTAACTTGTGAAAATGGCTTATAAGTCTAAGGAATAAGTAACGTCACACTGCCTCATGGTCTAATGGCCGGCCATATTTGTACATTTTGTCATGTGTTGAATTAATTTTGAATATAAAGGTGTGTGACAGCGGAATAACTTATACATGTACATATAAATCTAACGTAATTCATATTTTCTTTTAATCCAATATTAGAGAATATATATATATGTTACAGTTAAAACGTATAATCAGGTATTATGTATAATACCTGAAATTTCCAGGTATTATATATAATACCTGATTCACTCAGGTATTTTATGTAATACCTGAAATTTTCAGGTATTATACATAATACCTAAAATTAGAGCCAACAAAAGATGTAAATCTTGAGTTACACAACAATCGTGCCTTAAAACATTTACATCTGTTGCTTTGGCACCTCTTGGTACCTGCACAGTTGCACCTCACAAAGCCCTGTCCACCACAGTTTGATTCCTTCTGAACAGCAGTTCGTAGGGAAATCATAGTGTCGCTGGTCATGTCATCTAACGTGTAGAGGAAAGTGGCACACAAGTCAAACTGATTGCGTGAATATTTGTGGTTTAAGGTACCAGCCTTCACTACGATAGTGTACATGTCATTGTCGCTTATTTCTTTCACTACACCGAGAAGGTTGCGTGGATCACATCGACCTCTATCGACTGCAGGAATGGGAACAGTAACATTGTCACCAACTTTCACCTCTGACAACACAATTTTGCTTCTTTTCACCATTTTCTCAGCTTGTTGGAGTTGCGAATCGGCAGCTCGCTTTCGCTGGGTGCTGATAGTGTCTTGTCTAGATGTGATGGTGGCAATATCGTCTTCGGGTGTTGTCTCTGCTGTCTGTTCTGGAGTTGGTTCTTCAGAGTCGGGAAGCTCTCGTGTTGTTGGAGAAATGGCGTTCAAAAGGTCATCTTCACTCTGTAGTCTTGAAATAACTTCTTGTGGGAGACTAGAAGAAGTAAGGCCAACTTTGGCATCAGCACCTAACAATGCAGCAAACGGCGACCGTTTAATTCCACTGTGATGACTAGAGTTTTTCTGGAACTGCACAAACTTTAAACCGATAGGCCAATCGGTGGATTTGTTGTCGTCTAACCAAGCAACTAACATGTCCTTCACATCACAAGACAACATTGACCTCTTATATGAGAACATTATTTGAAGCCAGTGTCAAGAGACAGAATAAAAAACATTCTGTGATTCAATTACAAAAGAGTTAATCCTGTTGCTTTCTAAACACAACACATAAGACTTTGGTGTGATCAAACAGAAATCAAATTAAGTAATAGTATAAGCATTACTTACAGTGTTTTCATAAGTATTTGAATTATCTAGTCTCACAATAAGTTCTAAATAAGTTGTAATCACACTATGAACTCAGTGTTGCTTTTCAATTACAAAAGAGTTAATCCTGTTGCTTTCTAAACACAACACATAAGACTTTGGTGTGATCAAACAGAAATCAAATTAAGTAATAGTATAAGCATTACTTACAGTGTTTTCATAAGTATTTGAATTATCTAGTCTCACAATAAGTTCTAAATAAGTTGTAATCACACTATGAACTCAGTGTTGCTTTTCAATTACAAAAGAGTTAATCCTGTTGCTTTCTAAACACAACACTTAAGACTTTGGTGTGATCAAACAGAAATGAACTCAGTGTTGTTATAGCTATTCAACATCAACTTGCCAATTTCAGGTATTATGTATAAAATGTTGGCTCTAATTTTAGGTATTATGTATAATACCTGAAAATTTCAGGTATTACATATAATACCTGAGTGAATCAGGTATTATATATAATACCTGGAAATTTCAGGTATTATACATAATACCTGATTATACGTTTTAACTGTAACATATACACAACCATGACAGTTTGTCCACATTAATTAGTAACTATTTAGTATTTAATCAGATACATTCTATGATGATCAATAGGATGTATTTCCTCAAAGCAGTTATGATGTCCTTGCAATATTCAACCCACAGCATTGAGGGACTACTGCCACCAGGTATAAATAATCCCTCATTTTGTCAGAATAATCTTTGCCTTCATCTGTGAATATTCCCAGAGGTAAAGGTTCTAATAAATGACTTACTTTCCTGTCTTTGAGTCATGTGTATAAAACTCTTAAGTCTTACGACGTTGAATGCAGTCTCAACAGAGTTTCTTACTGAATTCTCATATAAATACTTACTTAAGTTTTTAACAAAGCTTTGTAAGTATTTTAGAATGTGAAAAAAAACCAAATTTAGACTTATTTTTCAAAATACCGCCCTTGTAAGTGTTAATCTTAACCCTGTTCTGCTGTGTAAACACACATATGCGTTTTCCTTGTGATCGTTTAGGAGTACTTGTAGTTGTGAATTAAAACGCAAAACATATAATGATTTAAATGATTAACAGTAAGTTATCTTGTATTTTGCTATTCTACTACATGACACAATGTATTTTATTTCAATAAATAGTTTCAGTATAAGAATAATACAATTTAGTGATTTATATTTACAAACTTAGAAATTATTTTTTAAATTCATCATCCTTACCATAAAGAACATTCCCCGAAAATTTTGTTGTTTTTGTTAATATTTGATATTAATCATTAATAACCCTTTTTTTAAGAGCTGAGATCATCAAGACATGTCAGGGTTAATTTCAGAAGACTTTCTCTATTGTCCCTGTCTCTGGAGTCTGGAAATACTATCATTTGTAATGGATTTCTCAAAGACGAAGATCAAACATAGCAATTCTCAAATGATTACTTAAGGTATTATGCAAGAACTCGTGCGTGCTGAAGGAAAAAAAAAGTTAATTCCTGAAACAATACGTTAGGCTATGTCTACAACAGAGTTGACTAAGCCCACAGGACGTATCGATACAGACGGGCAAATAGGTTGTATACGAATAGAGTTCTTCTGCTTCGTGAAACTCGTAATTCCATCAATCACAGATTGGAATGATCAAGGATTGATTTGTCTGGAATAGCTCACAGGTTCAAACAGTCTTGTGCAACCCAAAATGATGCAGGATTTCCTTTAGTGATGCAACCTGTGAGATATGTCTATGACAAAATCATTGTCATGAATATCAAGTAATAGACTCTCAGGAAATCAATGTGTATTTTTAACTAATTTGGAGGTGGGGGCACGCCCGAGAATAAACGGTTCTCTGTCTCTTTCGAGCGTGTAATTGAATCTGCAGATCAGACCAATCAGGATTGTTTGCAGTAGGCTATTGAGAACTTGAAAAACGTTTATGAAAGATATTTAAGGACACAGTGTGCAGACATTGAATTAAGAATAAGTCAACAGCCATGGAATCAGGCGTATGAAAATGGTACCTATTTATGTGGCACTCGAGTTTCTTTTGTACCTTTGTTCTTTCACCTTTTGTGGGTGGTTATTCGCTCCTAATGGTAGCACGATTGTGATAAATGATAACGTTACTATTTGATTTATTCGTTATACATAGGCTGCAAACTTTGATTAATCATTTGACAGCAAACAGATCGTTTCTAGTTACTTGATCTTAGAAGAATGTTTTGATGTATGATGTCTACACGTTCATTATATATCCCTACTGTACATTGAATCTATACATTGTTAAATATTACCTTTACCATCTGGTTAAAAGCAACTTGATACAAATGACACTGCATTATAAATTTACCAAATGACTACTTGAATGTTAACATAATATAGCATGGTCAATGTGAAGTGATTTTAAAACTGTCACTGTTAGGTCTGTCAGCAAGTCAGTGTCGTTCAATTGTTTGCAAGGGCTTCATCAATGATCTCTTTGATTTTACTTTTAACATTTTGGATGGTCAATTTGATTTGGAAGATCTTAAAAACACTTCTTTTCAAAGAATTGCCAAGATTTGTGACTGCATAACACGCTGTATACCAGAAAGAAAACGACCAACTTCAAAGGGAAACATGAACTTGGCATGTAACTGATTATACTCAAATATGTATAAGTATATAAGTGTACAATATATGATTTGTTAAGGTTCGAATTTTAAATACTCTCCACTTTACATAGTTTGACAGGCCTCTCATGCTTTTCACTGATCATGGTGTACGAACTTACAAACAGTGTTGTGTGTATTGAATATATATGTGTCTAAAGAGGACATATCATACACTGTAGTATTGTGTTTCCTAAGCAAAACTCGTTTTCGCACCTTTGTAAACACCAGTATAAAGTATCAACCATTCCCTTCATTATATGTTTTGCTTATTTTATGCCAAGTTGATTTAAATAACCTTTGCTCGAAGAAGGCATTCAGCATTATACCAACAGTTCAGATAAAGAATAAAAACACTGAATGTTATTTGAAAAAAATTCGTTTTTAAAAAGTACCTCAATTGAACAGCCATAACATATTTCAATTAGCCAAGCACGCCTCTCAAGTTCCAAATTGCATATGAAATAGTTGATTTATTTGATATATCCTTATGGAAATGATGATAAAATCCGACTTATTGTCCAATGATAATCTGTGTGACAAAACTCAAATTTGTTGACTTTAAAAGACAGGATATAATGATTTTTCATTATTACTCCCAGCAATTTGAAGACCAATTTTGGAGATTTGAAGACCAATAAATTAGATGCCTTACTCTTTAGTGGATGCATTAGCTATTAAATCAAATGCTTTTCTGTACAAAGGACATAGATTGACGTGTTATACCGAAGGAACAGATATCCTAAGAATCCTCTTACATGAATATAATAGCTTTAACGAAAATACGTATATCCAAAGTAAGTGAATTGACATACAGTCACATAAAACAATATAGAAGATCAGAGTTTTATGGAACCACAGTTTTTCAACAAAGTTTAAAACATGTTGTATGAAAATAACAATTCTTACAAGATCCTCCTTTTGTAATAAAAGACATACTGCAGGAATTGATTTTGTCATTGTCAAGTAGTGAGTGGCTCATACCCAAATTTCACTGAGCTACGAGTCGTTAAGTTGTCAATGAGTTGTCAGTGACTCGTAGTGATGGTTTGACACGTATATTATATATAAATTCCATAATTTCCATCAAGTCGCATTCAGTCGTTATCTAGTCGTAAATGGCTCGTGTCTGATTCTTATTGGGTCGTGTTAAGTCGTCTTGTCAGTCGTATGTACTCGTATCAAGTCATATTGAGTCGTCGTGGTCGTTTGTGAGTCGGAAATAGGTCTGTCCCTAAAATATTTGCCTACTCACACCCGACTAGTTCCAACTAACCAATCAAAGACGACCAGTGACGACCTGTTCCAGACTAGACACGACAATAAGGCCCAATAACTTGTATGTGATTCGTATGTAACTCGTAAGTGAGTTGTATCTGGGTAGTGATGAGTCGCATGGTCGTGACCGAATCGTAAACTAGTCGTGAAAGGGTCGCGAATGAGTCCTGGTCAGAGTCGTGGTGGCGGATTAGTGTCGGTAATGAGTTGGCAGTTAGTCGTGAACGGGTCAGTAGTTCCTCCTCACTATGTCGTAAATATGTCATAAATGTATAACTGTTAGAAATATCAAATTTAACAAATTAAATTTTGACCACAAATTTTCTCTTACTCATGCCGACAAAGTCGTAGCGGAAAAGTTTTGAAGATTCTGGAATAGTCGTGAAGACTTTTGTAAGTCGTGACTCAATGAAATGTGGGTATCAGATATTGGGTAACCAGTAGAAAAGACACGCCGGTACTGGTATGCAGGCTTCTGTGTCATTGCCAAATACATTTGTGGCGACTTTTTGGTATAACCCACAGACTGTATATCCTTTTCAGACACATTACCAGGGACATCAATAGTATCTTAAAGTAAGATGTAACAACAGATATTTTTTACCAACTCTACATTCATGAAGTAAAACAACATATTAATCTTGTCGTTTGATGAGTGGAGTATAAATGGAATGAAGATTGCAAGCTTTTAGAGACGATTTCTGTAAGATTTTTAAGTCTTTAAAAGCATTGGGTTGCATAGGGATTTGTGAAAGAATTTTGTTTTTGTAAATCGCGAAGGAACGTGGAAGTGTTTTCCTCTTATAATAGACGAGTTTCACAACAACACTTTCTTTCAATCCATTCAAGGATAAAGGAATTTGTTTTCTTTACAATTGTATCAGAAAAGGCAAACGAAAATCATATATTTTTATCCTCAATCAAACGATGAGATACAGTATCAGTATTTCCATCAAGGAAAGTAAAGTTATGAGAACTGAATCATCGTATAGTCTCCAGGATTTCTCAATTATCTCCACTTACAGAATATGTACCTCGATTATTGTCTGTCCGAAACCACTTCAGTGACCACTTTACTGACGGAAAGTATCCTAAATATAGTTTCCACGCTAATTGGTTGTAATGATACCATTATATGAAGAGGAATCGTCAATTCAAACCACTTACCGTCTTGTGAAATCTACTCCAGAATAAACCCTCTTACTATGTCCAAGTTGTCTTGTCATTGGAGACTTGAATAACGATGGTGGTTTTGCCTTAAACCAGAATTGGCAAAGAAATGGACGGTTTAATCTGTATATCTAAACACAAAACCGTGATTTAACACTCCTACAAGGGTCTCTACCGTTTACGGGAATAACTAACAGTAGACTGAAATACTCTGCTAGGTACTTTAAAGGCGCTGCAGCACGTTTTTTTGCTGAAATAAGTCGATGAAATGTATTTGAAAAATAATGTCAACAATAGTAAAACACCCTTCTCTCTTCGGAAAATCAAGTTGCAAATGAGTGTACATGGTTCCGTAAAGCCAAGGGAATTTTTTTTGTCATTCGAATATAATAAAATGTGTTCACAATAAAATGGCCGCCATGCAATTTTGGCATTATACGCAACGCCGTTATTACCACTACGGAGTATTGGTTTGTGTAATAAGATGTTTTACCCTCTAAAGTAAATATAAATGACAAAAACAATCATTATAAATGATAAATTTGAAAAAATAAAATTTGAAAAAAACATGCTACAGCGCCTTTAAGGGTTTCAAACAAAATACATGTAGATATCAGCAGATCAGTATTAATTGTTTCCTTTGAATGCACTTAAATCTAAATACTAAAATGTCTCACATTGGTTTCAGATCGAAGCACTTCAAGCCTTCTTGCGATCCTTGAAAGCTTTTTAGACTCGGGAGACTGTTTGTTTGTTTGTTTTTCACTACTTGCTATTTTGTAATGCTTTTTAAAAAATGGCTTTAAATTTGTTATTGGACTTTATTTATTATGTACAAGGGTTCATATTTTGAATTTATCTACGATGATTGTTAATTATCAATGATTCACTCCTATTTATGCATGTCCCGTGGTATCCCCGTTCAATAATTTGGAATATGCAGAGAAGATGACATTATTCATTTGCTTATAGATATTTTAGGGAACATTCGTCAAAGCGTAACTTGCATCACTTTTTAAGTATTTACTCAAAACGAGTGGGCAGTTACGAGTGCATATCTGTTGTAGAGGTGTGTGAGAATTGAAATCTACACTCTTTCTGGTTTATACTTATTTACTTACTAAACTTGCTGATGTTCACATGAAAATGAAGTTTCATTAAAGATGTTGAATGTGTCAGAGTATATAAGATAAATATAACAATTCTTGGTTATTTGCTAATTTACTGACAGACGAAATCTTTACTTCGACTGGCCTTAGATATTAGATATATTACATTTATCCAAGTCAGTTCAGTCAATAAACTTTTACGACCGTCTTCAGATTGCAACGGAAACATGAGGGCGCTTTTAGTTCTTTTTTGTATTATAAATATACATGTTTTATTGTCTTTGTATTCTTATTTCAATGATTGTAATGTACAGCATTACTATGTACATTGTAGCATGTCCTTAGCTTTGTGATGGTTTGACCTTTGTTAAATGAGTTGTCTCTGGTTGAGAACTTTTGTTGAGGAGGTTTAGGTTTTGTTGTAGTGCTTTGCGATCTATTGCAGTTGAAACTGACATAAATTTGCCCTGCTATAAGTGAAATACACTTGCTTGCAGCATCAGTCACCATATACCTCAACTTTCAAGAAGGGTTTGAGTAGAGGCAGTTTAGTGCATGGTCTCTGGCTAGAGCCACCGCTGTATGTATACATCTACACTTTACATGACATGCATCTTACACCTCACGAGTTCATCATAAACAAACACTTGACATCCCTCTCAGAAGTGTGAGTGCTCAGTTTACATCGTATGATTTCCAAACATCACACCATCTCTCATGTTTACTCTATATTTCCTTATGAAGAATGTAATTACACTCATCGTCTCGTGCTATTATCACGCCTGCAGGAAATGTCACTTGTATACTCAACTTTTAAGCAGCATGAGACAAACGCAGAGAAAAACAGTAGAGCATGTGTCATGTAGAGATGTAGTAGTTGTGGTAGTTTTTACAATCATTAAAACATAAATTTAAAGCACATAGAAAGTAGATTTGAATTAGAATTGGAATTATCAATTATCACTAACATTCTTAAGCTTACAGGCCATCTTTAAAAATGCAGGGAATACGTTCTAGAAAATCTCTACTGTATATGGTAAATATCTATCGGAGTGTATACCCTTGCATAACGTTGGAAAATATATCATTAGCATTATATGCTTATACAGAAAATGGAAATGAATGATGAATTGCGTGTGTCTGAAAGTTTTGTTTTCAGTGGAATAAATAATATGTTATTACTCAGAGTACCAATTGTTTGTGACATTTATGATCATATTGCGTGTTATACAGTTTTTATTACACTACGGATAAATCTTTCAATAGGTTACTCGATGCAAAGACGTGTATTTGATTATGTGTCAAGAAAACAATGAAATTGATTTTGAAAGCAGAACATGAAGCGTTTTGATTGTATTTACAGCGATGAAAACGTGTATGATTAAAGTTTCTAGCATTTTCTACAAAAATGTTTTGTCAAATGAATACAATATTAACTAGTTACATATATGGTGTTATAATCGATCGATATTCAATATATCAGCGTTATAGTCTTAAGAAACTGTCATATGACCGTCTCCACCATAATTGTGCACAAGGCTTGTTTATCTTTAGATAGGTTGCCTTAGGCTATCTAGCCATATATATTCCCCATGCGCATACCATGTGCTGATCTAGAGGAGCGGGATGCGACGACGCCCTCGAGAACTTCAAAGATTCTACAAGTATTGCTTGAGTCGTGGCGCCTACATGCATGTTGTTATATAATAGAAGTCTCTCACGGAATACACCCTCCACGTGCGAATCAAGTATCAGCCGTTCACGTTCTCAATGTCGCCTTTCGCTTCTAACGCTGCAGATTTTGTAGACGTATAGGTACAAAATAAACGGGAATAGGCACCCTGTGTAAAGGACTTCAAGATCTTTCTGAATAACAACTTCGTTATTGAGAAGATACTCTAAGTTTCGATTATATGCTCACTCCACATTACACCTGCAGAGGAGTGAGTATATACGCTGACACGTTGTGTATTTTCACAATAAAGAAGTTGTTATTCAGAAAAATATTGTTTTCTTATGTATTCCACCTCTTAATGCCCCTCACCCTGTATATAATCAATCAGTATTATCTATGCATTGTGGCGGTTGCTACATTTCAGGTATGCAAAACGATACACTTAAGCAAATGTACATGTATATCCAAACAATACATAATTCGTTAAGTGTTTATGTCAAATGCCGTTTTACAATATATTGGTTGACATTCCATATGGCCAGATTGCATTTGAATAAAGTACGTGTTGTTATATGTGCAAATATAAGATTTTAACAAGATAAAGCAAAATATGAAAATTCAATAAAGTTCAACAAGCTTTATAAAGCAAACACACTGCTCTCTGTATTCAGGAAGCGACCCCTTGTCACGTGACCTGTTCAGCAGACAGAAAGTTAAAGTAGAGTCAGTATGCGTATAACAAAGTGCACTATGTGACCTTTCTACCGAGTCCAAATTTGATTTGAACATGGATTTCTGTAGCCTAAGGAAATTGCCATTTCAATGAAATGGGATGACAAACAGCATCAGCCAAAGAAAATAACATTAGTGTGAACTTTTGAATTATCATTAAAATTCGTTAAAGTTCTAGAATGGTCAGCATGTTGCCTTATTGCATTTTCACTAGATCTAATGTCGAAAGCACGAAATATGACATTAACATCATATTCATTTTAAATGTTTACAATAAATGACACGAGACAGCGAGTAGGCTGGGGAAGCGTTATGCTAAGACTTTGAAGGATTCATTCTCCGCAAATATGGACACGGGAGGTGTAAGATTTTATTCACATTGTACTACTGTTAACCAGGCAGTAAAGTGGGTACCTGGTGTTGTTATGAGGAAGTGACACCAGGCGTCATACAGATATGGCAACTGAGTTACTGAGGGTTGCATTATTCGGCATTGATTCATTTGACACTCTTAGGTGATACAGTTCGAGCTGCCGCTAGGCGCATTCACATTACTTCATCAGAGACAACGGTTTTGAAATATTGTTTGGAAAGGACTAATTATAACTGGTATTAGAATTATCTATAAGCTATTAATGGCATAATTGAAGATTAAAGATTCCTTTTATTTTCGTTTTACCTACTGCAATTACTGACTACAACATTTCAAACTCACATTATTTTAACTTTCTTCTGTATCCTGAATTTTCGCAAACTCATTTAACTGAATTATTCACAAAGATTTGAAAGAAGTTTACTAACTTGAGATATTAAGGAAATAAAATGTAACGAACTGTTGTTGTTTCTACGAGAACTTTAAGATCAGTCATTGTTTGAGTGGACATCTTTACATAAAATAAAGTAAAAAAAATAGCATAAATTGATCTAAATGCTTTCTAAAGATGAATCAGTTTTATCTAGCGATCCCTTCATTAATTTAAAGTGTAGTGTTTATTCTGCCTCTTAACTAACTAGGGATTCAACCAACGTCACATCACCTTCTCTAATTTATGATACAACATCATGTGACTTGTGTATGTGAGGGATATATAAATCAACAACGCATGGCTTTATGTACCACATGCTTTCACTCGTGCCAATTATTTTTTAAATCGTTTTGTCCGTATAACGTGATATGTACTTCAATTTAACACTAAATCACTTTCGTCATCGTGTTACACCAGTCCTGTCAGGATATTTCTTCCTAGAAATAAAAGCAGTGACATTTATGAGGAGAAAAATATTGTTACCAGTGTGTGTGTTCCAATCTATGGACATGTTCAGAGATTGTCAATGATCCTCTGCATAATAGGACAAATAAAAAGATAGATCAGTATGTAATTTGTGTTTCTGGTAGGGCCGAGTAAACAATCCAGTAATCCAGTGCTGGTAATTATAATTTGTAGGCTTGAAAGGGTATTTTCAGGATTCAATTGGTAATCACACTTGAGTGTTCTAATAATTTGTAGGATTTATATGGGTAATTAAACCCGGGTATTCCTGGTAATTTTGAGATAACCATGGGTAATCGAGCTCAACTAATCATGATATTTTTTAGGGTTTAAATGAGTTAAAGGTCGCCAGTATTTATATTGTTTGTGTAGATAGATAGAGTATACCAAACAAGTTCCCTGTTCCCTATGGATACCGTATTTATTACAACGAGTTACTCGAACGTACATATATAAATAGTATACATACGTTTGATGAGTTATAATAAACAATATGTTCACGAGTATAAACGAAAACAGCACTGATAAAAGCATTCTATGCACTCACTCATATATTGAACTTGTGAAATTGAAACACTGTCTGTTCGCCATTTTCCGAATAGGATCGCAACGGCAACGACAAGCCAATGTGAGTTCTTGTTACATAATAACGAAGTCGCTTTGCATCGGGACCATTATTACCAAAGACGTTTGTGTGATTGTTCCCCGTATAAAAGCAGCGGGGCGAGATTGACTCAGTTAACGTAACGGTTGAAGGGAGACAACTATCTATCTAACTAACTAACTATCTAACATACGTTCGATACCCAAAATACCTCGTGTGTAATTATTTACCAAAACCAGCTATCATAAATGGCTTACATTATATTAACGAGATATAACATACACACATTTCTTATTTTGCTGTGTGTCTGACATTCCTCGTTGAAGATTTACAGTAAGTAATAGTATGACGTACAAAGAATGTGTTGATGTGTGTCTATTTATACAGGGGTTTCCCCATTATGTCGCTGTCAGACTATCAGTGTCAGTAACTTGACTTGACCCTATTTGGAGACATGGGATGCTTAATGTCGACTAAATTCCTCCGCTCGTAAAACTATGCGACTCAATAGTCAGAGAATTTAGGGTATGAAAAATGCTTAATCCTTTAAACTAACAATGTTGCTTTTTCAATAACAATTTGCATGTGTATTAAAATGTAGGTATAAGTTAAAAACGTCAACACTCTACCTCAACAGAAGACAAAACTAGATATCGGTACTTGCCATTAACAAATGTTAAACATCAATTTCAAACTGTGATTGAACCACTGTCTATCAGTTAGGAAAGCAAGTGTTATACATCAGTTATACATTACAAAAAGTAATATGGTAAAATTGAGTGTGATATGTTCTTTAGCTTTTATCTCTCTCTTTGCAAATATGTCACGTAATAATTTGGAGATTTTGTATATGGATAGACCAAGCACGAAATGCATCAAGAATTCAAGGGCCACTCAAGATGCACATATTTTTTATAATTATTAAATTTCAGTCGAACAGGAAATGCAGTAAATTCACCATAGATGCACCTACTTTTGTTCTGCAAGAAGAGTTTCGTTATCATGGACATCTCTATAAAGGTTTATAAATATCTCACAAACTGTATGAACATATGGTCAAGCCACAGAAAATATATATCTGAGAAAAGCATTGAATAAGTTGAAAATATAGAACATTTAAGAGCCTTCATTCATGTCTATATTAGTCTTTATTTTCAATCTTGAAAAACAATACACAATGTCCCTTTAAATCAGCACATGGCATTTATATTTGTCTTGAGAATGATGAAAAGAAGTCTATCATGTAATCTCACGTAATCAGCATAAATACTCGTCCTCATTAATTTCAAATCTGAAAAGATTTCCAAGTAATGCAGACTGACAATAGAATGTAACAGGAAGAAGTATCATGTTGTCTGGAACTGAAAATGTCAGTAGAAATGTGGACAATAACTTGAAGATTTGGATTCGAAAATACGTTTAAATACGACGATTATAGTTCTCTGGTTTTATCATTGCTATATTCTGTTATTCAAGAAACTACAGTTTGAAAAGTTCACCAGCTGCTGATTTGATGACAAAAATATGATTGCAACATAGCTAGCATGACAAGAAAATGTGGAGAGAGTTAATTACATGTTCAATCTTGCACTAAATAAGAGACTGTTTTCAGTTTTCTCAATTGTAAAAAGTCTCGTTAATTAATTTTATACAAAAAAGTCAAGTTTCGTGACTAAATATATTATATTGGAATGTATCCGAAGTAGATTGTTTCGTCAAAGAAACTGAATTCATCTAGGTTCTTATGCCAACAACTTGAGATGTAATGAGAGTTGATTAGTTTCGCAATATTGGGCTATATTATAGATGTTTTCAGTTTTCTGTTTCTAATTACATAGAGGTTTTATACTTGTTTCTAAACTTTTCGCACTGAGCAACATTAATATGTAAACATATGTGCAAAAGAAACGTCATGCATCATTTAAGATATTTCAATCGACAAACAATACATACGACCGGACCGGAACAGAGTGACGTCATGTCTTAAGAAGCCAACAAAACTTAATTTGAGTTTCAAAACAGTATCTGTTCATATTCCGAGAAACACACGGATTAAGAAATCGTCGTTTAGAAACCCCTTTAACTAGACGAGGTAGGAGAATCTAAAGGGTCTTTTCGGCTTGTGTATGAAGTCCCACAGTAATGATGGGTCAACACATTGAATTCTAAGAAGGTAAGTTATGTCGAATACATCTTGAATAATCAAACTTCTACTTTTTATGATATTCAAAAGTATCATACTGTGATTTATGAAATTGTGAGTACTTTAGAAAACACCTGTATATCAAATACCTTTCAATATATCTTTCACCGACAGTAGTAATTTATTTCATACTGTATTAAATACAATTTTACAACAATGGAACTTAGTAGATATTGATATGTTTTCATAACACCTGTATATTAGCAAATGATTCAGTATTAGGTTATCTCTGTGCTTGGATTCTGCCTCGAACTAGAACATATATATTTAGTGTTGAAATTGAAGAGTATTTACTTTCCCATATCATGTATTGCTGAAATACGTAATTACTATATAATACAGACAAATCAACGTATTTATCCTAGGATCAAAGCAATATAGAACGTATAAGGAAATGCATATCTGCAATAACGAATTAACAGCTTTCATGACTTTTTCAAATTTTGGAACATCAAAGGGAACCATCAAGTAATTGTCCGGGCAGTATTAATGTTAATGCATTTGTTTGTGGGTTGTGTAATGACCAAAAAGATAAAAGCATGCTGTCATTCTCAGATAATTCTCTTTGAAAATATCAACATAGCTTCATACACTGTATATACGTTTTCTTGGTCTACTACTCTTGTATCTTTGAAGTTTCTTCTGTAGTTGTAACTTTGTCTATTTACAGCACAAGTACTTTTGAGAGTACTTTTGAGAGTATATATGTATTTCTGGTAAATATGCTTTGTTTGTTTTAACAAAACATATTTATGTAAGCCAAATAAGAAATAAGTCGCATTCTTCGTCTGTGGAAGAACCTCCTTTAAATATGTTATCAAATAAATCTCATAAAACTAGTTAAGGTAACTGCCAATAGTGAAACCTTCTGGAGTATCAATGTGAAGATGTTTTACTACAGAGAAGAGTCTTTGCTCAGAGAAAAGTATCTATCGTAACTTTCTTTAAGTAAACAAATTATGAACAGAATTATACAGTGAAGGTTTTATTATTTACTTATTTCACAGAAAATGTTTGGAAAGTCTGCATAAAGATTTGATACTGCGACTGTTGAGTGCAGCCTTTGCGTGGAGGGAACCTCTTTTCGTTTAATTTTGAACATTCTTTTCCCCCGGAGAATTACATATAACTCTGCTATACATTTATCAGTTATGCATGATCACACGATTTATTCAAATATTTACAAACATCTCTTGCAAAACACTTATTTTGAATAAAAATCGCCCATATGTTCATACTCGTGTCATATTTGTCTTCTCATGGATGTATTATTGGCTAGTGGCCTTTTATTGAATTAAATGTTTGCCTGTATTTTATCTGCAAGTGTTTAAGTAAACTATACACATGAGAAAACAGCACATTCTGTGTATATCATATCTCCTGCAGGGGGGCTAGACAGATTGTGTACATTTCCTTTTCCTAGGAAAGTTTACAAAAAAGACCTGGAGTCACTGCATTTCATGCTTCGATTTCTTGTTTGATGTGCAAAGAAGTAAAACATATATATATATATATGTGTGTGTGTGTGTATAAAATAAAGACCTCAACATGACGTATTCGTTACAACATTGGTTAATTTATTTATTTTCTTATAAATGACATATTACTGGGTTAGGAAATTGAACCAAAGCTAGTTATAACTATCATCATTGCTATTCCAACATAACAGGAGACACAAACTAAACTGAACGCCAAAAGAAATGTTACACCTCTTTGAATTTGAATATCATAAAAAGTTATGTCTTCAGAGGAAATTGTTTTGTAATGTTGTAACACTCCATCAGTTTAGTGTTTTGTGCTAAAATGGCAGACCTGTAACTTTAACGGTAAATGAATTATCGCCAGTCTTCATGGATGAGGTCAATTGTCATATTTCAATCATGCACAAAAACAACAGAATCATAGAATAATCACTAGTTTAACGACAAATTGTATGTGACCAGTATCTGGTATGTCCGCCGTTGGCATTCAAACATGCCTGAACTCTTCGTCTCACAGAAAACGTCAATTGTCTGATGAAAGCAGGTGGTATCTGCCTCCATTCGGCCATCAATGCAGCAATAAGTTGTTGACGTGTGTGTGGTTGGTGTCGACGTTGACGGATTCCTCGGTCGATGTAATCCCAGAGGTGCTCGATGGGATTTCTGGTTGATACCACGTCTTCATTACACTTATGTGACAGCGTGAGCTTTGTAGGCACATGTTGCCTGTACCCTTTTCTAAAGTTAATATTATTAAAGCCGACATCATAATAACACGCTATCATATACTAATATCAGGCTTTGAATGATCATAAACATCATCGTAACATGTACATATATGATATATGGTACACACACAATAAGTGTGTGATATACAAGTTGCCTTTAAATAGCCATCATATTCATTATGTTTCAAAATCATACAAACACATTATTATTTTGCTCCTATAAATATTTGATTAACCATATCATTTCTATTATCATATTTATGTAAATCGAGTATTGTGTGCACACTATGGTTTCATAAGTCTATGTATTATAATTAGTATGTATGGTAATATACAGATATACACTAGCTCTGTGTTAACATCCTGGTATAGTTTCTATATAGGTTCGTATATCATAATCTTCAATCTAGTTCTATATTGCCTATAATGAAGGTGTCCCTCTGATACAACAGTCTTTAAGTCTGTTATTCTACTTGTCACATGACACTTAATCAAATGTAGGACGGACGAGACGTTATTATTTTACAAGAAATGAAGAATACAATCTTGTAGACAGTTGTTAAGAACCTTTTCGATGATTGTATAATTATAAGCATAGATACCCAGAAGGTCATGACCAACATTGTGATTAAAACAACCGTCAGAATAGAAATTCATTTTCATCTGCATTCACTCATAGAAAGATTGTTGACTTGTTGACATTTGAATCACACACCTCTGTATATTCCATTCATTTCATAAACAAGTGTAGTACATATTGCTATTTGATTAAGCATTACACAGAAAAGTAATAGGAATTTCTGGTGTATGCTTAAAGCTAGACCCTCTAGACTATCATTGTTCAGGGCCAATTGAAGGTGAATTATTTGCTCATGGGGTGATACGATCCCCCGCCGCAAATTAATATAAAGGGAAACAAAGTAGAGGTCATAAAGTTGGTGATAGGAAATTAGATGTCAACAGAAACAGTACATAGTTTAATTGTCTTCATATGTTTTGGTATGGTATATCACTGTGGTCTTGATATAACAATTTGTGTGTTGACAAGCTTAGCATGTTATTCAATGATTTGCTATGACATAAATGTCAAACTCACCAAAATCTAATGAGCCCTGTGGCTTCCCAAGGAGAGGATTTGTGTATGATATGACGAGAATGCAGTAGGGGGTCTTGAGCTAAGAAAAAAAGAAGAAAAGCTAAACATGCAGGTACACATGCCGAAAATTAAATGCGTAATTGCTACTGTGAGAATAATGACAAGGTCTACAAATTATTCATGAAGAATATCCAGTAAACGGTTCTTAACATGGGTAATAAGTTTCGTTTTGACCTTGAAATGCAGGTCAAGGTCACAAAACGCTATATCTATCTTTTGTTGCTTAGTATGCTTTACAGATTCAAAACACTCATATATTGTTTATTATGCAATATGTTCATTTGCACTTTCGTTCAGCAAATGTCAAACAATCACAAGGAATCGTCTTCCTTTTTATCATATTTAACAATTATCATATTAGTCATCTTCTCTTCCTAATTATTTTCTTGTCCAACTATTACACAACTTTAATTTGGATTTGAATTGCAAATTATACAAATCGAGTATAATATATTTAGTATTACTGCTTCTGTGCGTGAACACTCGTTTTCTGATAATGGACTGAAAGCGTGCAATAAACTGCAATGACCGACGCTTAGGAATTCAGGTTGAATGAACATGTGTATGTTGTTTATGTCAACATTTTGAAAAGGATTTTACTCAATACAAAATAGATTTAACGGGACATTACCGTTTTATATATTCTATGTGTTCATAGAAACACTATGAATAATGCGATTACAATTTTAAATGAAAATTACATTTTCTAAAGTTATTTATCTTGCTACTGAAATATCTAGCTCAACATAAAACTATTGTGATATCGTTACATAGAAGCAGAAGGCAGTTACCTAGCGAATAACTTTATGTGAACACATAACAGCTAATGTGAAACTTAAGGCAGTTACCTCGATTCAAATACGGCCGTTTCCTTGTGCGAGAGATAGAGAATGATTATTAGTTGCAATCAAAACCAAATTTGAAAATGTTTCACTGAGCTGTCTGTCCCAAAACCAGCTAAAACCTCCACTAGATGATGCACTTCGCTTGGACAGAGATATTGCTGAATTAGAAAGGTTACTTGGGAAGAAATAACCTTTGTGAGGCGAGATGAACTTCAAAATGGCAATGTGGGAAAGTGTATTATGATTGACGTACATTTGTAATTTAAGGCCATCCTGTACCAAAGTAGTCTCTATATTTCTCAATATCAACGCTGCTTTGATGTGAAATTCATTTAATAAAACTACAACAAATACCTTAGAAATACCAAGTGATTTTTACATGAACTAACTGTTGTATACTCCCAGTCCGGACACAATCACATGCATCAATCCAAACTGCCAGGGACGTTACAATTCTTGATCTTCTCATATACACAAAGAACTTAATTAAGCACCACCTAATATTTTCAGTGATACAAATATACATAGTAACGAATATGTATTGTTAGATGGTAATTGGTACGGAACTGCATTTCCTCTCAACAGTGTTCCGATTTTCTGTGAGGTCAATCGCACAAACACACCTCACAATGCATGTGAAGCACACCACCCGCGAATTTCTGAAATTGATGTTTTAAATCGTTCTTGAAATCAGTATAAATCTTGGAAATTTTCAAATGAGTGTGTCACTACCTCTGAACATGGCTCGAAGGAGACTCACTGAAGCAAAAAGATGGCAAATTACTGGAATGAGTTCCACCGGAATGTCTTGTAGACCTATTGGACGACAGCTGGACATTCACCACTCTGTGATAAGCCGTCTTGTCCAGAAATATCGTCAAACCACAACATAAGCACAAAGAACATCCAAGCATCAGTCCCATTCGTTGGTGGATCTGTAATGGTCTGTGGATGCATCTCTCACGGTTGTAATCTCAATGGCGATTGTTACATCCGGGAAATTCTGCAGCCTCCTCTTGTGCCAAATTTTGACAATCATCCATTGGCCACTTGTCCTGTATTCATGAATGATAACGCTCGGCCTCACCATTCTCGACTTGTGATTGATTTTCTAAAGAACAATGCCTTATCCAAACTTCCATGGCGTGCCATAAGCCCGGATATCAATCCACTGGAACACATTTGGGATGGCAAGTGCAAGTCATGGACCCACCAGTACAGGATTTAGTTGGTTTAGAAGCAGCTATACATCATGAGTGGTAGCTGTTACCTCTGCAGCGAATCAAGAGACCCACCACAATGGCGTGGAGGATGGTTGAAGCAATCATCCAGGCACGTGGCGGATACACCCGTTGTTGATAACGTGATGGGCAACTGTTTCCTTAAGACAACAAAGAACATTGTCAAACTGCTTAACAAACATTTTCACCGTTTTTAAAGTTCACAGAGCAATAGTTGTACAGGAGTGAGTTTTCAAGTAAAACCACTGTTCATGTTCTTCTGGCAATATAATAATAATAATAATAATAATAATAATAACAAGAAGACATAGTCATCAACATCCCCCGCCAGACACAAGAAATGAGAACAAGGGCAATAATTCAAGAAGAAATAATTGTGCGCTGCTCATTTTCTTTCCATTAAGGTAACGATATCCTCAAGCCACACAACTGATTTGATGTTAAACAATGTCTGAGAAAAGCTATATCCTTGGATATTTGAAACAGAGTCGAAAAAGCGGAACAAGGGGAATAACTCCGGAAAAAATATTCACATGCTTCTTTTTTTCAAATTCCGTCAAGGTATCGATGGCCTTAAAGTACACACCAAATTTGGTTATCTTATCTTAAATAGTTTTGAGAAAAGCTGTCCCCTTTGGTGATACCTTGAACAGAGTCCAAATGTACAGAACAAGGGCAATAACTCCGCAAAGATTAATTGTGTGCTTCTCATTTTCGAACTCCATCAAGGTACTTATGCCCTCAAGCCATCCACCAAATTGGGTAATCCTATCTTAAATAGTCTCTGAGAAAAGCTGTCCCCTTTAGAGATAGCATGAACCGAGTCAAAACATACGGAACAAGGGAAATAACTCCGGGAAAAATAATCACACGGTTCTTATTTTCGAACTCCATCAAGGTATTTATGTCCACAAGCCACACACCAAATTTGAAAACTCTATCCTAAACAGTTTCTGAGAAAAGCTGTCCCCTTTGGAGATACCATGAACAGAGTCCAAAAATACGGAACAAGGGCAATAACTCCGGAAACAATAATCACACGGTTCTTATTTTCGAACTCCATCGAGGTATTTATGTCCACAAGCCACACACCAAATTTGAAAACTCTATCCTAAACAGTTTCTGAGAAAAGCTGTCCCCTTTGGAGATACCATGAACAGAGTCCAAAAATACGGAACAAGGGCAATAACTCCAAAAAAAATAATCACACGGTTCTTATTTTCGAACTCCATCGAGGTATTTATGTCCACAAGCCACACACCAAATTTGAAAACTCTATCCTAAACAGTTTCTGAGAAAGCTGTCCCCTTTGGAGATACCATGAACAGAGTCCAAAAATACGGAACAAGGGCAATTACTCCGGAAAAAATAATCACACGGTTCTTATTTTCGAACTCCATCAAGGTATTTATGTCCACAAGCCACACACCAAATTTGAAAACTCTATCCTAAACAGTTTCTGAGAAAAGCTGTCCCCTTTGGAGATACCATGAACAGAGTCCAAAAATACGGAACAAGGGCACTAACTCCGGAAACAATAATCACACGGTTCTTATTTTCGAACTCCATCGAGGTATTTATGTCCACAAGCCACACACCAAATTTGAAAACTCTATCCTAAACAGTTTCTGAGAAAAGCTGTCCCCTTTGGAGATACCATGAACAGAGTCCAAAAATACGGAACAAGGGCAATAACTCCGGAAAAAATAATCACATCGTTCTTATTTTCGAACTCCATCGAGGTATTTATGTCCACAAGCCACACACCAAATTTGGTTGTCCTATCTTAAATAGTTTCTGAGAAAAAGTGTCCCCATTATAGCGGACGGACGGACGCACGGAAGGACGCACGGACGGACGGACGGACGTACGGACGGAGCCCAAACCTATATCCCCCTTCCACTTCGTGGCGGGGGATAATAATAATAATAGCATACTTATAATGCGCATTTATCCATGGGGAAATAGATAGGAAAATGGATTAAAATGGAAAGGCAATTCTGAATAAATGAGTCTTAAGTTGAGATTCAAAAGAGGGCAGTTCTTGACAATCACGCAGATGTTGAGGGAGTTCATTCCAGGCTGTTACATGTTACACATTGTATTCAGTGTTGTCTTTTTTTTAACCAAAATGATGCACTTTCATAAAATAACAGCATTTCTTTGATTAATTTCACAAGATTTTCACAGGGGTTGGGCATCGTCACACAAATCTGAAAATATGAGGTGGTGCTTGATTAAGTTCGTTCTGTATATATCTATATTGACATCAATGTTCGATATATTTATTTACTGATTTTCTGAGGTTAACATAACACTGTGTCTAAAGATTCTATACACATGGATTCTGAGTGGTACATCTAAGCCCCAGACAAGTTCAATAGTTGAAAATAGTAAATAGCAGTTCCTGTATACTGATAAATATTACACAAATGTCCACTGTATCAGGAGAAGAGAAAATACTTTCTTATAGAACAATATTTTCCATGGCGTGTAGGTCATCCATAATACAAAATCAATGTTTTTCTGTTTAATCGGGAAAGCAATTCAGAAAATGTCACCTTCGATTCGTTATTTTCCTGATTTTCTTTTATATCCTTTGAGATTCAAAGGAACTATCCATTAACTGTGTCAGTCAAATACTTGATGTGTTTTGTACTTTATGTAAAGACAAAAGAGATAAAGGCATGCTTTTATTCTCTGATATTTCTCTTTGAAGATCTAAACCTGCGTGCATCTGAACCTCTTCTGATTTTATTAAATTGTCATTCTGTTCACTATTACCTAAGTCACCAACATTGGTTTTCTACTTTCTTGCTTTGATGCTTTCTTTTCTGTCATTTTGCTTATATTTGTAAAGATTTAAGGCTTCGTTTTTCCCTTTTTCAAATAATTGATCATTTACGACAAATTAACTTAATTTGAAAACATTTTAGACAGTATATATACCATTTTAAATTTCAATCTAAAAGCAAGTTTGTAATGGATTTGAAAATTAAAATGAGAACGTGAAAGCACTCCTATAAAAGTTATTACATCTGTCCATATACACGTTTATATGTAGGAAATGTCAACTCATAACAATGCATATACTTGCTCTTTGATTTACATCCTATTAACCCCTATTAGTCATATGATTCTTAGATCCAATTGACATTTGAAATTATAAACGTGAAACATATGACTTACTACATGAATGTGATTGGCAGAACACAACCAGATATAATGCTGTGTGGCGGGACCATTCATCATGAATCCATTTGTCTTTGAAGTATCAAAGCTTTTACGTTGTAACAAATGTTGTTCAATCTGCAAAAGACTAGTACAATTAGTGTTATAAATAACATATCAATTTAGACAAAACAATAAACATTATTTGAGCAAGGACACGTTTAGAGTCAAGTACAAGGAACGACATACCACATGTATAGGATGTCTCTATGTCTGTTCAATAGACCATGCGCTTTAGGTAAACAAGATATAATCTAATGAATTTATTGCACTCTAAAACCATCTGAGAGTGGAACTATTTGTTCAAATACCTACGCATACATAGCGTCCAGTTATCAAATAATGAATCAGCTAGTGAGTGACGTCTACTTATCAGACATTTGAAAGAAAGAATGTTGTAAATGGATATAAATGATTGAAAACTACACCCAACATATTTATCCAAATGGATAACTCAAATACAAGTTCCAATACAAATATAAGTGGCTTTGACAGCGGTCTCATATGTAATAGGTTAACTTCTTATAATCCTATATATCCCATATTACCATACTCACACATACTTTAATTTTAATAGGAAATGATTTGATATGATAACATTAATACATCAAAGATTTTTGCACCGAATGAGGCCGACATTAACTCCCTGGAAACACTATTTACTAATGAAATTTGACTGAATCATATGAAAGGAAGCGTCAGGATAATCTAGGAGTACAAGCAATGTCTAGATACCTATGTACAGTTCCCTGCCACGCCAATTCCTGAACCGAAACACTCCTTACCACTTGGTCCTAATGCCAACCATCTGTAATATCGCTGCATGAGGAATGTCAACTAAACACATACCCTCGACTCACTGTTAGCACGCACCTACAGGTTACTCACTGAGCTCCCACTCCAAGCCCTTTTTGAATCACTCAATTCGTAAACGCTGCATATAGTTCAATATACGTTGGAAGTTGTTATATACACCGTCCCATTATGGGGTAACAGCTTAACTATTCAACTACTATGTAATGAAAATACCAACAGATACAGGCTGTTACTCATAATGTTAAAAGGGCAGTAGCACGTTTTTTGCAAATTTTATTTTTTCCCATATAATTACCCATTTAGAATAATGGTTTATGTCATTTAAATTTACAACATCTTATTACAAAAACCAATTATCCGTAGCGATAATACCGTTGTTGTGTATAAAGCAAAAATTGCATGGCGGCCATTTTATTGTGAACACATTTTATTATTTCGAATGACAAAAAACGATTGACATGGCTTTATGGAACCATGTACTCTCATTTGATTTTACGAAGAGAGGAGGGAGTTTTACTGTTGGTGACATTATTTTTCAAATACATTTTATCGACTTATTTGAGCGAAAAAAACGTTCTACTGCCCCTTTAAAGTCATAGGATCGACTTAAATAATGTGTATCTATGACACCAACTAGAAACTCAGCGAAATTATGACAGTTTTTACTTCTGAATATACGTTATTTGTATATCGTGCCTTGCACGTACCATACCAATTCCGTCCGCTTCATTTTGATATTGTAACTCTTCACGTGTTAAATGTGAAATTTGTTTAGCAACTCTGTTTTTTAATTTGCAGAACTGAGTAGATTGTAAATTTATTAAGTTTAATTCATGTATGTGCCTTTACTTTCGCTAAATAACTTCATCTTGAACGGATTACTGACTCTCATTCTGCCACTGCTACATTCACTCATGTTGTGCAGACATACCCTGGAGAAGTTAATGGTAATGTGTTCTGCTCCAGACAAACTACTAATGACAAAGTGTTACTTATTGATTATAATTTCAGCTGTGTTTCCTTCACCATGACAAAATACATAATTTGATAAACAAGTCAAGTGTATACTTTATAACGCTACCATACTGCCCAATGAATTGAATTAACCCTTGTCGTCAATTACATACAGGATCATGACAGTTTGTCTACATTAATCAGTAAATCCTTAGTATTTTACTAATAACATGAAATCTATAATGATCAATAGGAAGTATTTCTTTTAAAACAGTGATGATGTTCCTGCAATAATCAACCCAAAGACAACTGCCACCAGGTATAAATGATGTCTCATCTTGTCTGTAACTCGGCACGTGCATTTATGGATATACCCAGAGGTAAAATGTCTAATAAAAGAATAATGTTCCTATAACAACCGACCTTTGACACAGTCATAAAACATGTTTTGAGTGATGCGCAGAAAATCAGAGACTTGGCTCAGCACCGTCACTGACGGAACTCTGATATGTAAGTTTACTTAAACTTATGTTAAACATAAAGTAAAACATAAAACTAATTGTTATGAATAAAAGTAAAAGTTGTGAATTATGATTGACAACTGAATAATGCATCATGATTGATGCTTGCCAATAGGTCAAACGTAGTTTTGAAAACTTATTTACAAATAACAAAAAGACAGATTTGGTTTGAAAATGCCTGTTAGGTCATGCTTAGCATGTAGCAAATGTGTAATAAAGTTGCTTGATTTTCATTGGAATCTAGTAATTATTATATATTTGGCGATTGGGGATGAATATGCACGTTAAATGAAATAAATTGAACTGAAATCAGCACACATGGTATGTTAGCACGTATTAAAGAAAGAGTGGCACTAATCACATTACAGCAACAAATATTGACTTTCATTTCTATTATAACGGATCTTGTATTTTGACACAAAAATACCAAGCTAATGTAAAATACTTTATCCAAAGATAGTGACAAGATAGTGACGGTAGTTGAGTGAACTTTCGTTTGAATACATGATTATTCAACTGAACACCATTAATTGTTTTCCTGACACAAATTCTTCTTTCTTAAAAATTTCCATAAAAATGTAGGTTGTTACCTAACTAATTCCCAACTGTAAACGTTAGGATTTGGGAAAACATTAATAACAAAAAATGTCAGACGTTTTTCAGAATACCGCCCTTGTAGGCGTAAATGTTAAGATTGCTCTTCTGAAAACAAACTTAAACATTTTCCTATTAATTGCTTCTAAGTCATTCTAGTTGTGTATATCGAAACCATAAATATATAAATGATTACCATAAATTGTATTGTATGTTACCACCCTACTATGTAATAACGCAATGCATTACATTTTGAAGAAACTGTTTAATTTGATAATAACAAAAATGAAATTACATGAGTCATGTACATATTCTGAAATATTTTGTTCAATGTTACGATGTTTCAACTGTGTGGTTGTATAATGTAGATTCACTTATTTATACAGACTTGTAAATTCCTTACCAAAACAAATATTCCCCTGAGACAATCAAAACAAGTCAGAATACATTTAGGAAGAATTCCTCTATTGTCCCTGTGGAGTCGGTATGTACCATCGTGTGTATACTATACACGCCATGTGGATTACTGAACCACAAGGATCAAACATAGCAATTCTCTACTGATAACTAAAGTTACTATTCGTGTGTGCTAAAGGAAAAGAAAAATCCTTAATTCTGAAAAAAATACGTCAGGCTATGTCTACAACAGAGTTAAGTAAGCCTCTAGGAAGTATCGATACAGACAGACACATGGGATGTATAAGAATAGTTTTCCTGCTTCATGAAGCTCGTAATTACATATAATCTCAGACTGGAAAGATCAGGGATTGTTTGGTCATGAAAACCAGCTAACTTGCTCAAACAGCCTTGTGCAAGCAGAAAGGATACACGAGTTTCGTTTTGTGATAAAACCTGTGAGACACTGTTTAAAATTAAATGATACCGTTTATTATTTCATTCATTCGTTACACATAATCCGCAAGAACAAACTCTAGTGTATTTACAAAAATTATATTCAGAATACAGATGTGGATGAATCAGCTGACAGCATACAACTTAGGTCCATCTGGGAACACCCAACACTGACAATAACATCATTGATAATTTTCGTTATTGACACTTGCATTAAATTCATGAGTAAGAATATTAACGAAGCACGACATAGCATCACAGCATCTGTTCAACACTATCCCATATCATTATAACATTGCAACTAGATCCATCCAGGTTTCTTAATCTCACACTTGAATAGTTTGATGAAGGACGCGATAACCATACTTGATATTAGAAGAACGTTCATAAGTATGATATCTCAGTATTCACACATATCGCTATAACAACGTAGTGCATGTTTACAAGTTCTGTTTTGTATATGCACACCCTACATCGTTGTTATATGTTATCAACCTATATATATTCGTCGTTATACTTGCTACAATGACACTGCATTATAAATTTCTTTTAACAAACGGCTTACTTGCATGCTGACAAATGATGGTATGATCAAAATGACTTCATTTCAAGACTTTCACTGTAAAGACTTCCGCATGTCAGTGTCTTCCAATTGTTTGCAAGGGCTTCATCAACGTCTCTTTGATGTTGCTTTTTAACATTTTGGACTGGCAGTTTGATTTGGAAGATCTTTTAAGCACTTCTTTTCAAAGAAGTGCAAAGATTAGTGACTGCATAACACGACAGACCGACCTTGCTCTATACCAGAGAGAAAACTACTAACTGGAAAGGCAAACATGAAGTTGACATGTTACTGATGGTACTCAATATATCATATAAGTATACAATAGATAAGAACTAGTGAACGTTGGAAAACGCTCTCCACTTTACATGACAGGCCCCTCAGGATTTTCAATGATCTTCGGACTTTTAAACAGTGTTGTGCGTATTGGATATGTTGGTTTACATAACCTATACTCGAAGGAGGCATGTTTTGCAGATATCAGTATACCAACCGTTCGTAATGTAACAAAAACTACTTTGTTTCATTTGATTCCAACCAAAAATTATAGAAATTCGTTTTTAAAATGTACCTCAATTAAACAGTCATGTTTCAATTAGCCAACCACGATCTGTCATCCTCCATGAAGCAGTTCTCAGACTCAAAATAAATCATTTTTTTGAGCAGCACTTTTACTCCACACTGAATGTCAAAGAGAAGAACAATCAAATCCATCAACAATCAGAGGCATCTTGTGAAAACCAGACCACATACTTGCCAAGCGTGTTATCATAAAGAATTATTTGTAGCACAATTGCATATTGCTATCCTGCGGCATGCTGAAAGTCAGTGCAAAGAAGTTTCAAAATGATGAAGAATTTGAGAAAAAATAATTCAGATCAATAACAAACAGAACATGTATAAAAGTTTCACCAATTTTTCTTTGTTTCTAAAAATTGTAAACCTGACACCTGCCTTCTATGAATTTGTTGTTGTCATACTTGAATAGAACTATTTAGTAGCATTCAGATCACGTAAATACAGTAAATCTCATTAATACTTCCTGTCTGGTTTTGGACTTCTGATTAGGACCAACTGTCTGGTAAATAGCATAGTGATCAAATGAAGATAAAGAATTGTCTTCTTATTGACAACACAATTAAATGGATACAATGATTAATTCAGATCCGACTAACAACGAATTAAAGAGATCCAATGCTCTGACTGAATGGATACTATGCTCAATGTATGAGTTTTGAGTTCATTTGTGGCACTGAGTCATGCATACTGTCAAACTATTAGTTTACTCAATTATGTGTAGGTTATATTAAGTATTTTTGCTAAGTATATGCAAATATATGACAAGAAATTTGCGAGTCAAAGAAACTGGTTAGACGCATATGTCCTATTCCGATATTTATTCCCGTGAAAGATCACTTGACACAGCAGTGTTTACACAGTCATGCAAGGCAAGTGCCAGGAAGGGAGATAACTCTATGCCACATTTACCTGACAAATAGTTACAGTGCAAACTGTAGACAAAGGGCTTCAGAGGCCGATTTTGAAGCCATACTGTAAACAGGTGTGACTTTTCTGGAGGTGCCAACATATTTTTTATTATTCACAAGCATCTAATGAACATTTAAACCATGTTGGCAGTCTCTACTCATGTACAAATGTTTAGCGGAAAAATAAAATCTTGACTTGGCCTCCAGACTATATACCCAGACCTCTTATATCCGGAAACCTTGCCATCCACAAGATTTTCAAGTGAAACCAATTGTTTGTTATCAAATTGAACTCACATATCCGGATCTTATGTATCCATATTCGCACGATATTATTTTAAATTCTATCTGTGGTGATCTATACAGGTGATGATTTGTTAACTCGCACGTATCAGCCACTTTTTTCAACTGCAACCAAATAGTCCGGAAAACGGAGTCCGGCTGTTTATTATAAAAAGAATAATATATTGGCACAATTATGCAGAAGCTGAAATAGAACTGAACTGAAAAGTAAGGATGACGAAATCGGACTTATTGTCCAATGATACTGTGTGTGACTAGGCTGAAATGAGTTGACTTTAAAAGATAAGATATATAGAGAATACTAAACGACGTCCCGTTTAATAACATATTTATGAAACGAGTGGATGGTTTTGGTATTTAACGAGCGAAAGCGAGTTAGATACCAATACCATCCACGAGTTTCATAAATATGTTATTAAACGGGACGGAGTTTAGTATTTTATTTATTACACGCTCTAAATTAATGATATATGTAATTAAAGTTTACTATTCATTCATGTAGATGTGCGTAGGGATACATCTCTTACCATGGACGCATAACGCCATCTCACTAAACACCAAAAATAGACCAAGCAAATATCCGTTAATAACAGTTTCAATTTTGAACAATAGTACAATTTCAAAACACTCATTACATTGTCTTTATGTTGAACTATAAGAAGCGCAAATTGGCGAGTAAACAAAAACATCGTATTAATCTCACTAGATCTTATGAATGATGTCAGGTGATTGTGACGTCATCGGAATGCGACTGTTTTCAAGCGCGATTCAGTTAGGCTAGTTACAGTTGTATGTAGCTGCAGTTGCTTTGCCAAAATAGGCTCTGTAACACCCTGGTGACAATGATACTGGGGAGTAAAGTTACATACAGTTCCGCAGCTAGTTTTATCTAGCGAAATTGTGGGGATCATTGTCCTTGTTGCCGATGAAGTTAACATTGACGGCACAAATTGCTGACAGCACCGCCGAAAATGGAGTTCTGACATTTATAGGAAACGTTAAAATTTTATATCAGCATTGATACTTACCTTGAAGCATTTTTATTAATTTATCTTGGTATGTTATCTTCTGTAACATCAGACAGACATGAACAATGCCTCCACAACCTTGAAAACTTACATGTCGACACGAAGCAATGTTTTTACAGTCTAAACAATCAAAACCATTCCTCAAAAGGAGAAGAAAATATCAAAATGTACCTGTTAAGGATTACAATGTCTAGTTGCAATAATACTCAACTGACGACTGTCACAGGATACGTGGGTTCAACGTGACGTTTATTCCTTGTGAATTTACATAAACTGAGGCTACGTCAAGTTGCATGACGAAGCAAAATGGCGGTCAAATCCCGAAAGCCGTAACGAGATAACATATATGTGCCAAGGGAACTAACTCTGAATCAACCAAGGGATACTGATTGACGGTAAATTGTGATAGAAGCGTCCGTACAATATTAATCATAACGACGTTGCGTGAAAAAAACATGTCCCAAGAAATCCAGTGCGATCCCAAAGGCCATGTGAGTCATGATGTGACTACTGGAAAGTAGTTCCGACTGCGATCGCTTTCACGTGCAATGTTTCACAACAGTGTTGAATAACATTTCAATGTTTCACAACAGTAGTATCTTCAACGAGAGTGTAATAAATTGTTTTTACGTTATGACTCCGAGAAATTTGATAGGACGCTCTTTTTGTTTTTTATTCAAAGGACATGGATTTACTTTATATACCGAAGGAGCGAATATCATAAGAGTCCTCTTGCATGATTTTAAAAAACGTTAGTCAATTGATATGCAGTCACATAAACCCGTAAATAGACTCCTCACAAGACCCGCCTTTGGATTGCAGTTTATGATTACACATAACAGCTCATTAAAATAAGAATGTTGTTTTTCAAATGAAATGAAAATATGATTTTGTCATTGGAAGTCATGTGTGGCTTGGGTGTGGTTAATCAGTAAAGAAATATACATATGTGGCAACATTTTGTTATAGACTGGAAATCCTTCTCAGATACATTCTCAGGGACGTAGAAAGTATCATATGGTAAGATGTAACAACAGAAAACGTTTACAAACTCTACATTCATGAAGTAAAACAAGGTATCGATCTTGTCGTTTGATGAATGGAGTATAAATGAAATGAAGATTACCTGCTTTTAGAGACAAGATTTTTAAGTCTTTAAAAGCATTGGGTTCCGTAGAGAGTTTAGAAAGCATTAGGTTTTAGTAAATGGTAAAAAAAACATTATTTGCCTTTGAAATTGTTTTCCTCCATTTTTATGATAACGAAAAGCGTAAACCTATCAATAACGTCCATGTGAATATAATTTATCAGTAAAGTGTTGTAGGTAGTTGTGAAGGAATAATCTTTTGTAAATCGCGAATTTGAAATTGTTTTCCTCTTTCCAGAATGACATAGAAAAGCGTAAATCTATTATTATGCCATCTGTCATTTAAAGACCATGTGAATATAATTTCACAGTAATTTTTGTTTTAACTTTTCAAACAATATCTTTTTCCATAGCTGATACGAATATAAGATTACATGTTATGCATCTGCAACTATTCTGTACACTATTCTTTTGTGTGCCAAGCAAGCGATTGATAGAGTCACAGTTCATTGAATGATATTTGGAGATATAAAACATGTCAATACCCAATTTGATACTGAGATGCGATATCAGTATGTTCATCAAGGAAAGTAAATTTATGAGAAGTGAATCATCACACAGTCTCCATGATTTCTCTCGTTCAATTATCTCCACTTACAGAATATGTACCTCGATTATTGTCTGTCCAAACCACTTCAGTGACCACTTTACTGACGGAAAGTGTCCTAAATATAGTTTCCACGCTAATTGGTTGTAATGATACCATTATATGAAGAGGAATCGTCAATTCAAACCACTTACCGTCTTGTGAAACCTGCTCCAGAATAAACCCTCTTACTATTTCCAAGTTGTCTTGTCATTGGAGACTTGAATAACAAGGGTGGTATTTGCATTGAACCAGAATTGGTAAAGTAATGGACGATGTAATCTACAAATCTAAACACAAAAGCATGATTTATCACTGCTACACAGGCCTCAGCTTACCGGAATAACTAAACACTAAATACCTACAACACGCCGGCTGATTACAAGAACAAACTATAATTGAATGGTTTCAAACTAAATATATGTAGCTATCAGCAACTCAGTATTAATTGTTTTATTTGAATGCATTAATCACAAATATGCCTCATGATGGTTTCCGATTAAATGATAAAATCATACTCATCCTCATACTTCTACAAACACTCCAAGCTTTTGGGACTCGGGAGACTTTTTCTTTTACTACTTGCTATTTTGTAATGCTTTTCAGTATTTGGCTGTTATAATATTTATTTTGGACCTTATTCATTCTTTACAAGAGTTAATATTTTAAATGTTTCAATGAACATGGTATTGTTCATTATCAATGATTCATTCCTATTTATGCATGTCTCGTGGCATCTGAGTTGAGTTATTTGGAATATTCAAAGAAGATGACGTTATTTTTTTGCTTATATATTCATACTCATTCATAATTTAAGCGATATGCTCTCTGCTGATTGGATTAAACAAGGTCATGTGACCAATAGACATTCTCATAAACTTAAGATTGACAGCTGAAAAGGATAACCTTCATAACCTGACGTTTACATAAAATAACCTGCAGTACTACTTTATCACTGTATCATTCCGCAATTATGACACTGCTATCACATGTTTCTTGATTAAACTTTTTAAAAACCTTACAAAGTGAATTCTAATTGTAGTTTGATTGAAAGTGTGATTAAAACAGCATGAACCAAACATTAAATAGTTTAATCATATTCTTGTGAACTACGTTTTGCGCTTGGTGACACATACATGTAAATAATGCGGTGTTATTGTGGGCGGAGCTTAGCGCCAGATCTAAGACAATACTAGACATTTGTTTTATCCTGCACTGTACATTTTTTGCAGAGTTTTCTTATTTTTTTATAGTTTTTTTACTGATTAAAAATCGCTTTAATTGCAAAGTTTGAATTTATAAGAAATATATTTTATTTCTTAAGTATATATCTTTCGTCATAGCTTAACTTGTATCACTCTTTTAAGTATTCACTCAAAACGAGTTACCATTATTCTATGTCTTGCAATTATATCTATATTTAGATAAATAAACAATCCTCGGTGTGAAGTGGTTTTCATTTTGGAGTTAATGATTGCCCCACACTTCAATAACAAGTTGACACTATTATCTGCAAGAGCTTCTCACGCGTACACTGAACGATATCATAACACATGCAATGATTTTCCCACCCGTGTGGGAGGGTTAAGGAATGTTCTGTACTTGAAATATCCACTAGGTAACATGTATACAGAGATCAGATACATACACGATGGTAACACCGTCCCACACAGTGAACAATCTATTGACGACTAAATATAAAGCTATTCAAAATTTGAATGAATGACTGCGTTGGTGTAACACGAAAGAAATCTGTACAGTCAGTTTAAAGTTACTTTACATGGGTCATTGGATTCGTTTGATAGCTATTTGCAGTTTGACATGCGTCATTGCATTTGCCTCACTCCAGTCGGTGGTTAGTGCGTATCTGTTGAATTGAAATGTAACTGCTTCATATTTACATACTGAACTTACTGATGTCACACTGTACATGTTTTAGGTTTCCTTCTCAAAGTCTACGGTTTATTATTCGTGGTGAAATAATGTTATTGGGTTTTTTTTCAGGCAAATGAACGATATAAGATAACGTAAACAATGGTATGATTATTTGCTACTTTACTGGCAGATGAAACCTTTATCTCGACTGTTCAGTGTATAACATTTGACGAGAGTCTTCACATTGCAATGGGACTATCAGAGAAACGTAAGGTTTACAACTTCATGAGCTCTGAACTTGACAACTACCAGACGTTGTTATTGTCCATTTCTATACTGTACCAATAAGACCAAACAATCGGACGATGTAAAGGGTATTCATAATTATGACTATGAGAGTTTTAAGTGTCTTTCTCTAATTTTAGGTGTCGATTTATTGGTCCTATGAGAATATGGAACTAGAGGAATAACTCTCGAGGGCGCTTTTAGTACCTTTTGTGAAGCATATAATTAGTTACTTTTAATTTTGTTTTTAAAATGCTTTACTTTGAAACAATTGTTTAGTTATCAATAACGCTGAAAGTTGTAGATACACATTTTGGAAATTGAGGGTGCATCTGTCGAGACATATAAATATAAATATACATGTTTTTGTCTTTGGATTCCTTTTTCAGTGGTTTAAATATGTAGCATATAACTGTACCTTTGATAAACAAACAACGTGGTTGAGAACCGTTGTTTATGAGCTTTAGATTTAGGCATATTGCTTTGCGATCTATTGTAGTTTAAACTGACAATTGCCCTGATATAAGTGAAATACACTTGTTGGTAGCACCAGTTACCACATTACTCAACCCTCAAGATGCGTTTGAGTAGAGACCATTTAGTACATCGTCTATGGTCTGGAGACACTGATGTATGAATACATCTACACTTTACATGGCATTCATCTTACACCTCACGAGTTCCTCATAAACAAACGAAGAAGAAGAAGAAGAAGTGTGAGTGCTCAATTTACACCGTAAACATCGCAATATCTCATGTTGACTCTCTATTTCCTTATGAAGAATGTAATTACACTCATCGTCTCGTGCTTGTATCACGCCTGCAGGAAGTGTCACTTGTGTACTCACGCAACTTTCAGGAAGCAAGAGATAAACGCAGAGAAAAACAGCAGATAATGTGTCATGGCGGAGAGATGTACAATGGTAGTTTTTTTACAATCGCTAAAACATAACTTTAAAGCATAGTGGATACAAATTTAAAGGAATTGTCAAACTATCAGTTTCAAGCCTAGAGGCCATCTTTGGAAATCCAGGGTATACATTCCGGTAAATTTATACTGAATATGGTAAATATCTATTGGGGTGAATATACGTGCATAACGTTGGAAAATATGTCATGGTCATTAAATGATTATACAGAAAATGGATGATTAGCGTGTATCTGAAAGTTTTGTTTTCAGCGAAATAAATAATATGTTATTGCTCAGAATATCAATTGTTTGTGACATTTATGATATTATTGCGTGTTGTACAGTTTTGATTATGCTACGAATAAATCTTTCAATAGGTTATTCGATGCAGAGAAATGTATTTGGTTATGTTTTAAGAAAACAATGCAATTGATTTCGAAAGCAGAAGATGATGAGTTTTGATTGCATTTACAACGATGAAAACGTGTATGATTGAAGTTTCTAATCATTTCTACCAAAACTTGTTGTCAAATGATTACATTATAATTTTGTTGCATATAATGTATTATAGTCAATCGATCTTCAATATATCAGCGTTTTAGTCATACACTTGACATTGGATCTTTGGAAACCGTCATATGACCGTTTCCACCAAAATTTTGCGCCAGGCATGTTTGTCTTTAGATAACTTGTCTTAGGCTACCTAGCCATGTATATACACAGGTATGCAAAACGATACACTTAAGCAAATGTACATGTATATACAAAAATAAATAATTCGTTTAGTGTTTATATCAAATGCCGTTTTAATTTTACAATATATTGATTGACATTTCATATATGGCTAGATTGCATTTGAATAAAGCCTACGTGGTTATATACACAATTCTTAGATTTTAACAACAAGATGAACAAATATAAAAAGTCAATAAAGTTCAACAAGTTTTATAAAGCAAACACACTGCTCTCTGGCAGTAAACTGGGTACCTGGTGTTGTTATGAGGAAGTTACATCAAGCGTCATACACGGCAGCTGAGTTACTGAGTGTTGCATTATCCTGCATATATATTCGTCCCTCCCTCGGGTAGTACAGTTCGTCATTCATAGGCTTTTGAAATATTGTTTAGAAGACACCCATTTTAATACTTAGTTTTTGAATTATCAAAAAGCTTTTTAATGTTTGTGAATATTATAGATTACTTTCATGTTCGTTTTACTTTCTCCAATAACTGACTGCAGGATTTCAAGTTTACGTTATTTTAACCTTCTTCTGTATCCTGAATGTTCGCAAACTCATTAATTTGAATCTTCCAAAGATTTGGAAGAGGTTAACTCATTAGAGATATTAAGGACATATAATTTAACGAGCTGTTGTTGTTTCTGGCGAACTTTAAGATCAGCCATTGTTGAGTGCACAATTTAACATTAAATGAATGTTCGCTTTCAAAAGAGTAAAGTAAAAAATAGCATAAATTGATCTAAATGCTCTCTAAAAATTAATCAGTTTTATCTAGCGATCCATTCATTAATTCGAGGTGTAGTGTTTATTCTCTCTCTTAACTAACTAGGGATTCAACCCACGTCACATCATCTTCGTTAATGTCCCAGAGATCCGGTACCTCCTTCAAACTATAGCACTGGAAAATAGATGAATGATTGCTATTATCTTTATGCCTATCATCGTCTCTTACAAGCGTCACTTATAATCTAAATGATTTATAAATTCAACCTGCTTGTAAATATTTTTCTCATAAACGCAATCATGTGTTTCCTATATTATTAAAATCGTTTTAATTCGAGGTATTTGACAATCCATAAATGAATCTACCTAGCTCTCCTTTAGTTTTGACATATCGAGTAAACAATATATACGTGATTTCAAGAATGCATTTGCCAATGCATAGCCTGATCTTCATACATTACATAAGTAAATATTTCAAGGGACATAAATCTGAAAAAATCAAAAGTACACAATATGAATGAATCTCGCAGAAACAGTGATGCCACCTGATGTTCAAGATAAACATCGCCTTATATACCGGTAGCACTCAGTTTCAATGCCTGTTTTATGACACAGAGAAAGCTTAAACATACCTAGTAGCCTTGCTTTTTAATGGAAATCACTGTTTTCAGAGACGAACTTGTTTGTCTCTCTATTCTATGTTAGAGAAGCCATCTAATGGGGTTTATTTTCCCTGTATTGTACTGGCACCAAGCCCCAAGGGAGACTGACATTTACATATAAAACAAGATCAAAGTTACCGGAGTATTCATTAGAGAACCACATCAAATGCTGTACCCTACTGGTGTGAAATGAACAAATGGATGATACACTGATATAATACTTTGACATTATGTCTTACCGAAATAAATAGAGGGTATTTGACATTTCTCGTCGAATTCAATGAATATCTCTTCGAGCCGACGAGTGATGGTGTAATCTATATTTCCAAGAGTTATGCAACCACGAGCGAATATATATGCGTTCTACTTCACGAGATATGATCAACTTGATATTAAATAATAATAATTAGGATACTTATACCGCGCTGAACTCCATGCCGCGAAGGGCATGCTCGAAGCGCACACACATTATTACCCTGGTGTAGGGACCAACATCATTCCTTTTTTCATTCATATTTGACGAGAAATGTTAAATATTCTATATAATTAATTTAGCACAGTATGCATAGTTCGTAAATGGCGCACCCAAGATATCCTTGCATTATCATAGACTTATAATGTCATCCTATTTTTACGATGACGTCATATGATTTGCTACTCATTGAGTAGAATAAGATGTTATTTCACTCAGTGAAAATATGGATTTTATTTCCACTGATATCAGCCGAATTTCACCATTTAAAATATGATAAGATAACCTACAAAACCGTAAGCAGATCATCATGATCCGTTTTAAAATCAGACAAAGGATTTACATGTAACAGAACTGTGTTCTAAATATATTTTGTGAAGTGTTTTATTCTTTAATTTGGTTTTAATACAACTTTATTTGGAAAAGCAACACGTACCTTTTGAACGCTAGCCAGTGCTTTGTTTGTCTTAGGTGTGTTGAAAAAAAATTTTTTTTATAAAACTTAAATAACCGTTTAAAATTTGATAAGACATGCACGTCTTAAATTTGTTTGTCTTAACATCAATGAGTTTAGATACTATTACATCACGTCCCCTCATGATGCAACATCATGTGACCTGTATATGTGAGGGATATATAAATCAACAACGCATGGGTTTATATACCACATGCTATCACTCGTGCCAAGTATATATTCATGTCCGCATAACGTGATACGTACTTCAATTTAACCCTAAATAACTTTCGTCATCGTGTTACATCTGTCCTGTTAGGATATCTCTTCCTAGAAATGATGCAATAACATTTATGAGGAGAACAATATTGCTACCAGTGTGTGTGTTCCAATCTATGGACATGTTCAGAGATGTCCAATCATCCTCTGCATAATAGGATATATAAAAAGATAGATCAGTATTTCATTTGTTTCTTTAGTGGGGCCGGATACAAGATCCAGTTCAAACGTGCTGGTAATGTGTAGGCTTGAAAGAGTATTTGCAGGTTTCAATTGGTAATCATGCTTGAGTATTCTAATATCTTGTAGGGTATTCCTGGTATTTTGCAGAATAAACATGGGTAATCAAGCTGTGCTAATCATGATATTTTGTAGGGTTTAAAGGGGTTATCAAACTCGTTTATTCCTCATATTGTGTAGGATTAAAGTCGGTAATTAAGCTTGGGTAATCCTTATGTTTTGTAGGATTTAAAGGGATCATGAAGATCAGAATAGTGTTGGTATTTGCCTGTTGTTACATGCTTAAAACATGATAGAACCTTCAATAATGGCGGCATTTGATTTGTTTTATATATAATAAAAAGATTTCATCATATAATTTCAGTGAAACGTCTCATTTACATTAGCGGAGTGACAAACATATGTAGGTCGGCAGCATTTAAATTGTTTTTGTATGTGGCTTACCAAAACCGGAATCTGACATACAGATATTTTTCTTTGGTTGTGTGTCTGACATTCCTTGTTGAAGATTAACCGTAGGTATTATGGTGACGTGCAAGGAATGTGTTGATGTGTGTCTATATATACAGGGGTTTCCCCATTATGTCGCTGTCAGACTATCAGTGTCAGTAACTTCACTTGAGTGTGATATGTTCCTTAGCTTTTATCTTCCTCTTTGTAAATATGCCACATATTTTTGGAGATTTTTTATTTGGATAGATAAAGCACGACACGATTCAAGAATTCAAATGCCACTCAAGAATTCAGTAAATTCAGTTAATTAGATGCACTTACGTTTGTTCTGCAAGAAGAGTTTTTATTATCATGGACATTTTATAAAGGATTATAAATATCTTTCAAACTGCTCGTATATATAAGATCAAGACACAGAAAATATCAGAGGAAGGTGTAGAAGTAGTTGCAAAGTAAAGAACATCTAAGAGTGTGATGGAAGTCTATATCAGTCTATATGTTCAATCTCGAAAGTAATAACAAACTGTCCCTTTTAATCAGCACACTGCGGTCATATTTGCTTTGAGAAGGATGTAAATAACTCTATCATGTAATCTCACGTTATCAACATAAATACTCGTCCTCATTAATTTCAAATCTGAAAATATTTCTAAATAATGCGGACGCACAATAGAATGTAACAGGAAGAAATATCATGTTGTCAGAAATTGAAAATGTCAGTATAAATGTAGACAATAACTTTAAGATTTGAAAATATGTTGACAACGACGATAATGCTTCATTGGTTTTATCATTGCAATATCCTGTTATTCAAGATACTACAGTTTAAAAGTTAATCAGCGGCTGATTTGATAACACAAATATGATTGCAAAGCTTGGAGCAACATAGCTAACATGACAAGAAAATGAAATGTGGAGAGAGTTAATTAGATGTTCAATCTTGCACGAAATAAGAGAATGTTTTCAGTTTTCCCAATTGTAAATAGTGAAGTTGATTAATTTTATACAAAAGCAGATTGTTCGGTCAAAAATGCTGAATTCATCTATTTCTTATGCCAAACAACTTTAAATGTAATGAGAGTTGATTAGTTTCTCAATATTGGACTGTATAATAGATGTTTTTCTGTTTCTAGTTACATAGAGATTTTATATTTGTTCCTAATCTTTTTTCACGGAGCAATACTAGTATGTAAACTTATGTACAAACGAAACGTCATGCACCATTCAAGTTATTTCAATCGACAAACAATACATACGACTGAAACAGAATTACATCATGTCTTCAGAAGCCAAGTCTACAAAACACATGTATATCAAACACATTAAAAATCTACTTTCTCCGACAGCTGTTTTTTATTTTATACTCTTTTAAAAATGTAGGGACGTTTCTTGTGCACGTAAGTATACAGATACAAATGATGTAAAAACAGAAGTGTCTCGAGAAGACTCAATACAATGTACAATGAATACGATACAATATGCTAGGAATTATTCTCAAGAAAATCTAAATCACAGTCATGAAAACCGTTTTTACATCCTTTATTCCAGTAGTTTACTTCTAATCTTTGAAATAATGCTTCACACCTTTAAAGGGGCAGTAGCAGGTTTTTCCGCTCAAATAAGTCGATGAAATGCATTTGAAAAATAATGTCACCAATAGTTAAACACCTTTCTCTCTTCGGAATAATCAAATTAAATATGAGTGTACATGGTTCGGTAAAGGCATGGGAATCTTTTTGGAATTCGAAATAATAAAATGTGTTCACAATAAAATGGCCGCCATGCAAGTTTTGCTTTATACGCAACACCGTTAATACCACTACGGATAAGATAGTTTACCCTCTAAAGTAAATGACATAAACTATCATTATAAATGGGAAATTTGATCATAAATTTTGCAAAACACGTGCTACAGCGCCTTTAAAATCCAAGACACAATGATATATCATGTTAAAACTTTTTAACCATAATTACTTTATAATTATTTTTTATCAGAGAGAAAGGTCAAGTTCCAAGTCTACCAACAATATAGAAATGTGTAAACGTCAAAAGTTCAAACTGCCTCGTCAAAGATCAAACAATGTATTCAAATGTATATTTACGACTGAGTGATCTCTAGAGAGAAATGTTACCGGAGAAATGTCACACACTGTTAAAATGTCATCTTGATATGTGAGATAGAATGATGGGTATTTTCCCCAAATTATGCCAGAATGGAAGCATGTCACGAACATGAAGAATAATTAAATAAGAATAGGTTAAGATTTCATTTTCATATTTTCATGTTAATAATTTGCAATTGTTAGATGTTATTGCCTATTGTTTGAATATATTTGAACATGTATATCCCATGTTAATTGGGTCAACTCTTCGATTTGTTCAAATTTGCATTTGTTGTCAATATTGGAGATTAAAAAAAGAACATCTAATTTCATTTAAGAATGATTGCGTAAGATGGTCAAATGGTACTAACTGGATTCCTATGCTTGTCGACAAATGTTTTCCGCAGTGGGAAGTGATACATGAGTTTGTCTTCAATGCTCCTGTCACTGGAAATGTAGAGACACGAATTAGTAGCGTATTGTGTAGGTTGCTGTTTTACTGACATAATATCGACCCCGCCAACCCCCTTCATTTCAGTCATATCCTGCATTTCGCAAATTGTGTGTAATATTAGCTTTGTATGGAAACGTTATAGGTGCATAGGTTTTGCTAGTCCTGCTCCATGACTGTGTAAAACTTAGGAACCTTTACTACAGTCTAGCTCTTATTCAGCAAGTCTAGATAAACTGAATATACATATGGAACTGAGAGGGTTATAGCCCATTACCCCTACAGCCCATATCCCCTACACACCATTTCCCCTACAATTAGTTAAAACAACCCAAGCAGTTACCTGTCTGACATAATGAACTCACCCTTACGAGTGATTAAGTATGGAGTAGGAATGAAAGTGATTAAGCTTGAGTGGCTTACGGGAATTAAGATTTAGGAAGGAAGGAAGGGTTGGAGAAGGAAACGTTTTTTAAACACAAAAAAACAGTGTCACTAAAACAGTTTTAACATCATAACCATTGATACAGAGGGTATGTTTAATGATTGTTTTCCAAATATAATCACAATTGAGAGAATTGAAACAATATAATCATAAGGATGAAAGTACAGTTATCATAAGGATGAAAGTACAGTTATCATAAGGATGAAAGTACAGTTATTATAAAGATGAAAGTACAGTTATCATAAGGATGAAAGTACAGTTATTATAAGGATGAAAGTACAGTTATTATAAGGATGAAAGTACAGTTATTATAAGGATGAAAGTACAGTTATCATAAGGATGAAAGTACAGTTATCATAAGGATGAAAGTACAGTTATTATAAGGATGAAAGTACAGTTATTATAAGGATGAAAGTACAGTTATCATAAGGATGAAAGTACAGTTATCATAAGGATGAAAGTACAGTTATTATAAGGATGAAAGTACAGTTATTATAAGGATGAAAGTACAGTTATTATAAGGATGAAAGTACAGTTATTATAAGGATGAAAGTACAGTTATCATAAGGATGAAAGTACAGTTATTATAAGGATGAAAGTACAGTTATTATAAGGATGAAAGTACAGTTATCATAAGGATGAAAGTACAGTTATTATAAGGATGAAAGTACAGTTATTATAAGGATGAAAGTACAGTTATCATAAGGATGAAAGTACAGTTATTATAAGGATGAAAGTACAGTTATTATAAGGATGAAAGTACAGTTATTATAAGGATGAAAGTACAGTTATCATAAGGATGAAAGTACAGTTATTATAAGGATGAAAGTACAGTTATCATAAGGATGAAAGTACAGTTATTATAAGGATGAAAGTACAGTTATTATAAGGATGAAAGTACAGTTATTATAAGGATGAAAGTACAGTTATCATAAGGATGAAAGTACAGTTATCATAAGGATGAAAGTACAGTTATTATAAGGATGAAAGTACAGTTATCATAAGGATGAAAGTACAGTTATTATAAGGATGAAAGTACAGTTATTATAAGGATGAAAGTACAAGTGTTTCAACAGCCTTGCCCCAGTGTTACCTCATTGAACTTCTCCCGCTCTATCGTGCCACAAGAACTCTTCGCTCTCAGCAACAACATCTATTTTCTGTTCCAAGGATAAACTCTTCTACTTTTGGCAAGAGAACTTTCAAGTTTGCTGCAGCTGAGAAATGGAACGCTCTGCCCCTCGAACTCAAACTAGCCCCTTCCGTTCAATCTTTCAAGACCAATCTCAAAACCCTTCTATTTTCCCAAACCTACAATTAAGCTATCATTTGCGCACAGAGCATACTTCAGTGTGAATTGCTGCGCGTTACAAGTGCATGTATTATTATTATTATTATCATAAGGATGAAAGTACAGTTATTATAAGGATGAAAGTACAGTTATTATAAGGATGAAAGTACAGTTATTATAAGGATGAAAGTACAGTTATCATAAGGATGAAAGTACAGTTATTATAAGGATGAAAGTACAGTTATCATAAACATTCCAGACTAAATTTTAGTTTTGCCATTAACAATTCATCCAAAATGGTTTCAAAAGTTGTTCACCCCGTGACTATTTTGTTCTGTTATAGTACTCACCTGTCTGGAAGGTGAAGGTAGCCCTGAAACAAACAAGCAGATGTTTTCCATAAAATATATGAGGTACAACGTCCAACTTCTAAATGTAATTAGATCATAAATATATATCAGACAGACAGACAGACAGACAGACAGATTGTATTACACTATAAGGCCTCGGGCCCAAAATACAGTATTGAATTCGATTGATAATATTATTGCATGCATTAATTTGATTGTATAGTTCATGGGTTTTCACGACGTGCTTTGAACACTTTGTAGAGGAACACAGCGATGGCTTGGATTGTCTCTTTTTCAGCGGATTGCATGAGTTGACTGAATTTAAGAAATGTTGGATTTTAAACACATGTATGTCGAAAATTATTTTTTGAACTTGGACAATTAATAAACTCTATGTTAACAAATCCTTAAGGTTAAGGTCAGAATTTCAAACTTCAAAATTAATCTAACAAAATGTTGGCATGCTCTAACATCAGTGGGTCACACGTCACTGAGTAAGAATTCTATTTGTTTCCAGTTAATGTTTTCCCCAAGAATGTCACGTACATAGTGGGGAGCATGAACAGCATTCCTCGTATGCGTTAATGATATATGGATGTTGGCAACTGAATTTATAAAATGATATGTTTATTAAGCTTGAATAAAATACACACTTTTACATATTTGACTACTCATTAACAGTAATATATGTTTAAGATTCCTATTTTCAAAATTACTAGGATTAGTTATATCATGCTGACATGACAGGGACTATAACTGTATTTACTGGTGTTACGCTCTTACGTACTCTTTTTATACTTAGAGATACGATTATGAATGTTGGATACTAAAAATGAGAGTAAGTAACGAGACGAGTGTCCCTTAATGACTAAAATTAAGTACATTTCAACAGCATGCTTAAATGTATGGCTGATCAGAAAGGTAAAGACATTCTTTCAAAACACAACTGGTCACTCCCAGTTCATTGGAAACTGCTTTGCAAATATGTTAACTCTTCGTTGCGCTTGTATCGTTTACCTATATATATTTTTTTTAATTTTCATTGTATTTTTATTAATTCCGTAAGATAACCTTCTCACCAGTACCAAATTTCTGAATTCGAATCGTATAACGATAGTATCTACAACAGTTAATTGTACACAAGCACTTGGATACAATGTCATTGGTTGAATTTCCATGAGGTCACCAGGACATCCTCATAGTTACATAGGGAAGCACATTCATGGGATGCCATAGTATATATATCTACTAAATTCACAGAGGAACAAAAACACTTTATTGTACACGTTGACTGGGAATGTTTAATATAGTATTTATGTTTTGAACATTAGAAATAAACCCAACCCATTGCCATTATTGTACATAAATGATAGGCGTATATAAACTGACGGACAAAAGAAAGAACGGGCGAGAGAACAGTTCCGCTGAAAATTGCTCGAAAAAATCTCCGTACTCATCATCAAGAAAGTGTAACACTCACTTGTTTTCGATTAATTCAATAGTTTAAAAAAATGAGATGCATTTGATTATGGCACAATACAATAACACCTTTCGGCAGTAGTTTGAATGACTTAATTGGTGACTTTTATTTTTTACCTAAAATATCATTATTTAAGTAGACAGGGGTAAGAAATGAAATTTACACCAATATGACCCCTACCATGTTCAAAATGTTGTAAATGTGTGCATGACGAAGCACACTTATTGATTTTCACACAGCGTATGTGTTATATGTCGATGAACAGTTGTGTTTTATCAAACTTAAATTGGGAGAATTTCAAATTTTAATATTTTAATTTTAATTTTTTTAAAATTAAAACCAAGTAGAGGTATTCTTTGACTGATTTCACAAACTAGTCCGTGTTTTAATACGACGTCGAAAACTCAAGATATTTGACTTTGAAAAGTGTACATATGATAAATACAACTGAGCGATATAGTTTCCTTTGCCCGTCAGTGTATTAAGACAAATTTTCAATTTTTTATTTCTGATATGGAAACCAACATATCTATTGCTTTTTAGTTTTCTAATACAATTTTTAAGTTGATAAAATCATTTTAAACTATTATTTACAAATTGATTTGAAGGTTGCTTCACTATAAACACGTATTCACGTGGTAAACAAAAATCCAGATAACTTTAATATCATTTTGAAAAGGTGTAAATCAATGTAGAAAACATATTTATAACAGGTAGTAATCAACTATAGATGAACCTTTCCACGCCTGATATCAAGAATATATATTATATACTCTAAATGTATACTACTATGCTTACGATTAACACCTGCCCAATAATGATCACTCGGCATATTCCGTATCACCTACACATTACAAGATACGATAGATTGACAGCTGCCAATCAAGTTGACACATACGCAGCTGTATACATGTACACAAGTTCAAACCACGGTATACATGTATACAAGATATAAACCTCAAGCAGATAGTGTTGCTTATCACCTATATGACTAGCTAGGATTCTCAAAGCAGACTAAAGCAAGAGCAAGTCTATATGTAATATATACGTTTACAGATACTCTTTTAATACTCTTTGTCATTGCTGTGTTACATCTATATAAGAACACAATCTAAGAGCCTTACCATTCAACAAGCCAAACACTGATAAATGTTATAAGAAACTTCGAATACTCAAGGATAAATATTTATTTAATTCCTTGATATATAATTTTTCGAACTACACTATAAATAGTATCAACTTTAACAGAAGTAAATAATATTAAGCTTTTTTTTACTTTATTTAATTCAACATAACTTACCCAACAACGACGGTTCGGAGTATATGCTTAACGTTTATCAAGTGGAATCTTCACAATACAGAAATTATTATCCAGAAAACCGTGTTTTAATAACCGAAACTTGAAATTGAATCAAAATCATTATCCTTAAAAATAACCACAATTGATAGTATCATTCGTTTACCTTTAACAACGATTGGCTATTCTAACTTAAATCATAAAAAATACCTGTCATTAAATTAGAGCAATAATTTACCTTTTTACTCTAATTCTATCCTTCAACAATTTTGTTGGAATTAGGTATTGATTTATGTTCAAGAATACGACGCTGTAGAGACGGATACCTGTTATTTGGGATTCAATCCATCTCCGCTCGGCTCGTTTTATAATCAACGTTTGAACCATTCACATTCAAACAGGATTTATGTTTCACGAAGGAATCAGAAACAACATGTTTAAACAAACCGACACTGTCCCCGGGGAGCTATATAGTCCTCAGTTTTAATTTACAACGCCATTATTAAATGCGGGCCTTCTGTTATGTTGCGTTTAATGTCAGGGGAGATGACATTGGGGCAACAGTTTAATTACAAGTGACTTAATGCATTACAAGAAGTGTTGTTTGACTTCAATAATAAACTTTAATGTGGTGGCGATGAAACAGTGTTTTTGTAGCCATTACGATCATTACGCGCAGTTGAACGTGAAACTCAATAGGACCCCACGAGAGAACCCAGTAGAATATCCTTCCTTGGTTATCGATGGGCGGTGTTACGTTCCTGCACTATGTCCCGTGGACTATTTTAAAGCGGATTGTCCTTCCACAATGACCTTTTTCTGATACTAATTTTGATTTTTGATCAATTTTTGTTTATGTTCCCTCTCCTTAATTCGCGCAACAATCATTGGCCTTAAATGATGTGACGTAATTTCCATAGACATATAGATGTTGATTAAGTGTTGGTAAGGAATGTTTACAAATTAATTTGTTCGTTTGACCTTTTTATATAAATATGGCAACAAGCTTTATCAAAAACCAAGAGAAGTATACATAAATTTACGTTTGGGATTTTGTTCATTTATAGACGAATGACGACTGTGTCAATCTATGTAAATAATGACGTCTATGTGAAAGGAATATTATATATATCCATCTCTATCATTGAACACATTCATGTTCTACATACTCAAAGGAAATCACGTGCATTTAGTGTGCTTTTTCCTGAGCATCCTGGCTCCATCAGCATCCGCTACCCTACTACAATGCTCTGATTACCTCAGCCCAATAACTCTAATTTTGGCGTAGGCTGGTTACTCAACGCTACATACAGCACTTTTTTAAAAAAGTTTTTTATTTTAAATTGGAGTAGGTAAGCATACTGTCAGATAGCAAATGTAAGATGTTATATATGCGACTAATTGTCGGTAGGTTAACTTATCATATCATACAACCTTGTTTTTCAATTATATAATAATATATAATCCAATTTGATATTTATAATGACATCATATTCTATCTTACCATAGAGGAACATAAAAGGAATTTATTTGGATGAGACCTGTATAGATTTCCTAATTACACCATGTTCCGACTAGTCTCTCCTTGCAAGCGGCCATTAAGAAAAGGTCACAAGGTCAGGTTGAGGGGTTCAATCTAATGAAGATTCTTAAAGCCACTTAAACCAATTCAATGGGCAGTTGGAGACACTTCAGCCACTCCAGGGGGTGATTTACATGTAACCATGACGTGACAGCCTTTATTCAACTATAACAATGGGATGACACCAAGCATATTGCCTTGGAGAACTCCAATAACATTTGGAATTCTCTATGTTTGCAATCGGGGCTTCGTGGTACTCGATGGCATTGTCCGTGTCAAATCTTTAAATGTGGCAATTTGATTGTAACGCTTGAGATCAGCAGGAAATATCAGTAGTTTGAATGAGGATTGAACCCCGCTGATTATTGTTTGTTTCCACATGTTTACAATTCTCAGAGAAAGACTTGAGTATGTGGTGAGAGGAAAGGTGACATGTTGATTGTTGACGGTGTATTCAAATTTAAATTAGGTTATCAGAAATTTGACTTTTCCTCCAACTCGGACAGACAATTTTACTTGTATTGGGTGTATGTATCTGATGATTTAATACGACCATAAGTAGGTATATTTTAAAATGTGTTGTTCCCACATCGTGATCTTCAAAACGGACAGTCTTAGTATTGTATTGAGCTTGTACATTTATTTGAATACAATTCAATGTGTTGTGGCAGTCCTCAATCACGCATAACGAATGATAACACGAACACGAAAGCTTTATCTATAGTTCCTACTTGTGTATTATGGAATCATTGTAGACTTAAATTTAGTCTATGGAATTTAAAACGTTATTGTACCCTCTTCGCTTTGATATATTCTTTAATTTTTCAGTTCCATATAGCTTATGTCGATATTCTAATGAATGACGGCGTTAAAAGCTCTTATCTTTTACACAGTCAAGGGGAAGTACGAGAAGCATTGCACCTGTGCTGAAAACGAAACAAAGCAACGTGATGAATATACATGCTTAAAACCAAAAAGCGTTTAAATGTTGTACTGTCTTTCTTTATCAAGTCGTGTTTGTGACTTCTATTTTCACAGAAAACAGTGAGATGGCTAATATTGTGCCTGCGTTGACACATTATTTATGATTATGCCACTTCTGTCTGTGCAGAATAATCATTAATCATAATCATTAATTAATCATTTTCATCATCCCAACTTCTAAAATGTCTCTCAAGATGGCATAGGTCGTTTGCAACCACCAACAAGCAAAATACAAAACATACTGACTCAAGGAAGTTGTATATTCTATGTCCATAAACTTTTCTGCAAATTGTGTTTTATCAAATGTGATGATCGTACTGCCGAGAGTTTGTTACTTATATACTGGACAAATATAGTTAGGGATACATACCAATTTTTAAAATGTGAAATACTAATCTATGTATTCACTGATACGCTGATGTTTCAGACGAAACGTAGACTTATTAAAACAATCAATTTAGACAAGTCCATAACGTTAATTACATCAGGCCAACTATGAAATATATCTTATTTATCAGTACAGACAGATCCTTATAGACTTATTTAATTCGTTAAACTAGAGAAAATCGAACTTCAACTTTGATAATGTACTTGAAACTTTTGACATTTCGCAGCAAAAAGTTATAAATGTACACAAATAGCAAGATTTTAATTACATTAAACAATAAACCCTGCCTAGCTGTATATCTGCCTGACCCAGGAGATCTTCCCGAACATTCTCTTATACAACTCAGTTTACCGAAAGGTATAAAGTTTACAGAGGGTTTACAAAGTCATGGCTCCGTCGTGACCTTCTTCACTGGATGGTGTATATATAAACCTGTACACTCTGAGTGCGGCCGTTGGCAGTCTTGAACATGTTTTCAGTGTCATTGATAATGTAAGTGACGGACTGTCAATCACAATGACATTTACATCTTGACAGACTGGGTCATGACGAGATGGGGTCACCAGATATGTCTGAGTTAAAATTAGAACCCACGCAACGTCGTGTTGCTAGGTTTCGGTGTAAGTATTAGGATAAGTACGCACGATAGGGCTTGGAATGTAACTACTTCATTCATCGATACAATGTGACCTACAAGCATGGCAAGTGTTTGCGTATCATGTTGTCATACATAATGTCCCATATATCACCTTGTCGAGCTCAATACATACTATAGTGGTTATTGCGCATGCAGAACATTTACAATCCACATCACGAGCATAATAAAATACACACAATGCTATACTGTATATTCGTAATGCCTGACAACATCATTTTGAAAGTTTTGAAAGTTTTGAAAGTTATGCCGTGTATCAAAGAAACAATAAATATTTATTATTACAGTCACGTTGTGTTGTGCAGTATCTGACACACCTTGTAACATATAAAGTTTTGCATATGTGCAAAAAGCAAAGTCACAGTCATCATTTAAAGATCATTTGAGGGGAAATGAAAAGAATTTTGATTTAATAGATAAGTTAGAGGAGAATATTATTCAGTTGCTGTATTCTTTTTTCTGATTTTGTTATCAAAGTTTGAGAAAGTTCAGTGAAATTATAAGAGGATTTCCAATTCCAAGAATAAAGAATGAGATTTATAGTACTCTGTTTAGTTTCAAACTTGAATTAGACATAGCTGTGTATTAGATTTGCACTTTTAGTGAAAATTGGTCCCCGCATGCGAGAAAATATTTAACCACTTTATATTATTAAGCCGTCTGTAGAAATTGTGTAATGCAATAAAATGCTTCATTTGATATGGACAAGTTTTAGAGTGAAAATATTAAACTTGATGACTTCAATGGAGGTTTACGAAAGCAGTTTATACTGTAATAAGCAAGTTACTTCCATTAGCTTCCGCTAGATTCCATTAGCTTTGCGAATATGCAATTTTGATAATTGACCATATTGATTTTCCAATTTTACGTCCGTTTCATTTGCTGAGTGACATAGAAAATAATATTTTGAAATATATGATTGAATAAGATTGATTTCCATATGTTCATAACCTCTTTTTTAATTTTCTGTTTTCTATTCATCATGTATCATTTCTGACAATGTACTGTCTTCACTTTTTTTTAAAAATCCTATATTTTTATCATTAAGATTAACGACCACAGGCAAACCAAAGGTACAGTGTATTATAGTAATTAAATCATTGCATTACATAAATGATTTATGTAAATTTTAATAAGATTACCATATCTCCTTTCCCTGATATATTAAAAAGTGTTATATTGTTAAGATCAATAATTCTAACCACAATTTGCTTTATGAAAATTGGCGTTAATTAATCCCGCGATGACTCAATGATTTAATATGACAGGCATATTGAAGTAGAAAATCCCATTTACGAGAGGGGACATATAATCCCAATAGTAAATACATTAGACATGCTCTATTATCCCTTTGAGTCGATACGCTGATGTTGAATATTAGTTTAATTCATTGTGACGTTAAATTATGTTTAGATCGTAATTCTAATTCATGGATGTCAGCCATCGTACATCAAGAGTCACTGTTTGATAGCAGTTTAAAATGAGTTGAATTGTTACTTAAACATTTCGTAATGAGGTTGATAGGATCCCAACAAAATTCAATTGGGCCAGTTCGTATTTAAGCGATTGTAAAGAAGGTTGTTAATAGTTTAAAATGCTCAATTCACACTAAAGCCTTTCATAGTTAAGTGCCAATAATTCACAGAGATTTAAAATGAGTTCAAATAGTACGAAAACAGTTGGAATTTGAGGATCACTGGTTGTGAAAAAGCAAAGTTAGGTCAATTCATAACAAAAAATCTTCTGAAAGTTCATTGGATGACAAATTTGTAAAGTGAAACCAATCGTACTAAACAATGTCGTAATGATTGAAGAGTGAGGTAAATTCATAGTAAACAATTGTGCACCTCCTTCACAGAAGAGCAGCAGAACTGCTTGGTCCACTCTGGTATTGCTGTAATGGCCGTGGCGATACTTTGACATCCTTGATACAATAACAACAATGAGAGAAGACTTAGCAGATCTCCCTGCCCACGTCCACTATCAATACAGTAAAAATAGAATTACATTAGAAATGTCAAACTTCGACGACTTGTGGTCTTTCTGTTAGACATGAAGCACTTGAGATCGATGAAGAGGAATGGTACACGCTTGATTAAGACCGAGCGACATCGATTTGTGATGGGCTTCATGTAATTACAAACACTTGAGTGAAGTCTTGTTGATTTCGGGAGACACATAAAATGGAGAGTCAATTACGAGGTGTTTGAAATTACAGTCATCAACTTGAAACGCCTGTGAATGTTATTTATCACATAGCATATTTTGTTATGTTGAAGCTAATTACATTGACACATCGAATTACATTCAAGTTTGTCGCATTTGTAAGGAATTCATTTTTACTACGTTTAATTTTGTTTTCAAAATTGTTGAAATCAAATCTTCTTTTTAAAAATAAAATCTCACAAGAAATAACCCAACCAAAAAAACAATTTCATTTATATTCAAATTATATAATTCACCACCTTTTCAAAAATAATGCGAAGGAGAAAACTTTGAACTATCCTCATATTGACAACATTTTACATAATGCTCAAAATACAATGACAAAACTGATTTTTGTATATATTTACGTTTCAAATCAACTTAAGTGTATAATCTTATTTAATTTCAATTTTTATTTGTTAACCCAAAATGCACAGTCCTAATGGGCTTAGAGCCTAGAGATGTCCTTTAACAAACAATCTGTAATGTTGATCATAATCATCCAAAAGTTCAACCAAATACTAATATCACTTTTTATGAACTCAGTATCGCAATAGGTGGACAAAAATTACAAACGCATCTAAAAATAGGCAACCCCTGGTTAGTTCATAGTATCTGCTTTAGACAACTTACTTCATCATTTCCCCTAAAAATCAAATCTAAATATAGAGGATGGCAAGAAATTCAAAGACCCTTACACCCTACATTTGAACTCGAATATTTGTTTTCAAAGGTAAATAATCATATTATTATTCAAGTGAATTTAGTAAATAAAATATATTGTACCAAAAGTCATATTTGCTAATGTTCAGTTAGATCACATAGCATGTACACCTTACATAGGCTTCGCATCGGAGGATTTACACAAATACGTCACACATGCATGGACAACCATATTTCATAAATCATACAATTATTTCCCAACGTCGCTGGCCAAACCGTGGGTTTATTGAGCTAGTACATTTGACCCCGATATTTGCTTAGTAAATGATTCAGATTTATGGTTGAGTGGGTTTTCATTCATATACAATAAATAATTCTCATCGACATTTTTACCTGAAAGGTGTGTTGGTTCTATTTATAGACTCATTGATAAGTAGAGAGTCTTAAAGTAGACAAATGTTAGCTCAAGGGATCGGCTCAGGAATTTGGCAGTGTTTCAATGGTCGGCGTCACAGTCAAATAGTTCGATTCCCCTCTGAAAGAACATCGTATGAATGTTTATAGCTTAATGTCCGCATTCATAGATAAACGATACAATTTATGACAGTCATTAAAGGAGAAACTCGTAAATTTCAATATATAATTCTTAAAAGAACAAGAATTAGACTGAAAGACAAATATGACAATTATGCAGATGTAGATATGCGTGTCGAGTTTTATATATATATAAACAAGTGTTGAACAATGTAACAATTAGCTGAGACTTGTTATATTTTGCAAGGTGTGTCAGATACTGGACAACGTGACATAGGATTCTTATTTACTTTCACAAACCATCCATTGTTAGTTTTCACTGACCATGTACATTACTGATCGCAGAATTGTCATTAAACTTCAATGACGTCATAACAATGAGACGTCGATATTTCCTTAATAAAGTTCAAACCTAAGAGGGGTAAAAATATTTTGATCTAATTATATGTTCCCTTTATATAATTATGACAGCAAAGTCTGTACATTTCAAGGCAGCTTTTGAAAAGAAATTGTGATTTACAATGCTGTAATTTTATAGTACTCTGATAAATGTATCAAAATGTGGTTGTTCAAACCCTTAAGCATGCAGTAATGGTTCAAGATGTCATCATGCTTTTACTCGTACAATATATACTCACGTGCAAAAGAAACGTCCCAAATTATTAGGAGAGTATGAAACGGAATACTGTTGTGTGAGAAAGTAGAGTTTGAAATATTCGGTAGACACATGTTTAGTAAAGAAGTACTCACAATTTCATACATGATACAATATATGATATATGATACTGTTAGTTTTATGCTTGTTCACATACCTTTAGTGTGCTTAAATCGCCTTTTCAAAATGGTTTATGGTCAGAATGTTTCGTATTTAATTAAAACATAAATTTTATAAAATGTAGAACTTTGATTAATAACAGGTGATATCGACATAAAGAACCTGCTTGGACTTAAATTTGTTGACGCATGACCACCTTGGGACGCCATGATCTTGACTTTCCTATCTCGTCCAGTTAAGGTGATTCGAAAACGACGATTTCTTAAACGTGTGTTTTTCTGAAATATGAACATGTTTTGAATTTCAAATTAAGTTTAGGTGGCTTCTGAAGACATTAGGTAACTCTGTTTCAGCCGTATGTATTACTCGTCAGTTTTGTTTTTTTGTATGGCGACTTTTTTTTTAACGTGAGTTTATAGAATATATTTATTTTTAAAATATTATCTTTGAAATAATTTTAATTAATACAAATACAAATAAATTTACTTAATTGATACAAAGTTATTTTCCAGTTCAGTGAGTGGACATTTTAAAATGTTTCGTATGTTTTGCATCTTTTAAAAGCTGTCATGACATCATATTTTAAAATATAAGATTACATATATATATAATATACTATTTTCTCCTGCTCTGCATGTTTATTGCCAATAGCGAGTTGATATGAGTAGAGGTAGTTCAGTCACGTGACATGACCGGAAAATTCAACGTATCCAGGCGTTAGACAGTCCCCTTTCTAACCCCTGCAATGGGCAGTAACTGGAACAAAATCACTGACCTGAAAATTATAATCTGCATGTGTTTCCAATACTTTACAAGGTGCAGTTAGCATAACACATGGAATTATATTCAAATAAATTCACCTGTATATTATTTTATAACAGTCTATTTATATAGCGCATTTTTCATGCAAATTATATGCACACATTGTTAGCTCCCAACGAGTGTACAGAACGTTCTCGAGGGTTCCCAAGGTTCAGACTGCAAATTGTGACTGCCATTGTATTGTACCAGGTACCAAAATTAATACACAGGCTGGTGGACAGAAGCACAGTTCGTCCTAAGTCACTTACCCAGTCACAGTTCGTCCTAAGTCACTTACCCAGTCACAGTTATAACTAAGTCACTTACCCAGTCACAGTTATAACTAAGTCACTTACCCAGTCACAGTTATAACTAAGTCACTTACCCAGTCACAGTTATAACTTAGTCACTTATTCAGTCACAGTTATAACTAAGTCACTCATCCAGTCACAGTTATAACTAAGTCACTTACCCAGTCACAGTTATAACTAAGTCACTTACCCAGTCTCAGTTATAACTAAGTCACTTATCCAGTCACAGTTATAACTAAGTCACTTACCCAGTCACAGTTATAACTACGTCACTCATCCAGTCACAGTTATAACTTAGTCACTTATCCAGTCACAGTTATAACTAAGTCACTTATCCAGTCACAGTTATAACTAAGTCACTTATTCAGTCACAGTTATAACTAAGTCACTCATCTAGTCACAGTTATAACTAAGTCACTTATCCAGTCACAGTTATAACTAAGTCACTTACCCAGTCACAGTTATAACTTCGTCACTTACCCAGTCACAGTTATAACTTAGTCACTTATCCAGTCACAGTTTCAAATGAGTCACTTACCCAATCACAGTTCGACACAAGTCACTAAACCGGTTACAGTTATAACTAAGTCACGTACCCATAAGAGTTATAACTAAGTCACCTACCCATTCACAGTTCACAGATACTACCTCTTTACATCTAAATCTCACGCTAAACAGATAGTTATCATGTTAAACTCGGTCTGTAAACCACACTGTTTCAAGATTTCACAACAAAGCCGTGTAAACCTTCATTGCATTTGTCTCGCCTATTGTTGGTTCTGTGGTTTTACGCCCGAGTTAAGAAGCCATTGACAAATTACCCGGTACACAGTATGCGAAGCCAGGCGTAAAGCCCATTCATCAGACGACGGGCAGTGAAGCCATTACATAAGATACCTGCTAATTATGTTTGACAGTTCACAACAAAAGATGATATTCTCTATTAGCCTTTGATCTCACAGGCAATGTTGGTTTACCTATTCACAAAACAAATTAATTATACTGGCATCAAAGAAGCGGATAAAAGCCATACGATATCAAATGGATTATCCCTATAAATTGCCTCCTTAATCCTTATGCAATATGAGCGTTGTGTCCAATAGCTTTACAGTTAAAGAAGCTTAAAGTTAATATATGACTTTGACACTGCTACTAATCGGTACGAAGGAACTTGAGACGCGAGTCGTGATGCTTATATCTAATATATGTTTTCAAAGAAAAACTTACAATATTAAAAGGAAAGTATGATGTTGATACATTGAAGCCAACATAAGGTTGTTTTGCATGTTTTGCAAGAATGCGACGTTTCGCAAGCAAGTCTAGCAAGTATAAAAATGCGACGTTTAGGCGTAAATTTTAATACCGTCAATGAGACAGGACTGAAAGAGAAACCTGCGACATTCTGAGGATAGGCGGTGCATGTGCACTTGCGTTGTCATAGCAACTGTGCAACTGGCAATTAAAATCATGAATGTGTGTATTGTGAATAAGACATTTTGTGCAACTACATAAGGAAATGCGATATACATTTGAATATTTTACATAAAATGATCATATTCAAACTACAGCTTGCATCAGAAACGTACATCTAGATTTTCAAAGCGCTAAAACACAAACTGTTCTCCCGTTCACCCGTCTTTATTTTACGGAAATGTTACAAAATTAAATTGGATGTATTCAATACTTTATTGTGAAAAACCAAAATAAGGGCAGGCTTCGTTACGTTAGTATTATAGTACAGACATAAGCTGTAATCATGTATAAGACAAATGAAATCGACGAGCCTGCCTTGTCAAGTTGAAAACGTATAAACCTATTTAATGTATAGAACAACAATAGTTGACCTACAATTTCATCACAAATGTCACATCGCAGTGCTATTTCACCAAATTAAACGATATTGTAGAAAGTTTTTAGAGTTGTAAGAATTAAAAGGATATTTCCCTGAAAATGACGAGGTCATGTACTGTGTATATTTAACCAAACATGTTGATAACGTTGCAAAATCCTAACTGAATAAACGCCAGTTTATGTCATTTGCCTGTTGTCATGGTGAAGCATTGTCTAGACATATCATTATAGGACCACGTCATAAACTGTCGCACGAGCTCCACACAAGACGAGGGTTAAAGTTCAGAGTTCACAAGTCTGATAAGGGGAGATAAGTGGAGATGCAGTTTCACATGCATGCTCTCGAATTATTCGTCCATGTATTATATATCGTGCTTTGTTGCAGAGTTTATTTTTAGACTATAATGTATTCTTTGTAATTCTCTCCTGTGTCATTTGTACAAGAAATTATTTTTACTTTTATTAGACATGCAAGTTCCTGTATGTATGTGACAGGTGTAGGTGATCGGATAATGACACATCTACACATTGTGCTCGGATGTTATATCTTATTACACAATGGCAGTCAGAGTTAGTCTGAAATTATTAAAATTCAATAACACTAAATTTATTTTCCTTTAAATAAACTGTGTTTATATTTTGCTATTCTGAAATATTTAATTTATGATATTATCAGAATATTCCAACTGACTATCTAGCATTCGTTGGTTCCTTATCTTTAATGTATTTTCTCGTGCGTTTCTGTTCATCATTGTGAAATTTTAAACGTGTTAGTGTATACATTTGTTGAACTGAGCTTGTGCCAATGATGTCCATGGTTTCCATGCAGTGTTTACATTCTTATATTTTCCAAATAATCTTAATTACGTTCATACATGATTCTTGAATACCAATTTTACATATTGATGTTATAAAATATCGGTTCATGCAGGTGAACATTCGTCGAAAATGTGAAAGATTGCCATCAACGAAACGTCACATGAGAAGACAATATTTTTCATTCAAATAATTTGGATATTTTGAAAGGGGTTTAAAATTAATCTTTATCCCCGCTGAAGATTCCATTTCTGAAAGAACGCATTTTCAGGAGAAAAATTACTCATCCCTAGAAAGTCTCAACTGTCAACCCAGATGTTGGAATTCGGATTTTTCAGAAATGTGATATAACCAGGAAAAGTATTGCGTTTTAAGAAAATCTTCTAAACATGTCCATGTATTTTTAAAGCCAGTGAGTTTTTATACTGTCTAGTCGCACTCCCTCGACAGCCTGGATTTACTTGACAACAGTCTGTATAGACTTGAATTCAGTCTTTCAAATGCTCATACATGTATAAGAAATAACCCGGCTCTTGATGTGCAATACGAATGGAGTGCCAGTCAGTGAAAATGATATCAATTTACTCAAACAAAGCTTCATTAAAGAGCCACTTAGAAATATAAGAATGACTACACTTGTACTAATTGATTAATTTTCTTTCAAAGATATAGCGAAATAAATACTTCTAATGATATTAATTGCATCGTATGAGACTTATGAAAATGTGTATCGACACAGAGCACTCGAGAATGATGATTTAAGATATTGTGTAGATATTGGTTTATACGTATTTTATTTCATAAATATGAAAATAGGATTGGCGAACAAGCCAAAGAGGGATTTCAACGCCGCTCCGGTACATATATATGTCAAAAGCTAGTTACAAAATCAATGAGAAAGAAAATGGAAAATAACATCTGTATAACATCAAACATGAACATTGTCATGTTGTTAGGTGTGCCTAATAATGAAGTGGACTGCAGCTCAAAATTGAATCATATCAACTACAAGATACTTTTTAAAGGTTGCTTTTACTGATAAACTGATGTAATGAGTTAAAAATATTACTGTTAGTCGAGTCATTCAAGGAGCTATTACCATATAATACTGTCGATATGTCATAACCTTGGTTATAAAAATACATATTTGTTCGTAAATGGTGATAGTTTCGGCAAATAAAAATATAACGAAGATACTCTAATAGGAGAAATAGAATACCCCACAAATATCAATTATGTCAAAGGCCGAAATGACTGAAAGTGAGGACCCACGCAGATAGATTGTTTATTGTGGTATACATACATGCATATGTATATTGAGGTTCAAAGAACATCGATACAGTTTGAATTAAATACCTTAAAATCTAGCCTTGATTTATTTGGAGGGTCGTTCAAATAAAAGCAAAATATACGTGTGTTGGTATTTATACCTTAAGTTTATATATCCTCCCTAGAAAGTCAAGCTATACCTGACTAGAATCCTTGAGAATAAGGAAACATAGTTTATCAACTAGAGACTTTAATTAAAGTCTATCCGAAGAATTAGAATAACGAGACGACGCAGACAATGACTTGATATGTATGTAATGTTGTTTGGGGACACTGTGACATAACTGAACGCGCATTGTGACCCTGGGAATTCACCGGTTCAAACGATTTACAATTCAACTTTGAAATTCTACCCAAATACGAATCTTGGTTCAACAAATATAAACAAAATGGAATTATGAAGATATATTCGTAATTTGACATCGACATTCCCATATGTTTTAACGCTTAGTGTTAATTGCTATATGAAAGTGTTCGCTGTTTTAGGGATATTTGAATGATATGTAAAATTATGATGTTTTGTATCTGTAATATATTTAATTTAGAAACAGAACAGCTAGGAAATACATTTAACAAGGTCTTGGCTTAACCTTTAGCGAAGATAATTATGGTTGAAATGTTATATCTCAAGAATCTGTATCAAATTTAAAAAAACTAGGTGTCCTTTATCTGGGCTTACATCTTTTCAGAGATTATCGGCTTCCTTAAGCATGGTATATTAAGGGGGCCGATCCTTACAAGTTCAAACATCAGTGGATTAGATCGGAAGTCTAATTTTGATATCTCGAAACACAAAGATTTGGTCTATTTGTCCCGAATGGTTAAATCATGTCAATCTGACCCAGCCATGTTCCACCTTAAAGTATTATTTACATTGTGGTTTCTATCCGAATGCTGCGTGCTGCAAAAGCGGCGTAAAATCACATTGAGCCTGCCCAACCACGGTAAAAGAGCAGTTCTCAAATTGAAATAAGAACTCTCAACTCAGTGCGGGGCGGTCACATAAACCTTCACCTCTCCAATATGGTGACCATCCGTTTGGTGACGAGCCACGCCCATCGCTGCTTCACCAGAAAGCGGTTTCTGAGTTATGCATGCGACCACGTGTCACCACCCCATGTGGCGATATGCAACATCACGCTCATATGTATAATTATCATATGTAATATGGCCATCCAGAATATTGAATAATGAATTATGAGATGTGTTATATATGATATAATGTGTTCTGTTTCACTGTTCGTGATTAATTTCCTTATTACTTATTTACCCATTGTAGAGAAATATATTACATATGACCTTGTTTATACCTATATATAATGATACCTATACATAAATATATGATAATATATGATATATATATATGATAAATATATACAAAATGTCAACATGCGAAACTGTATAGCTTTGTTTGTGAGTTGGTCTATGATTTGTAAGTATTTATTCTTAAATTGCTTATTTTGTTCCAATTAGATGCAATTTAACATTTGTCCATACACGTAATTAATGGATACATTAGGGAATACTGCAATAATTACATTTTACATGCTATGTCAACATGACATGTCAGCATATTAACGCATAAGATTTCTCAAAAGTTCGAGACGTTTATTGTTATCTCTCCCTTCCTTCCCTCCTGTCTTCCACCCCCCCCCCCCCCCCCCCCCCCCCCCCCCTTGTGACAAGCCCGAGCCTACCACTGCTGACACTAACCCTCTCATAGCGGATTTAGCATAATTTAGTCACTTTCAATTATTCGACGGAGAATGTCTCGGTAATATTCCTCTTGTCGACTTAATTTTGACACACGGTGAGTTAATCGGATTTAACTCCGTCAAATCTGTAATCCTATTATCATACTTCTGGTTTTAATATTGTTTTTGTGTAATGGAATATGAAATATCAACGCTGTCAATGTATGGTAATGCGTTTACCTATGTAAATAGACATTAGCACAGCCTGAGGGGGAAGAAATGACACTTTCATGTATGGTCTTGTTTGTTTGAAAGAATTCATGGCATTTGTGTATTTGAAATTAAAAATGTTATTGTTCGTTCTCCATATGTTAGCAATGACCAATATTGAAAAACATTAGTATAGCTGTTCAATTGTAACGTTGAGTGTCAGAGGCGTTCACGATTCGTCTGACATGATCATATACTCTCAAACATTTGAGCATCACAAAATTTCACAACTTTTTTAAAACAAAGAATTGTGATATGAAGCTGTATTATAACTCGACACACTTCAAGCCACGGAGTTAGATTTATTTACAGTCGCCACTCGCATACTGGTTACCATAAAACTGGCGTTCATGTGTGCACGAAATTACAAATGAAGGAATGATTGCCTTACCTTTATGAAACACCTGCCACTTACATAGTCTGATCTGATTTGCAATTAGAAATTGATATCTCTCCCAGTAAATGATTAGATTAAAATGAAAATATACTTAATTAATATGGTTGTATATTTAATCAATGATATGATCATTAACAAGCTGAGATTATGGTGCATCTACTAGGTGGCAATATACAGATGTATTCATGTATCAAAGTTCATTAAGTTCGTTAAGAAAAGTACAAAGTGAAATGTCATTGAATGGTTAGTACCATGGCTGGGAGGTAAAATATATTTAAAGAAATTTCGCTCCATTGTTTGTCAGAATTTAACGAGCTTTTAATTTGCACTGTCTTCATTTACAGTGATCATCATAAAACTACAACCCGAAGCAAAGCCCCTTTACATAGTCAGATGACCGGCCAGTCTCGCAATAAAATATCACGACTAAACAGTTGAATACATTTCCCTTGAAGTTTTCGAAACCCCACTCCTAAAAGGCCATAAATCGCAGTCAGTAGTTGTAAAATAATCTGACGAAAACACGAGACACCACCTTATCGTGATGTCTAACAGATGGTTTTAAATTCCTGGCATCCCTGTTGCGTGCTTAGATGTAAATTACGGTCTTTCATAGTGACTTCATTATTCTTCCCGACTGAGAAAACAGCCCGAAGCATCAGAAATACGAGATAAGCGACCCTAGGGTGATATATACTACATTTCGCATGTCTATTTAAATATCAGTGACGAAACACTTGTAGTTTTATATGCACGATGGGAGAGCATATTTGACATCCCCTCTCAAGATGCGACATAAACGTCTGTGAACTGTTATATCTGCTGTATGCCTACCGCTGCGATAGAACGTCTCCTTTAGGAATACGGCTTTTCAACCTTTGAAACACTAACAGTCTTACACAGCAAATCAATATCAAAGGGAGGTAACCGAAAGAGGTACAAATAATGCAAACAGGTTTCGTCTGTCAATGAGGCGGACTTTCCCAAGTCGTCTGCCCGTTTCTACGCTGAGGAAAGGAATTCTCATCTGATTGGCTGAATACCCAAGTCACGTGATATCCCATTCACCAGAAGCACGTGACATACCGACCTGTATGCAGACGACAGTTCGCAGTGTTCCATGGTTGAGCGATTTGTGAATGGGTGCAGCTCAGATCTTTAACTCGGCAGGGGTGTGTTCATATGGGATAGACTAGGAAGACGGACGAAATTCCAACCTGCTCTACGGTTGTGGATTCCTACATCACGACGGAGTCTAAACGTGTAACGGGTATGAAGGACCAAGCTTGTAGTGATTTTGTGTTCATGCCTCTAAAAGGGGGCTCGACTCGAAGTACCCCGACACGAGAGACTGTCAGTGCACCAACAAGCCCAGACAGTGAATCGCAGGTCACAGTAGTGAAATCTAAAATTGTCGTGGTTGGTGACTGTAGTTGTGGGAAAAGTTCACTTATTCGGAGATACTGTAAGCCTGGAGAATACTCAGACGTAAGTACATGTTGAAACTTCTCAAACTTCTGCTGCCATGTGCTGACACGCTCTGTTATCAGCGCATCTGGGTTACGGTGAACTGTTTTACTACAAATGTAACCTAGTCCACGTGTGTCTTATGAAATAAGTTGATTTTTAAATATAACTTTGATAATTTCAGGGATCCATTCGGAGAGAAATTGTTGGATATTTACCCGATGTTATTAATATAACCTCTTAAGATATTGAAAATTTATACCATTTCTAATTTGTACTCAATTCTGAAAATCTCTATTTTTTTAAATATCACTTTTCCTGAAAATCACAACGGCACAATAGGAAGTTCCTCCCGACCGTTTTCTCAGAGGTTATCCCTGGATTTATCTTCCTTTTCACTCTTACAGTTACTGACTTACTCACAAGTACCAAGTACAGTAACGTAGCATCTTACCTCTGTTAGAGCACAATTTATATTTCGTGCTGCAAGACTGAGATTTATGTGTACCACAAGTGTATTTACGATGGCAATAACCTACTTTACTGGTAACCTACACATGATATGACATATCCGTAATGTCCAATGCCATAAAATACATTCCGTTGCAACGCCCACACAAAAAATGTTAGATGTCCTGAATATTTGGGAGGGACACAGATACATATCTATACTGTATATTAATATTTAACACAATTCGCGTGTCCTGTTAATATCAACACCTGTGTGACCTGGTTTTTGATAAGCTGTCTCCTTGTTTATTTAGTTTCTATTAATTCACGGCATAACACATTCATATTAATGGAATACAACATTCAACACAAAGATATGTAAGACAACAATAAATAATTGACATGCAAATGTATATATTTACCATATATATATTTTCAAAATTCAAGTGTTTATGGACATGAAAGTTTGTGTAGGAAAAGTCATATACAAGTCTCAATATTTTTCATATAACAGTTTTAGTATACATGTATGGTCAAAATTGTCTTTCATAGTAATAAAAACCTATATAATATGTCACAAGTGAATGATATTCTAGATGAAAATGTTCTTATACATACACTCACTATATATAACGGTTTGATACACACGTTTTATTCTTTCAAATGATAATTAATATAAATTCTTTTTCTTTAATTATTCAATTAAAACGCGTCTTGCTCTGAAAGTTGGTCTCAATCTGTGAATCAATAATCACATCTTATGACATTAATTCGGACATAAGCAGTTAAACGTTATAACGCAATTACTAATAGTCACTGTGATAAGATCACTATCTGAAACCCTGCGATAACACATGTGGTCACTTTCCCACTCCACCAAATACATTGCCTGGTTCTGACACTGTATCTTACACGGTCTTACATAATTAACGATGTTTGTAGTGTTCGTTGGGGAATATTATTCAATCGTGACAGCAATATGCTGGTTGATAGTCTGCAGGGCTTAATTGGCTTGTGTTATCTGCAAACCAAAGTCGTTCCTTATTAGTAATACTGGTCTCTTATTAATGTGATTTGAGGATATGATGACAACTGGTCCGTTTCATTATTGTATTAAGATTTTAAAAGCGCTAGGTTATGTTGGCTCTTGCTGCCAAATGAATCATTTAATCATTTTATATATGGTTTATAAACTTGTAAATGGTTTCATTTAATTTCATTCGTCATTGTTATTTTAGTATAAAGACTTAGTAGTTAAAGACGCTGGTAACCTAATATTACCACCTAATGTGTAATTCCATTCCATTCAATAATTTTGATCTTAGATGTTCTCATGCTCAAGAATCAATACATTGAGTGACATGAGATGTTGTGGCATGAAAACGCGCAGTTATTAACATTTAGTCAATTTGCATAATAACTCCATAAAAATCCTAGCTGCAAGTGCTAATTCCGGAGACTGAAAGACAATTAATCCAGCTCTGTTTACAGAAACGCTTACTTCAGAAGCTATTCTTTGAAGTGCTATAAGATTAAACATTTCTGCTAACGAGATATTATGCAACCAAGCACTAATGAAGGCCTATGCAACAATAGCATACTGCAGCGAGTTGAAGAAGCACAAAGCCGAACTAATATTTGATGTGCACATTATTAACTTGCCACGATTTTCTGTGGTCCTGTGCCCTTTCATTACCTATTTACGTTACCGCATAAGAGGTCGATTGGTCTTTTTCGCATCTGAGGAGTAATTATTACCGTACTGCCCGTATTATCCACGTTGAGTTATGATTTAACATGACTAAACTAGCTATTTACACACCACTGTGTGGTAAGTGGTAATTGACAAGGGATAGGAACGCGTTCACTGATGTGTGTAAAATTGACTGAAGCTTATTGTAATATTTATCATGTTGAAGTTGATTACTTTTGTTGCGGAGACCTAAATTGATTAGTGCCGGCGATACAGTTCCCTTGTGATCAGAGAGAGGGGAGTGGTTACTTTTGTTTCGGATATATAAATTGGTTAATAGTGCATTTATGTTTTTTATCGTCACTGAGAAGAGACTAAATTTCCTATTAATGAGCCTAAAGTAAGAACATGTTTATCGATACATTTTAGTCCTAAATATCACGAAAGAACGAAAGCTTGCATCCACATCAACGACATCTTATCAGAAAATTAAAGTTCCCAAGCTGTGTGAAAGAGTACGAAAGTTATGAGCTGTAAAGGCTATTCTTAGTTATGCATATAACGAAACGAGTCGAGTAGGTTACATACTATTGTGAAATAGATCGCCATTCATTATATTCAAGATAAAGCTCCTATGTTTGACGAACTCACGTTTCGACATGCTGTGGTCTCTCGCCCGGTCCTGGGTTGTTCTGAATAGAGTGTTAAGCAAGTCTAAAATATTTAAGCAAGTCTAGGTAAATCACTATCTTAAAACGAAAAACTATCTCAGTAGGCTACTGATTTAATTTCATTTTCAACTTTGACATCGATGTCTCTTTTTAGAATTTCATAATTTTCTTAAGTGACAAATGTTATATGTCTGTATGACTGTTATCTACAGCACACGTTGGTATGTATCCCTTATTAATTCACTGAACAGTGCACATGCTTACGCTTGCACAATGGTCTTTGTTTCGTGCATGTCACTTGGTGCTGTAACTGTCACTGCAGGAGAAGAAATTCGACTCATCAGCGCGTAATATGCATTGCGTGGCAACCTAGCTCCCGACGTTTGACATTACCACGCAATGCGTGACCTTCCCTTGTAAGCCGTATTAATATCATAAAGGGCGTTTGGTTCGTTCATCAAATTGAATAAGTATCTTAATTAGACCACCTTGGGAGTCGACTCAAGCCGATCTAACATTTATACAGCGTGCTTTAAAAATATGATTCTGTTCCTAGATATTCACTAATGTTTAGGGTTTTTTGCATTGCCATCTTGACAAACGTTCTTGATTGGACTTTTTAACCTAAGGGGAGAGTTGTGAAACTCACTCTTAAGTTAAGATTCATAATTAAATTCATAAATTACTGTTTCTTCTTCGTGTGTTTTTCTTACAAATATATCATATATATATATATATACACATTTCCATGAACTTTTTCAGATGAAATTAAGGACAACGTAATGGTACAGTTTTCATGAAAACCACAAATACAAATTATAAGCGTGCCCCCGGAGATTTACTTCGCAGTACCCCGTCAAATAATAGCATGCATGATGTTGTTCGGGGGAACGCTAAAGAAAGAACCATTACGCACGTGCGCATGACGGAATGTTCGTAAATACTCGCTACATACGTAGAGCGATCCATCCTTACTTTAATCATATCATCACGGCATGCCGGTACTTGTTACGGCACGATTGTACAACGCTTCATATACCTATATGCTACATGCTTATAACTAATACTGTAAACAAGAAGCTTGGCTGCGAAGGAGCAGTTATGCAGATGCTATCAATGTTTCCCATACATAAGACTCTAAATATAAACCCCCTTTTTGCAGGATTCCTTCTCCTCTTGTATAACGCCCGGAGTGGCAGTGGTTTGCATGTATTTGTAGACAAGAACCCAACCTCTGCGCACACTTTGTATTGTTAAAGACGGACTTGTAAACTGAGAATAGAGGAGTATATAAAACAAATACTACATGTAGTTATAGTCGAGTGTTTATGTTTACATTCACGTTATATATTAGTTGTCGACTTCATTTCAAGACGATCAATATAGACTAAAAGATTGATACTTCAATTATCACTCTTACTAATGAAAATTAACGGAGAGCGTCGAAAAAAAGTTTGATTTCGAGGCAATCTAGTCTTGCAAAAAAACGTTGAAATTCTTTTAATGTTTAATCTTGGGCCTGGACGAAAATTTACCATGTCTTTTTTCAGCCTTATATATTACATCCACTTCAACTGCCAATTTCAGATTTACAGCCTTTGCTAAAATTGCCTGTCTGGGAGCTAATCGGACCGTTGTACATTTCACATGATTGACAGGTATTGAAAATGAGTTCGCTAATCACAGACCGGCATCATATATACATATATACCGCTTTTCATGCAGGGAACCCTTTCCACATTTCGCTAGCAATTCTTCTGATAACACTTGTGAACGATTGCTGCATATGATAACGTGAAATTCCTGAGTTAAATTGATTTGACCCAGCTTCAGTAATGATTTCGTTATCACAGTAGAGGTACTAGAGGAATTTGCCACCACTTGTGAGTTATGACCCTTTGAAAACATCGGTCCCCTTGATAATGTCTAATGATTTTCCTTGTTTGAGACACTATACAGACACTCTCGTGACAACACGAGTGTTAATGTTTAAAAAGAAGTTTGAATTATTAGGTGTTTTTAAGGAGGTGGGACATATAACCATTAAAACATGTTGCAGCTAAAGAGCGCAATGGCGGACAAGACAATACTGGATGCTCATGCGTCATTTAGTATCAATTATTATTGTGATTCGTTCACTTCAGTCAACAAAGTCTAAATGCAGCTATTAATCTTAATTAGAGCAATGTTTTAATGACTTTGTAAAAGTGATCTAATTTCGTTTTTTATATGATTATAGAGGATTGTTAATCTGTTTGTCTCAACTGATGATTGATTAATCCATGAAAATGATTAAATTTTAGTTATGGATATGGTTTTTTTTTAAAATACGAAGTCAGTTCAAGGAACCGTATTGTAATTCTGAATGACATTTTCAAATTTCGTTGAAAATGAGGCCAATTTTCATTTATCTAATTGAAAATCGAAATTAGTTTTCATTCGTATTTCAATATATCGACCAAGCTACTCTGTTCCGACAAACCGCAAGTCGATGTCGCAGCGCAGGCGTAAAAAAACGTGGTTAAATTAATGAAGATGAAATAAGAATTGTGGTTGCCACTGCCAATTTAGTTTTCTTCAATCTAGCGCAGCAAAACCTGAACAGGTTGAAGCCTCAATTCAAACTTTATTGTGTAAACGCCGTGAGCGCATTCCAACAGGAACTCTCTCGAGTTTTTTTTCGTCATGTTGCTTGACAGATTCTACGAGTTGAACGTATTTATGATGCTCATTTGAACACATTCGACCACCATACATTACACCGAATGCGTGTCGCGTTCTTCAACATTTCCTGCGATGTGTGTTAAATTGAACAATTTCCAAGGCCAAGCGTGCCTTCTGCAATTAGGTGCGTTGTGTAAAACGTTACTCTGACAGATCAAATGCAACTTCCGCTGAAACTTGCCTTCACACTTTAAGACTGTTGTACAACCTGTAATCTGATTTTCCAGATACATGTACATTGTAAGCAGTAACCAAACACATTATCTGATACACGTGATGGAAGTGTCTGATTGACCCCGAATTTGTGAAAAATGTAACGGGGACCATAAGACGTTTATAATGAAATGGAAATCTGCACTCCCACATATTTTCTATGTACATATTTCTGTAAGTAAGCATTTTCATTCGTTCATTTTAATTCCAATTCAAAGATTCGAAAATAAATATCAACATAAGATAATCCTTTACTTTTGGGATAAATAGATCGCATGTAAACCAAACACTAGCAAAAGATGGCCAATTTGAAAGTACGTATGTTGGACGGGGTGTAATTAACGGTTACGACGAGCATACCGAACTGCCTTAGAGGTATAACCTTCACGTGCACGAGGGACAGAGTGAAATTAACATGAAGCTGGACAATGGTTGTCCTTGGCTTGTCCTCCCAGGTAATGTGTCTTGACACCTGGCTTCACGCTGACCTCTCCTCGTGCACGTGATCTGGTCCCGAGCTGACCGGGTCAGAGGCCACGGATTGACCGGAAACTTCCGATCCGTAATTAGCACTTTGTCAAAATGGCCGAGAGCACATGCATTCAACGAACGTGGCCAGATTCCCAGTACACCATCATGGAATTGAATGGACAAAGTCGCCCCGCGTGGCGATAAATCTGTACATGTTGAAAAGTGTAATTATCCCTGCTGGTTTCCATTGTGGACCAGGGCTACGGTGTATTTAAGGCATATTTGCTGAGCTTTCCGTTGTTTATAACAAGCCTGTCAAGACAAATTGTCATTGGTCATCACAATGAAGCTGCAAATCAGACAAAGTGAAATCAAGCATTCGTGTGGTATAATCGTCTCCTGATATTTCATTTAAGTGACGTCTCATTATTTCTGCATCTTTCCTGTCTCAAACTCGACAGTTCCTTGAATTTAATGGCATCTTAAGTTTGAATTATGAAAGGTGTCGCATGGGTATACGAAATACACTTAGTCAAAGCTTACATGTGCATTCTCATCTGTGGTACGAACATGAAGCTATTGTAACATATTAAACATATAATATTAAAAACTCCGACCCAGTCTCATTTAAATCGACCTTGTTCCGAGGAATAAAATTGGCAAAATAATGCAAATACGGGGGTGAACTCCGACGATAGGTGATAGTTCTATATATTTCTGTTCAATATATGCCATCACTTTTTAATCCTTTTTATATTAAATAAATGCCATATAAAAACTGTTTCATTTTCAATATGATAACTATTTAATAAATTTCCTTTTTAAATTCCTTTGAGACAGACATGAATATCACTTGCCGTTACCATTACTCGTGCCAATGATAACAAAATAAGAGTCTTATTTGAAGATAATCTGATCTAAGACCAATCTAAATATCCCCCGTTTCTATAACTCCCAGTCCATTTAAATCTCATAAGATGAAGTACATCAAAATAAATCCGACGTTGTCCAGTTTATTGCCTCAATTTCGGAGTTCCAATTCCTCAGAGCTCTGTCTAGAGTTGTTCTTCCCCCGAGGACCATTACTTCAGCTTTAGAGAACCCTTTTGGGTCACGTATTGCCATTCTCCAATTTATCTGATTGAAACGAATGACTACGCTCCGTAACCCCAAGCGAATCTTACTTAGCTCACTCTATCAGAGAGAGATTGAGAGCTTTCGTAATCGGTGTCCCTATATGCTAATTTGAGCTTTCGATCAGATCGGTGCATGCTTTATTGTTTTCTATAGTACGCTGTGACGATATTACAATGAAATATATGCATGACCTCCGTCAAATTGCCAGAAGACTTACATCAAATATAAGAGATTGTGTTGAAATAACTCACATAAAGATAATGGTAAAATTTAATGACGAAACTTACGCAAGAATGTATCTGCATGCTTAGAAATGCACAGAAACTTAGACATATAAACTATAAAGGTTAAACTTGTTTGCGAAAAAACGTAATGTTTGAGAAGCCATTATTTGTGTTCAATGTCATACCTGAATCGACCGGATTCGCATAATGCATAAAAGATATTGGTAAACATAAAGTAACGACGAGGCTTTAAAATGGACGTTGTCTTCAAATAATGCTGCATGATGGGATGACGCTATGTAGGAGTTACGCTTGAAGCTGTTGAACTTTTAGATAGGAAGGCCATTATCCTCCATATAAATTGTCTTCAAATGCACCGTAAAACGATGACCCGAAGTTAATGGTTTCGATTTCCAAGCATATAACACTGACAGGAGTCATCAGTAGTCATCAAGTCTATGTACAAAGGAATTACTGTGGCTTTTAGATGGTTATTGTCAAGTTCAATTCCGATTTATGGTGGAGTAGATTTATGGCCTGTATGGTAGTTGAATATCCTGGTGGAATAAAGATTCACTAGATGTCTGTGGTACTATGGATCATCCTATCTTTGATGAAAGCCATACCATCAGTCATCTCGTAACACTCGGAAGGAAATGACAATATTTACAGTAATTGTCATAAAAATAAATATTGGATTTGCTTCGCAGTGATAAGAAAAAACTCGTAACGACTGCCTGTAGTGGAACGAATGAGAAATCATCACTGAAATTATTCATCAGACTAAAAAATCAGCTTATCTCATTCTCCGGTTGTGGGAACAATCTATCATAGCCGACGTCAGTATATGATACAGGCGAATAACTGAATAATTGATCGTCACAAAAAAAGATGTTTTGCCTAATGTAGCAGGACTTGTATTGTGTATAATTTAGTTGCTGACCATACTGTTTTGGTTTTGGTCATTATAAGCATTTAATATTGAGCATTTTATTGCAGTTCTTATGTTTATGAGTTTGCTGAGTATCTCGATGTCCTTGTTAGAATACCATAATAAGGTCGTTTCTGTCGATTAATTATTGAATGATTCTAAAAATATATGAAAAATGAGTATCGTAAAACAATTTGCTTCAGTTAAGATACTCAGTAACTCATAGCAATTTTACAGTATAGACACTGTGGAAAGTATCATGCACAGGGCGCATATCTCATGCTAACAGTTATTGGTATTGTATGTTGATGTTCATGTATTCCTAGTATTACGAAAATGAAATGCCACTCGGTGTAGAGAAATAAGATAAAATCCTCGCTAACACCTATGATCAGTAAATATACATACTGGTAAACAAGACATATACCATCTCGTTGTTTCCATTAATACCTTTGATCTCACACTTGATAATACATAACAACGTCCAATTTATCGAACTGTCAATACTCTAGACTTTTGATTAGACAACCTTGTGGTGGGAACACGTCACACGTGAATATCTAACACGAGTCTTCAAAGACGCCGACTTCACGCCTAATTACCACCTCATGTATGTTATCTCTATTTATCTACCCACGCATCAAGTCTCCTCCCCATCACTCCATTGCGCACCCACGCATGAAGACGTTGCAATGCGATAACTGTGCGTAACATCCCGTTCCGCATCGCAGGAGGCGATTAAACAACAAGCACTCAATGTGTTGATTGTGTAAACTTCCTGCCTCGCTCCGTTGAGATTATCTCCCTTGAAAGCCTCGCTATGTTTACCGTTCCCGAAGGAATCACGGTTCGTTTGTTAGAACACGTTACGATCGCCTTTCAAACATCCTATAAATCTTATCGGACAATACGGAGACCAACCATTCGATAACGAAAATACCAACCCCTTTAGATTACGTAAATGATGTTGATTTTGAAACCGAATACCTTTGATTTACGTGAAGTGGAAGTTAAATATATTTAGTCTCGCCACCTATGATCGAACATGAATTACTGAATCTCTTGTTAGGCTGGATGTAATATAGAAAATATAGAAAAACAGTGATCAGAAGGCGCTTTTTCGAGTTATCAAATCTTAGAAAAGCGTCGTCGTGTTGAATTGTATAAATATAACTATAATCAAACCAAACATGCACCGAAAGTCTTGATCGGCATTTAGGAAGTTTGCAACTTTGCAAATGATTCATGCTAGAACTTGAAACATCAGAAGGAAACAATCTTTCAGATTCTCTGGACTCGCTGTATAACTGCCATATTACTACCACATCCCTGTCTAATAACGAGCATTGTATGTCTAGCCGGATGCACTCACTAAATATTTTGTCTTCCGCGTAATGTACGTTGCCAAGCGAGAAACATATTACCATTTGTTAATTTATTGTGAGGTGTACGCCAGGGCAATGACTTAGGTCAGGATTAATGTGTTCTGTCTCCACGTTACATTAGAGACCATTGCAAGAAAGAGGTGACACAATCCATTATTTCCTCTCAACACAATACTTTAGGTCAACTACCTGCATACACTTTATTTAAGTCGTCTTATATATATTATGCAATTAACCCAATTTTCCCGTCGCTGATGGCTGCAATATCGCTCAAAACGTTAAATAATAACTTACTCTGTAATATACAATCATTCGAAAAAGTACATGTATACAAAAGTAACTGCCTGAACTGTTTATGATCAAATAGTTAATCACCCCTATCCTCGTATAGCCTTTCTTGAACTCATCTTTCTCAATATAATCTCGTATATGTATGTATGTATGTATGTATGTATAAGGACATGCATAACATGGTACATGATCTTGATGTAAGACATAACCTGAACTACATTTCCAAATATCACTTTCTTTTATAACACTTTCAACACATCCCTTAAAATATACAATATCGGAATCGTTAGCTGTAGTTTATTTGTGTTGATCTATGCAGTTTCTGTGGTGGCTGTGTCTGTGTCCTAATTATAACTGTTTCCTTTTCTTCATTTTCATTTAGGATAATAAATGTCGAACTTGTAAATGAAAACTTTCAACACTCACCGGTCATGTTGTGAATAACGTTAATTAAACCATGTGTACGAGTATAGTCTGAAACCGCTCATCTGCCTATTTGTATAGCACATTATCGCATCTATGGCACACTTTCTAAATGCAATAACGAGAAAATGTGTGTGAAGCAACTAGGCACTAGCTAGGTCATGCTTGAAGTGCCTCGTCTATTCCAAGTAGTTGCATCTCGACTCAAGCTTGAGTACGCCCGTCTGGAAACTTTTAGCCCGGTAACCAAGTCTCTCCATCATTCGATGAAAAAGCAATGAGGGATTTTTTTACTATCTCAGGTGTTTCAGAGTAAGGTTTAAATTAGAAGCAGACATGGGGTTCTACTCAGATTCTGCAGCAGTTCCGAAAATACTTCTGCACCATGCAATATGTCAATATAGCAGATCTCATCTTTATTTTTAGACTATCGTTTTGCATCTTGAATTAAAAATCAAAATTAATATCGACGTTTTACAAATATATAAGAAACTTCGGAGATCTTGTTGTAAATTTTGTACACTTTAAGACATCGCAGTCTTGCTTGGAATCAAATTTAATTTAAGGGTTTGGGTTCCTTAATACACATACTAAAACTACGTTTCAGTTATCTATAGATTTGCAATATATTGTATTTGATGGGAATTTTGAAGTGCCATACATAAGATCAGAAATTCTTCTGAATAACAACTAAAGAAGTTGCTCTCGCCGACTCAGCAGTTTACATCTAAAATGTAAAATGCACGAAACACAACATCACAAGGACTTGATAAAAAAAATTCCAATTCCAATTGTATAACTTCTATAAAAATATATCTTGCAATATATTCCCCTGAACACGTCTTGCAAATGATTCATGTTTGTCTGTTTCGGTGCTTGCGTTCCTCCCTCTAGAGTTACATACCGCACTATATTATGTATAAAAATGTTTAAAATGTCTCTCAAAGAGGATATATGCATATCTTGATAGGGATATGGACAATTAATAAATACACCTTCAAATGTTTAGTTTGTTGTCATAGATACACATACTTGTAAGTGATCATGTGTCTTGTTTTAGCGTTAGTACCACATTTCAAGCTGAACAACATTACGATGCGTGTGTCAGAAATATAGACGCTGTTTATTCCATGAGAAAACACATTCCCTCGAGGAAAGTTTACCACCAACCTTGAGAGATAAAACCTAACCTAGTAGCATCACGAGACCATTTTTCATTTTCCTGACCTCCTCTTTGGTATAAAGATATGATAAGAAATAGAAAACGACTGGTAATCGTTGCCAGGGGACCCTTTCACATTAGAGTAGTACAATTTGGTGATAACGTCTTGAGGTAGTAATAAACTCAAACGTAAACGAACGATTGCTCTGATCAGCCAGCAAGTTAGGGGATGGAACTTTGATAACGTAGCCTAAAATTGGAAAATAAATTCTGAACGCGACTGTGTAATGCATGGTTATAATGCGATAAATTTGCAACCCCACTTGAATGCGTTATAATGACTGCAGACGTCGCCTGGGTGTGTATTGCGTGAACCAATTACCAAACATTTATTCGACTCATCGGGAAAGGTTGGAATATATGTTTTATATGTGAGTTGGCCTTTACTCTGCATTGTCCACATATTCATGAACTAGATGAAATCACAGGCAGCATGACTACAAGTTGGACATTACTGGGGAAGTTCATGTCGTCACTCTCAGGATTGTAATAAAGCAAGACAGTTAGGTGGCGATATGACCAGAACATCACCAAATATTACCTCGTACACGTGTCCCATCATGGGAAATGACGCCAATCATGATTGCAGGTTCTGCATTCGAACATTACCGTTCAATTTCAGACTGCAAATGGATTGTGGTTAATTGTTAATTTGCAATCAAATTCCTTGATCAATGCAAGACTTGCGTGTAGTTGCAAGATAGTTCATTGGCAGTTAGTGGTAATGAATCTGATATGGGCAATAACATCAACGTTAATGACGATATTTCGGAGCTGTATAATGAACATTTATTGAGAACATGGTCTAGTTTTTCACATCTTATTAAATATTCTTATGTCGTAAACCAACCATATATTAGAAACAAATTCTTGGCCTTCATCATATATATCATTCGGGAGTGCTTTTGTATGATTATTTTTCTCAGTAAATTATCATCTTTTATCAACGTTAGGCAGTGCTATGTTATGTTAGATAACAGAACTTTAAGGAATCATTTATGACGTATTATAACTTCTTCAGAAGGCCTTGACTACCCTTTTGACCTGGTTCCTTGAAACAAAGTTGTGAAAGGCCGCTTTGTTTACGACTGTTAGAGAGGAGTGAAATTCTCACATTACACAAGTTGTAGGGTGGCTCGTCCCTCTCTCACGAGTGTGGGAAAATACGGCCAGCGTTTCGTTTTACCGGAAATCTGTGATTTTAATTACAGCACTTCAAGAATAGACCTGCTTCCGTATTGGAGACTCTTGCCAAATATCAGGTCATATGAAAAAAGAAATGAATGTATAACATACAAACGGAATTTACGTTGCAAATTTTGAATTTTTAGAATCCTAAGCGTACTTCCGTAATATAAGGGAAAATTGCATCCTCTCTGCATGAGCTTTTAACGACCTTTGAAATTACTTCCTCTCTGTGCTCTGTGACTTCTCTTTGGTGCGCCAAGCGAATCGTTGTTGGAACAGACAAAAATAAACTTTAAAAAAACTCCACTCTTGATTGTTAAGATAATTTCAAGGACTTGAACATAGAATTATGGATTACACGCACTCCTCGGCGTGAAATCTCGTTCGTGAACTTGCCGTTGATTAAGTTAACCAACATAACCTTCATTAGTTGGAACTATTTGGAAATCAACATAAAGGCAGAAACACTACGAGCGTTACGTAACGGATTCCTTTCTTTTATATTGATAATTTGCTCCGGTATTTCAGGAGAGTTCACGAAGAACATCTTCCATACAGCGATTTACAAGGTTAAGTTTTCCTCAGCAAGGGTAGCGTTGCTCAAAGACGACAGTTCATCATATTTTAACCCCATTAAATTCGAAACATTACCAACCCCTGAAAAAGCAAGGCTAGGGTTTTGTCTAAACTACTTCCCATTTTTCGGAGGTTCCTTTGTGATATTTAATAAAAACGGTGAAGAATTAAACACAACAGTAAATAAATCGAAATTTCTATTCGTGTTGCCAGGTATGTTTATAGTTACTCAAGTCTTGACTTTCTGGTTATAGGTCCTGTACCACAATAAATATTGGGGCGTTGTATTCAGTCAAGATAGCTTGTGAAATGCTCAATGTCATACAAACGTATTGCAAGAATTTTAAAGGGTAATACATGAAGAAAAGGAACTCTGTTTCACCTAGTGGATAATACTTTAACAATAATTTAGCAATAATTTAATTATAAGGGAAGACTTTTCTCGGAGGTCGACGTCCTAATAAGACATATCAAAAGTAAGACTCATGTATGTTCCAGCACCATATGGTCTTTGAACCCAAAATAAACAGGTAAACTCCATCCCTATTACGCCGCATCCATCTCCTACACAACATATGTTCCTTGCTTTTCGAGCACGTGTCCGAAGAAGCTAAATTGATTAAACACAAAAACAACCTGTTTATTTAAGTTCTGTACTAAAAAGCACCGCGTCTATTTTCATTTCACTCGATACGTGAAGACTCTTACGTGAACAAACTTCCCTGAAAGTGGAGGTTCCGTGACCTTTAACCCGGCCGTCACGTGACAAATTATATGGTAAATTTAACATTAACTGTAAAATACAGCAAATCATCTCAGTAATTGGAGCAGGCATTTCAGGCCATTAACGCTAGCATGTGTTTGCTGCGCAATGGGAAATGTGCTCGTTAACCTTTAATGTATGTTCAGTTCCGACAGCAACTTGTAAGATGGGTCATGCGATGCTACCACTACGGGTACCGACCTCTTCAACATTGCAGAGATTTGTCAGTGTCAAAGTTGATATTTTGCATGTGGGTAACTTTCGGACTACCGTTAGGGTAATATAAAGTTGAAAGCTCGTCCAAACTGGTATATAATTGAACACATATATTGTTAAGTTCATGTTTGTAACACGGTTTCATTGGCTTTTGAAGTAAATAATCGTCACCGTTTGATTTTTTTGTTATGAATATAAAATATGGGACTGGTGTAATGGCAGTAACTGTGAAGAAATTATTGCATTTTGGTGATTTGATATGACGCTTTATTTGAGATAGATAGGTCTAAAGTCTCGTATTCAAGAACGTTTTTAAAGCCTTAAAGTCGTCCCTCTTTTCACTGATGACATAATACATTAAAAGTCAAAAACTTGAAGAAACCTTTTTCTGAAATCCTTGCAAAAGCATTTCATATCTGTCGGATCTTGCTATCTGCAAGGTTAGATTAGATTTATATCTAATTTGCATGTATCTAAATGCGGTTTTCTGGTAGCCCCGGCTAATTGAAATGCACACAATGGAGTCTGATATCTTATTATTCCACTTAGATAGATATTCCCTTTGGAATTAGGACCAATTTCATTTTCCCCAGTTATATTGATTAAATGTCGGTTACAATTTATGAATTTATATGCTTCAAGTCATACGAACAGATAGGGATAGGTTGGATTTCACCATCCCGAACCGTCGCTGTTATAAGATAAAGCTCGCGATTACTCACCAGCACTGAAAACACATTCCACTCCAAAGTTTCCATGTAGTATATATATAAGCTCTTAAACAAATTGGAAGCGACTTTGACTGAGATTGACTTGGTGCAGAGATTTAAGTATGTTCAACATGCCAGATTTCTAACTAAGTCTGTTTTGTAGTCTGCTGTATGACCTTTCGGCATGCTTTGTATGATAGATTGTATCAAGAAGAAACTTGATTAAAATGTGTGTCATTATTGATCTGCAAGTAGAGCGACAGTTACATAAACTGTACAGAAATTGAATTAAAACATGTAATTTGCACGGTCATAATGAAAGACTAAACATGGTTTAGGGTCAATAAGTAATGTTCAAATTTGATATATGCACTTAGCGTTTTTATGATGGTGTCGCAAGGTAAAACCAACATATATATTTATTACATCAATGAACATGCGTTTTAAAACCTATTTGAAATTTTTATAAGTTTTAATTTATGACGGAAACGCACACGCGATCACACATACAGTCACAGTGTCAGGGGGGAATGAAATACCAAATCTCGTGCCAGTCTCGCGAGTTACGAGACCTCCGACACAGCCTGGAATTAATTAGCCGAACCGATTCTCTCATTAGCAGAGCTACAGATGTAATTGGTCAGTAAAGCCGGGACGTGTAAAACTCTGCGTGTTTTTATTGACTCGTTAGCTGGAACAACATGTACTTGGATTTCCACTACATTAGGTACTCTCACCCTCCAATCCATTTCAAGAAATCAATTCTAATTACTCTGAGGTTGGTGATACTCTTAAGTTAATGGTACATTTAATCTGCGTTTGGTGATACTAACAATGTTGATGGTACATTTTGAAGCTGGGGTGTCTTTCGTTTTTTATGTAGAAAAACGAAGAGAGTATAAACCTTCTTTAAGTAGAACTTTCCCTTAGTAAACGGGTTTAAGTGAACATCAAAAACATAACACGATATTCAAATATTCAACCCACGAATACGAAAGGTTCATACGCCATACTTTATTGCATCACACACAACAAGTAGTCACTTTGAACCAGAGGCGCATATACACACAAAGCTAACGTCTATGGCAGCCTGAGATGTTGTATTTCATGAATATATACAAAGAATTACCCTGTCTAGTCGAGTTAGACAACAGAGAGGCCCCATCGCCTTCAGCTTTCAGCATATGGGCTCTGGCCTACTGCAGCACAATTTAGATGTTCCAGCTGCCACCTAGACAGTTCCCAGGCCTGTTGATGCACATTTACATGCTTATCAGCTAGCTTTGAGAGCTTGCCAAAACCTCGCTGCTTCTTATAGACATGTCCAACATATTTTCACTTTTTTATCTGATATGCTTGGTGAAAGATAAAATCGTGACACCAACCAGACGTCTGAATTATCTCCCCTGATTTTGAAGCATCTTATATAATTACCACCATCTAAGTCGTTATCTCTTGGAGAGATATATCATCTTTGTTATTGTATCAAAGAGTTTACTTATGTGTTTATATTTTTCAGACGTACACACCGACCGGATTTGATACGTTCACATCGACATATAATGTCTCCGATACATACAGGATACAAATCAGCATATGGGACACATCAGGTAAGACACATATAAATACGAGAAACCCATAATTTGTTAAGATATGCTATCTTTAGTACAGGATCTAAATATCTTATGTCTTATTTTATGTATGGGGAACCATGAAGTGTTTAAAACACATTTTAAAACTGCAACATCGAAACGTCTTCTGTTAACCCACCTGAGGCCCACAATGCTGCTCAGCAGGAAATAGATATATGCTCGTATATTCTTTCAACACCCAACTCATACAAATATAACAACATATATCATTAGTTTTCTCTCAAGATACTTACGTAGATAATAATGTTAATCATCCCTGACACTTTAATAATTTCAACAGTAAACTAATTTCCATTTCTTTTAGAGGCATTAAGAAGCTGGTATGATGAATAACCACTTGCTTGATAATGGTGCTAGTATCTGCATCGAAACGTCGCACTCATATCAATGAAGAAGTTGACTATCCATAGAACTTGTTCTTATTCAACTAATTTCCATTTGACAAGTTTTACGTCTCTGAAAGATTTGAAAATGTTTATCTGTCATTATTTGTGATGTACATATAGTATATGCCATATACCCACAGGTGTGAATTCCAATTACTCGCTTAGCTTATATTCAGATTTGATGAACATATCCCTTTATCCCTATTCCATAACCATTCAATTTGACATTACAAATACAAGAGCGCGCATTGCAACCCCCACTAACCCACATTAGCAAATACTTCTCATCTCTGTGATTGTCATTATAACATGTGCACCTAAGATTGACTATGCAGTGGGCTAGGTTGTCACAGTATGGGATTACAAAGTCAGAATTTTCTTTGACTGGCAGGCCCAGCTTGTCTTAACAGAGAGTCGGATTTCCCTTCTTTCATGCCCTGTAGGTGGGCTTACCTATCCAGGTGGCTGACGGGATTTTCTTCACACTAAATCCACGGGGCTTGAAAGAAGGGTGACAGTTTTCTTCACTTTGATACGTTATATCAAGGGAACATGAGGGTTTCTTTGTCAGCGGTTTGCACATCTGTATGGTTTTGTGATATACCTACTTTGAAAGGGTACTGGTGTTGTAAATTTATCCTATGACAGAGAATGCTGTGGCTTTTTATTACTGTGCGTCTCGCTATGGTTCATGGCTGTTTTAATCTCACATCTATAGGACTGAAATAGAGATTATTATATTGTTCGTGGTCCGTCTCGTGTATCTAGTTAGTTTATTTGATGGGGTATTTATGTTTCTTTAAATGTTCAAACGGGGTATGTTATTCATTGTAGGTTTTTCACCGCCCGACATATCATTTTCGATGTTCTTTCTTACAATAGTTTGTATCCCTGACATAAAAACCGTAGTTTATGCCTTGAAAATATGTCTTGATTTTGTAGTTTCAGAATCGTTGGTCTTACTTCAACCATTTATTCGAAATGTATGCAACGCGAAGACGAATATAGTCTTACACAGTTGCCCCTTTAAAACATTTTAGTGCACCATAGACCAACAACTTCTAACAACTTCTACTTGCAGAAAGATTTATCTATTGTAATGTTGTATCTACCATCCACCGCGTGAACGTACAGGTTGTAAACTTGGATAAAGGTGGTCATTTGCTACACGATTAACTAAACCTCAAATAGTAAAATTTTTACTTTTGACAAAAGTACGATTCTTTTTCAAAATTGTTAAACATTTTATAAGATTTATGAATCTCTATTCTTCGCGCTAACATCTCGTGTTGCAATGCCCCGCCAGGTGGCGTCTATACAAAGACTGGCAGGAAACAGTTACGGCATATTGCCTCGAACACTTGCAGTGTTATCTAACATACGGAACAGTCACTGTGCCTCACGTACAGACACTTGATAGTACACATGCATCTGCAATTAGTCAGCATGCAAAGGTCGTCAATCTGTCATTAACTTGGCTTCATACAAACTTTATACAAACCATGGTCTGTAAAATATATATTTAAAGGACAGAAAGTGAGGCTTTATCACATGAAAATATGCGTAAGGTTACCTATGAGGTTGTATCTATTTAAAACATTTTAGATAAACATGATTGGGTATTGTCTGCTAAAACATAGATTTGATTCTAAGATGATTACATTTTAGCTTTTGGGTAAGTAATCATTAAATTGTGTTATGCGTTCTGGGGGACAGACTATCGCTATGTCTGTGGACAAGTTTTATTGAGAGGAGAGGGGTGTGTTAACGGTTGAAAATAAGCCTCATATTTATTACGATCTGGACTGGGCTGTTCGGGAGACTTTCTTGTTATCAACAAAGTACTTGTGTCTTATTTTAATGATCTAACCTCGTTCTAATTTGGATTGTGTGGCATGCAAGCCGTGCTATATTTTTTGCCTGTACAAATGGTATATGAATGCGCAGAACTAGACTTATGTTTCACTTTAAATTGGACACGATGAGAATAACATGAACCAGAGCACGGTTGTCAAACGTTAATTCGGTAACATCATTTCGTCTTAACTCCAATCTATAGCAAAACTGGTGAGGTCGAGAAACGTTTGACAGTCTCATGAGCAGCCGTGTTTTAAGCACGTTGACACTGATCAATATTTCAGTTTATTGATTTGCATTTTAAAATATTTGTTCTTTTAAACTGTTTTGTCAAACTCTATTAAAGAGTGATGCTTAAGCGTTATAAGTGCATATGCCCTACAGCAAACGTAACAGTCGAAGTGCCAAGGCAATGAAACCGCTATGAAGCAAATTATAAAAAAACGTGCCATGACTTTCCGCAGAGATCTATGAGAGCAATTGTTTTGAAGAGTAAATATTTCGTTCCATAGAGTAACATTCTAATCACCTCCTGATTTAATTGAGTGTTAATGACAGCTGATTTAATTGATTGTAAATGACAGCTGATTTAATTGATTGTAAATGACAGCTGATTTAATTGATTGTAAATGGCAGCTGCCAATTTTATTTCTTGTGCCCTCAAATCATGGAATATCATGGAATGGAATAAACACACATTTTACATTTTGGTTCCACAATATCATATATATGCATCGTATGTCTGTCAGATACTAGTGCTGCGTCATGTCCTTACTATTCAGTATTTAAGCAGTCTAGATTTCTCCTATGACAAGTCGAACTGGCTCAACACACGTATATATTGAAATTAAGAAAAGAAGTTCACTTATTGAAATTATGAACAATCTTTATCATGGACTTCACTTGTTCATGCTCAGTCAAAACACTTACTTAATATTGATCATGAAAGCACCGATAAGAGTTAATACATTTCTGATTCTTAACGCCTTGATCAAAAGTACATGTACTTGGACTTTGCCCAAGCTTTTATGTATGTATGTATATATGAATGTTATGAACACACTTCTGATCACAGCGTCATGCTCCTGTTAGGTCAACGACGTTAGACATTCGAGATGGTAGGAATTGTGGCGCCTACCTCGTCTGGTGAAAGTGGGGTCTCGGGTAATCATCAGAATAACTCCCAATGGCCTAATTAAGTCTGGGCACGCTTAAAACATAACCTAATAATCAGAACATAAATAGCATTTGTCCTATAAAGAAAGCAATTGACCAATATAGTCTTAAAATGAGATCTGCTTTTTTTTGCCATCTATGTTCAATGTTTTGCAACACGCATCAAATTGTTCAATTTAGACTTGCTTCTATTTGTATCTGAACGTCGTTGAATATATTTAGGAAATGTTTATCCTCAAAACGGATATAATCAACAAAACATTTTCGAAATTAACCTTTATTCAAGGAATTTGTCATAATCAGCAGTTTATCAGCTCAAAATTGATAAAAGGCAGTTCCCCAACTATAAACGGAAATACTCATCTGTAAAGTAAATTGAATTTTGTTTTTGCACTTCAAATGGATCTTTGTTGGTTTTGCGTCTGTAAGCGTGAAATCAGTTACATGAAAGGGATGCCCGACTCGCTAAATCGCTAGAAATGCGTGTTGCAATTATACAGCTGCTGAGAGTTCATTTAAACTGCAAAAACAAGAAAGAGAAAATCAAAACTTCAAATTGTTAACGCCTTTGATATTAGAGTGTGCTGTGGTGTCACTTTGTTAGGAGCTGCTTGGTTATCACGCTGAGATGTTTTTGTGATTGGCCGCCATACAAATTCAATCAGAATCGATCTAGTATTCACTATTCAGCGACTTAATCATTTTCATTTGTGTTAAGAATTTATTAATCACTTCAATGTGGGACAGTTAGGTAACAAGATAACAATTCATATTCTCTTTAACTTGGAACATTGCGTTTGGGCAAGAAACATGTGTTTTGATGAAAAGTTTTTGAGATTGTAATTATTCTCACTTGCAATTACTTCAATACAGATACGTTGCTTATGACTGGAATATTGCTAAGGCGACGCTAAACAACTCCAATACAGACTAGGAATTTTGTCTACGAATGTAATTTATTAATTGTCCCACATTATTTACCTTTGGGCTTGCAATGCCACGTGTATTCAGATAGATCAGAGAAGTTTACGTACTGCCCCATGAATGTGTAAAACAAGAACCTTTAATACAGTCTAGATCCCAATTCAGCAAGTCAAGATTAACTGAAAATGGAACTAAAAATATTAGAAAAAAATATTCTCCTAGGATGAAAGAGCAGACATTATAAAATTTCCATAGACTAAATTTTAGTCAAAGATCAGGAGTTCGCCCTGTGGCTCCACTACCGGACAAACGGTACTGAAAGTGAGCCTTGTCTCAAACCACATCACTCACATTCTATGGATGGGCATGGCCAAGACTCCATAAAGTGGCAGACATCCGTTGCATATTTGTCTATGAAGGGACCCCTTGTCGCTGTAAGATCCTGCAGGATCCGAGGCTAAAGGTTACATCCTGATGCGAATCGCAGCTGTAAGTTGCAGTTGTCACGGCAAGACGCTATTGTGATTGTAGCAAATATGTTAAGTGGCTTCATTCCTTCAATGCTGTTGGTTACATCACTTGGTAAATATTTATTACTTTATCGTGCTGCGTTCTTCCCATACTTGAACATGTGCACGAAGATTTGAAAAATGAAACGTAATGAACTGTGAAATAAAGTTACTGAAAAGATGCCATCTGTTTCTATTGTAATTTCTGAGACTTGCTATCCATTTGCTGAAATATGACATGATGCCAAGTGCATGTACATATATTTACCATAAGTAAGAAACAAACCAATCAATTATCAGTGTTGAATAACAATAGCAAAGGAGTGAATAGGAACACATTCAAGCAGAAGCCGTAAACTCAGAATGTCAAAATTCAAAATTCTACGCGCAGTAAGGTTGTATTTCAACGCATACAGGATATCACTGCAATGCTGGCTATGCTGGCTTTCTCCATGTAATAGTACCAATATAAGTGAAATGCACTTTAAAGCGGCTTTGAAACCATACACTAGATTAAAACTTAGACTATAACATTTAATAGTTATTCTACCTTCCTCATCTGTTCACCTAGACTTACTGAATAAGGACCGTTAGACTGTTAAAGGTTTTGTATACAGTAATGGGGCAGGACTGGCCATACCCTTACATGCCACATGTTACAATAGTAACCTCCACTACACCTCTTTACATGTTCAGAGTCAACACTGAGAATCACGACAAACATGAAAGTCCATTCAGAAGCTTGTAATCTAACAGCCTCAAATTAGTAGCTGGCAGACTGTGCAGAGCCTTCACACATCACACTGGTATACTGTGTGCAGAGACTGATGGAGGTGCTACCGTTACGTGCTAACACCACAAGGGCACGTATTGTCCTGTAGCGATCCATTGTCTTGCCGCATGCTTGTACTTGGCTGGCTATTGCAGGAATGCTCGCGGGTACCTGTCGGTCAAGAGTAATGATATTTCAAGATTTTGTGTTTGGCATTGTGACAAATTAGGTACACGCTGTTATGCAGTTTGTTTCGTCTGTACAATACTTGCCTGGGAAATACTTGTCAATGAGTTGTTCTGATAAATGCACAAATGTTGGCGATTTGAATGACTAAATGCTGCAATGCGGTTGACAAAACTCATAGTTCTCTTCATTGAATCTTCGTATATTCGTGAACATCTAACGTTATATATTGTTATATTAAAGTTAATTAAATCCGACTAAAGTCCGATTGCAAACACTTTCAAATTGTCACAAATGCCTCTGTAAAAAGCTGATTGAAAATAGCCCTAAAAGGAGACACTGGTACTTTCAACACTGACAGGCTTTGGTACTCATATTGAACCAGTGTTGTACTTTAGGAAATGAAACTGCCCTCGGCAACTACTGCATTACGTCGTTACTTCATCCTACCCTTGATTACCTTTACTGGTTAACATATTTATGTCCTTTAGAACAATTGTAAAAACAAACAACGTCAAGTAGTTTACATACATAATACATCGCCCATAAGCCATTTATCGTCTTCACTAAACAAAAGCTGACCGTGTGCAAGTCCTAAGTGGTTGCCCACAGCATGAACTGTTCACATTGTCCATGTGATACATGTCAAAAGGACAGGTCGGTGGTTACAGCGGAGGTCGCCATTTGGTCTGTGCTCATTGTCTCTGTTTATTGTTCCTCCCAAGCAGGTGAATAGCTGGCATGTCTTCCGGGTCGCTTTATGGCCAGACAGTAAATACATAAAGGCAATACATCACCCAGTGCAGTCATAAACCCTTGTCTCAACATGGCATGCATACGTTCAAAGCTTGTAGCGATAACCTTCCGGTAATAATTTCTCAAAGGGTAGACAAATTATGGCATCACCGCTTTTCATATCAGATTTGAATATCGCCCCAAGTTCGAGATAAATCAGACATAGCTCCCCTATGTAAACAGTGTTGGGGTTCCTGTTTTTATTTCATTATGATATGTGTAATCTCTGTATTGAAAATCTTTCTTATTTATACATTTTTGACACATGATTCAACGGCATGTAAATACCTTCATCTGTATCTTACTGGTTTGAAGTTTCTCTTCCTATCAGTAATTACGTTTATAAATATTTACATTTTAGCTGGTAGTTATTTCAAAAACGGCTTTATACCCCAGGATCGGATATTTGATAGTGTAAACATAAATGGGAGGAAGTCAGATTGTTCGCAGATTGTTTCTGCTCCAGATCAACACGAGTTATCTTGTCAGGTTTGTGATATGAAACCCAAACACTTGAACATCAAAACGCCTGTATCAAGTCACCTCGGGTGAAACCTTTGTTACACTTATCATTTCTTCCGCTAAGGATTTCGTGAATATCCTCTAGAGTTACTGAGTCCAGTGTTCTCGCTCTCGTGACTTCCGGTTCCTCTCTGCGGCGTCCAGCTGTCTCACGACAAGTGAAACAATAACAATATGTTCACAAGCGCTGACCACGGATATAAATTATTTGACCTTTAAACCTATAAAACTGACCGTCCTGTCGCATATGAACCATTGTTTCTCTATAATTTATGATGATTCAGCTTTTATGATATTTCACGGGTAACTTAAATCAGTTAAGAATAGATTATAATTTTGATTATATAATAATAAATTAAATGTATAGGTCTGGTTATCATTATTTTAGACTTTAAACTTTTAAACTTTTTAAAACTTTTCAATGTTTAAACAATAAATCTCCTGGAAGTCGCCTTCTCTGTCACATACTATTGTGGTTTATGAGTGCAGGGTGATATACGGTCAAACGGTCTCACCGTCAACAGGGTGATATATGATCAAACGGTCCCTCGTGCTGAAGGTTTGAATTTAGTAATTTTATAAACTTTTTATAGTCCACCTCAGTACACATCTGATACCTCTCACCCATGTTGTGTTGTAGTGGCCAAGTCTCAAGAGTTAATAAAACATGATATTACCACCAAACACCAATAACACACAAATACTATTGCTGATTATGTGATTTATTGGACATACGCTAATGTTTTGTCGACTCTAGTCTATTGTAGAACTGGAACATAAAAACATTGGAAACAATAACTAAAGCTCATATGGCCAACCTGTTACATACTTTATCTTGGCTGATTTACGTATAGCATTTCTGGCTTTAATTAGCTTAATCATATAGGTTAAAACCCTGTCATAGCCTTTTCTCCAATATGTATCTCCATAAATTAACAATTCATTTAAGTGGATAACAATGATTGTCTTAAAATCATACATATTTGTCGGTTGGTCATAAAAAGGGTGTTACAAAAGATACAATAACCGACCGATTATACGAAGTATATTTCATTACGAGGCATTGTTTATAAGCATTTCATTCGTGAATCCATCGGCTAAGAACAGTACGCGCTATGGCGTATTTCAGTTAGACCATAAAGCGCTCAGGGCCCATTTTATGTCGCTGACACTTCTATGATAGGAAACAGATCCAGTTTTCAATATTCTTGTTCTAAATCAAATTGAAATGATCGTGTCCAGAATTCGTGAGGACATTAAATCGATGACAGACCTTCGTCAAATCTGTACGCGGCTATGAGGTTCATTATTTAAAATACGAACTATGTGGTTGACATTTCCAATATGGGCGTGTATTGCCTGGATCCTAACGCAAGTGTCTGCTGCCTTAGGTTTGGTTTGAATGAACCACAGAGAATGTTCGTGTTCGTGTAATGTTACGATTGTGAATTTCACTCAACTTCATATAGGAAATTAGGAACTGAATCGTATTTTTCAATTGTATTTGTTTACAAATGTTCACTGAAATAGATTTAGTTACAACTGATGATGATAACCATAACTAAATCATTAATGAACATCTATTTGTTCTCTTATGATGCTACCATGCTGAGGCATATCAGAAGCGATGAATTTTAGACATAGGATGAACTAATTACTAATTACTAGTTACCTGAATATATTATCACAGTTCACCATACATTCCGTAATTTCACCTGAAAGCCAAAACATTGGCCTCCTATCTACAAGTCTTGAAGAACAAGATATTTCCCCAGTAACTTGAGGTTACCTTTCAATATTTAACTCAATGATATTTCTCTCTTATGAATTGTTACAAGACCCAAGATTTCTTCAAGAGTAAGTGTCAGTCTCGGGCCGAACCTGACGCGACGACTTAACGGGATAAAGCATGTATGAAATAACATCCTTTCATTGACACTATGGCCTTTGTTAAGACGAAGAAGATGCTACGAAGATTATTCCGACAATCCATCAACAAATAATAGAAATACATTCCAGGCATCTCGTCTCCTGTGAGCTATCCCGTTATGCATTGTGGACGACGCATCTCCAGCCACCTCTCTTATTATTCTATGTAAATAGGTAACCTAAGAGTTTGATGGTAGTGTGGATACTCCGTAACGTCACGCTAGCAAGTGTTAATGGCGAGCTTTCGTAATTCAAAATCTTCAATGTGTCACTTAACATTTCATAATGGCATGTTACAATTCCCTGTTAATGTTATTCATATCCATCTGCACTGACACTGATATCGTTGGTAGGAGATGCTAAACGCAATTTTCTTTCCTTTGGTATGTAGAAGTCTGAGTGAGTGTAATATGATGCCATTTTCGTTTTGAAAATTTGAAATTAAATGTCAGCAGTGTACGTATCTTTCACTCTAAGATTTAAACTATACGTCGGATTCGTTATACCCAGAACAGCGTCAGAAGTGTTTCGGCAGTTTCCAAAATGTTTCACACATGGAAAAATATTTGGAATAAACGATTTATTTTGCTTTCCTTCACATGGAACAAATAACCTTAGTATATGTCGCATATCACCTGATGAAGGAGTATGTATAGTTTACTCTGAACAAAATTGATCAGAAATTTTAAAAATATTGAAATGGTGCATCTTTTTATTTTATTTCTGACAGTCTCCTTTTCAATATTTGATAAATGTTGACATTTTTAGAATAAATACTTTTTTCTGAGTCTGGAAATTCCATTTCATACAGTCTCCTTTTCAATATGTGATAAAATGGTGATATTTTCAAAATAAATACTTTTTTTCACTGTCTGAGGGTAAAACTAGAGTATATATTGCCCTAAACGTCGTGTGTCTTCACACTAAAAAGTTGTTTACCGGAAAGTCTTTCTCACGGAAAAAAGTATCCTCTAAACAAATAAGGACAACAGAAGCATGGAATGCGATTCCTAGCACTTTTTTCAAATTGACTTCAAATAATGGGGAACCGATTGATCGCAAGTGCTCTTACACATGTTTATAGAGATTGAAAAGTGACACTAATGCGAAAGCAATGTCGAAAAACCCACGAGGATGACTTGGGTCCTCCTCCAGTGTGGAAGTGTTTTCTGTAATCTCTCACTCTGATAACTCTGACAGATCCATATTGTTTCTCATACCAAAGTCTCAATTATTAATGAAACTGTCATTCACGCATTCATTTGAGACGGAATATCAGTTTTCAATATTGTTTTTTACAGATGTTTTCAATTTAGTCTCCTGGAATCGTGTGATTATAGTAATGAACAGGCTGTTGAAATATAGAATTGTAAATCTAGTTTAGTCAGTTTAGTTTGGTAATGAAAATGTTTTATGGATGTATATGCGCAACCATGGTGGTATTTCGAAAGTTATGTACCATTCTAGATGCAACATTCAAGTTCTGGCATCAAGAACAGTGACAACACAAAAGCATTTCCTATACAACACATAGTCACTTATCCAAACACATGCACATTGTCAATCTTTGAACTTTGATTTCATCAAATTCATAATTGCATTCTGTGGAATGTCAATCTTTGAACTATGATTTCATCACATCTATAATTGCATTCTGTGGAAATGGATGAGATACGACTTGAAAATAAATGAAGCTGAAGTTTTACTTTTTAAGATTTCATGGTAATAGCAAAAAGGAGCTCTGTTAATCCTGAATTTCCTGTTAGATTTGATACAATTTTTAAACTTGGAGAACTAAAGCTTTGCTCTAGATTCTCAAAGCGTTATAAAAATTCTGATTTATTGTCATGGTATCTCAACACTTGACATCGATAAGAAAACAAGTCTCTCTGCGGTTAAAGGCGCTGTAGCACGTTTTTTCGCTCAAATAAGTCGATGAAATGTATTTGAAAAATAATGTCACCAATAGTAAAACAACCTTCTCTCTTAGGAAAACCAAGTTACAAATGAGTGTACATGGTTCCGTAAAGCCATGGGAATCCTTTTTGTAATACAAAATAATAAATTGTGTTCACAATAAAATGGCCGCCATGCAATTTTTGCTTTATACGCAACATAGTTTTTACCACTACAGATAATTGGTTTGTATAATAAGATGTTTTACCCTCTAAAGTTTATTCAAATGACATAAACTATCATTATAAATGGGAAATTTGAAAAAATAAATTTTGCAAAAAACGTGCTACTGCCCCTTTAACAACTAACACATTCCATATGTCACACACACCCTTGTTGTGCTAGGTCCCTAAATGAAGCTATCAATCTGATACCACAAACACATCAGTTGTTGTCATCGAGTGGAAATAGAGACTTACGCACTTGCGGACCTTATCATCATATGATTTCAAGGGAACACTATCAGTCGAGTTGCAGATTTAAGGAGAGAGGGCAAGTTCATCTTGCGGGAAGGGAATCACACACAAATCCCCTGATAAGTATCTATTTGTCCGATGCAAATACACTGCCCTTTTGTATCCCTTGGTGAAACCTAATGGAAAAATGTCAAGATTGATATCTCCCAAACTATTAAATCTGAACCCAATAACATTGCTTGCTTGCTGCGAAATTCCGATGTTGTTTCGTTTTGAGAGATTGTGACTCTGCCTGTGATAATGAAAGTATGTTAGCATTGCAATGTTTGATTAGATTTCCAAGTGTTAAAACAGAACACATGAGAAGTCAAATGTTTTGCGATGATCCACAAGTTCAGATTTTACTTTTACGAAACGATATGTTTGCTGTTATATGTTAGCGTAACAAGGGTCCAACCGTTATCAATCTATTGCAAGCAATAACTTAAGTGAAATTCCCACAAAGTGGTGAGAATGAATAACGATATGCTTGGTAGTTTTTGTGGGAGCAAACACAAATTTATCACAATTCTTTAAAATTCTGATGGATCAATGATCAAATATTGATCTCACTCTGTTTATTTCATTATCAGTCAACACATTACCGGGATCACTTTTAAGCTTCGCCTGCCCTGAGCGATATAATCAAGTGATAGCACTGGGTCAATGTTGCTACTTTGATGGAGTGGAACTTTAATGAAATTGTCAGATTTCCGAAGTCAAACACGTTTTTCTCTGACTTTAAGGAAATAAGTATCACTTACAATCGGATAGAATGGCCTTTACGAGCTATTTGGTTATTGATTGTTGCAAGTATTAAACCATAAAAATGTTGCCTCGGAAGTTTCGCGTGTGAATCTAATAAACTCATCATGTACGTCTTCACGATGCAGGCTTTCGGGCTTGAGGCGACGTTTTCTTTTGTATCTATCTGCTCATGTATCAACTTTAGAAGATAAAGTTTGAAAACAAGCAATTCGTTCATCTAAAATGTACATGTATATATTTGCATAAATTACGTGGGAATCGATTCAAGATATTCGTCGTATATGTGAAAGTGCTGACTACATTGAGAACCAACCTGACCATACCTTGATTTAGCCAGATCACGGACTTAACTTGTGATTTAAGTCCGTGGCCAGATGAACATCTGAAGAGAATCCTGAATTCGTATTGATATCTGAATAACTAACAAACAAACCTAGACAAGGAAATAGAGGAAAAGCCGATGTTGAACTTGAGAATTTAGCCAAGTGGTCAACTAATAGCTCCAGAGCGCTCTTAAATGATACAAATTGGTTCAGGTTTATCAGTGATGGCGATGTTGACGTTTCAAGGACAAGGTATACAGGTTCAAAGATGTGCCTGCACTTGTTTACCGTAATCTCAAGCATGAGAAAGTACCGCTGCACTTATTAAAATCGGACCAGCGAGAGCACGGAAGATCGACGCCCCTGGTGAACGCTGCACTTATCTCACCAGCTCTTAATTAGGCGCAGCTTTGGTAACAGACGCCTTAATCTAGCCGTGAGATAAACATACAAGGTGACGCTTGCTTCGCCACTTCTAGCATGTGGTTCTTGGCCTGGCTCGCCAAGCTGATGAACTGCAGAACTGTTTGTTGATGATGCGCTGTCATTTCATGCACCGTCGCCTCTGGCATGGCACCTCGTCACCCTGCAGCCTCGTTCTGACATCACCCCCAGTCTCGTTCTGCCATGCACCCGTGGAGTTCCGGCTCACACGCCCTTGCCTCATCGCTAACATAATAGATTCCATCTTTGACCTCAGGTGAGGAACGAAAGTGATTTCCTCTCATCTTCTTGATCCCAAATATAATCGCTGATTATTTTACCACCCATCTTTGACCCCGGCGAAGTGAGGAAAGATAGTTCTTGATCCTAAATATAATCTCCCTTAATGATTTCCCCATAAAGGTTGATCCTGGTTTTCGTTTGAATAGCTTCCTCTTTTGTAATTGGGGCCTGTGTTATCTGTTATCAAGACCCGCTCCTGCTAGAAGCATTCAGGATTCATTTGAAGTTGCCTGAATTAAAAAGCCACCGTCGTAGAATCTAGCCAATCCTTCCCGAAGCAAAGCCACAAAATCGTTGCTTGTGAAAGCTTCTGTCAACACACGGAGTGAAAATGTAAAGAAAATGTATTTAATCTTTACACAATGATTTATACAGCCGACGGATAAAGGATGGGGTTCATGAATACATGTACGAGATTTCAAGTTCCAACAGAAATTGGCTAAGTCACTCAGTTACCCTTGGTGTAATGTACCAGAGTTAGAGTTAGGTTAAACTTATTAAAGGTTGATAATTAAGAACGTGATATAGTCGGAAAGATGGCGTGTATCTCATGGCGCTTTGTATGCACTTATAAGCACATCTCTCTAAATGTCAATGTTGAAAGTTGTTAGTTTTCCCCCAATACATTTCCGAGTGATAATTAATTGAAATAAGTAAGGAAGATAATCATTCAAGACATAAGTAGTATCCTCTTATTTTCATTTCAACGTTTGATTCGGTTAACCACGAGTGGTGGATATTTAGAAGGTGTTCACAATTTCTAACAATACACGCGTACTTTTCTTCGCAAACATCTGGTATCTTCACAGATTCTCAGTGATTTACGCATATAATTTCATGTTGAATCGGTCGATTGATGTCCAAGGAAACTTTGTAAGCAGATGTTTAATTTTGAATTATTCATTTGATTAACGATATGTATTTACCACGACGATCTCTTTTTACCACCCACGTGTTTGGTTGGGTGCTCGTCTTAAAGAGCAGGTGATAGGTTCTCGCCTGCAACCTGTTACATTTAACACCTCGAGTGTTCGGCACATGTGGAGAGCGACAACTTTCTACATTACACCAAGCCTAAGTATCTTTGTCAAAGCCCGTGATTATGTCACGTCACATTAATGAAATCAGCTGCTGTAGCCCGCAGCACCTTGCCTCTTTTGTGCATTGAAAGAGTATATGTGTTTACCGTGTTCATTTTATCACTTACATAACACATCTTCCATTACGTATACCGCGACGTTATCATGGTCTCGCGAAGGGCCTGTGATATCCGGCTGTTCCAGCTGTATGAACGTGAGCTAATGCACGGTATCGAATGAAAGGTATATATATCATATTTACCCAGTAATTAGCCAGTTCAAAGCGTTGATTTGATTATAAGCGGGTTTGTAACCATCTCTGCCTCATCATGGACAATTAGACATGCAAGTGAAAATAAAAGGTGTCATATTCTTAGTTGGCAGCAGTTGATAAGGGATGGATCTTGTATCGTTACAACTAAAACACTAGAGCAGCTGCATATGAAAATCATTTTTTCCTATATTTAGATGTTAACATTGGAATGGTAATGGGGTCTTGCTATCATAAGCTCGTCCTCAAATGCAGTGAGATGATTGTAGATGTGTAGTCTAACACTTAGACACTGAAGAATAATTGAAAAAAATATTGAAAAGGAAACTCTTTTTAAAGAAACCTTCCATTTCTTACAATCACCTTTTCAATATTTAATATGGTGGTATTTGATTGGAGTCTGAGTGTAAGACTAGTAGATGCGCCCCCCATCTATGTGCACATGAGAGGAGACATAGACCCCCCTGCAGCAATCATCTCGAAACTATTTAATGTTACTGTCGCCGACACGCTTCATTAAACACGCAGATATTCATATATATAGCTACAATTACTTCTCGCCCAACTGTGAAATGCGGGACCAACCGTGAGAAAAGTTAAACAACAAAACGATGGATACATGCTCCCATAACCTACGACCCCTATCGACAGTTTTATGTAGATTGAATGCTTGGTGACTCACGGCCCGTATACCTGCGATCAAAAGCATATAATATCAAAACAGGCGTTCGTCCATATTAACGAGTATAGGTAATCCAGCAGATTTACCTCTCGCCTCCATAGATGTCCACAATGAACGCACTCGAACAGTCGTTAAAGGGGAGATACTTTGCCCTTTTCACCTTTTATATGTTTCTCTGACTCACGAGTAGGCTCGAGTAGTTATAGATACTGTTTATTCATGTGAAACGTTCACTTGCCGTACCAGAATGTGAAATGTCGGTTTTATCCCTGGCCTATATACGGAGTAAATATGCTATGCCATAGCTTTGCCTTGGGTGACTGGTTTGCCTATTAATCAGTTCAAGATACATTATCAAATCATAGTTTGGCATCTGGTGATTCAGTATATTGCTTATTATTCATACACTTTCATGACTCCTTAACCCATCGCATGCTTGATACTACGAATCTACTATGTATATCTATAGAGTGAACGAGCAAGATTTACGAACGAGCTTAAAGTATATTTATACGAATTGCAATGATCAGCCAGCTGACTGCTTATCTTGTGACATCCGTTTCGATGACTCGATGTTCGATTGTTTTATGAGGTCATGATTACAAAGTGGATTTCGTGCTAATAGGCCCTTCAAGTATGAACACTGCTTACACTATATCTTTATATAAAAGTGATAGATTATATACATTTAACACCTGGATTGTTTCGCCACTAATAGTTCTCGAGTTCACGGCGCTGTTAGAGTTAACCATCTTACCGAGAATGTATGAATGGCTTTCTTCAGTTCCGACCTCACTTTGCCATCTGATGAATATGTAATCAAACGTTTTCATATCTGCGTGATGAATCACCGCAATGAAATTTCTTTTTCTTTCAATTCGTGATCACAAATACACTAAGTTTGACCTTTATAACACGTAACTAAGAATGTTAAGCATTAATATGACCCAAGTGTCATTCTTATGGTAATTAAATTGTATAAATAAATTTTAAAGTATGATGTTAGCTATAAATATAATATCGAAACATAGTTATATTGTCGCTAAAATTTTAACTCATGTTATGCTATATTCATTACATTGCATTAACAAAATTATAGGATGAATGTTAAAGACGTTATACAATGGTTTATAACTTAATATACCTGACGGTTAAATTGCAATATGGAAAGATTTGATTTTGGAAATGAATATAGAATATACTAAAGTAGCTAAAGTAGTACCCATTATCCGTAGTGGTAATACGGGTGTAGCGTATAAAGCAAAAATTGCAAGGCGGCCATTTTAATGTGAACACAGTTTATTATTTCGAATTACAAAAACGATTCCCATGGCTTCACCGAACTCATTTCTAACATGATTTTTTCGAAGGGAGAAGGGTGTTCTACTAATGGTGACATTTTTTAAAATACATTTCATTAACTTATTTGGGCGAAAAAAAAACCTGTTACTGTCCTTTTCAAAGTATTTTCCAAAACGTCTCTTTTGACTTTGATGTACCAAGACCAAATATTTCAAGCTTCTGTGAAGCTATTATTCTGGTCCTTTTCTAGAACCCGGAGGACAAAGAAAATGTCCCGTATTTTGGTGCGTCAACGATTTCTAAACTTTCAATGTTAATATTGAGGGTTATGCGAGTTTAAGATCGTACGCTTTTCACCTGTGTCAGTATTCCGGGATAAAGTGTAGTTATATTTACTTTGTGTAAACTGATCGAAAGGGGGCCACTGTAAGAAAAGAACAGCCATCAAAATATACAGAATCAAATTGCACAGCAATTCTGACAGTCCAAACAATTTGTCAATATTATATAACGAACCGCGGGTGGTTCCTCTCTGAAAACCTTCCACTCTAAACTCGTTCTTTAATAGCAAAAACAGATTCACACATGTTTATGTAAGCAGGAATGCGTATTTTTGTTAACCCTGATTCGTCAATCAGATAAGGCAAGGTGTCAGCCACTTGGCAGCCAGAACAATCTCATCTAGCTCCAGACTGTTACGTAAAACTCTCGCGGGTGCTTCACTGCATCTGCATACGTCATCTATAACACCACGCAGGAAGTTTATTTTCCTTGTCAGAAACATATTTAGACAGTAATTAGCATGATACGTGATAGATAGGTCTACTTTGGATGTCTATGGCCTCATAATATCAGTATCTGCCATGTAATAGATCATGGTTAGTGTTGGAAGGAAATGGTTTAGACGGAATCCAGAATTTCACATGTGCACATCCCAATTATCATAGTTATTTTGAAATCAGCTTGTCAGATAACGAATAGTTTTGCTATCATGTTTTTTTATATTATTTGCCGACATTTATTCTCGTTTCTGGTTATTTTTTAGTTAACCTTTGTTTGAACATATAACCAATGACTAATTGAACATGGCAAAAAAAGATAGTCCAAGTTAATTAATACTTTATGAGCATATCAGTGGATATTCGTTATTTATTAATTTATCATATGGGTGCTAAGATGTGAATCAAGGGCAATATTCATATACGAAGGGGCCTGTTTTCTCAAATTTGATATGAAATGCTTTCCATATTTATCAATTCTCTTTAGAACTCTTAATGTTCATTTTTGTGAATGGTGGATCTCCTTGTTGTTTCTCCTATCCCGTGTATTAAACTACTGTTCCCCTGTATTGCAGGAGACACCGGCTACGACCGAGTCCGTCCCCTCTCCTATACAGACGCAGATCTCATCATGCTGTGCTTCTCGGTGGCTGACCCGGAATCCATGGACAATGTAGTTTCAAAGGTAGATATGTAGATAATATGAATTTTAATGACATTGATAGATCCACAGACGGTTCATTTTAAAAGCAAAAGTAGTCTGTCAGGCAAACCCTAATATTCATGAACATGTCTTTGGAAGTTTGTAACAAGACTCTATATTAATATATATATATATATATATATATATAATATAATATTTTGATTTAGAAATTTTCCCTGAAATTTTCATTTCACAGAATTTCTTATAATACTGTCAATGCAGAGTCAACGTTTTTTGTAATACAATTTCAATCCAAACCCTAAAATTGACAACAAACGTAACACACACTTGTAGGGTTCTCAATTTGTTTATTCAAAGTAAACAGCTTTTCAATCTGCAGATGCCATTTTCAATATTTGAACAATTTAATCGTTATGACATTTCAGTGGTTTCCTGAAGTTCGTGAACACTGCCCCAAGCAGCCTCTTATGTTAGTGGGTTGCAAAACAGATCTCCGAAATGACATCAAACCCATCCCCGGAGGAAAGAATAAGATGCCAACGACAGTATCCTATGATCAGGTAAATACAACAAAAGGCCTTTGCTCATGTCGTATATGATATATATATTAATATCCCCTTGTATATACATAACGCGTCTCGGGCCTATTTGTTTCTGTTTCCTTATTATTAATGCAATGAAGAGCTAATCGGATGTTAATGTACATACATTTAGTCTTTTACTTGCACACTTAGCAATTTAATCTCTTAATAAACCAAACTAAACAGTTTCAACCTGCAGTGTTTAGTATTTTGATATCTTTGATATCTTAACATATCTGAATATACACTTTCAATGTACAGGGTTTGAAGACGGCGAAACACATTGGTGCCCTCGTGTATTCGGAAACTTCGACCAAGACGTCGCAGCGAAGCGTCAATGACGTCATGGAGGTGGCGGCTCTCTCGTCAGCCGGGACTAAAGGCAATACTTCACCGGAAGCAACCAGTTTTCGTCGCCAGAGGTCGTTCATTCGCCGGAAACGCTTCAGTGGCATGAACGAAGCCAAAATGCAGTTACGGAAGGAAGCAGCCAAAAGTTGCGTTGTTATGTGATTTGGAACACTGGACTTTTAATTTAACTTATTTATACCACATCTCAGTTCATAGTCAGTCATCTGTGGACTTGTATTCTCATGACGTCATATGTTGGCCACCGGACTGAAACATGTTTCGTGTTGTATTAGGCACAAAGCCAATGTGTAAAACATTGACATCTCTGCACCAAGTATTTTACACCTTTTTATATGAAGATCATCAGCAAAACGGAGTGTCAACAAAGAGAAAAGAATATTTTCATAATATGTATGACGTCATTGAAGTTGTACGTCATTTTGCAGCAAGGAGATGCGTTTGCAATTCTCACAGCAAACTCTTACGCATAAAGATCTCGACTTTATACATTTGTTATGTCAAATCGTTCCTCAGTTACGTGTTAGCATTATAACAGCTGTCAACTCACTTCCCTAGCTAGGCGGTAGATGAAGACGTTGAGGTGGTATCGTTAACGTCGGTGTATGCACACGGCAAATTCTTGTTTCGTTAGGTGTGCACATGTTCGTGTCAGCAAATACGTCAAACCCTGTGATACTCTCGCAAATCCAAACAGGTGGAGCAACCCATTACTCCAGAACACAGAAACTGATGACGTCACCGTTATACGCTTAAACCAGGTGCTGTCCACTGTTTCGTTTGTTGACAATGAAGTCTTCTGAGAAGACGCAACGTTGATAGTGTTTTTCTAGTGCAAAGACTGTACATAGGCGTGACTCGTTTGTTGCGATGAATGAATGAATGAATGTGTATCGTGCGGATGTATGCCTGGCAATGTTGTGTGTTAATGGACGTTTGTTTCTGTTTATAATGCGACATAATTCTTTCCAAAAAGAATAAATAATTCATTGCATATAACTCGTCATGTTGTTCCTAAGGTATTACAACTATTCCTGTTATGGCTTTCAGTACTGGTGTTACGGTGCCTTACTCACAGGTACTTATCAATATGTTTTGTTAAATCGAATGGCATGCTTTACTGTCATCAGTACCAACACGATAAAGCAGCGTGTAGCATCCTCCTCAGTTGCAATGTAAGTCAGTCATCGGCTGGAACTGTTCAAATTCAGTGTAGCATTGCACCCAGAGCTATACACCGTATTTCCACCAATAAGCTGATTTTTCGTCCTCTCCGAGAACCATTTGATCTAGGGATCTTTTGATTAAGACTCAATGGGGATTCTAAATAGTAATTGTGGTGACCCTGTGAACTCATATTCTAAATTGTAGTTTTAGTGACCCCAAATAGGGTCTTAGGGGTCACAAACTAAAACAAAACTATTTCATCTTTTTCTGAAGTACTTATTCTACAGGAAAATTTACTTTATTGCTTAAAGCCTGATGAGCTACAGAGCCAATTGCTCTATGTTAAGCTCATCAGGCCTAAAAGGCCCGACGGACATGGCGTTCATCCGTCTATCCGTCTGGAAACTTTTCGCTTTTTCGTTTTGTTCTCCAGAACCAGTGGCTCTAGGGAGCTGGAAGTTTGTGTACAGACTCCTTGGCCAATGGGGATTCTAAATTGTAGATTTGGTGACTCCGTGACCCCACATAGGGTGATGGGGGTCACGACCTTAAACACCTATTTTCATCTTCTTCTCCAGTACCAAAAGGTCTAGAGAACTGAAAATTTATGTTACATACGTCTTGGCCATTGAGGATTCTAATTTTTGGATTTGGTGACCCTGTGACCCCCACTCGGGCCACAGGTATAACGACCTAAAAACACCTTATGTTTATAATCTTCTCAGACAGCTGAAATGTACAAACTACTTGGTGAAAATGGATTCTAAATTGTAGATTTGGTGACCACCCTGTGACCCAAAATATGGTTCACAGGATCACAATTTATCAGTGTTGAACAGTACTCGTTTTTATTTTATGTGCTTTTCATTTCAGTCAGTATAGAGACCAAGGGAGGTAATCCCAAATGTGTGAGCTCTGACATTTGCTTTGAGAAATAGTTGTTTAGAAAGAGAAGTTGAGACTTGAAAACTAAGAATTGAGGGTCAAACAAAATGTTTATATAATGTATATTTGTAAAACCATCTTTTTGGAACTTTTATCATATCAATCACGAGTAAGCTACATGGGCACCAACTTCCCTCCACAAGCAAAACTCGCGTCAGTCTCCTTTACTGGCGTAAAGCCTTGCTGCATTTCGTTAACATTTCTGTGTTAGCACAGCGCCGCGCTGCACCTTAAAGGGGCAGTAGCACGTTTTTTCACTGAAATAAGTCGATGAAACGTATTTTTTTTAAAATGTCACCAAAAGTAAAACACCCTTCGCTCTTCGGAAAATTAAGTTAAAAATGAGTGTACATGGCTCAGTAAAGCCATGGAAATCGTTTTTGTAATTTAAAATAATAAATTGTGTTCACAATAAAATGACCGCCATGCAATTTTTGCGTTTTACGCAACACCATTATTACTACTACGGACTATTGGTTTGTGTAATAGGATGTTTTACCATCTAAAGTAAATAAAAATGACATAAACTATCATTATAAATGAGAAATTTGAAAAAATAAAATTTGCAAAAAACGTGCTACAGCGCCTTTAACTGTATAGTCGAATCTGCTTCACTAGCAAAGAACAATTAGGGTAATGCGGCAAGGCTTAGCCAACAATGGAGACTGGTGTGAGTTAACTCTTGCCGAGGAAAGTTGCTAGTTCTGCCCATTGATCGTCAGAAAAGATGTATGGACTGAATATGGAACTGGTAGTATTGAAAACTACGTAGTCATAAGGATGAAGGTACAGTAATTCAGTATTCCAGAGACTACATTTTAGTCTAGAAAGTTGCATGGGCACAAGAACATGAAAACGTATTCAGGTCGAAGCGTCTACACAATGGACCCTTAAAACAGAACAGTCTCCACTGAATGCCGTGTGTTCAAAACAGAAAATAACATGCACAATACATCATCCATAATTATTTCGCAATCAAATTGTTCAAAGTGTTGCCATGTCTATGTTCTATAATTTCTCTTTCAGTCTTGTTGACTGATCTGATTCCGAGAAACACGATTATATGCAGACAGATAGCACCTGACTACCAACAGCACATCTGTCACATTTACCCTTTAACAGCTCAGCGAGTGCATCGCCAGGAAATTCATCATTCCGGTCTGTAGAGAATGGCGAAAAAAGCATGCCTTGTTTATTCATGTGCAAGTTCGGGGATTACAGGTTTATGTAATATGCCATTATGAAAGATGTCACAGTGACATTTCTTTGATGACTTTACTTTTTACGTAAGTTATAATCGACGAAATTACTTCCCGAGAGTTTGTGGAGGCGACAGTCCTCAAATACGCATCTGGACCTGCTCAGTTAAATATACGTAACTACTCCAGATTTGTTTCCACCTTTTTCAACTTGAACGCAAGTTTCTTCATAACATGTTTATTTCATGTGCAAATTCTCCAAACGAAGTGTTGGTTGCTGCACGTGCATGGCGCGTGCAACACGCGCTCCACGTTTACGGACGATGTTTGTAGCCTTTACTTCCTGAATGCAGGCCAATATGTCACACGGTTAATTGTATTCCGGAACGATTTCATAATACTTGAGAATTCATGCATTCGTATATATATTAGATGACATATGTTTTGACTTATGTTAAGAAGTCGATATTTTGAATTTTACTTGAAGCATCAAGTATTCAAGTTGGAATCTAATTGGAATTGCTATAGCCCAGCTACTTCAATACAAGAGTCATCAGAAGATGACAGATCCGACCCGGTCCCACATAATTTGTAAAACACATCTTTGACAGATAATTGTATATCTTTATATACTTAATGTAGTGGGTAATACACATGCTGAGTTTCGGGTATGATGAAGGGTTTTAGAGTTCTGCTTCGACAGCAGACATGTCTCTGAACAAAGTCAAAATTCAACATGTTTATGTGGAGACGGGATTTTTTGTTTAAATATCCAAAGGCACCACTTCAGTTAGTGGGTAATACACATGCACAGTTTCAGGGAGATATTATGAAGAGTTTTTGAGCTCCGGAAACAAAATGATTACGGACGGACGGACGTACTGACAGACAGACGGACAGAGCGACGACTATATCCCACGGTATTACATACCGGTGGGATAAAAAGAAACGGTTGTTGTTTTTTTAGATATTAATGAAAATAGGGCTGCTTCCTTGCTCTTTTGGACGTTTTTAAATATTTCAGTTATTATATAGTTATTCCGTGTTGAAATGGTATCTCGTATATCATTCCCTTATCAGAATGAAGTTTAGTATACTATTTAAACTGTTTCACTTTATTCTATTTGTTGGCCTATTTTTTGCTGCATGCAGCTGTTTTCTTTCAAAAACATTTTAACAGTAAATGTACAGTGATCAACCGTTTTGATAGCACTCTATTAGCGCCGTTGTCACAAATGGACAAAATCAAGATTTTTCTGGGGATGTTGTGGATCACGTTCATTACGAAAGCTGATGCTTAATCATAATATCCCAATAATTCATGCGTTGGCCTCACTACCACAGGTCCTTGAGTCATTGCTAATCACACGCTAATACAACGCTTTGAAATATCAATTGAGACGACCTCTTGACTTGAAAGGCTTCATAGCTCAAATCGGGGTATATTAGAGAGGGTGTTCAACTCGCCTAACCAATGTCATGTTATAAAGTCTCTGCAATCCAAATCAAGCGATGTCTAAAAACTAAATATGATTTGTACATTCTTGTTCTCACTCGATCGATATCTACGTTTTGTCGGACATTGTACAGTACAGAACTCATAATTCTCAGTCAGTAGAGGTACTTTAAACACAGCAATAACATCTTTGCATTCGACTATTTTACTATTGTCATAGCTGCTGTAAACAGTTCAATATACCGTTTCTCTAGATTGTTTTACTAGTAAAGACTACATTGAAACCATCATATGTTTCCTACATTTCGCCCGACTCCTATATCAAGGTAGATAACTCTGCCAATATCAAGGTCCCCAGAGAACAAACCGCTGCTTGGTGTGTCTCACAGACTGTTTGTCTATGGAAAGCTACGATTTGTAAAAAAAAACAGTGCTTTTTATTTTCAAGATATAAGAAATCAAGCTACTTATGTTAGATATAGACGCTGAGGTTTAGACATTTGGAATGTTGATGTATATTTTACATTATCGTGGTGGCACATGTCGACTGCTATCAGTGAAGTTCAGCAACAATGGGCGTGGCTCGTCGCATGGATGGGTTACCCGCGTCATTGCCGGATAAACTGAGAGTGTGAAGAGTCATTCCCTGCCCCACTGGGTAAATGACTTAATTTGACTATGTCGAACCAGCAGTAAATGGGTACCTGGTATGATACGATGGTAGCCTGAAATTAAACCGTGAGCGCCTGACAAGCGACCGGTTGTAATCTCCTACGGGAGTGTTTTATACTCGTCGACCAGGGGTAATATGTTGACCAGCGCTTTGAACATGCAATGTGCATGGATATAAATAGTCTATTACATCAGCCATTCTCCACCAACTCTCAGATTCCCACAGCCTTCAACACCAAATATTGTGTATTTAGCGTGAACATTAATTGCAGTATTTCCTGAACTTATTCCCTGTAGTTATACCTGTTTATAGCCCTTCATTAAAGTACCAAGTTATTCTAATGTCGTGCAATGCCAGGAACATTTAAAATCAATCAATTTCATTTTTGCAAAACTGTTTGTGATTTGACCGGAATTGGGGAGATTGCTTTAGAAGATCACTAAATGCCCATAAAAGTGAAAATGTGAGGCATGAAATAACATAATGTGTCACACATTAATATGTTAGGTATGAAATTAAAAAATGTTGTCACACATTAAAATGTGAGGCATGATATTAGAAAATGTTGACAAACGTTAAAATGTGAGATATGAAATTGAAAATATTGTCACACATTAAAATGTGAGACATGTTATTAGAAAATGTTGTCACACATTAAAATGTGAGCCATGATATTAGAAAATATTGTCACACATTAAAATGTGAGGCATGAACTTACACAATGGTGTTGCACATTAAAATGCGAGGTAAGAAATAACAAAACCTTGTGATACGTTAAAATGATACATCGTGAAATAAAAACACAAACGGATCGGTTTATATTTTGTCTTAATTACGAGTTATTAAGAGATGAACAATTACTTAGTATTGTAAATAACTTGTCAGATAATGGATGAATCAGAGTACGAAGCAATGCTTGGTGTGCCTCCTACAGGTAGAACGCACTCTTCGGGTTAGGATGAAATTCACTTAACACACATCATATATCACTATAAGTAATAAGTAATAAGTAAATATATAACATATAGCAATTTTAATGCATAATATAATATGTAGAAAAAAATTTACTTTGCGCAAACGGACAAGTGATGTAGCTTCCTTGGATTGCCATTGCTGTTCTATACTTGCATTATCGTATGATTGTATGAAATTGAACGTGTAACTTCAGGACGTCATTTATACTGCATTGCAAACGAAAATAAGATGAGCTTGCATGTGTTCGTAATAATATACCCTTGAACTAGGCGTCTAATTAGCTGGCCACAAAGGACCTCACAGATAGCAATCCCTTCGAGCATCTATTTGCCTCCTTCGGTCGAAACTTACGTCTGTATACACAGAAATACATTCAATAAGCTAAGGGTTTTGACATTTACCAACTGGAAATTATACAAACATGATGAAAGTGTGTCAGCTTGCAAGAGTCCTATATATGTTGTATGATCCGTCTGGCGATGGTTTGCTTTTGATTCAGTTTAGCTCTTTGAAAACACAAGCTGCCATCCTAATCAACGTGTAAGTATTGCTACACTCTATCCATATTTTCTCCGAGAAGGGGCCATCGTTCACTCCGCTCCATAATCAACATACAGGCTCATGTAAGTATGTATTGTAGAGATATACACGTCAATGACATAAGTACATAAGACTTAATGCAACTCCTTCAAATTCCAATTTTCAAGACATGAATATGCTGAAGTTAATTCGACTAAATATCACCGTCCTTTTATCATATCATGCATGAAAATGTTGGATGTGACGGTCTGTTTTCCTTACACGATTTGCCCATCTAAATTACACAGCAATTCCATTGTATTCTCCCCATAGGCAAGGATAACACCGTTCCATCATGGTTCTTGAACGTTGAACAGTAGATAATCATGTTCCTGATGGACACGATTTGCATATTTGCATGTTCTCATTCAGGGTAACGATTCATTCTTCTCCCTACAGACCTTTAGATCATATCAGGAATATGTTGGAATTGAATAGGTTTTGTGTATAATATTATCTAATGTTCATGAACAAGAAAACATCATCATTAACCAATCATAACGGCCTGACCTGTTCTCTGTGACATACCAATACCAACCAACGTGTCTTCTTGAATCTGAAATAGTTACACGTATATATAGTAGTGTTAACATTCTGTGCTCTGTGTTTGAAAAGACTCTTTCACTCACTGAGACAGATAGTCTAACATTTAGCCTCTGAAATTAATATTTTTGGTAAAATTTCAAAGTTTTAAAAAATAAAATAGAATAAAAAGGAACTTCTGAGATGTGTTCAAGAGGGGTTTAAAGTAATTTAAACCTCTCTTGAACGCGATTGTTCAATGTAGCGCCACGTAGCAAAGCGAGCAAACATCGAGGAATCGCACCGTGTCGTTCAGGAGAGAATGAGCGCTACAATGAGCGCTACATTGAGCGCTCAATGAGCGATTATAAGCGTTCACTGTTATGGAACGGAGCCCTGATACCCTTTGTTCTTGACGGACAAGTAAGTAAGTCTTCAATCCATGAGAATACTTATGTTCTTCTGTTATCTCTCCATAGAATTCACATCAATAAACTAACGACACATCCGAATGTGTACAATACACTACCGGGAAGAGTACAGGGTTTTATCATATGTGTTATTTTATATTACAAACATCTTTAGTTTTTGACGCCATATTCTAAAACTATAAATAGTGCAGGCGTTTAGTCATCAGTCAAAGAATACTTTTAGGTGATTTTTTTTTAAATAAAGACAATTTTAAACTTTAAAATTCTGTTCACAGATGTTAAAATCAATAAATGTACCTTATTCTGCACACCTTTACAACATCTTAGTAGAATTTCTTGGCCCTTTCTACATTTAACAAAGATATTTCAACAAACAAATTACCAGTACAAAAGCAAAAAGTGTTATTGTATCGTTCCATAATCAAATGCATCTCATTTCTTTTTTAAAATATTGATTTAATCGAAACAAACTGAGGTGTATACTTTCTTGTGCCCTGTAGCTTAGCTTGGTTAACTTGTATCATTAAGTGAACTTCAATACATCTTGCAGGGAACTACGGAACAGAGAAATTGATGTCAATGATGGACATTATTCATAATAACGGAATTATCTTGTCTGGAATTGATTTAGACCAATTCCGATTTTGTTCTCTCCAAGGAAACATATATTACATCGAGCATGAAGTATGGCCTGTCTTATCTAGTTGATAAATAGAAAATGTGATGTAAAATTAAGATCGGTTTTCCGATACAACTTGATAAAGAAATTGAGAAAAGATGAACAAGTTACAAAGCACCAGGTTTCCATCTAGCATGTAGAACAAGCCATTTCGTTCTCTTCAATGATTTTCCCGGGGGACCCATACAGTAGATGTAGTGGACCGCTTCTGTTTGATAAATGGGGATCTTTGAATATGAAGATGCTACCAAAGATTAAAATGACAAATGCTGAAATTAAACAACACACAGTGAACGTTGTCTGTTCGAAGCACTCTACACAGCGTTGAGACTGACCAGCGTGTGTCTGCTTTTGTGTAGTACATTTGCAATTTTATCTTTTATTATCCTAAATTTCATAACGGGAAGTACAGTACTGTCAGTTTTGGAAAAACCACGAACAAGTCTACGTGTTTTATGTCATATGTAAAAGCTTAACTTGCCACTTCCATCATTATTCATGACAATCAAATTTGCAAAGAAAGTAGATTAATCTTCTATCTGAAACACGTTATTGTACGGGAAGGTCATGACACCATCAAGTAAAGTAATGACACTTTGTTGATGTGCTTACCATGTTATTAACTCCTGCAAAAAGGATTATGAACGTTTGTTGATAAAGTAACATTGAAATGCTTTAAAGCTCACAAGCTGTAAACTTGAAAGATTAGTTTCAGTTTACTTATATTCTAACTCGTGATATGATAAACATCGAAAAAGGTTTATTTCTACCACATGTTGAGGGAATACAAGTTTGGCCTGATGATAAAACAAACATGATAGATCGCAGAAGTTCTTATCGGTGCACAGATGAGATGCATATGTTGATGTGTTTATGTCTTGTCTATATGCTATCTGAACTTTTACTTTGATATGAGAACATATCAGGGTTCATATTTTTCATACGATATTAAGTGCTATTTTAACTTTGAACAGTGCTTTGGTGTCATGATGTCTTGTGTCACCTTCTAAACGAGATAGGAAGTTTATTTTGACGTTTTACCTGATTGTACCGTCTCGTTGATTACGTACAGGCATTTACCTGGTTTGGGAAACCACAGATACATGTGGTTTAAACATGATATTTCTTTTATAACAAAAAATTATTTCCGATAAGGAAGCTACATACATTGACCAAATGTGTTCAAGCTATTTTACACAAACAGAAAACATTACAACTTACAATGGTTTCACCAATATATATATATATATATATATAGAGAGAGAGAGAGAGAGAGATATATATATATATATATATATATATATATATATATATATATATATTAAAGATATATATATAGATAGATATAGATATAGATATAGATATGTTTTTTACATGACGAGCAATGAAATACTATAGGATTTATCACTACAGTGAAAATAACTATATTTGATATTGTATAATCGTGTCTCATAGGCCTGATTGGCCGGATATTTTCTCATTATCAACGTGCAATGAAAATGTGATATATTGTGTATGAAAATATGTGACACGAAAATAAAATAATTTTCTTCTTCTATATTTTCTCTGTGACGTGATTGATATAATTTGACGTTATAAAACAATGGTCTGACGTAACGAATTATCCTATGACGTCACATTGCTACTGTGGTGAAGGGGTGTTTCTAGCGGCTGCTCAACACGGAAAGGAACAAGTAATGACATCATTTCAAGGATAACATCATATAATAAATAGATATCGTCAATTCTTGACATATACCATGTTTATGTGAGTTAGAAAAGTTTTATATTTTCAGTTTTAGAGTACGACGTCGAAAACTTAGTTATTGTAATTGAAAATCATACATATGATAAAAGCAACAGAGGTGTGTACTTTCTATTGTACTTGAGTTTATACATATATTCTACCATCCCAAATGACAAGAAACTCAGAACGAGAAGAGTGTTCGATTCAGTGATCCAATCTAAGGGGTGCTGATTACGAAAAGGTATAAGATACAAATCTAAACATCTCTATGTGAACCATTTTCCAGAATCGGCCTTCGTCTGTGTAGAATTCCAAGTTGAGCTGTTAGAGGGGCCGAATAAAGTCCACTGTGCCTTTCAAATACTCTTTTATACTAAACACTCACATCCAAAATATAATTGAATTTGAAGAAAACTCTAGAGAATGTCTTCTCTTATTATGTAAACAGGCATTCTGGTAACTTCCGGTAAATACAGGACAAAAAAACATAAATATAAATATTATCCATCGCTGCAGACTCGTTAAACAAAGTGGTTCAATTGGTTTTACAGATCTTAAACAATAAAAGATCAAAGGGGTCAAAGTCGGTTAGTGAATGTTTAGAATTGATGGAGGCTCGTGGCCCTCTTTGGTGAATTACCACCAGTTTACAAGATTGTTACACATCAGAGGTTTGTGTAAGAACTATATAATCGAACCAAGGGACGAACTATATATAATGTACCATCTTGAGGAACATTATTTCATCACCCATAAAATCAGTTATTGTTATAATTATGAATATATTATGCTACGAGAATATATACGTAACTTTAGATGGTCGGACCACACAAGTATTTTGTAAGTATCACCTGTTACAGTTTCGTCACTGAAGGACTGAACATATATATTCGAGAACGTATATTCTTTTTAGAATATCAAATACGTAACTTTAGATGCCGGGACCACAAAAGTGTTTTGTAAGTATCATCTGTAACAATTCCTTCACTGCAGGACTGACCATCATCGGATTCAACAGAATTTGACGGGAGTGACCTCCCCTTGGTCCTGTAATTACAGGAAGAATATCTACAAATTCAACTGTATTGTGGATGTTGGTGTTAAAGGCACATCCATTGTGTTGGTGGGATCATATATACAAAACGTTATAAATGGTGCTATTTTATCGGGTAATGACTGTTGCCGAAAATTATCATTTGAATGTTTATCGGTTCATTGTAGTGGCGATATAAGGTAAAAGGAGTGATTTTGTATCGAAAGCCGGAATTTTGGAAACTTATTTACAACAGATATTAAGAATTATTTGGGTTCATAATGTTTTATGGGTCGTATAACTACTGACATATAAATGGGACGTGTAGTTTCGGTTTCTACACATGTATAATAACATTGCTCGATTTTAATATGAAACTAGTAATGATGACATAGTTGATGATTCGGGATGAATATGCAAGTTGAGTGAAATCATTTGAACTTATATTAGCACACTGGACTTTATCCGGCCCTCCTACCAGCTCATCTGGGAATTCTAGACAGACAAGGGCCGATTCTGGAAAAAGTTTTTAGACAAAGATGTTTAGCTTAGTACCTTATAATACCTTACGTAATCAGAACCCCTTTAAATAGCTACGCTGGAAAGCAAATCCAACTGTATTGCCTCTTGAATTAACTTTCTCAAGAACCGGTCCTTGTCTACACACGTACGTCTGTCATCATTTGACGAGCACTTACCTACTATCCTCGTTACATCCACAGAGCATCAAGAGTTAATGTCTTGAATTACTTGTCATTTGGGATTGTCGTTTTCATTTGCTAGTTTCACCAAGGAATTTTCTCCTATGATAGCCAAACCGAAAAAGGTATAACTCCCAAGTAATTAACATTCAAATCCTTTTTTCTGACTTGTTTGCATTGTGACGTCATCCCCATTTTGAAGTCATGATATTGTGGCAACTCTGGTTTTCAACTAAAATTAAACGATTTGCGCTGGATTTTAATATAAATTGCAGAATTCCCCTCCACACAATTGAACATCAAGCTGTATATCTGTTGAAGACATGTCCTTTGTACCTGCACCGGTTACCCCAAACAACAGACAGTTATGGAAATGAGCTTTTAAGGCGATTGACATGCTTTGGCAGATTGAAAATAGAAAGTAATATCATCTGTCAAGCCAAAACTCAAATCTGAGTGCATACAGAAAATGATAACACTAACCACATCTTTATGATTCGACTAACCACAATATTGATGTTGTTAAAGAAAGGAAATGCTTGGCATAAATGAATTTATCATACAATGGATGGTGTTCTCGGCAGGATAAAGGCAACGGATATTTTCGGTATCCGTTAGGGTCATATACGGATAAAGATGCAAATTACAAAGGTCAAGTGAATGAATGAATGAATGAATGTCTTTATTTCCTCCAAAATCAATCGAAGATTACAAAGATAAAACATCAATTAATTATATACATGCACAGAGAATATTTACATAGAATATTTAAGACATTGCAATACAAATTAAACAATCAAAAATAGGTCATCACAGCATCCTTCATTTCAAATACATAATTGGAAAATGCACGTATGATAAATTGCCATGAACCGTCATTAAGTCCCGGGATGTCTAGTTTGGCACCACAAAACAGTGCAAGAGCATCATCATCATGTAACATTTCAATATTTACAAAGGTATCTACGTCAAGTTTGTCAAGTAATGCCATATAGAAAGTGTTTCGTTTATGCATAAAAAATTCGCAATGTAAAGTGATATGGGAATCATGGTCAAAACAGTGCTTTGAACAAAATGTACATTCCTTTGAGAATTTTGCTTTTGAGCCTAATTGAACAATAAGTTGTAGTTGGGCTTTATATTCCGGATATTCATCTATTAAACGATAAAGTTTATGAACACACAGTGTTTGGTGGATAACAGCATATCTGGACATATCTTCTCTCATGGAGAGTCTCAATTTCCACTGATACTCTTCATTAGAGAAGATAGATTTAACAACTATCCTGCGCCACACTTCCTTTGATGGAAAGGTGCCAGTTTGTACAAAATGTTGTATATATTCAAACAGATCATATTTTCGTGCTGTACATAATAGCGTGTTGCAGATACTGCGTGAGTTTGTACATACATTATAGTTGATTGTTAAAAATGCACAAAACAAGGTTTTCGTTGATGAATAACAACGATTATTACACAGTCTTCCAAGGAATAATAATCTACATTTATCAATATATCCGACCATTGTCCAGAGACCAAGATTGGCACAAGCTGAATCTGTGGACATACGTCTGTTAAATCCTTGAATACAACAGGCAAAAAAACGTTGGGTATTTTCCACTAAATATAGGTCTTTACCAAACAATGTTGGCAATGTTTCACAGCCATAGAAGCTGGTAGGTAGAATCATTCGCTTCCATATATTAACACATGTAATTGGATGCAAATCATTGTTGTTAAAACCCAGAGGACGTAGGGAATTTATAGTTTGCCTTGCCTTTTGACAGCTAGCAGTTACTCTATCTTTACAAGATAGATTTGATGATAGTAGGATACCGCCATATTTTACTGATGAACTTATAGGTAAAACTGTGTTACAAAATGAGAATGAGAGCTCGGGATAGGTTTGCCTCCCTTTTCGAAAAACCAAAACAGTGCTTTTTGATGCATTATATGTTAACCGCCATCGGGAAGCATATTCTGAAACAATGTTTAGTGAGTTTTGAAGGCCAGATGGGGTGGTACTTAGAAGTGTGGTATCATCTGCTAACAGGACTGAAGGTACATCGATTCCATATATACATAAACCACTGTTGGCATATCTTAATTCAGTTAGCAAATCATTGATAAAGACTAAGAAAAACCATGAAGACAGGACTCTACCCTGTCCTACCCCTTGTTTTACTTCAAACGTATCGGAGCTATTTCCATTGTACATAACAAAGGAAGAACTACAAGTGTAACTATGGTATAGAAGATTCCACATTTTACCCCTTATACCTAATTTGTAAAGTTTTATGAATAAACCGTTTTGCCAAATTCGATCAAAGGCTTTCTCATTATCGAGAAAAGCTGTAAAAACTTGTGAGCCACGTTCAACATAGTATGTAACGCAATCATTTAGCATAAAAGCTGACATAACTGCACCATGTTCTTTTCTGAATCCAAATTGCAGAGGGTCTGGAAAACCGGGGTTGATACTGTTAATATAACATTCAAGACGTGATAACAATAGCTTTTCAAGCAACTTCCCTATACAGGAAGTGAGAGTGATACCTCTGTAGTTTTTTGGATCACATTTTGGACCTTTTCCTTTGTAAAGTGGAACAATCATCCCCAATCTAAAGACATTGGGAGAGTACACAGCCTTCATAATTGCATTATATAAAATGCAGAGCTTAACAGCCAGCGCGTCGCTTCCGTGAATTAGATGTTCATTGTTTATCTGATCCGGTCCCGGCGATTTATTACGATTTAGTTTGACGATATGTTGTTTTATCTCTTCAGGTTGGATATCAGCATAAAGAATAACGTCAGCCGCATCGGAAACTTCGGATTGTGAAATTATGTCTTCCAGTTTGCTTTCCACAGAAGTTTTAAATTCATCATCAAAGCTTTCCGAGCAGTGTGGTAGAGCGAGGTTAGCATAGTATTCACCCCACAGGTCACAGATAGCCTTTGGCGAATCCGCGTGTGTATTGTTGAATACTAATTTATCAACAGTTGACCGCGGGCGCCTTAGCTTACGGACTGATTTAAAGAAAGTATTAATATCAGTTTCAGATGTAACTTCAAGTTCACGAGATAATTCTTTATGTTGTTGGCGTTTTGCCTGCCGATGTAAGCGACGGAAATCGCGCTTATCACGTTTGTAGTCCCTATACGCAGAAGAATTATCGCCCCTTGGTTTGCCGTCTGCTAACCAAATTCGCCGCGAACCTCGCATTTTATAATGAACATCATTTAGGCTGTTTCGCTTCCAATAAGGCTTAAGATAGGGTCTGAATGTTCCACATGGTATATATTTAGAACTAGCAGTTATAAGAGCATTGCTAATCTGTTCATTATATAGCTCTATATCTGCAGATTGTATTTCATCAAAAGGAACACAAGAATCACATATTCCAGAGAGAAGTCTCTCTGTCTCTTCAGTGTAAGCTCTTAGTTCAGTGTTATCAGCTTTTCGCCATTTTGGAATACATATTTTTGATGGTGGGGTAGCAGCATTAGGCTGTACTTTAATATTAGTGTAACATGGTAGGTGGTCAGAAACTGAGTAATTACATTGGTCAAGCACATAACACTGAAGTAAGTCGCTTACCGCATGCGAGGGTATAAGGATATAGTCAATTAGAGATTTGTATTGACTATCCTTACTTCTCCATGTATAGGCTGGACCATACGTGCGAGAAGTGTGTAAGACATGTACAAGATTTCTATGGTTAATAACCTTTTCTAGTGCCTTTTCACGTGAGGATAAAACGGCTTTACACAAATCAGAGTTTAGATCTCCCACTATATATGTGTCACCTTCTTGACAAAGCATATCATAAACATCCATTAACTCATCTAATGCATTTAGGTATGTTGAATGCAATACATTGGTGGATGGAAGTCTGCAACAGATTACATATATATCTGAATACCCATTAGACATAAGTTTAGCACTTACAAAGTATTCAGATCTGTGTGAAGGGTAGGCTTTCCACCGTGATTGGGAATGACATAACAGGGCTACGCCACCTGATCCCCTGACAGAGACACTTGTGTTACATTTATGGGTTACAATGTTGTAACCGTGAATGTCATTAAGTACATTTATATTAGTAGGATTCAGCCAATGTTCCTGAATACATAGTAAATCTACATTATTGGGGATGGTACTAGATATTACATAAGGTGTATTCCTAGACACACCGCGTATATTCCAGGTAAGTAAGCTTAGAGTCATGGATATTAACACTGCACACATGGAAGGTTTGATATTTTTACCGTTATCCATTGACATTTAGAAGTGTTCATCATGTCAGTATCCAGTACTGTTGTACTGGTCGCTACTCTTCCACTGACGTTGTCGAGGTATATAGTCCCTGCAACGAATGTCACGTGGCCAGAAGTCGTCGTCGCTTGCAACGTTGTCGTAGTCCTCTGCAGACAAGTTAACCTGTACTGTATACGTTCTTGTACCGTCATAGTGTTGTCTTTCGCGTAGGAGACGTACATACGTCGTGCGCACGTGTCGTTCATGGGTGTAGTCAAAGATTAACTGCTTGACGTCATCAAACGGTTTCTCAGCATTGATGTTGTACAGCACTATTCGCTTTGTCTTGATCCTAGACACACCTTCCAATACTGAGTAGGTTTTCGCCAATGATTTGATGTTGTAAGTTTCAGTGGTAGGTGATGTTTTCGTGGTTGCTGCTGTTGACTGTTCTTTGGATGGCTTCTTAGGTAGGGGATTCTTGGATTTAGGCGGCATACTGGTATCTGTCCCACAGAAGACTAGGTCGTGTGAATTTTGTGTGTACATGTCCCATAATAGATCTTTATCCGTTAAGTCTATTAAACGGTTTTGGTGTTGAATAGAATCTGGATTGTCACCTGATAAGGTAATGTTGCACGAGTCCGAAGAATGAGATTTCTGTTTTTCTGCAGGTATATCCTTCTCCGTATCATTGGAGTGCATGATAGACTCGTTTAGGGGTGGAAAATTGTCAGTATTGATACTGGCATCAGTCTGTGCTTTTTGTGGCTGTTTAAGAGCTTTTGCATATGAATGTTTTGTCTTACCTACCATCCTCGTTACATCCACAGAGCATCAAGAGTTAATGTCTTGAATTACTTGTCATTTGGGATTGTCGTTTTCATTTGCTAGTTTCACCAAGGAATTTTCTCCTATGATAGCCAAACCGAAAAAGGTATAACTCCCAAGTAATTAACATTCAAATCCTTTTTTCTGACTTGTTTGCATTGTGACGTCATCCCCATTTTGAAGTCATGATATTGTGGCAACTCTGGTTTTCAACTAAAATTAAACGATTTGCGCTGGATTTTAATATAAATTGCAGAATTCCCCTCCACACAATTGAACATCAAGCTGTATATCTGTTGAAGACATGTCCTTTGTACCTGCACCGGTTACCCCAAACAACAGACAGTTATGGAAATGAGCTTTTAAGGCGATTGACATGCTTTGGCAGATTGAAAATAGAAAGTAATATCATCTGTCAAGCCAAAACTCAAATCTGAGTGCATACAGAAAATGATAACACTAACCACATCTTTATGATTCGACTAACCACAATATTGATGTTGTTAAAGAAAGGAAATGCTTGGCATAAATGAATTTATCATACAATGGATGGTGTTCTCGGCAGGATAAAGGCAACGGATATTTTCGGTATCCGTTAGGGTCATATACGGATAAAGATGCAAATTACAAAGGTCAAGTGACGGAACTTCTTTTGAAAATGACGTCACAAGCATTAACATTTCGAACGCCTGTAATAACCGTAACAGTTGTAATAGCGTAATAGCTTCATGTAAATAGACATACTTCAGTCTTCATTTCATAGATCTACATTAATTTGAGAAATGACAAAACAAACATAGTGCAATGCATATTACGGAAACAATTATTATGATCAAGCATTGCCAAAACATGTTCATCGCGAGTCGAAAACTACACAGTAAACACTTTCTACATACATACTCACAGGTAAACAAAGGCAGTTTGAGTTACATATGCATTTATCGAACGTCAATCTTCACTGTTCTATAATGTGACTTTTGTAAAGGAGATTTTAGAATTCGCTGCCAACATTCAGTTTACCTCTCCGTGTGATGTGTGCGTCGCCATTTGCAACCGGGCGGAAGGGAAGCAACTCTCGTCCCTTCAAGATGGACTCCCCTACACTCACGATTACACGAAAGGACGCGAGTTCGAATTCGCTGTCCTCACCTTAATTATTTTTCATTTGAAAAACGTATTTTAAAACGTATTAAAACATTGAAAATTAAGATCATGCCAAAAATAACAATTACTTTCACTGAAAGCATAATTTAGGAGGCGTTATTTTGTGTCATTTTACTGTGAGAATAGCACGCAGTTCATTTGCATATATCAATACGCGTATTTACAGTAAAGTTCAACTTTGAAATTGATGTTGTCATGCTGTTTTGCACAAAATGAATGAAGAGTGACATTGTATGATAAAGAAGTTATCATGCTCGTGTGTTTTGGGATGGTAAATATCCTGCATTAGGAATAAACACAATGTATTTAGCTCGCCAAGGCTCGCAAAATACAATGTTTATTCCTAATGCAGGATATTGACCATCCCAAAACACACTCTCATGATAACCTCTATATATCAGATGTTAAAGTTGATAAATGTTGTAACCTTTGGCACGGGAATATAAGATAGAAATACTCTTATCTATATTAGAAATCACATTTAAAATTGCATCACACTATCAAATAGTTTTTTATGAACTGAGCCAAATGTGCCGTTTTCATGATACATGTATAACTAAACAACATAGCTTTACTATAATGCTTATCGCTAATCTTCTATAACAAAAGTCAACATATCTTGAGGAAAGATGATAGCAAACATGCAATACATCACAAACCAGTAAAATACTAACACAAGTCGAACTTATTTGTTTTCTCAACCTTCATCCAATAAACAAGTCCCTCTCGGCAGCGCCATCTGATATATACCATGTGTGTAAAATATCAGGAGCATTTCTGATGATATAACGCGTGTCATGGTGGATCAAAGAGCATCATATGGTTACCATGTGGTTCAAGAACATAAAGAATATTGAACATTGGCATACAGTTTACATTCTCTAAAGGCCCGTTCACACTGTGAGATTTGTAGTTACAACTTGTAGTGTCAACCTGTAGTATCAAAACAAATTGTATGTACGTCATGAGGTAAGTCGATACGACGTGTGTTTTTGCGCACGGTTCCACTGAAGTTGGTTACTACAAGTTGTAAGGACACATCGTACGGTGAGAAAGTGTTTAAAACCCGATCACGCTGTGTACTGTGCCAAAATGTTGATTCTGAGAGTCGGATGTCGGATTATGTGTCATAATTATAAAGCCCGTTATCATGGAACGTTTTGAAGCTACTGTGAGACAACTTGTAGTACTGTGAGAACATCTAAATATCCACTTATCATTCGATGTTCAGACATACAACGTGTTGATGTTGCAGGGTGAGGCTACTCTGTTCAACTTCAGATCGCATAGCGTGAACTGGCCTAAAGGATACGTTCGGGACCAACTCAATATGTCAGTTTCGTCGGGAAAATTAGGTAAGAAAATGTGAACGTTTCACTGATAATAACCAGATTAGCGTTTGCGGGACACCGAAAATGCAGAACAGTCCCGAAAATGATTGTCTCGCCTCTCCCTGTTCCGCCTTCTCCACAGCCACAATGAAATGCGCATTTTTTTAATTGCCACGTGAGACAATTGAACATTAAATTTACAACTAGAACCATTCAAATCTCATGACTATCACTTGGATGACAATTGGATGGACAATTTTGATTATCGATGGAGTCAGTAGAAACAAGATTAATCATCACTGGAGACCCTTCACACAAGTTGAATCACCATTGGAGATCACTACACAAGTTTGTTTATCAGGTTTTATCACGTTTCGTATTGATTGTGAACATGTCAAAAGATTTCCCTGGGGGTTAAAAATAGCAAATGATTAATATGAGATGTTAAAACCTATTTTTTTATTTCAAAATTTGATCAGAGTGTTCACATGGCCTTGACCATATGTCCTGACCTTGACAAACACACAATCAATGGTCACTTTTCATGCGCATAGCAATCGTGTAATGATTTAAAGTGTTTAAGGCACGTTCGCAATTGCACAGTTAAGTCGTGACCTCGCTTTGACCTTGACCTTTCATGTACTTTAGCGAAAACGATAGTTGATATATACCAAATATAAGCCTGATAGCACAATTCTTTTTTAAGTTCTCGTGTTTACAAGGATTTATTTTAGTGTTTTCAGAACTCGTGATCTTGATCTTTGACCTTGAATGTGAACATGTCAAAAAACATTCCCCAGTAGGAAGTTATGTATATGAGTTATAGCCAAAACAAAAACAAAACGCGGCGGCGGCGGTGGAAACTGCACAAAAACTGATAGCAGCCAAGACTTAGTCGGGGCTGATAATTAATGAATTCAGGTATTGGCAAAATGGAATGCATGGTTTGTCCCGCCGGTTACATTCGTCCTTCATGATACTTACAGAATGATAAAATACATTTTCAAATTACATTAACAATTTTGATTCTTCTTCTAATTAATTCTAATTATAACGTAAATGAAATATAGGTTTAGTAACTATTTTATTGAGCTAAAGGCTTTATAAACATATTTCCCTATTCAAAACGTTTAACATTTGATTTGTTTCTGCTTCTATAAATTATACAAAGATTCCATAGAACAACAATAACCTAATACACCACATCAGTTTAATCCTAATTCTTCCTTGGACCATTTAATCATTTCTACTTACTCTGAACCAAAACGTATATATATACGTATATGCATTACAACCAACTATAAAGATGAAATCTCTCGCAGATAATGCTAACGTCAAATATTCAGATAAACTACATAATCCAAGTTATACGTTATTAAAAAAAAGCACATGAGTGTAATGTCATTTTCTTCCTTGTACAGCCTTATCATTTCCTAAATCCTACAACTTAATCCCTCGACTACGTGTACAGACTGCATCAAAAAGCAGCAGTGTGAGTATATCGAATTACAACATGATCTTATTATATGAAACTCATCACACAAACCTAGAGAGATTCATATGATAGACAACGATAAATCTCCAAAGTAAGAGTAAATCAAATTGCCACATTCTCTAATATAGTTAAAACACAATCCTAGAGAGATTTCAACATTTTGTTTATAAACACGACACAGATCAAACGTAATTGAAGATGCATCCATTGTGTTTCATACTATTTTAGTTATCTTTAATAGGTTTCAACATACAATATGTGATTAAAGAGCCATCGTATGTAGTGTTTCAAATAAAATAATATTTGTTCGACAACCTACTTATGACATCAATCGCTAGAGATCTACACCATGACATATGATATATAATTTTCATATCACGACAATCGGATGAAGTTTGGTTTCACAGACAAACACTCCTTCGATTAATGCGTGACAATAGAATCCGACATCATGTACAGTTCCCTTTATTGCATAACCTGTACTACACGGCAACAAGCGATTCGAGGCACACAGTCTTGTCAATTTCACAAGTCCCCACAGCACCCCACGAAAATCTCATGGTTCTCGACTGCTTTCGTGCCTTGTCGCAGATTACTCAATGTGACAATTGTTATATAAACATGTTTCTAAATGTCCTGTGAATATACAAATTATTGAGATTTTACCTGTTAACTGGTATTTTAATTGTGATTATCCCAGCATACTATGACACATATATTATGTATATATATTCTCATTTTTTGTACAATTTAAGCAAAGTACCATGTTGGGTGCTGGGAGACACTTTACTAATTACTGCGATTTCTCCAATATTTAAATCTGCGAAATATTAAGTGTATACATTTCAATGAGATAGATTTTTAGCAAATATTTCGGAATAGCTATATCCTACTCAATGGCTCTTTAAGTTCAAATAATTTAACTCAACTTGCATATTCATCCCTATTCGCCTAATATCATTATAATTACTAGTTTCCAATTATAATGGAGCAACAACTAAACATGTGCCGAAATCGAAACTACACGTCACATTTACATGCACAGCAGTTATATGACCTATTAAACATTGTCAACCCAATGTTTCTCTTTGTCTGTTTTTAATAAGTTTCAAATATTACGTTTTACTGACTGACGCGACTCAATCGCGGTGCACTGTCCGGTTTTCGATCAATTATCATCACTTTTACCTTTATATCATCACTATACTCAGTCGACTACATGTATCATCAACATGGTAATTTTCGGCAAAAGTCAGTACTTCTTAAAAATAAAACACCCTTCATAACATTTATGACAGTTGGCATATTTGACACCCAACAACAATGGATGCGAACACTACATGGACACTACATTTGTGAGGTCTCGCAATATCTCACGCTTTTTATAGTGCAGTTGCGGTTTGAAAGGGATTGATTTTTACATGTTTGCAACACATCTCTAAAGTTATAAAACATCAAATAACTCACCAGTTATACTAACATCATTTTATATTAATGACATTATCAAATATAATTTAATAAAATATAAAGCACATGAATATAATCTGATTTCTTCCCACGTCATTTTAATAATTTCCCAGAGATATCGGACAGCTGGAAGCCAGGTTATTAAACCTGCGTCAAACAGTATCACTCTAAGTGTATCGAAATTGCACATGCTCAAACGAGTGTAATGCAGTACACAAACCTTCAAAGATAGTGTCGATTGACGTAAAGGTAAGCCTCAGCAAGTAGATATTCCTCTGGCAGACAACATCTTCTGGCGAAGGGCCAATAATGGGATCTGTAATTAGAAACTTAGTCAACGGCGCTATCTTGCATCACGTACAATGAACCGGTATTGCAAGTTTGTATCTATGTGTTAGATATATATCAATATAATGTGTATTTATAAGGAACATATTTCCACGCTTTCAGCATGTCCATAAACATACATGATTTGCAAAATTGAAGCTGCAATTGAACTGTCATGTAGTCGGTTTATTTGTTCATATTTATAGTGTTTACCATTTGAAACTTTAACGACTTTAGACAGTTAGACACACAATAATCCTGACAAAGATGCGAGTTCAATGCCGTAAAACCATCATTCGTCCACCGATAACATCTAAACAGTTTCACTCAATACCTGAAGTTTAATCACAGTACTTGCTTCCCTTGAAAGAACTGCTTCTGAGTTGATATCGGAGATAGGCATGACATGTTCGTCTCAGTCTGCAAGTTGTCTTATCATGATTAGGGCAAAGTGCCGGATGTTCGTTCATTGATCCGATTCAAATATTATGAAATATTGCATAATGAATAATTATCTGTAACATGTCATACAATTTGGTATTTTCTAAAGCGTCATAGATGTTCTGAACTGTGCGCCAACATTTACATTAAAACAAATATTTCGCAGATCTCTTTCATGAAACCGTTAATTAAACCTCACGCAAAACTTAGTTTGAAAAACAAACAAAATATCAAGTATTTACCAAAAGAAATTACAAAATTGATCATATTAAAAACGAAAATTTTGAAATAAAAATATAAAAGTTATTGCAGATATTACTGCATCCACTCGGAGTGAAAAGTGTCCGAAGTTCAGGCGATTTCGCATGGTGTTCTAGCTTCGGTCAGATTCCGAACACTAACATTCTCAGCTCTAGAGGCACATGTGATATCGTAGATAACTCATCATTATGACATTGATGCTGGACTACTGATGGACATCTTGTATCACTTGCTCCAATAATTTATGAGCTTTATTATTGTAGGGCTGACCATGCTCTATCTTTAGCTCGTACACGTTGTGACCACTGTTAGTGTGGTTTATATCTTTTCATATTAATTTTACAGCTTCATGTCAAGTTACTTTATGACTGTTTGAACATGTTGAAGATTTGTAGGTCTCATGAGAATATAAGAGTTCAGACAGTAAGATCTTTTTTATCATTCCATCATATTACCATATCTAAATTTCTACTCTGAGTGTTTAGGTATCGTTTTATCAATCAGATCACTTGAACGACGTTCGAGCGGCCATTTTAATGTCAACTCATTAAAATGCCCGTTCAAAGGGAAAAGGACTCTCATGGCTTAACCGAACCATGTAAGTTCGTTTTAGAATATTTTTTAATATTTCAGGAGTATTATCTAGCCATTGGTAACATTTATCAATATTTTTGTGAGAGCACTTTCAGTGCTACAGCGCCTTTTACAAGTTAGCAATTATATATCTCAGGAAGGCAAAATATTGATTATGAAAATTGATATATGTCTCCGATGTATTATTTAAATTTGCTTCCATACTTCTCAATGTTTGATATATATGTTCTAATGAAATGTGGGTTAACGAGAGCAACAAGGAAACAGGAAGGAACTAGAACCCAATTCATGTTATATAACTTAAGCCTAAGTGGGTCGACAACTCCTTTGAAAACAAATTACACAGTGTTTATTACTTATAACTTATAAGTTAATTTGTTTTCAAAGGAGTAAATCTTTGACTGGCATTCTAGAAGTTGGAATTCTTTAAAAGGAATGTTTATATACATTTTATCACTTGTAATAATCTTCAATAATTCCTCTTATGTATCACTTGCTTGACAAAGAAATTAATTACGCCGCCTGTACAGAATAAAGAATATGTAGATATGTTCGTCAGAACGTTAGATATTAATGTTTCTGATTCACTCTTCTTTATTTGTACTGTGTAATTTGAAATTCACTTACAAGAGGATTGTTGTCAAAGCACAGAACGCAGTAAAACAGTAGAACATTTAATATTAATGCACGGGTATCGACTAGTCTAACATAATGCTCATCACTTTACACAAGAAAAGTAAAACATACAAACATCATATACACAAATTATGTTTTTGAAATTCTATTGTTTCTGTTCACATAAGGAACTAAAAGGAATTACGAACCATATTACAAGTATTACAGTTGTACTAATGTGCAATGTTGTATGTTCCAATTCCGACATCCTATGCGATACTCGTCCATTCAAATATACTAAAAAAGGTCAATAACCCTAATACATTATAACTCTGGTTTGTTAAATACAGTTTAGTATTGTGAATAATGTGTTCATGCATGAGGTCTAACACAACACTAGTGTACAGCATCCATCTCCCCACCGCCATTACCAGACTCGTTACTCTACTAGGTCAAGTGGTTTTACAGGTCATAAACAATATAAGATCAAAGCAGAGAGTCAATTAGTGTTACTTTCTTCTGTTCACGAGGTGTCAAACACGGCTTAAAGAAAGATGAAGTCTGGGGAAGCCTCTTTGGTCAAATACGGCCAGTGTGCACAATGTTTCAGGAAACAAGGTAACTTTGTTACACTATAATGATTGCTGTAAGAAATAACAAATTTGCCTGACTGCTGCTAGCGTTTCATCATACTTTCAGATTTCTATTTACAAAATATGAGTTTTGAAGACAGTTAGTTTACTTTACTTATTCATTGTAACAAAGAAGTATTGCTTTATGTAATCGTTTTCTTCTTATGTTTTACAATTTTAAGTTGTCAGATTATAAATAAATACGGAGATGTGTAAAAAAATACCGTCTTTTGTTTTGAGTAACTTTTAAATACAATAACGTATAAATGAACCAAAGTTCTTTCAACTTCATGTTGGCTTATCCCGCGGGCGTGTCTATCTCTCTATCTCACGAGAGTTACTCCCCTTCCATTATTTCATCAAAATGCGTCTTGTATATCATATATGGACCCATGGCCCGTGATTGCTGGAATATGCATTGTGTCGAGTTTATTGAAAATAGCCTCTCCCGTTTTTTGTACATTATGTTTTCTTAAATTTGCCATTTATTATTAAATCTTATTCAATATATTGGTATATTAATGGGTTAAATATCTCATTACACGACCCGATAAGCCTTATCCATAGAAAACGGCTATCCGTATTAGAAGAAAATGGTGTGACGATAAAGTGATAGATAGATTTGTAGGTCTCGTGAGAATTTCAGAGACTCCAGACAGCAAGATGGTTTACCATTCCATCATTGTACCATATTTGAAACTCAACTCTACTCTGAGTGTTTAGGTACTGCTACTTGAGTCAGATCACTTGAACTACCTTCGAGCGGCCATTTAAATGTGAGCACAATAAAATGGCCGCTCGATGGAAAATGGTGTGACGTATAAAGTGACGATGGTGTGGAAATCTTCAGTGTGAGGGATAGATTTGTAGGTCTCGTGAGAATTTCAGAGACTCCAGACAGCAAGATGGTTTACCATTCCATCATTGTACCATATTTGAAACTCAACTCTACTCTGAGTGTTTAGGTACTGCTACTTGAGTCAGATCACTTGAACTACCTTCGAGCGGCCATTTAAATGTGAGCACAATAAAATGGCCGCTCGATGGAAAATGGTGTGACGTATAAAGTGACGATGGTGTGGAAGTCTTCAGTGTGAGGGATAGATTTGTAGGTCTCGTGAGAATTTCAGAGACTCCAGACAGCAAGATGGTTTACCATTCCATCATTGTACCATATTTGAAACTCAACTCTACTCTGAGTGTTTAGGTACCGCTACTTGAGTCAGATCACTTGAACTACCTTCGAGCGGCCATTTTAATGTGAACACAATAAAATGGCCGCTCGATGGAAAATGGACTCGCATGGCTTAACCGAATCATGGACATTTGTTTTGTAACTCTTTTTTTATTCGATAGTTTTATCTAGCCATTGGTAACACTTATTTATATTTTTGTGAGAGCACTTTATTTCAGGAAGGACATCTTGAAAGCCTGTGGCGTCATTGCAATTTTAAAAAGACGTTTTAGACCTTGACCTCGATATTTTCCATCTTTATCCACATACGGCCCCAGCACATATTTAAATACCCTTTGAGTTAATCCTGCCAATTACATTATCCATTGTATGTTAAACAGAAACAAGCACGAAGTGTTCCACAGTTTAACAAATGGTGTATGGAGCGCATCACTGCTACCAAATGATTCCATGTTACAAATGTGTTTGAAAGTAGAACCAGTCTACTCGCTCAATCATCTTGGACAGCTGTGATTGATAACACATGTAGTGGACACCTCTTCAGTATATTGATAATATGGTACAAACAATAACACCCTTCTGTATTATATATGAATGTTTTATCACCCAACTCTGTTCATATGACATACCCGGTACCAAATGTCGGAGATCAAACCTTCGTTCCCAGAAGACATTTCTTTAAAGGAGATGTGTACATTGCTTTGATGTCAATAAATATATGACTTCACGGTGTTTTGACATCTTCATCGCAATAACGTTGGAACAGTTATGATGTTCGTGATGAATTTAAAGCCTCGAATATTTGTATCTATAATCATATTGTAGTTGGTTGATATTTTGGCAGGAGATACTCGCTCAAAGAGTTTGAAGTTGAATGTTTTTGAACGGATGTCATGAATAGCAGTATATACGTTACAGGTTTTATCCTGCAACAATACTAGTAGTAGATAAAGTACTCTGAACACTGTTACATCCCACAAAAACCACACCACCTTACCTCCTTGTGAATAAAACATGGAAAACCATATGACATATATTCCGAATTTATAATCATTTGCAAAACAAAAAAACTTAAGATCCCGAAATAATAATTTATTTCCTTCATGTTATATGTTATAAACGTATGCCAGTATACACACATGTGCACATATCCCTAAAATACTTATATTTACTTCATTTAAAGTCACAGAGACGTTTATAACGATAGACACACTAGTTCACGTGTCTGCATAAAAGACATGTATACATAGGTAGTTTTTCTTTACCTTAACAATTTTAAAAGTACAAACGCTTTCTTAAAAAATCTCATCCAGCATCAGACGTAGAAACTACTTTTATTTCCAGCATCTGATGCTAATCGAGCACAATACCCTCTTATCAAAGCCAGGAACTCTGCCAGTATCAACATATCAGAAGTGCAAAATAATCTTACTTCAGACGTCTAGACTAGAATGCAAACATTGACTCTTCAGATAGACTAGCTCATAGTTCTTTAAAGTATATACTCCTTGTCTACCGACACCCTCTAAACCAACACCTTTACCTACATCAATCTGACATCTCAGCAAATTTTCAGTTTAAGGGAATATCAATTGTAGGAGTTCATCTTATGATATGATTTGACAATATGCAAAAGCACTTTTATCTTTTTGTACAGTTTCCATAGTCATTAAGGTACAAGCTATAATAAACGCTAATATATTTTAAAACATTCTCTTATAATGAAATCATAAAAGTTATCAATATAATAAAAGCACATTTTATTTGTTTTCATATCGTCCCTATGATAAACAATTTTGATCTGATCCGTGCCCAGTGATGTGGTCCAGGTGTTCAGTGTACTGGTTCAGCGTGGTGATATTACATGTAGTGTGATTCATCACAGAGTGTCACATGGTTACATGTGGGTAGAGACCGGGAAACATAGTTACAAACAAGATAAACGAAATGTCTTTATTTGCGTGAAAATATGTATTTATACCTTACTCACAACATGGACACATTTCATTACAATTTATTTCAACCATTATACAATGAACAACATCAGACTGCCTTCTCGTTGAATGAAGTTTTTATTTTGTTCGGGTTACCTGACTTCCAGACACAGTGAGTGTATTGTTACCAGATCTTCTGTCACACAATGCCACAAAGATTTGATGATGAACATGCTGGTAAAGGTCAACACATTTCTCTTATGGTGACAATAAATACCTCTTGATCCCATCCCCTGTAATTCACATTACTCTCTAGGTAGGACATCTGGTGTGTGTATGTGGTTATGTCTATCTAACATGAGCTCAATTCTTTCTTTTTTTAAAGGTCATGTTTCTTGTCTTGCATGAGACTTTTAAAGGCATTTTGATGTCACTAACACGCAAATATGTTTGACTTAACTTCTTTATTACCAATTCAGTGTTGATTTTGATCAGAATCACAGACTAAATGAAAAAAACTTGCAGATATGGTTTAATACAATCAGATGTAATTCAACCAGTACGCGGTGTATCACCACTAATTGCTAATTTGAGAACTTTAAAGTCACTATAGCACGCCAATTGTTTTAAAACATAAATTATGCACGGATAATGCACATATCTCGATATTACAAACAATCTACCCTTAGGTTATGTATTATATTAGTTATCTGGAAAAAATGTTCGTATTCAGGTTTTAAAGTTAACTTTGAAAGACCTGCAACGTTGAACTAAATCCGCATGAACTACAATATCAGCAATATTAGAAACTTGCACACAATCCGAAGACCAAAAAACGGCAGTCGCTATCGTTAATGTAACAACAATGCTTACACTGTGCATTAGCCTACAAACCGATGAAGTTACAGATTCTCCTTAATGAAGGCTATCAAATCTTTGTTGTCAGTTAGGAGAATAAAGTATATTCAATGAAATCTTAGTTCAGCCGCTTTCTATACACTCTATATTTCCCATTTTGCACATCAGCGACTCCTACTATTTGTGATATCCCTGAGTGACTTCGCCGTCTCAACTTTTTAATTATTGACTGCAGGTCAATTGTAAAGAATAGTAAGTATTTTATTGCACCGAAAGGAAGCTAAAGTGAGTTTATATGCCCTCGTATGACCTAAAATAGCTTATTTGAATGCGAAAAGCGTGCACTTGTGCCATTAATTAAGGGGTGATTGGCTTTAATATGTTAGGGTGGTACATCCCTCTGTTCGCTACGCAGTACTGCTAAAATATGGTATCTGGTTCTGTCAACAACAAAATTATGAAAGAATAATAGAATTATGATTGTCTGGTTGTATATTTCTCAAGAATAAAAAAATAATGAAAAAGTGTCATCTTTGCATAGTTGCCATTGCAGTTTGAATGTAAACCGGTCCACTGATCCTCATACATCTCCTTTCTCGAAACATACAATGATTAATACATTCACTTTCCAATTAATATATCTGTTAAAGACATATTCATGCGAACATAACAATAAACATGTGCATGAACAACTGTAATTCATAAATATTATTATAACGAATGTTCAAGAAAATGGTTTCCCCCTGTCCATTCGGTAGCACCTAATTTCAAATATTTACTAACAGTGCCAACATAACTGATTTGTGACAGATTGACACCAAGAAAATATATTGCGATCCACGGGGTTCTGTACAAGTGAGAAACTTTGCACAGTCATAGTTTCTCAGAAGTGTCTTCGTGTGGGAGCCAGGAGGAGGAAAGACGATGGAGATGAAGGTTGATGTCGATGATGCTTTATTTTGTTATGTCTGTCTGTTCGTGAAAGAACGTGAAGGTAACTTCCGTCTAACTGTGGAATGAAAACGCGGTATCTGTTTTACCGGTTTATTTTAGTTTTCTTTGGTGTTTTACACATTGTTTCCAAGCACGACATTCATGCTTTCGTACAGTGGACTCAAGAGAAGTTAGGTAACTCTAAATGTACACTTTCATTTGAAAAAAAAGATTTTTAGATAACGTTACTCGAATGGTGTGAAATTTACTTGTTACGTTACTCGAACGAGATTTGCATACATACCCACCCCCCTGACAGGGTCAAGAAAGTGAATATATATGATTAATTTTGAGATGAAAAAAGGGGAAGTTACTTTAACTCAAATGTCTTTGTGACAATTCAAAAAGGAATGTTTAGAGTCTTTTGTTATAAACTGTCACAGCTTCTTCCAGGAGACACACTTTGGAGGCCGGTCTTGTGTACTCTCCGCGGGGGGTCTTTACTCGTACTGACCGGACACGCCCATCGTCTCCAGGGTAGATCTGTAGGACACGTGCCATATCCCATAGTGCACGAGGTTTGTTCAGGTCCATCAGGGTGACAAGGTCACCTTCAGCAACATTTGGAGATTCTCTTCTCCACTTTTGTCGAATAGTCAATGTTGGTAGGTATTCTCTTCTCCAACGTTTAACAACATGGTCTGCGATGATCTGACTTTGTCGCCATCTCCTGCGGCTACAAAGATCAGCTTGGTCGAAACTTCCGATTGGCTGCCCAGGGTTAGCACGTCCAATCAGGAAATGATTCGGGGTTAGTGGTGTGAAATCTTCAGGGTCTGTGCTGTTATAAGTCAAAGGTCTACTGTTGAGTACTGCTTCTATTTCAATCAGAGTTGTCCTCAGCACTGATTCTGTCACATACTTGTCGTGCAGAACAGCTTTAAGAGCTATCTTGATGGAGCGGATGAGTCGTTCCCAGGCACCGCCAAAGTGTGGACTGTATGGAGGTGTAAAGTGCCACTGAGTTGACTTGGTGGTTAAGAAATTGGAGATTTCTGTTTGATTGAGATTCCTGATGCTTTCTGATAGTTCATTACTGGCACCTCGGAAGTTTGTCCCGTTGTCGCTGTAAATGTGGCCCGGGTTTCCACGACGACCTATGAAGTTCCTCAATATAAGAATAAAATCATCTGTTTCCAATGAATCAGCAAGTTCAATATGGGTAGCTCTGGTCACAAGGCAGGTGAAAATACATCCCCATTTCTTCAGTCTACTTCTTTTGTGCTTCACTAACATGGGGCCGAAGTAGTCGATTCCTGTGTGAATAAATGGAGCATCAAAGTTAGTACGGCAAACTGGCAAGTCGGCCATTTTGGGAGAGCTGGGCAAGACGCGTCGCTTATGACAGTCTCTACAGTTCTTGATAACCGCTTTCACTTGACGCCTCAAGTTCAAGGGCCAGAACTTCTGGCGGACACTGGCAATGACATGTTCAACTCCTCCATGTGCAGTGTGTTTGTGAATGTCTTCAAGTAAAAGCATAGTCACTGGGTGTCCGTTTGGTAAGATAAGCTGGTGTTTGGCCTCAATAGGAATATTGGCTTTCCGAAGGCGACCTCCAACTCTTAAGTGACTTCCATCAAAGAAGGGGGATAATAATAGAAGTCGAGAAGTTGTGTTTAGTTCTTTGTCTCTCTTTAAAATGTCAATCTCTGTTTTGAAGCTGTCAATTTGTGCTCTTTGTATCCAATACATAGCAGCATCCTTGCATTCTTGAACAGTGAGAGTCGGTGCATTGATAGACTCATGGGACCTTGCAGACAATTTGGACTTGAAGTTGAGTACTGCTCTTCTTATCCATGCCGACAGCCTTAAAAGTCTTCGCCATGACGAAAAGTCAAAGGGGTTCAAGATTTCTGACAATTCTGGTTCCACTTGGCAGGGTGATTGCATATACTTATTAGAGCTTGTTGTAAATACATGCTTTGTCTTGATTTCAGGATCATCTTCAAGTGAGGAGGGTTTGAGTTCTGATGACGGCCAAGTGTCTTCGCTGTTGCGAAGAAAATCAGGTGCGCTGAACCATGAACTGCTCCCAGTCAGGTGTGCTATAGTCATTCCTCTTGTGCAGTAATCAGCAGGATTTTGAGAACCTGAAATATGACGCCACTGAGCAGGCTGGCTTGATTCCAGAATTTCAGCAATGCGGTTAGCCACGAAAGGTTTGAAGCGCTTCATTTCGTTGTTGAGGTATTGCAGGACTGTTATAGAATCTGTCCATAACGTTAAGGTGATGTCTGGTAAACTCAATGCTTTCAGTAGGGACTTTCCAAGTCTTAGTGCTAGTAACGCACCTTGGAGCTCAAGCCGAGGGATTGACAAAACTGGCTTCAAAGGAGAAATGCGTGTTTTCGAGGCAAGGAATGAACAATGGATGTCTGTTGAGCTGGTCGCATACCTCAAGTACGCTACTGCCCCAAACGCCTTTTCTGAAGCATCAGAGAAAACGTGCACTTGAATGTTTTCCACTTCCGTTGTGAAACTTTTGTGATGCCTCTGTAACTTGAATGTTGTCAAGTTGTCAAGTTCGTCTAACCATTCCTCCCACTTTCTCTGTATCATTGTTGGTAATTCTTCATCCCAGTCAACATTTTGTCTCCAAAGTTCCTGAATAATTACTTTAGCTCGCATGGTGAATGGCGTAAGGTAGCCACATGGATCGAAAATGGAGGACACTGTGCTTACGATACTTCGCTTGGTGCTTGGCGTAGATGCTTGAATGGAGTTGTATACAAAGCAGTCTTCATTCACATTCCACCTGAGGCCAAGTGCACGCTGTATAGGAAATTCATCCAAGTCAAGATCCAAAGCTTGAGTAGCTCTTTCTGTCTCTGGAATGGAAGATAAAACTTCTGATGAATTGCTTATCCATTTATGGAGATGGAAGCCTCCTTTCTCCATTAGAGTTGTCAAGTCTTGTGCTAGTTCAATTGCTTGAGATGGGATTTCGACAGATTTCAGTAAGTCGTCAACATAGAAGTCATGCAGCACTGTGTGTATTACATGAGGGGAGAAATGTTCTGTGTTATCAAGTGCAGTTCGCTTAACGGCATAGTTGGCACAGGCAGAAGAGTCTGTTGCTCCGAAAATGTGAACGTCCATCTTGTAGATATCTGGGGGTCCTGGATCATTCCTTTTGGCTTTCCACAGGAATCGCAGGCTGTGTGAGTCGTGTTCAGGTACTTTAACTTGGTGATACATCGCTTCGATGTCAGCAGCAATCGCTATACCATACAAGCGAAACCTCTGTAAAATGCCAAATAGACTGTTGACTAGATCCGGTCCACACATGAGGTTGCTGTTCAATGATGTACCTTTGTAGTAAGCAGCAGCATCGAAGACAACACGTACCTTGCCAGGCTTGTTGGGGTTTTGCACACCATGGTGTGGTATGTACCATGTGCGCAAATTGTTCTGGTGTGGATCATCAGGGGATTCTCCGTCATCTACTTTGGTCGCATAACCCTTATCGATGTACTGGTTCAGAGTGTTGCTGTACATTTCTTCAAATTGATCACTTCGAGTTTTTTCATGAGAAGGTTGTATCTTTTCCTAGCGTAGGGATAGTTGTCTGGTAACTGAATGTCATTTCTTCTCCAAAGCATATCAATTTGGTAGTGACCATCGATAAGTGTAGCAGTTTCCTCTAATATTGTCTTTGCCTTTCTGTCTTCAACAGTGATGGCTTCTTCCATGTTGTACTTGGTCCCAAATGATTCTGTTTTCCAGAAGTGCTCCATTTGATCTTGCAAACACTGATCTTCAGTTACAATGAAGTTAACTCTTGCTTGTGTTGTCTGCAAACTTTCATTGTGTATAGATGTCCCCATCAGCGACCAACCAAGCGGCGTCTTCACTGCGTAGGGAAGTTCACTGTCACCTGAAATAACATCTTCCTGTAGGTGTGCTTGAGGAGTATCCAGGCCTATGAGAAGTTGAATCTGTGTCGAATCAACATCAGGTAAGTTGAGGTGAGCAATGTGTTTCCACTTTGGGTCAACCTTTTGTGATTTACATTCAAATGTACCACTGTATGTCCAAGCTCCCTTTACAAATAGAATCTTTGATTCAACATCAGTACCCTTGATTCGTAGTTGTATCTTTTGAGAACTCTGCTTAGCGCTTCCATTAAGGGTATTCATGCTTAGGGTTTCATTCTTGCCTTTCAAACAGAGATCCTCAGCTAATGAACTCTGAATCAAAGTGACATCACTGCCGGAGTCCAACAAAGCGAAAGTCTTTTTGATTCTCCCACTTTGTCCAAATACAATAACCGGCACAATCTGAAGTAAGACAGAGAAGTCATTTCTAGAAAGTACTTTCCTATTTGTTACCCTTTCTGTCATTGGTTTCCTGGGCTCCTGATGCAGCATTGTATGATGTCTTCTTTGGCACCCTGGTTCCTGACAACAGATGGCAGAAAAGCACTTCATGACCCCATGATATGGCTTGAGGCAATTGAAACATAGGTTGTTTTGCCTGACAATGTCTTTTCTCTCATCAACTGTCTTATTGGCAAACAAGGGGCACCGATACAAATAATGACCTTCAGAGCACATGTGACATGGTACCTTGGTGTAGTTAGGAGGTGAAGGACACTTGCTACTGGTACTTTGTGGAGGTCGTGATTTTGACTGTTGTGGCATTCCATAGCCTTGAACTTTCTTACTTAAAGTGTTTCCTTTCATGTTGTAAACTGTGCTTTGTTTATCTTCAGCTTTTGTGTATTGTGATCTACTCTGTTTCCTTTGAGAAATGGCAAATGGGTTATTGTCTGCCTCAACTCTATCTCGCATCCAATCTAGTAAGTCTGGCAATGTGGGATCATGGGTGGCAGCGAGTAATCGGACATGTTCATTCCATCTGGCAACCTTGTCTGCAGGCAAACGTCTGGCTACTTTAAACACAATTTCACTGCTTGACAAATCAGAGTCATAGTTCATCAACTGTAGTGTGGTTATGCAGTCCCTCAGTGAAATATAGAGCTTCCTCAAAGCTTGGGCATCATGAGAGTTAAGAACAGGGCCATTCGTTATTTTCTCAATGAATGCTCTTGCGACTTTCATTCTGTGTCCAAATGAGCGCTTAAGTTCCTTGAGTGCGAGGGCATAGTGTCTGCCGCTGTAACCAAGCCCTTCCACCAGTTGTTTCGCTTCGCCTTCTAGGTGAGATTGTAGAACGTCCATTCGTCTTGCGTCATTAATTCCTTTTCTTGAATGGATATGATAATAGAATTGCTCAATGAACTTAGGCCATTGCAAGGCACTTCCATTAAATCTTGGAATGTCGACTCTTGGCAAATCTCTGTCACTCTCAACCTTTATCAGTGCATGAGCAATCTGGTCTGCGATTGGTTCATTTTCACATTGTAGATGTGTTTCTTCTCCAATAATCAAGTCATCAATCCATGAGTCTATGCAACTCCCATTTTGTATCCTTGTTTGGCGTGCTTGTGTTCTGTCTCTACCTTGTAATCTATCTTGTAGTCCATCTCTGAATAGTGCTTGTGGTCTTTCTTCTCCTTGGACTTGCTCTCTGTATCTAAAATGTGCTTGCTGTTCTCTAAGTTGTGTTTGTTGACTGTATCTGAGTTGTGCTTGTTGATCATCTCGAAGTTGTGCTTCCTGTTTGTGTGGTTGTTGTGCTTGCTGTTCATCTCGAAATCGTGCTTGCTGTTCATCTCGAAATTGTGCTTGCTGTTCATCTCTAAGTTGTGCTCGCTGTCTGTACCTGAGTTGTGCTTGCTGTTCATCTCTAAGTTGTGCTTGCTGTCTGAATGGTTGTTGTGCTTGCTGTTCATCTCTCAGCTGTGCTTGTTGCTCATCTCTAAGTTGTGCTTGCTGTTCATCTCGAAGTTGTGCTTGCTGTCTGTACCTGAGTTGTTGTTGTTGTTCATCTCTAATTTGTGCTTGTTGATCATCTAGAAGTTGTGCTTGCTGTCTGTATGGTTGATGTGCTTGCTGTTCATCTCTAAGTTGTGCTTGCTGTCTGTCCCTGAGTTGTGCTTGTTGTTCATCTCTAAGTTGTGCTTGCTGTTCATCTCTAAGTTGTGCTTGCTGTCTGTATGGTTGTTGTGCTTGCTGTTCATCTCTCAGCTGTGCTTGTTGCTCATCTCTAAGTTGTGCTTGCTGTTCATCTCGAAGTTGTGCTTGCTGTCTGTACCTGAGTTGTGCTTGTTGCTCATCTCTAATTTGTGCTTGTTGATCATCTTGAAGTTGTGCTTGCTGTCTGTATGGTTGTTGTGCTTGCTGTTCATCTCTAAGTTGTGCTTGCTGTCTGTACCTGAGTTGTGCTTGTTGTTCATCTCGAAGTTGTGCTTGCTGTTCATCTCGAAGTTGTGCTTGCTGTCTGTACCTGAGTTGTGCTTCTTGTCTCTGTAGGAGTTGTGCTTGTTGTTCACCTCGAAGTTGTGCTTGTCTGTATTTGAGTTGTGCTTGTCGCCTGTATATGAATTGTGCTTGTTGTTCTCTGAGTTGTGCTTGTTGTTTGTATTTGAGTTGTGCTTCTTGGTCTATAGGTTGTGTTTGTTCATCTCTAAGCTGTGCCCGATGTTGCTCATCAATTTCTTTTGATTGTTCAGAGATCTGTGAGTACCTATCTGTTTCTTCAGTTATTTCAGATTGTCTTTCTTGTAATGTGTTGTTTTGGTTAACTTGTGTTTCTATCCAGTCATGAACAGCTTTAGATTTATCAGGTAATTCAGTTTCAGAGTTGTTGTCAGTGTGTTGAGAACTAATGATCATGCTCTGTAATACTTGGGCTTCAAGCTCTGCCATTTCAGTTTCATGTTTAGCCCTGAGTGTAGCTAATTGAATGTCAACTTGTGCCTTTTGTTTAGCGTGCATAGCTTTCAACTTGGCAGTTTCTGCTTGTAAAAGTAGCTTATCTTTGTATTCTTTGCTTGACCTACTTCCTACAGAACTTTTCACTTTACTCGGAGATTTTACACTGCTCTGGGTAGTGAATTTTGGTACTTCAAACATGTTATCAAGTCCTGAATGAACACTTGGAAAATCTGTATCTGATTTAGCAGTAGACTTGCCTTTCTTGTTAGGTTTAGCCTTACGAATAGAACCGACACTTGCAGTTTTGACGGGCTTCGGTATCTCAGATTGATTAAACTCACTGTGGATAAGTGTAGCTGCAATATCTGTATCCGTCCTAACACTAGTGCGAGCTTTCTTAGCAGGTCTACGTATAGGAATGTCATCATCAAGTTCAAAACCATACCTAACAGGAGGAATGCCTTGTGTTGATCGTTTGGGTCGAACTTCCGGTGGTTCACGACGTTGTTCACTGTCGCTCATTGTGGACGAAACTTAAAATAAACTTTTTGTTCGTGAAAGAACGTGAAGGTAACTTCCGTCTAACTGTGGAATGAAAACGCGGTATCTGTTTTACCGGTTTATTTTAGTTTTCTTTGGTGTTTTACACATTGTTTCCAAGCACGACATTCATGCTTTCGTACAGTGGACTCAAGAGAAGGGAGGTAACTCTAAATGTACACTTTCATTTGAAAAAAAAGATTTTTAGATAACGTTACTCGAATGGTGTGAAATTTACTTGTTACGTTACTCGAACGAGATTTGCATACACTGTCCAACTGCTGCGTGCCAGGTAAGACCACACACTGGAATGGCGAAGATCGTTAGGGTTGACCCAGCCATGGTCAGGTGAAGTGACTTACCTGGGACAGGAGCAGTCAGACTCAATGTTGAACGTTGCGAGGCAGTATGGGATATGATAATAATATGGAATCTAACTGACAGTGTATATAGGCAGTAGGTACAATGATGTAGAGTAAATAAGATATGAAGATGAGAGCTTAGTTACTTCTTAGTTACCACATACTACCAATTTGATGAAAGTGGAATGAGTATAGTGTCGATATGAAGGTAAAAGTTGTGATTTAACATGTGCATGTCGATTGTAATTGGAAACTAGTAATTATGACATCTTTGGCGATTTGGGATGAATATGCAAGCTGTGAAAATAAATGTATTGTAAACAGCACATGTGGTGTGTGGGAACGTATTAAAGCCAAATAAAATGTTATGAAACACAATGGAAAGAATGATTAGAAGAAGGATGGCTGGTTAATTAGCCTAAATAACACAATGGATATCTATGTTGCACATGTATTACTCATTGTGAAATTAGACACAGTATAGATGTCAATACGAATTGATTGAATATAATTGCTTAAAGGTACATCCATTGTGATGTTGGGGGTCACATATTGCAACCGTTATAAATGGTGTTACTTTATCGAGAAGTACCGACTGTTACCGAAAACTACCATTTTGATGATAGTAGACATAGCATATTGACGATATGAAGGTAAAAGTGGTGATTTTTTATCGAAAACCGGACAATGCACAGCTTGTGGCGCGCGCCAATGAGTCAAACGTAATTTTTGAGTCTTATTTATGACAGATAAAAAGACAATTTTGAGTTGATAATGTTTAATAGGTCACATAACTACTACGCATGTAAATGGGACGTGCAGTTCGGGTTCTGTACATGCATAATGGGGTTACTCAATTTTGATTGGAAACTAGTAATCATGATATATTTGGCGATTGGGGATAAATATGCAAACTGAGTGAATTTATTTGTATTGTAGACACCACATGTGGTGAGATGGAACATATTTAAGGCAAATAAAATTGTATGAAACACAATGGATGTACCTTTAACTGTTCATACTTGTAGATATTATAATAAAAATGATAAGTTACGACAGTTCCCTGGAGGTTAGAAAACAATAACAATGTTTATCGCTTTGATACATAATTCTTTTGGTATAGATTACCACATTTCATAGACGAAAAATGTTTTAATATTAAAATCCCAGGGGATGTCTGTGACATTTTCCTATAAACGGTACATTTAATTGCACCGAGGGTAATAAAGTTGCCGTACAGACAAACGAGAACACAAGTAACCAACATTCATCAATGTTATTTGGAAAAAATGTATCGCTATACATCTCAGATGAAGGTTCAATTACACAGAGACAACGTAAACACCAAAACAAATCATATTTCAGTCATAAATTATTAATTAAAAAATTATCACTATGCATCTTGTGCGTGTAGAATCAATTTCAAAGAGACTATTAACCAAAAAATCAAATTCCAATCATAAATCTGAATTGAAAACTTTTATCGTTATCTATCATGTTAGAGAGAAAGACTTACAAATAAACTTTCAAATTTTAATCGAAAATCTTAATTTTTAATTTTTTTGTTATACATCCTTAAGGCAAAGTGTTAACTTTATAAAACATGCATGAATAAAATAGATTTATATGATGGCATGCCAGAGATCACCCAGTTTCCCCATGAATAAAATCAAACAAACTTAAACTTGATCTAAACATATCACTAATCTCCTTCTTAATCAAACACTGTCATTGTTGATAATTCAATGCTGACGAATCTATAGAGTGGCTATCTGTATGTACATTAGAATTGACTCAAATATGATCAAATGTAAACAATTTCTAATTGGACTTTTGAAAAACAGCACACATATTTTCCTTAAATGAAATGTATACAAGATAGAAACCTTTGGCAGGAAGTTCTCTCTTTGAACTAAATGTGCTCAGTGTCACATTCTATTCGTGTCTTACTGACATGAAATGAATATGATCTTCAAAATGTCCCGAAGCATTACCACTTTTATTCATATCTTTATTCTCAACTCCAATGGGACTAAGAACCTATATTATTTGATAGAGATCTGAAGTAAGGGTTAAGATTATTACTTTACCCTGTACCCCAGGTGAGTACAATACTTGTATAGTTAAAATAAATTTAAATGTTAGAACAAGCAATTGAGAAATTAATAGTTATTGCCTTAATACAACAATGATAAAAAGTGCAAGTGTTATATAACTTTCATGGCAAAACCGTTTTTACGATTTAATCATATTCCTTCCGATCTGGCCTGTGTTTAGTTAATGTGTTTTCTACTTGTATTGTATATGAACAGATGCTATTTCAACAAAGGCACATATTTGCGTTTTTTACCAGATTTTTCCTGAAGGTAATGTGTATAAATCACTAACAGAGAAAATAACAGCCAACAACAAGACTGGCAGACAAGTACTGGCATCATGGAAAGGGTGATATTGCGAGATGTGTTTGTTCAGATGAATGTCCCACTAGTGTTATTAGATAATTAGGGCAGAGCAAGTTGATGTTTTCACAATATCTAGTACTCCTGATCCATAACGGAATAAGAATAACATCACATTTTCGTTTTCCAATCAAACATGGGGCATAATACATTATCCCGAAATCCCTAAGGAATGGAATCTCACGCTAGGCTCTTATTATTTACAACTAATTCAATATGGTAGTACTCGGCGAAGATATAGTACTTGATAAAGGTCTCGACTTTACTGAGTAGTGAGAAAATGAATACTTTATACATGTCTTAAAAAAGATATATGATCCTCTAACACTGAAAGTGAAAAGAATAGTGGTAATAACATTCAACCCCGATGTTTTGTTTGGGAGGTAGGTAGGTAGGTATTTATACATGTATAGGTATGTAAGTATTTCAGGATCCCAGATTGTCTACAATGAAGACTGTTTGATCTATGTATGCTAACGTCATATCAGAACTATTGATTTTGCCTATGGATAAAAACAGTTTATGAAGTTGTGAACCACTCAAGGGAAGAAAAACACTAATCACTCAGTATAGAAAAGAAAATAATAATGCTAGGTTTTCTCTTTACCTCTACACAATCTTCATGTTTTGAAATGTAGTAAAAACATTGAGGAATGAAGAATGGAAACAATTTCGTCCATTTAAAACATCTTTATTTTTTCAGTTGTGTCTTAATTGAATATCTGTCGAACTATTGCTCACTTTTATAAAATGACACGTTGCATCTCATTCATAATATCAATATATAAACATTTAGATATAAAGTTGGCGAAAGTTTAAAGAATGAGTTTCATTTATGCTTGATCTTCGGTTTCAATTTGGTCAGTTGAATGTCACCCTATAGTCTATTAACTCCTATGAGTTATCAACTGCCTCGGGCATATAATAATCTGTTATCAGTACTGACTAAGTAATTATATACTTTAGGTCAGACACCAAACATAAATATCGCTAAGCTAGTAATTGATATCCACGTACATAATGTTGAAATAGCTGAAATTCCATTACATGGCTATTGTCAAAGCTACCACAATTCACATGGAAATAAGGACAAATTCAAAAGTAACCAGAGACAGACAACAGTGGTAGACATGTGTATTATTTGCATGTAAGATCCATTAACTATAAACACCATGTTGGATACATGCGGTTACAAATGATACACACAATACTAGTAATTATTCAAATAAATCGCATATCTGTAATTTCTGAATCTGACAGTGAAATTTTGGGTTGAACTTGACAGTTAATGTGTATATATATGACAATGCTTGATTCTTTATAGTATGTTCATTTATGGATCCAAAAACGATAGAACGATAAAGATATACATATATGTTACCACGTACATCATACCAAATACACTATATTATTAACCAACTATACATATATCAAATGTATGTTACAAATACAATATTTAATTACTAGTACATATCATTCGGCAAGCTAGCCGATAAAATTGGCTCAAATGTTACGTTAATCCCTTTAAAGCTAAATACTTCTTTTTAATAATGATAGAGTTTAAAGAAATGACTATGGAGATCCGCGTAGATCCGTTTCAAAGGTACAGAACACTTAAAAGAGGAAGAGTATAACATAAGTGCACCTAAGTGCTTACAGTCGAAACAGAAGGAGATTTGGGTGTGCGTGAGAACTTTACAGTATGCAATGTATTATACATTTGAGAGTATTTGTGGCATGTTATTTGTTTGTGAAGCCCAACCTTAAAAAAATAGGCACGGCATTCATTGATGGGAATGCTATAAAAACATGTTTACACATTTGGGAAACATCATTATTATCAATATACCCTCAAGAAATTACAGTAGCTACAACAGCAAAGAGTACGTGAGAGTCCTTAAAATATGTTTTATGATAATAATATCATATAATCCTTGACTCAATGATAAAGTACATACCTTACAATTCGACGTATGCAGTTTTGGCAGCTTACAGAATTTGGCTGGGTTTATAATTTAGTTCAGTCCACGTTTTTGTTTGTTTCTATTACATCATTTGAATTGAATATCAAACTAAGTACAACATTATCTGACACTTAGTTTCTGTGTTGTTTATCTCAATTTGTTCATTGATAACATTTACAAAACACGAAATTCTCATTAATGGTTATCCTTCATGTTACAGTTCATATTCAAGTGACACTAACGAGGAATGGGTAGTGTTCCTGTATTATTATATCTACACCTATTTCTAAGTTTTGCAATTGGTGTCAAAGGAAACATTCGAAATACATGTGAAATTATAATTTTACATGTACAGTTGATAAAAACATGTGGTGTACAGACTTCGTACCATCATTCAGTTCTACCAAAAGCAAAATGATTGGATTTGTATCCTCGAATTTGGGGTAATTTAATGCAAACATCCGAGAATTTGCCTTTTTCAGATGTTCAAGACAGTCAACTGACGGAAAATGAGAGTTGTTCAGGATCCCATTACGGTCTTCAAGATGGCGTTACTACTGGAGGCACAACATTTGAATTAGTCCAGCTTGTAATGATTGGTAAACTATTGATTGGGCCTCAGGGCAAACATCTAATCAACGTGTGCAGTCAACAGTAGACAACATGTTTTATCATATATATCTGTAAACATAGTTTGTGTGCGATGCATGATGCATGGTATATGTGAAGACGCCCCCTGGTGATTCACCGTGTTGAGAGATCAACGACACTTCGTGATGGACCCGAGGTAACTTACTGGATCAGAGAAAAACAAATCACATCATGAAGATGATTTGCTATACTTTGAGCTTAAAAGCAAAGGTATTAAGTATTATACTTTCTATTAACGGATCTGTACGCCGTATCACATGGAGAGAAATGACAATCAATTGGGTTACACTTCAGACAGACAGGCGGGTAGCAGTTATGAAGTATTTTAACTCAAAAGTAGAATATAATACACAGCATGTGTGGGAAATTTCCATATCATATTTTAACTTAACGGACACATTCAGCTATTCAGAATATCAATGTTAGTTACACATGCATGGTGCATGGTAGTTAAGAGATGTTCAGGCAACGAGGATAATTGACGTTTTGAAAATTTTGTAATTTCTATAAATTATAGTTCTATTTTTAAAAAAAAGGGGGGGGGAGGGGGAGGGGGATTCGAACCTTGAACTTCTTAATGTTAAACACTGCTGTTACCGCTCTGGGCCTGGCCTCAAACTCATTCTCTTAAAACAGAAGTGTTCAATTCAGATCAGAAAGAAAATTTATTTCCTTTATAATGAAAACTTTCATCTATCAAAACATCAAATGTAAGCTATAAGGCTATTCGGCAAAAAGTAATACATATTTCTCAAGCATGAATGGTTGACTTTTCAGCCAAACTCAGGTGTGGCTAATAAGTATACAATCAATTCAAACTGGATACTATATGTGTTTATAGTGTGACTACATATTTTCACAAATAAAGGAAAATAAAAGTGGAAAAGTATGAACTTTTCAATGAAAGTAATTTTAAATATCTACTTTTATGTATTCATATATATTTTTTATATATTAACGTTAAGTTATACATGTAGATTTGAACAAACTGCAAGACACATGTTTTGTGTCAGACAAACTTTGATGGAGTTATATGTCACTTTTTATTGAAATATTCCTTTTTGAATTTAATTTTGAAAATGCAGGAATGCAGAATGACTTAATATAGAGCTGAGATTGATAGTTTCATATAAGCTGCAGCTTTCACATGCGCTACAGTACAATATCTCAATTATATGTATTGCTGGGATGGTAAAGAAGATATTCGAAGACGAATATCTTCAAAAACATGAAATGTAAATCAAAGGAAATGGATTTTTTTCGAAATAACAAAGCATCTATTATTTCGCATGAGATATTTTGAATTTCAATTCATAAAAAGTATGTGCTGGGAAGACTTCCATGTCTGTTGACATAACATCCATTAAAAACGGACCTAAAAATTAAATACAATTTGATTTAGGATTGTCACATATATTTCAACACTGTGAACTATGTGTTCTTTAAGAGGAACGTTTGGAAAAACACTAGTGTACAGCATCCATCTCCCCACCGCCATTACCAGGCTCGTTACTCTACTAGGTCAAGTGGTTTTACAGGTCATAAACAATATAAGATCAAAGCAGAGAGTCAATTAGTGTTACTTTCTTCTGTTCACGAGGTGTCAAACACGGCTTACAGAAAGATGAAGTCTGGGGAAGCCTATTTAGTCAATTACGGCCAGTGTACAAAATGTTTCAGGGAACAAGGTAACTTTGTTTCACGTTATGGTTGCTGTAAGAAATACAATGTAGCATTCGCCTGACTGCTGCTACCGTTTGATCAAACTTTCAGATACTTTTTACAAAATATGAATTTTGAATTCAATTAGTTTAGTTTACTTGTCTAATGGAAGAAAGAAATTTTGCTTTTTGTACTTTTTTTCTTAAATTATGTTTTAATGATTTTAATCTGTACTATTATAAACAAATAAGGAAATATGTAAAAATATGGACTGTGGTTGCTGGATAAATTTCAACACAATGAATGTCATGCATTGTGTCGAGTTTATTGAGATGAAGATACCCTCTACCACATACATTAAATGTCTTAGGGAGAGATGGGACGATGAAACAAAATATTTAGAATTCGTTTATCTTTTCAAAATAGCAGGTTTATTGTGTCTTTTATCCGAAAATGTAAGAAAATCTTTGGGTCACCGAACGATTTAAAGAGTTATCGGCATTAATAATAATACTTTCGTCGGCAAATCATGCCATTTTTGACTGATTTCATGTATTTAAATAAAGCGCTCGCTTTCAACGAATAAGCTCGGAATTCTTTCAAATACATGTCATTTACTTACGGGGATGAATAGCTAGTCTATATTTTGAAAATTAATGACACTGGAAAGAGAAACAAAATTAAATTAAGTACTTTTTAATTAAAAACGGCATTTTTCTCATCGTTTTTCGCACATTCAACAGGATTTCTCACTGACACACATATTTTAGATACTGCTAAAAATGCAATATTATGTGCACATTTGAATAAACAAACGAATTCAGAAATAACAATAGGGGGTCACCGGAGGTTTTTTATCACTTTAACGTCATTTTATAAATTTCCTTCATTAACGTAAAAACCTAACGTCACGGCAATTTTGATGGTTTCAAGTGTAACTTTTACGGCCTATCGTGTAATCATTATCGAACAAACTATCAATCTAAGAGTGCATGCTGAAAGAATAACTATCAGTTGATTATACTAGGTGAATTAAATTCGTCAGAAACAAAATATACGTATGTAATTCGAATAACACACACGGTAACATATTTAACGCTAATATAGGTGACGTTAACGTTATACGGCATGTCATAGAATGACCGTTAAAATGCGTTACGGCAATTTTAAGCGCTTCCCGTTAGTGCATGGATAAGCCTATGCCCCAAACAAAGTAACCCATATATTTTGAGACTTATTCACTACAATAATTTGTTGTCGCAAAATGTTACCGTAAGCGAGTCTCATCTCTCCTTAAAGGCGCTGTAGCACTTTTTCACATTTTCTCAAATTGACCATTTATTATTAAAGTTTATACAATATGTTGGTAGTTAATGGGTAAAACATGTGTAATTACATGACCCGATAACCCTTATAAAAGAAAATGGTGTAACTTATAAAGCGACTATGTTTTGGAACTCTTCAGTGTGAGAGATAGATTTGTAGGTCTCACGAGAATTTGATAGTTCAGACAGCAATATGATTTACCATTCCATCATTGTACCCTATTTAAAACTCTAATCTGAGTGTTTCGGTATCGCTACATCAGTCACTTGAGCTACCTTCGGGCGGCCATTTTAACGTGAACACAATACAATGGCCGCTCGATGGAATTGCATGGCTTCATGGACATTTGTTTTGGAACTCTTTTGTTTTATTCGAGAGTTTTATTTAGCCATTAGTAACACTTATTTATATTTTTGTGAGAGGACTTTATTTCAGGAAGGAAATCTTGAAAGCCTGTGGCGTCATTGCAATTTTAAAAAGAAGTTTAGAACTTGACCTCGATAATTTGCATCTTTATCCACATACGGCCCCATCACATATCTTAATACCCTTTGAGTTAATCCTGTCAATTACACTATCCATTGTGTGTTAAACAGACTTTTCCCCGTTAAAAACAAACAGGAAGTGGTCCACAGTTCCACAAATGTGTTTGAAAGTAGAACCAATCTACTCGCCCAATCATCTTGGACAGCTGTGATTGATAACACGTAGTAGAAACCTCTTCAGTATATTGATAATGTGGTACAAACAATAATACCCTTCTGTGTTATAGATCAATGATTAATCATCAAACTGATATACCGCATGTCAGAGATCAAACCTTCTTTCCCAGAAGACATTTCTTTAACGGGGATTTCTACATTGCTTTGATGTCATCTTCATTTGACATCTTCACTGCAATAACGTTGGAATGGTTATGCTGTTCTTGATGCTTTAAAAGCCTCCGATATCTGTATCTATAATCACATTGTAGTCTGTTGGTATGTTGGCAGGAGATACTCGTTCAAAGAGTTAAATGACTTTGAAGTTGAATGTTTTGGAGCGGATGTCATGAATAGCAGTATATACGTCATTTTGATCAATTAGATGTAACAGGGCATTCGGCTTCATATTAAAGAGTCCGGGTTCGAATCTCGCTATGGTAGTACCAGCAAAAGGTCACAGGTTTCATCCTGCAATAATACTAGTAGTAAATAAGATCTGAAAGCGTCGTTACATCCCACAAAACACCTCGACACCTCACCTCCGAATTTGATACTACAAGCATTTGGAAAACAAAAAAGCTTAAGATCCCCCAAATAGTTGTATTTCCTTCGTGTTATACCCTGTAGACGTTTGCAACTATACACATATGAGCACATGATCCGAAATTAGTATATTGCCTTCATTTAATTAAAGACATACAGACGTTTATAACGATACACATGTCTGCATAAAAGAAATGTATGCTTTGGGGTTTTTTGTTTACCATAACAATTTTAAAATTACAAACGCTTTCTTAAAAATCTCATCTAGCATCAGACCTAGAAACTTTTATTCTACTTTTATTTCCAGCATCAGATCCTAATCGAGCAGAATACCCGCTTATCAAAGCCAGGAACTCTGCCAGTATCAACATATCAGAAGTACAAAATAATCTTACTTCAGACGTCTAGACTAGAATGCAAACATTGACTCTTCAGATAGACTAGCTCGGAGTTCTTTAAAGTATATACTCCTTGTCCTAAACCAACACCCTTTCCTACATCAATCTGACATCTCAGCACATTTTCAGTCTAAGGGAATATCTGGATTGTAGGAGTTTATCTTATGATATAATTTGACAATATGCAAAATCACTTTTATCTTTTTGTACAGTTTCCATAGTCATTAAGGTACAAGCTATAATAATCGCTAATATATTTTAAAACATTCTCTTATAATGAAAACATAAAAGTTATCAATATAATAAAAAGCACATTTTATTTGTTTTCATATCGTCCATATGATAAACAATCTTGATCTGATCCGTGCCCGGTGATGTGGTCCAGGTGTTCAGTGTACTGGTTCAATGTGATGATATTACATGTAGTGTGATGATCACAGAGTGTCACATGGTTACATGTGGGTAGAGACCGGGAAACAAACAAACAAGATAAAAGAAATGTCTTTATTTGCGTGAAAATATGTATCTTACAACATCGACACATTTCATTACAATTTATTGCGACAAGGTCAGACTGCCTTCTCGTTGAATGGAGGTTTTTTTTGTTCGGGTTACCTGACTTCCAGACACAGTGTGTGTATTGTTATCAGATCTTCTATGACACAATGCCACAAAGGTTTAATGATGAACATGCTGGTAGGTCAACATATTTCTCTTATACAGTGTCTGGCGACAATAAATACCTCTTGATCCCATCCCCTGTAATTCACATTGCTCTCTAGGTAGGACATCTGGTGTGTGTATGTGGTTATGTCTATCTAACATGAGCTCAATTCTTTCATTTTTTAAAGGTCATGTTTCTTGCCTTCATGAGACTTTTAAAGGCATTTTGATGTCACTAACACGCAAATATGTTTGACTTAACTTCTTTATTACCAATTCAGTGTTGATTTTGATCAGAATCACAGAATAAATGAAAAAAAACTTGCAGATATATGGTTTAATACAATCAGATGTAATTCAACCAGGTACGCGGTGTATCACCACTAATTGCTAATTTGAGAACTTTAAAGTCACTATAGCACGCCAATTGTTTTAAAATATAAATTATGCACGGATAATGCACATATCTCGATATTACAAACAATCTACCCTTAGGTTATGTATTATATTTGTTATCTGGAAAATATGTTCGTATTCAGGTTTTAAAGTTAACTTTGAAAGACCTGCAACGTTGAACTAAATCCGCATGAACTACAATATCAGCAATATTAGAAACTTGCACACAATCCGAAGACCAAAAAACGGCAGTCGCTATCGTTAATGTAATAACAATGCTTACACTGCGTATTAGCCTACAAACCGATGAAGTTACAGATTCTCCTTAATAAAGGCAGTTAGGAGAATAAAGTATATTCAATGAAATCTTAGTTCAGCCGCTTTCTATACACTCTATATTTCCCATTTTGCACATCAGCGACTCTTACTATTTGTGATATCTCTGAGTGACTTCGGCGTCTCAACTTTTTAATTCTTGGCTGCAGGTCAATTGTAAAGAATAATAAGTATTTTATTGCACCGAAATGAAGCTAAAGTGAGTTTATATGCCCTCGTATGACCTAAAATAGCTTATTTGAATGCGAAAAGCGTGCACTTGTGCCATTAAGGGGTGATTGGCTTTAATATGTTAGGGTGGTACATCCCTCTGTTCGCTACGCAGTACTGCTAAAATATGGTATCTGGTTCTGTCAACAACAAAATTATGAAAGAATAATAGAATTATGATTGTCTGGTTGTATATTTCTCAAGAATAAAAAAATAATGAAAAAGTGTCATCTTTGCATAGTTGCCATTGCAGTTTGAATGTAAACCGGTCCACTGATCCTCATACATCTCCTTTCTCGAAACATACAATGATTAATACATTCACTTTCCAATTAATATATCTGTTAAAGACATATTCATGCGAACATAACAATAAACATGTGCATGAACAACTGTAATTCATAAATATTATTATAACGAATGTTCAAGAAAATGGTTTCCCCCTGTCCATTCGGTAGCACCTAATTTCAAATATTTACTAACAGTGCCAACATAACTGATTTGTGACAGATTGACACCAAGAAAATATATTGCGATCCACGGGGTTCTGTACAAGTGATAAACTTTGCACAGTCATAGTTTCTCAGAAGTGTCTTCGTATGGGAGTCAGGAGGGGGAAAGACGATGGAGATGAAGGTTGATGTCGATGATGCTCTGTCCAACTGCTGTGTGCCAGGTAAGACCACACACTGGAATGGCGACGATCGTTAGGGTTGACCCAGCCATGGTCAGGTGAAGTGACTTACCTGGGACAGGAGCAGTCAGACTCAATGGTGAACGTTGCGAGGCAGTATGGGATATGATAATAATATGGAATCTTACTGACAGTGTATATGGGCAGTATGGGATATGATAATAATATGGAATCTAACTGACAGTGTATATGGGCAGTATGGGATATGATAATAATATGGAATCTAACTGACAGTGTATATGGGCAGTAGGTACAATGATGTAGAGTAAATAAGATATGAGGATGAGAGCTTAGTTACTTCTTAGAAACAAGAAGGATGTTTTAATGAGCTTTCGCAATTAAAGACACACCCATTGTGTTGTTGGGGGTCACATGTTCCAAACGTTATAAATGATGTAACTTTATCGAGAAGTACCGACTGTTACCACATACTACCAATTGATGATAGTGGACTGAGTATAGTGTCGATATGAAGGTAAAAGTTGTGATTTCTGATCGAAAACCGGACAATGCGTCGCGATTGACGCACGCCAATGAGTCAAACGTAATTTTGGAATCTTATTTAAAACAAACAAACTGCGAAATTTGACTTGATGATATTTAATAGGTCATATAACTACTGTGCATGTCGATTTTATTTGGAAACTAGTAATTATGACATCTTTAGCGATTTGGGATGAATGTGCAAGCTGTGAAAAAAATGTATTGTAAACAGCACACGTGGTGTGTAGGAACGTATTTAAGCCAAAGAAAAGTTTATGAAACATAATGGATAGAAGGATTGGAAGAAGGATGGCCGTTTAATTAGCCTAACTAACACAATGGATATCTATGTTGCATATGTATTACTCATTGTGAAATTAGACACAGTATAGATGCCAACACGAATTGATTGAATATAATTGCTTCACTTTTCATACTTGTAGATATTATAATAGAAAAGATAAGTTACGACAGTTCCCTGGAGGTTAGAAAACAATAACAATGTTTACAGCTTTGATACATAATTCTTTTGGTATAGATTACCACATTTCATAGACGAAAAATGTTTTAATATTAAAATCCCAGGGGATGTCCGTGACATTTTACTATGAACGGTGCATTTAATTGCACCGAGGGTAATAAAGTTGCCGTACAGACAAACGAGAACACAAGTAACCAACATTCATCAATGTTACTTGGAAAAAAATGTATCGCTATACATCTCAGATGAAGGTTCAATTACACAGAGACAACGTAAACACCAAAACAAATGATATTTCACTCATAAATTATAAATTAAAAAATTATCATTATGCATCTTGTAGAATCAATTTCAAAGCGACTATTAACCAAAAATCAAATTCCAATCATAAATCTTAATTGAAAACTTTTATCGTTATCTATCATTTTAAGTTTCAATCCCCTTTAGAGAGAAAAACTTACAAATAAACTTTCAAATTTTAATCGAAAATCTTAATTTTTTTTTTTTTTATACATCCTTAAGGCAAAGTGTTAACTTTATAAAACATGCATGGATAAAATAGATTTATATGATGGCATGCCATAGATCACCCAGTTTCCCCATGAATAAAATCAAACAAACTTAAACTTGATCTAAACATATCACTAATCTCCTTCTTAATCAAACACTGTCATTGTTGATAATTCAATGCTGACGAATCTATAGAGTGGCTATCTGTATGTACATTAGAATTGACTCAAATATGATCAAATGTAAACAATTTCTAATTGGACTTTTGAAAAACAGCACACATATTTTCCTTAAATGAAATGTATACAAGATAGAAACCTTTGGCAGGAAGTTCTCTCTTTGAACTAAATGTGCTCAGTGTCACATTCTATTCGTGTCTTACTGACATGAAATGAATATGATCTTCAAAATGTCCCGAAGCATTACCACTTTTATTCATATCTTTATTCTCAACTCCAATGGGACTAAGAACCTATATTATTTGATAGAGATCTGAAGTAAGGGTTAAGATTATTACTTTACCCTGTACCCCAGGTGAGTACAATACTTGTACAGTTAAAATAAATTTAAATGTTAGAACAAGCAATTGAGAAATTAATAGTTATTGCCTTAATACAACAATGATAAAAAGTGCAAGTGTTATATAACTTTCATGGCAAAACCGTTTTTACGATTTAATCATATTCCTTCCGTTCTGGCCTGTGTTTAGTTAATGTGTTTTCTACTTGTATTGTATATGAACAGATGCTATTTCAACAAAGGCACATATTTGCGTTTTTTACCAGATTTTTCCTGAAGGTAATGTGTATAAATCACTAACAGAGAAAATAACAGCCAACAACAAGACTGGCAGACAAGTACTGGCATCGTGGAAAGGGTGATATTGCGAGATGTGTTTGTTCAGATGAATGTCCCACTAGTGTTATTAGATAATTAGGGCAGAGCAAGTTGATGTTTTCACAATATCTAGTACTCCTGATCCATAATGGAATAAGAATAACATCACATTTTCGTTTTCCAATCAAACATGGGGCATAATACATTATCCCGAAATCCCTAAGGAATGGAATCTCACGCTAGGCTCTTATTATTTACAACTAATTCAATATGGTAGTACTCGGCGAAGATATAGTACTTGATAAAGGTCTCGACTTTACTGAGTAGTGAGAAAATGAATACTTTATACATGTCTTAAAAAAGATATATGATCCTCTAACACTGAAAGTGAAAAGAATAGTGGTAATAACATTCAACCCCGATGTTTTGTTTGGGAGGTAGGTAGGTAGGTATTTATACATGTATAGGTATGTAGGTATTTCAGGATCCCAGATTGTCTACACTGAAGACTGTTTGATGTATGTATGCTAACGTCATATCAGAACTATTGATTTTGCCTATGGATAAAAACAGTTTATGAAGTTGTGAACCACTCAAGGGAAGAAAAACACTAATCACTCAGTATAGAAAAGAAAATAATAATGCTAGGTTTTCTCTTTACCTCTACACAATCTTCATGTTTTGAAATGTAGTAAAAAAATTGAGGAATGAAGAATGGAAACAATTTCGTCCATTTAAAACATCTTTATTTTTTCAGTTGTGTCTTATTAGAATATCTGTCGAACTATTGCTCACTTTTATAAAATGACACGTTGCATCTCATTCATAATATCAATATATAAACATTTAGATATAAAGTTGGCGAAAGTTTAAAGAATGAGTTTCATTTATGCTTGATCTTCGGTTTCAATTTGGTCAGTTGAATGTCACCCTATAGTCTATTAACTCCTATGAGTTATCAACTGCCTCGGGCATATAATAATCTGTTATCAGTACTGACTAAGTAATTATATACTTTAGGTCTGACACCAAACATAAATATCGCTAAGCTAGTAATTGATATCCACGTACGTAATGTTGAAATAGCTGAAATTCCATTACATGGCTATTGTCAAAGCTACCACAATTCACATGGAAATAAGGACAAATTCAAAAGTAACCAGAGACAGACAACAGTGGTAGACATGTGTATTATTTGCATGTAAGATCCATTAACTATAAACACCATGTTGGACACATGCGGTTACCAATGATACACACAATACTAGTAATTATTCAAATAAATCGCATATCTGTAATTTCTGAATCTGACAGTGAAATTTTGGGTTGAACTTGACAGTTAATGTGTATATATATGAAAATGCTTTATTCTTTATAGTATGTTCATTTATGGATCCAAAAACGATAGAACGATAAAGGTATACATATATGTTACCACGTACATCATACCAAATACACTATATTATTAATTAACTATACATATATCAAATGTATGTTACAAATACAATATTTAATTACTAGTACATATGATTCTATTCCCCCACTGCTGCATTTCGTAAACTTTTCTGTGCTAGCTCAAAATACTCTCGATCGGGATCTGGAGACGGTATTTGTATCGCAGAAAATTGGCTCAAATGTTACGTTAATCCCTTTAAAGCTAAATACTTCTTTTGAAACAGAAGGAGATTTGGGTGTGCGTGAGAACTTTACAGTATGCAATGTATTATACATTTGAGAGTATTTGTGGCATGTTATTTGTTTGCTTGTGAAGCTCAACCTTCAAAAATAGGCACGGCGTTCATTCATGAGAATGCTATTAAACTTGTTTACACATTTTAGGAAACATCATTATTATCAATATACCCTCAAGAAATTACAGTAGCTACAACAGCAAACAGTACGTGAGAGTCCTTAAAATATATTTTATGATAATAATATCATATAATCCATGACTCAATGATAAAGTACATACCTTACAATTCGACGTATGCAGTTTTGCAAATACACTATATTATTAACCAACTATACATATATCAAATGTATGTTACAAATACAATATTTAATTACTAGTACATATCATTCGGCAAGCTAGCCGATAAAATTGGCTCAAATGTTACGTTAATCCCTTTAAAGCTAAATACTTCTTTTTAATAATGATAGAGTTTAAAGAAATGACTATGGAGATCCGCGTAGATCCGTTTCAAAGGTACAGAACACTTAAAAGAGGAAGAGTATAACATAAGTGCACCTAAGTGCTTACAGTCGAAACAGAAGGAGATTTGGGTGTGCGTGAGAACTTTACAGTATGCAATGTATTATACATTTGAGAGTATTTGTGGCATGTTATTTGTTTGTGAAGCCCAACCTTCAAAAAATAGGCACGGCATTCATTGATGGGAATGCTATAAAAACATGTTTACACATTTGGGAAACATCATTATTATCAATATACCCTCAAGAAATTACAGTAGCTACAACAGCAAAGAGTACGTGAGAGTCCTTAAAATATATTTTATGATAATAAGGTCATATAATCCATGACTCAATGATAAAGTACATACCTTACAATTCGACGTATGCAGTTTTGGCAGCTTACAGAATTTGGCTGGGTTTATAATTTAGTTCAGTCCACGTTTTTGTTTGTTTCTATTACATCATTTGAATTGAATATCAAACTAAGTACAACATTATCTGACACTTAGTTTCTGTGTTGTTTATCTCAATTTGTTCATTGATAACATTTACAAAACACGAAATTCTCATTAATGGTTATCCTTCATGTTACAGTTCATATTCAAGTGACACTAACGAGGAATGGGTAATGTTCCTGTATTATTATATCTACACCTATTTCTAAGTTTTGCAATTGCTGTCAAAGGAAACATTCGAAATACATGTGAAATTATAATTTTACATGTACAGTTGATAAAAACATGTGGTGTACAGACTTCGTACCATCATTCAGTTCTACCAAAAGCAAAATGATTGGATTTGTATCCTCGAATTTGGGGTAATTTAATGCAAACATCCGAGAATTTGCCTTTTTCAGATGTTCAAGACAGTCAACTGACGGAAAATGAGAGTTGTTCAGGATCCCATTACGGTCTTCAAGATGGCGTTACTACTAGAGGCACAACATTTGCATTAGTCCAGCTTGTAATGATTGGTAAACTATTGATTGGGCCTCAGGGCAAACATCTAATCAACGTGTGCAGTCAACAGTAGACAACATGTTTTATCATATATATCTGTAAACATAGTTTGTGTGCGATGCATGATGCATGGTATATGTGAAGACGCCCCCTGGTGATTCACCGTGTTGAGAGATCAACGACACTTCGTGATGGACCCGAGGTAACTTACTGGATCAGAGAAAAACAAATCACATCATGAAGATGATTTGCTATACTTTGAGCTTAAAAGCAAAGGTATTAAGTATTATACTTTCTATTAACGGATCTGTACGCCGTATCACATGGAGAGAAATGACAATCAATTGGGTTACAGTTCAGACAGACAGGCGGGTAGCAGTTATGAAGTATTTTAACTCAAAAGTAGAATATAATACACAGCATGTGTGGGAAATTTCCATATCATATTTTAACTTAACGGACACATTCAGCTATTCAGAATATCAATGTTAGTTACACATGCATGGTGCATGGTAGTTAAGAGATGTTCAGGCAACGAGGATAATTGACGTTTTGAAAATTTTGTAATTTCTATAAATTATAGTTCTATTTTTTTTAAAAAAAAGGGGGGGGGGAGGGGGAGGGGGAGGGGGAGGGGGATTCGAACCTTGAACTTCTTAATGTTAAACACTGATGTTACCGCTCTGGGCCTGGCCTCAAACTCATTCTCTTAAAACAGAAGTGTTCAATTCAGATCAGATAGAAAATTTATTTCCTTTATAATGAAAACTTTCATCTATCAAAACATCAAATGTAAGCTATAAGGCTATTCGGCAAAAAGTAATAAATATTTCTCAAGCATGAATGGTTGACTTTTCAGCCAAACTCAGGTGTGGCTAATAAGTATACAATCAATTCAAACTGGATACTATATGTGTTTATAGTGTGACTAAATATTTTCACAAATAAAGGAAATAAAAAGTGGAAAAGTATGAACTTTTCAATGAAAGTAATTTTTAATATCTACTTTTATGTATTCATATATATTTTTTATATATTAACGTTAAGTTATACATGTAGATTTGAACAAACTGCAAGACACATGTTTTGTGTCAGACAAACTTTGATGGAGTTATATGTCACTTTTTATTGAAATATTCCTTTTTGAATTTAATTTTGAAAATGCAGGAATGCAGAATGACTTACTATAGAGCTGAGATTGATAGTTTCATATAAGCTGCAGCTTTCACATGCGCTACAGTACAATATCTCAATTATATGTATTGGTGGGATGGTAAAGAAGATATTCGAAGACGAATATCTTCAAAAACATGAAATGTAAATCAAAGGAAATGGATTTTTTTCGAAATAACAAAGCATCTATTATTTCGCATGAGATATTTTGAATTTCAATTCATAAAAAGTACGGCTGGGAAGACTTCCATGTCTGTTGACATAACATCCATTAAAAACGGACCTAAAAATTAAATACAATTTGATTTAGGATTGTCACATATATTTCAACACTGTGAACTATGTGTTCTTTAAGAGGAACGTTTGGAAAAACACTAGTGTACAGCATCCATCTCCCCACTGCCATTACCAGGCTCGTTACTCTACTAGGTCAAGTGGTTTTACAGGTCATAAACAATATAAGATCAAAGCAGAGAGTCAATTAGTGTTACTTTCTTCTGTTCACGAGGTGTCAAACACGGCTTACAGAAAGATGAAGTCTGGGGAAGCCTATTTGGTCAAATACGGCCAGTGTACAAAATGTTTCAGGGAACAAGGTAACTTTGTTTCACGTTATGGTTGCTGTAAGAAATACAATGTAGCATTCGCCTGACTGCTGCTACCGTTTGATCAAACTTTCAGATACTTTTTACAAAATATGAATTTTGAATTCAATTAGTTTAGTTTACTTGTCTAATGGAAGAAAGAAATTTTGCTTTTTGTACTTTTTTTCTTAAATTATGTTTTAATGATTTTAATCTGTACTATTATAAACAATTAAGGAAATATGTAAAAATATGGACTGTGGTTGCTGGATAAATTTCAACACAATGAATGTCATGCATTGTGTCGAGTTTATTGAGATGATGATGTCTTAGGGAGAGATGGGACGATGAAACAAAATATTTTAGAATTCGTTTATCTTTTCAAAATAGCAGGTTTATAGTGTCTTTTATCCAAAAATGTAAGAAAATTTGGGGGTCACCGAACGATTTAAAGAGTTATCGGCATTACTAATAATACTTCCGTCGGCAAATCATGCCATTTTTGACTGATTTCATGTATTTAAATAAAGCGCTCGCTCTCAAGGAATAAGCTCGGAATTTTTTCAAATACATTTCATTTACTTACGGGGATGAATAGCTAGTCTATATTTGGAAAATTAATGACACTGGAAAGAGAAACAAAATTAAATTAAGTACTTTTTAATTAAAAACGGCATTTTTCTCATCGTTTTTCGCACATTCAACAGGATTTCTCACTGACACACATATTTTAGATATTGCTAAAAATGCAATATTATGTGCACATTAGAATAAACAAACGAATTCAGAAATAAAAATAGGGGGTCACCGGAGGTTTTTTTATCACTTTAACGTCATTTTATAAATTTCCTTCATTAACGTAAAAACCTAATATCACGGCAATTTTGATGGTTTCAAGTGTAACTTTGACGGCCTATCGTGTAATCATTATCGAACAAACTATCAATCTAAGAGTGCATGCTGAAAGAATAACTATCAGTTGATTATACTAGGTGAATTAAATTCGTCAGTAACAAAATATACGTATGTAATTCGAATAACACACACGGTAACATATTTACCGCGAATATAGGTGACGTTAACGTTATACGGCATGTCGTAGAATGACCGTTAAAAATGCGTTACGGCAATTTTAAGCTCTTCCCGTTAGTGTATGGATAAGCGTATGCCCCAAACAACGTAACCCATATATTTTGAGACTTATTCACTACAATAATTTGTTGTCGCAAAATGTTACCGTAAGCGAGTTCGATTTCTGGGTCCAATCTCTCCTTAAAGGCGCTGTAGCACATTTGCACATTTTCTCAAATTGACCATTTATTATTAAAGTTTATACAATATGTTGGTAGTTCATGGGTAAAACATGTGTAATTACATGACCCGATGAGCCTTATAAAAGAAAATGGTGTAACTTATAAAGCGACTTTGTTTTGGAACTCTTCAGTGTGAGAGATAGATTTGTAGGTCTCACGAGAATTTGATAGTTCAGACAGCAATATGATTTACCATTCCATCATTGTACCATATTAAAAACTCTAATCTGAGTGTTTCGGTATCGCTACATCAGTCACTTGAGCTACCTTCGGGCGGCCATTTTAACGTGAACACAATACAATGGCCGCTCGATGGAATGGCATGGCTTCGTGGACATTTGTAATGGAACTCTTTTGTTTTATTCGAGAGTTTTATTTAGCCATTAGTAACACTTATTTATATTTTTGTGAGAGGACTTTATTTCAGGAAGGAAATCTTGAAAGCCTGTGGCGTCATTGAAATTTTAAAAAGAAGTTTTAGACCTTGACCTCGATATTTTCCATCTTTATCCACATACGGCCCCAGCACATATTTAAATACCCTTTGAGTTAATCCTGTCAATTACACTATCCATTGTGTGTTGAACAGACGTTTCCCCGTTAAAAACAAACAGGAAGTGGTCCACAGTTCCACAAATGGTGTGTACAGCGCATCACTACTACCAAATGATTCCATGTTACAAATGTGTTTGAAAGTAGAACCAATCTACTCGCCCAATCATCTTGGACAGCTGTGATTGATAACACGTAGTAGAAACCTCTTCAGTATATTGATAATGTGGTACAAACAATAATACCCTTCTGTGTTATAGATCAATGATTAATCATCAAACTGATATACCGCATGTCAGAGATCAAACCTTCTTTCCCAGAAGACATTTCTTTAACGGGGATTTCTTCATTGCTTTGATGTCATCTTCATTTGACATCTTCACTGCAATAACGTTGGAATGGTTATGCTGTTCTTGATGCTTTAAAAGCCTCCGATATCTGTATCTATAATCACATTGTAGTCTGTTGGTATGTTGGCAGGCGATACTCGTTCAAAGAGTTAAATGACTTTGAAGTTGAATGTTTTGGATGTCATGAATAGCAGTATATACGTCATTTTGATCAATTAGATGTAACAGGGCATTCGGCTTCATATTAAAGAGTCCGGGTTCGAATCTCGCTATAGTAGTACCAGCAAAAGGTCACAGGTTTCATCCTGCAATAATACTAGTAGTAAATAAGATCTGAAAGCGTCGTTACATCCCACAAAACACCTCGACACCTCACCTCCGAATTTGATACTACAAGCATTTGGAAAACAAAAAAGCTTAAGATCCCCCAAATAGTTGTATTTCCTTCGTGTTATACCCTGTAGACGTTTGCAACTATACACATATCAGCACATGATCCGAAATTAGTATATTGCCTTCATTTAATTAAAGACATACAGACGTTTATAACGATACACATATCTGCATAAAAGACATGTATGCTTTGGGTTTTTTTGTTTACCATAACAATTTTAAAAGTACAAACGCTTTCTTAAAAATCTCATCTAGCATCAGACCTAGAAACTTTTATTTTACTTTTATTTCCAGCATCAGATCCTAATCGAGCAGAATACCCGCTTATCAAAGCCAGGAACTCTGCCAGTGTCAATATATCGGAAGTGCAAAATAATCTTACTTCAGACTAGACTAGAATGCAAGCATTGACTCTTCAAATAGACTAGCTCATAGTTCTTTAAAGTATATACTCCTTGTCTACCGACACCCTCTAAACCAACACCCTTTCCTACATCAATCTGACATCTCAGCACATCTCAGTTTAAGGGAATATAAAGATTGTAGGAGTTCATCTTATGATATGATTTGACAATATGCAAAAGCACTTTTATCTTTTTGTACAGTTTCCATAGTCATTAAGGTACAAGCCATAATAATCGCTAGTATAATGTACAAAATCATCTTATAATGAAAACATAAAAGGTATCAATCAAATAAAAAAAACACATTTTATTTGTTTTCATAACGTCCATATAATAAACAAACTTGATGTGATCCGTGCCCAGTGAAGTGGTCCAGGTGTTTGGAGTACAGGAAGAGCGTGGTGATACGTAGTGTGATTGATGACAGAGTGTCACATGCTTACCACGTGGGTACAGACTGGAAGACTTACTTACAAACAAGATAAATTGAGGATATCTGTCTTTTCTTGACTAATACCATTTTTCTCATCGAGTGAGATAGAAAGCTTATATTTTTGTATATTTTATAACTTTCCTACCTCACGAGATGATATTGTATTTGTTAAGAAGAGACACATATTTTATATTTGTAATTACGCCATAACAGGATCGTTTTCATGTTGAGCGGCCACTACGAACATCCCGTCACCACAGTAACACTGTGACGTCATGAGTCAATTCGTTACGTCAGACCATTGTTTTATGACGTCAATTATATCAGTCACTGGTCCGAAAGGAAATATAAATATTTTCACTGTAGCTTGATAGACAGTTTATTTCACTGATAAATCCCATTATTGTATTGCTCATCATGTAATAAACGTCTTTATTAGCGTGAACAGTTATATTTCTATTTCACTCGATAAAAATACATGGCATGACACAAATACATCAACATGGACAAATTCCTGTACCTCTAATTGCGACCCATTCTACAATGAACAGCATCAGGGTAATTTTAAGTTAACCCTGACCTACAAATACAACAGCATGGACAAATTCCTGTACCTCTAATTGCGACCAATTCTACAATGAACAGCATCAGGGTCATTTTACGTTAACCCTGACCTACAAATACAACATGGACAAATTCCTGTACCTCTAATTGCGACCCATTCTACAATGAACAGCATCAGGGTCATTTTAAGTTAACCCTGACCTACAAATACAACAATATGGACAAATTCCTTTACCTCTAATTGCGACCCATTCTACAATGAACAGCATCAGGGTCATTTTAAGTTAACCCTGACCAACAAATACAACAGCATGGACAAATTCCTTTACCTCTAATTGCGACCCATTATACAATGAACAGCATCACGATCAGACTGCCTTCCCATTGAGTGAAGGGTTTTTTGTTCGGGTTACAAGACTTCCAGACACAGTGAGTGTATTGTTACCAAATCTTCTGGGGAAATGTCACAAAGATTTAATGATGAACATGCTGGTAAAGGTCAACATATTTCTCTTATACAGTGTCCGGTGACAATACATACCTCTTGATCCCATCCCCTGCAATTCATACCATATTCACACACATTACGTCTCTAGTTAGGACATCTGGTGTGTGAATGTGTTTATGTCTATCAAACCGGAGGTCAAATCTTGTCAAATGAAATCTGCTTGATTTTTAGAGGCATTTTCATGTCAGTTAAGTATTTTATCTTTCCCTACAGTACAATATTCGTTTCTGATTGGCTGACGGTCGTTACATTTTTCTTTATGTACCCCTTCAGACTTACGGTGTACAAATATCATGTACCCTGCTGCCAAAGTAACAGCTTCTAGCTAAGAGTAGGTGTCGCATTATGCATGGTCAGATGACGTTATAACATGACGCACACGGTGTACGGAGTGTTGAACAGTTGGATCAGCTGTTTACGGGTCTATTAACTGCAGACTTATTTTTCTAATAGTTTTTGTTTTGTTTGAAAAGAAATCATATTTTGCATTGCTTGCACACTCAATTAAACAAAGAAAAACTGTGAAGGCATTTAAAGCTTGTAGTAATACGTCATATGACTTTTAACATTTCAGTGGAGACGTGTGACGCCATTTTGTTTACGTTCAGGGTCCAGGTCACTCAAGCGATATCAGCTGATCAGTCATCGGCAGCCAACCACAATAAATATAATGAAACTATTGTTTTTGACATGACGGAAAGATAAATACGTTGTGTACTTCTCCCTCGGGTAACTTTTTTCGGCATATTCCTAGTTTCTCGGAAACCTCTTCGTATGGCAGCTCGGAGAGGAACTATTGATGGAGAAGAAGGTTGAGGTGACTGATGTTTTATTCGTCATGTCTGTCCAACTGCTCGGAGAGGAACTATTGATGGAGAAGAAGGTCGAGGTGACTGATGTTTTATTCGTCATGTCTGTCCAACTGCTCAGAGAGGAACTATTGATGGAGAAGAAGGTCGAGGTGACTGATGTTTTATTCGTCATGTCTCTCCAACTGCTCAGAGAGGAACTATTGATGGAGAAGAAGGTTGAGGTGACTGATGTTTGATTCTTCATGTCTCTCCAACTGCTCAGAGAGGAACTATTGATGGAGAAGAAGGTCGAGGTGACTGATGTTTTATTCGTCATGTCTCTCCAACTGCTGCCTGTCAGGTAAGACCACACACCGGATTGAGCGAGGATCGAAGGAGTTGATCCTGTCATGATCAGGCGATGTGACTTACCTGCGACGGGGGCAGTTGGACTCGATGGTGAACGTACCTTTTCGAGGCAGTATGGAATATAATATGTAATAAAGAATCTAAATACCAGTATAAAAAGGGAGTAGGTTCAATGGATGCCTAGTAATTAAAATCTGAAGTTGAGAGCTTAGCAAATTCTCAGAAAGATTATGTACATTAATGATTAAAAGACATTGTGGTTAGATTAACTAAACACACTCGTTAAGCAAGGTGAAAATGCAGCGTACTATGACACAAGCAGGCAAGTGCACTTGTAGATATTAAAGTAAAAATAATAAGCCATGACAATTCCCCTGCGGCCAGAAAATAATAACAATGTTTACCGCTTTGATACCGAATTCGTTTGGTAAAGATAACAACATTTCATAGAAGTTTAATATAAGAAGCCCAGGGGATATATTTGACATTTCCCTATAAACGGTGCATTAAATTTCACCGAGGGTAATAAAGTTGCTGTACAGACAGAGGAGAACCCAAAGTAACCAATATTCATCAATGTTAATTGAAAAAAAGGTATCGCTAGCTCAGATAAAGATTCAATTACAAAGAAACAATGCAAACACACAAAAATCAAATCAAATTTTAATCATAAATTATAATTATCATTATGCATTTGTTTACGTGTAAAATCAATTTCAGAGAGAATATTTTAAAAAATTCAAATCAACTTCAAATCATCAATCTTAATTTGAAAAAGTTCATGCTATGCATCGTTTCAAAGTCTCATTTCTTTTACAGAAGAACTTTAAAAACAGTAAAATTTAACGAAATCTAAATGTCAAAGTGTTAATTTCACGCATAAGCATGGATAAAATAGATTTATATAATTGCATGCCAGAGTTCATCCTGTTTTCTCATGAAGAAAATGAAACAAGCTTAACTTTGATTTGTACATATTTCATTCAATACTCTCTTTCTTAATTGAACACTACATGCATGTTTAACACTCAGTGCGGGTTCATTTCATTGTTTATAATCCCTTGACAACTGATGTCTGTGACTATGTGCATGCACTTTAGCACTGATGCTAAAATGTGAAAAATTCCTAACTGTAATTTTGGTAAACATCACATATATTTCCTCAAATGAAATGTATACAGTATATACTCCGTTTTTCTATCTGTAATAAATGTTATCAGTATCATATTCTATCCGTGTCTTACTAACATGAAACATCAAAATGTCCCGAAAGATCACCATCTATATTCATAGCTTTATTCTCAACTCCATTGGGAATCTACATTTGATAGGCGTCTAAAAAAGGTTCAGATTATTATAATACTTTGTAATTTAGCACTCCGGAGCCCATATTTTCGAAGCTGTCTTAGTGCTAAGATAGTCGTATGTCAATGTTAATGTATGGTACTTACGACTATCTTAGCGCTAAGAGAGCTTCGAAAATATTGGTCCAGGTCAGTACACTATCTGTTCAGTTGGTTAAAAAATAACATTTTATTCATTCATTTCCATCGCATTTATTTGGCCATTTCATGTCTTTTACCATTGGAGAAGTCCGTATCCTTATCCGGAGCGCCACCTGGAATGGCGGTAGGCGGTTGTGTGTTGTACGAGCTCCTCAAAATTTGATATGGGAGTCGGTACTGAAGCGTGGAGAGCCCGAATTGGATGTTTTTCTCAACCCTCAAAGGTACTAAGAACATTTGTGAGACAAATTTTCATTCATGGGGGACTTATTAAGCGTCAATTCCAAGTTGTTCTGATTGTAAGCGTGTTGCTGTTGGTTAGCGGAAACGTGGAGCCCAACCCGGGACCGGGTCCCGGACAAAACGATGCACGTGAAACACGACAAACACGACTGTCAACAAGAGGTCGGGGACATGTACACATAGACACAGACAGGTTACCACAACACGGAGATGCAGACATTAAGCGCATTTTAATGGACATTCAGTCAAAGGTGAATTTAAACCAGAAAACTATGGAAGAACTAATGGAAAAGTGCGATAAAATGTCAGCTGTTGTGCGCGACTTGAAACAGGAGCAAGACAGTTTGTGGGAAGAAACAGAACGGTTACAGGCTGAAACATTCGAAACGAACATTTGCGCGACAGGCTAGAAAGCAACGAAGCTCAGTCCCGACGAAACAATTTGATCTTCTACGGACTAGAAAAAGATACAAATAAAAGCTGGGACACGAGTGAAAGGAAGGTTCGACAGTTCATGGAACAAGAGTTGGACGTTACTGACGCACAAGATATACACATTGAACGGGTACATAGACTACGTACGAAGAGAAGCCCGAAGCCCATAATAGCACACTTTTCGTTCTACAAGGATAAACAAAGAATGAAGACACGTGGTAGGGAACGCCTGAGAGACACTAACTTTAAAGTGAGTGACGATTTTACAAAACAAGTGAGAGAGGTGAGGTCTCAGCTTGGAGAATTTATGGCTGACTATCGAAAAGCAGGTAAACAGTGTTATTTGTCTTACGACAAGTTAGTGGTTGACGGTCAAGTTTTCGCCTACGACATGAAGACTGAAAAGCTGGTGCAAGTAGGGCGTCGCCGCGGGTCAGCACTGGTACAGCACACGGGAGAGATAACTGCAGCTACAGAAGGCACTTCGGCTCAAGATGCAGCTACAGCCTGGCCACAACTTGGCCGAGGGAAGGAGACGACAGGGGACACACATAGGGGGGACCAGGAGGCGAGTACACATAAATAACATGCAGGCCGAGGTTCGACGTACAACATGGAGCATTCAACACTCAACAAGAAACACACTACAGGGAATAAACAAGATACAAACTCACACCAACATGTAACAACCAATCAACATTCAACAACTCCACAGCGAAGATCACAACAAAGAAAAGCACCAGGTAAATATCCGCCACTAAAAAACATTCATAAAACACCAACTCTCCCTAAGACTTTACATAGTGATTCTGAATTTAAAATAATCAACGGCGACCTGAAATTCACTTGTTGGAACGTGAACGGATTATATTCGAAGATTACTAATGCATTTAGTGTTATTCAGGAGTTGGTGACATTGTCAAATATATTTGCATTTCTAGAAACATGGGCTAGGAATGATAAGGACTTCATTGATCTAATACCTGGCTATAAGTGTTTCCAGTGTGTCCGAAATAAAACATCACAACATGGGAGATATAGTGGTGGTATTGCTGTTTATGTTAAGGAGAACATTGTGCCCCATATTAACAGGGTTCATGACAGTTGGACGGATTGTGTTTTCTTCAATGCTACAGACATCTTCAAGTGTAAAGAGAAACTCATATTAGGTTTTGTATATATCCCAACAACGGAAAAAGACGAATCCTCGGGTATCGAAAATCTAGAAATGCATTTATACGAACTGTTAAATGAATATAATAACTGTAATTTTATTTTGAAGGGCGATTTTAACTCACGAATTGGAGTATTACAGGATTACATAGCATTTGACGATGACAGATATATTCCACTTGAAGAAAATTGTTATAGGGTAGACTCTTTCCGTATGGAAAAGACATCAAAGGATTTAGTTGTCAATACGTATGGAAAACAATTCTTGGATTTATGTACAAAACTGGATTTACATGTTACAAACGGAAGATCGGATGGAGACAAGTTGGGTGAATTCACGTTCGTTGGTGCACAGGGCAGCAGTGTAATAGATTATTGCGTAATATCAACCGATATATTTCATTATGTAAAATCATTTCACGTCATTCCTGAAGTCCTGTCAGATCATATGCCGATCGACACTGTGTTGTCTGGGTCAAATGAAATTGACACACTACATGAAGCACGTGCAACCCGGACTCCGACAGTCACCCGTGATCGCTTCGTGTGGGATCATAACAAACAGCGTGCTTTCAAGATGTCTTTAGCGGACAAACTGAAATTGTGCAACAACTTCTTCGAAGATAATTCTGATGACATTAACAAATGTGTACTCCATTTGCAACAATTATTTGTTTCTTCTTTCAGTGATTTAGACTTTCAACGCAAAACTGATAATAATAATAAATCCCATGGCAGTCGACCAGTGCAGCCGAAGTGGTTTGACGAGGAATGTCGTCAGCTGAAGAGAGATAAATATTAACTATTGAATAATTTTAGAAAGTCAGATTCTGTTGACGACCGCAATAAGTACATTGAAAGTAAACATTATTTTCAAGCAATTTGTAAACAAAAGAAAAAAGAACATGATCGTAGAGTTGTCAATGAGGTAATTGATGCGGCTAAAAACAAAAACTGTAAAGTGTTTTGGAGTCTGTTGAAGTCTTTGTGGTGTGTGAAAAAAACAACTAACTGTGCAATCACTGCTGAAAATTGGTACACTTATTTCAAAGCACTCCTAAACCCCGAAGTTGAGTTGGGGAACTCTTTTGACAAACATGTTGAAGATTACTTATCAGAGCACAATGCATTAGTGTGTGAGGACTGTGCTGAATGTGACGATATTTTGGGCGATCCAATAACAGAAGATGAAATAAACAGATCTATTAAGAATTTGAAAAATGGTAAATCGGCTGGACCAGATGGGATTCCTGCTGAAGCTATAAAATCTATTGCTGATATTATATCTCCATATTTGGCAGTGTTGTTTAATAACATTCTCAGAACTGGTCAGTTTCCCGACGCATGGAATGAAGGAGTAATTATACCTTTATTTAAAACTGGAAGTAAAGAAGATCCAGATAATTATAGAGGGATTACTCTACTTGATATGTTAGGCAAAGTTTTTACCTCTATTATCAATTCAAGATTAAAATTTTGGCAAGAATTACATTCTATTGTATCTGAAGTGCAAGCTGGCTTCAGAGATGGGTATTCCACTGTGGACAACATGTTTATATTAAATACATTGGCATATAAGTGTTTGAGAAAAAAGAAGGGTAAACTCTATTGTATTTTTATAGATTTCAAAAAAGCATTTGACTATGTTGATAGATCTAAGCTTCTTTTTCAACTACTAAGGAAAGGAATTCATGGAAAATTACATAAATTGTTTGAAAGTATCTATTCTAATGTAAAGGCGTGTGTTCGATGTTCGCCATACCAGTTTACGGAAATGTTTTCATCTTCCCGGGGTGTTAGACAAGGCTGTATGTTGTCTCCAATTCTATTTTTGATGTATATTGAAGAATTGGTTTCAACTATTGTCCAAACGGATTCAAGGGGTATTTTTGTTGATTCGGATATTGAGGAAATTTGTTTACTGCTGTTTGCAGATGACGTAATTATGTTTGGTGACTCAGTTATTAATTTACAGAGAAAATTAGACATTTTAGAAGAGTATTGTGAAAAATGGGGTTTAACGGTAAATCTAGAAAAGACTAAAATAATTGTTTTTAAGCAGGGAGGGAAATTGTCTAAATTTGAAAAGTGGGTATATGCAGGGAAATCTATAGAAGTAGTTTCTTATTATAAATACCTAGGCATTTTTTCATGTAGAAATATGTTTTCAGTTGCTTGTCAAAATTTGGCCAAACAGGCAGAGAAAGCTCTTGTCCCTGTAAAAAGAATGATTTACAGATATGAAACTTTGGATATTGATACATGTTTTGGCATTTTTGATAGGAAAATTCAACCAATTTTAATGTACGGCTCGGAAATATGGGGAATTACAGAAAGAAAAGCTTTGGAAGTTATCCACACTAAATTTTGTAAATATATTTTAAGAGTTGGTTACCGCACAAGCAACTTGGCAGCTCTTGGCGAATGTGGACGCCATCCTTTGTTTATCAATCAACAGCTTAGGGTTGTAAGCTATTGGTTAAAGATCGTAAGTATGAATTATAATAGATATGTTAAGCATTGTTTTTTACTTATGAAAAATCATGATGATATAGGTTATAGCAATTGGGCAACAGCAGTCAGGGTGTTTTTTATTTTCATATGGTTTTGGGTTTGTATGGATTTGTCAAGAAGTGGGAGATAGTAAATTGTTTATGTTAGAATTTAAGCAACGTGTTTTAGATATGCATAAACAAAATTGGAGCCACGATGTAAGTTATTCTTCACTTTTGTCTACTTACTGTACCTTTAAAAGTCAGCTAAATACTGAAAGATATTTGACATGTATACAGTCTGCACAATTGAGAAGGGCGTTAACAAAGTTCAGATGCTGTTCTAATAATTTTAAAGTTAATAAATACAAACATGTACAAGATCTTAACCCTGTAGATTTAATATGTCCGTATTGTGGAGAAGGTGAAGAAGATGAATATCATGTTTTGTTCATATGTCCATATTACTCTCAACTCCGTGAACATTATATACCAAATTATTATTATAAACATCCATCTACGCAACATTTCATTGCTCTGTTATCAACAACCAACAGTAATCTATTGCTCCGCCTTGCCACCTACCTGTATAAAGTATTTAAATTAAGATATATATAGCGCTCTGAAATTGTATTACATACATTATATATATCTGTAACTGTACTCTAGGCCTCCTGGCCCTGAAATGCAATAAACTTCTGTTCTGTATCCTTATCCTTGTATGTAGATGTTTTTATTTGCAATCCGATTCCGTTCTGTTTTGCATGACAATTTCGATATATATTTTTTTATATTGATATTTAAAAAACTCAAATATGGCATCGTATTCATTAGAGGATATTGCGTCATTAAAACGTCAAATAAGATGTCTTATATCTTGTTGTTTGGTAAAGAATCTGGTAATTAAGCCAATTTGGTATTTGTTGAAATAACACCTGCACAAATATAGTACAAAAAGAAAACACAGGAATTAGACACAGAACAGAGGGCAATATAACTAAAATAATGAAATCGTATTCGCACTGAAAGTAACTTTTTTGGTTACCATATAACACTTGCACTTTTTATCATTGCTTGTAATGATAACGAGTGGCAATAACGATTAATTAAAAGAATTCTTTATAATATCGTTTAATGTTATTTTGTAGCCTACTGAACATATATTGTACGAGTACCTGGTATAATACAAAACATGATGGTCATATTTACGCTGTCTTCAGACGCCTATCAAATAACATAGGTTTTTAAGTCCCAAGATATGTTTCATAACATATTGAGGATCATATTCATTTCATGTTAGAAAGACGTGAATGGCTTATGACTCTGAGAACATTTATTAAAGAGAGAGATGTTCATGCTGACAGTTTATATATATTGTATATATTTCATTTGAAGAAAATATATACGATGTTTCTCTAAAATACACTTTATTTTTACACTTTAGGAATTGTTAACATTTTAGCATGTCTGGATCAGTTTTAATGTACATACAGTCACTCTATACACCAGTTGTCAAGGGATTATATACAACGAAATGAGTGTTCAATGGAGAAAGAGATTAGTTATTGAAATATATCAAGTTGAAGTCTGTTTGATTTTCTTCCTGGGGAAACAGAGTGGTCTCTGGCATGCCATTTTTATCCATTCATATTTCGTAAAATGGACACTTTGCCTTAAAGATGTATAATGACACATTTTTAAACTAAGAGTATCGATTAAAATTTGAAAGTTTATTTATAAGTTCTTTCTCTAAAGGTGATTAAAATTTTAAATTATGGATAGCGATAAAAGTTTTCAATTAAGATTTATGATTGGAATTGTATTTTCTTATTGTTATAAGTCTCTCAGAAATTGATACTTCACTTAAAAGGTGCATAACAATGATTTTTTCAATTATAATGTATGACTGAAATTTGATTTGTTTTTGGTGTTTACGTTGTCTTCTTGTTTAGTTTCATATCCTTCACTTAAACTAATGTTTTGATGGGTTACAGAGTAAAATGACTCGGAAATATAAAAGGGTTCAAAATATAAAAAAAGGAAAAAAATATTCTAGGATGTCTTCAAAGGTTCAAAGGTAATTTATTGAACGTGAAAGTTGTGTTCATTTTTAAAAGAACTCTTTAGACACTAAGACAGCACATCGTTATATAAACTGATGGTCATCCATATTGGACATGGAACAGTTATCACTATCTCTGGCTGTGTTGGACTTTGATAGATCCTCCTATCTAACCCTATATATTTTATAATGGTGACGGGTATTTTCAATCCATAACTTCTGTAGATAATTGTTGTCCCGGGCAAGGAAGACAGTGCTATGACATTACAGAATTCACCGTTGAAGTGATATGGTTAAGTATCATCTGAATGTAGATCTTGAAAACTTATTCCTGCTTGAAGAATATCATTTGATATTTTGATGTATGACATCTTCTAAATCTTAACCGAATGGAACACTTATTAGACAGAAACATATAGTTTTATCAACATTGATTGACGAGTGAACTCTTTAGTCTTGACAAACACAATAATTAGACTGTAAGCATACTTACATAACGATTTATATGTGATGTTGATGTATGGTAATTGTCACAGCATAAACACATATAGTATCCAGTTTGAATTGATTGTATACTTATTAGCTACACCTGAGTTGGCTGAGGAGTCAATCATTCATGCTTGACAAATATGTATTACCTATTGCAGAAAAGTCTTATAGCTTACATTTGATATTTTTAGGAAGGCTGTCATGATTAAGAAAATAAATTCTCAATCTGATTTCCATTTTTACAAGTCAAATGTCCACAATGGTTGAACATCTTTTAACTGGTCGTTGTGGTTATTGCACATACTCCACTTAATGATACACCAAGAAACAAAAGAAACGATACCACACAAAACAGGATACGTCAATCAACGAGCGATACATACAACTGAAATACAGTTACATCATATCTTCGGAAGCCAACTTCAAAATCTTATCTTTTGATATTTCACACAATCCCATCGAATCTCTTTAACAAGATGAGATAGGCGAGTAAAAAGGGGACTCTTGGCGTGTTTATGACGTCTTACAGTACTGATGAGTAAACAAAATTAAGTCCAAGAACGTACATCATGCCGATAACCATAAATTACATTTTACAGTTTACTTTGAAAACCAAACATGTCCAGAAAACCCCTTTAAAATAACAATTTCAGCAGCCCATGGTGTCTAAACAGATATATTCATATGATAAAATGAGTATCCTTACTTCCATGAATGAACTCTTGTATATCTCTTCTTAACGTGATATATCCTCATCAAATCATAAACTTTATTTATAGAAATATTTTCAATACGTTGAGATTTCGGAGTCATTTATTTTGCCTCTCGGTGTATATATCAATACAAAAACTAACTTTCCAAAAGGGTTGTAAAGATATATACTCCTGATACGACTATATACTTAGGTTGCATTTTTTTCTATTGAATCACATATTCACTATGGTGTACAAATAATATAGCTAGGGGTTACTTTTGATTCAGATATTTAATATGGATATATCCAGTAGAGGGTTCCAACTTCAGATTGATATTTCATTTATATTCTGAATAGCTGAATGTGTCCGTTTAGTTGAAATATGATATGAAAATTCCCCATACATGGTGTGTATTATTATTACACTGTTGAGTCCAATTACTTCATAACTTCTATTTGTAATTGTTCTCGACGTAATACTACGTATAGATCCGTTAATGGAAAGTACAACACTTAATACCTTCGCGTGTTAGCTCCATGTTTAGCAAATCATCACCATGTATATCTCTTCTTTACGTGATATATCCTCATCACATCAGTATTCCAGTATTCCTTTTCAGGGGGAATATTTCGCATACAGTATAACCAGGACTCGATTCGATGTATATCCCCAAAATATAAAGATTATACTAATACTGACTTCTTTGTTAATTTTTTAATCCCTTTAGTTAAATGATATTTTAGAAATGTTCTGAATGAAACAAGTTCACTCTGACTGGTGAACTATTGGTTCAACCTCAATATGTCCATCTAATCAAGTTGTGACACACTTACGAAAAGGCAAAACAAGTGAAATGGTACGTGTTTTGACTATTTCACCTCATAAGAATTCCTTATGACACATCTAATTGTCTGCAGGATATATGTAAATTATTTCTTTAAACTGAAGTCAGGGGTTTGAGAGGGGGAGGGGGCGTGGTTGAGCGTTATACCATATATTCTGGATATATAACAATTCAACATATTGAGAAGGTAAAAATAATTTTGGAAGCCAAAAGACCCAGTGTAATACCTACACGTGATTATGTGTATTTCTGATTCTGCTCACCTTCGGCAAACTCTTATTGTTTGAAATAAACCGCCATTTTAATCATATGTTTATGAAGACATAGTATTGTCTTTGATTGGTTATATGTTTCTCGTCAAAGTTTCCCTTTTTAACAAACAGATTACCTCTTATTACCTATATTCATCTTTTACCATACCTTGGATCACATTTAATAATTTTAGCATAAAAGCATTTGTATAACATCTTATTTACTATGTAGATGATCAGAAACAAATGTGCATACAGATATATATGATAAATATAGAATACTAAACGATGCCCCGTTTAATAACATGTATATGAAACTAGTGAATAGTTTGGTAATTCAACGAGCGAAAACATGGTATCAAAAGTGGCCGAGTTTAGTATTTTATTTCTTACTTAATGATGTAAAAAAGCGCTGAATTGCAAGAGCGCCGTTGTTAGTGACGCTCACTTGCAAATAGGTCAAACGCTATTTCAGTCGCGCGGCTAACATTGTGACGTCAACCAAATACGACTATGACGTCACGTGCCGATTATGACGTTACAACAGCTCGCGCTGGTATCACGCATATGAGTTACCAACTCATTGTTATCTTATGAGTAATCTCACTACGGTTGAGTAATAAAAATGACTGTTTAACCGAAAACATGTTGTGTTACTGTTGACTGCACGGGTTGATTAGATGTTAACCCCGAGGCCCAATCACTAGTTTTTCCAATCATTACAAGATGGGGTAATTCCAATGTTGTGCCTCCAGTAATAACGCCATCTTGAAGATCGTAAGGGAGTCTACTAAATTACTTTCATTTCCCGTCGTTGACTGTCTTGAATATCTGAAAATTTGAATTAAAAATTATAACTGAAATTGCCCGAACTTCTCGGATACAAATCCAGTCGTCTTGCTTTTAGGAGAACTGAATGCGGTACGAGATCTGTACACACAGGTTTTTTTTAACTGCTGCACATGTGTAGTTATAATTGATTATGTATGTTCACAGTTCCTTTTGATCCCAATGGCAATACTTAGAAATACATAAATATTACAGGTACATTGTCCATTAATCTGAATTATCACGTGAACCATAAGTCCCTGGAACTGTGATATGATGGACACTCATTAGAGAGAATTCTATATTTAAGAAAAGTTATTGAATTATTATTATGGACAAATTGAGAAAAACTACATAATGAAATCAATAAATGTACTTAGTTATTTATTATTTTAAGATTTTACAGAAATGAAGGAAAAGGGGAGAGAACTGAATTGTAATCGCAGGTCAATTTGAAGAGGTACCAAAACTGTATATGTTTCATTGTGAGGTACGATGCACTTTCTCATTGACTTGTGAAGAAAACCCTATGTCTTTGGCATTTAGAAACATGCACTGCAACATGCAAATTACATATTATTATTACTCATGAATTCTGACAAATATGTTCGAGGCTGCCTTCTATTTTACCTTTAGCTGCTGAGATCCTTAAGAATATATTGACAATAATGCTGTTTACAAAGTATGTAAATAAGTTTTAAAGCATTCTCATGAATGAATGCGTGCCGATTCCTGAAGGTTGGGCTGCACAAACAAACACATAATATGTCGCAGATCCAGATCGAGACTATATCAAGGTAACCCAGAGAAGGTGATGAAATGCAGCAATGCTTAAATTAGCCAGTGATAGAAACTGGCGCAAGTTATGTCTTGCGGGGAGGTTGGTAATTTGCTGAATCACATGGACTAGATATTAAATATTGCACTAGTAACGTATAAATGATGTAATGCCTAGTTGATGAATAATATAGTGTATTTGGCACGATGTACATGCTATAGTGTATATATCTTTATCGTTATATCAATTTTTGATCCACATATGGAAATACTCTATCAATCAAGTATTACCATATAAAATTCATTAACTGTCAAGTACAACCCAACATCACAGATACGATACTTTTCTGATAATGACTAGTATTGTGTACTTTGATTGATGACTGGATGTGTACGACATGGTGTTTATATTTAATGGCTCCTACATGCACATAACGTACATTTCTACCACTGTTATCTTTCTTTATGCATTACTTTATCACGGTGAAATCCTATGGTTACACGAGAATGTGTCCATATTTCCATGTGAACTGTGTCAGCCGTGACAATAACCATGGACTAGAATCTATGTTGATATCAGACATATGCCCGAGGCACTCGGATTACAGACTAAAGGATGTCATTCAACTGACCATCTTAAGAACGAAGATCAATTACACATGAAGTTATTTCTTTAAACTTTCTTCAACTTTACATCTTAATGTTTATAAAGTATATCAAAATGTGATATAACACATTACTTTATGATAGTTCAAATAATATATATGGCATAGACTGATTTCTGAAATGAAACTTGGAAAATACATATCCCAATCTTTAAAAACGGAATAACCATACACTTGCTCGCATGGTCTCACATATATACTGTGAAGAACACAATTCCTTCTTTGTTCTGTATAAGCGAGGAGGGGCGGGAGAGCGGTGTGGTTAGCGCGTTCGGCTTCCGATCAAAAGGTTTGGGGTTCGCTCCCGCCAGGGCACGGCAACTTAGTCTGCAGTAGAGAACTGTTCTACACGCAGTCACGTTTGGGTGCAATGCTACACTGAACCATCCATGGTTCGCTAGTTCCAGTCGATGCTCGCAGGTTTCACCGCAATGCATAGTCACATGGCGTTTCGGGCTTTCTCCCTACCATAATACTAGCAGCCGCGATGTAAGTGAAATACTCTTGAAAGCGGCGTTTACCCCAACTCACCTCACCTCACCTTTAAGCGAGGATTCGACAGACATTCTAATACCACATAACTGAGAGAAAAATAATGAAGTTTTAGATTGATGACATTTTTACAGTTCTTCATCCCTTTAATGTTCAACAAAACTTACCAAGATAAAGATTGTGTAGAGGTAACGAGAAAACAAAGCATTAATGTGTTTTTTGCTTTCTACTGAGAATATTCACAATTGTATAAGGTGTTTGTGAGGGAGCGAGTAAGTGAGACTTTACTCTTTATAATACAGGATTTGAGAATCAATAATGATAAAATGTAAATATTGACGTTTGTCCGGTTATAAATTGAAGGAAAGAAAGCTGCTCGGTCTTCTGATCTGAGGAACATTTCAAGGTAGCGCTAATTCACTGTATCACATGTTCACTAACATTTAGAACTTTTATTTATTATTTTCATTTCATGTGTATTGTTTCACTTTATAAGACAGTTAAAATACTTATTCATGGTTTTGGTTGAACATATAAACCTGCCTAGTCTGAAAACTGATTTGTTAATGTAATGCCAAGCATCCCAAAACAATTCAATTAACCATACTGTATAAGGCTGTAGCATCGATTAAATTAACTAAAGTAAAAAGCAAACAGTTTTTAATCACAAAAAAACAACCAGAAATGTTATCAATCTCTTAACTACTAAGAATTGTAATCTAGCGCCTCAAAATGTCAAAGATTTACTGTACAGAAGTATTTTATCAGATGAATGTACTAGTGTTATTAGATGAATAAGTTCTGAGCAAGTTGATGTTTTCACAATATCTTGTACTCTTGATCCATAAAGGAAAAAAAACATCAAATTTCCGTTTTCAAATCGGGCATAATGCATTATTCCGGAATCCCTATGGGATGGAATCTCACGTGAGGCTCTTATTATTTACAACAAAATTCAATATAGTAGCAATATACGACGATACAGTACGTGATAAATATCTCGCCTTTAATGAGTAGTGGGAAAATGAATACTTTTTACATGCCTTAACAAGGTCCATGATCGTCTAACACTTGTCGAAATGGAAAGAATATTGGTGATAAAAACGAAGTGAAAACTTCAAGCCCAATGTTTTGTTTGGGAGGTATGTAGGTATTGTCACTTGTAGACTTGTATTTGTAGACTTTTGATGTATGTAAGCTAACGTCACATCAGAACTATTGATCTTGTAAATGGATAAAAAACTGCTTATGAAATTGTGAACCACTCAATGGAGGGAATAAACTAATCCCTCAGTAGAGAAAACAAATCAATAATGTTAGGTACCTCTACACAATCTTCAACTTTTGAAATGTGGTATGATATTGTTGGACATTGAAGGGATGACGAATGGTAACAATTTCACCCATCTAAAACCTATTTATTTTTGTCACTTGTGTGGTATTAGAATGTCTGTCGTCGCTTATACAGAATAAAGAAGTAATTGTTTTCTTCAGAATATCTATGTGAGATCAAGACATAAAAGTACGACTGTTGAATTGCCACGAAAAAATGTATAATATATTCCTCTCTTTTAAGATTGGAAAATTTATTTTCAAATTTTCATTTCAGAAACCAGTCATGTCATATCTACTCGATCCAACTATCATGAAATAATATGTTACATCACATTCTTGATATCACTTAATAAACATTAAGAATAAAGAAGTTATATTAATGATTTCTTCAAAATAACAATTGGAGATCCTGACATTAAACGTCAACACGACTCTCCAAAGCAAGTTTATGTTATGTTATTACTTGTTTTAGATTTGGGACATTTATTTTGTATATATTGTACGTTTTAAGCAATGAAGGGGATTCTGTTTACATGACGTCAGATACCCTTGACGCGCGTTACTCTCTTTGAAACAACATTTTATTACATTGTCCTGATATGAAAATTATTTATCCCATGTCAGGATGTAGATAAAATATTTCTACAAAAAATATTTTGTATTTGAAACACTAACATCATTGATGGCTCTTTAATTAGGTCAGTTGAATGACATCCTGTAGTCTAAAACTAGTATGCGCTATCAGCTACCTCGGGCATATAATAACCTAATATCAGTACAAACTATGTTATTATATACTTTAGGTCAGGCTAGTAATTGGTAATCTTTGCTGGCGAATCCTACATCATGTCGAAAATGTTGAATTCCATTACATGGTTAGTGTCACAGCTGACACGATTCACATGGAAATAATTGCAAATGTAACCATAGGATATCCTATTTCACCGAGACAGTGTAATGCATAGAGATAGATAATGATATATGTCATATACATGTGGCTACCACTCATACACAATACCAGTATTAGTCTGTACTTTGGTGAATGTAACAGTGCAACTTTGGGTTGTTCCCGACACTTAATGTGTATTTATATGGCAATGCTCATCAGGTGAATAAAGACAATGTTATATCAGTAATTCACCTGATGAGACCCGTGATGATCGAAAGCATGCTTGTGAATTATGAATAAATCATCGTGATTTCGTCAACAATTGTATTTTCCTATATATATATATATTACATATATATATATATATATATATATATATATATATATATATATATAAATTACAGAATAGAAGTAATCGACGACATAAACCAAGTGTATAGTACACATAATATCTAAATTCTAGTCAACATGATTCGACAACTTAACCAAAACTTTTTTCTCATTCAATGGCTATTTTTAAGCTTTGCTGCACTCGGTCACCTTTTCTGTGCAAGCTTATTATAGTTTATATCTGGTGCAGGAGACAATACAAGTATTGATGTTACAACAATCTATTAAATGCTTAAGGCTTAGTAATGATAGCATTTCAGGAATAACTATTAAGATTCACGTAGATCCGTACAGAACACTTAAAAGAGGAAAGGCATAACATAAGTGCATTTAAGTGCTTTCAGTCAAACAGAAGGAGAGTTGAGTGTGCGTGAGAACTTTACAGTATGCGATGCATCGTACATTTTACAGCATTTGTGGCATGATATGTGTTTGTTTCTGAAGTCCAGCCGTCATAAAATGGGCACGGCATTCATTAATGAGAATGCTGTAAAAACTGTAAACATCATTATTATCAATAGATCCTTAAAAAATACCAGCAGATTCAAAAGAAGACAGTACGTGAGTATCCCTAAAAAACATTTGTTTAAATAAATGCGGCAATGCATGTGTCTCAATGACAAAGTTATTCAGTTATGGCAGCTCTTCAAATTGGCCTGGGTTTACCACTTCCACTGGGTTTCTGTTAAATCTTATAATAATTGATAACTGCAACATTAACTTACCATTGATTCACTTGATGATTTCTCAATTTGTTCATATATCAATTCAATAACATTAACAAAATATCGAATTATCTTTAATGATTATCCACCATATCACAGTCCTAGGGGCTTATGGATCACGTGTTACTAAGAGGACTGGGCAATGTAACTGTAACCTCTACACCTCTATCTAAGTATTGCCGTTGACGGCAAAAGGAACATTGAAAATACATAGGACATTATAACTTCACATGCACTGTGGTGTACAGATCTCGTACCACATTCAGTTCTCCAAAAAGCAAGATGATTGTACATGTATCAGAGAATTTGTGGCAATTTCATGCACGGTATTTTTCAGATGTTCAAGACAGTCAACGACAGGAAATGGGAGTGGTTCAGTAATCTCACATTATGGTCTTCAAGATGGCGTTATCACTGGAGGCTCAACATTGGAATTAGTCCAGCTTGTAATGATTGGTAAACTATTGATTGGGCCTCAGGGTATACATCCAATCAACTCGTGCAGTCAACAGTAGACAACATGTTTTGGATGAAAAAAAATTATTTTTATCAAATATATCTGTGGGCATATTTGTTTCTGATCATCTATACATACAAAATATGATAGATTTATACAATAAAGATTACCCTTATACTGATTTCTTTGTTAATTAATTAATCCCTTTAGTTAAATCATGTTTTAGGTGAGTTCTGAATGAAACAAGTTCGCTGTGACTGCTGAACTATCTCATCAAACATTCAAGAGAAGGCAAAGTAAATGGAAAGGTACGCATTTTGACACAATATTTTTTTTATATGTAAATTATCTAAGTAGGTAAATAATTTTGGAGGCCAAAAGACCCTGTTTAATACCTACATGTGAACATATTTGTTTCATATTCTACCCATCTTATGCTAACTTGTATCGGTTGAAAGAAAACGTCATTTTAATGTTATGTTTGGTATGACATATTTTGGTCTTTGATTGGTAATATGATTTTCGTAAGTTTTTCTTTTTACAATCTTATCATCTGTTTAACTTTAAACATACCTTATATACCTTAAACTACATTTAATGATTTTAAGCAGCTTATTTATTTGTTACATCACCAACTCGGAACTTGAATTAATGTTGAAATATCGCTTGAGGAGTTTGCAAGTAGTAAGAAATATATAATCACATCATGTAGATGCTTTTGGGGAATTACTATACATGGAGCTCAAAAGCAAAGGTGTTAACGTTATACTTTCCATTAACGGACCTGTACGCAGTATTACGTGGAGAGAAATAAAATTAACAGTTCAGACAGGCAGAGAGAAGTTATTAAGTAATTTGACTCAACACTATAATATTATAATACACAGTATGTATGGAGAATTTTCATATTATATTTTAACTTAACAGACACATTCAGCTATTCAGATTATAAATTTTACTTACACAACGTAAAAGTTGGTACATGGAGTTGGTACCCCTGCAAAAAGCACATAGTTTCTATCCATGCATGAACTGCAACATAGTGTTAGAACCCTACAGTTACATATCTGGTATCGACTATCCATAGTATAAATCCAGATCCAAACTATCCCCAGCTAAAGTAAATGTATGTATACATCTCACTTCATAGGTAGGATATTCCCAACCAAAGTATATATCCGTAGCCAAGTTTACACTCGTATCTGGAGTATATATCTTTACATTCGTTTAGGGAAGTTATTGTTAGTATTGATATATGCACAGATCGAGGGGAAAAGGAAACTATTCCAAATTATATATAGATTCAAATTATTTCTGCCAGATAATGTCGATTTTGAATGTATGTGATGAGGATATATCTCTTTAAGAGATATACAACATTTCATTAAGAGAAGTTGAAACTTAACATATTATATCTGTTCAAACACACACATGGGGAGCTGAAAATACTATTGCAAAGGAGTTTTCTGGACATGTTTCGTATATAAAGTAAAAATTTACAAAATATTTAAATTATGTTTGTATAGATGTTTTCGGCAAAATTTACCTTCTTGGGCTTAAATTTGTTGACGATTGTTTGATTGACATCATAAAACAAGCCAAAAAATAGCCTATATCTCTTGTAGTAAAAGAGGTTGAAATATCTAGTGAAATATGTGAAGATAATCTTCTGTAATTTCAAATCTAATTAAAGGGGCACATTGCGGGAATTTACGCGACCCGAGAATAATTCTCACCACAGCTTGGTGAGCTCGAAATCACAGCTAGTATTCCGTTTGCTTTGCGCGTCCTGCATGTGCGTGACGACGGCATTGTCTCGCGTCTAAACCATATATAAGTACTACTATAAATGTATGTTTTGACGTGGTGTTAAGGTGTTAAGGTTGGAATTGAGTTTTTAAGGTCCTCCTTTGCTGCTTTGTCGGTTTTTTCGTTGCCAAATATGCCGACATCGGCTGGTACCCATAGGAGTTTTACTGCCTTGCCCTGAATGTTAAGAGATTGTCTTTGACATGAGCTTCCCAGGTGAGAGACTCGTCAAAGAGCAGCGCTAAGAATTTAGTTTGTTTTTGGAAGTTTATTTTGTTATTTTTTAGGGAGAGATTGGGGCCGCATATGTTTATGTTTAAATACTACACCTTTGGTTTTTTCTGCATTTAGTTTAAAGCCCCATTTGTCGGCCCACTGGTTTAGTGCGGATTGGAGTAAGGTTGTATAAGTATATGGAGATTGTTACAACGTGCCCTAAGGCACCGTCGTCTGTAAATTTGGAAGTGTTTATTTTTGGTGAGATGCCTTCGAAAAGGTCATCCTCCATGATATTGAATAAGGTGGGGCTAATGATGCTGCCTTGTGGGGCGCCATTTTCCAAAAGATATTTTTCAGATTTTTGGTTTTCGACCCCGACAGTTGGTCTATTGTGTAGGAAATCCTGGATGTAGTTAATTATGTTGCCTGAAAGGCCTTTTTAGTCAATTTTTGGATGAGGCCGTTATGTCACACCATATCGAAAGCTTTGGAAAAACCAAGGAAGATTGCGAGTGTATAGTGCTTTTTGTTTTGGCCTACTTTAATATTTTGCTCTAAGCGAGTAGGATTATTTAGGGTAGAACGACCAGGAGTGAAGCCACTCTGGTCGTTGTTTAAGGGATTGGTGTTTAGGTGGGATTGGAGGCGATGTTTTACCATCGATTCCATTACTTTACAGAGGTTTGAGGTTAGGGAGATGGGCCTAATTGGGGTCCCCGGAGTGTTTATTTGGTTTAGGTATTGGGATTACTAGAGCTTCCTTCCGGTTGGTTGGAAGCTTGCCCTGTTGCCAAATGGTATTATAGAGATTTAGGAGAATATTAAGTGTGGAGGGAGGTGGCTTCTTAATTATTTGGTAGGAGGTAAGGTCATAGCTTCTTAATTATTTGGTAAGAGGTAAGGTCTAGCCCTGGACCCGTTCCTTTTTTTCTATTATTTAATACGAAGTGAAGCTCCTCCATTGTGAAAGCTTTGTTGATTGGTTTGTCGTCTGTTGGTTGTACACGTATATCATATATAATAGTGAATCACTGGCTGCAATCGATCTTATTTGTTGTCTATTAATTTATATAAACATACATATGTGTGCGTGTACACTGCAGTAGTCTCCATATAATTACACTCAGTTTATTGCCCATTCAAGTTCATGTATTTGATCATGAAATGAATATTCTTAAATCATGTAGGAGCGATGGATACAGTATGCATAATTATATATAAGTTACATTACAAAATATATAAAACGTTTTAATGGGAAACATTTAGATGTAAGTAATGTCAGATACACCGTATGAATATACTTTTCCAACGATATCAAATGTGACAACAATAAAAAAAATAATTTAAAACCAGTACCCAGTTTGCGTCAGGTTACCTCGCTTCTATTCTGCACAAGGTAATACACATTTGTCAAGCATGAATGATTGACTCCTCAGCCAAACTCAGGTGTAGCGAATAAGTATACCATCAATTCAAACTGGATACTATATGTGTTTATAGTGTGACAACTACCATACATCAACTATCACATAGAAACCGTTATGGAAGTATACTAACAGACTAATTATCCTGTTTATCAAGACTAAAGAGTTCACTCGTCAATCAATGGTGATAAAAAGATATGTTTCTGTCTAATAAGTGTTCCATTCGGTTAAGATTTAGAAGATGTCATACATCAAAATATCAACTGCCATTCTTCCAACAGGAAGTAGCTTCCAAGATCGACATTCAGATGACTTATCCATATCACTGTGAATTCTGTAATGTTTATAGCCTTGTCTTCCTTGCCCGGGACAACAATTATCTACAGAAGTTATGGATTGAAAATACCGGCTGCCATTATATATAGGGTTAGATAGGAGCATCTATCAAAGTCCAACACAGCCAGAGATAATGATAACTGTAGACCGGCACCACGTCATATATGGATGAATATCAGTTGATATAAAGCATGTGCTCTCTAACCCTGTTAAGCGTTTTTTTTAAAATGAACACAACTTTTGTGTTTAATAAATAACCTTGAACATGAAGACATTCCCAGAATATCTTTTTTCCTTTTTTCTATTTTGAGACTTTTAAAAATGTCAAAGTCAATTTACTCTGTAACCTGTTAAAACATTAGTTTAAGTGAAGGATATGAAACGACTCCGTGGTTATGTTTAAAAATATAAGCCACTCCATACGTCACTTAATCAAGCAGAATATTTTGGAAAAAGTATATGACCAATTTACACAGCTGTAGCAAATTTTTAACAGGAAACTCCAAGAAACTTTACACGCAAACGTTAACCGCGCGACGCAAGCATGCACAACTCGATAACATTAGCGGTCAATCAACACGTCAACCTTACACTCAGTTATGAAAAATGTTCAATGGCAATAAGACTTGCATATGTATTGTACTCAACTGTACTGCTAATATATTCATGACAGTAATGCATGTACATGTATAAACAAATATTTAATAGAACCATATTTATGTCCAAACTGAAACGCCAAGCATGGGGATACCGCGCTATTATCCTTTGACTAAAAGTAGACCCATATGCCTTCCTTTCAAAATAAACCGAAATTTGCTTCATATTTTAACAAATGGTTGACGCTTGTTTCAGGGGAAATAGGTCTACATATTCTTATTGCTGGAATCTATAATGATAAAACAACGTTTTGATTAGATTCATAATATAGGCCTACTTCAAAATATGTTAAAATAAATCGGAGAACTTGAATATTCACTTTTATGATAGATTATATACAATAGAATTTATTTATGAATAAATAATGTATGTAAATTGTTAATACGGTATGTAACTATGTAACACATCTTAAACGATCGATCGAGGTAAACTTCTTATATTTGAAACATTAAAATAAAACAGCTAATCGTTTGATTAGTCATAAAAGCTTTTATCCCCAATATGGCCACAATGCATTCCATTTTGCTATATGTGCATATGACATACATATCCTTTTCTATACTATTTTCTAGCCGTAACAAGATGCATTGATGCGATTTCCTTGACATTTCGGTATAAACGGTGCTTTTGATAGTACCGAGTGTAATAGAGTTACTGTGGAGACAAAGGAAAACTCTGTTTTCAAATTTCAATGTTTCAACTAATGAAACAGTTTTGTGTTATGTTGTATTAGGTTATTAGGCACAGTTTCAAATGCAGTGAGATTATCTTCTTTTTTTTATAACTTTATTCATTAAACATTGTTAATGTTCATACACATTCAAACATGTAAGGCAATAAATCAACAGCACAGTATATTCAATCCAGTGAAATCAATCGAGAAAACAAGAGATATGGACAAAAAACATATGTAATTAAAGAACAATTCTAAATTCTGGTAATAAATATTCTTAGGATGTACATGTACATTACTTGTTTTTATATGATTTCAGAATGGGTCTTTGGGTTTTTTTCACTCAATTTGTTGAGAACAATTTGTGGCATGATGACCAGAATGACATGAATTTTGAATAATTACATGAAGAATACGCAGAGAATTTGTCTATGTTATATATGTTGCGAATATCGTTTTTCATGTACAGAAGGTTTGGTAATATGGTTTGTTGTTTTGCTTTAAACATATTATATTTTATGATTATCAAAATCAGGTTTAGAACATTGTTTCTGCTTTCAGGGTATCCGAGAATAACAGTTTCTTTTGACAAATTTAATCTGCATTGTGTCTTTACCTTAATCCAATCAGCTATTTCTGACCAGATACGTTTTGATATTTTGCATTCATACATTAAGTGGGGCAGAGTTTCGGCGCTTTCCCCACAGAAGTCGCATGCATCATTATCTTTGTAGCCCATTTTTGTCAATAACGTATTTGTGGGTAGGATCCTGTGTATCAAACGATACTGGAACCATAAATGGTTACTAGATGTGTGGCATTTGTGAGGAGATTGGTGTATTATGAGTGAGATTATCTTAACACAAAATAACAAACCTTCATAAATGTCAATTCAAATAAATTTCATCATTATAAGTCCTTCAGATGAAGATTCAATTACTCAGAGACAGCGTAAACACCAAAACAAATCAAATTTCAGTCATAAATTATAATTTGAAAACATTTATCGCTATCCATCATTTACAGTCTTATCACCTTTAGAGAGAAGAACATATAAATACACTTTCAAATTTCAATTGATAAAATTAACTTTAAAATGTGTAGTTATACATCCTTAAGGCAAAGTGTTTATTTTACGAAATATCCATGGATATTATAACTCTTTTCGTGTAGAATCAATTTCAGAGAGAATGTTAACAAACATGAAAATCAAATTCCAATCATAAATCTTTATTTGAAAAAGTTTCTTGCTAATCATCGTTTCAAAGTCTAATTTTTTAGAGAAGAACTTTAAACAGAAACATTAAACTTTCAATCGAAATCTAACTGTCAAAGTGTCAATTTCACGAAATAAGCACGGATAAAAAATTTTTATATAATGGCATCACTCTGTTTCCCCATTAAGAAACTCAAACAAACTTCAACTAAATTCGAACATATTTCAATAACTAATCTCTTTCTTTATTGAACACTACATGTATGTTTAAAACTCAGTGCTGGTTCATTTCGTTTTATATAATCCCATGACAACTGATCTATAGAGTGACTGTGTGTATGTACATTAAAACTGATCCAAACATGCTAAAATGTGAAAAATTCATAATTGTACTTTTGAGAAACATCACATATATATCCTTATATGAAATGTATTCATATATACATATTCCGTTATTCTTTTTGTAATACATGTTCTCAGTGTCATATTTCATTCTTGTCTTTCTAACATGAAACGAATAAGATCCTCAAAATGTCCTGAAACATCACCACCTTTATCTCTATCTTTATTCTCAACTTCATTGGAACTTAGAAACTGTGTTATTTGACAGGTGTCTGAAGATTATTATTTTACTTTGTAATATACAACACCAAGCTAGTACAATATCTGTTCAGAAGGCTAAGAAATAACATTAAACGATATGATAAAGCAATTTAGATAATAATCGCTATTCCCTAAATTAAAGCAATGATGAAACGTGCAAGTGTTCTTTTAATTAGATATCTCAGTGCAATTACAATTTTAGTCATGTCTGTTTTGTTGAGTGCCTAAGTCTTGTGTTTCTACTTGTATATTATTTGTGCAGATGTTATTTCAACAAAGGTAAGGATTTGCTTTTTTACCAGATTTTTAACTGAATATAATGTGTTTAAACCATTATCAGAGAAGATCACACCCAACAACAGACTGGCAGACAAGTACTGACACCATAGAGAGGACGGTTTTGAGAGATGTGTGCCAATGTAAACAGTAAAAACATCACCCAAAATACCACCATGTACTGGTAAACAACAAGCTATTAGACATTTTGATTGACGTCATTGACGCAATATCATGTAATGAATCCAATGCCACATTGAAAATTTCACAAATCAAAATGAAACATAAATTGAAATTGTAATGCAAAATAAAAGAGAATAACAAATAAATGAATGACCGTTTAACCATAATGACGACAAAAAAGACGCCACTCAAATAATTTCAAATAGTGCCATATTTTCCATTCTTTTCATTTTCGATTAATTGTTTCATGATTATGATAAGTTAAAGCATAGCAGTCAGATTGATATGATGTTTGAACATTGATGACATGTATGAACATATAGGAATATCCATTTTTCATTGCTGAAAAAATACCTTTGTCTCTCTGAAGGTTAATCGAGTTTGTCATATAATATGTAATACATGCCATTTAGAGATTGAACAAATTTACCTTCGTTACATATATTTGGTGGCTGGCTATATTGTGCCTAGCTCTGATAGTGGGTTCGTCTTCACAAAAGTACCAGAATTTGTACTATTGCAGAGTGTGTGATTCCAAATATAACATTTTTACTATCATGTAACCTTATAACATTTTAAGTCTGTTATGAAATAGAAAACAACTGTAAGTGGACTGGTATTAAACTTTTATCAACATAACTAAATCAAACGAATATGATTGTTCGGATTCTTGGCTTTCCCTTTTATTTAATGAACAACCACATATAGTGTCTCATTTACCTGTCAATTCGTAATCCTAGTCATGAGCGGGAACACTGGCCAATAACCATGGCTTATTAGATTATTTCAAACTTGGTATTTTCAAACTTGCAAATATCAAATACATCTGATCAAATTAAATTACAGTAAGATTCAATGAGGTTGTACACGAATCAATGTAACTTGAACTTGAACTTTGCTGGTTCCTGGGTTTGCCGAGTATGATATACCATGATGGTTGAGACAAAATGTGTCTCGTCTCTCTATCGTTTGTCAGACTTGCAAGGGTACTTGTAAAACACTGCTAAAACACGGGGAGCATGTCAGCTTATTCATACAAACCCCTAAAACATATCCAAACAATCAACGATTCAATTAACTACTTTAAAAGCGAACTGTTCCAACGATTTAATTACCTATGGTAAAACGTGAACAGTTTTCAATCACACAAAAAACAACCATAAATTTGATCAATCACTGCAATTAAACTACTTATATAAAGAACTATTGTACTGAGTAACGATGAACAACGATTTACTGTATAGAAGTATTTTATCAGATGAATGCCCAAGTACTGCTATTAGATGAATAAGGTCAGAGCAATCTGATGTTTTACACTATTTAGTACTTTTGATCCATAAAGGAAAAAGAACAGCGTCAAATTTCCATTTTCCAATCAAACATGGGGCATAATGCATAATCCCGGAATCCCTAAGGAATGGAATGTCACGCCAGGCTCTTATTATTTACAACAGATTCAATATAGTAGCAATATACGACGATACAGTACATGATAAAGGTCTCGACTCTACTGAGTAGTCGGAAAATGAATACTTTATACATGCCTAAGAAGATTTATAATCGTCTAACACTGGAAGTGGAACGAATATTGATGATAAAAATGTGTAAAATTCAACCCGTATGTTTTATTTGGGAGGTAGGTAGGTATGTAAGTATAAAGGTAGGTAGGAAGGTAGATCGATATGTACATGTATTTATGTATTGAGGTGTGTGGGTATTTCAAATGTTAAGGATCCAAGATTGTCATCACTGCAGACTGTTTGATGTATGTATGCTAACGTCATATCAGAAATATTGATTTTGCCTATGGATATGAACCGCTTATGGAATTATGAACCACTCAAGGAAAGGAATGAACTAATCCCGTAGTAGAGAAAAACATCAATAATGCTAAGTTTTCCCTTTACATTGTACGTCTGCACAATCTTCATCTTTTGAAATGTGGTAATTTTTGTTGGACATTGAAGCGATGAAGAATGGAAACAATTTCATCCATATTAAACTTCTTTATTTTTGCCTGTTCTGTGGTATTAAAATGTCTGTCGAATCGTCGACTATACAGAATAAAGAAGTACATGTAGTTGTTATATTCATATGTGATATCTATGTGAGATTTTAACATAACACGAAGCAAATGTATGATTTATTCTTTTTTTCAGATTGGGACATTTATTTTCAAATTGTTCATATGAAAAATCAGTCTATGCAATATCTTCTTGATCCAAATATAATAATGTGTTACAATACATTCTTGATATCACTTTATAAATATTAAGAATAAAGAAATTATTGTTGTCTTCAGAATAACAATTGGAGATCATGACATTAAACGTCAGTACGAATTTCCAAAGCAAGTTTACATTATGTTAATTATTGTAGATTTGGCACATTTATTTAGAAATTTTCGTTTCAGAAATGAGTGTTCGTCAAATACCCTCGATCACTGCAACCAAATTTGTTTACAGCAATAACTCATCATTATTCCTACCTTGGCAAATACGTATTTGGTTGCAGAGAAAAAAATAATGTATTGACAAGCACATCGGGTTAATTTGTTGCAGATGTTTTCAAATTTACTTAATTTGACAAAAACACGATGACATAAACAGAATCATTTCGGCAAGTTTTCTCTCGCTAAGTGTATATGACGTAATGAAACCAATGTATGCAGTGCATCCTCCCATTGGCTCATTCCGTGTCAACAATTTCTAGCAACAGCAAAAACTTAATGTTTTTTAATTCTCGTTGCTTTTATTCACGATTCTAGATAGAAACTATTCATTAAAATAGCCTATAGCTGTTTATTTCCTATCAAAATAATTTAGCAATCAAAATATATCTATGACAGCCAATCGTAACTGTGATAAGATTTGACAACAATTCGAATTCATATTGCGGCCACGGTGTAAACAAAAACGTAAAATTTTGCTTAAATTTTGACAAAATGTGTCAAAAGTACCTACCAAGACATTCCTTATGGTAGGAAATGTTAAATTGAACATGGTCAGTGAGTAGTTTCTATCCATTGCATTAGAAATGAAAGAAACATGATAATATGACATGATCGAAAACCGGACTCGATAACGATCGCTAAGTAGTTTCATCTTACTGTAAATATTAAAATAACAACATTTCCAACATTCGTCATGTCATGATATTTCCCTTCTGCAACCAAATTCAGAAATGACTGGATTTCCATGTGAATATATTATCTGCAACCAAATTCAAAGATTTCAGGTTATATAGCATGCTATAGATAATTAATTCAGCTATCAGGAAAACCTCATATGAGGAATTTTGAAGAATTTGGTTGCACTTTATGGCTATTTTAGACACCCCGTCATTGGGACCCTTAAATTACTCTGACTTTGTCATTATATAACTTAGGGCAGGCTACTAAATGATAGCCAAGCAAATTTATGTTATGTTATTATATTTTTAGATTTGGGACATTTATTTTTAAATTTTCATTTCAGAAATGAGAACTTGTCAAACTCACTTGACCACTATCGTAAAATGACACTTTGCATCTCATTCGTGATTTCAATGTATAAACAGATTTAAAGTTTCAGAGAATGAGTTTCATGTATGCCCGATAGTCGGTCTTACTTTGGTCAGTTGATTGGCACCCTATAGTCTATAAACTCCTATGAGCTGTCAACTACCTCGGGTATATAATAATCGGACACCAGTACAGACTTTGTAATTTTATAAGCACCAAACATAAATATCGCTAAGCTAGTAACTGATAATCTTGAACCCTACACCATGTCGACAATGTTGAATTTCATTACATGGCTATTGTCACGGCTGACACAATTCACATGGAAATAAGGACAATGTCAAATGTAACCATAGATAGATAACAGTGGTAGACATGTGTATTATTTGCATGTAAGATCCATTAACTATAAACACCATGTTGGATACATGCGGTTCTCAAACATACACAATACTGGTAATTACTGGAATAAATAACATATCTGTACTTTCTGAATTTGACGGTGAATTTTTTAGTTGTACTTGACAGTCAAGGTGTATTTATAACACAATGCGTGATTGTTAAAAGTATGTCCATTTTTGGATCCAAAAAAGATATAACGATAAAGATATACATATAATGTTACCACGTATATCATACCATATGTACATTATATTATTAATCAACTAAACTTAACCGCAAAAGAAACGTCACCATACAAAATACAAGAAAATTCAATCCGTGACTGATAAACACCACTGAAACAGAGATACAATATGTCTTCAGAAGCCAACTAAACTAAATGTATAATTTCAAAACATTATCTGGTCATATTTCTGAGAAACACGTTTTAGAAATCGTCGTTTTCGCATCTCCTTAACTAGGCGAGATTGGAGAGTCAAACACGACTTTATTGGCTTGTTCTATGACGTCCTAGAGTAAAGACGAGTCAACAAATTTAAGTCTAAGAAGGTTAATTATGTCGATATTATCTATTGCTACATTTTATGAATTGTTTATTTAAATGCCAAACATTCTTGGCAACAACCACTTTGAAAAAAGCATTTTTCAACAGCCCACGTGTACTTGAGCAGATATAAAAATTAAAATATTATTCTCGTATTTCTGAAATAGTGACTACCCCTTTACGAATCCACTTCCTGTATAAAGCATTCAAAGACCCTCCCCCCGCCCCTCATACAAAATTGGCTGGAATGTTACGTTAGTCCCTTAAAAGCTAAATGCTTCTTTTTAATAATGATAAAGTTAAAGGAATGACTATGATGGTGTAGATCCGTTTCAAAGGTACAGAGCACTTAAAAGAGGAAGAGCAAAACATAAGTGCACTTAAGTGCTTTCAGTCAAACAGAGACTTGGGTGCACGTTTACAGTATGAAGTGCCTTAATTATACATTTGTGGATATGTGTGGCATGTTATTTGTTTGTGAAACCCAACCTCCAAGAGAAATAAGTGAAGAAGCGAGTATAACTCACATACCCCCGCTTCTCCCTTACTTCAACAAATTTCATTATCAGCAAAAGACACATCGATAGGCCTATGTTCAATAATAAATTTGAAAATTAATTAAGTTATAACTCTGAAAGGCACAACTAGGGATCATAGTTGACATGCGCATGAAATTTGATGAAGCTAGAATGAATAGTGTTGGACAAATGGTCCGCACAAAATGATTTCCTCATAGTCACTTTTTAGTCACATTTCCATGGCAACCATAAAAATTAAGATTCAGAAATAGTTCTAACCCTCAAAAGGCACAACTAGGGATCATGGTTGATATGTATATCAAGTTTGATGAAGCTAGCATGCATAGTTTTGGAGATATACTCCGTACAAAATGACTACCTCACAGTCAGTTTTAAGTCACGTTTCCATGGAAACCGTAAAAATCAAAATTCAGAAATAGTTCTAACCCTCAAAAGGCACAACTAGGGATCATGGTTGACATGTGTATGAAGTTTGGTGAAGCTAGCACGTATAGTTTGGGAGATATGCTCTGCACAAAATGACTTCCTCACAGAGTCACTTTTTAGTCACGTTTCCATGGAAACCGCAAAAATCAAAATTCAGAAATAGTTCTAACCCTCAAAAGGCACGATTAGGGATTGTGGTTTACATGTGTATGAAGTTTGGTGAAGCTAGCTGTTTGGTGAAACTTAAAATTATTGATAATAACATTTTATCATACAATGGTTGGTTTTCTCGGCAGAATAAAGGCAACGGATATTTTCGGTATCCGTTGGGGTCATATACGCATAAAGATGCAAAATACAGAGGTCAAGTGACGGAACTTCTTTTGAAAATGACGTCACAAGCATTAACATTTCGAACGCCTGTAATAACCGTAACAGTTGTAATATAATAGCTTCATGTAAATATACATACTTCATTTCATATAGATCTATATTAATTATGACAAAACAAACATAGTGCAATGCATATTACAGGGGGAAATATTATGGTCAAGCAGTGCCAAAACATGTTCGTCGCGAGTTGAAAACTACTACGGAGTATTTTTAAACATTTTATAAATACTCACAGGTAACAAAGGCAGTTTGAGTCACATGTCCATTTATCGAACGCAAATCTTCACTGTTCCATAATGTGACTTTTATAAAGGGGATTTTAGAATTCGCTGCCTAACATTCAGTTTTGCTCTCCGTGTGATGTGCGAGTCGCCATTTGCAACCGGGCGGAAGGGAAGCAACTCGCCTACACTCATGATTACACGAAAGGACGCGAGTTCGAATTCGCTTTCCTCCCGTTAAATATTTGTCATTTGAAAAACGTATTTTAAAACTTATTAAAACATTGAAAATTATGATAATGCCACAAATAACAATTATTTTCACTGAAAGCATAATTTAGGAGGCGTTATTTTGTGTCATTTTACTGTGAGGATAGCACGCAGTTCATTTGTATATATCACAGTTACAGTAAAGTTCAACTTTGAAATTAATGTTGTCATGCTGTTTTGCGTAAAATGAATGAAGAATGACATTGTATGATAAAGAAGTTATCATGCTCGTGTGTTTCGGGATGGTAAATATCCTGCATTAGGAATAAACGTAATGTATTTAGCTCGCAAAGGCTAGCAAAAACACACGAGCATGATAACCTCTATATCTTACCATTGCTACACTAAGTGGTTTCATTATGTAATCTTACTCAATTAAGTTCATATACCAATTCCATTACATTTCCAAAATATGTAATTCTCTTTAATGAGTATCCACCATTTAAAAGTTCCAGGGACTTAAAGTTCACGTGATACTAAAAGGAATTGGCAATGTACCTGTAATATTATACCTACACCTATTTCTAAGTATTGCCATTGACGTCAAAAGGAACATTGAAAATACATAGAAAATTATAACTTCACATGTGCAGCAGTTGAAAAAAACCTGTTGTGTACAGATTTCGTACTACATTCAGTTCTCCAAAAAGCAAGATTATTGGATTTGCATCCGAGTCTTTTTCAGATGTTGAAGACAGTCAACGACAGGAAATGAGAGTGGTGCAGAAGACTCTTATTACGGTCTTCAAGATGGCGTTACTACTGGAGGCACAACATTGGAATTAGTCCAGCTTGTAATGATTGGTAAACTATTGATTGGGCCTCTGGGTATACATCTACTCAACGCGTGCAGTCGACAGTAGACAAAAGGTTTTGGATGAACAAATCTTTTTTATCATATATATTTGTGGCCATATTTGTACCTGATTATCTACATGCAAAATATGATAGATTTATACAAATGGTTTCAAGCTATAGTTATTAAATGTGGTCTTAAGTATAGAAGATATGTTAAAAGGTGAACGGGTAATAATCCGTTTGTATAATAGAATCTTTGACGAAAAACATTTTTCCAAACAAATACATGTGATAACAAACATATCATTATAATGGTGTTTTCTTTCGACCAATAAGATTGGGCTTACGATGACCAGAAACAAACATGTTCATGTGTTACCTACTCCAATACGTTGATTTGTAATATATCAAGAATATATCATCCTCCCCGTGCCCTCCCCAACCCCCTCCTTCAGTTGAAAGACAATTAGATGTGTCATACGGAATTCTCATAAGGTTAAATAATGGGTCAAAACACGTACCTTTCACTTGTTTTGCATTCTCTTGAGTAGATTACATTTTGAGGTTGAACCAATAGTTCACCAGTCAAAGTGAACTATTCTAAAATATGATTTAAGTAAAGGGATTAATAAACTAACAAAGAAGTCAGTATGCTAATAATCTTTATTGTTTGGGGATATAAATCAAATCAGCATGAATCCTGATTATACTTTTTTTTCCAAATTATTAACCCTGAAAAGGAATACTGATACTACAACCCTATAACAATCGTTTACGTTTTATCAGGTATTCATATGGTTAGTTCTTGCATATTTGCTTACTATAACACCAGCTCGAAACTGTGATTTAGAGTTGAAATCCCGCTAGAGGTTTTTGATAGAAGCACGAAATGTGGCCCATTTGTAACAAATGTTATGTGTGAATGAATAACTAGAGTATCCTCGCTGGTGAGCGAATGAATACACTGTAAATATAGTGTATATGATACCACTGTATGACGCATGGCATAAACATTTTTATTTGAAATACAATACATTTAATAGAATAAATGACAGAATGTAACAATAATATTACTACATTAAGGTGCAAATAAAATTATCAACGTTTATGCAATAAATCATCTGTCAATACAAACAACTGCTGTGTTATGTATACATATACATATACATATACATATACATATACATAAACATATACATGTACATGATTTCATAAATGTTTTGTCATTTATATCGTTATCATCTGCAGGTTTTCACAATTTTGGATAAGTAAAATACCGGATAAGTAAAATATTTTCATAAGTCCCTTGATATTTTACTTAATAGGTTTGCACTGTATGTGAACACGCCCCTATCGATTATTGTGTTTAAAGATCAACGGATCCTGATGTATTCTTACGTAGCTTACTGGATCAGGGAAAAACAAATCACATCATGGAGATGATTTTCTATTTGCTAAAAGGAAATGGTATTAAATGGTATTCTTTCTATGAACTGATCTGTACGTAGTATCACATGGACAGAAATCACATTGGTTTACAGTTCAGACAGGCAGATAAAAGTTAAATAAATAATTTGAATAAACAGTATAACATAATACACAGCATGTATGGGCCATTTTTATATCATATTTCAACTTAACGGACGCATTCAGCTATTTCGAATATCAATTTTACTTACACAATGTAGAAGATAGTACATGAAGTTTGTGCTCCTGCAAAAAACACATATAGTTCTTATCCTACTGCAATCTGGTGTTATAATCCTATATATCGACTATCCATCGTATTTATCTCTATCCCTCTGCAGTAAATGTACATATCCACAGAAATATATCCGAGTCCAATGAAACAATATTCGCAACCAAAATAGATATCCGTTTCCACGTATATAGTCGTATCCAGAGTATATATCTTTACATTGTTTTTTAAGTGGACTATGTTCAATAGTCACCATTTGCGCAGGTTGTCATGGTTGTCATGGCAACGTTAGATATGTTCAAGCATCGCCAATAATTGACCCTTTGATAATCTTTTAATTTCTATAAATGAGTTCTGTAAAAGTTGAAAGTCGGATTCGAACCTTGAACCTTATTAATGTTAAACACGGCTCTGGGCCTGGCCTCGAACACAATCTCTTAAAGCAATCTAAAACTTAGTTTTCTTTTATTCAGATGTGTTCAATTCAGATCAGATAGAAGATTTATTTCCTTTATAATGAAAACTTTCTTCTATAAAAACATCAAATGTAAGCTACAAGACTGCAATAGGTAATACATATTTGTCAAGCATGAATGATTGACTCCTCAGCCAAACCCAGGTGTAGCTAATAAGTATACAATCAATTCAAACTGGATACTATATTTGTTTATGTTGTGACAACTACCATACATCAACATCACATATAAATCGTTATGTAAGTATGCTTACAGACTAATTATTGTGGTTGTCAATACTTAAGCGCTCACTCGTCAATCAATTTTGATAAAAATGTATTTTTCTGCCAAATAAGTGTTCCATTCGGTTACGAGTTAGAAGATGTCATACATCAAAATATCAAATGCTATTCATCAAACAGGAAATAGCTTCCAAGATCTATATTCAGATAATTCTGATCCACATCTCTACAACAGTGGAACCTTTAATGTTCATAGCCTTGTCTTCATTGGCGTAGTGACAAAAATTATCTATATAATCTATGGATTGAAAATACCTGCTGCCATTATAGGGTTAAATGAGATCATCTATCAACGTTCAACTTGGAGCAAGATAATGACAACTTTAAAATGGTTCCATGTCCAATATGTATGGCCATCAGTTGAAATAAATAAAAGTGTGTGCTGATTTATTTTAAAAAGAACACAACTTTCACGTTCAATTAATCATCTTTGATAATGAAGAGATTCCAGAATATCATTTTCATTTTTCTTATTTTGAAACTTTTTGTAATGATCATTTCACAGTCAGTTTACTTTGTAATCCTCCAAAATATTAGTTTAAGTGAAGGATATGAAACGACTCCGTGGTTATGTTTCAAAATGTAAGCCCCTGCTTGGTCTAGTGCTATGCCACTTTATCCAGAAGAAAATGACTGTTATTTTGGGGTCTTAAACTTTCTCATTTAATCAGTCTAAGTTTTTGAACGACCAGTGAAAGGGCAAGACAGGTTAAATAAGCTTTCAAACATCAAATGAAAGAAGAATGAGAAACATAAGGTCTCACTGTCGAGTTGGGTATCAATTCTCAAGTAACTGAACCCTTATAATAAACTGAAGTTCAGTTTATGATTTGTTTCCCTTTTTTAAAAGAAATGCATCACTTTTCGTCATTTTAATTTTGAGGATTTGATATGCCATATTGGTAAACAACAGTGTTGCTAAGGATAGTATACAGGTTGAACATAGACTCCTAAACGATTCTTATCCACGATTATGAATAAAATTCTATGGTAATTTTAATAATGATAATAATACCAGATGCGTTGAGGGCCAGTCCTTGGTTCCCGATCCCGTGTTCGAATCTCAGTCGCTACATAAAGCCTCGTAGCTGACAGTTGTTTTTAGTTTGTTTTGGTTTGTTTGCTTGGTCTTTACCAACATTAAGACAACGAAACAAGTGTATAAATTTAATTTCCCTTTACAAAATAAATTAATTATAACGACTCTATTTGGTGTTTGCCTCAATCATTGTTTAATTCATTAGTTGTATTGGCGTACTTTGTATTCTCACATCTTACATTAATGTTGTATTTACATGAAGATGTAGATTGCAAGACTAAAGATAAAAAGTTATTTGTCCCGTTTTGCTGACAGAAATGTTTAAATGATCTCATTCTTATTAACATCCCAAACCTAAATCGGAATAACACACGCAATAGCATACTTAACTGTATTTTTTGTTTTTTAAAGAAAAATTAATTATATTCGCATGAGAAGACACGCGCTGAAAGTTCTTGTAATCTATAGAGTTGTCAGAGAGCTCGTTATAAACGCATGTAGGGTCGTTGTTCCATTGCCCTTATTACTTCTGGTGAACCACTTGTGTAGATAAAATCTATAACATGGTGCGCGTTTGTCTCTTCGTCTAAAAGAACAAGTATGGTATCAATGAAAGGTAAGACATTTTAATCTTCAAACTGGTGAAAACAAATACGATATTAGCAATAAGCAAGTTTGGTACATATATAAAGGTATGGAGTGGGAACATGCTTTATAGGTTCCCAAAGAAATTTGCCACGAAGATTGAGATTAAATGGCTTACTACAAATATAAGCTTACGATTGTGAGCTTAAAATCATAGTGATTATATATATGATAACAATTCGATCTATAAAACAAAAAACAACAACCCTCCTCTAGAGGGATGGCGCAGTGGTTAGAGCGTTCGCCTTCGGAGATCTTCAAGAGGTAAGGGGTTCGAGTCCCGCCAGGGGCACGGCAACTTCCCAATGCAAGGCATAACTCTTGCCAGTCTCCATTACTGGCTGATATAGGCCTTGCAGATCTCTGTGCTTGGAAATCCGGGCCCACTATGCATTTCAGGTGCAGCGATCCACTATCTTGGCACAACAAAGCGAGCGAGGTTTGGGTGCAATGCTGCACTGAAATTCAGCGGAGTACCACCCATGGTTCGCTAGTTCTAGCCGATGCTCGCAAGTTTGATCGCAATGCATAGCCGCATGGGCTGTGTTCAAGATAGGTTTCAAAGTAATCGCTCAATGTAGCGCTACGTAGCAAGGCGAGCAAACTTCGAGGAAGTTGCACTGTGTCGTTCAAGAGAAAAGAAGCGCTCATTGAGCGCTACATTGAGCGCTACATTGAGCGATCAATGAGCGCTACGAAGCGCTTCATTTGTTGAACCGCCGGATGGTGTTGCGGGCTTTCTCCCTGCCATAATACTAGTACTAATACTCAGCCCTTATGATAAACTGAAATTCAATTTGTGAATTGTTTCCCTTTCATTTAAAAAATGCATCACTTTTCGTCATTTTATTTTTGAACACTTGATATGCCATATTCGAAAACAACATAATACTAGCAGCCGCGACAGAAGTGACATACTATTGAAAGCGGCCTCAAACCCTAACTCACCACCACATCCTCCTTAAACCCTAACTCACCACCACATCCTCCTTAAACCCTAACTCACCACCACATCCTCCTTAAACCCTAACTCACCACCACATCCTCCTTAAACCCTAATTCACCACCACATCCTCCTTAAACGCTAACTCACCACCACATCCTCCTTAAACCCTAACTCACCACCACATCCTCCTTAAACCCTAACTCACCACCACATCCTCCTTAAACCCTAACTCACCACCACATCCTCCTTAAACCCTAACTCACCACCACATCCTCCTTAAACCCTAACTCACCACCACATCCTCCTTAAACCCTAACTCACCACCACATCCTCCTTAAACCCTAACTCACCACCACATCCTCCTTAAACCCTAACTCACCACCACATCCTCCTTAAACCCTAATTCACCACCACATCCTCCTTAAACCCTAACTCACCACCACATCCTCCTTAAACCCTAACTCACCACCACATCCTCCTTAAACCCTAACTCACCACCACATCCTCCTTAAACCCTAACTCACCACCACATCCTCCTTAAACCCTAACTCACCACCACATCCTCCTTAAACCCTAACTCACCACCACATCCTCCTTAAACCCTAACTCACCACCACATCCTCCTTAAACCCTAACTCACCACCACATCCTCCTTAAACCCTAACTCACCACCACATCCTCCTTAAACCCTAACTCACCACCACATCCTCCTTAAACCCTAACTCACCACCACATCCTCCTTAAACCCTAACTCACCACCACATCCTCCTTAAACCCTAATTCACCACCACATCCTCCTTAAACCCTAACTCACCACCACATCCTCCTTAAACCCTAACTCACCACCACATCCTCCTTAAACCCTAACTCACCACCACATCCTCCTTAAACCCTAACTCACCACCACATCCTCCTTAAACCCTAACTCACCACCACATCCTCCTTAAACCCTAACTCACCACCACATCCTCCTTAAACCCTAACTCACCACCACATCCTCCTTAAACCTAAGAAATTCAAAATATTTATATATGTCTGACACGCCTTCCTCGTGTAAAAATATTTTATTTGTTGTTAAAAACGAAATCTATGTGATGCTAATTACAAAAAAAATATGTTTTCCTCGCTGTAAGTTCGTAACGGTAATGCGTTGTTCAACGTCGTTTCACTCGTAGGGACGTAAAACTATTCACTTTTGTTTTTAGAAAGGAGGATCTATGAGGCAACAATCACGCACACGGTTTCTTATCACGCGAGAATTTGTGAGAATCACGCGACAACGATATTTACTTATCATCAACTCAGGTTGTTAAGTATCCAAACAGGTGCTATAGATATCAATATTATTTTCGACGTTTTTCGTCCTGTTTCGCCTGAGGTTTTGCTTGTTTATCGCAGAATTGATACCTGTTGAAGATTGTCTATGACTTTGGGTACAGAAACAATTTGTTGTCTGGAAAGATGTTGAGAAATGCTTGTTTGAACCGAACACCACGTTCTAATCTTTTCTTCGGGGAATTAAAATAATCCCGTTTTATCTCTTCAAGACATAGATAGAGAACTCGGGCCCTGTAGATGGGAACATCACAATCAGACAGATAAAGACAGAGATACAGAACTCGGGCACTGTAGATGGAACTTGCTCATTTCCACAGTAACAAAAAGTCAGTTGAATTTTTGTTTTAAGATAATATATCGAAAGTTAGCAATCGCTGTAATCCGACAGATTTACCAGGCCTCACTGTTTGCAGAGATGAAGCTGCAGCTCAGAGGTTCGTTCACCTACATGTACCTGCTGACGTACTTACATGTATCTGCTGACGTACCTGCTGATGTACCTGCTGACGTACCTGCTGACGTACCTACATGTACCTGCTGACGTACCTGCTGACGTACCTTCTGACGTACCTACATGTACCTGCTGACGTACCTGCTGATTTACCTGCTGACGTACCTACGTGTACCTGCTGACGTACCTGCTGACGTACCTGCTGACGAAGTTGCTGACGTACCTACATGTACCTGCTGACGTACCTGCTGACGTACCTACATGTACCTGCTGACGTACTTGCTGATGTACCTTCATGTACCTGCTGACGTACCTGCTGATGTACCTGTTGACGTACCTACATGTACCTGCTGACGTACCTGCTGACGTACCTGCTGATGTACCTGCTGACGTACCTACATGTACCTGCTGACGTATCTGCTGATGTACCTGCTGACGTACCTACATGTACCTGCTGACGTACCTGCTGACGTACCTGCTGACGTACCTACATGTACCTGCTGACGTACCTGCTGATGTACCTGCTGACGTACCTACATGTACCTGCTGACAAACCTGCTGACGTACCTGCTGACGAACTTGCTGACGTACCTACATGTACCTGCTGACGTACCTGCTGACGTACCTGCTGACGTACCTACATGTACCTGCTGACGTACCTACATGTACCTGCTGACGTACCTGCTGACGTACCTACATGTACCTGCTGACGTACCTGCTGACGTACCTGCTGACGTACCTACATGTACCTGCTGACGTACCTGCTGATGTACCTGCTGACGTACCTACATGTACCTGCTGACGTACCTGCTGACGTACCTGCTGACGAACTTGCTGACGTACCTACATGTACCTGCTGACGTACCTGCTGACGTACCTGCTGACGTACCTACATGTACCTGCTGACGTACCTGCTGACGTACCTACTGATGTACCTGCTGACGTTCCTTCATGTACCTGCTGACGTACCTGCTGACGTACCTACTGACGTACCTGCTGATGTACCTGCTGACGTACCTACATGTACCTGCTGACGTACCTGCTGACGTACCTGCTGACGTACCTGCTGACGTACCTACATGTACCTGCTGACGTACCTGCTGACGTACCTGCTGACTTACCAACATGTACCTGCTGACGTACCTGCTGACGTACCTGCGTGTACCTGAGCTGTGTGTTCTGTGAGATTTTGTAGCATAGTTAATACGAAACAAATAGGTATGTCGTTTCACCTTATATGTGACGATTAAACGAACTTAAATATAATCTAATTCCATAGGTCAGAGTTAACTGTCACATATTGGGAAGCTCCTCGAAATAGCAACGCCAGTTTTGGTTGTTTTTTCATAACTTTCTCTGTAAAATCTCCAATAAATGATCAACTGCGTAATTACGAGTCCTGCGACTTTGTGTATAATCGTATTCGAAAATTAAGGAAATCTGAATTTCGACACGACATGACGATCACATGATAAGTTCCACAGGCCCATATACAAATATATAGGCCTACAGATCAACATAGAGTTACAATGAATAGTTCAATTTGAGTACAGTAGATAGAAACAATGATACAGTACCTAATGGATACCATCATACCTCATTTTGCTGGATAAAGTGACAATAATTTGATTCTCTTTGTTCATAATCATGGTATAAATATTTACAAAAGTTTCTCAAGTGTGTTCCATTATTAGTAGTTAATAGGGATTTCAGTTTGTGGTTGTTAGATTGCATGCTGACAATTTACCGGTGGTAAATATTTTTATATTTAATTAGTTAAATATTAATAATAATTTTCAGGAGTATGGATGCTTATTTGAGTAACTGACCAAGTTGTTATCATTATTGTCGTTACTGAATATGGTTAATAATTCACTTTTGACATAGTTGATTAATTTCGTCAGACAATTTTCGCCATCTGTTCTACATCAAACGTAGGCCTATTTTATTAAACACAGTTCTGGGTCGTATATGAAATACTTTTAACCTTCAGACAACTACATTATATATACATTTAACGTATTATAATAGACATTTATGAAAACTAAAAAAAAGTGGGGAAACAATTAATATTGATTGAAACATATCTTATTCAGTAAAAAAAAGGATTGGGCACAGTTATCCTACTTATAAAACCCCTTTCCAGATAATTACAACTTGATATCACAGCAATGTACGCGAGACGGACAGGTGGTAAGGATATGTACAAGAGAAGTTAGACAACACGTTTAGTTTGATAGATATAAATATGTACAATTTTGAAAACATTCTGATTTTCAAAAATAGAGAGACCTGCATCGCCATGTAAAATAAGCTCAATATTTATTGTTTTTCTGTTTCTGACAATACTTTCTAAATATTTAAAGATTGTTTCACGTTTTTTTTGGGGGTAATTGGAGACTTATATGGACTGGTCCAGCAGCCTTCTTAACGGGTACACATTTTATGACGTCGGAAATTTCTTTTATTTCTAGTTTAGCGGTATCTACTACCGCAGTGGTTCAACTATCGAACCATGGTAGACAAGTGGTATCTGCACCGTGCAGAGTAGCTGCAGTTGCTTCGCCAAAATAGGCTCTTTGACACCCTGACATCGCCTTATAAACACGATGATTGGGGGAAGAGGTTATATAGCTACAGGTCTGCAGCTACATTCAAATTAGATATTGATTCGTACTCGTTTAACATGTTAGCTTTATCAACATCTGAAAATGCGGATGGACATTGGTCATTAACATTTCTTTATAAAGCAGGAATGGAGGAAGCAGAACCTGAATAAATAATATACTGAATTAAGCAAAATGACTCTACTTCATTAAATATATGTATAGTTGTTTGAGTCAATATTGAACAATTAAGAAATAAATTCACGTTCTGTGTTTAAATTAAGACAATATGCTTGGGTTAAAATTGTTTGAAAAGAGAAAACATGGTGAAGGAAAATATATTTTAGATAGATGTCGTTTTTCGATAATGATCACGTTCGAAAGGTAATATAGTCCGACACGAGTTACCCCCCTTTGTGAATCGTCAAAATAAATACTAACAGTTGCAATATGATTGAGTATTTGTTACTCAGTCTGATTAAAATCGACCTTGTTCCGAGGAATAAAATTTGCAAAATAATGCATCTACCGGGATACGAACAGGTTCTGTAGATTCCTCACCTCCGAACGATATGAGTTCGTATCCCGGTAGTGCCACTATTTTGCAATTTTTATTCTTCGGAAAACCGTCGATTTTAATCAGACTGATTTGTTACTCTTTACATATTTAGCAAAAGTGCATGAAATGGATAAATGAACAGGGTCAGTTAACGCGTCATCGTATAGAATAATAATGCGTAAATTTTAGTATAGTCTAAAGTACTCAAAATATGCATTAACTCTAGCTGGAACGATCAACGACTGCTTGGTATTTTGAGACAACAGTAGATTTAGTATGGAATGAATATGCGTGCCTGTTAACGACGTTGACCTGAAGTGTGAAATATTTTTAATAAGTGATACGATAACCATAAGTCATTGTTAATGTACTATACATACGGCTAACTTAAGTTAAAAGAGCTTCGAAAATATAATTCAGCGCTTCCCTGCTAAGCACTCATATAGGCTTAGGAACGGGGCCAGTATTGTAGAAAAAGTGTCAGTCAACAGTCATGTCATAATTCTTGTGTGATCTGATGCACCAAGTATATTGGGATTTGAAACTGGGTCACTTTTAGCTGACGGGATATTTTAAGCGATGTTATAATTTTTTTAAATAAGTGATTTTTTTGTGGTTTTATCAATTTGGTGGGCTCACTTCAGCAATATGTTCAGCCCCCTATTCCTACGCCTATGGCACTGTTTTGAATGTCTAAGTTTGCAAGATATCACGGATAGATACAATGTCTTCAGTTCCAGGTATTATTATTATTTTTTAAATGACGAACTGTTAATGGCAGCATATTGCTGACAGAGTGTTCCGGGGAGCGATCCTATAATTCTTGCGTTATCAGATGCATCGAGAAATAACCGTTGTAAATGACTCACCTTTCGCTGACGGAATATCTAACATTTTATTCAAGAACATCATTAAATTAGTGGGCGATACGGCTCAGGTTATAGAACAGGTAGAATTTCAAGCTTTGAAAAGTGATACCTTTATTATTTCCAAGAGAAAAAGAAATAAGGAAAATTTATTGGCATGAAAGTTATATATGGTATCATAGAACAAAATGATGACAACATTCCCAAACTAATTCAAAAGGTCGACTGCAAACAGACAGACAGACAGACAGACAAGCAGATGTATTCATTATAAGGCCTTTGACCCAACATACAGAAAATTCAGGGTAACAATGCTGCGCAATTTGCTTATCTACATAATTTGAAACATATTATACATTTGTTTGCATTTGGTTTTTGTAATAAGATGTTTATCGCTCTAAAGTAAATATAAATGACATAAACTGTCATTTTAAATGGAAAATTTGAAAAAATAAAATTTTCAAAAAACGTTCTACAGCCCCTTTAATGTATTTACCAATAAGTGTATAACGGAACAAACTGTGGGCTTCACATATTAAAAGAACATATTCATTTTTGATAAATTGTTTATTTTTAGAAAAACAGAGAGGACAGAGTCTTTCTTCATATGGTGTACCTTGGCGTCTTCCAGTGTTGATGGCAATTTTAAAGTTACTGCATCTGAAGCGTGATGAAATCCTTTTAAAGTGAGATGGAAGTGAACAATCAGTAGGAATTTATATTTTTTATATGAATAAGAGTGATAGGTTATTTATAGTTTCAATCCAAGTCAATCTAAATAAACTTAGATCAACAGGTATATTAGGTTATACCTGTATATCCATGATATAGGAAAGTCGATCTAAATTTATTTAGATTAAATCCAAGTTTGCTGTAGGTGGTCAAATAGTCTCTGGTTAAACATTGATAAGAAATTGATATATAATAAAATATGTATATACATGTATGTATGTATATATACAATATGCTTGAGTCTATAGTTGCTGGTTTCAATACATGTTCCTGTGGTTCTGTACTTAGCACTGACCATACGAGGTAACTTTAATCGAACCAGGTAGGTCTCTTGTATACGTCAAAGAAGCTCTTCAATGTCTGTGGTATCTGCTAGCTAGTGGATTGGAGTTCACATTGACATTGTTTGCATTTAAATTTGGACCCCAAAGGTGGACAAGGTCATCAAATGTGAAGACATCGGGTGCAGTGGCTGGAGTCTGCCTAACTAATTAAACCAAGCGCCGTTGGATAGTTGCTGAATAGATGCTATATATAATATACAGAATATGTTTAACTTACTGTTGTGTGTACAAGCCAACCTTCTGCTGTGACAAGTGACATACCAGCAACAATTCTTTCCCAGAGGCTACTAAACTCATTTCTTCCCACATATAAAATGTGTGGTTTCAACTTGAGCAATCGCGGTTTCCTGTAAAGCCTTCATTTGTGTTTCTCACATATTCTTTCAAGACCGAAGTACGCAGATGTAAAATGGTTTTTCAGTGGCGGATCCAGAGAGGGTTCCATCCTGCCTTGCATGTTTTGTCATGTTAATTTGATGGATTCCCGAAGGTGAACTTTTCGACTGGATAGAACAAGATCAATAGTGACCACACTTATATTATTTTTTTTTTACCGTCCGTTTATTTTGCGAGAAACCAGAAATGTTACCTACTTGTCACAGGCAACGTTGGAAGATGTAGCCTAATGGATAACACCTGAATCCTAGGGCAAAGGCCGTTCTTTGCTTAAACGCCCTCGGATTCAGGTGTTATCTATTTTATATACCGAAAAACAAAGAATAATATGAGTGCACTTGTCTAAATGTTTTACACCAGTTGATCAAAGTAAAACAAGAGTCTTCAGAAGATGACATATCCCACCGGTACCACATATGGAAACGGAAACAAATATTTTTTTCAGAAATCTCAAAATGTCAAAAGGCACCACTTCAGTAGGTGGGTAATACACATAGAAAGTTTCAGAAAGATATCATGAATGGTTTTCGAGTTCTGCTCCGGAAACGAAATGATTACGGACGGACGGGGTGGTGACTACATACCGGTGGGATAATAAAGCGCACATAAAATATCAAAGTTCTCCGAGAGTAGAATACAGCTCAACAATCAATCCTTCATGATCAGTGACCAATTATCCGTGGTCTAGTGGTAGAGCCTTTGGCTACAAAAGAGAAGGGTTTCGTGTTCGAATCCCCCATTGTCTATAAAACATTAAACTTGGCAATTTCGTGTATTAATTACTTACAAATAATCCTACCTGCAAGGCCTTATACTGGACACTACTCTGTTTGAGGGTTCTTATTGTTTTAAAGAGAGAAGCGTGTGGACGATTTAAAAGTGAATTTGCAGAATTCATTTTACACACTGAAGTCACTACTAAACTACTTTGAATCGATCATCACCGAGGACCCTACACAAGTTTGTTTATCACGGGGCGTCACCACACGTTTATTTTTTTATTATCAAAACGAGTTCTTAAAACCCATTCGGATTTCAAAATTTGATCAAAGTGTAACAATCATGTAATGATTCAAATTGTTAAAGTTAACATAAGGCATATTCGCAATGCATGCCTAAATCACGGCCTCACTATGACCTTGACCTTTGACTAAAACCTTTTCAAATCTTGGCAATTCTCCATGGTTGATATATACCAATTAAGTCTCATAGCACAAAATCTTTACACGTTATCGTTTACAAGCTTTTTTTCTTGGGTGATTTCTGAACTTGTGACCTTAACCATATCTCATGACCTTGACCGTCACACAATGATCACTTTTATTCAAACTGTTCAATTTAAAGGCATATTCACAGAGGCATGCGTAAGTCGTGTCCTCCCTGTGACCTTGACCATTGACAAACTTCAGCGAAAACCCTTCCAAATCTTGGTTTGTATCTGTAAATACTGCGCAGGCGTCATTGGGGACTTTAAGGGCGCAGAGGAAGGAGTGCACTTAAAGGCTAAATAGGGACCCTGGAGGGCTGAATGAATGCCTCCGCTGAATGCACATGCACTAGTTCACAGTCCAAGGCCCATATTCTCGAAGCTCTCTTAGCGCTAAGATAGTCGCAAGTGCCATAGTATACATAACATTGGCTTACGACTATCTTAGCACTAAGACAGCTTCGAAAATATGGACCCAGCTGGTTCCAATCAAGACTATATAGTCCCAAGAACAGGAAGAAAATAAAATACACGATGTTTCGGGTATATACTCACTAGTCCTATTAAAGAAAGTTGCTTCATCTGTGTATTGCGCATATATTGTGTGTAAGACAGAATTTAGCAGCAGATGAAAAAGCATGTTTGATTTGACAAAAATAAGGTCGTTACCAGTGTTGCAAATATTCACTGCCAAGGGATTAAGCAAGAATAGTGAAACATCCCCTATATGTAACAGATTGTGACAGAATGGTATCGTACTATGTTTGATAATACTAAATAAGGGGCTCCTTTGTTTTTTTCAAAAAAGAAGCCCTCCTGTTATAGTAACTAAAACAAAAACAGACAAATTGAAATTACTAGAATAATTTATTTTTTGCTGGTAGAAAAGGAGAATGAACAATAGTTTTGATCTGTCTGCGAGATTTTCAACACGTGTCTGAAAACGTTAATATGTAACAGCTGAGGGGAGGTTGATGCAGAATAGCTTTCATCTCCATATTCTACCAAAGTTTTTTTTTGTTCTTTTTTTTTGGTAATCCTCCAAATCGGTATGTGTAGCAGAAATACAGAAACTTATACATGCAATACTGTGGAACAGCCATGACAAAAGAAAGTTGTAAGAGACGGCAACAAATCGTCACGTTACTGAAAAAACTCTTGCTGTTTGCTATGACAAGGTTTTTAACAGTTTCAGTCTGTAAGTTAGAACTAGCCTACAACACTATCACTGACATGTGCTTCTGCTTCCATATTGGAGCTTGTATCACCGAGCCAAGCCTCAGATTACTAGGGGGGTGTGCGACATGGGTATGGGATGCAACTGGGGGATGGGGGTGCAAGGATGGGTGGGGCGGATGGGAGTTGGAGGGTAGATCTAACTTGCCCTGAAGGACATAAGCAGAGGGCTTGGGGAATGACCATGCCAGTTAGCAAGCTTCTCAAACAAATCCATACATTCTCATAAAGTGAGGTAGAAATCTGATTAACACTCCGTGTCAGACTTAGATTTTATGTGCCAGTTTATGGCCAAAAACTAAAATTTTCAGCAGTTAACTCAAAAGTAACATCACCTGTTCCGAAAGAATATAAAATGTCCGATTGGAATCTAAAATTTGCGTAGAAACTAGAGGCCAAAGGCTCAAAAAACAAAACTCAACTTTACTCCCACTTTCAAATACTGGCCATATGTGCAATGAATCAAAAGAAGCTACCCTGAAAGAGTATAAAGGTAGTGCAGTTAATCCATGCTACAACTGGGGAGTCAAGATGCAACAAGGGCTAGTACAAACAACAAACTAATGAGACAACAATCAACACTGGATTCTGTAAACTCAAAACCTCTTTCTCCAAGACTTGGCTCGTAAAGTTATAATTTGTCCAGTATAACCAAATTAAGTTTTCAAGGGACAAGTTCATGGTAAAATGAAATCCCTCAGTCATAAAATATAATGCATGTGAACCAGGCTGGCTAGACTTGCAGGAAAGCAAATTTTGTTTCCTTGACGACTAGCCATGCAAGAAGTAATAATCAACACCAAAACCAATTTCAGAAAACATTTTCAAACACTGAACCCATCTAAGGGCTGATAATAATCAAACTGATCTAGTTAAGATAACTGTCAGACAAAGTTATTGAACAATACACAGTGAGAGATATATGCGAGGCCTAGAGATAAGTACTTCATAACAAGGTTATTGAAACGGTAGTAAAATCACCATGATTATAATAGTCCATAGTTCTGCATTTTCTCCCTGGACAGGGCTGAGTGTCATGTCCACGGCACACAAGGGCTGGTCTACTTCATTCAACTATCAGTTAGCATATTAGAAAGGCATCAAAACTTTAGGCAGCCAAATACTAGACCCTAACCAGTGTCTATACTACACTAGCCAACGTAGCTTTGGTTGCAGCTCGTGTGTGAATTATTTGACTGGTGCCGGCAGGTGGGTAATGTAGCTATTATTAGCTGCAGAGAGTTCCGGTCGCCATAGTGAAATCAGTCGGGACACCTATCAATTGAACATTCATTCAAATAAGCAGGATTTGAACTCATCTTGGAGATAAGTGTTAAATCCTGTTTATGTGTGAATGCTATTCATTGTTAGATAACAGCCTTTACCACAACTGACAGTATCATCAAATAGAATCACAAGTATTGAGATGACAATGACAAAAGTTTATCTATGCCAGCTGACATGATTCAATATGGCGAGCAAGACCACATTAATTGTTGCAATAAGGCTGGCTGTTGTATCTGTTAGAGATTGGAAAGTGAAGATTTCTTAACAGTACAGAAGTTGACTTAAGTTGAGGAAGTCAAACTGGCTGCAATGGAAAATTCTTCAACAGAGGATGTTATGGGCATGTCAGTAACAGCCATATAAATACTGTTGAGACAGTGTCGTACAGGGACAGTTCTGAGTGTTAACTGTCTCTTTAAGACAACAGGGCAAAAAGAAAAACATACCCTGCAAATAGTATCATAAAAATTCTAACAAAAAATCATCTCAACAAGTATCAAAAATAAACTTTCATACGTTTCAATGCGTTTGTTTTTTTTTTTACAAAAAGACCATGATATACTTCAAACATGCAACAATGGTCAAATCTAAAATTTGTTCAAACTCAATAAAGTATAAATATATCATCTACAATATCATCAGCCCCCTCCCTTCCGTTCAGTTGAGACTGACGGGAGGGAGGGAGTAAATGCACATCATTCATCAATAATCTCAACTCGCTGCCAATCCCACTGATAGCTAGCTAGAAGTAACAAGTAATCATTTTGATGCCTTAGACCATGCCACAGGTTTCATCCACTTGTAGGCTGAACAGAGATTTCTCGTTAGAGAAAATTTGAGAGAAAATGAGAGCTACTTTGGGACAGACCTATCTATAGAAGAGTGCAACTAAACAATGATTCTGAAGAAAAAGAGAAACAAAGGGCTTCTTTGGTTGAATTGCCAGGTGGATGTTCAGTCGGTCGGTAGATCGATCGATCAATCCACTTCAGTTGATGCTAGCTCAGTGTCGATCCCCACATTTGGGATCGTTCCAGAGGTACAAGCCAACCAGCACGTCTACAGAGAGGAGGCTCAGTGGATTCACGCAATAAACAAGTCTGTCAGCAGAGGGAGAGTTCAAACTCGCTGGGCGGGAATAAGCTTCACAAGATTTCCTCTCAGTTCAAACGATAACAAACCACTTTAACACTTCTCTCCATGCTTGTAACACAACAAAGAGTCGTCCAGAACGTGAATGCAGTTGTGGTGCTATTATTGTCTGTTCATCTCTATAGACGTGCACTCGTACCAGGTACATACAGTAGTCTTAGTTGCCGTTTTGTTGTGGTCGAGGGTTCCTGGGTCCGCCACGCATGGGTCCGGATCCAGGTGCAGTTTGGGATACAAGGGAGCGGATACGTCGTTGGGCGGCCTGGTTGGCATAGAAGTGGCCGATGATGTTAACCGGGACCTCCTCGTTCTCTCCCTGCTCCTCGGGCAGCTTCACAATAGCACCGCTCACACGCTGCAGTTCCTTCACCTGTGGACAGATGGGGAGGAAAGGTTTTAATCCCGTAGTTATGATGGTATCATTTTATTGTGAAAGTTTAAGAGAATGTGAAGATCACAACAACTAGTACTTCAACGTGTATCAGAACTTATACCAGTCAGTCACTCTCCATCAGACTGGGGCGGTATGCTTAATTCATCATGACACTAGTTTCAATACATTCCAGCAGCTAACACATCCATCCTACACAATTTGGAAAGAATACTGATAACGGGCCATAAGAAAACACACCACAGGCTAAAAGCAAAATTGCTCAAGCCAAATGCATTAATTTCAATACTCATGGTACTATTCCAAAAATGTCAGCTTTGGTGATGCAGCATTTCTTCTGGAGAACACGAAAAAGGCATAAGTTGTCAAAGGTCAATTTATCCTGACAGGCCTCTCCCTTGATTTTCCAAGGTCTTAGTGCCATGAAAGTTTTAAAGGTATCATACTTTACACTGGCATATCTTAGCACTAACAGAGCTTTGAAAATCTAGGTCCTATCGAGTCAAAAGAATAATGGCTAAATTCATAGGCAGATTATACCATGCTAAACTTCATTTTGCAGTTAGTAGTAAAAATAAATAAGGATTTCTGATATTTCTTTCAACTATAATCTCAGTGTTTCAGAACTTCATACCAGTCAGTCATTTTTAATCAGACTGGGGCGGTATATTCAACTCATCATGACACTTAATTAGACAGCTTAAATTAAGCTGATTATCCCCAGAGGAAATGTATAAAGCTATAAACACTGCCTTACACAAGAAGATACTGTTGTAAAACTATATTTAGCTTACAAGCATTTCACATGGCAATTTTCATGGACATCCTTAAAAAAAACAGAACAATATGGAAAAGCTCATCAGTTTGCTTTCAAAAGACTCACATTTTGTCCACCTTTTCCAATGATTCTTCCAATAGACGATTTTGGCACCATAACTTCCGACCTTAAGTGAACTTCTTCAATGCTGACCATGTTTTCAGCTCTAACTCTCTCGAATATATAGAACTGTGCCTGTTAGGAAGACAATTGATATCTATAAACACTTCGGTTAGGAAGCATAGGCATATATCAATAGAAAATTAGTCACATTTATATATATCCACTTGGGGATTAAACAATTGTTAACAATGCCTTTCAGTTATGAAACCAATCAGTCATAAACTATCAGACTGGGGCGGTAATTCATTTCATCACAAGACCTTTAATGATGGCTTTATCGCTCTGTAAGTTATTGTTTATCAATGCTTAAGCAATACTTTTCTATACAATACGAATCATCATGGTAATCATAATTACCCTATTTGGGCAACTGGCAATCTGATGTTGAAGATCAATTTTAAAAAACAAACTTGCCTTCCATTGTGATTCTGGGTTTCCTGTGATGATGACTTTGCGTTCGTTTAGCCTGGGTGCTGGCATCGGCATTTGTCCTGCTGTTGAACCATTCGTCTCATTCTTCGGAGCAGGCATTATCTGAAATAAGAGTTAAGGGAATTAATTAACGAGTGACCATCCAATGGATCTTCTGTAGATTATAGAATAATTGCATTAATGGCTACACATCCGGCACTGCATGCAATTTCAAACTTGGAAGAAGTGAAGAATAAAAAACTAGAACTTCTAATGTATCAGAACTTATACCAGTCAGTCATTATAAGTCAGACTGGGGCGGTATGCTTAATTCATCATGACACTAGTTTTCAAAGAACAATTCTAGCAGCTCAATACCACCTTTGAACAACACAAAGATAACTAATTAGGGATACAACTGCATAACCATTCTCTACCCACAGATGTAACTAAAGTCAATTTCTTTCAGAGTGACCTCGCTTGCTTGTGGAGCACGTTCAAGCTAGACAAATTGTACTGATTGGTTGCATTCAAAGTTAGCAATTAGCAAACCCATTGTAAAGAGGTATATTTGCCATCAACGTGTTACAATGCAGTTTATTTTAAACAGAAACGTTGCATATACGTTTTCTCGTATGAGTGATCATCTATCATAGATGCATGCTATTTAAATTTGGGAAAACAATTGACGATAAACATTGAGAAATAAAAAACAAATCCAAGAAAATAAATGGAAAATATTTTACTTATTTCAGATATTTTGAAAGTACATATGCTAATCACAAAGACCCTTCACAGTCAATGGCCAAGACCCTGAAGTCAATGTAAGACGTGATTTCTTTGGATAGAAAATAGAGAATCCATGGGATGTTATTATCAAAGTGTTTCAGAACTTCATACCAGTCAGTCATTTCAAATCAGACTGGGGCGGTATATTCAACTCATCATGACACTTAATTCAACAACTTAAACTAAGCTAGTCCACTGTGGCATAAACTAAGAATGTCAGACGGGGATACAAATAAATATTCAACAGTTTTATCATTTAAGGACATAACTTAAACACCTTTAAAATAAGGTCAAGGTCACCAAAATTGACTTGTGTCTGCATCTTCCACCAATTGGAGCCTACACCAAATTTGAAGACTTTTGATGCTAAGCTTCATGAGATATCGCGTTAACAAAAGTTGAAAAGTGGACAAAGTGTCATGGTGACCTTGAAAATAATACATAGTCTTAGGGGACAAAACAAATTTCATACACATGACCATGATCACTCACTATTTATCCGATGAAATTGTTTTGTAATAATAAAATGGTACATAGATGTACTACATAGATGAATTACAATCATTGATCAAAAGAAAAATCAAACAATTGACGCTAGATGGCAGTAGGGTAAGATGCAAATGCTTCTTTTCAAAATTAGTGTTAACAGTTAGTGTTAATCCTGCTATGTTTGAATTTATCAAACATGTAGATCCGACCTACTCAACATATCCAGGTGTTTTGTTTTTCAACCAAAATGCTGACTAAATAAAATATTTATATCATAATGCAAATGTTACCATTACCTGTTTTGAAGAAAATTCAGAATGCTTTCTACAAATTTCAATTATTAGAAACTGTAAGTGTATCAGAACTTCATACCAGTCAGTCAGCTACAATCAGACTGGGGCGGTATATTCAACTCATCACAACACACAATGACTCTGAGCCAAAGCAAACAGCCAGGAAATCTTGTAATAAACGATAATAAAAGAAAAATAGAGCCATGGGCTCTGTAGCTCATCAGTATTTCATGGATTTATTATCTAAGGTTGAATATCTAAGTTATCTCAAGTAATACCGTACATTGTTAACAAGCAAAATAATATGGGTTTTAGATCATGACCCCTGTGGCCGACATTTGGAGTCACAGGGTCACCAATCCTACAATCAAGAATCACCTTTGACAAAATAATCTCTACACAACATTTCACCTTTCTAGAGCTTTACATATAAACTGGAGAAGAAGATGAAAATAGGTTTTTGGGTCATGACCGGTGACCTAGATTGGGGTCACAGGGTCACAAAATCTACAATTTAGAATCCCCATTGGCCAAGGAGTCTGCACACAACTTTTCAGCTCTCTAGAACTTTTGGAACTGGAGAAGAAGATGAAAATAGGTTTTTTAAACATGTGACCCCTGTGACCCCATTTGGGTTCATGGGGTCACAAAATCTACAATTTAGAATCCCCATTGGCCAAGGAGCCTGCACACACTTTTTCAGCTCTCTAGACCTTTTGGAACTGGAGAAGAAGATGAAAATAGGTTTTTAAACATGTGACCCCAGTCACCCAATTTGGGGTCATGAGGTCACGAAATCTACAATTTAGAATCCCTATTGGCCAAGGAGTCTGCACATAAAATTTCAGCTCTGTGGAGTTATTGGTTCTGGAGAAGAAGTCGAAAAAGCGAAAAGTTTACGGACGGATGGAGGGACGGCATGCCATGCCAGCCATAAGCCCATCGGGCCTTTCAGGCCTGATGAGCTAAAAATCAAGTGTAACATCTCAATTTGTTCTAAACTGTAAAATAAGAACCGACTCACCTTGATTCTTGCATTTGACAATCTCATAATATTTTTGATGTTGGATCCTTTGCTGCCAATGACTGCCCCGACAGTGCTTTCTGGGATGTAGAGGTAGATCACTTCCATCTGCTGGTGGGGTGGGGGTTGCTGCATGGGCTGGCCGGGTCCTCCTCCCCCACTGAACAAACCTGGGTAGATGTTGCCTTGCTGTTGTTGCTGGTGCTGCTGCTGCTGCTGCTGTAACAACAATAACACGTCGCTTACATTGGAGAGTGAGTGAATTACCGGCGAGCTTACATTTCAAACATCTCCCACTGATAATAGTCAGGACACAGATTAAAGAATGTTAACACTACCGGTAGTCCTTCAGCCAAAGGCTAGTAAAAATAACATAACATAATGACAATTTTGATACAGATAGCTTTGTGGGCCAGACAAAATACTGAATCACTTTGGAATACTCATAGCAAGAGACAAGCATCTTATGTTTAGAAGTAACAATGACAATAAGTGTTGATCAAACAAAGAAGTTTAGATTTATCAATACAGAGATGACTTTATGGGCTGGTGCGAGTTCAGTTGGGCTCGTCAAAATAAGAAGAACTAGCCCTGCAGACTACCATATGTTTCAAGTAATTTCTACCCCTGAAACATGCTTCTTTAAGCATGATCAATATTCTGAAATTAAAAGTCTAAAGCTTAATACTGTGTTTGCAAAGTTTGCTGTCACAACAATAAGTTTCTTACATTTGAAATATAGCACTAGATTAAATATACAAAACAAAGCATGATCAATATTTGTCTATATTGGAAGTTGAGACTGGAGAAGGAGTACAATTTTATTATAAAGCTTAATACTGTGTTTGCAACGTTTTGACATGGAAGTCAATCATTGTCAAACAATTAAAATATTTCCTTTTAATAAAAAACAAATTGTAAACCATTCAAACAAATTCTATTAGGTATACTGTACTTCTTCCTCGTAATGTTAATTTGGCTAAAAATTTAACAATATATTTTAATGCATTTCAGAACTTCATACCAGTCAGTCATTGAAAATCAGACTGGGGCGGTATATTCAACTCATCACTACTGCATAACTGGGTTAAAAACGTGTACAAGTCACAGTTTCCATGACTAGTGATAATGAAGTTGGGCAAATAAATATTCCAAAGTTAGATAATAATTGTGAGGAGATATTCGACTTGATGGAATGTATTTGGCCTAGTACTTAGAAATACAGTTCTAATGGTCAGTGCTTTCAAATTGATAATGTTGATTTAACTCCACACTTCAAAGTTCACACTGAAGATAATACATGGTTTTTTAAATTTTTCTGTTCTGTACTATAATTCATTCCACTGTTCTTAGGCAAATATTCGATAACTTTACAACAATACACTATTACATAAAGTAATAAATCCATAAAATGTTATAACTCCATGAGCGAGTATTTTGAAAATATATCCTCATCGACTATTATATAATATGAATAGTCGATTAAATTTGAATAAAACAATTTATCTAAATCTATTTTTAGTAATTAAGAATTAAAAGAAATGACACATGCATTTCAGAACTTCATACCAGTCAGTCATGGTTAATCAGACTGGGGCGGTATATTCAACTCATCATGAAACATGTTTTGAAATTGACAATAGTAAAGAAAATGCTCATGTATTACCATCATCGGGTAGGGCCGCATCCCCTGTTGGTAACTGTTCATATTTTGCATTAATGGCATATTAGGTGGTGGCATCCCAAACATCATGTGCTGCTGTAAACAAAATAAATACAATATTCAGATCATTTCTTTAACATATGTCAAAGCTTCTTGGGAAATCACCAGAATTTTATTAATTGATTATGTAACATACAGATGTACAGCTAATTAAGCATAATTGACAACAAAACGGCAAACTTGATTAAATGGGAATACATCATTTACAGGTGAGAGGGAGAGGTCTTCTTCAGATTTGCCATGTCCAAATCTATGTATACATCTTGAAAACTAATGGAGGGGAGATAACTCTTCACACACTACTTAACTGTTGATCAGACTGAAATAAGGGTTAGGGCTATCCTTTTATGTCTTTCAGAAAGCAATCACAAATCATACAGTCAAAACCGGTTTGGGTTATTTCAAGAGAATATTGGTGACATATTACCTCTTAGTTTAGATTATACTACTTAAATCATTGAGAAGAACAGGTAATTTTCGCTTAGATTCAATACTATTGCAATAACTAGTCATTATTAATAGTCTATTGTTATCTCAATAGTCTAATAAGTATCAGAGGCTGCTTTGCCGAACTCTACAGTAAGGAATGATTAAGGATCAATGGATTTGGTGATGTCAATTGTTTGTTATTATAGGAAGAATAAAATCTGACAAGTGTTTGGATCAATGCATTTACAGGGTAGAATATTCTTTAACAATTTTAAGCAACCAGATCTAAACGAATGAAATTGTTTACTGTGTATAAAGAGAAATATAATCAAGATGACTTGCTGATTAGTGTATTATAAGACACTCAATGATAGATTGGGTTTTTTTTTCAGCCACAGATACAAAGATACAATAGAACTAGGTACCCCATAATTTTGAGCATCTTGGTTCATGCAATTCCTCATCTTCTCGCTGATGAGTTCCTCTGCTTTAGCTGTCTGCTCCTGGTTACCAGTCACCGTCACCACACGGTCTATGTAGTAGTTGTTCATGTCTGCCAGTCCAGACGCAGACAGAACCTCACTGAAAACATACATGGCTAACGTTAAGTCAACAATCAAATGGTCAGGGATTCATTCTTAGTCATCATTCAATGTGAAAACAGATGTGAAAAGAAACATTGATGAAGTTTCATTGTCTTGATAGGTCGGTGTGGTAAGAAGAACTAGCCCTGCAGACTACCACATGTTTCAAGTAATTTCTACCCCTGAAACATGCTTCTTTTAAGCATGATCAATATTTGTCTTTTCTAAAATTGGAAGTCTAAAGCTTAATACTGTGTTTGCAAAGTTTGCTGTCGCAACAATAATAGTTTGCTTACATTTGAAATATCTCTCCTGGATAATGGTCAGGACACAGATTAGATACAAGTTTTTTTTTTAGAGTTAGCACTAGATTAAATATACAAAACAAAGCATGATCAATATTTGTCTATTCTGGAAGTTGAGACTGGAGAAGGAGTACAATTTTAGTATAAAGCTTAATAATGTGTTTGCAACGTCCATCATTGTCAAACAATTAAAATATTTCCTTTTAAAAAAAAAAACAAATTGTAAACCACTCAAACGTATTCTATTAGGTATACTGTACTTGTTCCTTGTAATGTTTATTTGGTTGAAATTGAACAATATATTTTAATGCATTTCAGAACTTAATACCGGTCAGTCATTGAAAATCAGACTGGGGCGGTATATTCAACTCATCACTACTGCACAACTGGGTTCAAAACTTGTACAAGTCAGTTTCCATGACTAGTGATAATGAAGTTGGGCAAATAAATATTCCAAAGTTAGATAATAACTGTGAGGATTTACTCGACTTGATGGAATGTATTGGTTTAAACATATTTTATTTCACAAAATGAAATCTGGATTGGCGAACAAGCCATAAGGCTTATGTGAAAAGGAACATTGATGAAGTTTCATTGTCTTGATAGGTCCGTGTGGTTGTCGACACTCAATTTTCAAAACTTACTGTGAACTTTGAAAGTAAATGTCAATGTCTTGCTGACAAGCGCATGCTGAGAAATTCAGTTTGTTCGACCTCTAAGATATCAATCAAAATCTACTGGGCACATTTTGCTTTGTAAATCATGAGAATCCAGAGACCATTTCTTGAGAATCAGAGATATTGCGATGACAAGCATAATGTTGAAAATCCCATGTCTGATATGATCATGAATTATGAGATTAGGATATAATCTACTCTACAGGTCACCAAAATCAGCTGGGTACTGCAGCTTTTATTGCATAAGCAAGTGTATTGGCGATTTAATACACCTCAAATTTATCTAGCGGTAGTGATAATCATCATTAATTAATGAAGCTCCACGAACAATCTGTCCAGTGGGTCAACCCTCGTCTGGTTAATTAGTCACATCTCAAGGATTGTCTTCAAAGACGATCAACGTGCTGATTGCTGCATTGTTAAAATTAAATTAAAACCGTCTTAATAATCAATTGCAAGTGTATAGTTTCAGATATATAATGTAAGTAGAGGTAATCTGTCATTCTTGAGAAAAATGCATTACATGTGAACTTATATGGAGAACATGACAACTGTACAAATTTTGGTTGATGTCCATCTAACAGTTTGAGACAGGAAGGACTGTATATTTTCCTGGCAAGTTCATAGCAGGGTTACTGTAGCTACCAGGATTTTCCGAAAGCACGCCCTCTCGTTTAGAAGCCTATGGGTTACAATTGGGAAAATGTTTCCAAACAGAAGCCCATGGGCTTCTATTGAATTCCAAAGTGGGTCCCATGAGAGTAGCCTCCCCTTTTTACAATACAAATAGTCCATGTTAATTAAGCTGTTTGATTTGTTAGAAACCCTGTAGATGATGGTACAACTAGTGCAGATTGCGACCATGCGTTGTGTGATGCGTCGACTCAGTTGAAACTCCCCATTCTCACAAACAAATCTTTAACATTACCGTACAGTTTAGTTTTCAAGAGTTACAAGCCTTGTCCATGCGTTCCGTTTTCTTAAATTAATTGCAATACTCCTGAAAAGTTATTTTTAAAATATTGCCTTCACTTGTTGTCTCATAATTATTATTCCATATGACTGTCACTTTAAAAAGATTTCCGAATACAAGCCCATGTTTCCGAATAAGCCCGGGCTCCTTTGTTTAAAGTTCACTCGTCAAAAACCGTACTATCCGTATAGATGCCTTGGGCTTGCTTTGGGAAAAGTAAAGTATAGGTCAATTTTGTTTGAAATCTGTCATCCAAAATAATATTCGATTCCTTTTGTAACAAATGACGCAAATAACTAAATTAAAAACTAAATATTAGGAGACTATAAGAAACTTATTGATGTACCTGGACACAACAATGTGAGTTTCTGAATCCTGCATAAAACTTTTGATGACTGCACCTTTTTTCCCAATAATGCGTCCACATATACTGTTTGGACACAGAATTTTCAGGGGAGTTTCTCTGAAAAATAAACAGAAACCCATCAACCATGTGTCAATGAAACTTGCAGAACAGTTGACAGTGAGTTGTCAAATTACAGGAATAAAGGGAATAATTTGGGATTGATCATCGAAATATTTCTACAGTAGCCGGCAATGTGTTCACATGAAGAATTAGATCTAAAAAAGAACAAATGTTGAATTTCTGCCAGACCTAAAATTAACAAGAAAATTAAAACTTGCCTTAAAATGGGATAAAATTCTTACCCTTTGTTTAAAGCTTCTGCTTCTTTGCTTACAACCTGCATGATTTCTTTGCATGCCTTTGAACAATTTTCTGGACTACCTTTGATTGTGACGAGCTGAAAAACATTCAAAGATAAAGATAAACGTTTACAATATTTTCTTTTATCCATCTTTGAAGTGAAGTGTTTTCAGTTAAGATACCTTCGAGATAATTACATTCTAAAGTCAACTAGTATACACAAATGTTTTCATCATACCAATGTCGTTAGGAATAGTTGTGAAGCCTGCCATGAATGGCTTGAGTAAGGGTGGCACTGCACTGAATTTCAGAATTTGTACTGGATCCCTACCTTGCTATATATGAAAGCAGCTGGATAGAGGCATTCTGAATATATTAACAAGTCCTTTTTGGAGATATTAACTCACCGTTTCTTGTGTATGATTTTCTCTTCGATGGATATCCACTCTGAAATACAACAAACAATGTTTCTGACACTGAAAAACCAAATATTAATCTTTAGCAGAGACTCAATCCTGCAGAATTGGAGCTTTTGATGTGAGTAAACTGGCAAGCATTACCTGTTTAAAACATTTAGTCGTTATTGAAGCAAAGACAATATAAAATGGATTTAAGCTTAAATAAAGTGCTATGACTTCCGTTTAACTATTCTAGTGGGCAGGCCTCATTGGATTTTGAATAGGGTGTATTTAAGTGAAAGCAAATTATCACCATGAAAATTTTAAAGAGACAAAACAACAAGTCCTGCACAATATCAACACATCTTTTTCAGCAATCTGTTGAAAGCCATATTTTGAAACAGCAATCAGCACTGAATGTTGAGAAATAAACTGGCTTAAAAACTATGGCAAAGGGATAATGTAGTTTGGAAGATACATTGGCAACGGTCAAAAATTATCCAAAGCAGGTTTGCAAACATGGGATGAGATGGATTTCCATCCCCAATAATTAAATAGGCTACTGGGCCACCATTTACATTAACTAAATACCGATAGTCACATTGGTGTTTAGACTTGTCACATGCTTTACAAACCTTGCTCTGCTTTGTGATGTGATGTTCTTGATAGTTTGACCTTGTTTTCCAATGATGGCACCTACATATTCGCTGCCCACCATAATCCTCAGTGGCATCTCCTGACGATTCATCCCTGAGTTGTTATTGTTATTTGACCGGTTTATTCTTCGTGTTCTATTGTTTGCTAGTTCAACCTGAACAATAAGAATGGTCATCAGCAGAATAAAACTTGCAACCTTCTTCTAAAGGTACTAAATCTAAGAAGTTTAAAGCATACATCAAATTAGAATAGAAAATCCCTAAAGGTGCTCTCAGACTTTGCACCGGAGGAACATCAGAAAAATATCTACACTCTTTGATAAAGTAGGAATATTCTCAACATCAATTTGTCTGGATATATTTTATATTATATAAGACAATTGAGGGAGAATCTTTATTGCTAAGAGTTCAAAACAAGAAGATATTTTGTAGAAACTAAATTTGAGAGGATATTCCCATAATAATCATTGAAATCTTACAGGATTGGGTCAGATTTGGTTAAGATAACATATTATAATAAAATTGCAGGATGGCTTCCTTATAGGGACAGGATTGACTGCTGTACTTGTGTTCGAATGACAGGCAAAACTTTACCAATTTCTCTATACATGGAACCTAACAGTAAAAGTAGGGACATCAATTTGAATTTACACACCCTCAGGTAGTTATTTCTTTTGTTAAAGATGAAGGTTGTGTCATAAGCACCATCTGCGCAGGTTGGTATAAAGGGCCTTGTAAAATGGGAAATTTATCAAATTGGAAAAAGTTTTATAAACCACGAAAATGGAATTCGAACCCTGAAACTACATTGTCAAGCAGCCTTTACTATTTGAGCCACAGAGGATCCATGCCAATTGGTGTATATTCTGTTGTGTCATGTCTGTATTGTTTTTTCATATATTAATAGGTAAATATTTATATGAATGAAGAATTTAGTTCTATATCTTCCCCGCAATTCAATCAGGAGGGCATAGTTAAAATATATATACCGGTATATATATATCTCCGATTGATCTTGTTCAGTCATGTCAAATAAACCAGCGAAGTAACTCGCATAACTCACAGTTGGGCACATATCACAGGAGTGTAAGGCAATTAATGACCGGATTGTCTCGCGTTATCTCGGGCTAATGCTGTTGCCAGTTTATATGCAACAACCGCTCAGCACCAGTCATTAACTACATACTTGGAAACTCCACCCCTCCCTCTCTGGAATCAACATAGCAGGAGCTTTTCTGTGATTGCACTGATCAACTATAATTCAAACTGAAACAATAAACCTAAATGCGACTCTTACTTTCAGGTAGTTTCCCTCTAGATCGTATCCGTGGAGTCTCTGAGCAGCACTGGAACAAAGAATTCAATATTTAGAACACACTGCAGTAACATGAAGCAATATACTACTTGAAAGTATGACGGGCGTGTCATTCAAAGAATGAACTAGTTCGACCATCAAATTTGAAATAATCCAGGAAGGGGATAATGAAGCAGAATTTTTAAAGTAATCATAAAGGCAGGATGTTTGAATACCATAGGTTAGGACCAGTGGAGGAAGAGGACTCAAGTCAAAAGTTTGAAAATTCCAAGCAAAACATCAGAAGGTTTATCAAAAACTTCATATTTGTCTGCAATGTCTTTAGGGAGAGTATGCATTTATAAACAACTGATGTGTATCAGAACTTCATACCAGTCAGTCACAGTTAATCAGACTGGGGCGGTATATTCAACTCATCATTCAACACTTCCTTAACAGACAAGGAGCCCAATTGACCGTTTTAAGAATTAATATTTACTGTTAAACCATTCCTGGGTTGCTTACTTGCAGGAACTGTTAAAGAGGTATAATCTAGGATTGGTCAGGGACGTACAATAGGTCGTACAAAATCAAGGGAGAAGAAAATGTGTCATTTTACTAATGGTAATTTCATTATGTAAAACTAAAATACATTAGGAACCTGTAGTATCAGTCTCATAAAATCAATGAGCATTTACTCTTCCATTTTTTCTTCAGTGGAGTTCTCTTCATCACAAATTCAACTTTATTACTCACTCTGATGCCTGTTCTGGTGTGTCAAATGTTACATACATAGCACCCTCAGCACCAACTGAAACAGAAAGATGATCAATTAGACATGTCCTTACTCCTATGTTAAAATTGCTAAATGTATTAAGATGACTTGGAGGGAAAAAAACTAGAAATACTGGTCACTACATATTATTATTTGAAAATACTGTATTATTAATATAACATTTTACACCCGATTCAGGAGCAGGTAGATTACATAGCTACATGTTTATTCACCAGACTGGAAAGGCTTAGGAAATGTTAGCCACCTGCATGCACTGGATGGAACCAAAGATAAAACACTATTGCTACTTTATACTGGTTAATGTTTGTGAACCATTGACTTGCACTTGTAATGATCATAATTAATCTTTGCCTTTCAAAATAACATGTTGCACTGGTGCCAGTTGCAAAGACTAAATCTAGTCATGGAAGGAGATATTCTCAAGATTTTACTCATCATACATAAAATCATTCCAGCCAATCTGTCAAATCCAAGTTATGGAGCAAGACTAATTCTCAAGCTGGACTGTTGACAGCTGGAACATTCACAATAAATCTAACTTTACACTTCGGAAATCATAGCAACTGAATTAATCTGGGATTGACCAGAGTGAGACTATTATAAGCATACTCTGAGAATTGCTACACTAGCTGGTATAGGGTTATTTTATTGGTGTAGACCAGTTCTACCTTGCTCCACTTTCTGTGGGTTGGCTACACTTGTGCTGACTAGGCGACCAATGTCGTCAGGGGATAAGTGATCTGGGACATTCCTTATTTGGATCTTGTTTGTCTTCCGGCTGAAAAAAATAAAATAAAATAAAATCACAATTAAAAGTAAATCAACTTCTAACTTCTGATGATATCGAGGATTGAACAAAACTTATTTCAACATTGAAATGACCAGATAAAATCCACTTCCACCTTTTCATAGAGTTAAAGAATGTTGTACATGTTCATTTGAAAATGAAAAGTGAGGTGCTGGATTAAGGCATTTCCAAAGTGTTTTCTTTTTTAATTTCAGGGTAATATTCTGCACTGGAAAACTTGAAAAAAGTTTATTTGAAAGCTGCCCGTCAATCAAATAACATTTAGATCACTTCAAAGAACTGAAGGCTAAGCAAACTGGCTCCCTTAATAGTAATCCAAAAACCTTTGTTTCACTGTGATAACTTTATATTTTGAACTCATATATTCCAAAAACACACAAAAAGAGTTTGTATAAATCTTATTTAGAAGTAAATCATTCAAAATGATACTGTCAAATCCATATTATAAACATGTCAGCGACAACCAAATTCAACTATGAATACAACCAACAAGTTGAATCATGCACTAAACTATTCATGCTGCACCCCTATAGAAAATGACAGGGAAAATGAATGTCATGATCAGGGAAGAATGGGACATTTGACACCTGTTTATGGTTAGTTTGACATAACAGGTCACTGAGCAGTCTAACATGAAAGTAAAAAATATTTCTCACATGTTTTTGCTGTATATTAGATTTTTCCAAAGTAACTGTTAAAACAATTGTTTTAATTTGACCTGTATTCATGAAACATTTATATTTCAATAATATTTTAAATTAATCAAATAAGCATTGCCCCTTCTTTTTTTATTATCAGGATTAGTAGATCATGCATCTTTTATCTCAGGTATGTTTTTGAAAAGAAAGCTATTTACAAATGTGAAGTTAGTTTTTCTCAAAATTAAAAACATTGTACATAATATGAAACTATTAGCTCACATTTTTTTGGAAGGCAATTTATTGAACAATTGATCAATGAGTAACTTACAGTTGTTGATTATCTAGTTTAGAACTCTCTATTATGTTTTGTCATAAACCAAATTGGACTTATGTATAAAATCCTCTATCAAAACGTGCCACTGGCATATTGTATTCATGCTTTTAATATATGTCTTAACATGTATTTCAAAAGAAAAAGAAAAAACATTGACATGACCTTAGTTAACCAGCTAGTATTACTAATCCGATCAGGTAAATCTCGTCATAGACTGGAGTTAGAATTTCAAACCAGCTGATATTTTGAGCAAGCTCTTGTGACTGAAGGGGCAGTAAACTTGTAAGTGACCAAGTCTTGGATTACATACCTGCGCCGGGACACTGAGGGCTCAACCTGCATTACAAAGCCTAGAAGGTTGTAGCCTGGAAGAAATCAAGACATTCTCAGCTATAGTCACTTCAAAATAAGATGGCATTGCTGGAAGTTCATTACCAACTTACTTAGAAACAGAACTAGCAGGCATCACAGCAACCAATTTGACAGAATTTGTTCACTATTTTTTTCAGTTTTGCTCTCTGTAGTTGAGCTAGTAAGTTGCAATATATGGTCGTAGGGTCTGCTTCAAAATGTAGCATCTTCAATATTAATATTCTTCATGAAATATAACCAATTTCCATTACATTTTCTTCAAAACATTATTCATCTTTAGCTAACCAGAATAGTTTTCTGTTTATATTCATTTATGTTACCTATTTTAACAAACGTGAGCTCAGCCATACTCCAAAGAACAAGTCAAATACAAGACAATGTGTTCATGTAGATGTATTCTACTAGCTGAATGTTTGAGGTAGTCACCTATCTAAGAACTGCTTTTTGGAGAAGTTTTTGTAAGGAAACGGTCATATCATGAAACTCCTTTCACCCGAACTTAACACGTTTCGTGGATGAACAATAACCTTAAACAATAAGCCTTTAAAGTCTACATGTACTATCACAATATTTCACTCAAGGTGAGGTAACTTCAGGTAAGGTGAGCTTGGTTTTAACGCCTTAACAAGAATATTTTACTTATATTGCGGCTGCTAGTATTATTGTAAGGAGAAAGCCTGCAACACCATGATGTGGGCCGCAATGCAGTGTATCCTGCAAGCAACAGCTGGAACTAGCGTACCCATAGCGTACCATGGGTGGTACTGCACTGAAATTCAGTGTAGCATTGCACCCAAACCTTACTGTATGTAGAACAGTTCATAGGTGCTTGCAGAGAATATATGTACATAATGTAGTATTAATTAAATTGTGTTGGCAAGCACATTCTGCATAATTAGTACTGGCTATAATTATTTCCGAGGGGTAAAAATTAAAATTGTAATAAGGAGCATATGTAACTATTTTGAGATTAGGTGAAAAAGGTTGTTCATAGAGTAGTTGATAATTAGAATTTTATAATTGCAGTACCGTATGATGTACTTAACCGCATTTCATTTAGGGATACTAAGGCTGTGCAATATTATTGCAATACCAATATATTGCAATACAGAGTTGTGCAATACGGGTATTGCAATATGATTTTTATATTGCAATATATTGCACCAACAAATATGAAGTCAAATTTATTCATTTATCTTGTAAAAGGCACATTTACTGGCTTAACGTGTATTAAGAACATTATTTTGAAGTGCTAGAATGTGTGTTGGACTATTACAAATGATCATTTTTAAAGATCTAAAAGTCATTTTATCAAATGTGTCTTGTTTAAACTGCAAAAAGTATAAAAGTTGAATGATGAGTTCATTTAGCATCTTGCAATTTCATTTGCACTAGTTAAAATGGTTTCTAGAGAAATATCTCATTGCCAGAGGATCTTGCAATATATTGTGGTACGTATTGCAATACATTACAGTTCAGCAATATGTATTGCAATACAAAACTTGAGGCAATACACAGCCCTAAGGGATACAATAACTTTTGATTTTATACAGAGAAACTTCATAGACATGTAAAAAGTTTTTTTTAAATTTATCTAAGAGTTTAGACCTAGTTGAATTCAGAATGTGGATAATGCGCTAGCAGGGTTCGAAATTAGCACTAGTCTGGTAGCCCATGGCTAGTGAAAAAGAAGCTGGGCTAGTAGAGTGTAAAAACTGGTAGTCCCAAGGACTAGTTAAAATTTGAGGTGAAATGATCCTGGAGATGTATTTGGCTAGCTGGAATAAACCTGGACTAGTACTAGTACTAGAAATGCACTAGTCCGAGTGGCTACTTATTTACATCAGACATATTTGAAGGACATATGAGCAAGACCCTTAAGAGTCACCTGCATAGATCTTTGAAGTCACTTGGTCAGAAATCGACACAAGTTTTCATTGGTAAAGAAGCAGGGATACAGTATGAGGTTCCCCTTTTGCTGGAGCCTTCAATTTTCAGGCTATTTAGAACATAGGTTAGGATCGGAAATCTGAAGGGAGTAACCTCTGTGGGCAGAGAATGCAAATCAGGTAAAATGGGAAAAGGAATTAAATACATACTACAACTAGAACATACAAACTGCAAATTAGATATTGTACAGATAGATGTTTCCTAGGTTACAAAACTACAATATCAATTCAATTTGCTAAAGTTGGGAGTTTCATATCAGTACACCTGTGAAACACCCATGAAATTCAGCTAGCTACACTCAACAATACATAATGTTCTAAACAAGACAAAAGGTGCACACTTATTGTTCAGGCAACAAAATACAACACCAAAGTGCTATTAATGTATCCATATGAACTATAATTTCAAAATTATATGATTTGATTCCTCAGTCAAGAATCACAAAACACAGAAAAGTAGCAAGTTCCTGTGATGCATATCTTAGGTTCACAACTCACCTCACCGATTGTGACCATTTATAGCTCATTTTGTTGGGAAATCATTATGCTTTTGTATTGTAATCATTGACTGTTCCATAAAAATTGTTTTTGATGCGAAATATGAGTTTGAATGAGCATGGGGTGGTTTCGTCATTACACCCCTTTCCTTTTCAAATGCTGTTTCTAAGCGATACACGCCCCTGTGCTAGGAACAACACTACAAGAGTATTTCCCTTCACGGCTGCTAGTATTATTGCTGGGAGAAAGCTCGCAACACTATGGTAGTTATGCAATGCAATGAAACCTGTGAGCATTTGCTGGAACTAGTGCACAATGGGTGGTACTACGCTGTAATTCAGTGTAGCATTGCACCCAAACCTAATACTGCATGTAGAACAGTTCTCTACAACAGACAAAATAGACCAAGTTGACGAGGCCCTGGCAGGATTCGAACCCTGAACATTTTGCTCCAAAGCCGAACGCACTAATATTACTGCTTGATAAAGATGCGAAGTGGAGTTGATGAACACTCGGCTTCATTTCATCTAGATTGAACATTGTAGAACCAGCCAATACAGGATATGGCCCTGCAAGTGGACTGGAAATTATTGTAATAAAAGCACCAGCTATTTAAACTAGTGCTAGTACTAGCCCAAACTATTTCTAGTTTATACTAACCAAATACATCCAAACAATTAAATTGTTTTGAATTTTATAGTGACTTGATAGCTAGCAATATTTGAAAATATTTGACAAAGCTACAATGACAAATTTACCCACGAGTCATGTATCGAATGCTCATAAAAATTGGAAAAGATGTGTGGGCCACCATTACACAAATGCTTATTATGTTGTATTTGCTTCCTTAATGAAGGACTCATTGATAACTGCTGGGACTGTCACTCATATGTCAAACGTCTGCAAAGATGGTGGCAGCATTTTGTTCTTGTTTTTCAAACTTTGCTTGTGAAGCACACTATTTTTTTAATTGCCAGCAAAATTTCTTTTCTTACGGACTAGTAAAACTACCATTTGTTTTTGATAGTCCTTTGAGGGGAACTATTAATATAGTAACGGTAAACAAACACGACAGCATGGTGAGAACGATTAGATGTTTAGAAAATTGCTTCGCTATGAATTCAACACCTGATCAGAGGAAAGCTTTGAAATGTTTACTACGGAGCCAGCTTAACTGACCAATTTATTATATATGCTAAGCTATGTGAGACTGAGTTTTCTCAGTTTGAGAAAATGTGTTCTCATCACTGCAGTTTGATATAACTTTCTCAACAGTGAAATATCACAGGGGATGACATGTGTACAGTGGTATGACGTCACGTTTACAATCATCGCCGTTGCTAAGAGACACAGCAACAATGGTATGACGTCGTCAGAACTCTCTCAATTGAAGCAGTTTTAGACGTAAAACACCACATTTCCGACCACAGAAGCATATAATAAATGGAATAGTTTGTGTTTTCAGTGTGATATCACTGATCTCTCATCAAGTGACTGGGTAAAGCCGATAATATCGGCTTTACGCAGTCACTCGATGAGAGATAAGTAATATGATATATCACACTGAAAACAAAAAATATCCTCTATCAGGTATATGGTGGATATCAGCCAGGTTTTGCGCAAACTGACTGAGGTTCGAACACCAGCCGAAGTCGCCCAAGGTTTGGACACTTTTCACTTGAGCGGACGCAATAATAACTGCAATAACTGTAATATGTTTATTTCAAAAATTTTCTTTTCAATATGTTCTATTTGTATTTTCTTTGGATAATACTTGATAGTTGGAATACTTTTAAAAACTAACTTTTGCATGAGGTTCAATTAACGGTTTTATGAAAGAAATTTCCGAAAATTTGTTTTAATTTAAATGTTTGTGCACAGTTCAGAATATATTGCCTGTAATAGGACGCTCCAGAATATATCAAAATGTATGAATACAGTAAAAGAAACAATAATGTATTACAATGACTTTGATTATTGGTACTTTAATTGCGATTCTTGGGTTTAGTATTGGAAATTAGTACTAGTCCGGTAGCCCATGGCTAGTGTATAAGAAGCTGGGCTGGTAGATTGTAAAAACTGGTGGTCCATAGGACCAGTTAAAATTTGAGGTGAAATGAACATGGAGATGTATTTGGCTAGCTGGAATAAGTCTTGACTAGTACTTTTAGAAATGCACATGTCCGAATGGCTACTCCATTAAAAAGGTTAATTTCAATCCCTGGATAATATGTCAAAATGGCCTTGGTTTGGACACTACATTTTCTTTGTAAACACTTGCATTGTCTTATATGACGGGGGAAAACTAGAAAATATGCAGAAACATTAAAGTTTCACATATATGACATTAAGTTAGTACATGAGAAGTTTAGCACTCAAAACCCTTTTTGCGTCAATGCCTGTGAATTTGATTGTGACGTAATATATATATTCTAACGGTGCATGCGGCAGTTGCTAAGAATTTATCACCGGAAAGCATGCTCTGTATTAGAGACCTATTTCTTTCAGTAGTTTAAATAAGGATATATTCTTGTTCAATGACTATTCATCATGTGTTTTTGGACATCAAGAATCATTTTGATAAATAGTGTCAACCATTTACGCATGCTCGAACATTAGGTGGTACTGTCCCAAGTGATCCAGGGTTCGAAAATTAGCACTTGTCCGGTAGCCCATGGCTAGTGAAAAAGAAGTTGGGCTAGTAATGTGTACAGTCTGATTTATTTTGACCTTGTTCCGAGGAATAAAATTTGCAAAATTTTGCATCTGCCGGGATACGAACAGGTTCTGTCGATTCCTCGCCACAAGGTCTGAGAACACCCCGTATAGGAGTGTGTTCAGAACCAGTTAAGCGCAGCCAAAACCCAGTCAAATAGCTGACCAATCACATAGTATTTAAACGGTTGCTGTTTTGAAAGCATTCGGAACAGACAAAAGGATAGCTGTTTGGAGTTATCTGCCCCTAGTTTCTCGCACCGAAAGCATTTGTGTGGCATCTTTTGATTGGCTAGCTGAATTGCGCCCGAACACGCTAGTGTACGGGGTGCTTTCAGACGGTTTGGCGTGGAAACCCACGAACGATACGAGTTCGTATCCCGGTAGATGCACCCTTTTGCAATTTTTATTCCACGGAAAACAGTCGATTTTAATCAGACTGGTAAAGTGTAAAAACTGGTAGTCCAAAGGACTAGTTAAAATTTGAGGTGAAATGATCGTGGAGATGTATTTGGCTAGTTGGAATAAGTCTGGACTAGTTCTTTCAGAAATGCATTGAATACTGCATTGAAAAGGTTAATTTCGACCCCTGTTCAGAGGTCAAAACTGTCCGAACCTCGGGCGATTGGGTATATGCAACTGAAACCGTTATTTTTCAGTTATTCGAAATCAATTCAGCATATTTATGTCAAAATCGATTAAAATACTTAATATTTAATATTTTCATTTACTGGAATTGACATTTTACAGATAATCATTTATTAGACAGTCTTACATAATATTTAAATCGGATCACTGTCTGAACCTCGGTCAGTTTGCCCTATAGGTTATAGGTATGTACGTTCATTTGGGAATGTCACCAATTCTTAGCGTAAATTTGGACCTAATGTTGAATGGCCCATTAGATTGGCAATATGGCTGACCTTGCTCCTGTACTCTATGTTAAATAGGGTTTTGGATTATGTTACCTACGTTTTAGCTACGTTGTAAGTGCGATATCAAGTTCCTGTAATTATGTTTTTATGCACAGATCAGACTTTTACGCAGATTGACATATGTCAGTTTCAGGGTTTTCCCCAAACAGATGGCAGGGGGCTTCTTGAAAATGTGCACAGAAAGTTGTTTTATAACATTAGCCATGGCAAATAAAGATGGCAATTGCTTATCATTTTAAAAAAATGTATTATTCATTTATACAAAAACTTGTACATTATTTTTCAGATGAGAAAATAAACAAGGGTTATCTGTTTAATTTTTAATTCCAAATTATGCGAATTCAGTTTAAATTAATTTGATAGATTTATCTCAAAAAGTTTCCCAATACACGATACCCACGTGAAGAAATACATACACATGCCGACCTATCAGTAAGTAGTCCTGCTTCCCTACAGTTCTATTACTGGCTTATGACAACAGAATCAATAATATATTAACAGTCATTAAATGACATTACATAATTAACGTACACTTGTCAGTTGTCAAGAAAATCCATACAACAAAAACGTGGATATCATTAGGATCTGTGACGTTTTGAGCACATGTTCTACTGTAAGCTTATCGGCCGGTAATTATGCAACGAGACACCCATGTGCAGTTTTAACTCGCATTGCACATTACAATGTCCTCAGTTCACCCTTCAGTGAAAATCGGTCAACTGTCCAACAATGTACAACTTAGTAACTTCGGTAATATTTCTCGGGGTTGCATGGGCAACAACCGGCCATTTTGAATCAATGTAGGCGTTCTTGAAAATTACTTCGCATGCCCTGCAAATTGTCCCATTGCAAAAAAATCCCCAACATGACCTAAATTTTCTAACATGTTGCTCCTTACCGTTTAAGTTTTCTATTGCTCTATCAACGTTTTCTTGATCTGAGCAATCCACAAAAGCAAAGCTTCTTTTCAACAATATGTTGTTGACCGCAACTCCTTGCTCCTCGAACAGGCCACGCAGCGTTACTTCAGTAGCATCTGTTGACAAGTTTCCTATGTAGAGTCTGAACATATCTGGCAACTCTAAAAAAGAAGAAGATTTTGAAGACTAAACAAGCATGATGTGATAGCACTGACAGTTCTGAAAAATTACAAAAGAATAGAGTACTATATGCCTTACATTAGATAGGAAAGGGTTGCACTGAGAACGCCGGTCGGCGCAGTGATACTAGGTTGGTCTATTTCTATCGAAAATAGGGGCGTCAGGAAAATACATAACCTATAAATTCATAAAAATCCTAATAAGATACCTCGAACATATATTGCAAATACAAACAATATATCTTTCTAAAATAATCAACGTTCGGTTTTATATATTCAGAGTTTTAATGTGATTGATATGTTAATTATTACAACCTTTACCCCCTAATGTCATTTTTAGGACAGCCCATCTTAAGTTCCATCAGTTCACTCTCCCACGTGGTCAAAATGAAGCCGGTTTCTTCGAGCATAAAGGAAGAAACTGCCGAGTCCTAACTAGTCTACACACACAAATAAAATATATTAAACTAAAATGACTACATGAACACGCTGTAATCAATCAATAAGCAATCAAGACTTGTCAAATCAAATCAAAATGACATTTCCTTCGCCGGCAAGTCGACCACGCATGCGGCTGACATGCGTTTGACGTCACAAGCTCTCTATCATTCATGAAAATAAACCATACGCGAAAGTTGGATCGAAATGATTTAGTGGATCGACCATTACCATATGTTTGACTGACTGCTATTGTGTCACTAAACAATATAAAGCTTATATATGGACAAATAGAGCTTACCTCTGTATGTTGCCATGTTTCCTCCGCTCGGGATCTCACCGCAGTGACACGAAGTTGTCAGGCCGAAGAGCGACTTTTCAGAACTATTTGGGTCAGTAGCACGAGGGTCGGCTAAAATGTGGCCCCTCGCAGGTTCATTGCCCTGGGAAAAGATGACTTGTCTTTAGCGCATTGTTGTTGTTGCAGTTGTCTTGAAAATTGCATTTGCATATGCAAGCAAAAGTGAATTATTTCAATAAATTCGTAAACATTTAATTTAATTTGAAGAAACACATGCTCATAGCATCCAATATTAAGAAACAGCGCGTTTAAGAAGGATGTATTGATTTGAATAAAATACGATAATTTGATTGATTTGAAAATAGGAAAAAGAAATTCGTTTCAATTTTCTACGCAGAATTGTGATTTAACATATGAAACAAATTACTGACTGTCTTAAATCATGGAACGCTCGTGAAATAGTTTTTGCTTGATAAATACGAGGAGAAATCACTCACGTTGACATTTGAAAGTCAACCATGTTTGCGTTTATTTTAATATGTAAAAAATTGATCAAAAGTTTATTTATTTTATGAAAAAAATACAGGTAGACCATGTTTATAATAATGTTTATAGAGCTCAAAGCTTATAAATATAGGCCTACGTACTCTACAATCTCAATACACTTAGATCAACAGGTTTGTTATTACCATAATGTATATGACATTATTCAGAATGATAAATATAGGAAAGGTATGTCCTAATGATCAGAAATAATTTAATGGTATGAAATAAAAAAAATTTTTCTCTGATTCAGTAGTTTAAATATTCCAGTAAGCGTACACAAATATACCTATCACTATAGGCCTAGACCTACAAAGTTTGGCAAGATTAAACATAAATTAAGGTAGGCCTATACTAAAAGCAATAACATATATTAAAGCCTATAAATAATTACACAGAACATATATAGGCCTATCGTCAGTTAATTAATTCTATGAAAAGAAATCGATATCCTGAAATAAAGTCTATAAATAATAGTTTGAAATTGGATGAGTTTTAATTCATATATATATATATATATATATATATATATATATATATATATATATATATATATATATATATATATATATATATATCTGTATATATACAGATAGATTTGGTGCATGAAAGCTGATGTGAGGAAAATTGTTCAAACGTAAAGAAACAGGGAGTTTTGTTTTTAGGTATTTGTTTCCGAATCGACGGGTTTATCACATTTAATTCATTAAAACTAAGGTTTTCAAATATTCAATATAAACAACTTATGAAACATATAGCGGTTTACTTCTTTTTGACCTGGCATGATTTTCATACATTCCCGTATGCAGTTTCTAGTATGTGTCATTAAAAAGACCATATCTTGCTGTCTGAACTCTCAAAATCGCATGAGACCTAAACGATTTTTCTCTCACACTGAAGAGTTCCACAAAATATTCGCTTTATAATACGTCGCACCAATAATATAGGGGTAACGTTGTTTTTCAGGGCATTATCATATGCAGAAGCCCGAGGTCTTCAATTAACTGCTCGACGAAGTAGGGTAGTTGAAGAAGACTGAGAAAAACGAAAAACAACGTTACCCCTATATTAGGCCTATAGCTAAAATGGATGGAATTATCATGAAACCGCCCTCTTGTTATCAGAAATGAGCGGGCCACTGCAAATGATGACGACCCTCTCAACGCTGACGACGGATACGGCCGGCTTTTCGGGTCGTGTAGTGAGATGTTTTATCCTCTAACGTAACAATATACTTCAACAATAAACGAGAGATTTGAGAAAATGTTATATGCAAAAACGTGCTACAGCGCCTTTAAGACCAAATATTCAAACCGGCATGTTTAGCAGTTCTTAAACACACAAAAATACGAACTGGACAGAATTAGAAATCACTTGCCAAACTAAAGCAATATTCAATGACAAAATGGTATATATATTATCCTCTTTTATATATACAGCTGAGAGGTACTGTGCAGAAAAGGATTGGTTTGTTGATCAGTCACATGACAATCTCCAGATATCGACAACATTTTGGGTTTAAATGTCACCTCCCGTGCAGAAAACTCATTTTGAATGACTGGAGAAACAAACTTAGAAAAGTTTGGAGAAGAGCACACGGATATTATGGGGTAGCTACCAGATTGGAACCAGTAACTATTTTCAAATGTTTTAGTAATAGTCGTAACCCAGGCAGCACCGCTCTGTTGGCCCAACGTTGGCACAAGTTGGATAGTGTTGGCAGACACTGGTGTTGGCAAACAGGTGTTGGGTCATCGTTGGCCCAACATATCATTATATGTTGTTGTTTTAAAATGTAGTAAGAATTAAATGTGTGTTGTTATGTGTGAATATAAAGAAAAAAGTCAAATTATGTAGGCATATATTCTTTTTATATTTTGGTGTTAAATATTTTCAAAATATAAATATAAAAATTAAAGGCTGTAAGCAAGAACTTCGGAACGTGACATAAATATATGAATAAATATATAATCGTTGGCCACATCAAGAATTACTGTCGGCCATGATACTAATTGTTAAAAGCTTGATAATATATGTTTGCACAGGTTGAATGGTGTTTGCAGACACTGATGTTGGCAAACAGGTGTTGGGTCACCGTTGGCCCAACACATCATTATGATGTTATTTTAAAATCTAATAAGAATTTTTTAAAATCGTGTTGTTGTGTATGAAAATAAAGAAAAAAAGTCAAAATGTGTATATTCTTCAATAGTTTTATGTTAATATTTTCAATATACCTAAATAGAAAAATTATAGAAAAATTATAAATTATAAAAATTATATCTTCTGCATGAGACGTACATATAATATGAATAAAGATATTATATTTGGCCAATTCAAGAATTAATATTGGCCAATGATACTAATTGTTAGGAGTTTAAAAATACAGTTACATTCATATGTACCTTGAGATTGTTTTGAGCCCATAAAAAGAGCTGACAAGAAGAGTTGTCTCCCTTTACCTATAAATGACTCTGATAACAGTAACTGTTACTGTTGCTGATGTTGTTTTACCAATATTTTAACAACTTATCTTTAATTACCTAATTAATTTTGGCACACTGCCATGAATTTTACAGACATATTAATGACTCAATATGCCTTTTTTACTGTAACTTATACTTTCTGCGAGACTCATATATTAAGTGCGAGACTGTATTCAATTTAGGCGGGAAATTCAAAATTCACTTCTGCTCAGACTGTTGTTCTGTCAACATTGGGTGCTGTGACTTAGACAGCTTTTAGAGGAAATTTTACAAGTTTCTGGGCCCCATTCTACATAAATCATAAGGTATATATAGTATTTGGAAATTGAAAAAACATTATTAGAAAATAATCGGTTTGAATTGATTACTTTTGCAAAATATCACTGTGTATAGATCTACTGCTGTATAACGGTATGGCTACCAAACACATTTGCATCACTTAGTGAATCAAGCCTATTAGTGTATTTTTATGTAAACTTGTATGCTTATATATAGTGGATAAAATATGTTATATTGTAATTGTAATTTTTGTGATTGATATTTTATCAGTGTCTCCGGGAATAATCATATATCATTGTTGGTAAAACTATAGAATTTGTTCGCCACACATTTTCATAACACTGCATGGCATGTCATAATTTACCTTGACTTGATGGCCTTGTAGTGAATCATTGCTTCTTGTTGGCCCAATTTCAATCTCGAATACTTTAATGAATTCTCTTATCTATAGTTGCTGGGCATTCATAAGGATGGTTCTACTGCTGAGTGGTTGCTTCTTATTCTTTAAGCAGAATTTTGAGTCCATAATTATTCTTCCAGTCCCTGTTTACTGCACTCTTGAACGTGTTCACACTGTCTGACTGTCGACAGTTTCTTGTGATAGTGAATTCCAGTCATTTATAACACAATTACTCAAGCGTTTCTTGCCTAATCTGTTTGATATTGTTGATTTCTGTAGTTTGAAGGAGTGTTGTTGTTGGCTGGGTTAATATTCTTGATGTTCACTTGCTCATAGTCATTCATAATCTTAAATAGTTGTAGAATATCCTCTTTTTCTTCTCTATGAAATGTAGGTAACCCTAGGAATTTCAACCTTTGCTCATAATTCAAATCTCTGCATCCTTGCACCATTCTTGTTGCTCTACGCTGGACGTGTTCGATTGCAATGATGTCTTTTTCGAGGGACTGTATTGATGATGCATATTCTAAATGAGGTCTGATGAAACTATTGTACATTGGTGTGAATATGTCCCTGTTCATAGTCACAAAGGATTTCTTGATCATCCATCCCTATTGCCTGGTTTGCTTTCTTTACCTTGCTCGGTATGTGGGCGGAGAATTTCAACTCATCTATTATTACACCTTGGTCCTTTTCCTGATGTGTGTTATCTATTGCATCTCCAGACATCTTGTAACACTATTGATTGTTTTTCTTTCCGAAATGGATGCATTTACATTTGGCTGCATTAAATCTTAGTTGCCATGTATCTGACCATAAATTGCTCAAGCTGTCCAGGTCTTTTTGAAGATCAGCATTGTCCTCTTTAGTTAGAGATTAACACACTAGTTGTAGTCCTGCCTAGGCCTATTCATATTTTTTTGTCCAGTATGTATAAACCTTAATTATACTGAGATTCACATCATTCAAATATGACTTTTGAAAATTGTAATATTATTATCTGTTGATCTTCCAAGGGTACTAACTACCGGGTATATATTTTTGGAGCTCAAAGTTAACTTTGAAAGTTAAATTGGCTATTCTGAGTAAATGGTAAGTGAAACTTAAAATTCAATCGCCCAAATTGTATTTATTTGGGTTATTTTGCTAGAAGTTTTACCAAATATACCAATACCATAAAGAAGTGTAAGAATTTTTCAATGTTCAATATGAATAAATAGACTCCTCTGTTTAATGTATGTCAAACTGAAACATGAACAAATCTGCCTCATACTGGACAAAAAGACGGAAGGTTAACGCTAGAGTACAAGCGCTCCTACAGTTGGAAAGACAGGAAAATAATGATGCACTATGTACTAATGAAGGAATTCAAAGTGATACAGATGTCTGTAGTACATTGGCAGACGATGAAATACCATGTACACCAGGTACAGAATCAGTCGTTGATAATTTCATAAATTCATATGAAGTAAACTCAGACAGTAGGCCTACTAGCTGTAATGAATCAAATGAATTTTATGAGACTAATTTTGAAGAAAGCTTGTCAGATGAAGACAGTGAGGAAGAAGAAGAGTTACCATCCATACCTCTCTCTGAAAAGTTAGCCGTTTGGGCTACACAGCATAATATAACGCACACAGCAGTGAGCAATCTTCTTTCTATTTTAAAGTTGGAGTTTCCAGATTTACCAAAGGATCCAAGAACCCTTTTGGGTACATTAAGGAAAGTTGAGATAAAAAACATCACTGGTGGCAGTTATTATCATATGGGAATATCTTCTGCCATTTGCAAAGTTCTTTCTCAAGTTTCACCTTCTGCTCTGGACAATGTTGATGTATTGCATCTCCAGATAAATATAGATGGATTGCCACTTTCAAAGAGTTCAAGCATACAATTTTGGCCAATTTTGGGCAGATTGATAGATTACAATAATCAAAATGCAAATATGTTGCCAAATGATCCATTTATTATTGGCATTTTTTCTGGCGAGACAAAACCACCAAGCGTTGATGAATACCTTGAGGACTTCATATCAGAGTTTAAAGAACTCGAGAAGGACAATATATTCATACCGAATCTTAACAAGCATTTTCAAATCTGCATAACAAATGTGATTTGTGACACTCCTGCGCGAGCTTTTGTCAAACAGGTCAAGTCCCACAATGGGTATGGTGGATGTGACAAATGTACCCAACGAGGTGTTTATTTGAACAAAATGACATTTCCTGAAACCGATGCTATGAAGAGAACTGATGTTGTTTTCGATGAAATGAAAGACAAAGACCATCATACAGGCGTTTCACCATTAAGGCAACTATCACTTGAAATGGTATCTCACTGTAGCTCCCTTCTACAATTGTGAAGTTGCCCCTTTTGATAGTTCTCTTGTGCCAGATTTCATTGTTAAGAAATCAATATCCATGGTCTTTCACAGGATTCGAGGATGAAGAAAGAGTTCCCCTCAATAGACGGCTAACTGGTGCAGCTCCAGAGAGGCTGCCAGTTTACACTGGAAGTACATCAACTGGTAAAATATATTCATATCTCCTTTTTTGTAATTTGAAGCTTTCTCTTTTGACATTAATATTACTTAAGGTATATATTTCCCTCAGCTTGTCCAAGCTAAAGTGGGGGTGGGATAGCGCAGTGGTTAGCGTGTTCGGCTTTGGATCAAGGGGTTCTGGGGTTTGAATCCCTCCAGGGGCATGGCAACTTTTCTGCAGTAGAGAACTCTTCTACACGCAGTAAGGTTTGGGCGCAATGCTACACTGAATTTCAGTGCAGTACCACTCATGGTTTGCTAGTTCCAGCCGATGCTCGCAGGTTTCACCGCAATGCATAGCCACATGCCATGTGGGCTTTCTCCCTGCCATAATACTAGCAGTCGTGATATAAGAGAAGTACATGTAATCTTGAAAGCACCTTAAACCCCAAATCATCTCACCTAAGCTATACCATAGCTCCCATTATCTGACAATATCAGGGACAAACATACTTCAAAATTACTACTTTTGCCAGACATCGTTGTTAACAGATCAATATCCATGGTCTTTCTTTCACAGGATTTGCGGATGAAGAAAGTGTTCCCCTCATAACACGGCCAACAATTGTAGCTCAAGAGAGGCTGCCAGTTTACACTGGACGAACATCAACTGGTAAAATATATTCTTATCTCCTTTATTTTAATTTTGAAGCTTTCTCTTTTTGCCTTTTTTTGTTAAGCAGTCTTTCCACTGTAATACCAGTGATTAATCTACAAATATGACTTTTAGAGAACAGGGACTCACTGTCACAAGCCTTTATGAGTCCCAGAAAATAAAAGCGAGTCCCTCCATAGTAATCCTATTAGTATAAATAAAAACCTTGCATATCAGGGACTCACAGTTTAAATTTCTATGAGTCCTTTTCAAATTTTTGAGTAAATGAAGCAGAACTCACAGGTAAATTTATCCCTGAATACTAAGGTATATATTGTGCATTTTCATTCAACTTGGTTGTTTTCACCTCGCTTTTCCAAGCTGTACCATAGCTCTCATTATCTGACAGTATCGCAAAAGAACATCCTCTAAAATTATTAATTTTACCAGATTTCAATATCCATGGTCTTTCACAGGTTTCAAGGACAGAGAAAGTGTTCCCCTCATAAGGCGTTCAACAGTTGTAGCTTCAGAGAGGTTGCCAGTTTACACTGGACGTACACCAACTGGTAAAATATAACTTTTCATTTATATTTCAATTGGGTGGGAAAATTTGGCAACATTTCTTTTTGGGAAAAAATTCGGAGTAGTGTTCCCAAAGTGGTCAAAATCATGTTAGGAAAATCTGTAAACCTAGTCAATAATTAGTTTTCGCCTTATTGTAGTTTTCCCTGTTTCTATTAATAATTTGTAACTAAGATATATTTTGTGCATTTTCATTTCAATTAGGTTGGTTTTCCAAGCTATATCATGGTTCTAAACTATCTCACAGTATGTGAGATAAACATACTGGTACTGAAATTTATAACCCATGCCAGATATTAGTTACTAAGAAAACATGTCCATATTCACAGGTTCTGAGGATGAAGATTTCCCCATCATAAGGCGGCCAAGGACTGAAACTTTAGAACGGCCCTCCGTTCACATCGGTCGTTCTCCAACATCAACTGGTAATTTATATTATTACTCCTTATTATAAAAAGCTGAAATGTCATGTAAAGACTCTTTAGCTAATTGGGATTTTAAATTGTAGATTTATGTTACAATCTTACATCTATTTTTATCTTTTCCATTACGTAAGTTACTTGAATTTTGTTATACCTCTCATAAATATTTCTGGAAAATTTACATTTTGATTCTGATTGGGTTTATCGTTCAAAGCCTGAAGATTTACAGAGCCAATGACTCTATTGATATCTTCTTATCTTGTTTGTACAGTACAAAAACCCTAGAAAACTGAAATGTTGTGTTCAGTGTCCTTAACCAGTGGGGATTATAAAATGGAGATGTATACAGTTAAACTTTCTTTTGCAACAGTCAGTAGTGTCTCTTTGCTGAGGGCCGTTGAAACACTACGAGAAGAGATGAAAGAGATGAAGCAAATGCTCCAGCGTGTTCTTGTTTGTGTGGAAAGAGGCGGTGGCGGTACTGTGGATGCATTGAATCTACCAGAAGATGTCGTGCTGCCAGTCTCTTCCCATGAAGCCATGGAGGAGATGGAGCTCTACCTTCAAGACCCAGTTCATGCAAGACGCTTGGTAAGCCCTTAGGCTCCCATTAGATTTGTTAAGGTTTGGTACTTTCATGAAAAAAAAGCAAATCAATAGAAATATGATTCATTATTCATTTGATTTGATTCGATTAATAAAGTACTTATTAGTTAATGTTGGTTATCTAGTTCACCTTTCATAAGAAATGATGTTGTGCCTTCTCCATTAACCTTTTTGAAAAATCTGTATTTTAAAAACATGTTCAGGATACACAAACTCAAAAGAAAACTTGAACGGGAGCCAAACTTCTTCATAAAAAAATATTGTCTATACAGTATAATGAATATATACATTGTCTCAACAGAATATAATATACCTCACCCCCCCCTACCAAGTAGGTCCAGTCAAGTACCAGTCCAGTCAAATTGATCAAAACTGTTTTGTGGTGATTGCTCCTGAACATACACACGAGTTTGAAAGTTCCAAAATATCATTTTATTATTGATTCATAAAGACAACATACTTGTCTGTCCTGAAAAAATCTTGAAAATTGATGGGAAGGATTTTGGGTAATTTGCCCTTTGAAGTCTGCACTTTTTGAAAAATCACTAAATTTCGAGTACTCACTATCAAAGGATTGTGATTTATAAATAAAAACTGCAAAGAGTACCCTAATTATTTACTATGCTTCAGCTGCAATATGTGTCATAAAATATTGACACAGAAAAGCATAATTAAATCTAAATATTTATTTTTATATGACTTGTTTTCATATGCTCCACAGGTTGACTATTTGAGTCTTATTGGAGGAGACAATCTTGGGGAGACAGTTCGAGCAACAATGAGGACAGTTGTAGGTCACAATTTGGCTTTGGACTTCAACTTCACCCGACATGGACCAAGGAAAGGTTCTTTTGAGAACCTCCGCCTCAAAAGTGTTGTATTTAGTAAGTATTCGTGTATAATGATCTGTCAATACTTTAAAAGGAATTTAATGTGATAAAATAAAAGAATATATGCTCTGGTTATACCCCTGAGAGTATATATCGCTCTGTGTGTCCGTCTGTCAGTGCGTCCGTAGGAAATTGTTTCCGGAACACATCTCAAAAACTTTTATGACTTTGGAAATAACCTTTATTACTCGCCCGTGTAAGATACTGCAGTGTAATATTTATATGGCAATATTAAACTAGTGTAATACCGCCGCGTGTATGACGTCACAATAGTTTGCGGTTACGACGTCACAATTGGAGTAACGTCGTCACAATGATATCGGACTTGCGGGAACCATAGTTTCAGAGCCATGTCGGCTATTTCGCTGGATTATATGTTTGCGAGTAATAAACAGAATACTAAACTCCCTTCTATTGAATACCATTTTATTAAACTCGTGAATGATTTAGTATCAAACTCGCTTTCGCTCGTTTTATACAAAATCATTAACTCGTTTAATAAAAATGGTATTAAATAGAAGGTCGTTTAGTATCCTCTATATATCAGGGCTTAGAAATTAACACTAGTCCTTCGGCCCAAGGCTCGTAAAAATGACACTAGGCTAGTAAATGTTAGCTTGTACCAGCCCTGTGGGCCTTTAAAAATTTCTCAATCATTATGAAATTTTCAAAGTATGAAAAGGGATTCTCGTTTTTATCAGCAACAATGGTATCAGAATAATTGAAGTAGGGAAAATACTTGCCATTGAAGTTCAAATAATATTTTATAAGTGTTAGATCCCACGGGCTAATGATACTTGTATTGGGCTAGTAGAAATCATAACGACTACCCCTACAGGCTACCATGTGTTTAAATTTAGTTTCGACCCCGGCTATATGGTGCTGTTGTGCCTTTTAAGAGGGTTCTATCAGGGTATTTATTGTGGAAACAAATTTCGAGAGGATATTCCTGTTTACACATATGCTATTAATTCATAATTAAAGCACAGTCAAATTGAAATATATTAATAAAGTTAATATTTTTATGACTTTATATTTCACCACTTGATAAAGACAAATGCACATTTGTTGAAAAATAAAAACAAGGGGAACTGAAGCCATTAATCGGCGCTGCGAGTGGGGAAAACTTTGCTATGGACTAACAGCATATTGTTACTATGTTAATTTTCTGTCATTGGTCAATCCTGAGATATCAACATTTGGTCAGTTTTATACCTTAATAATTCATTTTAAAGTTTACATTGTGCAAATACAACATTTCAGCAGTTATATAAGTTATTATAACTCGTATTCTTATTTCAGAAGCCATAAGAAGAAGCCCACACATTAAGTCTGGAACAGAAAACCAGGTGAAGAAAATTATTCAGGACTGGTTCTGATACGCCGGTGATCGGAATGGTGGCAAGAAAAGGAGGGATAAAAGAACCCAACATGAACAACCATCAATTGAAAATGAACAGTAATCACAAGTAGTCTGTCTGTCTGTCCTCATATTTGACTAGAGCATATCTGTCAAACAAATGAAACTTGATATGAAAGTTAAAAGCGTTTTTTATTAGAAAGCGGTTTCAGATAAAAGCAAGATCGGTTAATGCTTTACAAGGTTTTCTTGTGTAAACTGTTTATAAGAAAGCAGTTTCTGATAAAAAGCCAGATAGGTTTATGCCTTACACTGATATGTGGATGTCTTGTGTAAACTCTGTTTATATATGAGAAAGCAGTTTCAGATGAACGACCAGACAGGTTTATGCCTTGGATAGTTGTGTAACTTGTGTTGATATCTTGCGTAAAGTAAGTGTATAAGTAAACAGTTTTAAATAAGCCAGAAAAGTGTAAATAATTGTTATTGGAGGAGCAGGGGATTTGGTAAGAGGTGGCTTCATGAGATTTTGTTTTATTTATCATTGTTATCTTATCATGAATGAATGTTACCGGGCTTTTTTCACATTGGTGTACATATGTTTAACTATGCCTTTATCTATGAAACTAATTGTATATTTTAAAAATTGAAAAAATAATATTTTACATATTGCATTGGGCTTCATAAAGAAGTTAAATGTTTCTCGGGCACATTTTTTGTGACGAGGGCGGTAGGACTTTCTTTTTAATTTTTGTTGGAAAAGATAACGAAGAGGGAGGAAGACCTTTTATTTTTTTCCAATCAAAATATAGCTTGGAAGTTGCAGAAGTATACAAAATGGAAGCACATCTGTTCCTGCAGACCCATATTTGGTGTCCAATTAGATTTTTGGAGGTTAGCCGATGCTTGTGTAACATTTCATTTTTACTGTGGCTTATACTAGGTCACAATGCAGAGATAGAAGGTTGCCTGCCTAGTGAGGGTCAATTTCGGTATTTAGCAAAAGTGTTATGATGAAAAAAATTGTTTTCACTGGAATGGGAAAATGCAAATGATCAATTATACCAACCTTTTCTTTAAAGGTTAATTCAGCATATTTCATAATTTTATATTTTACTTGATACATGCAAAAATACCATTTTCCAAAATTGTGTTTGACTTGATGCTCATCAGCTGTTGTGCATTCTCTGGTTTTCGCTCAAGTACTTCTAAATAAAATAACACCATTTATAACGTTTGACAAATGTGACTCAAACAACACCTGAATGTCTCTTTAACATAGAATTATTTTTTTAATATTGCGGACTTGGAAATGTATTTTGTACAACTTTTTGTACATGTTGCATATTTCTGAGTAGAATGAGATACAGTAATAGGTGCATACAAAGAAATAAATATGCATTTATTCAATAATAATGATAGTGCAATTTTATAAAGCTCATATATCTAAGCTCGAAAGCATATTATTTATTCTATATGAATAAATAATTGATCAATATTTACTTGCACTTGACATTTTCGGACATGCCTTTATTTATTGGATATTGGAATTTAGAATCAATCCATTAAATTGACGATTAAGAGGTGAATTTCTATAGAAATTTCAATGAAATAATATTTTGGGGGGTTTCTATGGCATTTGGCATTTTACACAAATGCATGATAAAATGATGAAAAATTGGAAGTTTCCAAAAACTTGAACGTTACATAATAAATACATGCAGTACATTTCTTGAGTTCACTGCATTTCTATTTGGATGGTTGTTTTAAATCATTAAAATTTAATGTGTTACAAAATTATATTTTGCATACTCAGTCATGTTTTAATTGTTATTAATGCTGTTTAGCATTCAATTTCCAGCAAATGTATAAATGTGTTTTTGGGAAAAGAGTCACTTTGATTCTTGCATCCCAAATCCTTTTTTCACTTTGTAACAGTGCTTTTAACTGATGTTTTAGTCGAAAATATCTCTGCCCCCCACTTAATGAGTGTATATGGTTGTTATTTAGACTTTGTAATTTTAGGGCTATTAGCTATCTGATTTGTCATCTTCAGATGATATCCTGCTTGTTTTCACAAACTTGCATATGGATTGCCTATTCCTAATATCTAAATGTCTCACTTTGAGTATATTTACATGTATATTGATTGCCTTTGTCTAAAGTTTCAACTGGTGTAAATAAACAGTTGAACATTGTATTTGTTTTGTCGTCTTTTAATTCTTTTCAGTTAGAAATTCGTAATTGTACACTCACATTCCTAAAACAGTAACCTACATTCAAGATCATTCAGTTTTACCTGATTTACTTTAGTTAAACTTTAAAGAGCATGCATATACATTTTAAAATATGTGTGTGCACTGAACTCTCATACAAAAAACTTAATATCAACAATTGTATATTTAATATTGCATTCAGTCCACCGGACTACTGCATTCTTGTTTTTATTTGCCTGACATGATATTCATTCACTTTGGGCATACAGGCAAGCGTAACGATTGAACCCTGCAGTGATCACAATGATTTGTGGGTACGAAAGGTACTTGATTGTTAACTTCAGGAGGATGCGGACACTACAATGAAATTAGATTGATGAAATATAAAAATGTATTGTATAATGCAATACAAGTGACTGATATAACATACTATATATATAAATTATAACGCCACATTCATGATTGTTACTGGTGTGATGGGCTGTTCCTTGTGGTCGCTGAACATGAAAACAACCCTGTTGTGGTGTAGGCCTAATTACAAGGATAGCATCATATAAATTAATAAATAGATTATCTGTCTTTTCTTGACTAATACCAAGTTTATCTCATCTTGAGGGAGGTAGAAAATATAAACTTTCTACCTTCTTCAAGAGATAAACATGGTATTAGTCAAGAATAGTCAGATATCCTCTATATGTATGGTGAAAAATGGGTGTTGGGGTCATGTTGGGCCAACTTGAATACAACGTTGGGCCAACATGAATACAACGTTGGGCCAACATGTTTTTGACATGTTGGGCCAACGTTGATCCAATGAGCAAGGCCAACGTTGGGCCAATGCAATTTGCCAACGTTGGGCCAACATCTCAAGCAGTGTTGGGCCAACGTTGGCCCAACATGAATGTGCTGCCTGGGAAGATGTAAGTAAAGCATAGATCTCCAAAGTAAGAGATATCCAAGTCAATGTTCAGAGATGACAATAAAACACCCACCCCGAGTCCATTTTGGGGAATATTGTTAAAAAATGATACCTGGAATCTTAGGAGGTGGTTGGTATTCTTCAATATCCCAGAAATATCAGAATGGGATCATTAAATACCTTAAATTGTATTTCTGATAAAAAAGCATATTTCATCAAAAGTAAAACCACGTCTTCTCATGAACCAGCAATAGGAGATATCAATAAACCTAGCCAATGTTTTAAAAGATGGAGCTTAATATTTATAAATTTCATTTCCTAAACTTTGAAATTTTTGTTTTTGTTGGGGCTTCATATAAAAGTATATTTTTCATCTCAGAAACCAATGACCCTAGAACACTCTACTTTTGAGGATATCATCTATGTTTAGTGAATATCAAGAGTTCCAAAATTCAAGTCTTTTGGATAAAAAGTAAGACAGTTATAAATGAAAACATTTTGTATTAAAAAATCACGAATATTCAAAGCCTTGTTTAAATGCAGTGCAATTTTTGTGGAGAGGAGAACCAGCCATGAGATGTAATCTGAGCCAATTACATAATCTTACCTGCAGAGTGCCTCCCCCAGTCAGCGTATTCAGTTTGATTCGCTTGTATCCCTCACCCTCTATCCCCTCCCCTATCCCTCACCCTATCCCCTCCCCTATCCCCTCCCCTATCCCTCACCCTATCCCTCACCCTCTATCCTCTCCCTATCCCTCACCCTATCCCCTCCCCTATCCCCTCCCCTATCCCTCACCCCCTATCCCCTCCCCTATCCCCTCCCCTATCCCTCACCCCCTATCCCTCACCCTATCCCCTCCCCTATCCCCTCCCCTATCCCTCACCCCCTATCCCTCACCCTATCCCCTCCCCTATCCCCTCCCCTATCCCTCACCCCCTATCCCCTCCCCTATCCCCTCCCCTATCCCCTCCCTTATCCCTCACCCTATCCCCTCCCCTATCCCTCACCCTCTATCCTCTCCCCTATCCTCACCCTATCCCCTCCCCTATCCCCTCCCCTATCCCTCACCCTATCCCTCACCCTATCCCCTCCCCTATCCCTCACCCTCTATCCTCTCCCTATCCCTCACCCTATCCCCTCCCCTATCCCCTCCCCTATCCCTCACCCTATCCCTCACCCTATCCCCTCCCCTATCCCTCACCCTATCCCTCACCCTATCCCCTCCCCTATCCCTCACCCTATCCCTCACCCTATCCCCTCCCCTATCCCTCACCCCTATCCTCTCCCTATCCCTCACCCTATCCCCTCCCCTATCCCCTCCCCTATCCCTCACCCTATCCCTCACCCTATCCCCTCCCCTATCCCTCACCCTATCCCTCACCCTATCCCCTCCCCTATCCCTCACCCTATCCCTCACCCTATCCCCTCCCCTATCCCTCACCCTATCCCTCACCCTATCCCCTCCCCTATCCCTCACCCTATCCCTCACCCTATCCCCTCCCCTATCCCTCACCCTCTATCCTCTCCCTATCCCTCACCCTATCCCCTCCCCTATCCCCTCCCCTATCCCTCACCCTATCCCTCACCCTATCCCCTCCCCTATCCCTCACCCTATCCCCTCCCCTATCCCCTCCCCTATCCCTCACCCTATCCCTCACCCTATCCCCTCCCCTATCCCTCACCCTATCCCCTCCCCTATCCCCCCCCTATCCCTCACCCCTATCCCTCACCCCTATCCCCCACCCCTATCCCTCACCCCTATCCCTCACCCTATCCCCTCCCCTATCCCTCCCCTATCCCTCACCCTATCCCCTCCCCTATCCCCTCCCCTATCCCTCACCCTATCCCCTCCCCTATCCCCTCCCCTATCCCCTCCCCTATCCCCTCCCCTATCCCCTCCCCTATCCCTCACCCTATCCCCTCCCCTATCCCCTCCCCTATCCCTCACCCTATCCCCTCCCCTATCCCTCACCCTATCCCTCACCCTATCCCCTCCCCTATCCCTCACCCTCTATCCTCTCCCTATCCCTCACCCTATCCCCTCCCCTATCCCCTCCCCTATCCCCTCCCCTATCCCTCACCCTATCCCCTCCCCTATCCCCTCCCCTATCCCCTCCCCTATCCCCTCCCCTATCCCCTCCCCTATCCCTCACCCTCTATCCTCTCCCTATCCCTCACCCTATCCCCTCCCCTATCCCCTCCCCTATCCCTCACCCTATCCCTCACCCTATCCCCTCCCCTATCCCTCACCCCTATCCCCTCCCCTATCCCTCACCCTATCCCCTCCCCTATCCCTCACCCTCTATCCTCTCCCTATCCCTCACCCTATCCCCTCCCCTATCCCCTCCCCTATCCCCTCCCCTATCCCTCACCCTATCCCCTCCCCTATCCCCTCCCCTATCCCCTCCCCTATCCCCTCCCCTATCCCCTCCCCTATCCCTCACCCTCTATCCTCTCCCTATCCCTCACCCTATCCCCTCCCCTATCCCCTCCCCTATCCCTCACCCTATCCCTCACCCTATCCCCTCCCCTATCCCTCACCCTATCCCCTCCCCTATCCCCTCCCCTATCCCCTCCCCTATCCCCTCCCCTATCCCCTCCCCTATCCCTCACCCTATCCCCTCCCCTATCCCCTCCCCTATCCCTCACCCTATCCCCTCCCCTATCCCTCACCCTATCCCTCACCCTATCCCCTCCCCTATCCCTCACCCTCTATCCTCTCCCTATCCCTCACCCTATCCCCTCCCCTATCCCCTCCCCTATCCCCTCCCCTATCCCTCACCCTATCCCCTCCCCTATCCCCTCCCCTATCCCCTCCCCTATCCCCTCCCCTATCCCCTCCCCTATCCCTCACCCTCTATCCTCTCCCTATCCCTCACCCTATCCCCTCCCCTATCCCCTCCCCTATCCCTCACCCTATCCCTCACCCTATCCCCTCCCCTATCCCCTCCCCTATCCCCTCCCCTATCCCCTCCCCTATCCCTCACCCTCTATCCTCTCCCTATCCCTCACCCTATCCCCTCCCCTATCCCCTCCCCTATCCCTCACCCTATCCCCTCCCCTATCCCTCACCCTATCCCTCACCCTATCCCCTCCCCTATCCCTCACCCTCTATCCTCTCCCTATCCCTCACCCTATCCCCTCCCCTATCCCCTCCCCTATCCCCTCCCCTATCCCCTCCCCTATCCCTCACCCTCTATCCTCTCCCTATCCCTCACCCTATCCCCTCCCCTATCCCCTCCCCTATCCCCTCCCCTATCCCCTCCCCTATCCCTCACCCTATCCCTCACCCTATCCCCTCCCCTATCCCTCTCCCTATCCCTCACCCTATCCCCTCCCCTATCCCCTCCCCTATCCCCTCCCCTATCCCCTCCCCTATCCCTCACCCTATCCCTCACCCTATCCCTCACCCTATCCCCTCCCCTATCCCCTCCCTTATCCCTCACCCTATCCCCTCCCCTGCTCTCCATTTCTCTGGTTGTGTAAGATATCCTGGAAGATAAGGGGATGTAGCAGAAACACAGGTGAAGATTTTTTAAAGGTAATTAGGAAACCTGTGTCTAAAGCAAAACTTCCTGAACCTTTTAATTTGTTCATATGGTATGGACCACATGAGCAATGCCATATTATTTGATATGTTAGATTTATCATTTTATTTATATATAGGAACCATGTGACAGTAAACATAATTGTATGATATGATTTGATAGAATTATAAACTTACAAGATAATGTTTGCCTGCATTTGATTAATATGCAGTGTTACAATGTTGGTTATTTGATGTCAGAAAAAAGTTATTGCTATGATGAGAACAGAAAGTGAATATTGGTTGTTTTAATATGTGCTATTCAATTCTTCCTATTCCATCGATCAAACTTTAGTATGGATCTTTTAACCAAAAGTCACAGCAATATGAACCTTTGAAATCTCACACACATAGGGGTGCAACACTTTTTTTATATTTAAGGTTATTAGGAAAGCTGTATTAAAAGGAAAACATGTTGAACTTTGTAAATTTGGTCAAACCATAAAAAACACATGAGTGATTGAATATTATTTGATGTGTAAGATGTATCCATATATATGTATGGTAGGACCAGGTGAGCTGCAGAGCCCATGGATTTATTTTTTTTCAAGAGTGGTCGTTCACGTTTGGTTGTCCAGAACATACCATAGTTTGAATAGCCTTGGAATTCCAAAATTTTAAACCCTATTTAGACTCTCTTGGACATTATTGGTAAACATCTGCTGGGGGAATATCTACTTCAAGCCAGGGGCTTTGAAAGTGGTAATTGAATATTGGTATTTTGTCTAAAATGATACCTGTTGTAATCTCCACGACTCCATGCCTAAACAAATAAAGGCACTGAGGAAAACAATACGGATTGATATTGCTTATTGAATACACTTTCTAAGGGTACTGTAGTTTATAATTCAGTATTGCTTATTGAATACACTTTCTAAGGGTACCGTAGTTTATAATTCAATATTGCTTATTGAATACACTTTCTAAGGGTATTGTAGTTTATAATTCAGTATTGCTTATTGAATACACTTTCTAAGGGTACCGTAGTTTATAATTCAATATTGCTTATTGAATACACTTTCTAAGGGTACCGTAGTTTATAATTCAATATTGCTTATCGAATACACTTTCTAAGGGTACCGTAGTTTATAATTCAATATTGCTTATTGAATACACTTTCTAAGGGTACCGTAGTTTATAATTCAATATTGCTTATTGAATACACTTTCTAAGGGTACCGTAGTTTATAATTCAATATTGCTTATTGAATACACTTTCTAAGGGTACCGTAGTTTATAATTCAATATTGCTTATTGAATACACTTTCTAAGGGTACTGTAGTTTATAATTCAATATCCGGGTTTATGCAACATGGAAATATTGTAAACGTTAGAGAAATGATTGTTGGATGTGACAGTATATAGAAATGTTTCAACTACTAAAATAACCCAATCATTTTAAATCGCATAATCAGCTGTTGTATGTTGGTGATAACCTTTACCTAAAACAACAAAAACGGCGCTTTGACTTTAAACATGTTCCCTACATGTTAAACTCAAAACATGCACGTAGCACGTTCTGCTTACTGAAATAAAGTGCTCTCACTTAAATGCAAATAAGTGTTACCAATGACTAATAAATCTCCTGAATCAATTAAAAGAGTTTTAAAACGATGTACATGCTTTGGTAAAGTCATGCTAGTCTATTTACCACCGATCGGCAATTTTAATGTGTTCACATTAATATGGCCGCTCGAAGGTAGCGATATCTTAACACTCAAAGTAGAGTTTTAATATGATACAATAATGAATGGTCAACCATCTTGCTGTCTGAACTCTCAAACCTACAACTCTACCTCTCACACTGACGAGTTTCACAAAACTGTCGCTTTAATATACGTCGAACCATTTTCTTCAAATACTGACAACTGTTTTCTATGTATACGGCTTATCGGGTCACGTGATGAGATATTTTACCCTCTAGTGTAACAATATATTGTATAAACGTTCATAATAAATGACAAATTTGAGGAAATATTGTATGGAAAAAACGTGATACAGCGCCTTTAATTTAAGACCTAAACACCAGTTTTGCAGATTATATAGGTCAAACAGATACTATATTATGTAATTGACGACACACGTATTCTCTACAGATTATCATGGGCAATATAATCGATCTCTTAATACGTATTGAAATATATTCTCACATACTGTATCGCATTGCACTTGCAGTGAATAACATGTTATGATATGCAGCCCTAATTATGTTGTTCATCTCCTCATCTATTAATTCAATTATTTTATTTCTTGAAACATTACATTTTATCCTATTAATTAGTAGTCACACATACATTGTAAGGATACGTTGTTGGACAGTCGGTTCTAAAGATTTATGACCCATTCTAAGGATCAAACATCAGACGTATGGAAACGTTTAAAAATAAAATTCCAAAGCTGTTCAAAATCCCCTAAAGTCACATCTACACATGATGAGTGTTTCACATACCAAGCTTCATATTGAACTAGGCCTTGCAGTTTTTGGGTTATGACCCGTTAACGAAATCGTAAGTTGTGTTTCCATGGAAACATCTAAAAAGAAAATCCCTAAGATGTTCGAAACCCCTAAAGGCACATCTACACATGATGAGTGTTCCAAATGCTAAGCTTCGTATTAAACTAGCTAGGCCAAATACAGTTTTTGAGTTTTTAACCGGAAACAAAATTGAAAGAGTATTTTAATGGAAAAGTCTAAAATAGAATTCCAAAGTTGTTGAAAAGCCCAAAAGGCACATCTACACATGATGATTGTTCCACATACAAAGCTTCATATTGAACTAGGCCTTGCAGTTTTTATCCGGAAACTAAATTGTGAGCCGTGTTTCCATAGAAACGCCTAAACATGAAATTCCAAAGAAGTTCAAAACCCCAAAAGGTACATCTCAATTTTTCTCACTTAGCTTTCATTCAGTTTCGGGACAAGTGTACTGTACGTAGGCCTTCGTCACTGGAAGTGTCCTCATTCTGATTATAAATAGCCCTGCAATATAACTGGGAATATAATACAATAATCGCAAATGTTAAGACCTGATTAAATGTTATTAAATACCAGCCGTGTGGTTTTCGCAAACTCAAAATACGCTCTCCAACATATCATATCTATTTGCAGATTTCAACAAAACTGCCAACAGCGCTTGTATCCAATATCCCTTCACTTTACAGCACAGCAGCGAATCCAAGCACTGTGTGGAGCTAAGACGAGAAAAGAGATAACACCATAGCAACACCTTAGCAACACTCCCACGTGCTTGACGTTGGAGGCGGGGGCGGAGGGTATCGAGGTGGGGGTCTCATTGCATTTTAAAAATAAAGTTACAAATGATATAATGATATATAAGATTTTATTAGGATTAATTCTTTGTAAACATTTGTTTCAGTTTGTGCTATAAACACTCACTATCGGCAGGACTCCGACATTACTCCCAGGAAACACTGTCGTTGTTGTCGCAGAAAATCAATAAAGCTTGATTCCGAGAAGTCAAGACAGGATAATACTGGTAGGATTCGCTCGTTACCAGCAGAAAGGGTCGTCCAGAGTTCAAATAGGGAAGGATGATTAAACGCGTCTACTTGTAGACTAGATCACCATGTGTGGATGAATTCTAAGAGAGATTTTCACTTTACAGAAGCGAATAAACGATCGATAGATTAGATAAACAGAATATAACAGCTTTAAGTTAGGCATAACAGTATAGACCCATAAATATGAATCGGTGAGGTCTCAATCAATCAATCAACCAATTGGTTCTAATGACAAATGAACTGTATAATCATGGAATATAGGCCTATATTTCACTGAAAATTTCAGGTATGCATATTTCATGATTATACATATCAACTGTTACACATATACATATTTGGGGTTTTATTTCCCATCATCCCTGTACTGGTTCATAACTGTACATATAAATACAGTTTTCATAACCTGTTTGAGGGGCATTCTTGAAGTTGGAAGAAGAATATGCTTGATAACGGTAATTTGACCTGTACCGAAACGTCGCCATTGTAAAATAAAGAAGTTGATCATCCATAAAATATCCTTGTTTATTATTTATACAGTTGTCATAGTATACACGTTTATAAGATGCAGTTTGCAAATATTTCAGGTTCATGGCAATTTGCAAGGTTTCTATCACTTACAATTTCTATCGAGTTTACGAATCAATCATTCTTAATGTTTCTGAATATTGTATGGAAAGAGGACCAACATTAACAGACTCTTAGTAAACTATCATTTGACACGTAAAGGTCAGTGTACTTGAATGCATGGCAATATCTTATTATTTGGATACATCTAAAGTTAGGTATCGCATCTTTTTTGTTAGCATAGATATTTTGCTTCACGAGTTGAAAACTGACATTTAATGGGGGTTTATTTCTTCACATAAAAACAAAAATGATGTTAATTATGTCCTTCAGGTAGTTTTTCTAACCATATACCCAACTCCTTCCACAATTTCCCTGTATTAGTACTATCACATAATAAGTGTATTGTGTTATCCCTTGTTTACAGAATGATGAATTAATATATCCAATCTTATGTTATAAGATGATGTTGTCAAACTTATTCTGGTTTATTTTAGTTTGGATCAAATAAAACGTTTGTGTAAATCTATTAGCCATCAAGTTGGTATATGAAATGGGAAGGAGTGCATGTTGTTCAACTGACTGATATTGAAGTACAGTTCTCTCCTCAAACCTTGGAACGTAAGAAAATCTACACAAATATTATATTTACTACTCTATTAGTCATCCATATAATGGTTCTAAAAAAATGCTACGTCTTTTTCTTCCCCAGTCTTTAATTCCCGGATGAACCGAAGGAGGACTGTGTCGCGGCGCAGTCCGTGCGTCCGCCTGTGCGTCCCGAAAAGGTTACCTGTTTTCTCAAATCAACTCCTCCCACAGTTTTTGATAAACCTTTCTGCAACTTTACACATGCTTTGGATACGCATTGGTTATATGCATGTATGTTTCAGGGACCAATCGGATTGATTTTTCAGAGTGATGGTCCTTGACTTAGAGCAACCGGCTCTCCCATTTCAGACTGACAGGACCTGTGTTCTGAAATCTACTCCTCCTTTCGGTTTTGATGAATCTTTCTGAAACTTTACAATGCTTTGGATATACCTCTGTTGTACGCGTGTGATTTTGGGGGATAATCGGAATAATATATTCGGAGTTATGACCCTTAGAAGATTACATTTGATTGATACATAATTGGTGTTTAATTAAACCAAAATTGATCTTTAATTAGTAAAAAAGAACTTATTTAAAAGAAATACCAAAATTGATTTGATTTTAAAGTGATGATTTAATTTATTTATTTGATACAAAAGTGGCGATAGATAGATACTTAATTCATGTTCATTATATCAACATTTAAGAGAGGTCGAATTGATGCATATGTGATGTCATATTTTTTTCTGTTTAAACATAACAGTAATCTAGTATTCAATTTAGAAATACCTAAAAGCAGTAAAGTATTTAGTGTTCATTTAGTGTTCATTTTGAAATATCATCCTCCATTACTCAGACAAAACTCGTTAGAAAGATGGCAATATTGCCGGAACAAGCCATGATTTCATCTTTAATATACGTGTTTGCATGTATAAGACTTTGCACCGTTGACCTTTTATTCATATAAAGAGAAATAAATGTGTTGTAGTCGCATGTTTCAACGATGATGTTATTCTATCGAGTACGACTGCTGATCAGGTCACCATAGTGACAATATAAGGAGTAAAGTCTTGATTTCTGATCGAAAACCGGACAATATACCGGAGATGGTGAGTTAGTCAAACGTAGACAGATTGAAATGGGTAGTTGTTAATAGGTTATAAAACTAGTGTAAATGTAAATGAAACATGTGATTATGACTTTGTTGAAGTAATTGTGAGATATTTTACTTTTTGGAATGAATATGCAAGCCGAGTGAAATGATTTGAACTGAAATCATCGCAAATTATTTTTGGCTACGTATCAAAGTCAAATTTAAGTTAATGAAAAATACTCTGAAGTACATCTCTTGTCACAAACCAGGTGTATGTTATTGATCGAAGCAGAGAGTATCATTTCCACGAGTATACAGATATAAATTCTTCGTTACGAGGTGAGATACACATAACATATCCAGTCCGTCAAGTTGGATCAAATACATCGCACAACGTTAGGACGAATAACATGTCACTGTCATTTCACTCAGTGAAAATATTGACAACATTGTAAAACTTGTAACTGTAAACTGCTGTTTTTCACTCTTGAAAATATAAGAAAAATAAACATTCAAACTGTACACGAAGCAACGATATTTCTAAACCTATTGTAAACTGTTGTGAAGCAAAATAAATCATATGCATCCACAATCATTTCAAACAGGCAGCTCACCCTGCATATCCTAAATAATGTACCAATCATTTGTTTGTTATTGCAAATATAATTGTGCAATTAAGTTACTTGCAGATAATCACACAAGAATAGATAATGTACCAAGCCTTGTTTAGTATTGGAACAATAATTGTGCAATTAAGTGATACTTGCAGATAATCACACAAGAATAGATAATGTACCAAGCATTTTTTATTATTGCAAATGTAATTGTGCAATATTAAGTGACACTTCAGGTTAATCACACAACAATAGATAGTGTACTAAACATTGTTTACTATTGGAACACTAATTGTGTAATTAAGTGATACTTGCAGATAATCACACAAGACTAGATAATGTACCAAGCCTTGTATATTATTACTGTGCAATTAAGTGTTACTTGTAGCGCACAACACAGAGTAGATATTGTCACAAGCATTTTTATTATTTCAAAGATAATTGTGCAACATGATTTCGTTTGTTATAATTTTGAAATATCTATGAATAGAAGAGACAAACTGAAAATTAGATAAGATATGTAAAACAGATTGACATAATACTAACGCTTTTCTTTTTAAAAAAAGGGGTAATACGCAAAGTTAAAGTTATTTCACAGTACGGTCTGAAAATGATTAATTTTTCACTCGCTTTATGCTATTTCGAAAAAACAGTCATGATTGATGATATATATATAGACACACACAAATATACTTTCATCTTATGACGCATTTCCGCCCATGATTGGCTTATCATTAATCAAATTTCACGACTGCATGTGGATTATAAATGGGATTTCTTTCCAGTGAAACTCTATATGGCAACCATTGTTCTATATATACGAATAGAGGATAAAAAATACTTATGAATGAAAAATGAAAAATGCATTTATAAATCCCGTATAAATGTACGCAATCGACAAGAAGACGCTCATGTTCAAATAAGCTCACGGACAAATTAAAAGAAACGTCGCTATATTAAATATTAAGATATTTCAATCCACGACCGATACATACTACTGTAACCGAGTTACATCATGTATTTAGAAGCCAGCTTACCTATATTTAAAAGTTCAAAACATTATGTGTTCATATTTCTGGGAGAAATGTTTTAAGAAATCGTCATTATAGAATCTCCTTAACTACATGAGATATGATGGTGAAAAGGGCTTTTTGGCTTGTTTTATGACGTCCTACAGTAACGACACGTCAACAAATGTAAGTCCATAAAGGTAATTTATGTCGACAACATCATTTATTAATTAGATATTTACATTTTCTAATTTTTATAATTAAATGCCAAACATTCTGGCCTAAAACCATTTTGAAAAACGATTTCAGCACCCCAAGTGTATGTGACAAGAAAAGTATCAAACTCTGATATATGAAATTGTGATTACCTAAAATGTGTCTATCGAATACACCATTTAATATCTACTTTCTGTGACGGCAGTATTTCGTTCTATGCTCTCTTAATATTTGGGGACGTTTCTTTTGCACGTCAGTATATATAACTAAGATGTTTAATGGTGGAACACATTTTGCTTATTTAGCCAATAAATATGAATATATTCAAAGCCGTGAGGCTGTGAGGCTGTGAGGCCCGATTGGCATACTCTATGGGCCATCGTCTAGCATCCGTTCACATTTAACATTTTTATCTTGAACATGTTAACACCTTGAGAGAATACAGGTGACATGTTCAACATTGTCGGTTCGGTGTTCATGCAGATTGTTTTTGAAAATGCCAAAATTCTTCTTGTTTATGAAAGATTGTTTCGAGCCGAAGCGTTTTCATAACACTCCCTCAGTAATATACCAATGTTTTGATATCTTAGTAAATATAGGCGTGGATAATGAAAAGTGTTTTAGCTGAACTGCCTTCAGAATACTTATTCAGCAATTCACCATTGTGTCTTTAGATGAACTGACTCTACTAAACTTCTTCAGTAATTCACCATTGTGTCTTCAGCTGAACTGACTCTACTAAACTTCTTCAGTAATTTACAACCGTGTCTTCAGCTGAACTGACTCTACTAAACTTCTTCAGTAATTTACCATTGTGTCTTCAGCTGAACTGACTCTACTAAACTTCTTCAGTAATTTACCATTGTGTCTTCAGCTGAACTGACTCTACAAAACTTCTTCAGTAATTCACCATTGTGTCTTTAGCCGAACTGACTCTACTAAACTTCTTCAGTAATTTACAACCGTGTCTTCAGCTGAACTGACTCTACTAAACTTCTTCAGTAATTTACCATTGTGTCTTCAGCTGAACTGACTCTACTAAACTTCTTCAGTAATTTACCATTGTGTCTTCAGCTGAACTGACTCTACTAAACTTCTTCAGTAATTTACCATTGTGTCTTCAGCTGAACTGACTCTACTAAACTTCTTCAGTAATTCACCATTGTGTCTTCAGCTGAACTGACTCTACAAAACTTCTTCAGTAATTTACCATTGTGTCTTCAGCTGAACTGACTCTACTAAACTTCTTCAGTAATTTACAACCGTGTCTTCAGCTGAACTGACTCTACTAAACTTCTTCAGTAATTTACCATTGTGTCTTCAGCTGAACTGACTCTACTAAACTTCTTCAGTAATTTACCACCGTGTCTTCAGCTGAACTGACTCTACTAAACTTCTTCAGTAATTTACCATTGTGTCTTCAGCTGAACTGTCTCTACTAAACTTCTTCAGTAATTTACAACCGTGTCTTCAGCTGAACTGACTCTACTAAACTTCTTCAGTAATTTACAACCGTGTCTTCAGCTGAACTGACTCTACTAAACTTCTTCAGTAATTTACAACCGTGTCTTCAGCTGAACTGACTCTACTAAACTTCTTCAGTAATTTACCATTGTGTCTTCAGCTGAACTGACTCTACAAAACTTCTTCAGTAATTCACCATTGTGTCTTTAGCCGAACTGACTCTACAAAACTTCTTCAGTAATTTACCATTGTGTCTTCAGCTGAACTGACTCTACTAAACTTCTTCAGTAATTTACCATTGTGTCTTTAGCCGAACTGACTCTACTAAACTTCTTCAGTAATTTACCATTGTGTCTTCAGCTGAACTGACTCTACTAAACTTCTTCAGTAATTTACCATTGTGTCTTTAGCCGAACTGACTCTACTAAACTTCTTCAGTAATTTACCATTGTGTCTTCAGCTGAACTGACTCTACTAAACTTCTTCAGTAATTTACCATTGTGTCTTCAGCTGAACTGACTCTACTAAACTTCTTCAGTAATTTACCACCGTGTCTTCAGCTGAACTGACTCTACTAAACTTCTTCAGTAATTTACCACTGTGCCTTCAGCTGAACTGACTCTACTAAACTTCTTCAGTAATTCACCATTGTGTCTTCAGCTGAACTGACTCTACAAAACTTCTTCAGTAATTTACCATTGTGTCTTAGGCTGAACTGACTCTACTAAACTTCTTCAGTAATTTACCATTGTGTCTTCAGCTGAACTGACTCTACTAAACTTCTTCAGTAATTTACCATTGTGTCTTTAGCCGAACTGACTCTACTAAACTTCTTCAGTAATTTACCATTGTGTCTTCAGCTGAACTGACTCTACTAAACTTCTTCAGTAATTTACCATTGTGTCTTCAGCCGAACTGACTCTACTAAACTTCTTCAGTAATTTACCACCGTGTCTTCAGCTGAACTGACTCTACTAAACTTCTTCAGTAATTTACCATTGTGTCTTCAGCTGAACTGACTCTACTAAACTTCTTCAGTAATTTACCATTGTGTCTTCAGCTGAACTGACTCTACTAAACTTCTTCAGTAATTTACCATTGTGTCTTCAGCTGAACTGACTCTACTAAACTTCTTCAGTAATTTACAACCGTGTCTTCAGCTGAACTGACTCTACAAAACTTCTTCAGTAATTTACCATTGTGTCTTCAGCTGAACTGACTCTACTAAACTTCTTCAGTAATTTACCATTGTGTCTTCAGCTGAACTGACTCTACTAAACTTCTTCAGTAATTGACCATTGTGTCTTCAGCTGAACTGACTCTACTAAACTTCTTCAGTAATTTACCATTGTGTCTTCAGCTGAACTGACTCTACTAAACTTCTTCAGTAATTTACCATTGTGTCTTCAGCTGAACTGACTCTACTAAACTTCTTCAGTAATTTACCATTGTGTCTTCAGCTGAACTTACTCTACTAAACTTCTTCAGTAATTTACAACCGTGTCTTCAGCTGAACTGACTCTACAAAACTTCTTCAGTAATTTACCATTGTGTCTTCAGCTGAACTGACTCTACTAAACTTCTTCAGTAATTTACCATTGTGTCTTCAGCTGAACTGACTCTACTAAACTTCTTCAGTAATTTACCATTGTGTCTTCAGCTGAACTGACTCTACTAAACTTCTTCAGTAATTTACCATTGTGTCTTCAGCTGAACTGACTCTACTAAACTTCTTCAGTAATTTACCATTGTGTCTTCAGCTGAACTGACTCTACTAAACTTCTTCAGTAATTTACCAATGTGTCTTCAGCTGAACTGACTCTACTAAACTTCTTCAGTAATTTACCATTGTGTCTTCAGCTGAACTGACTCTACTAAACTTCTTCAGTAATTTACCATTGTGTTTTTAGATGAACTGACTCTACAAAACTTCTTCAGTAATTTACCACTGTGTCTTCAGCTGAACTGTCTCTACTAAACTTCTTCAGTAATTTACCATTGTGTCTTCAGCTGAACTGACTCTACTAAACTTCTTCAGTAATTTACCATTGTGTCTTTAGATGAACTGACTCTACAAAACTTATTCAGTAATTTACCACTGTGTCTTCAGCTGAACTGTCTCTACTAAACTTATTCAGTAATTTACCATTGTGTCTTCAGCTGAACTGACTCTACTAAACTTCTTCAGTAATTTACCATTGTGTCTTCAGCTGAACTGACTCTACTAAACTTCTTCAGTAATTTACCACCGTGTCTTCAGCTGAACTGACTCTACTAAACTTCTTCAGTAATTTACCATTGTGTCTTCAGCTGAACTGACTCTACTAAACTTCTTCAGTAATTTACCATTGTGTCTTCAGCTGAACTGACTCTACTAAACTTCTTCAGTAATTTACCATTGTGTCTTCAGCTGAACTGACTCTACTAAACTTCTTCAGTAATTTACCATTGTGTTTTTAGATGAACTGACTCTACAAAACTTCTTCAGTAATTTACCACTGTGTCTTCAGCTGAACTGTCTCTACTAAACTTCTTCAGTAATTTACCATTGTGTCTTCAGCTGAACTGACTCTACTAAACTTCTTCAGTAATTTACCATTGTGTCTTTAGATGAACTGACTCTACAAAACTTATTCAGTAATTTACCACTGTGTCTTCAGCTGAACTGTCTCTACTAAACTTATTCAGTAATTTACCATTGTGTCTTCAGCTGAACTGACTCTACTAAACTTCTTCAGTAATTTACCACTGTGTCTTCAGCTGAACTGTCTCTACTAAACTTCTTCAGTAATTTACAACCGTGTCTTCAGCTGAACTGACTCTACTAAACTTCTTCAGTAATTTACCATTGTGTCTTCAGCTGAACTGACTCTACTAAACTTCTTCAGTAATTCACCACTGTGCCTTCAGCTGAACTGTCTCTACTAAACTTCTTCAGTAATTTACCACTGTGTCTTCAGCTGAACTGACTCTACTAAACTTCTTCAGTAATTTACAACCGTGTCTTCAGCTGAACTGCCTCTACTAAACTTCTTCAGTAATTTACCACTGTGTCTTCAGCTGAACTGTCTCTACTAAACTTCTTCAGTAATTTACCACTGTGTCTTCAGCTGAACTGACTCTACTAAACTTCTTCAGTAATTTACCACTGTGTCTTCAGCTGAACTGACTCTACTAAACTTCTTCAGTAATTTACAACCGTGTCTTCAGCTGAACTGACTCTACTAAACTTCTTCAGTAATTTACCACTGTGTCTTCAGCTGAACTGACTCTACTAAACTTCTTCAGTAATTTACCACTGTGTAATAGCTGAACTGTGAAATAGCTGAACTGCCTCTACTAAACTTCTTCAGTAATTTACCATTGTGTCTTCAGCTGAACTGACTCTACTAAACTTCCTCAGTAATTTACCACTGTGTCTTCAGCTGAACTGTCTCTACTAAACTTCTTCAGTAAGTTACCACTGTGTCTTCAGCTGAACTGACTCTACTAAACTTCTTCAGTAATTTGCCACTGTGTCTTCAGCTGAACTGACTCTACTAAACTTCTTCAGTAATTTACAACCGTGTCTTCAGCTGAACTGACTCTACTAAACTTCTTCAGTAATTTACCACTGTGTCTTCAGCTGAACTGACTCTACTAAACTTCTTCAGTAATTTACCACTGTGTAATAGCTGAACTGTGAAATAGCTGAACTGCCTCTACTAAACTTCTTCAGTAATTTATCACTGTGTAATAGCTGAACTGTGAAATAGCTGAACTGACTCTACTAAACTTCTTCAGTAATTTACCACTGTGTAATAGCTGAACTGTGAAATAGCTGAACTGCCTCTACTAAACTTCTTCAGTAATTTATCATTGTGTCTTCAGCTGAACTGACTCTACTAAACTTCTTCAGTAATTTACCACTGTGTCTTCAGCTGAACTGTCTCTACTAAACTTCTTCAGTAATTTACCACTGTGTCTTCAGCTGAACTGACTCTACTAAACTTCTTCAGTAATTTACCACTGTGTCTTCAGCTGAACTGACTCTACTAAACTTCTTCAGTAATTTACAACCGTGTCTTCAGCTGAACTGACTCTACTAAACTTCTTCAGTAATTCACCATTGTGTCTTCAGCTGAACTGACTCTACAAAACTTCTTCAGTAATTTACCATTGTGTCTTAGGCTGAACTGACTCTACTAAACTTCTTCAGTAATTTACCATTGTGTCTTCAGCTGAACTGACTCTACTAAACTTCTTCAGTAATTTACCATTGTGTCTTTAGCCGAACTGACTCTACTAAACTTCTTCAGTAATTTACCATTGTGTCTTCAGCTGAACTGACTCTACTAAACTTCTTCAGTAATTTACCATTGTGTCTTCAGCCGAACTGACTCTACTAAACTTCTTCAGTAATTTACCACCGTGTCTTCAGCTGAACTGACTCTACTAAACTTCTTCAGTAATTTACCATTGTGTCTTCAGCTGAACTGACTCTACTAAACTTCTTCAGTAATTCACCATTGTGTCTTCAGCTGAACTGACTCTACTAAACTTCTTCAGTAATTTACCATTGTGTCTTCAGCTGAACTGACTCTACTAAACTTCTTCAGTAATTTACAACCGTGTCTTCAGCTGAACTGACTCTACAAAACTTCTTCAGTAATTTACCATTGTGTCTTCAGCTGAACTGACTCTACTAAACTTCTTCAGTAATTTACCATTGTGTCTTCAGCTGAACTGACTCTACTAAACTTCTTCAGTAATTTACCATTGTGTCTTCAGCTGAACTGACTCTACTAAACTTCTTCAGTAATTTACCATTGTGTCTTCAGCTGAACTGACTCTACTAAACTTCTTCAGTAATTTACCATTGTGTCTTCAGCTGAACTGACTCTACTAAACTTCTTCAGTAATTTACCACTGTGTCTTCAGCTGAACTGACTCTACTAAACTTCTTCAGTAATTTACCACTGTGTAATAGCTGAACTGTGAAATAGCTGAACTGCCTCTACTAAACTTCTTCAGTAATTTACCATTGTGTCTTCAGCTGAACTGACTCTACTAAACTTCCTCAGTAATTTACCACTGTGTCTTCAGCTGAACTGTCTCTACTAAACTTCTTCAGTAATTTACCACTGTGTCTTCAGCTGAACTGACTCTACTAAACTTCTTCAGTAATTTGCCACTGTGTCTTCAGCTGAACTGACTCTACTAAACTTCTTCAGTAATTTACAACCGTGTCTTCAGCTGAACTGACTCTACTAAACTTCTTCAGTAATTTACCACTGTGTCTTCAGCTGAACTGACTCTACTAAACTTCTTCAGTAATTTACCACTGTGTAATAGCTGAACTGTGAAATAGCTGAACTGCCTCTACTAAACTTCTTCAGTAATTTATCACTGTGTAATAGCTGAACTGTGAAATAGCTGAACTGACTCTACTAAACTTCTTCAGTAATTTACCACTGTGTAATAGCTGAACTGTGAAATAGCTGAACTGCCTCTACTAAACTTCTTCAGTAATTTATCATTGTGTCTTCAGCTGAACTGACTCTACTAAACTTCTTCAGTAATTTACCACTGTGTCTTCAGCTGAACTGTCTCTACTAAACTTCTTCAGTAATTTACCACTGTGTCTTCAGCTGAACTGACTCTACTAAACTTCTTCAGTAATTTACCACTGTGTCTTCAGCTGAACTGACTCTACTAAACTTCTTCAGTAATTTACAACCGTGTCTTCAGCTGAACTGACTCTACTAAACTTCTTCAGTAATTTACCACTGTGTCTTCAGCTGAACTGACTCTACTAAACTTCTTCAGTAATTTACCACTGTGTAATAGCTGAACTGTGAAATAGCTGAACTGCCTCTACTAAACTTCTTCAGTAATTTACCACTGTGTCTTCAGCTGAACTGACTATAATACGTGTCCATTGATATAACGCGGGGTCTTCAACTGAAGTGTCTCCACAATACTTGTTCAGTAATATATCATTGTGTCTTTAGCTGAACTGTCTTTACAATATACACATAGTCAGTAATGAATTATAATTATTTCGTAATGAAAACCACCGATTCTCTCTCTTTTCTTTGACAAATTGTCAAACCTAAAAAAAGTCATCAAAATTTTACTCTGAGTAATATGTTTCAATTTGATTTGATTTTAAACGTGTACTGATAACTTACATGTATAAACAGGAATTTCCCCTAGAATTTCGTTTTCACAAAGAGTCGAAGAAGAAACAGATAGATTATTTCAACAAGTAAGTGATGTACATCAATCAGACATCAAAGTTCAAGAGGTACATTAACATCACTTTGAATACACATGTTTCTATATAAAAGCTTTTGCGGTGCAACCGAGTACATGAACAGGGACATGTTACAAAATATCAAAAGTGATGCATTACTAATGGTTAAAAATAGCCAACCAATCAGAACGCGAGTGACATCTACGCTAACTATAGCATTGTTCAGCGGAGAAGCAATTGGACACTGAGTGTATTTGGTAAAAGTGACTAATACTGTTCACTAAATGGTCAAGTATGAACATTGAATAATAACACTATGAAATAGTCCTCGGAATGTAGGTGTGATTAGCAAAATTGACTTCATGTAAAAAGGGGAACTGTTTCATTTAATCGTTTAGAATGGTATCATAACGACAATATTTCTAGATAACAACTTGTTATGGTTAAAACAAGCGCAAGGTTTCGCTGTTATCTTGCATGTATGCAGCACGTTAGTATGTAGATAAGAAAGTTTGATTTCATTATAAACTCACATAATAAATAACAAAAAGATACATGAGTTAAAATTATACCAATACTTTCACGCTGTGTTGTATGGAGTATAGGTGATACATAAACCTGTATATACATTCTACGACGGAATCAGTGAACATCAGTTATGGCACTTGGTGAACATGGCAACCATGTCCCACTTTACAGTGTTTTCTTTATGGTATTAACTTTTTAAAGGCACGTATCATGTTTTTTGGCAAATTATGTTTTCTCAAATTTGCCATTTATTTTTAGTTTCTGGAATATATTGGTACGTTAATGGGTAAAACATCTTATTACACGACCCGATACGCCGTATCCACAGCAAACGGCGCGGTAATCCGTAGTCGAAGAAAATGGCGCAACGTATATATCGACAGTGATGTGGAACTCGTCAGTGTGAGATGTAGATTTGTAGGTCTCATGTGATTTTAAGAGCAGCAGACAGCAAGAAGGTTTAACATTCCATCATTGTACTTAAACTTGTATTAAAACTATATTGATTTTAAAAAATGTTTTGGTATCGCTACATCAGTCAGATCACTTGAACTACCTTCGAGCGACAATTTTAAGGCCTTGCATGGTTTAACCGAACCATGAACATTCGTTTTAGGGAAATTATTTAGCCATTTCTAACACTTATTCATATCTTTGTGAGAGTACTTTATTTCAGTAAGAAAAGCGAATTTAATAGCTTTTCATTTCTGTGAGAGAAGAATGAACGAACAAACGAACAATGTAGAAAGAGAAAAAAAAACTGAAGTTTGTAGACATTTTGCCGCTGTATGCATTTCACAGTGTTTGTTTTCTCATTTCACAAATAAATGTTAATGAAATAATGCATGTATATTTACATGAAGCTCCATTCGTTATTACAGGTGTTCGAAATGTTCAAAGAAGTTCCGTCACTTGACCTCTGTAATTTGCATTTTTATCCGTATGTGACCCAACCGGATATGAACAAAATATCCGTTGTCTTTATCCTGCCGAGAACACCATCCATTGTATGATAAATATATGATATTACTGTCAGTTACCACGACGAAGGGACGACGGATACGTAGATGCGGAAGTTAAGAATAGTTTGTAAGTATAAAGCTATCGCGTGAATATACAAATATTCATAACGCATACACTTTAAAAACAATAAAAAAAACTAAGAGTCTTATAACGAAATAAAGTTCTACATAATAAATAAACAATATTTTTTATACCTGTTAACTGATCATCTTAAGCTATGCTATATCATGTACGTTGCTAAATATGAAATTATGACGTCATTTGACATTAATATTAGATATGAAATGCCAAAAATACTTGTTTTAATTCTTTATTTTAAAAAAACCCCACTTGTATATACTATATATATCCATAACAACTATCCTGAAAATCAACTTAACATTAAAAACATAAATCAGTGAAACTACTTTAATTCATTTAATAGGTAATAATTCTATAATTATCCTTTGATAATATGCAATTCGAACTGCAAGAACGTCGTTATTATACTCATGGTAAAAATGGTTGACACCCCTAAAGAGAAAATGGAGTTTACCAAATTAAATGCATGGATAATTAATATTATTCGATATTGTGGTATTTTCGAAATTAAATGGCATAAACGCATGATGTAAACTATATGATACTTGCCATGTATGTATTGTGTGAGAATGAGACTCCATGAACGATTTTGTGTATATTTGGGTTCAGTAGAATTTCTTTTTCATACGCAATTTTTCGTTATTTATTATAACTTAAATGAGAACACTCTAACACTGTAACAATACACCAAATGCCAAGATCTCAAGACACAAGGAATGTATTCTTTTGATTAATTTTAATTTTTTTTTATTATATTCCTCTTTCTTTGGTATTTCAAAGTACAAGTGTAGAAATAGCAAATGATCAAAGACACTATTCACAAAAAGACATCCAGTAGTAACATAACATAATCGAACCTGACACGTTACGCTGTTTATAAAACATTTCATTCCTATAACTATAAGGGGTCTCCAACCATTATTACCATGAGTATTTGTGGGGTTTAATTTGCCATTCAAAACGACAAATTTAAAGTGCACTTTAAAACGGGTTTGGTTTCATAATTAAAATATGTAAATATGTGTGAGTACTTATACCTAGTTTTTGAGTATAATTTAATTTGGAATTTCCAAATAGACTTTTCCGTTTATAATGGCACTGTGTAAATAATTAATTACTTCTCGACAATTGATTCGACTTTGGTAGAAAAAAAACAACTCCAAAATTGTATTCTAAGAACCCTTAAGTCTTTAATTTCTTTTCTGTTTCACATAATGCTGACTTAAGAGAAATGAGCTGAGGAAAATATTCACAACAGATGAATCTTTCTGCTCATATTTCGTATAAAACATTTAAAACATATTTACATCACTCTTGACACTTAATTCAAAGTGAAATTCATTAAATCACGAGAAAAAACAAATGTCAGACACTTTAACTTCAAGTCGACATAATTTTCATAAGTTATCGCTTTTTTCTTCGAATAATTAGAAGAAAAAAAATATTTCAGTAACTTGAGATGAATTGAGATTCTATGTACATTTAAGTCACGGAGCTAACTCGTTTGTGATACTGTCATTGTCAATACATTGCATATGATAAATGAATCTGATTACACTTTTACAGTATTCGTATACTGTCAACTGTCTACTGTTTATGTGACATTTATGAGTTTGTGTAGTTTTCATTTGAAAACAAATACTTCTCTCAGTCAAAGTACATTAGGAGAAGTGTTGAGAACAAGCGCACCCAGCTGCCAATACCTCATACGTTAATGCGTTTTTCTATGATTATAGGTTACCAGACAAAATACTCCAAAAATAATGTGTAAGAACATAATACTCTGAAATTCTAATTGTTTGGACAAACATAACCCCCCCCCCCCCCCCCCCCCCCCCCCCCCCCACAAAGTCAGGAAAAATACCATTTCCGTTTTGATAAAATTAATGATAATTGAGACGTACTGAAGTTCTTAAAAGTTATTTAAAATCATACAAGAACTCCAGTGGTCAGCTTGAGTTCCATACAACAGATACGGGGTCATTTTGTGACTTCAACGGCAACGTCAGTGACGGTCAGACGCTTGACTGATGATGGCGCAGTAAGTAAATATGCAGCTGCATCAATAGTTTAGTCACCAACTTGCGCATCTCAGTTTAAATATCATGTAATGTGTGATGTCTTTGAAGGATCGTGTTACGGCAAAATCGAAACTGAAAAGTGTGTTATTTCACGCGACTGGTGACAATTGAACGTAACACATAGGCTGCATAAAAAGTTGACTGTTTCTCAGACATGTTTTTTTCAAAAGTGACGAGGGCGATAAACTTTTTTTAGTGTAAAACATAAGGACGAGGTAGAAGCAGCCTGATTAACACCGATTAAATCTGCAAAATAGTTCATATTTGGAATCGGGATACGAACTGGTTCTATAGATTCCTCCCCACATGGAAACCCCCGAACGATACATGTATATATGAGTTCTTATCCTGATAAATGTACTATTTTGCAACTTTAATTCCTCCGAAAACTGTTTATTTTAATCAGGTTGAGGGAGGAATACATTTAATTGTTTTGCATAAAAAGTAGCTTGTAAGTTGGAGAAGTATACATAACGGAGACACACACGTCCCTGCTGACCCCTATTTTCGGCGACTTAGCCATAAATGACAATATAAACCTGTCACACACACAAATAGAGTTAATGCTCCGATTAAATGCACAAGAAACATTTCATTTTTAAGTTCGGACATCACAGTTAACCGTTATAGTTTTGGCAGCTCTTTGAAGTGGCCAGTGGTCAAACTTTCGAAAGCTCCATTTTTTCTCCAACAGAATCGAACATAAGTCATGTTTTTGCTTCTCTACTCATTCAATGTATTTGTCTCATAGAAATGTTCCCATTAACTCTGTATTGAAGAAATCGGAATTTGGAAAATCGTACCCCTTTTCTATTTAATCTTGCCAAATGTGACTACATGGTAAGCTGGAGAATGATTGATATACACATGGTGATCTGGAGAATGATTGATATACACATGGTAGGCTAGAGAATGATTGATATACACATGGTAGGCTGGGGAATGATTGGTATACACATGTTGATCTGGAGAATGATTGATATACACATGGTAGGCTAGAGAATGATTGATATACACATGGTAGGCTGGGGAATGATTGATATACACACGGTAAGCTGGAGAATGATTGATATACGCATGGTGATCTGGAGAATGATTGATATACACATGGTAAGCTGGAGAATGATTGATATACACACGGTAAGCTGGGGAATGATTGATATACACATGGTAGGCTAGAGAATGATTGATATACACATGGTAGGCTAGAGAATGATTGATATACACATGGTAGGCTAGAGAAAGATTGATATACACATGGTAGGCTAGAGAATGATTTATATACACATGGTAGGCTAGAGAATGATTGATATACACATGGTAAGCTGGAGAATGATTGATATACACATTGTAAGCTGGAGAATGATTGGTATACACATGGTAAGCTGGAGAATGATTGATATACACATGGTAGGCTGGAGAATGATTGATATACACATGCTAAGCTGAAGAATGATTGATATACACATGGTAGGCTGGAGAATGATTGATATACACATGGTAAGCTGGAGAATGATTGGTATACACACGGTAAGCTGGAGTATGATTGATATACACATGGTAAGCTGGAGAATGATTGATATACACACGGTAAGCTGGGGAATGATTGATATACACACGGTAAGCTGGGGAATGATTGATATACACATGGTAAGCTGGATAATGATTGATATACACATGGTCAGCTGGAGAATGATTGATATACACACGGTAAGCTGGAGAATGATTGATATACACATGGTAAGCTGGAGAATAATTGATATACATAAGCTGGAGAATGATTGATATACATCAGCTTGAGAATGATTTATATACATAAGCTGGAGAATGATTGATATCGAGCTGGAAACTGATGATAATTTGTCAGTGCAATTGAAGTAATGCAATTGACGTCCAAACAAAAATAGGTGAACAGACCTTTGGGATGCAGCTATAGAGAGGCGTCAGTTGTAAAGAGTAAGAGTTGTAAAAATATGTACTTCGTTTTGTCAAGACTAAAACTTGATGATGGAATGTGACTTTTATCTGATTTATGAAATGATAACATGGAATGGAACATGATAGAATTATGAACAGTCCATCAGCTGTTACAACGTGTTCACTTGCACTCTCATTGTCATCTTTGTATTATTTAGCCAACTTTATGTTTATTGGTGTTTGCTTAAAATAAAATGGTATCTGTTGGTATAAATGTTTAAATATAAGCTGGGACATGAGACACTTAGAACCCGGTGGTCTGACTCAATTTACATTGCACAGATGAGCACTAACAATACTTAGTACATGGAGCACCACGTGCAGAGAAAGATTGCACAATCCGGCTATACCAAGTTCAAGTCTTGTTCCAGCACCCAGTAATAATTTTATTTTGTCAACTATATTGGGGTATTGTGACATTATTAGTGTATTATCTTTAATGTTGCAATCTCTTAATCCTAAATGAGATGGGACACATCTCATCTTACTGTCATTAGGACTATGCAGACTATGCATACTTTTGAAAGGCAATGTGACAGATAACCCAAATTATACTAATGATGGGCAATGTGCACGTGACAGATTCAGGATACGTTTGAAAGGCAATGTGACAGATAACCAGAATGGTGAAATTAGTATACACATGTGACACATAACCCAAAGAATACGTTTGAAGGCAATGTGACACATAACCCGAAGGATACTTTTGAAAGACAATGTTAAAGATAACCCAAAGGATAATGTACACAGATGTGACAGATAGTCAGAATGATGACACTGTACACCAATGGGACAGATAACCCTAAATTGTGCTACTGTACACCAATATGACAGATAACCCTAAATTGTGCTACTGTAAACCAATGGGACAGATAACTCTAAATGTTGCTACTGTACACCAATGTGACAGATAACCCTAAATAGTGCCACTGTACACCAATGGGACAGATAACCCTAAATTGTGCTACTGTACACCAATGTGACAGATAACCTTAAATTGTGCTACTGTAAACCAATGGGACAGATAACTCTAAATTGTGCTACTGTACACCAATGTGACAGATAACCCTAAATAGTGCCACTGTACACCAATGTGACAGATAACCCTAAATTGTGCTACTGTACACCAATGTGACAGATAACCCTAAATTGTGCTACTGTACACCAATGTGACAGATAACTCTAAATTGTGCCACTGTACACCAATGGGACAGATAACCCTAAATTGTGCTACTGTACACCAATGTGACAGATAACCCTAAATTGTGCTACTGTACACCAATGGGACAGATAACCCTAAATTGTGCTACTATACACCAATTTGACAGATGACCCTAAATTGTGCTATTGTACACCAATGGGACAGATGACCGACATAATGATACTGTATACCAGTACTGTATTCAGATAACAAAGTAATATTATTACTCGCCTGCTGAAGATCTTGTTGTTTAATAAATCTACAATGTATACACATTGTGTAATAACATAGCGTGTCGCCGATTGCCGTCACAATATTAGCGCTACGGTCGCAATGGAGTGTGTCCCATTTATCGACGAGTTCGTGGATTTAGTTGGATTTAAATCAGTGAGTAATAAATAAAATACTAAACTCCGTTCCGTTTAATAACATATATATGAAACTCGTAAATGGTATCGGTATCTAACTCGCTTCGTTCGTCAGATACCAAACCACTCACTCGTTTTATGAATATGTTATTAAACAGGACGTCGTTTAGTATTCTTTTGTTTATTGTACACCAATCTGACTGAAAAACCAAAGGATGGTTCTGTACACAAATCTGGCTGAAAACTAAATGGATTGTTGTGTACACACATGAACATGGCTGAACACCCACGGAATTGTTCTCTACAAAAATGTTGCTGAGACCTAAACGGATGGTTCTGTATATACAAATATGGCTGGAAACTAAACGGATGGTTTTGAACACAAATGTGGCTGAAAAGCAAACATATAATTATGTACACAAAATTGACTGAATGCTAAATGTGGCTGAACATCAAACGTTTTTTACACAAATGTTGCTGAAAACCAAACCGATGGTACTGTACATAAATGTCCCTGAACACCAAAAGGATGTTACTATACACAAATATGGCTAAAAACTAAAAGGATGATAGTGTACATGTACACAAATATGTCTGAAAACTAAAAGAATGGTTCTTTACACCAATGTGGCTAAACGAATCGTGTGTACATAAATATAACAGAAACATGCTATGTGACAGTTAATCAAACGATAATGGTTTACACTCAAATTAAACATGCATTTTGCTATGTATATGATTAACTCCATGTGTGTCAAACGACATTGTTATATTCTGCATATGTAAATCAGTTTTGAATGAGTCGATATAACAAAATCACATGAAACCAAACTTGGTTGATTTAAGTGTTAACAAGTAATTTGTGTTCCACCATGACATGCTCAGTAGCGCATACCTCGCAAATACCAAAGCAATTTACTGCTATCAATATACATCATCATGCAACACATTCAGCCATGCTGCATTGAATACTCCAGTCGAGTCCGGGATTCTAAGTGTCGAAATATAATACAGTAGGAAAACTTTTGATATTTTGTGTATTCCCATTAAATTGTAATTTGAAGTCATCATTTGTTTTACCATAAAATTAGAAAGCGTGGGTGGTAAGATACAAGATACAATCACTTCGATACTTTAAAGGCGCTGTAGCACGTTTTTTGCAAATTTTATGTTTTAAAATTTCTCATTTATAATGATTGTTTATGTCATTTATATTTACTTTAGAGGGTAAAACATCTTATTACACAAAGCAATGATCCGTAGTGGCAATAACGATGTTGCTTATAAAGCCAAAATTGCATGGCGGCCATTTTATTGTGAACACATTTTATTATATTCGAATGACAAAAGCAATTCCCATGGCTTTAGTGAACCATGTACACTCATTTGCAACTTGATTTTCCGAAGAGAGAAGGGTGTTTTACTATTGTTTACATTATTTTTCAAATACATTTCATCGACTTATTTCAGCGAAAAAACGTGCTACAGCGCCTTTAAAATGACATGAAATATTAATGTTTCTGCAAAAAGGATACTCTGTTTTACTATCTCTACGAATTAGAAAGGTGAAAGGTATTAATGATGGTCGATACTCGATCGGGCAAAAATGTCAAGCATTCGAGAATAATGTAAAACCTTATCCATATTTTGAATAATGTATTAATATGAGCTTGATAAAATATTTCTTTTGTTTAAATGTTTTTGAATATAATTCATGAGTTTAATATTAATAAATAAGCTGTATCAGATGATAGTTATTTTACATCAGTATAAAGAATTCTCACTCTACAGGTATGTGTGTGCATCTATAGGTTACATAATGAACGCTATCTCTATTATATCGTAACCTACTGAATAATCTAGTTATATGAGATACCCACGACAATAAAACACAGGCGGTCAATGGGACCGACAGCGTGCTTTATGAGACAATAAAACATGCTCGTGATTTAGGACGTCAGTTGGAGCGTCGCTTAGCAAATGACGTCATATTTTACGTCATATATTCACTGATAGTTCAATTGGTAGTGAATGTGTTCCTAGACGGGAGGCATTACTATTTTCAAAACAAACTTGATACAAATAACATAACATCTCAACGGTTTTTATATAAAAGCGAGTAATTGTTTAAGGGCATCTTATATAAGAAATATAAGAATCATTGTTGTGCTTTATCGTTGATTAAAAGATAGCAGGGAGCATAAAACACTCAGGGCTGCGTCCTTCGTGTTTTATGCTCCCTGCTATATTTTATTCAACGATAAAGCACAACAATTCTATTTCTTAAACACAGATTTCAAGGAGCGTAAAGAGTCGAAATGAACTGGAAATGTGAATGAGCTACTGACAATCAGTGATGACCCCCAAAAGTGGGTGAAGTGGGTGACGATGGTGAAGAGAGTGAAGCTGGTGAAAATTGTGAAGTGGGTGAAGATGGGGAAGAGGTTAGATGATAAAGATGATGAAGATGGTGAAGTTGGTGAAGATGATGAAGATGATGAAGTTGATGAAGATGATGAAGATGATGAAGTTGGTGAAGAGGATGAAGAGGGTGAAGATGATGAAGATAATGAAGTTGGTGAAGAGGATGAAGAGGGTGGAGAGGATGAAGAGGATGAAGATGATGAAGATGATGAAGATGATGAAGATGATGAAGAGGGTGAAGATGATGAAGATGGTGAAGTTGGTGAAGAGGATGAAGATGATGAAGAGGATGAAGATGATGAAGATGATGAAAAGGATGAAGAGGATAAAGAGGGTGAAGAATGTCCTTCCCTACCGGTGTCGCTCTTCACTAACACGTTTACTGTTGGTAATGGTCGATGGTAATAGTATGGTGGCCATTTGTGACTTTATTTTATCTAAATTTGTATCATACACGCTATGAAAATCACAGAGAATGAAGATGCATGATTCAATATCTATATATAAATGATTGTTTACTTAAACTTGATCTCAAAAGAATAAAACCTTAAAATACATCTAGTTAATATAGTTAAAAGTGATGTTTTAACCAGTAAAAGAAAGTACTGTGTGATATGTCAGAAACATCATCTACCAATTCAACGAAGTAATTACATTCAGATAATGTTTCACTACTTTATGAAAATACTTTGCATTCATAAAATTCTGCTATGTTGGTGTCAAGGGACAAGTATTGTTACACTGAAAAATAAAAGTGAATATCTGTTGTAATGTGTTGTAATTCCATTCTTTGAAGTGAACTAATTGGCCTTTAATAACTGACTCTTACCAAGAAATCACTCGTTACAGTAGCGTTAACCTTCAAATTCAGAATTTGTGGAAAAAGACGAAATGGAAAAGGTTGCTTACAGTCGAAATCTGAAGTGTTTGAAGTGTGAAGTGTGAAGTGTGAAGTGTTTGAAGTGTGAAGTGTGAAGTGTGAAGTGTGAAGTGTTTGAAGTGTGAAGTGTGAAGTGTGAAGTGTGAAGTGAGAAGTGTTTAACGAATTATAAAACAAGATCAAAGATTAATTCCAAAACCGTATGATAATAACGTTGTCACTAATTATCAATAGTTGTTGGAAAAGGGGGTGAGATTTCAAGAACCAGTTACTTCCATTTTTTGCATGATAAAAGTGAAGGTCAACACGGTAGCAACAGGTTTGTCTTCTGAAATCTATCTAGTGTTTATCGCGTACATTCGGCACAGGAACAATTATAGTTATTTGGGTAAAGAAACAGTGTCATTGCAACTTCAGTCGTAATTTCTAAAAATGTCAACATATATGATTTTCTTTGGAGAAAAAATATCCTATCTTTTGTCGTTAGTTACTCCTATCGATTAAACCGGACATTGCCACGTGCATAGCATCACATATCTAGGTGTTGCAACCCTAGATTTACTATGTATATTTAGAAATTATAATTCAAAGTTTATTTTACATATTTAACGTAGAAGTTCAATATTTTATAGTATTTAAAGTTTCTAGAGCCTTTTTAAAAGGCTAAACTTTATCCCAAAACCTGCTGTTATGTCGGACTGAGGTCCCGTCGTACACTTCCAAAATAATGTGTGCAATTATTCTTTTGAGTACCAAGGGAGATCACTTCGATACGTTTTGTCTTGGTTTTATTAGGCAATTTTTCAAGTGACAAACAGAGCTACAACCAACATTTGTATTTTATATATACGGTTTCGTAAGTAAATATGAAAAACGTAGTGTGGATACCGACAACTTTAGAATATATATATTATATACTCCAAGTGAGTTGAGAATGAAAAATGAACAGTGACCGACCTCGCACTTGAGTTATAATGTGTTTGTGCTGTAACCATGCCCTCATGGGGTCTCCTATTATATTACCATTGTACACTCGACAAAATACATCATTGTTGTCGTCATTGTTGCCGGTAACAACGTCACCTATCATAATCACTACTTTAATTCTAAAACAATACGGCACTTATATATGATTATATCAATGCTTATTTTCGCGACTTCGTCATCATCATCATCATCATCATCATCATCATCATTATCATCGTAATCATCATCATCATCATTGTAATCATCATCATCATCATCATCATCATCATCGTAATCATCATCATCATCATTGTAATCATCATCATCCCCCTCGTCATCATCATCATCATTGTCATCATCATCCTCCTCGTCATCATCATCATTATCATCGTCGTCATCATCGGTTAACACATTATTATACTCACTACTTAAATACTAATTACCCTTGAATAATTACACTATTGCAACCACCACCACCACCACCACCACCACCAACAACAACAACAACAACAACAACAACAACAACAACGACAACAACGTCATCATCATCATCATCATCATTGTCATCATCATCATCATCAGCGTTATCAACTTTCTCTTAATATGCATCATCAACATCATCATCCTTAACATCATACTCGTAATTCAAGACAGCATCATCATTTTCGTTGTGAACATGACTAGGTAAATGATTTGACATATTGCTTATTTTCGGTTTTATACAAACTTCATTCAAATATGTTGTCATTGAAATATTGCCTTGTATGGAAATCATAATTCAAAACATACTTAAAGAAAAAAAGAAATATACTCCGGGGTAAAGGTAATGTCGCCTATATGTCAAATACAGTGAAACACGAAATACTGCTGGCGGAGAAATAAGATTTTGAACAAGCGTAATGTTTTGTAACATTACATAACGTTACATTTTGTAACAGAAATGCTCAGAAAGCAATCCATTAGGGTATTATTTATGTGTTGCTGAAATGTCAAAATTGCTATATTGCAATATGGAAGTTCAGTTAATAAAGTATATTGTTGATATGAATAACCTTGTTTGATTTTAATTCGTTGACGGTATTATATCTGTAGGACATCTCAAGCCGACATTCCATTTTGACTCTCCTGTCTCGTCTGGGTAAGGAGTTTCCAAAACGATGATTTTAAACAGACATGTTTTTCAGAAACATGAACGGATAATGTTTTAAAACATAACGTTTAGTTGAATTGACTTCTGGAGGGACGCTAAGTTTGTTTCAGTCGTATTTAAAACTCATGGAGAACGACAAATCTTGTATATTTGTTGGTGGCGTTTCTTTAGCCTTTGACGTTCCAGTAGCAAGGATAGCCTTCGAAGGTTGCAGTCGGGACAACACGCAATCACATCGTATTCATTTGAAAATATGTTATTACATTTTCTCTTCATATAACAGATCGTTCTGTGTTGTGTAACATCATCTCATCAATTATGTCTTTTTGCGCACAGTGAAACACATGTTTAAACTGGATATGAGGGAAATATCGGGAGACACGAATTTCAATGTCAGTTGTCAGTCAATATCAATACACTATTCGAAAGATTTGGAGAAGGAGCAAGCACGTTAGTTAATCTAATTATCTACGTCAAGCAATGTATAACGGCAGCTGGTTTACTGTCAGCGTGTCCATATGTTCGTATTAAAGACTGCTAAAAGAGCGAGGCAGACCATGTAGAAGCAACACAACACCAGAAGTACATACCTCAGAGCAGTTAGTCCTAACCATATGAACATCCAGGCTTGGAATTACAGCAAACACTAAATCGTCGGATTCCCGTATGGCAGCCAATCAAATCAAGAGTTGAGCCGCAATCTGGATTCGTATTGGTCGCTTTCTCTCTTCACGTTTCATTCACAGACACTCTCCTGGATCAATGAATGAACGCGAGGACTACACAGCCTACTATGCAAGTTCCATGTTCTTAGTGGCATCTTTAAAGCCCCTGTGACGTCATAAGCAAAAACGAATTAGTTAAACCCCCGAAGAGATTTGTTATTTTGTATTTACGAGGTCAATTTGTCCCATTTATTGATGTCATGATCTGTTATGCGTACACACCATGTGCGTCAGCGGTCCCCGTACTCACGTCTCGTTGTAGGTGAAGCTTTATAGGCTGTCCATGTGGTGGGGGCGGCGTGCCAAAACTGGCCACGACAAGCGTATTGAAATGGACACTCCTAAAAACGTATCGAGAAAAAATTTATTCAGACACTTCAGATTAAGACACTATATACAGATTCGACGTATTCACATACAAGGAATTCCTAATCAGGAAATTGTCAAGCATGCTTTTAGGTAACACGACATCCAGACAGATAGTTTCCAATCACATGTAATGGAATCTTAAATGTCTATTTTGTGCAGAACAAATGCATACACGAGCAATGTAATCAGAAGTATGGTATTCATAAACAAGTACTACGTAGGTACAACGTATTCAGAAACATGTTATACGAGAACATGGTTTACAGAAACACATAATGCAAGAAGAGTGGTATTCAGAAATACGTTATACGGTAACACACTATTCAGAAACACGTCATACAAGAACATGGTATTTAGAAACATGTAGTGCAGGAAATGGTATTCAGAAATACGTAATGCAAGAATAGTGGTATTCAGAAAGTTGAAACACGTAATACAAGAACATGGTATTTAGAAACATCTAGTGCAGGAAATGCTATCAAGAAACACGTTATACGGGAACACACTATTCAGAAACACGTAATACGGAACATTGTATTGAGAAACATGTTATACGAGAACATGGTATTCAGAAACACATAATGCAAGAATAGTGGTATTCAGAAATACGTAATACAGGAACATAACATACAGAAACACGTAATAAAGTACAGGGTATTCAGAAACATGTGATACAGGAACATAACATACAGAAACACGTAATAAAGTACATGGTATTCAGAAACATGTGATACAGGAACATAACATACAGAAACACGTTATAAAGTACATAGTATTCAGAAACATGTGATACAGGAACATAACATACAGAAACACGTTATAAAGTACATGGTATTCAGAAACATGGGATACAGGAACAGGGTATTCATAAACACCCCATACGGTAACACACTATTCAGAAACACGTCATACAAGAACATGGTATTTGGAAACATGTAGTGCAAGAAATGGTATTCAGAAATACGTAATGCAGGAAAATGGTATTCAGAAAGACGTAATACAGGAACATATCATACAGAAGGACGTAATACGGGAACATGGTATTCAGAAATACGTAATACGGTAACATGGTATTCAGAAATACGTAATACGGTAACATGGTATTCAGAAAGACGTAATACACGAACATATCATACAGAAGGACGTAATACGGGAACATGGTATTCAGAAATACGTAATACGGTAACATGGTATTCAGAAAGACGTAATACACGAACATATCATACAGAAGGACGTAATACGGGAACATGGTATTCAGAAATACGTAATACGGTAACATGGTATTCAGAAAGACGTAATACAGGAACATATCATACAGAAGGACGTAATACGGGAACATGGTATTCAGAAAGACGTAATACAGGAACATATCATACAGAAGGACGTCATAAGGTAACACACTATTCAGAAACACGTCATACAAGAACAAGGTATTTTGAAACACGTATCTCTCTCTCTGTCTCGCACTCTATCTCTCCCCCTATCTCTGTATATCTGTCTGTCTGTCTGTCTGTCTGTCTGTCTGTCTGTCTGTCTGTCTCTCTCTCTCTCTCTCTCTCTCTCTCTCTCTCTCTCTCTCTCTCTCTCTCTCTCTCTCTCTCTTTATCTCTCTCTCTCTATTTATCTAGCTATGTACCTGTCTCACTCTCTCTATTTATCTATATTTCTGTCTATCTCCCTCTTTTTCGATATATAAAATATAGTGCGATATTGTTAGTTATATTTCATATATGTTTCTCCATCCCGTTTTTCTTTCTCCTCTTAGCCCTCGAAGTTTGTGTAATTGAGCACAAAAACATGAAAGACATCAATCACTTTCATGGTGGATTATTCTGACTATTATTCTGATCTGCCCGATATGCTTTGTAAAACAAACGGCTTTCTTAACCAACACTACATTTCTTCGTCTCACAATAGCACATTCAATGAGCTTTAAAGGTTGTCGAAAATTGACGTTAATATGTGACCTGACGTGAATGTCACTAGACGCACTGCACGCGAAAGATAAATCAAAGATTAAAACAGATAATGGTCTCGGTCACGAATCTTTCGGAGGACAAGATCAGAATGACGTCACGTGCCACCATGACGTCCTGTAACTGATGACAATGTACCAGATTGACCTCGTCCCCACTTCAAACCAAGGTCATCATTAAAACATTCAGGTAATTGTCTTGTTGGCAGATTTAACGCTCGTCAAGGTTAAACTAGTCAATTACATGTTCTTACTGTCTTCTTCTGTACGTTGTTTGGCGTAAACAAACGTGACAGACACTTATAAATTATTATTCTATTGACAAATAAATTCATTAAAGTTGCTAGGAATAGAATACATTATATTTTTCTTTTCCGCCTTTCCCCTGAATTGTGATCCAACTCCAGATCACCTGCTCTATGCCGTCACTGCAAGTCCTATCCGATTGAGTTGGCAAACATGTACAACATAAAGCTAAATATAAGACTGTGGAGGTTTGTCCGTTCATTTATGGAAATGTAACACATGATGTAGAAATCAAGGGTTTGCGGATTTCAAAATAATGAAAAGCGACAATAAAATCCCTCATGTCAACATCAACGTTTTTCACACGGAAGCGTAGAGGATACTCTGTAAAACTCAACTAGTGTTTAGCTGTGCATTGCCTTTTTATGTTGTTGTTCTTCAAACATCGCCCTGGAATATCGTTCATTCCACGGATTCTATTAGAACGTCTAATCACATTAACGCCTAGCGCTTGTATATGGTAACACAGTATTTCTATATGAATAATGCATGCCATACAGTAACAAATATATCAATGTATGTAGTACTTCGATCTGATTAACGTTTGAATGCTGCACATTTCTCTCTTTTATGAGAGTGCTATGAGCATGTCATGTAGAGGAGGAATCCAGCGCTTTATAAAAAGCCTTACTGTCATCATTATCATATTTGGAACTATATTTTCTGCAATAGTACACATTATTCTACCGAAACCTCGGTAACTGATTGGGTAAGCTCTTGGGACAGTCAAAGCTGGCGATTATGTCTGATATGGGTTCAAACCCCGCAAGCGTATCGATCTGAAAAAATGTGTACTATTGCATAAAGTTTAACCACACATATATCTTTCTAAAACGCCCAACTGCCATCAGACATGGGTTCCTCAATTGCGTTGTTTACATTGAGTACAGAAAGATGATTTTGTTTTTGAGTTGAGAGTTGCAAATCAAAGACTTGTTTGAAGAGTTTGGCTTTACAAGAGATGGGATTTATCAGAAACAGTTCTCACGGGAAGGAAGTTCAGTCCACAGTGGGAAACTAAGTCAGAAGATGTTCGGTCCCTCTTATAATCATGATAATACATAGACTTTATTCATCTGAGGTCCCTCCCTTAAGTGTAAAATGTTTTCATGAGTGAATACAGGAAGTCATCTTTTGATGTCTTCATACCCGATGGAATAAAAAGTAGTCCAGTCAAGACATGTGCTTGGTTGTCTCTCCCCAATGTTATCAGGGTCAACTAGAGAAAACTAAGTTGGTGATAACAGTCCGCCATTGCGGTTTTAGTGATGGGGACGTGTAACGTACAGTAATTTTAACTTAGGGACAATAAACATCATTTTGGTTTGAACAAACACCAATAAACATAAGGTTCGCCACGATGATGTTGAATGGAAAAGTGAGCACTTTTTGGAACAGGTCACATTCCGTCACCAATAGCCAGTGTATGACCTTCTAGCAAGAATGTAGTCCCTAACACCACCTACAGACTTTTACCAGTCACCTCACAACGACTTGAGTGATGTAAGACCATATTTTCAAAATTTTGCGTCAACGCAAGTCTGGCGTTTAAACGTCGTTGGCGTTGCCGTATGCGTCTCCAACAACATGTACGTATATCCCGATATGTGTTGTATCGGACTCACATAAACGTTGTGGCAGACTACAGGATAACATTCAAAAAGTTTCACTTATATTGTATGGGAGAGGAACGTTATCATGTTGCAAAAGCGTTCTAGGATTATATTGCAGGCATGAACAAACATGCCTGTCGAAGTAGTCAGTGTTTAAGGCACTATTCGGTATTTGTGTTTCCAAAAACATGTTCCCAGATTACCACACTGCGACAGCTGCGATAAGTAATGCTTTCCAGCAGCAACGTGACATTCGTTCGCGTCTACCCTGGCGGTAAACTAACACTTAGTCGTCAGCACTGTAACGCTGGAACCTGCCTTTACCCAATGTCATGACACCTACACATTGCCTTTGCCAACCTCCTGAAAATGCGTTTCCACATCAATCTAATTGCAAACATGGCGGAGTCAAGGTCAATCTTGCAATGCGTTGCTGTTCGATGACGTCACAGTGCGGAACATGCAACTGCATGGTGTGCAGCAATGTCTTCCTTTGTCGTGGCCAATCGTTGTCTTCTACTTTGTGGTGTCACTGGTGTCCGATCCCGTGCCTCTGAAACCTTTCGTCTGTGTCTATTGACAAACAATGACATTAACAACTGCACTCCTCACATGCTACATGGCATTCGTGTTAGTGAGGTCACGTTACTATCACGTGACTGTCTTGATATTCATGTACATATAGAGTCACTGTACATCTTTATAATGTTCTAAAGAATAGCTCCTTTGCAAATATGAATAGTAATTTAAAGCATACTTTCATCATGCTTACTGTTTATAGATAAAGCAGATTCCACAGACAGAACAGTTCTAACCAGGTACCAGAACAGTCTGATTAAAATCCGAGGATAAATACTTGCAAAATAGTCCATCTCCCAGGAAACGAACTCGAGATATAACTTGGTGGTTTCGTCTCCAAACGGGCTGATGATGGCGAGACTCGCAAATTCTGGTTCAGTTAGCCAATTACAATAATAAGCTAGAGATGGGTAACTCCGTGAAGAGTATTTAATAGGAACGTGTTAACGAATGATTCCGAATGCGTTCAAAATGGATATCATTTAAAAAAGGATGGATTAGTCCGCTCAACTTACTGGAGGGCCGATTTTAATCAGATTTGTAACGGGACGTGGTACTACTTATAACAAACACATTTAAACAAGGTAAAACAAACCATTATAAATGCAAGATATTCTTATTCAAGAGTGATCAATACGACTAAACCATAATATAATTCAATAGTACTTCCAGAACACAATGACACTAAATGTATTATTTTTGAAAATGTAAAAAAAACCATGTTTGGTAAGAGTTTAAAACATTATAAAAACTACACTTTTGAATATCCCCGAATCCCTAATGCTAAAAGACATGGACGTGTGACATGAAAGGAAAGGTCACTAACAGATATAGCTACCTTGACCCGCATGTTGTCAAATGCCACTCTGACATTTAAAACCTACAACGAAACAACAATAACAAGACAATAACAGTCCTTCCTGAGTGAAACAAGATATCGCCCCGACTTAGGAATTAGCGTGTCAGGTGTGTTCGGTCAAACACTGTTGTTGACCTGAGCCTAGCACAGGGAGTAACTATTAACGTGTGATGACGTGTATACACTGTGTGGTAACATGACGGTATAATAAGTTCAACACACCGCTGCCACTGTGTGGTAACATGACGGGTATAATAAGGTTAACACATTCCTGGGCAGAAGAAATATACCAACATATTGCTGCCATTGTGTGGTAACATGACGTTTATAATCAGGTCAACACACTGCTACCACTGGGAGGTAACATGACGGGTATAATAAGGTTAACACACCGCTGCCACTGGGAGGTAACATGACGGGTATAATAAGGTTAACAAACTGCTGCCACTGTGTGGTAACATGGCGGGTATAATAAGGTTAACACACTGCTGCCACTGGGAGGTAACATGACGGTATAATAAGGTCAACACACCGCTGCCACTGTGTGGTAACATGACGGGTATAATAAGGTATACAAACTGCTGGCACTGTGTGGTAACATGACGGGTATAATAAGGTTAACACACTGCTACCACTGGGAGGTAACATGACGGGTATAATAAGGTTAACACACCGCTGCCACTGGGAGGTAACATGACGGGTATAATAAGGTTAACAAACTGCTGCCACTGAGTGGTAACATAGCGGGTATAATAAGGTTAACACACTGCTGCCACTGGGAGGTAACATGACGGTATAATAAGGTCAACACACCGCTGCCACTGTGTGGTAACATGACGGGTATAATAAGGTATACAAACTGCTGGCACTGTGTGGTAACATGACGGGTATAATACGGTCAACAAACTGCTGTCAATGTGTGGTAACATGATGGTATGGTAAGGTCAACACAACGCTGCCACTGGGAGGTAACATGACGGGTATAATAAGGTTAACACACTGCTGCCATTGTGTGGTAACATGACGGTATAATAAGGTTAACAAACTGCTGCCACTGTGTGGTAACGTGACTGGTATAATTAAGTCAAAACACCGCTGCCACTGTGTGGTAACATGACGGGTATAATAAGGTATACAAACTGCTGGCACTGTGTGGTAACATGACGGGTATAATAAGGTTAACAAACTGCTGCCATTGTGTGGTAACATGACGGTATAATAAGGTCAACACACCGCTGCCACTGTGTGGTAACGTGACTGGTATAATTAAGTCAAAACACCGCTGCCACTGTGTGGTAACATGACGGGTATAATAAGGTATACAAACTGCTGGCACTGTGTGGTAACATGACGGGTATAATACGGTCAACAAACTGCTGTCAATGTATTACAAACTGAGTGTGGTAATATGAAGCGTATAATAGGTAAATAAACTACTAGACAAAAGAAATATTCTACAAACTGAGTGTGGTTATATGAAGCGTATAATAGGTAAATAAACTACTAGACAAAATAAATATATTACAAACTGAGTGTCGTAATATAAAGCGTATAATAGGTAAATACACTACTAGACAAAATAAATATATTACAAACAGAGTGTGGTAATATGAAGCGCATAATAGGTAAATAAACTACTAGACAAAAGAAATATATTACAAACTGAGTGTGGTAATATGAAGCGTATAATAGGTACATACACTACCAGACAAAATAAATATATTACAAACAGAGTGTGGTAATATGAAGCGCATAATAGGTAAATAAACTACTAGACAAAAAAAATATATTACAAACTGAGTGTGGTAATATGAAGCGTATAATAGGTACATACACTACTAGACAAAATAAATATATTACAAACAGAGTGTGGTAATATGAAGCGCATAATAGGTAAATAAACTACTAGACAAAATAAATATATTACAAACAGAGTGTGGTAATATGAAGCGTATAATAGGTAAATACACTACCAGACAAAAGAAATATATTACAAACAGAGTGTGGTAATATGAAGCGTATAATAGGTAAATACACTACCAGACAAAAGAAATATATTACAGAGTGTGGTAATATGAAGCGTATAATAGGTAAATACACTACTAGACAAAATAAATATATTACAAACAGAGTGTGGTAATATGAAGCGTATAATAGGTAACTACACTACCAGACAAAAGAAATATATTACAAACAGAGTGTGGTAATATGAAGCGTATAATAGGTAAATACACTACCAGACAAAAGAAATATATTACAAACAGAGTGTGGTAATATGAAGCGTATAATAGATAAATACACTACCAGACAAAAGAAATATATTACAAACAGAGTGTGGTAATATGAAGCGTATAATAGGTAAATACACTACCAGACAAAAGAAATATATTACAAACTGAGTGTGGTAATATGAAGCGTATAATAGGTAAATACACTACCAGACAAAAGAAATATATTACAAACAGAGTGTGGTAATATGAAGCGTATAATAGGTAAATACACTACCAGACAAAAGAAATATATTACAAACAGAGTGTGGTAATATGAAGCGTATAATAGGTAAATACACTACCAGACAAAAGAAATATATTACAAACTGAGTGTGGTAATATGAAGCGTATAATAGGTAAATACACTACCAGACAAAAGAAATATATTACAAACAGAGTGTGGTAATATGAAGCGTATAATAGGTAAATACACTACTAGACAAAAGAAATATATTACAAACTGAGTGTGGTAATATGAAGCGTATAATAGGTAAATACACTACCAGACAAAAGAAATATATTACAAACAGAGTGTGGTAATATGAAGCGTATAATAGGTAAATACACTACCAGACAAAAGAAATATATTACAAACAGAGTGTGGTAATATGAAGCGTATAATAGGTACATACACTACTAGACAAAAGAAATATATTACAAACAGAGTGTGGTAATATGAAGCGTATAATAGGTAAATACACTACCAGACAAAAGAAATATATTACAAACAGAGTGTGGTAATATGAAGCGTATAATAGGTAAATACACTACCAGACAAAAGAAATATATTACAAACTGAGTGTGGTAATATGAAGCGTATAATAGGTAAATACACTACCAGACAAAAGAAATATTCTACAAACTGAGTGTGGTAATATGAAGCGTATAATAGGTACATACACTACTAGACAAAAGAAATATATTACAAACAGAGTGTGGTAATATGAAGCGTATAATAGGTAAATACACTACCAGACAAAAGAAATATATTACTAACAGAGTGTGGCAATATGAATAGTTTAATAGAGAAACTACTAGACAAAATAAATATTCTACAAACTGAGTGTGGTAATATGAAGCGTATAATAGGTAAATACACTACCAGACAAAATATATATATTACAAACAGAGTGTGGTAATATGAAGCGTATAATAGGTAAATACACTACCAGACAAAAGAAATATATTACAAACTGAGTGTGGTAATATGAAGCGTATAATAGGTAAATACACTACCAGACAAAAGAAATATATTACAAACATAGTGTGGTAATATGAAGCGTATAATAGATAAATACACTACTAGACAGAGGAAAGATACAACAAACTGAGTGTGGTAATATGAATAGTTTAATAGAGAAACTACTAGACAAAAGAAATATTCTACAAACTGAGTGTGGTAATATGAAGCGTATAATAGGTTAATACACTACCAGACAAAAGAAATATATTACAATTAGAGTGTGGTAATATGAAGCGTATAATAGGTAAATACACTACCAGACAAAAGAAATATATTACAAACTGAGTGTGGTAATATGAAGCGTATAATAGGTAAATACACTACCAGACAAAAGAAATATATTACAAACTGAGTGTGGTAATATGAAGCGTATAATAGGTAACTACACTACCAGACAAAAGAAATATATTACAAACAGAGTGTGGTAATATGAAGCGTATAATAGATAAATACACTACTAGACAGAGGAAATATACAACAAACTGAGTGTGGTAATATGAAGCGTATAATAGGTAAATACACTACCAGACAAAAGAAATATATTACAAACAGAGTGTGGTAATATGAAGCGTATAATAGATAAATACACTACTAGACAAAAGAAATATATTACAAACAGAGTGTGGTAATATGAAGCGTATAATAGATAAATACACTACTAGACAGAGGAAATATACAACAAACTGAGTGTGGTAATATGAAGCGTATAATAGGTAAATAAACTACTAGACAAAAGAAATATATTACAAACAGAGTGTGGTAATATGAAGCGTATAATAGATAAATACACTACTAGACAAAAGAAATATATTACAAACTGAGTGTGGTAATATGAAGCATATAATAGATAAATATACTACTAGACAGAGGAAAGATACAACAAACTGAGTGTGGTAATATGAATAGTTTAATAGAGAAACTACTAGACAAAAGAAATATTCTACAAACTGAGTGTGGTAATATGAAGCGCATAATAGGTAAGTAAACTACTAGACAAAAGAAATATATTACAAACTGAGTGTGGTAATATGAAGCGTATAATAGGTACATACACTACCAGACAAAATAAATATATTACAAACAGAGTGTGGTAATATGAAGCGTATAATAGGTAAATACACTACCAGACAAAAGAAATATTCTACAAACTGAGTGTGGTAATATGAAGCGTATAATAGGTACATACACTACTAGACAAAAGAAATATATTACAAACAGAGTGTGGTAATATGAAGCGTATAATAGGTAAATACACTACCAGACAAAAGAAATATATTACTAACAGAGTGTGGTAATATGAAGCGTATAATAGGTAAATACACTACCAGACAAAATAAATATATTACAAACTGAGTGTGGCAATATGAATAGTTTAATAGAGAAACTACTAGACAAAATAAATATTCTACAAACTGAGTGTGGTAATATGAAGCGTATAATAGGTAAATACACTACCAGACAAAATATATATATTACAAACAGAGTGTGGTAATATGAAGCGTATAATAGGTAAATACACTACCAGACAAAAGAAATATATTACAAACTGAGTGTGGTAATATGAAGCGTATAATAGGTAAATACACTACCAGACAAAAGAAATATATTACAAACATAGTGTGGTAATATGAAGCGTATAATAGATAAATACACTACTAGACAGAGGAAAGATACAACAAACTGAGTGTGGTAATATGAATAGTTTAATAGAGAAACTACTAGACAAAAGAAATATTCTACAAACTGAGTGTGGTAATATGAAGCGTATAATAGGTAAATACACTACCAGACAAAAGAAATATATTACAATTAGAGTGTGGTAATATGAAGCGTATAATAGGTAAATACACTACCAGACAAAAGAAATATATTACAAACTGAGTGTGGTAATATGAAGCGTATAATAGGTAAATACACTACCAGACAAAAGAAATATATTACAAACTGAGTGTGGTAATATGAAGCGTATAATAGGTAACTACACTACCAGACAAAAGAAATATATTACAAACAGAGTGTGGTAATATGAAGCGTATAATAGATAAATACACTACTAGACAGAGGAAATATACAACAAACTGAGTGTGGTAATATGAAGCGTATAATAGGTAAATACACTACCAGACAAAAGAAATATATTACAAACAGAGTGTGGTAATATGAAGCGTATAATAGATAAATACACTACTAGACAAAAGAAATATATTACAAACAGAGTGTGGTAATATGAAGCGTATAATAGATAAATACACTACTAGACAGAGGAAATATACAACAAACTGAGTGTGGTAATATGAAGCGTATAATAGGTAAATAAACTACTAGACAAAAGAAATATTCTACAAACAGAGTGTGGTAATATGAAGCGTATAATAGATAAATACACTACTAGACAAAAGAAATATATTACAAACTGAGTGTGGTAATATGAAGCATATAATAGATAAATATACTACTAGACAGAGGAAAGATACAACAAACTGAGTGTGGTAATATGAATAGTTTAATAGAGAAACTACTAGACAAAAGAAATATTCTACAAACTGAGTGTGGTAATATGAAGCGTATAATAGGTAAATACACTACTAGACAAAAGAAATATATTACAAACTGAGTGTGGTAATATGAATCGTATAATAGGTAAATACACTACTAGACAAAAGAAATATATTACAAACTGAGTGTGGTAATATGAAGCGTATAATAGGTAAATACACTACTAGACAAAAGAAATATATTACAAACTGAGTGTGGTAATATGAATCGTATAATAGGTAAATACACTACTAGACAGAGGAAATATACAACAAACAGCTGTTAGAGTGTGGTAATAATGAAGAAGATAAGATAAATAATTTAAGAGTTTACTAAGGTCAATACACTGCTAGAGAGAAGAAACGATAACATGACGGTGGGTTGAACTACGTATAGTCCATAAGGTCAAACTCTACTGGGAACTGCATGCATGTGTTATGCTGGTTTGGGGAGTCTGAAAGAACGACAAGGGTGCTGTTAACATTTCTGTACCAGAGGAATATATTCAGGTGAATATCGAGCAAATTAGACGAAACCAAGTTTTCTGACAGTCAACATACCGCCGGGTATAGTCGGTGTCGAAACACGTTTTGTAAATTAAGTATAGTGGTATGAGGCTATTATAATTATCAGATGACAGTCATGTGTAAACTAATTAAGACAATTAAATTAATAGCTGACATGTGACATTATACCGATGGAAATGGTTAAACGAATCATCATTTGCATAGAGAGGCATAGCGACGATTTGAACAGTGTTTATATCAAGCAAGGATTCGGCTATACGGCTACACTTTGATGACAAAAAATACGTTTTAGTTGTCATCTGGAAAGTTTTGTACTTTGGCGTATCAGGCGTATTCCGGCGTATTCCGGCGTATCGAGCAATAGTTGATTAAGGTATCCTGCAGGTTTGTTTCTTTCATCTCAGCTATCAACTTCATACTTTTTAGCTAGCACACACCGTGTCATGAATGTAAATATGATTACCACATCGTTGTTATACCGTAAATAAACATATTGTGTATTTGATGAGATCACCATACGTGTATAAAAGCAAACAAACAAGATAATACATCCTAAACAATCTACCGTTTAAATTTATGATTATAAATTATCGAAATGTAATTACCGCCACGGAAGATGCGTATAACAAGTTATAAAGCGGATGTCATTGATACTTTAAAAACGTTTGACTTTTAATTGAAAACTGTTTTATTACCCATATGGTTGAAAATAACCGAGTTAATATTACTGATATGAGCACATGTGCACATATCACGTTTGCCTAGCAACGATTGTTTCACCGCGGCTTCCCGTATTTTGTCGTCTGTGACGTGATGAAACGAGTGTTCGTGACTTCACTGTGGCTTGCCGTCGCAAGAGAAGTTGGCCGCTTTCTGACTATTTTCCCGCGAATCACATGGAATAGAACCGGTAATAAAGAAATTATTACACTCGAAAGTGTGTCATATGACTTTTACGAAACTCATGCGAATTTGTGTATAAACCTCGCTCTCGCTCGGGAAATACAAAAATTCAAACTCGTTTCGTAAAAGTCATATGACACACTTCTCGGGTAATAATCTCTATATATCAATCAGGGTAAATCTGTTACCAGACCAGCTGCACTGTTCACTCTTCAGAGAGATTACCTATATCACCTATATCACCTATATCACCTATATTTTCCCAATATACTCTGTTACAACGCGGCTGTAGTTTTGAGGACCGTTGAATAATTTAATTGTTTGTAATATAAAAAATAAAATTTACGCTGTAAAATCAACAACGTCGTTTCAAATCAAGCATTCTGTCTGTTGTCGTAAAGTCCGCTGGTATGCATCGGGTAGACAAGGGTTGTGTTGTGAGCACATTTCAAAGTAAGTCACGTTCAAACAAGTTTAGAGGAAACCAAAGGATAGCAGTGTTCCACTCCAAACTGTGTTCCACAGCGTCTTGTTGGCGTTCAAGCCACATCTCCTTCAGACGTCATCAACATGATGACATACCGATGCTATAGCTTCACGTCATTGCATGGCAGTGCTGTGTTCAGATGATAATACATGTATACATGCACACCCTCGCCTTGATACAGTGGACACCAGAAGACACTTTGGTGAGATTCTCTTTAAGGATTACCTGACCCTAGAATATACTTCAATAATATGTATACTGGATTTTTAAACTATGGTAATACCGCTGCATGTATGACTTCAGATGGGTGTGCAGTTACACCATACTATTAGCACACCAGACGCGGACATCTCACCTTCAGCGTACTAAACAAGCGGGCAAAAGAAAGTATATTCTTTGTCATAATCTAAAACTGAAAAGTACAGGTGTTTGTTCAGCAGTCGAAGAATACTTCTACATTTTTAAAAAGAAGATATTTTAAATTTTAAATTTCCTCCAAAATTATATTTGATGATACACAACTGTTCATCGATAAAAAAGACATATTTTTTTGTGAAAATGAATAAATTTGCCTGATTCTGCACACATTTACAACATTTAGATGGTAGGGGTCATGGTTGGTGTGAATTTCATTTCTTACCCATGTCTTCATTAAACAAAAATTTAACCACAGTCACCAATTGTCCTGACAGTTTTTAGGGTATTTTGTACAAACTGTTAGTATTTCAGAGTATTTTGTCATTACACATTATTTTGGGGGTATCTTGTTCGGTAACATGTAAGCATAGAAAAACGTTTTAACGTATGAAGCATTGATGCGCTTGTTCTCAAATAATTGTCATTAAACTGTTAATAGATTGTGTGTCAAAATCGTTTTCGCTCGTTGAATACAAATCATTAACTCGTTTACAAAATTGTATGACATGCAACATCGTTAAGTACGCTTTATGTATTGTAAACGAGGTAACGTCACATACTTGTGTCAATTGTGGCGGGAAAATGGCATGAAAATAGCATGCTGCACATGCACGACGATGTCGGTGTACACTATCGAATCATGTAGTTTACAATAAACATTCACGTGCATTCGCCAGTATCTCTACAGACTGGCTCGTGAAAAGTCATACCCATGAAGCGCGGTGAAATGTACAAGCGCTGTCAAAATAATGTCATGTTTGTGCAAACATTTTCCCTATGGGCATGATATAATCATTTAATACCACGACGTTCATACCGTACGGCACTGTGAAATGTTCAAGCCTTTCAAAATCATGTCATTTATTACCAATCTTCTCTGAGAAGTGTCAATAACCCCTAGAGTTTAGTCATTTAAACGGTGCGGGCTATTACATCGCATTTGATTTTCGCCGCTTTAGATTGAAGCGTGTGTCCATGGAAATTGCCCGACCCAGTTTCCCGTTTATTCAGAACACTGTCCGAAGGGGAAAAGTACCAATTCTTTCATTTAGGTCGCAACATAGTTACACTTTCAACTTCTTTTAAAATGGCAAGTTCCATGAGTTCAGCTGGCTTGATATTGATTTGGTCTCAGAAAAAGAGTAAACATCCTTTATAACTTGCTACTCATCTGTAGTGATGTTCGAACCACAAACAATTCTTGATCTCTCTGTTATGTTGATGTTGTGGCGTGTAAACAATGATGTTTTGAACATCGTTTTGTAATACTGACTTGAAATCGTGATTACTTCATATTTTTGTTTATCCGTATTCAGATTATATTCGAAATTATACAGCGTTATTATTCAATTAAAAAAACTAATTAAATTTTGATAAGTATGACCAAAACGGTTGAATTTCAAATTTATTCAATGGATATCTCATCGCATTATATTATTTAAAAGATAAAATAATTGATCATCTAATAGCAACCGCTATTCCTATTTCCCTACGAAAAAGCAATACCATAACTTCGGAATAGCCTCGTTTGAATGCAATGACATTTCATATAATGACAGAATTCGTTTAACGTAATGTGTAATCGTTGACAGTGTCACTGTCTCGCTTAACCTTTATCCACTATCGCACACACTCAAGTTTACCTCACGGAATGTAATCTGTGGACATGTTTTTGTACAGAAACATACTGATTGATCATATTGGGTTTCTTTTTAAAAAAAGCGACATTTCCTGAGGTAAACCTTATCTAAAATGTTTAATATTTCAAATCCCAAATCTTTTATTTCAATACTGTAAGGCCACGGGCCTATTGGTACAAAAGCACCTCAGTGGTGCAGACATACAGAAATGCTTAAATTGAAAAACATATGCAATTAATAAGACAAAATGCCCTTTCTTTTTTCAAATGCATAAAATAAATATTTAGCCGTGTTCAGCGAAACTTGCGGGCTTTGCGTTGATAACAGAGAATTGAATTTGGCTATATTTGGATAAACATAAAAATACGACAGTTAGTATTTATGTCTTAAATCAACGTAGGCTGGACAAATAAGCAAGAAATGATACTCATTTTCGATGAAACTAAGATTACACATCTTACATTTCCTGTTTTCTCAGGGAATTTTATGATATCGACCTCTTTCTATTTCTAGACTATGTGAACTCAACCGGAATCGTGATAAACAAGATCTAAATTTCATTACATTAATATTGTGTAAATATAGTTCACATGATATTGTTATTTTAAAGTTACAATATGTATGCATTTTAGGACTCTCAGATAAATCGCTATGCCAAACTTGCAAAAAATTATCTTTCAGTCGCTGAAAAAGCATATTGACCAAGGCATCCTTATCACCATACGTATGCGTAAACCAAACGTCACCAAAACCTAACTTGAGTATAACATTCCTCATTTTGGTAACCCAATTCACATGGCCTTGTTCATCATATAGACACATCATATTGTAACACTTTCGAGGCAAACGATATTCAGGCATATTAATAAGGTTTAACCAGTATTTTATACATTTCAAAACAGCAGATAATTGAAGAGGATATCTACCACACTCCGCTAAGACTCCATTATTTGATGCCGATAACTTAACGTTTAAGAAACGTTTGCAAGCATATACATGCACCTTTTCAAGGTTTTCGATATCATTCAACCCCCAAATTTCGGCCCCATAAAAGAGAATTGGTGTTATCTTTGTATCAAATAATTTGAAGTACAAATTAGGTGAGTGTGGCTTCAATGAATATACACTACTAAGCAGTAATGATAACATTTTCTTTGCTTGAATAGATATCTTATCAAACGCCTTCGACCACTGTAGTCTGTTGCTGAAAAATAACCCAAGATAACAATACCCTGAATATTTCACCAAGATTACCTTCGTGACTTACGACTGTCTTCAGATTCAGATCCATTTATTCAGTATTTTGGGCTTTTTGTTACAATTGCAATTGCAATACGATCATATTAATACTGAGGTATCGTATGACGGTAGATGTTTGCACCTAATTGAGTAAATGACGTCATACAACAGTTACATCATTAAATACATGACATCATCAACATTTTCCTCATCAAGTGTATGACATCATTTAAGATTTAAGTCAACAAGTACATGGCATCATGTAACATATACATGATTAAGTTTATGACATCATTTAACGTTTAAGTCATAAAGTACATGGCATCATTAAACATTTACATATTAAAGTACAGGACATCATTTAACATTTACATTACAAAGTATATCACATCATTTAACGTTTAAATCATAAAGTACATGGCATCATAAACATTTACATTACAAAGTATATCACATCATTTAACGTTTAAATCATAAAGTACATGGCATCATAAACATTTACATTACAAAGTATATCACGTCATTTAACGTTTAAATCATAAAGTACATGGCATCATAAACATTTACATCATCAAGTATATGACTCACAATGATATGACGTCAAAGTCTATAGCTACAAAACTTGATGACGTCATAATACCATTTATACCTATCATTTTGTCTAAACCTGGAGAACTGTCGCTGTATTCTTTCCTGAAAATTTCCTGTCGTTTGATATAAATGTGTACACTAACAAAAACTGATTTCTGGGTAACGACTTCTTTACTCATAGACAACGTTACTGAGCATATACTTACTCCTCCAATTGGTGGCACGTAGGATATACGGGTATTATGTTTTAGTCAGTACACTCCAAAGTGTATGTTCACGATAAAGAAGTTGTTACCCAGCAAATCTTTTTCGTTATGCATTCCATTCCTAAACGTTCAGTGTTGTAAATATATGAATAGTAGTCTCAATAACATGAAAGATACACAATTAACTATTAATGAACATTAACTGTGACAGGCGCCGTTTCGTAAACATTGTCATTAGACAATGTGAATTATAGATGGTTTGTCAAGAGATGTTCACATTCAAACTTGTAGTCGATATCCTTGAAGCCGGGGAAATGTCAGATACTGAAATGTATAAGAAGTATGTTTTCAACCTATACATCACACGCTGTAGGCGGAAATGACGTCATTGACAAAACAATAAAGCAATTCATTCCCATTTCCACGCGATTAGATCGTGTAACAGTACGCGAGGTCTCCAATTTGAATCTGAAATATGCGTCACTGCTGGGACTCAAACGTCATAGTGTCCGTTTACATTTAACAACCAAACCAGGACATCTTCAATCTTTCATTTCCCCCTTATATGACCGAGTTTGGCGTTGAGTTTATATAACCTACTGATGAGGAGTATTTATGTACCCTAATGTTGATCGCGTCCTTGGTTAAAACTCCCGAGATTCCTATCGACTGACCGACACACTGAGAAAATCGATGACCGTCACTTGCGTATCGGCGTCATCCGTTTCCGTGACAACATGCATACTTCGTCTCTCTATGACGTCATAGAAAAACATTGGTGAATGGAACCCATCTATTCAAGAATATAGTCCTAGTTGTGTGTCGGCTTCAGCAGGTTATTCTACAGCCCTCCGTAGAGTCCATAAAAACGGTTTCCTGGTTACGTGACGTCATAAATTCGTTATTCAAGCTACACGGGGCGATCAATGTAAAACTCGACGTCACAAATGCTATAAATGGGGTCGATGTAGTGATTAACAGGACTGTGTTCGGGAGCATGTAAATTGCATTGAGTGTGCTCTTCCAACATCGATTATTTCGCAATCGTCGTGAATATGCCGGGAGGACATTGCACCCAAACGCAACCTCTTGTTTTTAAAACATCGTTCCTGCTGACGCGGCAATTCCGTCTTCTAGTTTCCGCCGAGAGAGAAAGTGTATTCCATCTAAACAAATCATCATTCAACAATTCATTATCTTTCTCATTACTTACTCAGTTCAGTCCATCAATGATACATTCATTACTTACTCAGTTCAGCTCATCAATGATACACTCATTACTTACTCAGTTCAGTCCATCAATGATACACTCATTACTTACTCAGTTCAGTCCATCAATGATACACTCATTACTTACTCAGTTCAGTCCATCAATGATACACTCATTACTAACTCAGTTCAGTCCATCAATGATACACTCATTACTCGCTCTCTAATTATCCATCAATCCATTATACTCAAACGTTCATCCCCCATGAATTCATCCATCGCTCCACCCATCAATAACTCGCCCATCAACCCTGCATGAATTCCTTACTTAGTCCAGTCCATCCATCCATCCATCCATCCATCAATACCCACCAGTCTATATTCGTCTACTCATTATCCTTATACAACCAAACACCATATTTCCCTATCCATTATTTTAGTACTTCATTTCTCATCATTCACCTGTTAACAAACATAAGGCTTCTACAGTTCTTTTGGTGTATATTTTGTGATTTTGAAAACAATCTAAGTTTATTTGGTTAACATTCTTAAACTATTGTTTCCCTAATTTTTGTTTCAAAAAGTCTTTGTAAAATCAAATTATGTTCACATCTTCTAACCCGACTTGCATATTCGTCCTATAAACCCAAATATATTTGTACTTGTTTCCCAAATTAATGTTGACTAATTCGCGCATACGGTAAAATTGTCCGGTTTTCGATTAAAATCACGACTATTTATTGACACGACCATACTTCTCGATAAATAACATAACATACTCTATACTTTTTAGTAAAACTAACTGAACTGTTCTCGTATTTCCAAGTTACACAACTACACTTGGAATCCCGCAAGGGACCCGTCCCGAAATCGTACAAGAATTTGATCCTAAATATAACAATGTTACCTGTAATGGCTAGAAGATGTTAACAAGGAAGAAGAGTTTGTTCACTATCAAGGGGGCAGATTTGTTTGTTTGATTATGTTACCTCCTATAAGGGCCCGGTAACAAGAGAGGTAACATTACATGCTGGGTGTTTCATTGGCAAGCTTATGTTACATAAATATGAACAACATGAATCAAAGAGCATGTTACATGGCAAATTTCACACGGTAGGCATGCGTGCGAAAGACCAGGGGGTTCAAATGGTATTTTGCATTTCTGTTTTAAAACTGGTAAATACCACTTTTTCTGGCAATTACCACTTGTGAAGGTGGTTAAACTGAAAATTCAAAATATCATTTGGACCCCTTTGGTCTTTCGTACCTACGCCATTGTCGAATTTTAAATTAGTATCATTTAATAAAGAACTGAACAAAACACAGGAGAAAACAGAAAGGTTTGGTAAAACTGTGATTTCGAAATGTTCGGAATATGAAAATACAACTTCAGTTACAAACTTCAAATGAAACCAGAAACGTCAGCTTTTAGTTAAAATAAAAAAAAAAACGAAAATGAAACCTATTATCTGTGTTATTTATCAAATTAATCCCATAGTTTATGAACACGAGCTCTACGACATTTAATAATGGTATTAATGCTGCAAGTCTCAACTGTCTGAAGACGACACACATTTCTCGGATAGCACGTGAAACTCGTTCAGTCCGTGTAGAATCGAGTCGACTGTCATTGATGGTATGCTCGGTGAACCAGTGTAAACGTGTCAATTCATCTGCCTGAGGCTTTCATCATAAGAGAAATGATCACGAATATCATATTGTCAAAATAATAAGAAGATAGATTTATAATATATTTAGATAAAAACTATTCCTTGAACATAATTTGTCAGCATTTGTTAAACACGTATTAGGTTGATTACAGATCAAGGATTATTATGGCCGCAGCAAAAAAATATTGCATATATAAATAATTTACACTCATTCATATTTAAAAATCGCTTGAAAAAATATTGTAATAATGCGATCTGACGCACCAAATATTGGACTTTGTAACTGGGTCACTATTAGCTGACAGGATATTTTAAGCGATTTCAAAATATGTGTTTCAAGCGATTGTATTTATCAATTTGGTGACCCCCATAAATGGCTCAGATGAGCAATGTGAGAAACAGTTAAAGCTTTGAAAAATCATATCTTTGTTATTACCCGATCGACTTTAATTTATGATGGCTTATATACACGAAAAATGTATTGGCTTTGACGTGGTATATAATATTAAATGATAATATAATGACAACATTCTAAAATATTATTTCAAAACGACATGAGGTGTTGGAACTCGTTACGTCCTTCTATTTTTTATTGCATATAAGGAGCTGGATCGTCGACTTCATATCTTTCTAATAGCTAGTTTTTCGACAATACAAGCCCCTGTGTTACAGAAGATATCAATTAAAATCGAATTCCCTGACACAATTGCCAATAATGGATGTATATTGGAATAGTTCCATGCACTGCGTGACGGCAAAGCCTTTAACTCATGTGCTTCATGTCATACATATTGCACGGACATCCTGCTTACACACAAGCAATCATGGGCAATTGATGGGAGGTGCACTCACAGTGTATTTCTCGTGCATTTAATGAAGATTTCGACAAAATTCAGTATCGCATTCGTGGCTTGAATCTGATCGGGGCTCATACTCTGAATAATATACTTTTTCAATACGGTTGCAGAACCAGAGGACACCACATGATCATTGCGCCGTACATCAACACCTGTCTTCAGATCAGATATCAGATCCGTTTCAAAACTGGAGTAGGCTGGCATGTAATACAATAACCATTAAAACAGCTAAATCAATTCTCGGAGTACCAAAGAGAACCAGTAATATCGGATGCCTTAGCGATCTTGGACTTTACCCTCTATCTATAGAAATACTTTCTAACGTATTCAACTACTACAAACGATTATTGCGAATGGATCAAGACTAGTCTGATTAAAACCGACGGTATTCCGCGGAAAAATGTGAAAAATAGTGCATCTACCGGGATACGAACTCATATCGTTCGGAGGTTTCCACGCCAAACCGTCTGGTAACAGCCCGTAGACTCCCATGTTCTGACGCAATTCAGTAAACCAATCACAAGACGTCCAACAAATGCTTTCGGTGCGAGAAGCTAGGGGCAGATAACTCCAAACAGCTATCCTTTTGTCTGTTCCGAATGCTTTAAAAAAAGCGACCGTTTGAAAACTATGATGTGATTGGTCAGCTATTTGACTGGGCTTTGGCTGCGCTAAACTGGTTCTCAGACCTTGTGGCGAGGAATTATAGAACCTGTTCGTATCCCGGTAGATATATTATTTTGCAAATTTTATTCCTCGGAACAAGGTCGATTTTAATCAGACTGGATCAAAACAGACTTATATATGCTGCCCTACAAGAAGATAAGGGTCTTTCAAAATCATCCTGGGTTTCAACAATAGAACAACGTCTTAAAATATCATTCCCTTCATCAAAAATTTACAGTATCTCAAGACAGCAATTCATGGAATGTTTAAATACTGAATTTATTCAAATATACCTCCAGGAAACCGATCAACTACCATCTGATAAAGGAAAGAAATAACGCCTGCTTGGACATATTAAAGACTCGTTTGGCTACAAAGACTATTTAAACATTAATAGTAATTACCAAAGAAAAGTTTTAACTAAGTTAAGACTTAGCGCTCACCAGCTTGAGATTGAGAGAGGAAGATATAACAACACCCCTGTAGACAAACGCCTTTGTCAACAGTGCAGTCAGGGTGCTACAGAAACGGCAGAACATTTAATATTTGAATGCCCAAAATATGTTCATTATCGCTCGAAACTAATTTCATCAACTGGTCTCGTTGGGGTCTCAAGGATAGAGCTCCTCTCATCAATTGTAAACCCCAAGAGTCATCATGCTTCTATCACTTGTTAAGTACTTTATGACATGTATTCAATGAGATTAAGCCACATTGGTTAATTATTGTACAATCTATAATATGCATTGTTTGATATAATTGTCTCACACTGAGATATAATAATGCTCTTGTTTATATTTTACTTATAATATGTATTAACATTTGTTAACTTCTTTTTACACTGTCCATAATGGGTGTTTTATGTACAATAAATATCTTGTATCTTGTATCTCTTCCTCATTAGTGACGTCATCTTTATGGATGAGTCGCGTTTTCAACTTAACAGGGTCGACCGGAGAAAGCAGTTCCGATGCCTGAGAGGGTAGGTTCAATGATGACTGCATCCAGCATAGAGTGGTCAGTGGTGAAGATTATGGTCATGGGTTTGAATCCATTTTAACGGTTAAACTTGTGGTTCTAGAGATGAATGTCAAGACTCGGGACTCCGGACGTACAGAAAACAATCCTCAAATACATAGCTTCTTCCTTTAACCTGCATGAGGTACATGTATTTATAAAACTCACTTTGTGCTGCAATACTTCAACGTACCTTCCGGGGGGCGGGATGGCGCAGTGGTTAGCGCGTTCGGCTTCGGATCAAGAGGTTCCGGGTTCGAATCCCGCCAGGGGCATGTCAACTTTGTCTGCAGTAGAGAACTGTTCTACACGCAGTGCAATGCTACACTGAATCTCAGCGTAGTACCATGCATGGTTCACTAGTTCCAGCTAATGCTAATGTTTCACCGCAATGCATAGCCACAAGTCGATAGTGTCAGCAGTGTAGGTGCGATGCAGTAACACCTGGGTAAAAACTAATATGCGTAATATCACCTGTACATTTGTTTGAACTTCAAACAGTAGTGGGGGCGGGATAGCGCAGTGGTTAGCGCGTTCGGCTTCGGAGGTCGAGGTTCGTTCTACACGCAGTAAGGTTTGGGTTCAATGCTATAACCCATGGTTCGCTAGTTCCAGCCGATGCTCGCAAGTTTCAATGCGTAGCCACATGACGTTGCGGGCTTTCTCCCTTCCATAATACTAGCAGCCGCGATGTAAGTGAAATACTCTTGAAAGCGGCGTTAAACCGGCGTGTAGAATTCTGTACAGCTTGACCGTTTTAAGTGTCTGGTTAAATCGCCCTGATTGTAGTAACAATCATCAAGTTGAAGATGATTTAAGTTATGGTTGCTAATTATGCATTTTTTACCAAAATATGTAAAGTTTGATTTGGAAAATTTCATCACATTGACAATTTGGAGCCACGCCAAAAATAATTCAACGGTAAAGTTCATCATAAAAGTACTGGGACATTATCATTCGATCCATTCTGAAAATCTTTTCCATGTTGTTTGGTCGCTTCGATCAGTTAGACGTACACATGATTAGATCATCGAAACTCTAATGGTGTACTTGCTTCACCATGCTTTTATTACACTCTTATTAAAGTGACCTGAATGCATCGTTATAACGCTTGTTTTTGTCAAAGAAAACATACAGATTTCAAGCGGCTCACTATCTATAAACTGCACGGCCGCGATAAGCTGAGAGCGAACCGGTTTAATTACGTTCGGATACAATGACGTCATAAATTCAATCAGTTGTGACCCCACAGGGAATGGTCGCGTCAAATTTGATGAGTGGTAAAGGAAATAATTTCAAGGCGGTGAAACCTTGAAATTTCCCAAAAATCTATTTTATCACTTATTCAACATATTTGAATATGAATGAATTTTTAATTTCACTGTTTGTTAAATTTCTACCGCACCGAAAACAACGGAATGTGATGCGTCATACCCGAAGAAAAATGGGCTCAAATGATTACCGCATCACTCAGTTTACTTCCGCAGTGTCAAAGAAACACGTTAAAAATACGCTGATAACTCGTCATGGTAGAATTGAGATAAACCTGCTGTTTTTTTCTAAAAACTTTTTGTGAGTTTAACGTAGATTCGATACCTTTTTCCATCATTCGAAGCTTCATGCTGACGCGTTCGGCTCCGAATGATAAACATCGGTATCGAATCTACGTTAGACCCACAAAAAGTTAAATCTCCTAAGTATAACACAATACAAATCCTTTTGTGTTGTCTCTGGTGTAAATCTCCATTACACAGCATACAATAAATATTTTCAAAGCCAACATTTGACCAAAGTCAATACTTGATCAAAGTCAACATTTCACTAAATTTAAAATATCCTTTCCAAAGTCAACATTTCACCAAAGACAACATTCCTAATATAAACTTTCACAAAGTCAATAAATATTTCAAGAGTCAACATTTCACATAACTCAAAATATATTGAACATGTCACCAAAGTCACCAAATATTTCCAAAGTCAACATTTCACAAACATTATATTTTTTTCCGAAATCAACATTTCGCAAACATTATATTTTTTCCAAAGTCAACATTTCATACTCAATATATACTACCAAAATCAACATTTCATTGAAAAATTAATATTTAAAAAATTGATTACAAATAAGCAAATCTGCCTTTAATGACTAATCCTACCACCCACTTCCACATATTTCCATTGGAAAAAAAATTTCATTGAAAAAAAAATATCAAATTCCATTGGAATTTTAACCTAAAAATTTTCAAAGAACTTATGTAAGGCATATAAATAATGAAATTTGTTTGTACAAAAATGTTTGTCGCGACAAAATTCGGACTCGACCGGATTTCCAAAGATAAAACGGAGACCATTATACTATTTACTACAAGCTAGCTGCAATTTAGCTGCTAAAAAGAACGAAATATTAATTTGATATCAAATCGTTGTCCTTTGTCTCGCGTATAGATCTTTATTACGCAGCATATACACCAAGGGGGCAAAAGAAACGATACGAACAAACATGGAAGTTAGAGGGTTCTATAGAGGATATCTGTCTTTCCTTGACAAATACCAGACATATTTGTGTTTAACTTTGATGAAAATTCGGTACAGTTTCTTTTGCCCCGGTGTATACTTATCACAACAAGCTAGTTACGCTCTACCTACTGCATGACTGTAACACTCCCAGTGTTGCCATTCCCTTGGAATACTCAATTCCTGTTCTTCTCGACGCTCCGAGTTATACTTTCACCCATAGAAAAGTCGTTATTCATAAATCCCTTTCCCGGGGAATAAAAACTCGCTACTACTTGACGCATCATTACGGTAAAATGTATGATTTTTTCAACTGAAATGGGCTCCTTCGAATGGATAATGAAGATTTACACTTACAGTATTTGAATGACAGTACAGTCAGAGCAAACGGGATATTTGTATGCATTTAAGCTATACATTATAGGCCTACTAATAAAACAAGAATTTATATTTGTGTTTAAATCATCCATTAATTGTATGTATAGAGAAACGGGAATGTCCACATAGATTTCCTATCCAGTAAAATCTGACTGACTCTTTAAATGACGTTTGCTTTAGAATATTAATGTCACCAGCACAATATCACCTTCCTGATACGAGATTTTAATTTGTACGTTTTCACATAATATATACCTGTGAACAAATATACCTTTCTTTAGCGGTAAGATTTCAATCTGGTCGAGTTAATCTCCTTTGATCGCAATGTCATTAGCTGAGGTGATTAAAATGTCCTCGCGTTGGCGTTTTTGTTTTCTTTTTGTTCATTGCTTAGATAAAATTATTTTAAAATACACGAAACTAGAAGTTAGATTGTCACGTTTTCAAGAAACCAAATTAGAAATTTATTTTCAGATAACACGGTCCTGACATTTGCACAATGACTCATTAGGAAGATGTTTATGTGAAAACGGAGCATTAACGTGGAGTAGCTAGTTTGTAGCTGCTGTTACATTGCTTATTATCAAACTGACGGGCAAAACATAATATAATACAGGACGCTTAACGTTGTTATTTTTCACTTTAATATCCCACGGTCGTTGTGCCCTCTCTCCTCACCAAATTCCCATTACGTCAAAAACGTCACTTTAATAACCACTTCCGGTCTATGAAATGATCGTCGTTATTCTCATTTCAGCCAGGGACTCTGTATAGAGGAACATGAAACTCGAGCTCGTTTCATCATCATTTCTACTGGACTCTGCAATTAGACCTTCAGAACTTGGCGCGGGCGTGTGCGCTAATATTTTTATCGCTTTGTATTGTAGTGACCAGTTAGCGGTTTCCAGTCCTGCCGACTTTTCACCGCGACTTACTGTCTTTCATCGCCTGTGACATTAAAAAACAATTGTTCTTGACGTCAACGTAGCTTGCCGCCACAAGAGAAGAGGCTAGTTTCCTGACTACTTTTTATGTGAATCAAATGGAATAGAATGGGTAATAAAGAACGTATTATACTCCTAAGTGTGTCGTATGACTTTTACTAAATTCGTGCAGAATTATGTTAAACCCTCGCTCTCGTTCGGGCAATACACAAGTTCACATTCGTTTCGTAAAAGTCATATGACACACTTCCTCGGGTTAAAATCTCTATATATATGATTATGATATACCAATGTTATGTTACTTTGTGCTTTGGAATACTTTTATAGGTTTTATTATAGGTTTTATTCAATAAGTTAAATGTTGATTATTGTTTACTGTCTTAAGAAATTAAGTAAAACATGAACATATAACACACCTTGGTAAAACCAAACATTTTCATTACCCTTCATTACCATTCTATATATCCTGCATGTTCCTTGTAGACAAAATGGCGGACTGACTCACTATTTCACTGCCAAGTACGGGCGATATACAAGCTGATTAATTTCTCCCAAAATACAAGTTTGATACAAACGCACCACAAAATTATCTATCTATCGCTTAATTTATGTTTTTATAGTTTATTCCATTACTTAAAGCTAAATTTTGCCAGTTGACCCTCCGAGTGATTATCGTTGATATTGTGATTTACTGGGTACACCAGTGTGCTGCGCGCGGTGACAGGCACCAAGTCAAGATGTGAGTCGGACCATGACGAGGAGAACTCTGCGGAAGAATCGTTCAGTTTATAGTCCCTCTAATGTAATGTCCCTTTTTCAGCATAAATAAACAAACACTCCCTAATTACATTAAATATACTCATGGTAAAAATGGTTGACACCCCTAAACAGAAAATAGACTTTAACAAATTAAATTCGATAATAGAGTATTTTCGAAATCAAATGGCACAAACACATGATGTTAAATGTGTAATACTTGCCATGTATTTATTGTGTACGAATAAGACTCCATGAACGATTTTGTGTATATTTTGGGTTCAGTAGATTTGTTTTGCAAGTGCAACTTTTCATTATTTATAAGAGCCAAAATGAGAACACTCAAACACTGTAACAATATACCAATGCCAAGATCTCAAGACACGAGGAATGAAATCTTTTGAACAAATTTTATTGCTCTTCATTCCTATAACTGTAAGGGGGTGTCAACCATTATTACCATATAGAGAGGACAAGAGGGTTTACGGTGGAATGAAAACATGATACTGGCCTATTTCACGTCACATTTCCATAATATAGAATCTCCCGGTTTGTTTGATTCGACGTCACAGTACTTACCCCTGGTCTCGTTTAGTCTCGCATTGTCTCGGGTTTGGTTTGTCACGTTAAATATAATGTAGATGTTTAAAATGACACTGGTTTGATAAAAAGATTATATATATTTTGGAGTGTTCGTTCAAGACGCCAAAGACACGTCAGAAAGATATACAAACCATCATTACATAATCACAATGAAATAGTTGTTACCTGTCATGTAAACATTTCTTCGGTCATATATCGTGAAGAGGTGAAATATTGGATATTCAGACTGTGTGTATACTGTGAATTTCTAACTGCTCTCATTCGAGTGTTGGCATTTTACATGATATTGTTGACTTCTTTGGGAATTATATATTATTTGACTGCATTGCAGTAGGTTTGCAGATGTATTAATATATGCGTGTCTTTGAAGCAGTTTTTAAAAATATCTACATACTAACTTTTGCCCGTCGCTTTATGTTTAGATAATGATACAATATACAAATAGTGGGACAAAGGGGCGACGTAAATCATGATGTGATGAGATAGCGCTGGATTCATGGTCTCGACTGTGGATGAACAGAGAATTTGTGACAGTTTAAGGAAATAGGTCAGCGGCTTATCCTTATGGAAGTTTTGTCATCCCTGCCCGTCATCCCTCCCGAGTCGGGATGACGCATGGGAATTCCCCGTCTAAAAATAGCTATGACATAAGGTGGTGCAATACGTACCTGTCCAGTGGGTTAGATATGCGAGGTCGGCTAGTGAGGGGGTGATTTACAGTCTGATTAAAATCGACGGTTTTCCGAGGAATACAAATTGCAAAATAGTGCATCTACCGGGATACGAACTCATATCGTTCAGAGCGTTTCCTCGCAAAACCGTCTGATAACAGCCCGTATATTTGTATGTTCTGACGCAATGACAGTTAACCAATCACAAGATGTTCAACAAAAGCGTTCGGTGCGAGAAGCTAGGGGCAGATAACTCCAAACAGCTATTCTTTCATCTGTTCCGAATGCTTTCAAGACTGCGACCGTTTCAAAACTGTGATGTGATTGGTCAGCTATTTGACTGGGCTTTGGCTGCGCTGAACTGGTTGGGAACACGCGCCTATACGGGGTGTCCTCAGACCTTGTGGCGTAGAATATACAGAACCTGTTCGTATCTCGGTAGATTATTTTGCAAAGTTTATACCTCAGAACAAGGTCGATTTTAATCAGACTGGGGTGAGTTAGGCCATGCAGCGACTCTATACACAGCCAGTCGAGCTGGTCTAGCACACAGTAATGTTGTCATTTTCTTAACGAGGCTGAACAAAAAGAGCGATACTTTGAATCGAATAGCTTTGGTGTCTCGATCAGTGAAACATGTTAAGTGATTTATGCGTTTTTGGAAGTTTTATAAGGTACAGTCGCCTCTCTGCTATCGCTATGCTGTCCACCACTAAGCATTAAGGTATACTGTAGAAACTCTGTGGGGCTGTTAACATAGTCCGAGACATGGGCCGCTATTGGTGGGTGGGTCCATAGTGAGGGGTGATTTCATTGTTAATATATGCTGTTAGCTGGCCTAAAGCATACCGTGTGACACATCCTGACACCCCTTGTATTGCCTGAACAGATACGGGGTCCGAGTCCGACTACAAGAGAACTGTTCTATTTGCATCAATCTGATTTCCGAGTGGTGAGCTACGTCCTGACAAGGACAGTTAAGGGAGAGTTGGGGTATACGGGTTATGGATTTTATTGTTTATTGAGGAAGTCGAACGGGTAGCGCTGGTACTTACAGATGTTGTGACGTCACTTCTCGCGTGACACCATCCGCCATGCGAGAGAGGCAAGTGTCTCCTAGCGCAGCGCAACGTACATGTCGCACCACCGATCGCTAGTAAAATTTAACGAGATAAATTTGGTTTATTTTGTAAGTTTGGCTAGAATGGGCAAATAGAAATAACTCAAGAATAACAAGCTCAGTGTGTTTTGTCTGCTGCATGTACATACATAATCACACACAAATCGTTAGAGAGCAAACAGGCAACCGTATCAATTACACTCACTGTTGTTTAATTATGTGTTATTTATTGGCTGACAGTTTACATCGACACCAACGGCGAATTATGTTTAGAGTTTCAAATAACCAAATATTAATGTTCATTGCGAAGGTTTTTGAATTGGTAAGTAGAATCTTTTCAAAAAGAATTAGTGAAGACGTAAAATATCAATCTAGGCACTCGTCCTGTAAACATGGAAGATCATTTATATCAGATACAATTTGCGCATTAAACTCTGTGTAACCATGAGCTATGTCTACATACGTGACGATACAGATACGATATGGCTCGATACGATACATTTCACATTATGACATTTTACTTGGGTTTTAATAATAGTGTGTAGCTTGTAATTGATTCACTAGCAATCAATATGTGTTTTCAACGCCAATGATTGAAGAGAAAACAACCGATAGCGTATGCTTATTTAGAAGCAACAAGGTTTATCACCAACAGACAATACAATACTAATGAATAAGCAAAAAAACAACAAAAACGTATAATTTACAGAATACACTAATCAATATCGTAACCATTCCCCTGACATCTTGAGGGTTATTTACTCAATAAACCATTTTGGGTCATAATTCATTAGTACCAATATCGCTAACAAAACCTTGAAAATCGTGAAACATCATGTTTATAGCCACATCAGTCAACAAATATGCTTATCTAGCAGTGACAGGGTTAATTGCCCACACAATAATTTGCGTTTATACCCACGAGATTAATATTAGGCCTATGTAACAGTACCAAAAAAGTCAAAACCAGTGAAATCGCGAAACATCAACTTTCGTTTACTCAGCAGAAAACAAGTGAAGCCCATGGTGCTTTAGCAGCAAAAGGGTTAATTAACCACAGAAGTTCATTCACCGGGATCGATATATTTCATCATAAGGCAACCGTGATTGAGAACCTTAAAACAAATCAAATTACGAAATGAACGAGGTGTAACCGACGGCCACATATTCTCACCCTGGCACCAACGGGGTTAATTAGTTAATTACCCACAGATACATTTCCAGTTCATTCACACAAAGTCAATATAACGAGGCAGAAAGAGGGATTCGAGTTATGAATAGAACCGGTGTGCCAGAAAATAGATCCCTCCACAATCGTCCCTCGTCTTGTATTGATCCAGGCAGAGATCTTGGAGCTTCAGATCTATTTTTATGCACGTATTCTTGGATGGAATGAGGTCACAATACAGCCCTGGTCGTGGATTTGTCTTACAAGCATGCGTCTGTTAAAATACATGACTCGTTGAAAGTATTCAAATACAGCCCTGATTAATATTTCTTGAATGTATACGTATTTCAAAATGCTTAACGATTTGACAGTTGGTAAATATATTTCTGGTCGAAGATTTAAAAGAATTATATTCAAATGACATTTTTTGATGATATGAGGCTATGAAAGCCCCCATCGAGGATGCGGCTTGTTTGTTAATCCAGTTTTGCATGATATGAGGTTGAAATAGAGCCCTGGTGGAGTATAATGTAAATCAATGTTTTGATATAATGAAATCCTATAGCAGCCCTTATTGAGGACTTCCCTTGCACGTTGTGATGAAATCCAGAGAGCCCTGTTTGAAAGTTTTGCTTCTACGAATTCGTAACTACAGCGCTGATTGTGAATACATTCAATCAGATGAATCAGTTCAAAACAAACCCGGAGGTCAATTGTATCATCCAGTATTCAATGCATTACAAAATCAAATGAAAATCAAGCACTGCCCGGAGGGAGGATGTATATCCCGATACGTCAGATTACATGTATAAATGCATTTCAAATTCAAATGAAGATCAAATACAGCCCTGACTATGGATATGTTATTAAGTATCCACTTACATGTACACTCCTTAACCAAATGTGCGACTACAGAAGGTTTGTTTGAATTATTGTCAGGATCTTGGATACTACATACATGTATAATGGTTAAACGATCGTGGACTTTGAGGTGTTCGCAAATAATTTTTTAATGGATTGATGTATAGAACATCAATATTTTGTTGCACTTAAATATGTAAGTTTAAAATGGGTGAAATATTATATAAACGTATATAATAAACGGAATGTTTGAAAATAAGTGGGGACATATTTTTAAGAAAGTGAACACTGTAGGCCTAGTGATTATTTTAGCACATCTTGAGAAATTAGGTAGAGATCTGTTATTGAATAACATACTTTAATCAGTTTTTGAATATCTTTATTATCATTTTGTGTTTGAAGCTGGGTCTTTGGCCGTCTTAATAATGAAATTGAAATTAAATTAACTGAAAATCAAATAATGTACTTCGAACGATATAAGTCCTTTCCCGGTAGATGAACTATTTTACAAATTCGATTTTAATCAAATTGCTCAATGCTGCTCAATCTACTTGTTTTTAAAATGGAGGCATCGTGATTTGAACCGGTTACCCTTTACCAGTGAGTTTTTAAAATTAAAACCCACATTTCAACTTTTATTATAAATATCACGTTTCGCTATCGCTGTTCGCTGAATGATTAATGCGTACGAACATGAAGATTTTCTGGATAACAACTTCTTTAATGTGAAAATACACGACGTTTCGGAGTACGTACTCACTCTTTCATCAGGTGGAATGTAAGGAAATAACAAAATAAAACAAAACACCATATTTTGTTATTTCCTTACATTCCACCATATTTTGTTATTTCCTTACATTCCACCATATTTTGTTATTTCCTTACACTCCACCATATTTTGTTATTTCCTTACATTCCACCATATTTTGTTATTTCCTTACATTCCACCATATTTTGTTATTTCCTTACACTCCACCATATTTTGTTATTTCCTTACATTCCACCATATTTTGTTATTTCCTTACATTCCACCATATTTTGTTATTTCCTTACACTCCACCATATTTTGTTATTTCCTTACACTCCACCATATTTTGTTATTTCCTTACACTCCACCATATTTTGTTATTTCCTTACACTCCACCATATTTTGTTATTTCCTTACACTCCACCATATTTTGTTATTTCCTTACACTCCACCATATTTTGTTATTTCCTTACATTCCACCATATTTTGTTATTTCCTTACACTCCACCATATTTTGTTATTTCCTTACACTCCACCATATTTTGTTATTTCCTTACACTCCACCATATTTTGTTATTTCCTTACACTCCACCATATTTTGTTATTTCCTTACACTCCACCATGTTTTGTTATTTCCTTACACTCCACCATGTTTTGTTATTTCCTTACACTCCACCATATTTTGTTATTTCCTTACACTCCACCATATTTTGTTATTTCCTTACACTCCACCATATTTTGTTATTTCCTTACACTCCACCATATTTTGTTATTTCCTTACACTCCACCATATTTTGTTATTTCCTTACACTCCACCATATTTTGTTATTTCCTTACATTCCACCATATTTTGTTATTTCCTTACACTCCACCATATTTTGTTATTTCCTTACACTCCACCATATTTTGTTATTTCCTTACACTCCACCATATTTTGTTATTTCCTTACACTCCACCATATTTTGTTATTTCCTTACACTCCACCATATTTTGTTATTTCCTTACACTCCACCATATTTTGTTATTTCCTGACATTCAAAATGATGAAGGAGTGTGAACGTAGTCCGAAACGTCGTGTATTTTCACATTAATGAAGTTGTTATCCAGAAAATCCTCATGTTCTTATGTATACCACTTCTAAATGCCCTTCAAAGACCTCATTAAGGAGTACTGTAGAACATTTTAGATTATGATCCAATTTGGTATATTCAGATAAAATATATAACATTCTTCAAATTTAGGAAGATATCGGGAGAAATGACTTAATTAATAGTCAAGTATTATACTAACAAGGACCAATGATAGAAACTGAAAACTTTCTTCTCGACTGCAGAAAATCTGCAAGACTGGCTGACGTTCTAAGGGAGATAACTCCTTGATAAAGTATCTTCGGAATTTGTCGTTTGTGCTTGTATTTTGTTTATATTAGGTAAAGATATTGCTTTATATATAGTTTTTGGAATCTTCACACATCAGTCCTGGTCGCGAGGGATAGTACAGTAGCTGGTGTGCTAAACTGTTCATCAAGAGGTCCTGTTTCAGGATCCCACAAAGTTTTACTGGATGCAAGCCCACTGTAAGATGTAGCGTTTAATGGTTCGCCTTGTAGATTTGGAAGTCACCGCATACGTGAAGTATTCCTGAACCTAAATCCAACCAGCGCTGCTCAGAGTTTTTGTGCATTTAGTTCAATTTTATTCAGTTCGGTAGGATCGCTTGTTTCGACAGATGCTTCCGGGTTTCACCGTAATGATAAGCCAGTCCGGGTTAAAATTAACCGGGCCTGTTTAAAAATATTTTCTTTTATTTTGTTTTCCACACATTGCAAAAAGTGAGATATAAATAACCATTTATAAAAAAAATCTCTCTACTAGAACGTGGATCTTCGGATTATTAAGCCCTGGGTAACCAAGGATGGAGAAATAATCGCCATGAAATAAGTGAATATTTAAATCGTTAAAATCAAAATGACCTCATTGCTGTATTGTCCTGTAACTAGGAGACGAGATTGTGCAACTGTTGTTTCACACAATACACAGATAAAAACATATTCTAGTCAGATAGCAGCCAGGTCAACATGTTTACTTTCCTCGTCATTTGTTTTCTTCTAAGTAAGTATATTATATGTCTTCACAAGAACATGCGAAAATATCATATATGTTTTCAATAAATTTCAACCTGCGACGCGATTTCTGGCCTACAAACAATGCTTCAGCTAATTCGGTTGACCGATAATGCTTAGACTATCCAGCACATATTGAGAATACACTTTAAATACAACCCGACTTACAATAAATATGTTTAACATATTTGAAGAAACTGTAACGTTGGCTCACAAGTTAAGAATTAAAGTTCTCAATTTAAGGTTTTCATCAGAAAACTTTGAATGTTTACATTTTCAACAAAATCAAAGCCTTTTGGCATTAAATGAATATCAATAAAATCGACCCGCCAGGCCCATATTATAATTATACATTATGAAATTTTTATGAGATGTATTATGTGAGTCCTATTTATCGCCACATTTATACACATAACAATCATAAGAAGGTCATATGACACATTTGCTGGGGAATCTTGACAAAAACCTCAGTGAAAGATGTCCTTTTATGAGCCCTTCACTACCACCATAAAAGGGTGTTTTTCATGAAATTTTATTTAGATTTGATTTATACAAAAATATGAAATGTCCCGATCTATGTCCAAATCATCTCAGTCGACTTGCATATATATCCTCTAACACCAAATATGTGACAATAATTTGATTTCAATGAAACTCGAACAGCGGCTTAATACACGATGAGAAAGTGAATTCATGCGTCCCATTTACATGTATGCCAAGACGCGCGCCAGCCGAGGAACATCACGACTAAACATCTTAATTATGTAAATTTTCGACAACAGTTATTACTTCTCAATAAAATAACACCCTTGGTAACTTTTGACCTATGTTACTACACTAACATACGGAGTGTCCCTTTAACCTAAGATAGTTAACTTCAGAAGGAAAAGCCCTGTGTTTAACTATGAACCAGGGCCCCCTTTCACAAAGCGCTAAGGTGATGGTAAGTCACTAAGGTTACCTTAGTGCAATGTTAAAGAATGTGAGTTAAGGTTAACTTTAGTAAAGGTTGCTTTGTGAAAGGGGGCCCAGGACCATTTGTGGGAAATGTATGTTATTTCTTGCTTCGCTTAGATCATTAACCTCAGTGGGGAATTCACTTTTATAATGACTTCGCTTCGATCATTTACGTCTGTGAGAAATTCTTTTTTATAATTACTTCGCTTCGATCATTAACGTCTGTGGGAAATTCTCTTTTATAATTACTTCGCTTCGATCATTAACGTCTGTGGGAAATTCTTTTTTATAATTACTTCGCTTCGATCATTAACCTCGGTGGGAAATTCTTTTTTATAATTACTTCGCTTCGATCATTAACCTCGGTGGGAAATTCTTTTTTATAATTACTTCGCTTCGATCATTAACGTCTGTGGGAAATTCTTTTTTATAATTACTTCGCTTCGATCATTAACGTCTGTGGGAAATTCTTTTTTATAATTACTTCGCTTCGATCATTAACGTCTGTGGGAAATTCTTTTTTATAATTACTTCGCTTCGATCATTAACGTCTGTGGGAAATTCTTTTTTATAATTACTTCGCTTCGATCATTAACGTCTGTGGGAAATTCTTTTTTATAATTACTTCGCTTCGATCATTAACGTCTGTGGGAAATTCTTTTTTATAATTACTTCGCTTCGATCATTAACGTCTGTGGGAAATTACTTTTTATAATTACTTCGCTTCGATCATTAACGTCTGTGGGAAATTCTTTTTTATAATTACTTCGCTTCGATCATTAACGTCTGTGGGAAATTCTTTTTTATAATTACTTCGCTTCGATCATTAACGTCTGTGGGAAATTCTTTTTTATAATTACTTCGCTTCGATCATTAACGTCTGTGGGAAATTCTTTTTTACAATTACTTCGCTTCGATCATTAACGTCTGTGGGAAATTCTTTTTTATAATTACTTCGCTTCGATCATTAACGTCTGTGGGAAATTCTTTTTTATAATTACTTCGTTTCGATCATTAACGTCTGTGGGAAATTCTTTTTTATAATTACTTCGCTTCGATCATTAACGTCTGTGGGAAATTCTTTTTTATAATTACTTCGCTTCGATCATTAACGTCTGTGGGAAATTCTTTTTTATAATTACTTCGCTTCGATCATTAACGTCTGTGGGAAATTCTTTTTTATAATTACTTCGCTTCGATCATTAACGTCTGTTGGAAATTCTTTTTTATAATTACTTCGCTTCGATCATTAACGTCTGTGGGAAATTCTTTTTTATAATTACTTCGCTTCGATCATTAACGTCTGTGGGAAATTACTTTTTATAATTACTTCGCTTCGATCATTAACGTCTGTGGGAAATTCTTTTTTATAATTACTTCGCTTCGATCATTAACGTCTGTGGGAAATTCTTTTTTATAATTACTTCGCTTCGATCATTAACGTCTGTGGGAAATTCTTTTTTATAATTACTTCGCTTCGATCATTAACGTCTGTGGGAAATTCTTTTTTACAATTACTTCGCTTCGATCATTAACGTCTGTGGGAAATTCTTTTTTATAATTACTTCGCTTCGATCATTAACGTCTGTGGGAAATTCTTTTTTATAATTACTTCGTTTCGATCATTAACGTCTGTGGGAAATTCTTTTTTATAATTACTTCGCTTCGATCATTAACGTCTGTGGGAAATTCTTTTTTATAATTACTTCGCTTCGATCATTAACGTCTGTGGGAAATTCTTTTTTATAATTACTTCGCTTCGATCATTAACGTCTGTGGGAAATTCTTTTTTATAATTACTTCGCTTCGATCATTAATGTCTGTTGGAAATTCTTTTTTATAATTACTTCGCTTCGATCATTAACGTCTGTGGGAAATTCTTTTTTATAATTACTTCGCTTCGATCATTAACGTCTGTGGGAAATTCTTTTTTATAATTACTTCGCTTCGATCATTAACGTCTGTGGGAAATTCTTTTTTATAATTACTTCGCTTCGATCATTAACGTCTGTGGGAAATTCTTTTTTATAATTACTTCGCTTCGATCATTAACGTCTGTGGGAAATTCTTTTTTATAATTACTTCGCTTCGATCATTAACGTCTGTGGGAAATTCTATTTTATAATTACTTCGCTTCGATCATTAACGTCTGTGGGAAATTCTTTTTTATAATTACTTCGCTTCGATCATTAACGTCTGTGGGAAATTCTTTTTTATAATTACTTCGCTTCGATCATTAACGTCTGTGGGAAATTCTTTTTTATAATTACTTCGCTTCGATCATTAACCTCAGTGGGAAATTCTTTTTTATAATTACTTCACTTCGATCAATAAATATACAAATAAACCTCTTTTTATAACTGCTTCACCGCGATCAGTAGTGGTCTATGTTACGAATATTATTTTACAGTGAATCATTGTTTTATTAATCAAGATCCCGACTTCTTCATTTCCTCGTGATGTCAGTTTAATATTCTCGATAGCGGGGTCAAACACCAAATCACCGGACAACTGCGTTTCCCTTTTGCAGCTGCAAGAGCACAATCGGCTAATAACGGATGTACTTACAAGGGCCACAACTTCCAACATGGCGACTCCTGGGTGGCTGAATCCAGGTGAGGTACTCAATGAGTAGATAGCATGAAGAAATAATACCCTAGAGAGTTTGTCCATAATGTACAACTGTTTTGGAAGATGAATTAAATTTTATTATTTTATGCCCTCTGTATAACGAACTGTGAAATAAATATATGTTGAAATGTAGAAAAAGCAAATCTCTAGCTACTCTAATGTATATAAATTATATACTGCATATATTAAAGAAATTAACATGTTACGTTGTTCATCACTATTGTAAAGTGTATATATTTATTCGTACTGCCTGTAAAAGAACTGTTATGGTGATTCAGTTACCGATCGCACCAAACCTGTTAATTTCATCAAAATGTGTATATTGTAAACGGGCCTGTGGCCTTTATACTGAATAAACTATTTGAGTTTAAATAGATTGGGTTCGAATCCCCATGGTCTTACATGTGTACAGTTAAAACTCTCTTGCAATAATTACCTATCATAATTAGGCTGATGCCTCACACTGCTGTTCTAATTTCTAAAATGCCAACCAAGTAAGGTTCATGTTAAGAGAACATAAGCTATTGAACACACCTCTGTTATACTGCATGCTACACAGCAATGCTAAATGTGATAATTCACAATATAACGATCAACAGATGCAACGGGTGCGACTGTACCGACTTCGGGGCTGAATGTCAGTCGTGGAGGAACTGCGACAACTCGAGTACGTACAAATTTATGTTGTTCTGATTTGATGTTTTTATTCTTTTTGAGGTTTAATAACTAACTGTTTAAGAGACATTCTGGAAATTGGTGCAGAAGAAAGAAATTATTTTATGGATGATTAACTTCTTTATTTCACAATGGCGACGTTTCGGTATAGCATCTGTTCCATATGATTGAGTATGTTTTCAGACGATCTTGGGGCCCCTGGCACTCCTCTGTGCAAGTATTACCTCACGTACTACAAGGTTGGGCAGTCCTGGACGGCGGAGGATAAATGCAACTCGTGCAAGTGCACTAAGAACGGCATGATCTGCACGTACACACCGTGCAAGAACTCGGGCTTCGGTAGGTACCCGTTTTCATCACAATGGTCATTATCTCTCATTGGCATTTTAGTTGTTGGCGAAAGGGAGGAGGGATTCGTAACATTGTTTTCGAGGTCAATGTGACATGTTCTTTACTAAACCATCAACAATTTGTTACTTGCTGTTATATTGGCTTTAATCTAAGAGTCATTTCGGGCTCAATACGCAATAGTTATAAAGTTATGACGTACAGTTATATGCAATGATTGCAAGTGTTAAAATCGATCCCTTTCACGGGGTAAGTGGGGCATTTGAGCCATATACTAGACTGCAGGAATCATCTTCATCAATTGAGTTTGAAACAGAATACAATCATATATTCATCGGCAATTATCATAATTTCATATCTATAAAATTAGTGTATTGGTGGGCTTAAACCCATTTATCCGAAATGCTGTTTTGTATAAAACAATATCAACATTGTACCAAAAATGTTCGACTTTCATAAAACAGACAACCCAAAAGTGACGAACGGTGGTCAGTTCATGGACTGCCCCTACAATGGCCGGTACTACCACTACGGCAGTCAGTTCCTCGCAGATGATGGCTGTAACAGTTGTATCTGCACAATGCCCGGGAACTACGCAACCTTCCCGATCTGTACAACAACCAAGTGTAATCTGATTGGCTGAATAAACATGCGAACAGAATTCCGTATATTGCTTGTTTTTAACACCGACATAACGGTATCGATAAAATGCCAAATGTTGAATCCTAGGAAATCGCATATCGGCAAGTCGGTGTTGAACATACTGAAATGAAAGATACATTGGTGGAAATGAACTCATCGTATTAAAGAAGATTGATCCAGTCAAAACCATTATATATATATGTATGTATTTCTTATAGTTTTTATTATATCCCACGTGATCTTTCCCATCTACATATATATATAATATATATATATATATATATATATATATATATATATATATGTATGTATATATATATATATATATATATATATATATATATATATATATATATATATATATATATATATATATATATATATATATATATATATACTGCTATTTAATGAAGGGGAAAATTTTGAAATACTGTTCCCTTGACACTTATTGAGTAGTAATGTTACCTCCATTTTTGTATATTTCGTGTAAAGGAAATATTTTAAATGCGCCTTTACTACACTTTTCACAAGAAATGACATAAATCACATTTTTATATATGTGCTTAAAATCTAAACATCATTTTTGCAGTATCAATAAAAAAAGTTGTTTCTAACACTAAGCAAGGTTATTATATAGACTATAAATATCAATGTATTTATCATAGATTTTATTGTATCCCACGTGATCTTTCCTCTCCTGTACCAACAAAATCATATTAAAGATTAAGACTGATGACAGTAATTTATATTAACGTATATTTGTAGAAATTAATGCTTCAATATCTGTTACACTCATTTGTGCTTCGTCTTTTGCATTAGGTATTTGATATTATCACCTAATCGTAAAGTTGTCTAGTACTATTGGTGTTAGAGAGAAAATACCACTCATATTACAAACAAGAAAGATATAAAACACATATCTTAATAAGGGCATAAAGGATTCATGAAAGTAAATTTAGCTAAAATAAATTCTCTAGCGATGAATCAATTTATGGAGGATACGTATTCATCATCGTAGTTCCCACGAAGAGTTGGTGGACTGGTGTATTTCCAAATAACGACTGGTGCAGTTTTAATCTAAGGACTGGTGTAGTTCTCACTACGAATAGGTGATGTGGACAAAAACGACGAGTGTAGTTCTTACCCAAATCCGGTTCAGTTCCAATTAAGAACCCCAGTACAAGAACCCCAGTACTTTTGGTTAATTGGCATAGTTTCAAATAACGACTGGTGCAGTTATATCTTAAGACTGGTTGGTATAGTTAAACTTAGGGCTGGTGTAGTTAAACTTAGGGCTGGTGTAGTTAACACAAAGGACTGGTGTAGTTAACACAAGGGATTGGTGTAGTTAACTCAAAGGAGTGGTGTAGTTAACACAAAGGACTGGTGTAGTTAACACAAAGGACTGGTGTAGTTAACACAAGGGACTTGTGTAGTTAACACAAAGGACTGGTGTAGTTAAACTTAGGGCTGGTGTAGTTAACACAAAGGACTGGTGTCGTTAACACAAGGGATTGGTGTAGTTAACTCAAAGGAGTGGTGTAGTTAACACAAAGGACTGATGTAGTTAACATAAGGGACTGGTGTAGTTAACACAAAGGACTGGTGTAGTTAACACAAGGGACTGGTGTAGTTAACACAAGAGACTTGTGTAGTTAACACAAAGGACTGGTGTAGTTAACACAAGGGACTGGTGTAGTTAACACAAAGGACTGGTGTAGTTAACACAAAGGACTGGTGTAGTTAACACAAGGGACTGGTGTAGTTAACACAAGGGACTGGTGTAGTTAACACAAGGGACAGGTGTAGTTAACACAAGGGACTGGTGTAGTTAACACAAGAGACTGGTGTAGTTAACACAAGGGACTGGTGTAGTTAACACAAGGGACTGGTGTAGTTAACACAAGGGACTGGTGTAGTTAACACAAAGGACTGGTGTTGTTAACACAACGGACTGGTGTAGTTAACACAAGGGACTGGTGTAGTTAACACAAAGGACTGGTGTCGTTAACACAAAGGCCTGTTGTAGTTAACACAAGGAACTGGTGTAGTTAACACAAGGGACTGGTGTAGTTAACACAAGGGACTGGTGTAGTTTACACAAAGGACTGATGTAGTTAACACAAGGGACTGGTGTAGTTAACACAAAGGACTGGTGTAGTTAACACAAGGGACTGGTGTAGTTAACACAAGAGACTTGTGTAGTTAACACAAAGGACTGGTGTAGTTAACACAAAGGACTGGTGTAGTTAACACAAGGGACTGGTGTAGTTAACACAAAGGACTGGTGTAGTTAACACAAGGGACTGGTGTAGTTAACACAAAGGACTGGTGTAGTTAACACAACGGACTGGTGTAGTTAACACAAAGGACTGGTGTAGTTAACACAAAGGACTGGTGTAGTTAACACAAAGGACTGGTGTAGTTAACACAAAGGACTGGTGTAGTTAACACAAGGGACTGGTGTAGTTAACACAAAGGACTGGTGTAGTTAACACAAGGGACTGGTGTAGTTAACACAAGAGACTGTTGTAGTTAACACAAGAGACTTGTGTAGTTAACACAAAGGACTGGTGTCGTTAACACAAAGGCCTGTTGTAGTTAACACAAGGGACTGGTGTAGTTAACACAAAGGACTGGTGTAGTTAACACAAGGGACTGATGTAGTTAACACAAGAGACTTGTGTAGTTAACACAAAGGACTGGTGTAGTTAACACAAGGGACTGGTGTAGTTAACACAAGGGACTGGTGTAGTTAACACAAAGGACTGGTGTAGTTAACACAAGGGACTGGTGTAGTTAACACAAAGGACTGGTGTAGTTAACACAAAGGACTGGTGTAGTTAACACAAGGGACTGGTGTAGTTAACACAAGGGACTGGTGTAGTTAACACAAGGGACAGGTGTAGTTAACACAAGGGACTGGTGTAGTTAACACAAGAGACTGGTGTAGTTAACACAAGGGACTGGTGTAGTTAACACAAGGGACTGGTGTAGTTAACACAAGGGACTGGTGTAGTTAACACAAAGGACTGGTGTTGTTAACACAACGGACTGGTGTAGTTAACACAAGGGACTGGTGTAGTTAACACAAAGGACTGGTGTCGTTAACACAAAGGCCTGTTGTAGTTAACACAAGGAACTGGTGTAGTTAACACAAGGGACTGGTGTAGTTAACACAAGGGACTGGTGTAGTTTACACAAAGGACTGATGTAGTTAACACAAGGGACTGGTGTAGTTAACACAAAGGACTGGTGTAGTTAACACAAGGGACTGGTGTAGTTAACACAAGAGACTTGTGTAGTTAACACAAAGGACTGGTGTAGTTAACACAAAGGACTGGTGTAGTTAACACAAGGGACTGGTGTAGTTAACACAAAGGACTGGTGTAGTTAACACAAGGGACTGGTGTAGTTAACACAAAGGACTGGTGTAGTTAACACAACGGACTGGTGTAGTTAACACAAAGGACTGGTGTAGTTAACACAAAGGACTGGTGTAGTTAACACAAAGGACTGGTGTAGTTAACACAAAGGACTGGTGTAGTTAACACAAGGGACTGGTGTAGTTAACACAAAGGACTGGTGTAGTTAACACAAGGGACTGGTGTAGTTAACACAAGAGACTGTTGTAGTTAACACAAGAGACTTGTGTAGTTAACACAAAGGACTGGTGTCGTTAACACAAAGGCCTGTTGTAGTTAACACAAGGGACTGGTGTAGTTAACACAAAGGACTGGTGTAGTTAACACAAGGGACTGATGTAGTTAACACAAGAGACTTGTGTAGTTAACACAAAGGACTGGTGTAGTTAACACAAGGGACTGGTGTAGTTAACACAAGGGACTGGTGTAGTTAACACAAAGGACTGGTGTAGTTAACACAAGGGACTGGTGTAGTTAACACAAAGGACTGGTGTAGTTAACACAACGGACTGGTGTAGTTAACACAAAGGACTGGTGTAGTTAACACAAAGGACTGGTGTAGTTAACACAAGGGACTGGTGTAGTTAACACAAGGGACTGGTGTAGTTAACACAAGGGACTGGTGTAGTTAACACAAAGGACTGGTGTTGTTAACACAAAGGACTGGTGTAGTTAACACAAGGGACTGGTGTAGTTAACACAAAGGACTGGTGTCGTTAACACAAAGGCCTGTTGTAGTTAACACAAGGGACTGGTGTAGTTAACACAAGGGACTGGTGTAGTTAACACAAGGGACAGGTGTAGTTAACACAAGGGACTGGTGTAGTTAACACAAGAGACTGGTGTAGTTAACACAAGGGACTGGTGTAGTTAACACAAGGGACTGGTGTAGTTAACACAAGGGACTGGTGTAGTTAACACAAAGGACTGGTGTTGTTAACACAACGGACTGGTGTAGTTAACACAAGGGACTGGTGTAGTTAACACAAAGGACTGGTGTCGTTAACACAAAGGCCTGTTGTAGTTAACACAAGGAACTGGTGTAGTTAACACAAGGGACTGGTGTAGTTAACACAAGGGACTGGTGTAGTTTACACAAAGGACTGATGTAGTTAACACAAGGGACTGGTGTAGTTAACACAAAGGACTGGTGTAGTTAACACAAGGGACTGGTGTAGTTAACACAAGAGACTTGTGTAGTTAACACAAAGGACTGGTGTAGTTAACACAAAGGACTGGTGTAGTTAACACAAGGGACTGGTGTAGTTAACACAAAGGACTGGTGTAGTTAACACAAGGGACTGGTGTAGTTAACACAAAGGACTGGTGTAGTTAACACAACGGACTGGTGTAGTTAACACAAAGGACTGGTGTAGTTAACACAAAGGACTGGTGTAGTTAACACAAAGGACTGGTGTAGTTAACACAAAGGACTGGTGTAGTTAACACAAGGGACTGGTGTAGTTAACACAAAGGACTGGTGTAGTTAACACAAGGGACTGGTGTAGTTAACACAAGAGACTGTTGTAGTTAACACAAGAGACTTGTGTAGTTAACACAAAGGACTGGTGTCGTTAACACAAAGGCCTGTTGTAGTTAACACAAGGGACTGGTGTAGTTAACACAAAGGACTGGTGTAGTTAACACAAGGGACTGATGTAGTTAACACAAGAGACTTGTGTAGTTAACACAAAGGACTGGTGTAGTTAACACAAGGGACTGGTGTAGTTAACACAAGGGACTGGTGTAGTTAACACAAAGGACTGGTGTAGTTAACACAAGGGACTGGTGTAGTTAACACAAAGGACTGGTGTAGTTAACACAAAGGACTGGTGTAGTTAACACAAGGGACTGGTGTAGTTAACACAAGGGACTGGTGTAGTTAACACAAGGGACAGGTGTAGTTAACACAAGGGACTGGTGTAGTTAACACAAGAGACTGGTGTAGTTAACACAAGGGACTGGTGTAGTTAACACAAGGGACTGGTGTAGTTAACACAAGGGACTGGTGTAGTTAACACAAAGGACTGGTGTTGTTAACACAACGGACTGGTGTAGTTAACACAAGGGACTGGTGTAGTTAACACAAAGGACTGGTGTCGTTAACACAAAGGCCTGTTGTAGTTAACACAAGGAACTGGTGTAGTTAACACAAGGGACTGGTGTAGTTAACACAAGGGACTGGTGTAGTTTACACAAAGGACTGATGTAGTTAACACAAGGGACTGGTGTAGTTAACACAAAGGACTGGTGTAGTTAACACAAGGGACTGGTGTAGTTAACACAAGAGACTTGTGTAGTTAACACAAAGGACTGGTGTAGTTAACACAAAGGACTGGTGTAGTTAACACAAGGGACTGGTGTAGTTAACACAAAGGACTGGTGTAGTTAACACAAGGGACTGGTGTAGTTAACACAAAGGACTGGTGTAGTTAACACAACGGACTGGTGTAGTTAACACAAAGGACTGGTGTAGTTAACACAAAGGACTGGTGTAGTTAACACAAAGGACTGGTGTAGTTAACACAAAGGACTGGTGTAGTTAACACAAGGGACTGGTGTAGTTAACACAAAGGACTGGTGTAGTTAACACAAGGGACTGGTGTAGTTAACACAAGAGACTGTTGTAGTTAACACAAGAGACTTGTGTAGTTAACACAAAGGACTGGTGTCGTTAACACAAAGGCCTGTTGTAGTTAACACAAGGGACTGGTGTAGTTAACACAAAGGACTGGTGTAGTTAACACAAGGGACTGATGTAGTTAACACAAGAGACTTGTGTAGTTAACACAAAGGACTGGTGTAGTTAACACAAGGGACTGGTGTAGTTAACACAAGGGACTGGTGTAGTTAACACAAAGGACTGGTGTAGTTAACACAAGGGACTGGTGTAGTTAACACAAAGGACTGGTGTAGTTAACACAACGGACTGGTGTAGTTAACACAAAGGACTGGTGTAGTTAACACAAAGGACTGGTGTAGTTAACACAAGGGACTGGTGTAGTTAACACAAGGGACTGGTGTAGTTAACACAAGGGACTGGTGTAGTTAACACAAAGGACTGGTGTAGTTAACACAAGGGACTGGTGTAGTTAACACAAAGGAATGGTGTAGTTTACACAAAGGACTGATGTAGTTAACACAAGGGACTGGTGTAGTTAACACAAAGGACTGGTGTAGTTAACACAAAGGACTGGTGTAGTTAACACAAAGGACTGGTGTAGTTAACACAACGGACTGGTGTAGTTAACACAAAGGACTGGTGTAGTTAACACAAAGGACTGGTGTAGTTAACACAAGGGACTGGTGTAGTTAACACAAGGGACTGGTGTAGTTAACACAAGGGACTGGTGTAGTTAACACAAAGGACTGGTGTTGTTAACACAAAGGACTGGTGTAGTTAACACAAGGGACTGGTGTAGTTAACACAAAGGACTGGTGTCGTTAACACAAAGGCCTGTTGTAGTTAACACAAGGGACTGGTGTAGTTAACACAAGGGACTGGTGTAGTTAACACAAAGGAATGGTGTAGTTTACACAAAGGACTGATGTAGTTAACACAAGGGACTGGTGTAGTTAACACAAAGGACTGGTGTAGTTAACACAAAGGACTGGTGTAGTTAACACAAGGGACTGGTGTAGTTAACACAAAGGACTGGTGTAGTTAACACAAGGGACTGGTGTAGTTAACACAAGGGACTGGTGTAGTTAACACAAGAGACTTGTGTAGTTAACACAAAGGACTGGTGTAGTTAACACAAGGGACTGGTGTAGTTAACACAAAGGACTGGTGTAGTTAACACAAGGGACTGGTGTAGTTAACACAAAGGACTGGTGTAGTTAACACAACGGACTGGTGTAGTTAACACAAAGGACTGGTGTAGTTAACACAAGGGACTGGTGTAGTTAACACAAAGGACTGGTGTAGTTAACACAAGGGACTGGTGTAGTTAACACAAGGGACTGGTGTAGTTAACACAAAGGACTGGTGTTGTTAACACAAAGGACTGGTGTAGTTAACACAAGGGACTGGTGTAGTTAACACAAAGGACTGGTGTCGTTAACACAAAGGCCTGTTGTAGTTAACACAAGGGACTGGTGTAGTTAACACAAGGGACTGGTGTAGTTAACACAAAGGAATGGTGTAGTTTACACAAAGGACTGATGTAGTTAACACAAGGGACTGGTGTAGTTAACACAAAGGACTGGTGTAGTTAACACAAAGGACTGGTGTAGTTAACACAAGGGACTGGTGTAGTTAACACAAAGGACTGGTGTAGTTAACACAAGGGACTGGTGTAGTTAACACAAGGGACTGGTGTAGTTAACACAAGAGACTTGTGTAGTTAACACAAAGGACTGGTGTAGTTAACACAAGGGACTGGTGTAGTTAACACAAAGGACTGGTGTAGTTAACACAAGGGACTGGTGTAGTTAACACAAAGGACTTGTGTAGTTAACACAACGGACTGGTGTAGTTAACACAAAGGACTGGTGTAGTTAACACAAGGGACTTGTGTAGTTAACACAAAGGACTGGTGTAGTTAACACAAAGGACTGGTGTAGTTAACGCAAAGGACTGGTGTAGTTAACACAACGGACTGGTGTAGTTAACACAAAGGACTGGTGTAGTTAACACAAAGGACTGGTGTAGTTAACGCAAAGGACTGGTGTAGTTAACACAAAGGACTGGTGTCGTTAACACAAAGGACTGGTGTAGTTAACACAAAGGACTGGTGTCGTTAACACAAAGGACTGGTGTAGTTAACGCAAAGGACTGGTGTAGTTAACACAAAGGACTGGTGTAGTTAACACAAAGGACTGGTGTCGTTAACACAAAGGACTGGTGTAGTTAACGCAAAGGACTGGTGTAGTTAACACAAAGGACTGGTGTAGTTAACACAAAGGACTGGTGTCGTTAACACAAAGGACTGGTGTAGTTAACACAAAGGACTGGTGTAGTTAACGCAAAGGACTGGTGTAGTTAACACAAAGGACTGGTGTCGTTAACACAAAGGACTGGTGTAGTTAACACAAAGGACTGGTGTAGTTAACACATATGAAGAACATGTTAGTTTCTTTTTACTGCTTTATCAGTTGATCTTTTAAATTTGAATTTAAATTTTGATATGATGCCACTTTTTCAGGGGTGGAAAAGCTTTGTCTACTCATGCCAACATGGATAAAACACTGGTGGTTTTCATATAAATTAGTTCAAATCTATAATGAATATTCTCCATGAATATTGCAACGTTTGCAAAGATATCCAGCAGAATTTCCAGGAGTTACCTACAAATTGACTCTATTTCATAATCCATAAAACAAGTGCTTAATTTTCAATTAAACCAATATATAAATAGACGTTTTAGACGTTATATTATCATTATAAATGCATAGTTTCCAATTATGCCAAAATGTAGACAAATGTTGTCAATATTGACAATACTGTATACATTATAATTGTACAAAACTTCACCTAGAGATCAAGTTACAAATTATTACTTTCCTAAATGTTGCCCATGAAATATAGACGAGCTATGAATGTTACAGTGGTAGAGAAGTATGCATTATCTGTTTAAATTTGTATTTGTAAACTAGACCTTTAAGAGTAGTTCGTCAATATGTAGGAGCATGTCTCAGTTTATTTATCCATTATTTAGGAAATAAAAGACGACGAGTTGGAGTGCTTTATCGTGGGATAAATCATAGCAGGAAACACAAAACAAGAAGTGCCGAGTCGACAGTCGCTGAGTCAGCGATGATGGACATCAGATATCCCCCAGATAGATAGACTTGACCAATATGACCTGAGTCAGCGATGGTGGACATCAGATATCCCCCAGATAGATAGACTTGACCAATATGACCTCATTTGCTAAGCAACGTAATTACAAGAATGATGTGATAACAAACATAACGTCATTAACCATGATACATTAGTGAAAAATGACGTCATGTTCATTTCTCTGAGTGTTTATTATTGAAGTAATTGTGCGTATATTTGGAGAAGTTATAGTTTCAATAAGTGATGCACTCATTTGTGCTTCTTCTGTTATAGCAGATATTCTACCATGACATTGCTGGATACTCGATTCTGATTGGTTCTCGAGCAAAATCAAACGTGATCAATTCTGGATTGAACCTCCTCTGATTTTAGCGCCGCTTCACCGCGTATTGACAAATCTACATTGTGACGTCACAATCTATCCGAACAAACGGCCGATTGTGGAAATCAAAACAACTGATACAATCAAATTAATTTTTCCTGTAACGTGTTTTTGAGCTACATCAGATAGATTAGCAAGACAAACTGCGTCAGTATCAGAATCTATCCAAATAGCGACATTGATACAATTGAGAAGGCGAGCAAACGCAATGTCATTGACGCAATGGTCAGCCGTTTCTGAAAACCGAGCATAACCTTTTGATGCAAAATAAGAAATACAATTGTCATATCATCTGCAAACCTACGTCGACAACTAGAATGTGCATTCCTTACCCGAATGAGACAATTACCATCACCTGTAACGCTTCATTTTAATAAATTACAAGTCCTCAAGCTCGTCATCCACAGCGACCGGCAAACGGTAGCCATTTTGAATGAAGCGTGATATGCTTAGCGGTTTATTCCAAAAATGCAGAATGTCAGGAGAAACGAATTGATTGTATGAACGTGAATGTTGGGAAAACAAAATTAAAACTTCCGTAATGAGTGACACATAAATTAGTTTTTTTTAATAGTTAAAGATAACTTATTGGGGAAAGTTGTGTAAAACAACAATATTTGTGTACGAAATCGCTGCTATTATCAACAATGTTTTTTTCGAACGTTAGTCGGAGCTCGCGCGCTAGCCGTTGTACGCACTGTCAACATCAGACAAAAAGAGTCCCGTGGTAAAACGGTCATGGTGGAATGGAGATAAACCTACTGTGCTTGAAAATCAAAGAGATGTTATACTGGATTGATAGCGAGTAAATTTAAAATTGAAACCTCACGCTGCGCGTTCGGTTTCAATTTTAAATTTACTCGCTATCAATCCAGTATAACATCTCTCTGATTTTCAAACAAAGTAGGTTTATCTCCTAATTGATATGTCATACAATCCTAAAGTGGTCTTGGACTAATGATGTTAGAGAGAAAACTTCACTCAAATTACAAACAAGAAATATTTCAAACAGAGAGCTTAACGAGGACAAAATGGGTTCCTAAAAGCCTATTAAACTAAAATTCCTTGTCTGTACAGTCATTGGTCTCGTGATTGGATACATACGTTCATCAGAGTAGTTTAAACTTGACTGGTGAAGTTCCCACTATGGATTAATGGATTGTAGTTCTAAATAACAATTGATGTTATTTCAACTTGGGACTGGAGTAGTTAAGTTCAGGACTGGTGTAATTCCAAAACGACGAATGTAGTTCTAACCAGAATCCTGTTCGGTTCAAACAAGGAACCCTAATACTCCTAATACAATGATTATGATTATATTCATCAACTTAATGGCTTTGGCAATCTGTCAGAGTTTGATGCAGAAAACAATTCAACCTTATGGTCCAAAAATGTGTGAGGAATTGTATCAGACAGAAAGTAGATACACTGCTCATGTGTTTGACGGGGTACATTTGGAATGTAAGCTTGTCTCTCATAACTCAATTTTGGATCTTTTTGGCAAACAGGACTTCAAAGTGTGTGATGTAAATAACCAATCCACCCAAGCAGGTAAAGTTTACATATTTATATAGATATGTGATCATCCTTCTTCTAGATGTTAACTAAGATGTAAAGGAGTGTTAATTGAATTTTACAACACAAAGTTTTAGATAATCTTTTCCCTGGAGAAGTGCCTTTAAAAAATAATAATGGATGATGCATTTATACAGAATGATAACAATTGTGATAAAGACTTAGCATATAGGGGCGGGATAGCGCAGTGGTTAGCGCGTCACTCGGATCAAGAGGTCCTGGGTTCGAAACCCGCCAGGGACACGGCAACTTTGTCTGCAGTAGAGAACTGTTCTACACGCAGTAAGGTTTTTGGTGCAATCCTACACTGAATTTCAGCGTAATACCACCCATGGTTCGCTAGTTCCAGCCGATGCTCGCAGGTTTCACCGCAATGCATAGCCATATGGCGTTGCAGGATTTCTCACTGCCATAATACTAGCAGCCGTGATATAAGTGAAATACTCTTGAAAACGGCGTTAAACCTCAACTCAACCTCACCTCACCTGAGCATATACTCTGAAACGTTGTGTATCGACACAAGATAGAAGTCGTTATCCGGATAGTCATGTTTTCTAAATGCACTTCAAAGACTTGTACAAATTGGTTGTTGAAGGAGAGACGGGTGCTGGTGCAAACATGCAGCTTGTAAGAATAGGTTGTTAAAAGTGTGACAGTAATAGCTGCGATTGTAATAATTGGTTGTTGAAGGTGTGGCAGTTTCTGGCGCAATCATGCAGCTTGTAAGAATAGGTTATTAAAATTGTGACAGTAATAGCTGCGATTGTAATAATTGGTTGTTGAAGGTGTGGCAGTTTCTGGTGCAATCATGCAGCTTGTAAGAATAGGCTGTTAAAAGTGTGACAGTAATAACTGCGATTGTGCAGCTTCTAAGAATACATGTAGGTTATTGAAGGTGTGAGAGTAACGGACGTGATTGTGCCCCAAAGACCGGACTGTGTTGTAAAAATTAAACTAAATGAGGCCTACAAACAAGTATCAACAACAATTCAAATCAATTTTTTAGGACGTCATGTTGTAATTGAGTGACGAAGGCCATTTAGAAATCCAGGAAGACTGACACATCATGTTTTTATTATTATTTTATTGCACATTCTAAATGATCAAGATGATCAGTGGTTCTATATCAGTAATTGGTCATTGATCATCCTTTTCACGTGGTTTCAGCGCCATTTTAATCTAGACACTTTTGCAAATTAAATGACCCCATGCAAAATTTCTTCTCTGAAGATACTTGCATCTAAGAGCTGAAATTTCAATGTCTTGTAGCTGAAGCATTGTGGAAAAGAGTTTATACTATTTTTACGTATTCATGTTATACCTTTGACACAGTGAACATTCAATTTTAGTGTATTTTCAAAAACTTCTAGGAGTGATAATTCAAAAGTCTACACTGCAGAAATTTTTTTTAGGAAAGTAAGATTTTCAATCACAAAACTGCCTGCAGGTGCGGGTTTGACGTCCTTATAAAACTTTTACCTATTTAAAGGTTTGAAATTCAATAGTAAGTGCATGTAAATTGCATAAATTAATTACAAATCATTATGTTTAGAAAATCGTAACCTAGCTTATTAAAAACATGACACATTGAATATATTCTATTTAGAAAATAATGGCAAATTTGCGAAAATATCAGCAAATGAACACATCAATTGATTACTTTTGTAAAATCCGTGAAAATAAACAAAATAATTTCACATAAACTTATTTAGAATCTCGGAATCTTCCAAAAATAAATAGACACCCGTGTATCTGTGCATTGTTTGTCAATTCTTATTTCCAATAATAGCAATATATCCAACGTGTCAACAGCAGTGCCATGTCGGCCATTTATTCAGATCACTCCATATAAATGTTCCCGCTATTTCTTACGTTACGTGAATTATTCTGAATGCCTCTCAACGCTACTTGTATCTTTTTTTAGAAGTGGTTGTTGATCTAACCATAGAGTGTTATAAATTGTTAAATTGAACTAATTGACACTAACAATGATATAGATTTATAAAAATCGATCAAAAACAAAATAATGAGGTTGTAATTATTATTTCATCAGTTTGTGGAGTCAGTGTTTTTGACCTGATTAACTTGCATAAGTCAACCCTGCTCGGATGGTTCCGCTCTTTTTAATGATTTAAATCACTGTGAGTAAATTTTATTTTGATAATAATTCTGCGCGTTCGGTTTCAATTTTAAATTTACTCGCTATCAATCCAGTATAACATCTCTCTGATTTTCAAACAAAGTAGGTTTATCTCCTAATTGATATGTCATACAATCCTAAAGTGGTCTTGGACTAATGATGTATGAGAGAAAATTTCACTCAAATTACAAACAAGAAATATTTCAAACAGAGAGCTTAACGAGGACAAAATGGGTTCCTAAAAGCCTATTAAACTAAAATTCCTTGTCTGTACAGTCATTGGTCTCGCGATTGGATACATACGTTCATCAGAGTAGTTTAAACTTGACTGGTGAAGTTCCCACTATGGATTAATGGATTGTAGTTCTAAATAACAATTGATGTTATTTCAACTTGGGACTGGAGTAGTTAAGTTCAGGACTGGTGTAATTCCAAAACGACGAATGTAGTTCTAACTAGAACCCTGTTCGGTTCAAACAAGGAACCCTAATACTCCTAATACAATGATTATGATTATATTCATCAACTTAATGGCTTTGGCAATCTGTCAGAGTTTGATGCAGAAAACAATTCAACCTTATGGTCCAAAAATGTGTGAGGAATTGTATCAGACAGAAAGTAGATACACTGCTCATGTGTTTGACGGGGTACATTTGGAGTGTAAGCTTGTCTCTCATAACTCAATTTTGGATCTTTTTGGCAAACAGGAATTCAAAGTGTGTGATGTAAATAACCAATCCATCCAAGCAGGTAAAGTTTACATATTTATATAGATATTTGATCATCCTTCTTCTAGATGTTAACTAAGATGTAAAGGAGTGTTAATTGAATTTTACAACACAAAGTTTTAGATAATCTTTTCCCTGGAGAAGTGCCTTTAAAAAATAATAATGGATGATGCATTTATACAGAATGATAACAATTGTGATAAAGACTTAGCATATAGGGGCGGGATAGCGCAGTGGTTAGCGCGTCACTCGGATCAAGAGGTCCTGGGTTCGAAACCCGCCAGGGACACGGCAAATTTGTCTGCAGTAGAGAACTGTTCTACACGCAGTAAGGTTTTTGGTGCAATCCTACACTGAATTTCAGCGTAATACCACCCATGGTTCGCTAGTTCCAGCCGATGCTCGCAGGTTTCACCGCAATGCATAGCCATATGGCGTTGCAGGATTTCTCACTGCCATAATACTAGCAGCCGTGATATAAGTGAAATACTCTTGAAAACGGCGTTAAACCTCAACTCAACCTCACCTCACCTGAGCATATACTCTGAAACGTTGTGTATCGACACAAGATAGAAGTTGTTATCCGGATAGTCATGTTTTCTAAATGCACTTCAAAGACTTGTACAAATTGGTTGTTGAAGGAGAGACGGGTGCTGGTGCAAACATGCAGATTGTAAGAATAGGTTGTTAAAAGTGTGACAGTAATAGCTGCGATTGTAATAATTGGTTGTTGAAGGTGTGGCAGTTTCTGGCGCAATCATGCAGCTTGTAAGAATAGGTTGTTAAAAGTGTGACAGTAATAGCTGCGATTGTAATAATTGGTTGTTGAAGGTGTGGCAGTTTCTGGTGCAATCATGAAGCTTGTAAGAATAGGTTATTAAAAGTGTGACAGTAATAGCTGCGATTGTAATAATTGGTTGTTGAAGTTGTGGCAGTTTCTGGTGCAATCATGCAGCTTGTAAGAATAGGTTATTAAAAGTGTGACAGTAATAGCTGCGATTGTAATAATTGGTTGTTGAAGTTGTGGCAGTTTCTGGTGCAATCATGCAGCTTGTAAGAATAGGTTATTAAAAGTGTGACAGTAATAGCTGCGATTGTAATAATTGGTTGTTGAAGGTGTGGCAGTTTCTGGTGCAATCATGAAGCTTGTAAGAATAGGTTATTAAAAGTGTGACAGTAATAGCTGCGATTGTAATAATTGGTTGTTGAAGTTGTGGCAGTTTCTGGTGCAATCATGCAGCTTGTAAGAATAGGCTGTTAAAAGTGTGACAGTAATAGCTGCGATTGTGCAGCTTCTAAGAATACATGTAGGTTATTGAAGGTGTGAGAGTAACGGACGTGATTGTGCCCCAAAAACCGGACTGTGTTGTAAAAATTAAACTAAATGAGGCCTACAAACAAGTATCAACAACAATTCAAATCAATTTTTTAGGACGTCATGTTGTAATTGAGTGACGAAGGCCATTTAGAAATCCAGGAAGACTGACACATCATGTTTTTATTATTATTTTATTGCACATTCTAAATGATCAAGATGATCAATGGTTCTATATCAGTAATTGGTCATTGGTCATCCTTTTCACGTGGTTTCAGCGCCATTTTAATCTAGACACTTTTGCAAATTAAATGACCCCATGCAAAAATTCTTCTCTGAAGATACTTGCATCTAAGAGCTGAAAGTTCAATGTCTTGTAGCTGAAGCATTGTGGAAAAGAGTTTATACTCTTTTTACGTATTCATGTAATACCTTTGACACAGTGAACATTCAATTTTAGTGTATTTTCAAAAACTTCTAGGAGTGATAATTCAAAAGTCTACACTGCAGAGATTTTTTTCAGGAAAGTAAGATTTTCAATCACAAAACTGCCTGCAGGTGCGTGTTTGACGTCCTTATAAAACTTTTACCTATTTAAAGGTTTGAAATTCAATAGTAAGTGCATGTAAATTGCATAAATTAATTACAAATCATTATGTTTAGAAAATCGTAACCTAGCTTATTAAAAAAATGACACATTGAATATATTCTATTTAGAAAATAATGGCAAATTTGCGAAAATATCAGCAAATGAACACATCAATTGATTACTTTTGTAAAATCCGTGAAAATAAACAAAATAATTTCACATAAACTTATTTAGAATCTCGGAATCTTCCAAAAATAAATAGACATCTGTGTATCTGTGCATTGTTTGTCAATTCTTATTTCCAATAATAGCAATATATCCAACGTGTCAACAGCAGTGCCATATCGGCCATTTATTCAGATCACTCCATATAAATGTTCCCGCTATTTCTTACGTTACGTGAATTATTCTGAATGCCTGTCAACGCTACTTGTATCTTGTTTTAGAAGTGGTTGTTGATCTAAACATAGAGTGTTATAAATTGTTAAATTGAACTAATTGACACTAACAATGATATAGATTTATAAAAATCGATCAAAAACAAAATAATGAGGTTGTAATTATTATTTCATCAGTTTGTGGAGTCAGTGTTTTTGACCTGATTAACTTGCATAAGTCAACCCTGCCCGGATGTTTCCGCTCTTTTTAATGATTTAAATCACTGTGAGTAAATTTTATTTTGATAATAATTCTGCGCGTTCGGTTTCAATTTTAAATTTACTCGCTATCAATCCAGTATAACATCTCTCTGATTTTCAAACAAAGTAGGTTTATCTCCTAATTGATATGTCATACAATCCTAAAGTGGTCTTGGACTAATGATGTTAGAGAGAAAATTTCACTCAAATTACAAACAAATTATATTTCAAACAGAGAGCTTAACGAGGACAAAATGGGTTCCTAAAAGCCTATTAAACTAAAATTCCTTGTCTGTACAGTCATTGGTCTCGTGATTGGATACATACGTTCATCAGAGTAGTTTAAACTTGACTGGTGAAGTTCCCACTATGGATTAATGGATTGTAGTTCTAAATAACAATTGATGTTATTTCAACTTGGGACTGGAGTAGTTAAGTTCAGGACTGGTGTAATTCCAAAACGACGAATGTAGTTCTAACCAGAATCCTGTTCGGTTCAAACAAGGAACCCTAATACTCCTAATACAATGATTATGATTATATACATCAACTTAATGGCTTTGGCAATCTGTCAGAGTTTGATGCAGAAAACAATACAACCTTATGGTCCAAAAATGTGTGAGGAATTGTATCAGACAGAAAGTAGATACACTGCTCATGTGTTTGACGGGGTACATTTGGAGTGTAAGCTTGTCTCTCATAACTCAATTTTGGATCTTTTTGGCAAACAGGACTTCAAAGTGTGTGATGTAAATAACCAATCCATCCAAGCAGGTAAAGTTTACATATTTATATAGATATTTGATCATCCTTCTTCTAGATGTTAACTAAGATGTAAAGGAGTGTTAATTGAATTTTACAACACAAAGTTTTAGATAATCTTTTCCCTGGAGAAGTGCCTTTAAAAAATAATAATGGATGATGCATTTATACAGAATGATAACAATTGTGATAAAGACTTAGCATATAGGGGCGGGATAGCGCAGTGGTTAGCGCGTCACTCGGATCAAGAGGTCCTGGGTTCGAAACCAGCCAGGGACACGGCAACTTTGTCTGCAGTAGAGCACTGTTCTACACGCAGTAAGGTTTTTGGTGCAATCCTACACTGAATTTCAGCGTAGTACCACCCATGGTTCGCTAGTTCCAGCCGATGCTCGCAGGTTTCACCGCAATGCATAGCCAAATTAAATGGCGTTGCAGGATTTCTCACTGCCATAATACTAGCAGCCGTGATATAAGTGAAATACTCTTGAAAACGGCGTTAAACCTCAACTCAACCTCACCTCACCTGAGCATATACTCTGAAACGTTGTGTATCGACACAATATAGAAGTTGTTATCCGGATAGTCATGTTTTCTAAATGCACTTCAAAGACTTGTACAAATTGGTTGTTGAAGGAGAGACGGGTGCTGGTGCAAACATGCAGCTTGTAAGAATAGGTTGTTAAAAGTGTGACAGTAATAGCTGCGATTGTAATAATTGGTTGTTGAAGGTGTGGCAGTTTCTGGTTCAATCATGAAGCTTGTAAGAATAGGTTATTAAAAGTGTGACAGTAATAGCTGCGATTGTAATAATTGGTTGTTGAAGTTGTGGCAGTTTCTGGTGCAATCATGCAGCTTGTAAGAATAGGCTGTTAAAAGTGTGACAGTAATAGCTGCGATTGTGCAGCTTCTAAGAATACATGTAGGTTATTGAAGGTGTGAGAGTAACGGATGTGATTGTGCCCCCAAAACCGGACTGTGTTGTAAAAATTAAACTAAATGAGGCCTACAAACAAGTATCAACAACAATTCAAATCAATTTTTTAGGACGTCATGTTGTAAATGAGTGACGAAGGCCATTTAGAAATCCAGGAAGACTGACACATCATGTTTTTATTATTATTGTATTGCACATTCTAAATGATCAAGATGATCAGTGGTTCTACATCAGTAATTGGTCATTGATCATCCTTTTCACACGGTTTCAGCGCCATTTTAATCTAGACACTTTTGCAAATTAAATGACCCCATGCAAAAATTCTTCTCTGAAGATACTTGCATCTAAGAGCTGAAATTTCAATGTCTTGTAGCTGAAGCATTGTGGAAAAGAGTTTATACTCTTTTTACGTATTCATGTAATACCTTTGACACAGTGAACATTCAATTTTAGTGTATTTTCAAAAACTTCTAGGAGTGATAATTCAAAAGTCTCCACACCAGAGATTTTTTTCAGGAAAGTAAGATTTTCAATCACAAAACTGCCTGCAGGTGCGTTTTTGACGTCCTTATAAAACTTTTACCTATTTAAAGGTTTGAAATTCAATAGTAAGTGCATGTAAATTGCATAAATTAATTACAAATCATAATGTTTATCGTAACCTAGCTTATTAAAAAAATGACACATTGAATATATTCTATTTAGAAAATAATGGCAAATTTGCGAAAATATCAGCAAATGAACACATCAATTGATTACTTTTGTAAAATCCGTGAAAATAAACAAAATAATTTCACATAAACTTATTTAGAATCTCGGAATCTTCCAAAAATAAATAGACATCTGTGTATCTGTGCATTGTTTGTCAATTCTTATTTCCAATAATAGCAATATATCCAACGTGTCAACAGCAGTGCCATATCGGCCATTTATTCAGATCACTCCATAAAAATGTTCCCGCTATTTCTTACGTTACGTGAATTATTCTGAATGCCTGTCAACGCTACTTGTATCTTTTTTTAGAAGTGGTTGTTGATCATAGAGTGTTATAAATTGTTAAATTGAACTAATTGACACTAACAATGATATAGATTTATAAAAATCGATCAAAAACAAAATAATGAGGTTGTAATTATTATTTCATCAGTTTGTGGAGTCAGTGTTTTTGACCTGATTAACTTGCATAAGTCAACCCTGCCCGGATGTTTCCGCTCTTTTTAATGATTTAAATCACTGTGAGTAAATTTTATTTTGATAATAATTCTGCGCGTTCGGTTTCAATTTTAAATTTACTCGCTATCAATCCAGTATAACATCTCTCTGATTTTCAAACAAAGTAGGTTTATCTCCTAATTGATATGTCATACAATCCTAAAGTGGTCTTGGACTAATGATGTTAGAGAGAAAATTTCACTCAAATTACAAACAAATTATATTTCAAACAGAGAGCTTAACGAGGACAAAATGGGTTCCTAAAAGCCTATTAAACTAAAATTCCTTGTCTGTACAGTCATTGGTCTCGTGATTGGATACATACGTTCATCAGAGTAGTTTAAACTTGACTGGTGAAGTTCCCACTATGGATTAATGGATTGTAGTTCTAAATAACAATTGATGTTATTTCAACTTGGGACTGGAGTAGTTAAGTTCAGGACTGGTGTAATTCCAAAACGACGAATGTAGTTCTAACCAGAATCCTGTTCGGTTCAAACAAGGAACCCTAATACTCCTAATACAATGATTTTGATTATATTCATCAACTTAATGGCTTTGGCAATCTGTCAGAGTTTGATGCAGAAAACAATTCAACCGTATGGTCCAAAAATGTGTGAGGAATTGTATCAGACAGAAAGTAGATACACTGCTCATGTGTTTGACGGGGTACATTTGGAGTGTAAGCTTGTCTCTCATAACTCAATTTTGGATCTTTTTGGCAAACAGGACTTCAAAGTGTGTGATGTAAATAACCAATCCACCCAAGCAGGTAAAGTTTACATATTTATATAGATATGTGATCATCCTTCTTCTAGATGTTAACTAAGATGTAAAGGAGTGTTAATTGAATTTTACAACACAAAGTTTTAGATAATATTTTCCCTGGAGAAGTGCCTTTAAAAAATAATAATGGATGATGCATTTATACAGAATGATAACAATTGTGATAAAGACTTAGCATATAGGGGCGGGATAGCGCAGTGGTTAGCGCGTCACTCGGATCAAGAGGTCCTGGGTTCGAAACCAGCCAGGGACACGGCAACTTTGTCTGCAGTAGAGCACTGTTCTACACGCAGTAAGGTTTTTGGTGCAATCCTACACTGAATTTCAGCGTAGTACCACCCATGGTTCGCTAGTTCCAGCCGATGCTCGCAGGTTTCACCGCAATGCATAGCCATATGGCGTTGCAGGATTTCTCACTGCCATAATACTAGCTGCCGTGATATAAGTGAAATACTCTTGAAAACGGCGTTAAACCTCAACTCAACCTCACCTCACCTGAGCATATACTCTGAAACGTTGTGTATCGACACAATATAGAAGTTGTTATCCGGATAGTCATGTTTTCTAAATGCACTTCAAAGACTTGTACAAATTGGTTGTTGAAGGAGAGACGGGTGCTGGTGCAAACATGCAGCTTGTAAGAATAGGTTGTTAAAAGTGTGACAGTAATAGCTGCGATTGTAATAATTGGTTGTTGAAGGTGTGGCAGTTTCTGGTGCAATCATGAAGCTTGTAAGAATAGGTTATTAAAAGTGTGACAGTAATAGCTGCGATTGTAATAATTGGTTGTTGAAGGTGTGGCAGTTTCTGGTGCAATCATGAAGCTTGTAAGAATAGGTTGTTAAAAGTGTGACAGTAATAGCTGCGATTGTAATAATTGGTTGTTGAAGGTGTGGCAGTTTCTGGTTCAATCATGAAGCTTGTAAGAATAGGTTATTAAAAGTGTGACAGTAATAGCTGCGATTGTAATAATTGGTTGTTGAAGGTGTGGCAGTTTCTGGTGCAATCATGCAGCTTGTAAGAATAGGTTGTTAAAAGTGTGACAGTAATAGCTGCGATTGTAATAATTGGTTGTTGAAGCTGTGGCAGTTTCTGGTGCAATCATGAAGCTTGTAAGAATAGGTTATTAAAAGTGTGACAGTAATAGCTGCGATTGTAATAATTGGTTGTTGAAGGTGTGGCAGTTTCTGGTGCAATCATGTAGCTTGTAAGAATAGGTTATTAAAAGTGTGACAGTAATAGCTGCGATTGTAATAATTGGTTGTTGAAGGTGTGGCAGTTTCTGGCGCAATCATGCATCTTGTAAGAATAGGTTATTAAAAGTGTGACAGTAAAAGCTGCGATTGTAATAATTGGTTGTTGAAGGTGTGGCAGTTTCTGGTGCAATCATGAAGCTTGTAAGAATAGGTTATTAAAAGTGTGACAGTAATAGCTGCGATTGTAATAATTGGTTGTTGAAGGTGTGGCAGTTTCTGGTGCAATCATGAAGCTTGTAAGAATAGGTTATTAAAAAGTGTGACAGTAATAGCTGCGATTGTAATAATTGGTTGTTGAAGTTGTGGCAGTTTCTGGTGCAATCATGCAGCTTGTAAGAATAGGGTGTTAAAAATGTGACAGTAATACCTGCGATTGTGCAGCTTCTAAGAATACATGTAGGTTATTGAAGGTGTGAGAGTAACGGATGTGATTGTGCCCCAAAAACCGGACTGTGTTGTAAAAATTAAACTAAATGAGGCCTACAAACAAGTATCAACAACAATTCAAATTAATTTTTTAGGACGTCATGTTGTAATTGAGTGACGAAGGCCATTTAGAAATCCAGGAAGACTGACACATCATGTTTTTATTATTATTTTATTGCGCATTCTAAATGATCAAGATGATCAGTGGTTCTATATCAGTAATTGGTCATTGATCATCCTTTTCACGTGGTTTCAGCGCCATTTTAATCTAGACACTTTTGAAAATTAAATGACCCCATGCAAAAATTCTTCTCTGAAGATACTTGCATCTAAGAGCTGAAATTTCAATGTCTTGTAGCTGAAGCATTGTGGAAAAGAGTTTATACTCTTTTTACGTATTCATGTAATAACTTTGACACAGTGAACATTCAATTTTAGTGCATTTTCAAAAACTTCTAGGAGTGATAATTCAAAAGTCTACACTGCAGAGATTTTTTTCAGGAAAGTAAGATTTTCAATCACAAAACTGCCTGCAGGTGCGTGTTTGACGTCCTTATAAAACTTTTACCTATTTAAAGGTTTGAAATTCAATAGTAAGTGCATGTAAATTGCATAAATTAATTACAAATCATTATGTTTAGAAAATCGTAACCTAGCTTATTAAAAAAATGACACATTGAATATATTCTATTTAGAAAATAATGGCAAATTTGCGAAAATATCAGCAAATGAACACATCAATTGATTACTTTTGTAAAATCCGTGAAAATAAACAAAATAATTTCACATAAACTTATTTAGAATCTCGGAATCTTCCAAAAATAAAAAGACATCTGTGTATCTGTGCATTGTTTGTCAATTCTTATTTCCAATAATAGCAATATATCCAACGTGTCAACAGCAGTGTCGTATCGGCCATTTATTCAGATCACTCCATATAAATGTTCCCGCTATTTCTTACGTTACGTGAATTATTCTGAATGCCTGTCAACGCTACTTGTATCTTGTTTTAGAAGTGGTTGTTGATCTAACCATAGAGTGTTATAAATTGTTAAATTGAACTAATTGACACTAACAATGATATAGATTTATAAAAATCGATCAAAAACAAAATAATGAGGTTGTAATTATTATTTCATCAGTTTGTGGAGTCAGTGTTTTTGACCTGATTAACATGCATAAGTCAACCCTGCCCGGATGTTTCCGCTCTTTTTAATGATTTAAATCACTGTGAGTAAATTTTATTTTGATAATAATTCTGCGCGTTCGGTTTCAATTTTAAATTTACTCGCTATCAATCCAGTATAACATCTCTCTGATTTTCAAACAAAGTAGGTTTATCTCCTAATTGATATGTCATACAATCCTAAAGTGGTCTTGGACTAATGATGTTAGAGAGAAAATTTCACTCAAATTACAAACAAGAAATATTTCAAACAGAGAGCTTAACGAGGACAAAATGGGTTCCTAAAAGCCTATTAAACTAAAATTCCTTGTCTGTACAGTCATTGGTCTCGTGATTGGATACATACGTTCATCAGAGTAGTTTAAACTTGACTGGTGAAGTTCCCACTATGGATTAATGGATTGTAGTTCTAAATAACAATTGATGTTATTTCAACTTGGGACTGGAGTAGTTAAGTTCAGGACTGGTGTAATTCCAAAACGACGAATGTAGTTCTAACCAGAATCCTGTTCGGTTCAAACAAGGAACCCTAATACTCCTAATACAATGATTATGATTATATTCATCAACTTAATGGCTTTGGCAATCTGTCAGAGTTTGATGCAGAAAACAATACAACCTTATGGTCCAAAAATGTGTGAGGAATTGTATCAGACAGAAAGTAGATACACTGCTCATGTGTTTGACGGGGTACATTTGGAGTGTAAGCTTGTCTCTCATAACTCAATTTTGGATCTTTTTGGCAAACAGGACTTCAAAGTGTGTGATGTAAATAACCAATCCACCCAAGCAGGTAAAGTTTACATATTTATATAGATATGTGATCATCCTTCTTCTAGATGTTAACTAAGATGTAAAGGAGTGTTAATTGAATTTTACAACACAAAGTTTTAGATAATCTTTTCCCTGGAGAAGTGCCTTTAAAAAATAATAATGGATGATGCATTTATACAGAATGATAACAATTGTGATAAAGACTTAGCATATAGGGGCGGGATAGCGCAGTGGTTAGCGCGTCACTCGGATCAAGAGGTCCTGGGTTCGAAACCCGCCAGGGACACTGAATAGGCTGTTAAAAGTGTGACAGTAACAGCTGCGATTGTGCAGCTTCTAAGAATACATGTAGGTTATTGAAGGTGTGAGAGTAACGGATGTGATTGTGCCCCCAAAACCGGACTGTGTTGTAAAAATTAAACTAAATGAGGCCTACAAACAAGTATCAACAACAATTCAAATAATTTTTTTAGGACGTCATGTTGTAATTGAGTGACGAAGGCCATTTAGAAATCCAGGAAGACTGACACATCATGTTTTTATTATTATTGTATTGCACATTCTAAATGATCAAGATGATCAGTGGTTCTATATCAGTAATTGGTCATTGATCATCCTTTTCACGTGGTTTCAGCGCCATTTTAATCTAGACACTTTTGAAAATTAAATGACCCCATGCAAAAATTCTTCTCTGAAGATACTTGCATCTAAGAGCTGAAATTTCAATGTCTTGTAGCTGAAGCATTGTGGAAAAGAGTTTATACTCTTTTTACGTATTCATGTAATAACTTTGACACAGTGAACATTCAATTTTAGTGCATTTTCAAAAACTTCTAGGAGTGATAATTCAAAAGTCTACACACCAGAGATTTTTTTCAGGAAAGTAAGATTTTCAATCACAAAACTGCCTGCAGGTGCGTGTTTGACGTCCTTATAAAACTTTTACCTATTTAAAGGTTTGAAATTCAATAGTAAGTGCATGTAAATTGCATAAATTAATTACAAATCATTATGTTTATCGTAACCTAGCTTATTAAAAAAATGACACATTGAATATATTCTATTTAGAAAATAATGGCAAATTTGCGAAAATATCAGCAAATGAACACATCAATTGATTACTTTTGTAAAATCCGTGAAAATAAACAAAATAATTTCACTTAAACTCATTTAGAATCTTGGAATGTTCCAAAAATAAATAGACATCTGTGTATCTGTGCATTGTTTGTCAATTCTTATTTCCAATAATAGCAATATATCCAACGTGGCAACAGCAGTGCCATGTCGGCCATTTATTCAGATCACTCCATATAAATGTTCCCGCTATTTCTTACGTTACGTGAATTATTCTGAATGCCTGTCAACGCTACTTGTATCTTGTTTTAGAAGTGGTTGTTGATCTAACCATAGAGTGTTATAAATTGTTAAATTGAACTAATTGACACTAACAATGATATAGATTTATAAAAATCGATCAAAAACAAAATAATGAGGTTGTAATTATTATTTCATCAGTTTGTGGAGTCAGTGTTTTTGACCTGATTAACTTGCATAAGTCAACCCTGCCCGGATGTTTCCGCTCTTTTTAATGATTTAAATCACTGTGAGTAAATTTTATTTTGATAATAATTCAAACATTCATGAAAAATAAATGTCATACCCTACCATTATGACGTTCCTATTTGCGATTTTACAGGTTGAAGTGCACCCGTGAAACATTACAGTCACCCCAGCTCGCTAAAATGTAAATTAACAAGTCTCGTCGAAGTGAAATGATTGTATGAATACAATTGCCAAATGATTCATGTTAATTTGGAATCTAATAGAAATTATACCCATTTTTTAACGAAATTATAGAAAGACGGCAGTTCAAAATTCATTGCAAATGGATACCACTGTGTCGTCTCGGCTACATCACACAATATTTTGGTCTGATATAAATAAAATTAAGGCACATTCATATAACATCCAGGAAATTAATAAAAATGACAAACAAATATCAAAGAATAACAAAGAATAACTAGGATTGACGCGTCAATACTTAGGTCTTCAAGACTTCTGCTTGACCTTGAACTCCATGTTTGACTCTCGGTTATTCATCAGTTTCTCTGCTTTAAAATGAGCTATCAAACATGTCTCTATCTTAAGTAGTTATTTTACAAAAATTCTCCAAAGACAATGACCCTCTAAAATGGAACAATCGGTTATTAATGAACCCCTACATGACCTTTCTCACGATTAAGACAAAATGGTTGATATTTTGATACTAAGGTGCAACATAGAAAATATTGTGCTTTAATTTCCCCCTAAGTAGATGTAATCATCATTACGTTTGCATGTATAATTAATGCGTTATATTGTTTGTAATATTCAAGAAATACTCAAAAATGCGTTAATTTGGACCCCTAGACAACATTTGCGATGTTCGGAGCTTAACTATCAACTTTTTGATGAAAGAGTTCAATAAATGAGTTGTTGTTCTTGAATTTGTGCATCCGAAGGTGTAAATACAATTTCAATATCTTAATTAGTAAGGCAGTTATGATATATTAAACGTGGCTGAAAATGGCGAGTTCTGAAAAATGGCAATCTTCCATGACTTGTTACACAAAAACTATGACAGAAAAATGTTTGAAATTTATTCCCCTAAATAAAGGACATGTCTACTTCACGATGATATATTAAACATAAGTGTATCTTCAGTGGTTCACAATCGAAAATTCTACAAAGAAAGTACCCCTCGAAAAGTCTCAAAATCACAAAATTTTACTTTTTGGGGAATATGTCCAAATTGTGCCGAAACTATCAACTTTTATATCATATTGATGTATTATGGACTTGTTAAGCTCTTTATGAGAAAGACATGGCTATCAATAACTTTGACATTTATCAATTAGTTAGAGAGTAATGCCACTTTGAACATGCAGCCCAAAAACGCACTTTTTCTAAAGGTCCAAATTCAAGGGCACATAACTCGAATTCTAAGACAAAATTCAAAATTCTGGTCCATCATAATTTCACCCGTTTCTCCAGCTTTCAAATGAGCTATCACACATAGCTGTATGTGTTGCCGGGATTTAGGAGAAGATTTTTGAAGACGTGTACCCTCAAAATCGCGAAAGTGCGCAAAATTTTCAATTTTTGCGAAATAGCAAAAAATCTATTATTACGGCCGAAAACCACTATATGCCTAGTCGATGGGGAATGTTGTTGCCAACATTTTGGTGAAAGTTTTATGAAAATATCTTGATAAGTTTTCGAGCTATTGAGGTTTGAAGTTTCAACTTCAAGGGGAGATAACTCAAGAACCAGGTCGAAATTCAAAATTCGGCCGACGATAAAAAGTTTGGACATGGGCTATCATCCCTGAAAATTTCATGCAGATCGGACCAGCCGTTTTACCGGGAAACATGGAACAAAATCTATGAAATAATAATAAGGAAAAACACGATAACATCAATAGGTCTTCAGACATTCGTCTTGAAGACCTAACTAGTAATTGAATCGGCGAAATAACAGGGCATTCAAACGAGACATGTGGACCACATGATTAATTTTGTACAATCGAGTTCATCACGTGATATCGTTGGCAATACCACAATGCTAGCCTAACCGAAAGTTTGTAGTATTTTTCAACTTTTCAAGACAATTTTTACATAAAATTTTTAGCAGACAATTGCAAAATTGTTTTCTAACTTTGGTTTTAAACGGAACATTTACAAATTGATTTAGATTATTAAATGTTTTGAACAATTTGAACAAATCTGTCATCTGCGATATCGATGAATGTTTGACTTTGAAATATATAAAAACTGTAATGCCATATGCTTATATTTGGAATGCAGAAAAGTGAATAGATATTTAAACATTCTATCGAAATTTTATTACGATTGATGCATTATTTCACAAATATTTCACACAGAAGTAAATGCATTGTTCATTAAAGAATTTCCATTGTTACAAATTACGTCTAAATTTTACAGAGATTGTTTATAACAGGCTCTTTCTGAAGGAAAAACACATAAATAATCATAATCATCATCATCATAAATTTTAAACAAAACAAAACAAAACATAAACATAAACAAAGTGGTGTAAACATTTGGCTGCATAAATAATAATTCGAGTTTGAAAATAAAGTACAATTTTAGAACTTCTGTTTTATTCAATTTTATTCATAGACTAGTGTAAACAAAATTATATTTGAAAAATATTACATCAATTAGTAATTTTATTATTTAAGTTAGTTAAACATGTTACTCAGAAAAAATATTTTAATTTTAAACTATTTATGTTTATTGCTAAGAAGACAAAAGCTATAAATAAAAGATACCTAAATGGTGTAATTGTTAAAATATGACAAATATGATGCTCTCTGTAAAAACCTGAAAACAATCCAGCAGCCTAAAGGTTAAAGGAATACTTATATTGCCTTGTGATAAGTTATAAATTGATGTACCAAATACACATTTATGTGTAATCTTGAATATTGAACATGTATTTTATCTAGATTCAATTGTTCTTTACAGTTGAGAAACCTGGTGGGAGAAAACGACGAATCTGCCCTGCTGCTCGTGTGCAAACTTTCTTTGAAGCCATTAAAAATGGGTGGCTGGTCAAAGTGAAGAGACTCCTCGTCCGGAAGATGGTCGACGTCAACTGTCGTTGGAAAACAGGACAAACAGCAGTCATGACAGCAGCATTGTATGAACAGAAAAACATCTTTGACTATCTTGTTCTGCAAAAGTGTGATTTATCGGCTGTTGATGAGCTCAATGACACTGTATTACATTATGCATGTGAGGGTGGAAGCAAATATATTGTGCAGAAGTTGTTGGATGACCATAACATTGATATAGAGAGTAGAGGACAGGACGGAGGATCTGCTCTTATTGAAACTGTATTTACTGGCAACGTTCACTTTTTAAAGTTCTTGATCAACAGAGGGTTTGATATCAACACAAAAGACAATACTAAGGGAACCGTTCTCCATGCTGCCTGTGGATCAGTTGATTTACCTGTAAAAATGGTGAGATATATTCTGTCACTTAACATCATTGATATAGAATCGAGAGAACAGAATGGGAGAACTGCTCTGATGAATGCTGTAGAAAATGGTAAAAGAGAAATAGTGAAGCTGTTGATGGACAAAGGGGCCGATGTTCACACAGTTGATGACAAGAATAACAACATCCTTCATGTGGCATGTCTCGGTGGTTATGTTAATATGGTGAAGTACATACTCTCACTAAATATTACTGAAATTGATTGCAGGGGGTATCTCAGGAGAACGCCTTTGATGCAGGCTGTAGAGAAAGGTAAGGAACATGTAGCAAGACTGTTGAAGGTGAGAGGAGCGGATATGAAAACAGTAGATAATATTAACAATACAATACTTCATGCTGCATGTGTTAGTGGTTATGTCTCCATGGTCAAGTACATTCTGTCACTTAAAATACATGATGTAGACTGTCGTGGGAAATTCGGCAGAACTCCTTTGATGATTGCTGTTGAACATGGTCATGTCAAAGTTGTTCGCTTCCTCATCAGGCGAAAGAAAGCTCATTTAACAACAACCGATAATGATGGTCTGACTGTACTCCACATCGCCTGTCTATCTGGTCAGTTTGATATGGTCAAATATCTGGTCACTCTTAATAAACTCAGAGGTATTGATAAAAGAAAAAACCAGGATGGTGACACAGCTCTTCAAATGGCAATGAAGAATTGTCATCTTGGCATTGTGTCCTTCCTTAAATCAAGGGAATAAGTACCAGTTACATATTTTAGAAGGGAATGATATATTCACGTATTTAATAATATCAAGTTCATTTATGAAACAATATTTACATACACAGTTTCAACACAATTATGGTATTTAGTTTTTTTAAGGGTGAAATGTATTCAATACAACGGTTCAAAAGTGGCAGATTTACTTTAATCAAAGAAAAAAATTAGTTTATACTTTCCAAATAACCTTCCTATCTGATGGTGTCATTATTTTGAAAAGAACGCCACCCCTAGTACACTCGAATGCTCCCCGTACTCGATGTGACTGTATCTGCCCCTCGTTTATTGCGCTAGTCATAAAGTAGTCAGCATTAGGCGTAATAATTCCAAGTTTTCTGGGATTAGTCACCAATCGCTTTTGTCTTTCTAACTTTACAAGCAGAGCAATTTTTGAAAAATGAATTCAGTCATTTTTTTTATGCATACAACAAAAGATTAAATGAATCACTATTTGATTAAGTATATATTCCCATGTTATCTACCTCTATCAAAAGTGTATCTGTAATTTGGCCCAGGGTACTATAAACGTGAACAAAAAGTATGATGAAGTATACACTATAAAGCACCTTTCTTTTTATGTGTCTTTATTGCTATATCTGTGCATACTGATTGCATATATGTTTTAAATTATTATCGATATGTGAAATATAACAAAGGAAATATAAACAGAAAATACTGACAAACCTCAAACACCTCATGGGGATTGATAAGTAAGTTATGATTGCTGCCTGAGTATACTGCTGTGTGAACTTTTATTATTTTCTTTGTTAAACTTCCATATACATGTATTACTATTATATCCTATTTGTAAATAAATATGTATATTATATGACTTATTGTGTCTGGACCATCGTTTTGTTATGTCTAGTTAACGCTTCTCGTTACAATACTTATTACACTTTTACAGTGTTAATCAACAATGCACAATTGGCAGTGTTTGTATTACATGTATTTCGATGTGTTATGTTATGTATGCTTTGTGTAATTAGGAAATTTACTGATATTGGTCACTGGCATGGTTATTGATATACATGTAGCTAATTATACCTATCCTGAGCGAGTGGATAACATACACAGGATACTATGTGTCTGTCCTAGTCCTGGGGTCACCCAAGGGCTATCCCCCAAAACCTGCAGAGGGACCATAAAGTGAAATGATGGTCACCTTTCAAGCACAGGCTATGAATTTAAAATGCCAAATTGTTTGAAATAATGTGTATCACATTCAGAACGGTAACCAATCAGCCAGTTTGAGTTCACTGTATATACAGTGCTGGCTGTGTTTTGAGAATTAATGAGCTGTAAAATTGTGTTGTGTTTTAACAATGTCATGTCGATAATACATGTAGTGCTAGTGTTACATCTTGAGTCGCTGACATTTTAAAACTAAATTCAGTGGAAAGTGAAAATAATCTACGTCATTTGAATTCAAATTTTCATTTTTGGGTGATCGCTTAACCCAGGAAAGGACAGTGAAAAGTAAGATTGAACTTCTACAACGTAGCTAGTCTAGAAATTTTAGGCATTTAATTTTAAACTGTACTGAAATGTATAAATACATCATGTTGAGAATTAAAAAAGATAAAAACTAATTAATAAAAATGGAAAACTGTTTCATAGTTCGTTGTAATCACGCATTTTTGAACATCTCTGTTTCGGGAGATTGTTGTTTTTCTTCTCAGTAATTCGATTTTGCATGTAAAAAAAGAGTTTCGTGTAAGAACTAGCTTTTCTTACCAAGAGAAAATCTTGCATAACACAGATAATATGTTACACATGTTACAGTGTTACACTTAAATGATTTCAAAGAAATATATTTTGCTTATTGGTCCAACATAAATGGTCCGAATGTTTTAAAGAGAAACAACATAACAACAACAAAAAAACATTGAAAAAGGTATTCGACTCTTAGTAGAAATGGTAATTGATACAGTGAGTTGATTAAATGTGAATGTAAAACATGTCATTGCCTTGTGTCTTTCATTAATGCGAGTTTATTAAGTTTTTATTTGTGTTAAAGACGTGAAAGTAAAAATGTACCTCTATAAGATGCCTCTGCTTGTTAAGTTTCCCCAAACAGAAAATGTACAAATTTCATGCTTACAATTTAACATGAGTTGAATACATATTTAACATGAAGAGTTATAGAGGAAAGACCGTAATATCTTATGGCAAAAATAGAATATTACAAAGGAAATATTAACAGAAAATACTGACAAACCTCCAACACTTCATGGGGATTGATTAGTAAGTTATGATTGCTACCTGAGTATACTGCTGTGTGAACTTTTATTATTTTCTTTGTTAAACTGCCATATACATGTATTACTATTATATCCTATTTGTAAATAAATATGTATATTATATGACTTATTGTGTCTTGACCATATTTTTGTTATGTCTAGTTAACGCTACTCGTTACAATACGTATTACACTTTTACAGTGTTCATCAACAATGCACAATTGACAGTGTTTGTATGTCATGTATTTCGATGTGGTATGTTATGTATGCTTTGTGTAATTAGGAAATTTACTGATATTTGTTAGCCCAAAACTGTGGAATTCTCTTCCAAAGGAAATACGAAATACTACATCCAAAGAAACTTTTAAAGCTCTGCTAAAAACCTATCTTTTCACTGCTGCCTACAGCAATTAACATTTCCAGCATTGTCATAGCGCCACTGAGCATCTTAACGGTGGATATTAGGCGCTCTATAAATACATTATTATTATTATTATATTATTATTATTATATTGGTCACTGGCATGGTTATTGATATACATGTAGTTAATTATACCTTTCCTGAGCGAGTGGATAACATACACAGGAGACTATGTGTCTGTCCTAGTCCTGGGGTCACCCAAGGGCTATCCCCCAATACCTGCAGAGGGACCATAAAGTGAAATGATGGTCACCTTTCAAGCACAGGCTATGAGTTTAAAATGCCAAATTGTTTGAAATAATGTGTATCACATTCAGAACGGTAACCAATCAGCCAGTTTGAGTTCACTGTATATACAGTGCTGGCTGTGTATTGAGAATTAATGAGCTGTAAAATTGTGTTGTGTTTTAGCAATGTCATGTCGATAATACATGTAGTGCTAGTGTGACATCTTGAGTCACTGACATTTTAAAACTAAATTCAGTGGAAAGTGAAAATAATCTACGTCATTTGAATTCAAATTTTCATTTTTGGGTGATCGCTTAACCCAGGAAAGGACAGTGAAAAGTAACCAGGAAGATTGAACTTCTACAACGTAGCTAGTCTAGAAATTTTAGGCATTTAATTTTAAACTGTACTGAAATGTATATATACATCATGTTGAGAATTAAAAAAGATAAAAACTAATTTAAAAAAATAATAAAGGGTTTCATAGTTCGTTGTAATCACGCATTTTTGAACATCTCTGTTTCCGGAGATTGTTGTTTTTCTTCTCAGTAATTCGATTTTGCATGTAAAATGAGTGAGTGAGTGAGTTATTGTTTAACGCCGCTTCGTCAGTATTGCATCCATTAGCGGCGAGATATTTAATTTATTTGCATGTAAAAAAAGGGTTTCGTGTAAGAACTAGCTTTTCTTACCAAGAGAAAATCTTGCATAACACAGATAATATGTTACACATCTTACAGTGTTACACTTAAATGATTTCAAAGAAATATATTTTGCTTATTGGTCCAACATAAATGGTCCGAATTTTATAAAGAGAAATAACATAACAACAACAAAAAAACATTGAAAAAGGTATTCGACTCTTAGTAGAAATGGTAATTGATACAGTGAGTTGATTAAATGTGAATGTAAAACATGTCATTGCCTTGTGTCTTTCATTAATGCGAGTTTATTAAGTTGTTATTTGTGTTAAAGACGTGAAAGTAAAAAGGTACCTCTATAAGATGCCTCTGCTTGTTAAGTTTCCCCAAACAGAGAATGTACAAATTTAATGCTTACAATTTAACATGAGTTTAATACATATATAACATGAAGAGTTATAGAGGAAAGACGTAATATCTTATGGCAAAAATAGAATATTACTTTGTAGTAATTCTGGCTTGTTGTAAGTAATCTGATAAAAAATATTTTTAAAATGCACATTTCTCTGATTATGTAATGAAGACTGTACGAAGAGCAGTGGGTTTGTTAAAAAATAATCAACGTGTCCTGCTCCAAATGCATTCTCACATGTATGATGTCAAGAGACATGTATATTACACAATTTTAAGATAATAACTGAGCAACAATGAAAACTTGACACTTAACTGGCGTCTGAATACCCTCACAAATAAATTTCAAAGAATGAAGATAATCGATCTGAGGTGTTTAGTAACGATTGTGTCAACCTCTAGTGTCTCATACAGCCACACAACGTCTCCTCGTGGATCTTTGAACGCTAGTGAACACTGCCCGAGGAAGACGTTGAATATCTTGCAACGTCTTTGGTGGATTAACTTGTTGATGAACACATCGACGCAGTTCGTCCCAAATGTGTTCGATCGGATTGAGGTGGGGGCTTTGCAATGGCCAATCCAGCACTTGAACACCAGCATTTGTGAGAAAATTCTATGTCAGAACTGCGGTATGGTGCATAGCTTTGTCTTGCTGAAACGTTAGTCCAGGGCCGTGTCATTGCATGAACGGAAGGAGAACAGGTTGGAAACTCTGATCTTTGTACTGGACAGCATTTAAGTTCCCTTGAACAAGAACCAGTTTGACGACCGTGTGCACAGAAAGACCCCCAAACCATGACACTACCACCACCAAATCGGTCAACTTCACGTATGCAAACTTGAACATGGCGTTCACCTTGTCTGCATTACATATGCATACGGGCTCTGCCGTCAGCACATTTCAAGGGGAATCGAGATTCGTCACTAAAAACAATGTAATTCCGCTGTCCTTGAGTTAACCTTAAGTGCCTTGTGGCCCATGCAAGACCGTTACAGTGATGAAGATGTGTAAGAGTAGGTCCTTTATAGGGTCTCCGTGCGCGAAGTCCAGCTGCATGCAAGCGACCTCTGGCTATTTGTGGGGTCATCCTCCCACCAAACATATCCCTTCTTGTGGAAGTTGCAGTTACAAATCGGTTGTTAAGATGACGTAAACATATTGCTGCATCTTCTCCTGGTCGCGGGCGGTCTGCAACTGTTCCCGTTTGATGCTCTCTCATCCTGAGATTTAAAATTGTTTGTCGTGAACAGTTGAAAACTCCTGCCACACTGACAACAGACTGACCAGCATGGAGCCTCCCCATAGCTCGTTGACTTTTTTCATTTGTAAGACGTGGCTGACGAGGTCATCAAAATTAAACTTTCAATTTGATTTTCCGAATGACCTTCAATGTGCTTACTCGGTTCATGCTAACATGCATCGATTGACCTCATGATTTTGTGTTTGCACGTGATGATTGCATGAATTTTCAATATGATATGATATCGAAAAGATCAAGAGAACAATATAAATACACACACAGGAAGAACACGTTATCATTTTACTGCTTCGTCAATTGATCAATAAATTCGAAATAAACGTTTTGATATGATGTCACTTCGGGAGTTTAATAGGTTTTGTCTCCTAATGCTCACATGGATATACACTGTCGGCCAAAAGAAACGACTACTTGATTTTTCTTAAAATGAAAGATGAAATAATTTATGAATATAATTAGTGGTGGTCTCCACGTTATGCTGAAACATTAATTAATATGAAAATCCATTGAAATCATGGGGAAACTGTCATTCGAATCAATAACATTGATGAAAACCACGCTCATTGAAGACCGCTATTTCAGGTTGATTCACTTGCGCACCGTAACCACGTACATCTGTAGCGTCATCACCACTGTACGCATGCCTGTATTGTTGCTCGTGGTTGTATTAAAATCTGTTTCAAATGTTTTCCTGATCAAACACTGATCGAAAACGGAACAAGTTCTGTTGTCTCAATTCAACAATCGCCATTCTTTTGTGACATGACAACTTCTTAATGCTATAATATTGCTGAACTGTCCATTATAGTTATTACGAAATCTGATAAGATATCTGGTAGGCGTTTCATTTTGCCGACAGTGTATCCCTGATGATTTTGATAGAGGTTAATTTAAATCCAAATGGATATTGTATGTGACTATTGCACCGTGCAGAATATATTTGAAAGATAATCCATCAGCTGAATTTCTACGAATTACCCAAAACATGACTAAAACATTTAACATTTCACAATCCATAAAAAAGTGCTTAGTTTCCAATAATACCAACATATAAACAAATGTTTTCGACATTTGCAAAAGTTTATACATTACATTTGAACAAAACTTCAACTGGCGATGCAGTTACGGATTATAATTTCATTAATAATGTGGTAGAGTAGTTTGAAGTATGCACTATTATTATGCATTATTATTATTATTATGCATTATATAAATAGTGACATAATCATTATGAAAGTAATGTATGAGAGTCCCTTAGACATCATGTCTATATTTTGAAAATACATATACTGATAAAATAATCAAGTTTGTGTTGCGGCCTGGGATTTACCCTCTAGTACTGATAAAGAGAAGTAAGGCTGCGGGGTGCGAGGTACTCGTTTTATTCCATAGGAATAGGTAGATCTAAGACACTCTGTAACACAACAGTACAATAATAAATACAAGTTCATTCAAGATAAAATATAGACATATCACAATAGATTACAATTCACCGCATTACAACAATCCAGAATATGCATACACAAACATAATTAGCTGTAACACCATACAGTATGTATGTTAATGTAATGAACACTGAAATATACATATTGATACATATTCCACAAATATGTTTACCAGATGATATATATATATATTATCATGTCGTCATTTACAGACAGACAGACAGACATTTTATTCAGTATAAATGCAATTACATTACAAATTTGAAACAAGCGGACATAAAAGATAACAGGTTTATGAATTTAAAATTGCAGCTCTAGTTTTACATATACATTTAAGAAAGTTAACAACATTCGTCATTTACATGACGCAATAAAGCAAATACACAGCAATAGGTAAAAACACGAGTTACATATATAAAATGAAAAGGACCATAATGCATACCCTGTGGGTGACACGGGAGTGTAGCTACCGACGGTTAGCCCTTCGGAAGTTGATTATGAATATCTTGTGTGCACATCAGGTGAAGGTGACAAGTGCAGTGCTAGTGAAAACATGACTGTGGCCTGGTGATTTGAAATCAGCTGGTTCAGTTCAGTCCAGTATATCTAGACTTGTTGAATAAGTATCTAGACTCTATTTAGGGCTCTTATATTTTACACAGTCTTGGGGAGGACTATTGCCACTGAACCCGGATACCGTATTATCTGGTAACAATACTCAATTCACGTACATAATACACGAGTAATTCAGTCTGCTAGTATGTTTCTATCTCTTAACAAATCCTTCCCATGAGATGACAATATTTGTTTTCTACATTTATGTATAGTATGTTCAGGATGTATTCATTATGGAACAATAAATAAAGGGAAAGCCCTGTTTGTTCATCTCCCTGTACATGAACGAGTAGTTGTTAGTTGTTTAAACCAAATCATAATGTGAACCTTTATGGTGTACCTTTTTAGCATAAACTTTCGGCTCGACTCAACTTCCACCGCCAGTCATAATTCTCACCAGTCATCATCACTGTTTAAAGACTTGTTGCATTCCATTACATTTTCTGCGCTAGCGTATCAGCACACACTATGACTTCCAGATTACAGCTCGCTGCTACGATAACACAGCAAAAGGAACGAAATGCAGCAAGACATTAAACATCGATGGCGGCTAGGGCGAGTAGTGCACTTAACATGACTATGCGGTAAATAACGGTTAGAGGGAATATGTCATATTTGTATGTTATCGTTTAGTAGTCATATATTATTTATCATTTTATATCAATATTTTTCGAAATCAATAAACATCAAATGATTTTTGCTTTTGATCAGAAACTAAGTGAAATACTTCAACAAAAATATCAAACCACCTAAAAAGATAAACATGTTGTTATTTGTATTTTTGCAAAATAATTTAATTAAATACTAATGTAAAAAGGATCTAAAAAAGTACATGTGTCATATTTCTATCGTTTATAAATCGTAAATAAAAATCATTTTTAAAAACCAGACATACTTGGAAAGATAGACATGTCGTGACCGGCCTCCCATAGTTGCGTTATCGTGTGCTCTTATCTGTAAGAAGTTCAATCTAACACTTAACAGTGCTTTTTCTTCCCTTCGTCGTTATCTTCTTACAAATGTAGTGAATGAAACAGTTCTAAGTAGGCCTATGTACATTGTACATCATATTCTGAAGTAGATTCAACAAATAAATAGAATCGCACATTACATATACAGCCTTTTAAAATGTTTAGAAGTTTGTGAAACACACATACAAGCATGTGACAAAAGTAAATACTAATGAATGGATGAAACTGAAGATACTGACATATTTTTTTCAGTATTAGTAAATAAAAAATTGTTTACGTGGAAAATGCCTCAGGGGGGAAGGGAGTGGGCTGATGTGCTCAGTACTTGACGAAGACCTGACTACCAACACTACCTGTCTCCTCGAACTCCGAGAGCTTCAACGTCAACACCAGAATACAATAATTTGTGTCTTGGTTTGTCGGAATTGGCCCTAGCCTTGCATTCATCTGAACAAAACAGGTTTATTGACAGCAACCGGACGTGTCATAGGTATTTATCGTACCTGCACCTGAGTGTTTGATGTCAGAGGTCCTTACAAGACCAGCCGCCATGACCTATATAGTGAAATACCTGAATCACATACACCGCAATGCCACATATCTGTGTTGAAGAATACATGAGCTTCTAGTTTACATGTCATGGGAGAATGTTTTACATGTTTTGTGTGTATCGAAGTATAACAATAAATAATTGTATTAAATCGCGGGGCAAAGGGTGCATCAAAGAGTAACACAATCTGTGTGCATTGTTTATGCATATGACGTGCATTATGATAATTGAGTATATGTGTATAGAATTAATTATTATTAACGTGTTATTAGCTTTAGTGAAGTAGCCCATCAGTCACTTACCTCCAGTCAGAGCAATAACGCTTGCTAAATCCCCCCCCCCCCCCCCCCCCCCATTGACAATCAAGGCACATAAAAAAAATAAAAATGTCATAAAAAAAATGTTACCTCACTAGTGCCTGAATGTTAGTATTTTCCGAACGAGAGCGAGGGATATGCCGAAATTCAGGCACGATTGACGTAAACTTAGTATGCATAGTTTGACACGAATATCAAGGTTCTATTTGCAATTGTAATACAATTCGTGCAGCGTCATGGTGCAAAGGTTTGATTATATGCAATCACAGCTACATTAAATCTTATAGATCTTTATGCAACTATAGCCTACTGTACATTACTGTTTCTGTGCGTATCCATGTGGTCATCGTTGCATCATTAACCACAGGATCTGTAAAATCCTGAATTAGTAAGACCTTAATCTCATGTCTTCAACAAATATAAAATAATGTATGCCCATATTTATATCATGAAAGAAAAATATAAAATTCTGATATTTCTTTGTAAAGCTCATACTGTACATGTTTGATATGTGTTTGTATTTTACTGAATAAAATGTCTGTCTATCTGTCCAAACGATCTGTCGACTCTTTCAAGACCACATGATTGTCAAACTAATTTAAATCAGAACGAGCGCAACACTTGTACCTCGCTGTGTTTCTGATCTGAGTACTGCACCATGGAGGTCATATCGGGTGACCTTTCATTCCAGCCAATCAGCGATAAGCCTAGAAAGCCATCGGATGGACTTGAGGAGACATACGAGACATCACATTCAATGCCATATCTAAGAAGGCCTCTGATGGACTGAATTTATTGAAGATGAAAGGTCACGGTGAAAGTCACACTAAAGTGAAAGTGGTTTTGTTTGATGTCACGGAGATACGAGCAACACGTGTGAAGTCCGTTAAATAATACAGATATACGTGTAGACATGATTGACACAATTGGTATAACATTGATAGTATACAGCGGCTATCACGCTATCACAGGTGATAGCTCGCCGATATGTTGTATATACCACTTGTGTCATCCTATGTATCTACTACACACTGTTGTCTACTGTATACTAGGGGCTGTGATTACACTGACTAACTGACTGACTGACACATTTGACTCCAAGATGTTTCACCCGATGTGGGCTCGATCTTCGTACTTTGATCACTATTTAGCCTACTCGCCAACATTCATTTAAACTTGCATGTGATAATTATCAATATGACGTTTAGTAATATACACAGATTAAGTAACATAGCATTTAATTTAGAAATGTCTTTAATTTTCCTAAACTAAAAGATAATGCCAATATATATATATATACATGATTAATAACATGTAGATACTTTATCAAGGGACACTGAGGCTCGCGTTCTTGTTTATTTATAGTACAGTAACATATTATCAGGTTATATAAATTAATATTTCAATGTCACTAAAAGGAAATCGTCTACTTAAGTGTATACTCATTTCGGTTTCAGGGAATAAACCTATTCTTTGGAATTGCGACGGAACTTTAACTTCCTTATAAGTCAAAATGCATAGTATTTTAGACAATGTTACAAGTTATATGAGCTAAATGGATTGAACATGATAAAAAAAATGTAAGTATTTCCTCAACCTTGCATCGAGACACTTTCTAGATATATCAATAGCAGAAAACAGAAAAAGCTGATTGAACGATAATATCAGATACTGAAAATATGCAGCATGAAATTAGAACTTTCTATGAAAGACTATACACAGACCATAGCATTAGCAATATTCTAGTGGCTGACTATTACAAAGACGTTGATGTACCAAGACTAACACAATCAGAATGTACCACGACTAACACAATCAGAATGTACCACGACTAACACAATCAGAATGTACCACTACTAACACAATCAGAATGTACCACGACTAACACAATCAGAATGTACCACGACTACCACAATCAGAATGTACCACTACTAACACAATCAGAATGTACCACGACTAACACAATCAGAATGTACCACTACTAACACAATCAGAATGTACCACTACTAACACAATCAGAATGTACCACGACTAACACAATCAGAATGTACCACTACTAACACAATCAGAATGTACCACGACTAACACAATCAGAATGTACCACGACTAACACAATCAGAATGTACCACGACTAACACAATCAGAATGTACCACGACTAACACAATCAGAATGTACCACGACTAACACAATCAGAATGTACCACGACTAACACAATCAGAATGTACCACGACTAACACAATCAGAATGTACCACGACTAACACAATCAGAATGTACCACGACTAACACAATCAGAATGTACCACGACTAACACAATCAGAATGTACCATGACTAACACAATCAGAATGTACCATGACTAACACAATCAGAATGTACCACGACTAACACAATCAGAATGTACCACGACTAACACAATCAGAATGTACCACGACTAACACAATCAGAATGTACCACGACTAACACAATCAGAATGTACCACGACTAACACAATCAGAATGTACCACGACTAACACAATCAGAATGTACCATGACTAACACAATCAGAATGTACCATGACTAACACAATCAGAATGTACCACGACTAACACAATCAGAATGTACCACTACTAACACAATCAGAATGTACCACTACTAACACAATCAGAATGTACCACGACTAACACAATCAGAATGTACCACTACTAACACAATCAGAATGTACCACGACTCACACAATCAGAATGTACCACGACTAACACAATCAGAATGTACCACGACTAACACAATCAGAATGTACCACGACTAACACAATCAGAATGTACCACGACTAACACAATCAGAATGTACCATGACTAACACAATCAGAATGTACCACGACTAACACAATCAGAATGTACCACGACTAACACAATCAGAATGTACCACGACTAACACAATCAGAATGTACCACGACTAACACAATCAGAATGTACCACGACTAACACAATCAGAATGTACCACGACTAACACAATCAGAATGTACCACGACTAACACAATCAGAATGTACCACGACTAACACAATCAGAATGTACCACGACTAACACAATCAGAATGTACCACGACTAACACAATCAGAATGTACCACGACTAACACAATCAGAATGTACCATGACTAACACAATCAGAATGTACCATGACTAACACAATCAGAATGTACCACGACTAACACAATCAGAATGTACCACTACTAACACAATCAGAATGTACCACTACTAACACAATCAGAATGTACCACGACTAACACAATCAGAATGTACCATGACTAACACAATCAGAATGTACCACGACTAACACAATCAGAATGTACCACGACTAACACAATCAGAATGTACCATGACTAACACAATCAGAATGTACCACGACTAACACAATCAGAATGTACCATGACTAACACAATCAGAATGTACCATGACTAACACAATCAGAATGTACCATGACTAACACAATCAGAATGTACCATGACTAACACAATCAGAATGTACCACGACTAACACAATCAGAATGTACCACGACTAACACAATCAGAATGTACCACGACTAACACAATCAGAATGTACCATGACTAACACAATCAGAATGTACCACGACTAACACAATCAGAATGTACCATGACTTACACAATCAGAATCTGATGGTCTCGACGGAGAACTAACTTGCATTGACGGCAAAGAAAAATGACCGTCCCCGTTTGCATTACAGTAGAATTTCTCCAATTCTTTTGAATGATCTCGGTCTTTTTATGATACATTCATGGGTATAAAATGGATATATTGTCAATCAACCAAAGGCAAGATCTTCTAACATACATCCCAAAGGGAAATAAGCCAAAGAAATTCCTTTAAAATAATAATTAGCGACTGATATCACTGTTATATACCTCCTATAAAATAGGCAGCAATTGTCGAGTATTATTAACGAGGATCAAAGGAGTTTTATCAAAGGTAGATTTATAGGTGAAGTTACCAGATTGATCTGTGATTTAATGGAACAAACGAAATCATCTCAGATTCCAGGACTTCAACTATCGGTAAACTTTGAAAAAGCATTCAACTAAGTTGACAGACGTTGGTTGAATAACGTTATATTTTTTCCAATTTTGGTTCGAGTATTTTTTAACGCATTATATTAATACTTTCAATAATGAGATAGAATCTATAATTATGGTCAATGGATTTACCACACAGCCTTGTATATGATTGGGTGTCGCCAAGAAGATGCTATTGCCCAATATATTGTATCTTTTGCCTGGAAACAATGATAGGGATAATGATGCTTACTGACAGTAAAAATAAGGGAATTACTATCGGTAACATAGAATATGTGAATTTGCTTACGATACAACTCTTGCATTGGACGGATCTGAAACATGTCGCTCTGCATTTATGCACGTCCTACAATTTTGTGCTTGTTTTTCTGGATTGAAGGTAAACGTTGACAAAACAAAACTCATTTCGATTGCTTCCAAAAAAATAAATCACGTTACAGACTCGTTAAAGAATATAACTCAAACAGATTTGATCTGTTAGGAATCAAATTAACCATTGATCTCGATAACATGATTGAAATCAATTGTAAAGATAAAACTAAAAGACAGCAATAAGATCGCATGCACAAGCATAATTGTTATAAATTAACAGAACCGCTACAAAACCCTGTTTATCCGCTTAATTATGTAATGAACAGACCTGTGTGAAATACGTATTTATAAAACACTCTCTTGAACTCTATCGTTCATCAGGCTACCATGCTATTCCAAATGGGGGGGGGGGGGGGGGGGGGGGGGGGGGGTATTCTAGACAGATGTTTAACTTACAAGGATGGAATGATTTATAAGATTGTTTCAAACAAATGTAGTTAACGTAATCACTTAAGGTAATTATAATAAGTGATTATTCACAACAATATGCCAACACAATGTCCAATATATTATATCAAATATACAGATTCCACTCCTCGTGTCAAGGGGAAATAGAAACTGTAAAACACTCTATCTGGAAATGTGATATTGTAAGGGGAATATGATAATAGAATATACTGTTTGGATATTTTTAAATGATAAAAATAATCCTATAAACGTAGCCATCCTACTTATAAAACAAGGCATATTAAAATTTGCTCTTAGACATTATGTGCGTCATATCAGTTGTGTATCGTGGATAAAAAAAAAATAAATAAATGTTATATAAATCCAAATGCATCATATAATAATATTCATTAAAGGGCCTGTACTATATTCTGCTGTAGCAGAAAGTGATACTTAAATTTACGATATAGAGATGATGAAAAAACATTTTTTAAAACAACCTGTACTATCCCGTATCCGGATTCTGCAACAGCTGTTAGCGGCATAGACAGCAGAGCATAATAACAACATCTGCCCCCACAAACAGGGACATAGGAACCACATCAGTAAAAAGAAATATTGATCTCGCGGGAATATATGGGCCTGAATATTCATAACTTCCAATTATTCTCTGAAATGAAAATTAAATTTCCTAAAGAAATGTTCTATAATTTCATAAACATAATTTTTTTAAGAAATGAGTTAATGAGCTATTTAGACTTGATATAAACTTATAAGCCTTTACCTAATACTCTGGACAAGGTGACAGACAATAACATTTGTAATATCATTCTTTTACAAGGATAGTTGTAAGACATAAATTTGTTTAAAGGAGAGCCGAAATATATTATTTTCTATTGAGTTTTTATCTGCAATTGGTTCATTTGACTATTTTGTGAAAAATGAGAATGAGACCCAGAAGAAAGAAATATGTTGTTAGAGGGTTTGAAGGTAACCGGAAGTGACGTACGTGGAGGGACGGGGTGTAAACATTCGCTGACTATTTAAAGTGGCAAACACTGGAGAATCGGTCAGTCAGTCTGTTTGTCTACGCTCTGCAACTATGCCACATCGTTGTTCTGCTGTAAACTGTTCGAATAATATTGGTTATCAAGTTCCACTTTACAAGAGTCCTAATAAAAATTATATTAATAAAATTGTATATATATATAAAACATAATTGATATGAAACCAAGATATGATAATATGAAAGTTAAGTTGAGACAACCAAATCAGATTTTCGGTGTTGTTGCTACTTTTTGTTTGTGTTTAAAATAAGACAACAAACGTGAGATTAGCAGACGCCGGCGAAGTAGGCCCTACAGTAAGTCATTGACAATCACACCATCCTGTTTTTTTAACGTCGTTAATCTATCGACAACCTAATTTACTAACAGTACATTACAACAATCAAAGCAACTCACCACATATTTTAAAACAAGTACTTGGTTATCACGATAATAATCCGTCTACGAATTCACCGTTTACGAATCTACCTACACCTTATCCCAATGTAACATTTTACGATTTAGTTATCACTTATTAACAATAACATTAAATCACTTTTATTTCGTTAGATGGTAACATATCTGAGATCACGATAAATCAGCAGCATGTATTTAACGTACATTGTCAGTAATAAAATGTTTAAGGTTGAATAATAAGTGTTTGAGGAAACAGAGCCGATGGCCAAACAAGTTTATAGTAAATGTTAAGGACGCCCAAATAACAATCGTCAGTTACATCGAGTTCAATATGGTTCGTTGTTACCCAAGAGCTTGGTTGGTTGTCGGCTTTGGTATGCATTCAGAATCTAAAAAATAATAAAACAATGTTTTCAATCAAATGTGTGGTTAATCAAACCAAATCATCGCGTTAAAACAGAACTTTTAGCTAATATAGACTTTAGGCACTTTGACATTTCGGCAAGCATGTCAATTAATGTAAGAAACTTAGCTTATAAACATCTCCATGCGAACAATATCAATATCCTATATGCACAAGAACACAAAATCCATATGATAGAACTTGGAACATGGTCAAACAATGATGGTCTTTCGCAACTGACAAGGTCCAAAGTGTTATGGTGATTTTACACTAAAATTGATTTCATTGGTTAGTTATTTACCCTCAGTTTTCATAGGATAACTTGAAAGAGAATAAATAACGTCCAGGTTGTTACAAGACAGGAACTGTATGGCGCAATCTAATGACACCGAGACAGTTTGACCGACCACCTGCTTGTGTTTATACACGTGTTTTAATAGACACTGACATATCTTGTCACGGTCCGACATGGCTTAATTGTCTTCATCAAAGTTGCTACACAGACAAGTAAAACATGTCATAGAGTGAAAATATATGTTGATAGCATCTAACGTCTGACGTCCCATGAATGTTGATTTTTGGATAGAGCAGTGTTTATGCGAGCAGAACTTCCGTCACGGCCTAAAGTCTATGTGTTATGACAGTATACCGCGGTTATTTGCTACTGTACATTAGCGCAAGATGCACTCCTATTAAGCAGGGCCCGGCCGTTGTAACCATATGAAATCGCAAGTTGAATAGTTAAATAATCCGTTGATCGAAATTTGGGTTATTTTGATGAAGATTTCTGTCTTATATGTACAGTTGGGAAACGCGTTGAATTACAATTAGCGGCCATGATGAGATTCCTCCACGTACGTAACAGCTGAATACGCTTCACCGATCACCGCCCCGCCCACTTTCATTCTTGTCGCCGGGGCTTAATCAGGCACTTTTTTTTTTTAAAGCCGTATATTAATAATTTACGGGCCGATTTAAGAAATTTAAAGTCGAGTAGTTGTCAAATTGAAATCCCTTATCAACAAATCATGAAAGTGACCATGGGAAATTATGTGAATGAGCACTAATAGAACACATATGTAAAAGTATTTTGTGTACCTACAACACAAATTCTAATCAAACTTCCCATTTAAAACTGATTATGGATTCACAATGTCACAATAAATCAAAACAAATATTATGTTATGAAGGTAAATAAAGGCTATGGTTTCAGAGTAGTATGATTTATAGTCAACGTACAATATCACTTGAATTCCTATTCCTATCATGTTTCGTATGTCGGACACATGTTTTATTAATGACAATGTTATTAGAAACATGTTTCATCGTTTGTTGCTATTTTATTATAATATACACTGGTCATTATGCATTATCAAGTGTGTTTTTATTTTTCATTCGAAGCATATATACTAGCTATGTTATACTTGAGTCATTTTAAAACAAGTGTAAATTGTATGTCCAGGCTATTTTCTGCACTGTGTTAAAACTCTAAAGGCACGACTTAAAACGAAACTAAAATTAAATTTCCACTACTACTACTACTACTACTACTACTACTACTACTACTACTACTACTACTACTACTACTTCTACTACTACTACTACTACTACTACTACTACTACTACTACTTCTACTACTACTACTGCTGCTGCTGCTACTACTACTACTACTACTACTTCTACTACTACTACTACTACTACTACTACTATATACTACTACTACTACTACTACTACGGACTGGGACGGGTATATTTTCTACCCGGGTACCCGACCCTCTATTACCCTACCCTACCCGGATATCCGTTTTGTCAATCTCCAACATCTAATTTGTAAGGTTTTGTAACCATTTAAACAACTGGTAGGCTGAAGTATGGAGAGAGAAAGCTAAAACATATAGATTCATGGCTATTTTAATCAAATTTCATAATGGAAGACAATTGATTTAAATATTGTGTTGGAATCTTTAAATATATTGCAATCTTGTAATGAAAGAATCACAAATTAAACTGTTTTATAATAAGTCACATGATATTAACGGGTCCGGGTATTGTGATGGTACCCGGGTCCTACTCATTACCCACCCGTCCCGGGTATCCGGGTTACCCGTCCCAGCCCTGCGTAGTACTACTATATATTACTACTGCTACTACTTCCACTACTAATATTACTGCCATTCCTACTACTTCTATACTACTGTTACATTCCAACAACTAATATAACTATCACCACTACTACTATTAAAACTGTTACCACTAGTACTAATATTACTTTATCGTCAATACTACTAAAAGGACTATAACTGCTACTACTTGTTCTTCTTCTTTTACGCAATTGCTACATCTAAGAAATATAATAATACTTCTTATTGTTTAATATTAACTTAATTAACATTAACATTAACTAATAATGGAATTTCATTTCCATTTACAACGCCGACTCAAGATTTGCGTGATATGAACCAATTAACGTGCAGATCGATCGAATGGCATCTTGACTTGCCCTACGTTTTACAGTATAGTAAGTACTTCTTGTTACGCTAATGCTATTGCTACAGTATAGTAAGTACTTCTTGTAACGCTAATGCTATTGCTACAGTATAGTAAGTAAAGAATGTTCATGTTGAGCGAGTAGGTTACAATTGGAATAATTCGAAACCAGAGCCTAGATTTCGGAGATTTCATAGCAGAAGATAACCTAAAGTTACATTGAATTATGACCGACTAGCTATCTTAACAAGCTTCGAAAATCAAATCCTGATCAAAAGTCGTGCATATGTAGTCAACAGAACATTTATATGTATATATATGTTCAATCTCGTTACTATTGATAAAAGTTCATTGTCCATTGGAGGCAGCTAGGGTTTGTTTTTGGCCCTGAACTTTAAAGATGATCAAAGTGAAATCCATCTCCATTACTGCAGACAGTGTATGAAAACGCATGACCACCACATCACGCCTGATGCTTATCCATGTCGTGTTGGAGTGAACAATGTGTGTTTAAAAATTGTCATTTTGAGCATCGGTCACCACCAACCGTAGGTCTCTTACAGTCTATATAAACGCCCGCTCAATGGCGTGTCCAGCGAACTTAAAATTATGATATTTCGGTTTATTTGAGCTAATATGAAAAGTAGTTATTTCCATCTGGCAAGTGAAAAAATAAATGTTCTCTTTAAAAAAAGTGTCATCTTGGAGACTAATAATGTTTTAAGTTGGTTTCTAATAGTGTAATAGACGCCCGATCATTGAAGTGTATGACTAAATTAAGATCATGTGCGTATACTTGAGCGAATATGATAAGCAGTCAATTCTATACCTGTCAAGTGAAAAAAACAAGTTCCCAATTTTGCTTGTGAAGTGAAGCATGTCCTGACTTCTACAGTACCCCCGCTGACTGTACCTACGTACTCGGGACACCTACAATGAGAATTGTCGCTATGAATAGCCTATACATATTCTTTTGGCGTAGGCCTATGACACGACGATATATGGTTCGGTGATTCAAAGCGTCAATAGAATTTTGCTTCAAGATAAACTTTCTTTCAATGTTTTATTTATGGTGATATCATGGAAATTGAGTTTATTTGTTTAAGTTTGGGTTTGCAAGAAATTCATCAATTTTTAAATTTTAAAACCTTACATCATTCATTTGCTCATAAAGAAAATCAATACAAGTACATCCTGTACGAGCGTAACAATGCAATTAAGTGGGAGTATTTCGAGTAAATAAGAATAAAAAGGGAGTGCTTTTTAATTTGTTGCAATATTTTCTTCCTTTGAGAGACATCAGGGACTGTTAATCATAACTAAGTTCTCTGTTTATATAGTGTCCCTGCAGGTGACAGTTACAGTTGCAGCTATAGTGCCTTTTTTTACAGGCTATTACATATACTTATATTTTGCAAAATCACCGTGAACAGATGGATGGTACATACTTTTGAAAAACATTTTTATCATATATTTCATTTCGTCTAATTAGTCTCAACATGTATGTTTTATGTTAAATAATAAATCTAGGTTATGAATAGCGATTTGGAATAAATCTATTATGACATGCATTTTTTGTTGTTGTTAGAATTAAATCAATCCGATTTTGCACAGAACATACATCACATAATGCTGTGCAGTTTATAAAAGCTATGAAAACAACTTTAAACGACGCATCTGTATGTTTATAAACGTAAAAGACGACAAGAAAATAAATCTTTTTTCTCTCATGCTCCTCGGCAACGTGAGGCGCGGAGCGAGTCCTAAAGTCACGTGACTGGCCCATAATTCCTTGGAACTACCTGTGACGTCACGAGGTTTCTCCCCAACTCGTGGAGTCTCTGTGAACCGGTTCGACTCAACGAAATGTCTCTCGTACGCACAGCAACACTTCGTCTCCTAGCACAAAACAAGGTAATTAAAACAACTAACAATTATTGAGAAACCTCCATTAAAAGTGTTTATTCTAACCCCACCGGAAGCCGGGTTGAAATGTTTCTGTCATGTGGAACCACAGGCCTAGTGACGCTCGGAGGGGCATCAAAATGTGACACAAAAGATTTTTTAATTGCGAATAACTGATAAATAACTGTTTTAAACGAAACTATGAGTTCGTGACGTCTGTTATAAAGTAAATCGACAGACAGAACATGGATATATTCTTTAGAATGACTTCTCGTAGTCAAGGTCATACAGACTGTCAAAGGAGATATAGCTACACTACAACACAGATTCACTGTCTACTGCAATAGACTTCTGCCTTTTTTCTATTTGGTCACTAGGCCCTAGTGCCCAGAATGAAATCAATAATAGTGACAGTTAAGGTGAAATCAAGATCATTATGGTCACTAGGATACGATTCATTCAATTTATCAACTTTTATTAAGATCTGAAACACTAAGGTAACAGCTGATGAAGTATAATAATCTAAATTTGCTTGATGAAATTGAAAATAATAATGCCTAATGGCCCTAATGCAGTTAAATAGAATAAAATAAGTTTTAGAGTTGATTTACATCTATCAAATTAAGTTAAATGCCTGGCCATTGATTGAAACAAATCTTTCTAATTTGCATATATTTCAAAGATGTCTGTTATAAATTATACCAAATGAACCATTTCCAGTTTTTGTCACTAATTTGGTCTTATCTATTAAAAAGCATTGTAGCACGTTTATTTGCACATTATTTTTTGTATGTTAAACATCACATTACACAACCGATAGGCCATATCCATAGTAAACCATATCCACTAATAATGAGTAAACGGTTATCCGTATGCTAGAAAATGGTCCAAAGTATAAAGCGACTGTTTTGTCAGACTCTTCAGGGTGAGAGATAGGTTTTTAGGTTTCGTGCGATTTTCTCGCCGCTAATGGTAGTAATACTGTTGAAGCGGCGTTGAACAATAACTCATTCACTCACTCATGCGATTTTGCGAGTTCAGACAACAAAATGGTTGACCATTTTATCATCATGGTGTCATATTGAAAGTTATAATCTGGGTGTCTACTGTCTAGGTATTGTTTACAACATCAGTCAGATCACAAACTATTTGAGCGGCCATTTTAGTGTGAACACCTTATGATTGCCCCGTGAAGGAAAATGGAACCATGTACATTAATTTTAGAACTTTTTATTGATTAAGATTAATATTCAGCAATCGGTAAAACTGGTGTCCTTTTGGTGAAAGCACTAGATTTCAGTAACAATGACATGCTACAGTGACTTTAATCAGCATGTTTATTGTTAACATAACAAAACAGATATAAACCACAGAACCAACAGAGAAAATAAAGTATTAAAAAACTACATGATCAGAAAAGACACGTTTTGTTTATTCTATACCCCTTGTCAGTTCACATTAGTGCATCATGGTGAATGACTCTACATGCCATGCTTTTCGAATACACTAAGAACAATTTCTAAAAAAGCCTTTTGGGGTAAAGGTTTGGTTAGAATCCGCAGGGAAGCATTTTTGATTGGGTTGACCTTCCCTTTGTATTTTGTTAACATGTAAAGTAATTACCATGATATTTGCAATAGTAAATGACAGTGAGCGAAACAAAAACTATATTTTTTTCTTTTGTAGTGGTTAAATAAATGCAAGTCTGAATCATTGACTTCCCAAAATTACCTTTAACTCATCATAAAAATCTTCAAATAAGTTGATGACTTGCCTCTATTTTTTGTCCCCCGCCGCAACGCGGAAAGGGGGACTATGTATTCAGCGGCGTCCGTACGTCACATTTCTTGTTTACGCGATATCTTATGAAGCGTTGCATCCAAAGTCTTCAAATTTGATGTCTGCCTACATTGTGAGAAGACGCAGACACCAGTCAATTTTGGTGACCTTGGCCTTATTTTCAAGGTCACCACGACACTTTGACCACTTTTCTAACTCTTGTTAACGCGATATATCTTGACCGGTTGGACTCAAAGTCTTCAAACTTGGTGTCAGTCTACACTGGGGGATGACGCAGACACCAGTCAATTTTGGTGACCTTGACCTGATTTTCATGGTCACTACAACACTTTGACCACTTTTCGAACTCTTGTTATCACTATTTGTTATGACGGGTTGGACCCAATGTTTTCAAATTAGGTGTCAGCCTACATTGGGCGAAGACGCACACGCAGACACCAGTAGATTTTGTGACCTTGACCTTTTTTCAAGGTCATCGCGACACTTTGACCACTTTTCAAGCTCTTGCTTACGCGATATATCATGACCGGTTGGACCAAATGTTGTCAAATTTGGTGTCAGTCTACATTGGAGGATGACGCAGACACCAGTCGATTTGGTGACATTGACCCTATTTTCAAGGTCACCTCTACACTTTGACAACTTTTTAAACTCTTGTTAATGCGAAATCTCATGAAGTGTTGGATCCAAAGTCTTCAAATTTGGTGTCAGCCTACATTGGGGGGATGACATTTTGGTGACCATGACCTTATTTCCAAGGTCTCATCAAAACTTTGACCACTTATAGAACTCTTATTAATACGATATATTATGAACCTAAGCACCCAAAGTCTTAGAATTAATGCAATATATAAAGTAGCTCCAATGATGTGCTTACTAACTCCATGTCACCGGCGGGGGACATTGCCATGTTAGTGGCAAACACTTGTTTTATAAACATTAATTACTAAATTGGCTTAATTTTCATAGAGATCTTTATGCCTACCATATTAAAGAACAAACATCTAATATAAGTCAGTTTTTTTAACCCGTCCTGTTTTTCATTTGATTTCATAAACAAAATTTGGGTTTCAGTACAAATTTTAAATTTGAAAACCCATAGAAAAGAATCCTTATATTTACTATTTAGCTCATTTAACTAACCTCAAACATATAGTAGCCTGCAGGGATAGTCGTTCAGATTTGTACTAGCCCAATATGAGTATCACACTATCACTAGCCAGTATCTGCTAGTAATCTAACAGTTATAAAAAAATTTAAGTTTGAACTACAATGTCAAGTATTTTTCCCACTTAATAATTCACATCTGATACCATTGTTGCTGATAAAAAAACAAGAATCTCTACTCATACTTTGTGTCTTTCATAATGATTCAGGAATATTTAGAGGCCCACAGGGCTAGCAGAAGCTAACATTTGCTAGCCCCATATCATTTTTACTAACCTCGGGCCGAAGGACAAATGTTAATTCCTAGCCCTGTAGCTATTTTCCTATTGTAACCAAAATCTATTTGCACTGAAGTCACAGTATTGGCATTAGTCTTTGTCATCAGAGCAAATGTATCAGGGAATTAGATTACTATTAAATTTACATGACTGAAATGATTGAATACTATTTATATTGAATATGAATGGTTCAATTCAGTGTGAAATAAACATGTTAGCTGCTGAATTAATTACATTGCTTGGCATAGTATTTGGTTACTTGCAATAGATTATATGTTATCTGAGAGAATTGCTGGCGAGCATGGGAAATGTCATTAAAAGGAGGGTTCTATCGGGGTATTTTTTGTGGAATTGAAATTAAGGAGGATATTCCTGTTTACACATATATATGTTATTAATACATAATTTAAACACAGTGAAATTGAAAGATACTAATGAAGGTATCATCGGGAAAACTTCACTTCAGCATAACATCCACATTTTTATTAGTTTTTTGACATGTTATGTGTTACTATGTGAATACTCTTATCAGTGTATGTCATTAGTTATCAAAAAGTTGCAAAATTGGGTACAATATAGCGTGTTTTCATTTCACGTAATGCAAAATATCCAAGATGGCGACAGAACCCTACCTTTAAGGTGAATTTTGGGACTGTCCGTGGCATATTTCATATCCCCTATGATTAGATTTCAAATGTGCCTGAATGTAATTGAATTGAATAATTGCTGGATTAAATTTAGCAACTGTAAATAAGCTTACAGGTACATCTCCTTTTAAAAAATAATTCTGTCATGAGCATATTCATGCTAAGTTTATCCTCATGACATATTCACAATTTAAAACATAAAAACTGCAATTATGTTTTTGTAATGATTTTTGAAACTGCAAAAAGTAATTGACTTCCTCGAATCACCGGGTCAAATCGGTGTACTTATACTTTCAGGGATCGAAATTAATCTTTTCAATGCAGTAGCCATTCAGACTAGTGCATTTCTAACAGTACTAGTCCAGACTTATTCCAGCCAGCCAAATACATCTCCGTGATCACTTCACCTCAAATTTTAACTTGACTTTGGACTACCAGTTTTTACACTCTACTAGCCTAGCTTCTTTTTCACAAGCCATGGACTTCCGGACTAATTTTCAAACCCTGACTTTACATGTATATTGGCAACTTTGTCTGCTGTAAAGAACTGTTCTACATGTAGTAAGGTTTGGGTGCAATACTACACTGATTTTCAGTGCAGTACCACCCATGGTTCGCTAGTTCCAGTTGAAACTCGCAGGAGGTCACAAACGCAGTAGTTTAAACAATATTACGTGATGCAGCCGTTGACTTTGAGGCATCCACACCTATAAATGCTGTTCATTTTAAGCTTTAAACAATGTCCACTTTTGACCGACACCCACAGGACACTTGATGTCAGTCTGATCACATAACCCAGGATTGGTAGGGAAATCACCTGATTCACCTGTCTTAGTACCTGTATCAGGTGTGTACTGACCAGTACTGGAGAGTGTTTTACTTTTTGTCATGGATGATTAAATATTATTTTTAATTTTCCTTTCAGAGCATTTTGCCGGCATCAGTTAGTGGCTTCCGCAATGTCTCCTCCTCCACAGTAAGTCAACTCTTTTTATGTCTGAAAGTTGTATAACCATCCATATGAACATGCAAACTTGCTAAACCTGGTGATAATGGCATGTTTATATAATTATATGAAGGAATATAATGATATAGATAATCTTGAATGCAGTTGACTGAACATGAACTAGTTAGACAATAACTAACAAATGATGGAGAATATCAATTGTATTTATCTCGAGCCTTAGCGAAAGAAATACTCAATTGATATAATCTGTCATTCTCCATCACGAGATTGTTATTGTTTATATTTCACATATAAGAAAATAAAGGCAAAAAGCGATTATTACAAGACAAAAGTTTCCCTAAAAGGATCCAAAGAGGTGGTGAATCTCCATATCCATACACGAGTGACGTGGATTCACTACTTATGTACTATAGCTGTTTACAATGTGAGATAAAAATGTCCCCTGCGAAAATATTTTTCACTGTTCACAATAAAATATAGGTGTGGTTTTAGTTGAAAGTTTTGTATTCTGCCCAATACTATCACTCTGATTAGGTTTGGGAAGCTCAAAAGCAAGTCAAAACCAAAAATCTCTGACGTTACAATCAACACTGTGACGTCATAACCGCTTGCAGCTACGACGTCATTGCTTTCTAACGATAGTCGTCGCTCTTGAAGCTGTCCTTGGTTATAGTAAATTAGAAATCACTAGTTTTTAAAATGTTATAACAATTTAACTGCTTCCTTCAACACTTGATGTGTAGGCACATGAAAGAAAACTCTAATTTAAACTACGAGACTCAAAATTTGAAATAACACATCTTTAAATGCAGAAGACAGTTTCTACAGTCAGGAAAAGTAAGAATAAAATGAAGTAGTTCCGGCAACCAATGAAATAGTTTGTTTTCTGTAACAACCAATCAAAAGGTAGGAAAAGGTGTAACTCCCATGTGACTTACAGGATTCTGAGGAAAAATAGTAACCTGTATCTGTCTTCTCATATAATATAATGTTCATCCGTCACTATTGAATTAAGAACAGAAATTGTGTATTGTTTATTGACATGCTAGTGACTAGTGTTCTACTTCAGATCCCACTGTTTGCATTGACAAATTACAATGTTTGCTGATTTTAATACTTTTTTCTGAGGGTTTCTGTTTGTCTATTTTGAAATAACAGGCCCCAGAAAGGTTGCCTGGCTGGAGCAACATTTACAAAGGTTATCGGAACCCTGATTTCACAGGATGCACTTGTGTACTGTATTATTTCATTAAGTTTTCAAGTTCTTCTTACTTCTTCTCCCCAGAGCCTGAAGGATGTTCTGGAAACGCAGGTTCCAGAGAAACAGAAGGAGGTGCTCGAGTTTCGCAAACAGCATGGAAATTCCAAAGTTGGAGAGATCACCGTCGACATGGTAGGTTACCGTCAAACATGTAGAGATGGGGGTCTTCATTTAGCGTAATTTGAGTACAACATTAGTTGTTGGTACAACTGTTCAGTAGGTTTTGTAGCGGTACCTCTGTTTCTGTACACGTAATCCATTTGTCTCTTAACTAACTTTTCTATCTGTAGGCAGTGTTAAAGGAAGGGTGTAATGCATGTTTTTAAAGAATTACAGATCATTATCTCTATGTACATTGTATATAAGAATCAAATGAGCATAAAATCAAGACAATATACACTTGCAATTGATTATTAGACATCTTTTATATTAGACCCATAAAACACGTTGAAATATCGTATGCAAGAGTTACATCGAACCCAGCAGATACGCTTCAGTGACTTTAGAAAAGGTCAGGCATATGTAAGTACTTTGTAGGGCAGTCATAAGAAAAACATGACATTTTTAATTTCAATTGTAATTAAATAGGAGAAAAGTGTTACATTCTATATTATTAGTGTAATAAAAACTCTACTCTTGCGAAAGCAAGTATAACCTTATTGTATAAAAACAAAAACATTTACTTGTATTGTTCTATTTTAGTTTCCCCATTAACCACTGTACCACACTCTGTTGCAGATGTATGGCGGTATGAGAGGGATCCGCGGGCTAGTGACGGAGACCTCAGTGCTTGACGCAGACGAGGGTATCCGTTTCCGTGGCTATAGCATCCCAGAGTGCCAGGAGCTGCTCCCCAGAGCTCCCGGAGGAGAAGAACCTCTCCCTGAGGCTCTCTTCTGGCTCCTTGTCACAGGGAACATACCTACAAGGGAACAGACAGATGCCATCACAAAGGTATGAGCAATTTGGTTTTTATCTCGCACACTGTGTGTATATTTCAGATCAAAAGTAACTTTATCAGGATCAGTTTTGCTTAGCTTAATATTTTAGGGATCATTTCACAATCTATTATGGTTCTGCATCTCGTCATAAAATGTTATAAAGGCACAAGATGACATCACAGCCTTATGGGGGAATTTATTTTCTTATTGAAAAATAAACAGGTTTATATATAATTCTTGACAAAATAAGTTAGGGATATTAGTCAATAATTAGATGTTTTATTATTAATATTTCATTAATATGTCAAGTAATAAATACATCAGTATCTATTGTTTCAAAATATCCCTAATTATTTTTGTCCAGTATATTTTATTGAAGGTATTGTGATTACAAGCTATATAGCCTAATGGAAATAACTCTTTAACGGCAATATATTTTGTCATTGTTGGATATGAGGGATCAATGCAACATCCAAGATCTTGACAAGGTTGTTTGTGAATGTGATGCATCTAGTCAAGTATCATTTTGCGAGTCATGTACTTGAACTTAACTCGGCTAAATTATAAACCCTCATTTTTTTAGTTTGTTAATCAGTAAAGCTTTTCTTCCCTTCAGGAATGGAACAACCGGGCAGCTGTACCAAACCACGTGATCACCATGTTGAACAACTTCCCATCCAACCTTCACCCCATGTCACAGTTCTCAGCAGCCATCACAGCCCTCAACTCGGAGAGCAAATTCGCAAAGGCATACGCAGATGGTGTCAACAAGAAGACATACTGGGAGGTGAGAACACTTCCCTTCTTTCCATTCCAAGGATGAGATAACATATTTAAAAGGTCATGGCCCTTCAATACATATCTGTTTATATAGTAACATGACACTTGCAAAGAACGTGATATCACGACTGCTATGGTAGCAATGATTGACATGAACTTTTCATGACTGACATAACATCAACATCCATGGCATTATACTGATGTTTTTCAAAGCATCTTTATTCACTTTCAATAAAATATTTCAGAGCAAAGATATGAATAGAATTTAGCACAAACAATAGAAATGCAGTTTATTTCAACAAGCAGTCATGTTAGGCCAGTAGGTCATACAGCATGGAGTTTGGTCCAGGGGAGACAATCCAGTAAATCCTAAAAAAGTTGGAAACTTACATTTGAAGGATGAGGATACAGGGCTTATGTTTACTGCGGTGCACATTTAACCTCATTTAGAAAGTTTTTGATCTTTCAGTAAAATCCTCAGCTCTTAAAAGTATCCAGAATTCAGTTCGTGTGATTCAATCTGATCCTCTAAAAATTTAAACTTTCATTTCAAAGCATCTTTAGTGGTTAAACAATCTGAAGTTTGAGGTCAGTGACTTACTTAGGTCCAAAAAATCCCCAAAAAATCCCCAAAAAATCAATTTCTTACCTTTTTCCCCCCGACCCAATTAACTATCAACAATGGCATGACTTCCAGACAAAACTTGGTGCAAAAACCCTGCTGTAACTCAATATATGACATGTAAATAATAAAACATTTTTCAACTCCTGTTCTTTTCAATACACATTTCAGTACACATACGAAGACTCAATGGACATGATCGCCAAACTGCCGACCGTGGCTGCCATCATCTACAACAACCTGTACCGTGACGGTGCCACGCCCTGCGCTATAGACAACAAGAAGGATTGGAGTTGGAACTATGCTAGCATGATCAAATTAGAAGACCCAGCATTTGTAGACCTCATGAGGCTGTACCTCACTATCCACAGGTTAGCTGATCCAACATCTCTTGTTGCAATGTCCTCCCTCCCTCCCGCCAGTTCCTATCACTTACTAAGATAAGTCTTGCTGCTTTTTATCAGCTTTCTATGCCAGCATAGCAGCATGCTACACCTAGACTTGGTGACTCGCCGCTAATGGCTGCAATATTGCCGAAGCGGCGTTAAACAATAACTCACCCACTAGACTTGGTGATGCAAACAGAAATCTTTGGCACAGAATAGGTGATGAATTACATAAATAGAGGATACTAAATGACCTATTAAATACCATTTTTATTAAACGAGTTAATGATTTTGTATAAAACGAGCGAAAGGGAGTTTGATACCAATCATTCACAAGTTTAATAAAAATGGTATTAAATAAAAGGAAGTTTAGTATTCTGTTTATTACTCGCCCACCTATAATCCAGCGAAATAGCCGACATAGCTCTGAAACTATGATTCCCGCAAGTTCGATACCACTGTGACGACGTTACTCTCATTGTGACGTCATAACCTCGAACTATTGTGATGTCATACGTGCAGCGGTATTACACTAGTTTAATATTGCTGTATAAATATTACACTGCAGTATCTTACACGGGCGAGTAATAAAGGCTTAAATTAACCAGTGATAAGAGACAGCTGAGAGCAATGTCTAACAGGGAAAGTGGCTCTTGATGTTGGCTATTCAAGTTCTCTGTGCTACTCTAATGTTATTTCAACAAACGAGTAGTTCCAGTATAATATTGACTAGAATATACTACCTTAAAGGTGCATCCATTGTGTTTCGATATGTGCTGTTTACAGTGCAAAAATTCACTCAGCTTGTATATACATACACAATCACCAAATATATCATACATTTTTAGCAGCTCCGACTAAGTCGGAGCTGCTATCAGTTTTTGTGCAGTTTCCATCGCCGCCGCCGGCGCGTTTTGTATTGGCTATAACTTTTTAGCTCATCAGGCCTGAAAGGCCCGATGGGCTTATGGCATGGGATGTCGTCCGTCCGTCCGTCCGTCCGTAAACTTTTCGCTTTTTCGACTTCTTCTCCAGAACCAATGACTCCAGACAGCTGAAATTTAATGTACAGACTCCTTGGCTGAAGGGGATACTAAATTGTAAATTTGGTGACCCTGTGACCCCAAATGTGGGTCACAGGGGTCATAACCTTAAAAGCTATTTTCATCTTCTTCTCCAGAACCAATGACTCCAGAGAGCTGAAATTTTATGTACAGACTCCTTGGCTGAAAGGGATTCTAAATTGTAGATTTGGTGACCCTGTGACCCCAAGTGTGGCTCACAGGGGTCATTACCTAAAAAAAACTATTTTCATCATCTTCTCCAGTCCCAATGAACGTAGAGAGCTGAAATTTTATGTACATACTCCTTGACTGAAGGGGATTCTAAATTGTAAATTTGGTGACAGTGAGACTCCAAATATTGGGTCACAGAGGCAATGACCTAAAATGCTATTTTCATCTTCATCTCCAGTCCCAATGGCTCAAGCGAGCTGAAATTTTATGTACAGACTCCTTGGCTGTAAGGGATTCTAAATTGTAAATTTGGTGAGTCTGTGACCCCAAATATGGGTCACAGAGATCATAACCTAAAAGCCTATTTCAGTTTACAGCATCTTTCTGAGATTATATGTGCACTTCAATCAGTAATTAGGTAAGGGAGGTAATTTTAAAGAAAACAGCTGAGTTAAAGGCATTTCATCTTTCTGATGTGAGAGTTCTAACATGTGCTTTGAGAATATAATATGTCTGATGAAAAAGAGATATTTAGAATTAAAAACTTAGAATTGGAGGTCTAACAAAAATTATAAGTCATATTTTATCTTTGTCTCACATTTCACATATGAGTAATTATTTGTATTTTGCAAGTGAATTTGCTGATAAAGGTACACAAGTCTAAAAGTATTCTAAAGACTTAATACAGAATCTTTTATTAAATCTAATATTATGTTCTTTGTAATTTAAGAGTAAATAATGGAGTTTTTTAATATCTCATGATATTGTGTAATTATTTGGAGAATTAATTAATTAATTATTGAGAATTTCCAGTACGAGTCAATTTGGTATACCTTATTTATATCATATTTTATACTTTATAACTGATTTAGTTTTCTATTAACTTTGCAGTTAATTTTATTCAATAGGAACAAGAAATGAGATAGATGTCTACATCATGGACATGTTTAATGTGAATCTATTTGAAATGAGAACTATTGAATACCCTTTGAAGGAATAACTTGAAGAGGAATTAAATTTTTTCATTTTACATGAGATATGTGAACTGAATATGACTAGTGATGACTGGTGATAACATAGGACTATAAAAGAAGTAGCTATATGAGATTGTGACATCACACCTATTTTCATCATCTTCTCCAGTACAGAAAAATAATTAATTGTAGGAAAAACTGCATCTAACATATAAATTTTACTGGCTGTGAGTCTAGTGTCTGCATGTTATGTAATTGCATTGTGTTGACCTCTTCCTGGCAGAAGAATGAAAACTGATAGTTACACAGAGGTTTCAGGTTACTTCAAACTACTGTGCAGCACTGTGTTATCATAGACTGTGCGTGAGACTGCTTTAGTCTTCAACTGACTCTAAACAAGAATTTATTCATAGAATATCACCATTTTATCAAATATTGAAAAGGAGCCTATAAGAAATGGTGAAAAAGAATTTACTAAAAAAAATTCACCAATTTATTAAGTATTGAAATGGAGCCTATGAGAAATGGGATTTTCAAAAACTGAGGCTCCTATTCATTATGTAATAAATGTTGGTATTGCCATAATGCAATTAAGAATTAAAACAATATAATGCAAAGGTGTATGATATTCATAACGAATGTTGATTTATGTGTAACCAATTTTGATAATAATTAACAGGGGTCATGACCTAAAAAGGTTTTTTTCATTTTCTTCTACAGCCCCAGGCCATTATTGCAATAGCTTACAGTGGTGAATTGTATGCAAAGAATTGTACCCGGTATATTCATTATTATATAATGTGTGTACGATCTTAAAAAATAGTATGATCTCTCCACCACATTATTATATGTTTGATACCAGCAATTTATTTCCAAGCTTTGTGTTCTTTCAACACATATATATAGCAGATTGGCAAAGTTATGGTAACAAAATATTTTTAAACTGCTTTAATCGTTTCACTACCTAGATTCTTATTACTACATTCCATTATCTGACCATTGCTATAAAGTCCACTCCATAACATACCCCACTTATTATCTCCTGATGAGCTACAGAGGCCATGGCTCTATTTTTTCCAATAAGGTTTTGAGAACTCATATACATAACTTCTTACTTATACCCCTGGGGAATTTTTTTGACATGTTCACATTCAAGGTCAAAGGTCAAGGTCACGAGTCCTGAAATCGCTAAAAAAATCCTTGTAAACACGATAACTTGAAAAATATTTGTGCTATCAGGCTGTTATTTGGTGTATATCAACTATGGAGAAAGGCCAAGATTTGAAAAGGTTTTCACTAACATCCGTCAAAGGTCAAGGTCATAGCGAGGTCACAACTTAAGCATGCTTTTGCGAAAATGTCTTATTTCAACTATTAACACTTTGAATCATTACATGATTGTTATACACAATGAAAAGTGATCACTGATTGTGTGACCTTGAATTTTTAAGGTCAAGGTCACGACATAGGGTCATGGTCACCAGTTCTGAAATCACTAAATAACTTCTTTCCAATGAGGTATCAACACCTCATATACATAACTTCTTACTTATGTCCCTGGGGAATGATTTTGACATGTTCATATTCAAGGTCAAAGGTCAAGGTCATGAGTTCTGAAATCGCTAAAAAAATCCTTGTAAACACGATAACTTGAAAAATATTTGTGCTATCAGGCTGTTATTTGGTGTATATCAACTATGGAGAAAGGCCAAAATTTGAAAAGGTTTTCACTAACATCCGTCAAAGGTCAAGGTCAAAGCGAGGTCATAACTTAAGCATGCTTTAGCGAAAATGTCTTATTTCAACTATTAACACTTTGAATCCTTACATGGTTGTGATACACAATGAAAAGTGATCACTGATTGTGTGACCTTGAATTTTCAAGGTCAAGGTCACGAGATAGAGTTATGGTCATCAGTTCTGAAATCACTAAATAACTTCTTTCCAAGGAGGTATCAACACCTCATATACATAACTTCTTACTTATGTCCCTGGGGAATTATTTTGACATGTTCATATTCAAGGTCAAAGGTCAAGGTCACAAGTTCTGAAATTGCCCCAAAAAATCCTTGTAAACACTATAACTTGAAAAATATTTGTGCTATCAGGCTCTTATTTAGTGTATATCAACTATGGAGAAAGGCTAAGATTTGAAAAGGTTTTCGCTAACATTTGTCAAAGGTCAAGGTCATAGCGAGGTCACAACCTAAGCATGCTTTTGCGAAAATGTCTTATTTCAACTTTTAACACTTTGAATCATTACATGATTGTGATACACAATGAAAAGTGATCACTGATTGTGTGACCTTGAATTTTAAAGGTCAAGGTCACGAGATAGGGTCATGATCACCAGTTCTGAAATCACTAAATAACTTTTTTCCAAGGAGGTATCAATACCTCATATACATAGCTTCTTTCTTTTACACCTTGGGAATTATTATGACATGCTTACATTTAAGGTCAAAGGTCAAGGTCATGAGTTCTGAAATCACTACAAAAATCCTTGTAAACACGATAACTTCAAAAACTTTTGTGCTATCAGGCCCTTACTTGGTATATATCAACTATGGAGAAAGACCAAGATTTGAAAACGTTTTCGCTAAAATCTGTCCACGGTCAAGGTCAGAGTGAGGTCACAACTTAAGCATGCTATTTTGAATATGCCTTATGTTAACTATGAACACTTTGAGTTATTGCATAATTGTTATACGCAATGAAAAGTAATCATTGATGGTGTGACCTTGAAGGTCAAAGGTCAAGGTCATGAGATATCGGTTACGGCCATGTTAATCCTTTGATCCAATTTTGAAATCAGAAATAGGTTTTAAGAACAAAAGTGAAAAGTGACCCCAGTGATGATTCAACTTGTTAGAATGACTTGAATAATGAAAAAAAAATTATCAAAAAAGATTCCCATTTTATTATGCTGACGAGAAGGCGGAACAGGGAAAGGCGAGACCCAAAGTTTCGGGCCTGCTCTGCTTTTGCGGTGTCCCGCAAACGCTCATCTAGTTTAAAAAAAACTCTGTTACATCACACTTTGTTTCCTAGGTTCCGAAAAGAAACTCGAGCAGAAAAAAATAGCAACAGAGTTTCCCTACCTTGCCAGTGTTCAAAGTTAATAGAAATGCCACCCAAACTTAACTACAGCTGCTTGTGTCATAAAAATGACTGTCACTTGTGACATTAATAAAACTGATAGTCTTGGGGGAGTTACCTCCCTTTGAGTGCACTTGTAACTCTCCTTGGGTCTGTCAAGTTTAACATCAAATAAAGAAATTATTTTTTTTACTAAAATGTAACAATTGAACTGACACTCTATGTAACTGTTTTCAGAAGCATTTCTCATACATACTAATCTGTCCCCAGTGACCATGAAGGTGGAAACGTGAGTGCCCACACAACACATCTTGTCGGCAGTGCTCTGTCAGATCCTTACCTGAGCTTTGCAGCAGGCATAAATGGTCTGGCAGGTCCTCTTCATGGATTGGCCAATCAGGTGAGAGCAAGTCTTTCATAGACCAATCAATTAAGAGCAGGTGATTTCGTGTTCCACACATGTTTCTTTGATGTCACCAAAGGATATTTATTTTAAACATTTACAAAGTTCACCTTAGGCTAACTGTCATAAGATGAAAATGATGAGTAACCTGTTGTGCAATATTACTGACAGTTATCTAGAAACTTAATAGTATTGACCACACCAAATATGGAGGATGAAACACTTGCTCTTCTCACGAAATATTGACACTTTGACTATCCACATGCATTTTTGCAGTTATGTAATTAATTCCTTCCAAATTATTATTATTCAGCTATTTCAGATACTCATCATTTAAGGTGATGCATGAAATAAAAAGAAACCTGTTTCATTAAATTTACCTGATTGTACATTATAAAGGCATCTACAAAACTTATCCATGATTGTACAGAAGCTGTCTTCTAATAAAAATGATTATGTATAGAATTGAATGTATAGAAGTGACGATATGACATGATCTGTTGTTCAGGAGGTGCTGGTGTGGGTGACCAAGTTGCAGAAGGAGCTGGGAGGAGAGGTGTCGGACGATCAGCTCCGCGAGTTCATCTGGAACACACTCAAGTCAGGACAGGTGGGTACCGCAATGCGTAGCCACATGGTGTTGGCAGCTTTTTCCCTGTAATAATACTAGCAGCCTTGGTTTAATCGAAATACTCTTGAAAGTGGCATTAAACCTTACCTCACCTCTTCACAAGGTCTGACGATACCTCATATAATAGGTGCGTGTTCTGTACCAGTTTAGTTTAGACAACACCCAGTCATTAATTGTCCTCTCACATCATAGTTTTTAAAGGATCACCATTCAGAAAGCATTCAATTATTCTTTGATGATCTGTTCGTAATGTTACTGAAACAGTCTTCAGACAGACAAAAGATGGCTGCTTTGAGTTGCTTGCCCTTGGCTTCTCACACTTTAAACTTTGTTGTAGCACTTGTGATTGGCATGCTAAACTTTTGTTAGAACATGCAAGCATACAGGCAGTCATCTAATGTGGGGAGGGAACCCCTGTCGATATTAGTTTCTACTATTTTGCGACTTCTTTTCGTCGGAATATGATAGATTTTTTATCGGACTGTTTACTTATGTTGTTAAATGTATCTTTCATCTGTATTCATTAGAACTCCAACCAGAGGTTTATGTTTACTTTCTTAACGTTCATCCGACAGGTAAAATACAAATTTCCTGTTACAAAGTTCTTTTCCTGAACTGTTTTCATGTATGATGGCACTAAAAATCCTTGTAAGACTGGATAAATGTCCTAATCCATATTATTCATTATTTAGGTTGTGCCCGGCTACGGCCATGCTGTGTTGCGGAAGACTGACCCACGTTACATGTGTCAGAGGGAGTTCGCTCTCAAGCACCTGCCAAATGATCCCCTGTTTAAACTCGTCTCCCAGATCTACAAGGTTGTGCCAGACATCCTCATTGAACAGGGCAAGGCCAAGAACCCCTGGCCTAATGTGGACGCTCACAGTGGTGTCCTCCTTCAGGTATGTGCATTGGTTTTTAACCCCTGGGTTAAACCCAAGGGGTTTGTTATCTGTCCGTCTGTCCCGAAAAGGGTACTTGTGTTCTGAAATCAACTCCTCCCACAGTTTTTGATCAATCTTTCTGAAATTTTACACTTGCTTAAACAGCTTTGGACATACATCGGTGATACGCATTTTTGGAACCGGTCGGATTAATATTTTCAGAATTATGGCCCTTGATTTAGACTCAGACTGACAATAACTTTTAATTTGTCAGCATTTGAAAATGTCATGTATACCAATCATAGACTGAACATTTGACTTTGTGACCTTATTTAACATGCTTATTTATTTTAAATAGGTCATTAAATTACCCTTTAAAATGCTTATTTGGACGATAAGGAACCCGGGGGTTCTTGTGCTCTTAGAGCACTCTTGTTAATTCAATTTGGGGCAATAAGTCTAATAAAGCCCCATTGGGTTTAAGAGGCCTAATTCTTAGAGATCACTAAATGACACTCAACATATTAAATGACACCTGATCTCATTTGAATACTTCAGTACACTGACAAAAATTTTGTTTCTTTTTGTTTATACATGAATCGCATGGAATTAAATGGTTAATTTGCAAAATTTCACTTGCTAATGTGCCATATGATTTTTATGACAGTATTGCAAATTTATGTATCGATGTTCAGCTGATAATCAGTAATAACTTTGATGTTTGGTTAAGATCTCTATGCATTGGCTATATTGGGTTCATAGTCCAAAATATCATCCCAGTAATCTTTGATAATTGTTTTTGTGCCTACTTAACACTGGCGTTGTAAATTTTCCTGTTTTTGATCTAAGTACTGAAGATCAAATTTATAGGTAAGTTTTGTCTTGATTAAGAGTTGTCTGCCCTTTGATTTCATTGTCAATGGGGATTTGAAATGCTGGATATTTTCACTCAGTATCTGAAAAGAACATCTGCTTTTTTATCATATTACAGTACTACAAGCTGACGGAGATGAACTACTACACCGTCATGTTTGGAATATCCCGTGCTCTTGGATGTATGGCATCTCTGATATGGGATCGTGCTCTAGGACTGCCCATTGAGAGACCAAAATCATTCGACACCCCTGGACTCAAGAAACTTGTTTCGAGTACAAAGTGAACTTAGTTATCAGAATAGAACATTTTTACAAGCCACATGTTAGGAAATAAGTGTATATTTTATTACTCTTGTTGAGTTGCATTGATTCGTGATTTTGAAAAACCTAAAAACTAACCTGTTTTAGCCTCCTCTTTCATCTCTAAGTTGAATGCTCATCGAGGACAAATGAACAAAACCACAGGTGCAGATTTTCAGCCGGCAATGTTGTTTTTGTTATGATGGTTTGCTGCACCTATGTTTGTATATATTGTTAGATATTCAGTGTTTGTCACATAGCTGCATGAATCTATGAGATCTATATATATTCAGATGATGATTGAGTATTTAAAGAGGTCTTGTGTTCGTTTAATATTTGTCAGCTTTAAGTAAAATTCCACATTTGCAGAGTTACCTCCCTTGACATCTGTGTTTGGTATCACTATTGTGAAGTGCACTAGCATATCGCTGCTGTTTATTAAGCAATATATCATAGTGATGAGTGCTCTTGTTTGTTGTATACACCCTATATCCTGTTATCTGAGGTGAGAGTTAGATATTTACCCAGCTACAAGTGCTATGAAATGATGTTAAATCCGGCTGAAAATTTGCACCCAAGTCCGCGATGTTGTATATAAGCGTAGTGTGTCAACATGTGATCAGATTTCATTGTGACTCTTCATAATAGTTTCTGCGTGAAATATACCACATTTAGTCTCCTCTACCTTGTAGCTGTCTGTTGCCCAGGTGGAATTTATTGTACATATTGTCATCCTTTGTTGAAGACTGTTACGGTGCTCGACTATAGTTCACATCAGCAAGATACATAGACTTGAAAAGTAGTTTAAAGACCTTGTACCTTGTTTGAAGGGGAGCTTAAAGCTTGAGCTGTAAAAAAGAGCATATAATTGCGTAATGCCAGTTTCATTCAGAGTTGTTAGGAGATTCATTCCATCGTTAGGTATCACTAGAACCAGGTTATTACATGCTGGCAACAATAAACTCAACACTTATCTGGGTGTTGACGATCCAACCTCTTTCTTATGTCTTTTCATTATCCCCCGTCACAAAGTGGAAGGGGGAGATAGGTTTGAGCTCCGTCCGTCCGTCTGCGATAAAGGGGGACAGCTTTTCTCAGAAAATATTTAAGATAGGACAACCAAATTTGGTGTGTAGCTTGAGGGCATTAATACGTTGATGGAGTACGAAAATGAGAAGCACACAATTATTTCTTATACAGTTACTTCCCTTGTTCCATATTTTTTACTCTGTTCATGGTATCTCCAAAGGGACGCACAATTATTTCTTCTCGAATTATTGCCCTTCTTCCGATTAATTGGGTCTGGCGGGGCATGTTTATGTATTCTTGTTCTACTAGAATTTTCCTCGACTGCACTATTTCCCAAGCAGCATTGAATCAATAACTCTTCACTCTTCAAGGATATAAGAGTCTGTTCATGTTGATTATCTTGCACAGATGAAGCAACTTTTGACATTTCAATGGTTACAGGAACAGTCTGTTTGAAACAATGACCGCACCAACAAACTTATGATGAAACCTATCAGGACTGTTAATTAGCAAAGAAAGAACTCTATATGCAACAGAGGTATGGATGGAAGAACTGAGTGGAGTAACCTCTTTTGTTAGAGAATGCCTTAGTCTATCTATACAACTATCATAGTTATACCCCCAACCTAAAAAGGTCGGGGGTATATAATAATACCAACGATTCCGTCCGTCTGAAGACAATTTTTGTCCGATTGATTACAGAAAAACTGTTCATCTCATCCTTTTCAAATTTGGCACATGTCTACTTCTCCACTAGTTGAGGTGCAGTGCAAAATGTAACACAATTTAGTTAATTTTTCAATTTTGTTTTAACTTCGTCATATTCAGAGCTAGTTGATTTTACTATTTTATATTTCCACTGGTTATATATTTGAAAAATTTTAATTTTATTTCCTTTCAACCAGGGGGCGGGATAGCGCAGTGGTTAGCGTGTTCCCGTCGAATCCCGTCAGGGGCACGGCAACTTTGTCTGCAGTAGAGAACTGTTCTACACACAGTAAGGTTTGGGTGCAATGCTACACTGAATTTCAGAGGAGTACCACCCATGGTTCGCTAGTTCCAGCCGTTGCTGGCAGGTTTCATCGCAATGCATAGCCACGTGGCATTGCGGGCTTTCTCCCTGCCGTAATACTAGCTGCCGCGATATAAGTGAAATACTCTTGAAAGTGGTGTTAAACCCAAACTCACCTCACCTCACCTCCTTTCAACCATAAACTGCTGTATATACCTGACTGTGCTTCCATGTACCTGTTGTTTCAAGTCACTCGAATGAATCATTATGATGAATTAATTTCCAAAATAAAGTTGAAATCAGTGGCAATGGCAGAAGTGTATTATTTTACCCCTACCTTTTCAAGTTACTATTATTCCTACTTTTACTTAAACCACCTTTTTACATGAGGAGACTTGTCCTACCCTTTTCACAAACACTCTAATCTTAGCAATTACATTTTATAGCTTATCAATCCTGTGTGTAGACACCCCTCTATAAGTAAAATAAAAATGTCAAACTTTAACAGTCGGGGGTATTAGTGAGCCACGCTAATTTTTTTGCTTGTTTTGTGTTTGTTTTGATACTGCACAGGTGGTGAAGAAGCAATTAAGAAAAAGAAAGGTTTAAGAAGCAATTAATCTCCTAATGAGTCGGATAAACTTGCAATTGCAGTTGTGTGACCCGAGATCAGGCTTACTGTGTGGTGAGATTTCGATTCTCAATAGAAGGATTATCTCAAAATTGTCATTCCGACGTTATGAGAGTAATACCCCTCGATTGTGATGACTTTGTGATGTTCCCTCAAGTCCATACGGTTTGAATCCCGCCAGGGGCACGGCAACTTTGTCTGCAGTAGAGAACTGTTCTACACGCAGTAAGGTTTGGGTGCAATGCTACACTGAATTTCAGCGCAGTACCACCCATGGTTCTCTAGTTCCAGCCGCTGCTCACAGGTTTCACCGTAGTTCATAGCCACATGGAGTTGCGGGCTTTCTCCCTGCCATAATACTAGCAACCGCGATATGAGTGAAATACTCTTGAAAGCGGCGTTAAACCCCAACTCAACTCACCTCAAATCCATACACACAGTAAAACTGACATGACGTGATGCAAGATCCGTATTTGCATTGTCCGTAAACCTTTCACATTTTCAACTTCTCCAGAAGAACTGCTATACTCTCAAAGCTGAAATGTTTGGAGGGTGTTCCTTGCACCTAGGGGATCAAAGTTTATACATTTTATCCTGACCAGGGCAGGGTGTTAAACTCACACCTTGAATTTCACTCCAGGATCTACTAATGCTTGGAGGACATTTCCAAACGCAAGGCATAACTCTTGCCAGTCTGCATTACTGGCTGATCTAAGCCTTGTGGTAATGTTCTCGCTTTGTTGTGCCTAGATAGTGAATCGCTGCACCAGAAATGCATAGTGGGCCTGTATTTCTAAGCACAGATTTTTTAAGGAAATACTGCAAGGCCTAAATCAGCCAGTAATGGAGATTGGCAAAGTTATGACTTGCATTGGGAAGTTAGCAGGGGGGTAGTATTGTGATGATACCTTTCATATGACGTAACGGTTGACCTTGTGACATGAAGTTTGGCTCAGGTAACATTTTTCGAAAACTTAACCTTGGCTATCATTTTTGATTGGTCGGTGACTTTGACACTGGCGTGCATCCATTGTAATGAGTCCTGAAAGATGAGATGATGTTTGACCTTGTGACCATGACCTTCCCACAAGTTGAACACTCCCCAAACTTTGTATTAGTCAGTAATTTACACATTTGTTATGTTTGATATCCAACCATACTCATTCACATCGGTACAGTTATTATCTTTGATATTCAAATTCCAAAATATGTATATCCGGGATCATCAGTGCTAAACAAACACATCTTGGTTATCAGATTGTGAATTTAATGTTAAAAATACGCCCCTGTTACATAAAGTAAAATAATTAAGATGCACATTAATAATTCTAGACAGATGTGAACACTAAATAAGGTATTTAAGAAAAAAACAGTGTAGAAAGTCGACAAACTGTATCTGACGTGGTATCTGTTTTCCAACGCTTGTTTGTACTGGTCAAGCATGCTAGATGTGTTCCTACGTCGACGTCATCGCACATAAACCGACGTTTAGGTAATCTGAACTGGTTTGCACAAAGTATATTATTGATATAACTCGTCAACCACGGCTTCTGAGTGAGAAGACTTCAACGATCTATCAGCGCTACCTTCATCAGCACAGTGACTGTCTTGAAATACGTGAACCATTCAACGGTACATTTATGTCTATGAAATCGGAACTAAACTGAGAATGTTAATACCTAGTATAAATTTACTGAACAAATCATACATGACATAAATAAATGAAGATATTGTAGTGACCTTGTAAAATTAACCGCAAAAGAAACGTCACCTTGATGGTATACTGCAACTTTCAGAGTCCTTAATATCGTAGAACAAATAAACATTGCTTCAGAGATTGTTTAAGTCAGTGACATGTATGGTCTCTTTCGGATTTTAAACAACGTTGCATTATCTGTAGATGGAGAATTAAACTGAATAGCGAAAGCATGTAACAACTGAACCAAACATTCTGAGAAATGTCTTGCACAGTTGGTTGAGATTAATTCAAACTTCACTGATCCTCGTTCCACAATAAATTGGTTGGCTTCAAATCCAGGATGAGTGCACGTCAAACCACAGTTTGAATGTTAAACGGATAACACTGAAAGAATCAAATTGTCGTTTTGACAACCTTTTACATTGTCATTCATGGTATGACAATGAGCATTGTCATATTGTACAACTGTATGTTGTTAACATGACAGTGGGCGTTGTTAAATTGACAATGAAAGTTGTAAATGTGACATATCAGGCTCAATAGTAAATTTACATTGTCTTTCACTTTTATACCAAAAAACGTCTTTGAAAGGCACACATCGAGGACATTACTTCATTCAAGCTACATTTTATGACAAAATGTGCTTGATGCAAGTTGACAATTGTTCATTGTCATTATGACAAACTAAAAGTTGTCAAATGGCTGACGCATGCGTCGTCGTTACTTCCTTTCCCTCCAAGGTCAACAGAAACGTAACGAACTCAACAACAGTAAATCAGAAGACATCGAAGATCATAGTAAGTATTGTAATTGAAATTTCTTGCATCCATAATCACTATTGAACAAAGAATACATATGTAAAGTTTCATGAGTTAATTTCAAGCTTAAATAGTGTTTATGAAAGAAATACTAATGCATTTGACGTGTCCATTTCAAGTGTATGATATAACATCATTTTGGTTAGTTTAGAGGAAATTTTTCGCTATATTTAGCCTTATTGAAACGTTATTTATGTTTTGAAAACATTGAAGAGCTAAAATATACATTTAAAGTCGTAAAGCACTGTCATACGCTTCTCAGGATTCATTTGACAACCGTGATTGTCGAATTGACAACGTGATGACAACCTTTTAGAGTTATCTCCCTGTCTTCTCATAGGCTTGAATGCATGCCTTAACTCTTCCTCTTGGAACTAATTCAGGTTCAGGTGATTATGCATATTGTTATGATATGTTTCAAAAGTTCCTATTATTATCATAAATGTCTCAGTTTTCCACTTTCAGCATATAGGGGTGCTTGGAAGGTGAGCTTTCCAAGAGACCATTGCACTTTATAGAAGGAAGAACATAGATATCTTTTGGTACTCACATCCCGGCTGAATCTATCGGGTGAGATGTGATAATAAGTTAATAATAACTTGGTTTTTTCTAACTTTTTTATATTCTTAAAGTATTTTTAGTCTTAGTAAGAATATTAAAATTTAATAGATAAACAGTTTACATAATTTGTATTAAAAGATGTGATATGTAGGATAAACATTTACACGATTTTACATCTAAATGCTTTCTATATTTGATTCTAAATTTCCAATACTAGGATTTCACTTCATGTTACAGGTACAAGAGAGCGATCGGACGAGACACACTGGAAATATTTCGAAATATATATATGTAGAAAGGAACCGTCGCGGCTATGGGGGAGTAGTACAGTGAGAGATGTCTTGTTTACTCTGCCAGAAGACGGTTTGGGGAAGCATGTTTCTTTGGAGTAAGCAAGTCACATGTAAGCAAGATTGACATTGCTTAGGTCGAACTGATTATATCTATATAATCACACCTCCAGTTGTGAATTCACCTTGGAATATGAACACTAACATGGAACATTCTGGATAATGACATAAGGATGTGATAATTTCGTCGATCAACTGTGTATGCAATATATAATTGATATTATGAGTTTATCTCCTACTGTTGTGAATAAACAGTCATCACTATCATATTGTGTTTATTATTTTTAAGCGTCAAGTAACTCCAATGGTTAATCAGGATTTGTCAATTATGTTCATGCTATTTATAAGTATTTATTTTGATGTGTTTATTTAAAGTCAAGCTTAAAACAAGTTGTCCATTGTGACATTGTCCTTTTATTATTTTTCCTTACAGGTTTGGCTTTTTTATTCGACAAAGTAAGATGGCAATATATTGTCAACCATTTGACAATATATTGACAGCTATCTGACAATTCACACACCTAAATGACGACCTAATCAGGTTGTCACTAGGTTGCCGGTTGTCAAATTGACAACTTGCATATTCATCTCAGGCACCGTAGGACTACAACTTTTTTATTGTCAAATTGACAACCTTTACAGTCCAGGATGACAACCTAAATGGGTTGTCAATATGTTGTCGATTGTCAAATTGACAACTTGCATATTCATCTCAGGCACCGCCCGACTACAACTTTTTAATTGTCAAATTGACAACTTTTTATTTACAGTGAATGATACGTACTCAACGGGACTTATGGCAGCAGAGGTATGTGCATTTACATGGTGAAAATGTTTTTGCGACGTCCAAAATTGCATAAAAATGAGTAATGTTTTTTTTTATCAATATGGCGGCCAGCAGTAACATCACTTCCTCTTCTGGGACTGATGTTCTTAAACATTACAGATTCAAGGTTCTGGCTAACGCCAATTACATCATACATTGTAATTATTAAACCATCCCAACGTCACGTTGCTTCACACAATGTTTACATCATCTGTGACAGACGCCGTGCTGGACGTCAACTGTGGGAAAACAACGTTGGCTTTCGCCAGAAGAAGACAGTTCTTTTCTACCACTGGCACCAATCCCAATACTTTGTGATAGGTTGTAGTAATTTTACCGGTGATGAAATTAGACAATTTCTTAACAATCTAACAACAACGGACGAGGTTATTGTCTTATGTGTGCCAACGTTCTGTGCCATCAGTGATCGGTCCCCGATGTGTTCAAATGACATGTGATGCTGATTTCATACCATACGACAAACGAGTCAGACTTTGATTGACGTTGAATATGACGTTCCTCCCTTTACGTTGTGACCTAATTGTTTGACTGGAAGAGCAATCACTGATGCTGTTTGTGTGATGCACTACCTTCGATCTCAATGATGTTCTTACATACGAGCATTGACATGGTTAATGGTACTCCTTCCTGCATGACCAGTATCCTAGCTCATTCTCCTGCTATGGGCTACATCTTTCAGAACTTTTGCTTTTCCGACCTTTAAAAAAAAATGCTTGTATTGGGTTGAAGTTGAGTGTGAAGGATAGCAATATACACACGTGCACTCTAATTTTCATGTATGGAAAGGTGTGTGAATTTTGTTTAAACATTTTGGCATTAAATTTCATTTTCAAATTTTGCAAAATTTTATTTATACACATTGTATCATAAAATGAATCTATAGACACTGAAATTTTAATATTACTGAAGGCGATATACTTTTCTTCTTGTATGCCTTGCATATGATATTAAACGTAAAAAATGAGAGAATCCTATTTTGTCCATTAAATGGTGAATCTTGTTCTTCATTGAATTGTTTTAATAACAATGTTAATCCAAATGTTGCAATTTTATTCAAAAATCTCTAATGTTACGCACGATATAATATCTGAAATGTACTATAGGGTTGTGTCCCTCAGTACCGAAATAAAGATTGAATCATTGCAATATCGTTCCAATATAAGCTTCCCATGGACCAGAAGGATATCTGCAATTAGTAACGGAAGGTGACGACTCTAGGCGATATATCCAAAACTGTTAAAAAATACAAATGAAATGATGATTTTAAAACAACATTTCTTTGGTTTCATCGCTTTGAAACTACACAGGAAACTAAAGGGATCATGGTATCAAATACAATTGTGTTATACAGTTAATGTAGCTAAAACACTCAAAAGAAAATACAATACATACATACTACATACATACATACGACATACATACAAACAAACAAACAACGCTAAAATCAGACAACATTGAGACATTATTTAAAGGGAATCTTGGTAACCGATAGTCATTTTTTATACTGCTTACATAGTTTTCATACTCAAATCATCCGGCCTGGGGAAAAAATACCAGCCCTAGAGAGCTGAAATCTCGTGATCCGATGTCTTGGACAATGGGTGTTCTACAGAATAGATTTGATTACTCTGTGGCCCATGATAAACACAGGGGCCACATCCTAAAAAATACTATTTTCGTTTTCTTCTCCAAAACCAAGTCCTAGAAGGCTGAAATTGCCGTCCGTCTTCTCAGAATAAAAGCCGTAGAAAACGGCATTATAAAACTTAGTGATTATGTCATGAAGACATGGGCTAGTTTCCCTCCTTCCCAAGTACTAAGTTTGTTTACAGACAACTAATAAGGCAACGGGGTTCACATAGCTTTTAGCACATCAGGGCTCCGTTCCACAACAGCGAGCGCTTAAATTGCTCATTGATCGCTCAATGTAGCGCTCAAGTAGCGCTCATTCTCTCTTGAACGACGCAGTGCAAATTCCTCGAAGTTTGCTCGCCTTGCCACGTAGCGCTACATTGAGCAATCGCGTTCAAGAGAGGTTTAAAAGTAATCGCTCATTGAGCGATTACATTGAAACCTCTCTTGAACATGGCCCAGGCGACTTCTCCTCCAGAACCACTACACCCCAAAGCTGTAATTTTGTGAGTGTGTACCCGGCAAAGTTTGTCCATCACGAATTCCAACGCCCACAAATATGGCCGCCAGAGACGTTTAAAGTTAAACCTTTAAACGACTTCTTTTTCGAAAGCGCTTGAAATAGGAATGTTAATTTGTGTCATCTTTGTGGGATGGAGATACAATTTTGTAAATTTGGTTGAGATAAATTATGAAATATGAACTTTGCAGGGGGTTCACCCTTAAAGCTTCAAACGACTTCTTTTCATGAACCAGCAATAGGAGGTATCGAAAAACCTTGGCAGTGTTTTCTTTAAAAGATGGAGGTTCTGATTTGTAAATTTTAATACTGAAACTTTGATACTCTGATTGTGACAGGAGTTCATATAAAGGTATATTTTTCATCTCAGAAATCAATGACCCTAGAACACTTTACTTTTGAGGATGATTTTATCATCTATGTTTAGTGAATATCAAGAGTTCTAAAGTTCAAGTCTTTTGGATGAAAAGTAAGAAAGTTATAAGTGAAAACATTTTATGTGTTTACCATTTTGCAAATATATACGCTACCATAACATGTTAGCAATGTTTATATTTGAATGAAAGGTGTTTTCGAGAGCTGTCTAACGCAACTTTCATTATATTGATATCATAGAAATTAAGCAAGATAGAACTTATTTTGGCAATTTAACTCAATTTTTCTTTGTATCTGTCAGGTGGGATCGGGTTATCCTGCAGCCAAGTAACTGGTTGAGAGTTTTTAGCTTTATGTGGGATAGCATGGACAGGGGTGGACCACCTCGTTAGGTCCGCATCTTGCTGGCCTTTCCCTCTCCCCCTCTCTGTCGCTCCCCCTCTCTGTATCTCTTTCACATAATACTAGCCTGTACAGTGGAATCAGAGAGTAGTAATTAACTTGTAGAATATCAGGATGTGTAATCATTTTGCATAATATCTCTTAAAATATATACATAGTTGTAAAAACATTTAACATGGCGATCTATAGGAACTGTTTTTATTTAATGTACATATATAGGTAATTCGGATAACACTTGTTAAATTGTCGTCAGAAATATAATCTAAATTATGTACGTCAAAATGTTGACAGTGATCATGATCCAACTAGAATTTATTTTATGAAAATTATTTATCCTAGACTACATTAACATGGAAGTCTATGAAAATAATGTCACCGTCCGAATACTTTTTGCAACAGTCTGTAGGATTCATTAATAAGGTATACTCACTTGAGAAGGGATTTGTATAGTTTCTCTCCAAATTTTATACCATTTTGTTTGATGATTTGGGGAATATGTTTATTCTTTTTTAATTTGGAGGATCCCCTTTTCTTCAATATCTTTGGAGGAATTGTGATACCGTGACAACCCATTTTATCAAAATTAAACGTCGAGTCATGTTTTTATTATGCACTGACCATTTCAATACTGCAATTTTTCAGGCTAGGAGTTGTGTATTATATTTATTACTTTAAATGAACAAAATACACTAGAATGCTGAAATCTTGTGTAGACATATCCTTTGAAGCAGTTATAATTACATAATATTAATCTCTTATTCTGATTTAAGCTCGCCGCTAATGGATGTGATACTGCCGAAACGGCGTTCAACAATAACTCACTCACTCACTGATTTAAGCAGTTGTTAAACAATTCACTTACTAAGTCATCAACCTGAGATATTAAACAATGCAATTCAGATGAGCTACAGGGCCCATGGCTCTGTTTTTGGTTCTTCTTAAAACCTAAAGGCCCTAGAAAGCTTGTTTAAAGGCTCTTTGGCTTATATATTACACAGAGCCTCTAACCTTAAACACCCTTAATTCCAGATCATTCATAATTATTAGGGACAAATATGAAAAACGTCCTTTCTCGATGATTTATGTTTTGATCAGTAATCATTTAGTAGAATAACCTTACTTTCCACTGATGATAAGTCTTTAGCTATGGTTGTCAGTTTTTAAGTAATGATTTTGTGAACTGTACAGCAAAAATACGCTTGACACATCGCTTCCGCTTTTACTCCAATCAATCCTCCATTTACAAATATTAAAAAACATATAAATGCAACGGCTCTAACCATAGATAAAATAAAATATATTCGGTGACAGCATATTTCCTGGATTTCCATAACAAAGTCAGTGTGTACCCGCTGATGGCGGCAGTCGACCACAGCAGGATTTTGCAGTCTGTTTTTTTCTGCTTGTTTTGTTTTCTGCTCTACACTTGTTTGCATGAGTTCACAACTATGGCAGATATTAAGTTAACCCATTGTGATGACGGTATGTTATTATGCTAATAATGGGTTATTTTTAAGAATACATGCAACCATATGTTTGTGAGTGCTTGTGTCCATAATTCTACAAAGGGCTATTCGAAGTCCCGATCCTCCCCTCGTTACAGCCTTTAAGAAGCATGGGATACGTTCAAGTTACGCGCTTCAACCGTCACCAGAATGTATTCTCATATACTGGGATACCAAGTTAAGGCTTTGATAAAGCTTAACATGGAACATAATATTAACGTTACATGCGTACTTCACGTTACAGCTTTGGAAGCATTAACCAATATTCTGCAGTATTTTATAAATGTCATAGTACTAAGTGTAGACCAACGTGCTTCCAAAATCGAGTTCTACAGATGACATTTATACCCGGGAACGATTATTAATTCATAATAAATTAATAAATGTATATATAGAAGTGGTTGCTTAAAAACATTCAAATACAAGGCTAACCTATGGCATATAATAGGCATATAATTGTGTTTCCAAGTAGGCTAGCCGATAGACATCGTATTTTATTCATCATTCAGATCATATGGCGTATTGTACGCGTGTACGTAAGCCAACGGTATGAAAAAATCTTGTATTTCATTAGAAATAGTAACTTCACGTATGCTAAATTGCTAAAAAAAATCGCGACGGGACACGAACATTCATGATCGCGTCGCTTATTTGAATTGTAATTTTGGCGACGTAATTAGTAATTCGGAGTTATCTTTCTTGAACTTCACTCTTTTTCCGTGAAGATAAAAATAATCTATGTTGATGACAACCAATGGGATTCCTTCATCTGATGTCGGGGAACAAGCCGTTCAAGGTCACGCCACATTTCCACACCAACATAAACAAAATTCCTGTCGTCTCTTGGTCTTTGATCGCAGCAAATGCACCTGAAATGCAAACTGAAGGTACGCAATAGTTTTGTCTATTTCACGTTTTCCAGGGCAAGAGTTGTTCCAACAATGAAAGAAAATAATATTGATTCCTTGTGATCTGGATCTTCAAGATGGACCAATTTTGATTTCTAAATGGATCAGAAGGACATATGCACAGGTCTCACTTGTTATTAAGTAAATTCTTAGCGTTTACAGATATTAACATAGTCTGACTAAATAGAATTATTATTAATTAGGACAACAACAAAAAAAGATTACTAATATTTCTGGATTAGATATGTGCCATGACTTAGCAGAGCTCTGATAAACTGTGAACAATGGTTTCTCAATAATTATATCGAATTCAAATTTGATAACATTTGTAATATAGACTAAGAGCATTATTCAATATAACTTGACTTTATTATTCGTTTTCAGCTTTCACAGCCTTGGACATTCAGACATTTCAACTGTAGAATCTTTTACCAAAGGTGAAGTTTGGTCAATTTAACAATATCCAAATAGACACAAAACTCCAAAACAATGAATCGTGATTTATGATTGTTGAAATTTAAGGAATTTCATTCTTAGCTCTTGTTCTGAAATAGAGGTACCGGTATACAAGATAGTTATGTTTTATAATTATATTTGAAAACAAAATCATGAATGCTTAGTTAACAAGACTGAAGTTTTAGTTCATCAGGCCCATGGTATGGCATGGCATCTGTCTGTAAACTTTTTGCCATTTCAACGACTTTTCCAGAATCAACTGACATCTTGTGTACAGACTCCTTTGCATAGGGAATTATAAATTGTCGATTTGGTGGCCATAATGTTCCAAAATATGGGTCAAACTGGACACAACCTATAAACCTATTTTCATCTTCTTCTCCAGCATGAAAAGTACTTGAAGTTTGTTAACCCTTTGACCAGTGTATTGACTGTGCATCAATGTGTAGACAGTTAGTTTATTAAAATTTGGTCAGCTTGCTTTTGTAATTGACCCCATAAATTTAAAAATAACCAGTAATTGGCTGCAGACAGGTATTTCGAAAACTGCCTCTGATAAACACTCGTAACATTTACATTTTAATCCTTATTGTCTGCAGAGCTACAGAGCCAATGGCTCTGATTTTAGCTTCTCTTGCCTGAAAGGCCCTATGGGCTAATGACATGCCGGCATGGCCCTCTGTAAACCTTTCGCTTTTCCATCCTCCTATCTAGAACCATGGGCATTAGAGCTGAAATCTTGTGTATACATTCCTTGGCTGATTGGGATAATATATTGTACATTATGTGACTCTGTGGCTCCTAATAAGGTCAACAGGGCCTTGACCCAAAAACATGTTTTCATCTTATTCTCTTGATCAAAAAGAGTTGGAAAGCTGAATCTTCTTTACAGACCTCTTGGTCAGTAGAGAGCTGTTCTACACGCAATAAGGTTTTGGTACAATGTTACAATAAATTTCAGCGTAGTACCACCAATTGTTCGCTAATTCCAGCTATTGCTCTCAGGTTTCACTGCAATGCATAGTCACATCATCACATGGCATTGCAGGTTTCTCCCCGCCATAATACTAGCAGCTGTGATATAAATGAAATACTCTTGAAAGCGGCGTTAAACCCTTACTCACCTCATCTCACCTCACCTTGTGCCGAAGCAAAGCTTTCCACTTTTGAAGCAGTGGAAGAATCGATGAATGGCTTCACTTCCCATCGTTTTTATTTTTGAATGAATGTGCACTTGCCTATATCAAATTTTCAATAGCGAAGTCATAAAAATATTACCTTGATTGTGCAATTATAAGCATGTATTAATAAGATTAATGTGTAAACAGGAAGGTCCTCTAATATTTTGTTTCAACAAAAAATACCCTGATAGAACCCTCTCTTTAAGAACATATTTTCTTCTCCTCCAATACTAAAAGTTCTAGAAATTTGTTAACCCTCTGACAATTATTTCTGGAAAATTTAATTAGAATGTTAGATTCTATCCTATACAAACTACCGGTAAGTTCTGTCGCTTTCATTTGCATTGCATATCTCTAAAAGCTTTTTGTTGTCATGTAAAAATGTCATACTTTTACTGTCTTTCAGTAAAGCAGCCTAATTGGAGGCTGGATGAATCACTTACAAGGAAGAAGATCAATGAGCAGATTAATAGGTTCTGGTATGTCTTTATCCCCTGTCACAAGAAATTCAGTGAACATGTGAATTCTAAATAATTGTGTGTCTCAAAAAGAGCTAAAATTTGTTATTAAAAATATGTTTAAATTATTTTCGGCTTACTCTACAGAACCATATGCTCTTGAAATCTGAAATCTTGTGTACAGACTTATTGATAAATCGGGATTATTATCTGTAGAAGCCTTTGTAAAGTGTTAATTTATTTATTGAAAATTCAAATGTTCAACATTATGTTATACTAGTATATAATACAAAATGAGCTACAGAGCCAGTGGGTCTGTTTTATTCATGTAATAGTTTTGAGAACAAACATACTCCACAAAACCTCTTTTATACTGAAATGTTTTGTTTACCTTGAATAATGTTGATTACAAATTGTAAATTTGATGACTATCTAAACCAAAATAGAGACCACTGGACAATGCCCTAATTCACCTCATTAGTTACGTGGTACTGTTGTGGATCTGCAGTGCTGACATTCATGGAAACATTCTATCTGTGATTAATCTACAAATATGACTTTTAGAGTGCAGGGAATCACTGTCACAGGCTTTTATGAGTCCCAGAAAAAAAAGCAAGTTCCTCCATAGTAATCTTATTAGTATAAATAAATACCTTGCATCTCAGGGACTCACAGTTTAAATTTCTATGAGTCCTTTTCAAATGTTGTGAGTAAATGAAGCAGGACTCGCAGGTAAATTTATCCCTGATTCTATACAATTGAAGTTGGGTGAAAGTCTAAATTAAAAAAAAAGTGCATCAAGACTTGCATAATTTATTACCTAAAACAGAGGATTTTTTCATTCCTAATAAATCTATCAACATGACAGAAGTAGCTTTAAAAAGAGCCACTTTAAGAATATTCCTCATTAATTGCCAAACCCTTGCAATAATCCTCTTTACTTCTGTACCGCCCCATCTGAATGCTAAAAAAAAGTTTGAGGGACAGTTGCCTTCACACCTCAGCTTCTCATAAGTGGAAACTGTTTGGGCTTTTGCAGTGTAATGACTTGAGTAGCTACTGAGGTAGTCAACCTTGTGATTCGCTTAGCCATCCTACAAATACACACACCACATCATGCCACATATCCTGTCAGGAAGTTTGGCACTCATAGGTTCTCTAAACAATAGTAATATAAATTTTAAACTTTAATTTGCTCAAATGAGATCATATTTGAAACTGTTTTGTTACTAATTGTATCTTCAAAATAATTCAAGATATGAATTCAAGGCTCCAGGCTGTATGTACATAATTTTCAAGGCAATTATTGGGGGCAATCATGGGTTTATGTGAACTTTGAATATATATTTTTAACTTCACTCAGCTGAGACTTTTGAACTTCTAATGTTTGTTTCAGGTAACTGCAATAGATGTTTATGAGGTGTCTGGAATCCTCTGCTCATACTCCACTGAACAGAATGCGCGGAGCTTGAAGTAACTCTATCTAGGAACCCTGCAGGTGTGAACCAAATCTTAGCTCATCAGGCCTGTAAGGCCCTGAAGGTGTGAACCAAATCTTAGCTCATCAGGCCTGTAAGGCCCTGAAGGTGTGAACCAAATCTTGGAAATATTGGAAGTAGCATGACTAAATTTTTCTCCTGATTACTTTTTTGACACAAGTAAAATTAGAAATCTTGAATTTGGAGATTTCATACTTTTTTTTGATTGAGAGATTTGTGTTTGTAAATGTTATTCAATGTTGTATTCACAGAGCAACCTTAAAGGATTTCAAAACCCCATTTTATGTTATTTTACTTCATTATGGTGATGTATTCAAATTGTAAACACAAGCCGTCATGTTTTTACGTCACTTTTGCAAACCCGCGCTAACACTAGTGCGGTCCGCGGCAAACCCGGCATTCCCGTATGCAAAAAGATCGGCAGCTTTCGGCATCTTCCGTAATGTGACGTGATAGTGGTCCATCAATCTCGCCTCAGTGCGAGTCACTGCAGTTGGCCTATGTCAAACCTGTTCATAAACACTCACTTGGTTGGTTCACTCGTGGCGCCCTGTATCATATATTTTTAGTAACATATGTCTATGACATTGAACTAATGTTGGAGTTCTTCAACCATTTTTTCGACGTATTGTTTTAGACACGAGTCAAGAGCAAATATCCGTCAGACCGACGTTCAAAGTAGCCTGCCTGCAGTCGGTGTTTTACCGTGCGGCGTACGATACCTGATCAAATGTTTCAAAAGATATATTATTGAAATTATGTATCATAACTGTTTATCATAATGCTGAATATTGGAAATTATGTTTTGCCCTCGATGTTATTTTTCCTAATTTCTGATCTATTTCTGGACCCGGAAGTAAGACGATCGAGTTTAAACTTGCTGATTTTTTTCCTTATAAAGTGCTGGATGTCTAATTGTCTACACGGTTCACCGATTCAAAGTTTTCAAAAATAAACAATGAACAATTACTTCGGTTCAATATTTTAATTTTGTAGTCGTGTTCTATATCATTCCATATTCTAGGCCCTATATCATATATTAATATTTATGGTCAGTGGCCCTATTATCGTTGCAAAATAAGTTCTGTCCCTATGCTGATCTAGAATACTTTTCCTTATGTTTGCAAAACGCTAAAGAAATAACTAAACAAAGTGAAGCAGCATCTTAAAAAGTAAAACATATCAAATATAAAGTTATTTAAAGTAACAAAATTATCGATATCAAAATAACGAAAACACCTGGATGATTGACGTGTCTGTCATATTTCAGTGGAATGTTAAAAGGTTTTAAATATATTAAGAGTAATCATTGCTTCATCCCGTAAAACATCGTTGGTTCAGAGAATTCAGAATCACTAAAATTTACATAATTATCAAAACCCACAGCGTGAAAACGTAGTCGCTTTATAACACACTGTCAAGGCTTACCTGTAAAAAATGTCTTTCCCAGTAAAACTGGAGCATTATACATTTTGTTTAGTTTTGAAGATATTTTTTATTCATATAATATCAATGAAAATAATTTTATTTGTTTTTATGATGGTTTTATTTTGATTATAGAGTCATAAAAATATAATCAAATGAAAATTTCAAATACTCCGACAATTCTGCTTCAAAACATTGCATAAACAATGGGTTTTCCTTCCATGTCAAGTACAACGTTTATCCAAGTTTTCAAAAAGTCAAAGATTCTAACAGTTTTGATGGAAATGCATTAATAAAATGATACAACCTCCGAAAATATAGGGCCCACCTCCATGGTTATATCTCAACATCTCTATCGACTTCACGGTCAGCGCTGTACTGTACAGAGTTATCGTTCTTCCGACGGTACTGTTGACTCGACATGACTGGTAGCCACATTCCTGAGACGAAATGTTGTTCAAACTTCAGATTGGTTGACCCTCTTGACATACAAGTTTGTTTCTATGCATTCTTTGTAGATTCTTCGAGTAGGTATTGCTACTTTTAACCGTTGACGTTTTAAAAAATTGACAGGTTTTTCCAAATTTCGTTATAGCACCATATGCCGTCAGTCACTCGCAGTCGCGAGCGCAGCTAGGCGTGTTTTGACGGATTGAATCATAATTTGAGATCTCATCGTTGAAATGTACATATATTTATAATGCAAAAGTGCTTCATATATGAGCAAACCATGTATCCAAAAGAAAGTGCAAAGTTCAATAGCTGAAAGACTTGCGTTGAATACTTTTTTACAGTGATATGTGATATGAGTGTAGAACAGCTGTACTGGAATGATTGCATACATTTTTAGCTCATCAGGCCTGAAAGGCCCGATGGGCTTATGGCATGGCATGGTGTCCGGCGTCCGTCCATCCGTCCATCCGTCCATCCGTCCATCCGTCAATCCGTCCATCCGTCCATCCGTAAACTTTTCGCTTTTTCGACTTCTTCTCCAGAACCAATGACTCCACAGAGCTGAAATTTGATGTGCAGACTCCTTGGCCAATGGGGATTCTAAATTGTAGATTTCGTGACCCCATGACCCCAAATGGGGTCACAGGGGTCACATCCTTAAAAACCTATTTTCATCTTCTTCTTCAGTTCCAAAAGGTCTAGAGAGCTGAAAAGTTGTGTGCAGACTCTTTGGCCAATGGGGATTCTAAATTGTAGATTTCGTGACTCCCTGACCCCAAATGGGGTCACCGGGGTCACATCCTTAAAAACCCATTTTCATCTTCTTCTCCAGTTCCAAAAGGTCTAGAGAGCTGAAAAGTTGTGTGCAGACTCATTGGCCAATGGGGATTCTAAATTGTAGATTATGTGACTCCCTGACCCCAAATGGGGTCACCGGGGTCAAATCCTTAAAGAATTATTTTCATCTTCTTCTCCAGTTCCAAAAGGTCTAGAGAGCTGAAAAGTTGTGTGCATACTCCTTGGCCAATGGGGATTCTAAATTGTAGATTTTGTGACCCCGTGACCCCAAATGAGGTCACCGGGGTAACATCCTTAAAAACTTATTTTCATCTTCTTCTCAAGTTCCCAAAATTCTAGAGAGCTGAAAATTTTTTTGCAGACTCCTTGACCAATGGGGATTCTAAATTGTAGATTTCGCGACTCCGTGACCCCAAATGGGGTCACCGGGGTCACATCCTTAAAAACCCATTTTCATCTTCTTCTCCAGTTCCAAAAGGTCTAGAGAGCTGAAAAGTTGTGTGCAGACTCCTTGGCCAATGGGGATTCTAAATTGTAGATTACATGACCCCATGACCCCAAATGGGGTCACAGGGGTCACATTCTTAAAAACCTATTTTCATCTTCTTCTCCAGTTCCAAAAGGTCTAGAGAGCTGAAAAGGTATTTGCAGACTCCTTGGCCAATGGGGATTCTAAATTGTAGATTTCATGACTCCGTGACCCCAAATGGGGTCACCGGGGTCACATCCTTAAAAACCCATTTTCATCTTCTTCTCCAGTTCCAAAAGGTCTAGAGAGCTGAAAAGTTGTGTGCAGACTCCTTGGCCAATGGGGATTCTAAATTGTAGATTATGTGACTCCGTCACCCAAAATGGGGTCACCGGGGTCACATCCTTAAAAACTTATTTTCATCTTCTTCTCCAGTTCCAAAAGGTCTAAAGAGCTGAAAAGTTGTGTGCAGACTCCTTGGCCAATGGGGATTCTAAATTGTAGATTTCGTGACCCCGCGACCCCATATGGGGTCACCGGGGTCACATCCTTAAAAACCCATTTTCATCTTCTTCTCCAGTTCCAAAAGGTCTAGAGAGCTGAAAAGTTGTGTGCAGACTCCTTGGCCAATGGGGATTCTAAATTGTAGATTATGTGACCCCGTGACCCCATATGGGGTCACAGTGGTCATGATCTAAGAACCTATCTTTTGCTTGTAAACAATAACTTAAATAATTTAAATATTCAACTTTAGATAGTAAATCAATGAAACCCTGATGAGCTACAGAGCCCATGGCTCTATTTTTAATAGTGTCACTTGCTCTTGCTGTGAATAAGTTTAGATCGATTTATAATTCTTTAAAATAAAAACCTATGGGCGAATGTCTTCCTAACATGTTAGTTAGAGTATGTACTGTTAAATGTTTCTTATTATCGTAACTAGGTCAATCTACGTCTTTGTAAACTCACACCGCGTAACTTTCCCTTCGCTCGCATGTCAACAACTGCACACTTCCCTTTTCGTCGGACCACTATTACGTCACAAGTGCATAACTCATTAAAGTTCGGGATTCTTCGGCGGTCACTCGGACATCGCGACGTAGCAAGTTTGACGAAAGTGACAAAATTCTTAGCGGGGCAATGCCGTAAGATGTGTTGTGTGATAAAGATATCATGTATTTGATCACAATTATTTCTGAAAGGGGTTTTAAAATCCTTTAAACGATAGTTGATTGTTTCAAGTACTTTTCTACTTGATTCTAAGACCATTTACAGGGATTTAAAAGGAGGGTTCTATCGGGGTATTTTTTGTGGAAACGAAATTTGAGAGGATATTCCCGTTTACACATATATATGCTGTTAAAACATGATTAAAACACAGTGAAAGATATTGATGAAGTTAATATTTTCGATAAGTTTATATTTCACAACTTGATAAAGACAAGCGCATATTTGTTGAAAAATAAAAACAATGAGAACTGAAGCCATTCATCGGGGCTGCGAGTGGGGAAAGTTTGCTACGGCACAACAGCAAATTGTTTATTAGTTATTATGTGAACTTTCTATCAGCGTATAGCTTTAAGTCTTGGAATGGTCAATGAAAATGTGTTTAATTCATTGGCATGATGGACTATTTAATGTTTTCCAATGGGAGAGATGCAGTGCCAAATGATTTTGTTAATTTTAAAAATAATTTTACAGATTTCTGTTTTTTTGTAAACTGTAATTTTCTGAGATCCAAATTTGTCCGACCAATTGCATAAAAAACTATCCTTCTGATTCTTTTCACACTTTGTACAAATCTGTTATGGTGAAGTGGCAAATAACAAATTTGGATATTTTTTTAATAATTTCTGTTGTAATTGTACTCCGTATTCTCAGATCTAAATTAGTGTTTCACTGTTTGCAGAAAATCTATTCAGCTAATTTTGTTTAACAGCAAATGCACCTTCTAGTTTTAATTATATACTGCTAAAACTGATTATTCAACTTACGTGGGGCCGAGGAGATAAGCCATCTCTCTTGATGGCTCTTATTTTCCTGCTTAGGTATATTTATTTTGTACAAGAATAATCATTCTTTGTTCAAACTTTCTAGTAATTGAATTCTTGATGTTTGTATTTTTCAGACCTTATATGGAATCTTGCAGAGGCCCATTATAACAGCAAACACTTCAAGATACAACAATAAATTGTAAATTAATCAGCAAATCAGATTGCAACCATTGAGCGTCAAGGGAATTGACTTCTGGTGAAATACTATTGATACATTTAAATCTGTTCAAAACAATTAAACAATGGCTATTACTTCAGTGTTTTGTTTGTTTATTATTCCCTGCGGCAACAAAGTTGGCGGGGATTGTGGGTATAAAAATAACCTCCGTCCGTCTGATCATGTTTTGATTCCGGACCAGAACTCAAAAACTGTAAGGTATAGCTCAATAAACTTGATATGAAGAACAATCATCATTTGTAGATGTGCCTTTTGGAATTCTATTTGTGGCTGTTTCCATGGGAATATAACTTAAAATTTCCTTTCTTGACTAGAAATAAAAAACTGTAAGGCCTAGTTCAATGAAACTTGGTATGTGGAACTCTCATCATGTGTAGATGTGCGTTGTGGTGGTTTTGACTTCTATATAATGTTATCTTTATCTGTCCATGGAAACATAACTTAAAAGTTTATATAGATCTTTATTACCCATATGGTTGAAAATAACCGAGTTAATATTATTGATATGAGCACATGTTCACATATCACTTTTGCCTAGCAACCATTGTTTCACCGCGACCTCCCGTATTTTGTCGTCTGTGACGTCATAAAACAATTGTTAGTGACGTCACTGTAGCTTGCCGTCGCAAGAGAAGTGGGCCGTTTCCTGGTTATTTTTATGCGAATCAAATGGAATAAAATGGGCAATAAAGAAATTATTACACTCGAAAGTGTGTCATATGACTTTTACGAAACTCGTGCAAATTTATGTATAACCAAAAATTCACACTCGTTTCTTAAAAGTCATATGACACACGTCCACGGGTAATAATCTCTATGCATGTCCCGTCAGAAATATTTTACAGAGCATATCTCAAAAACTAATTGACTTGGAACCTTCAAATTTGGTACGGAAGTATTAAACCTATAAAGTGCTTTTGGGTCTTTTAGGGGTCTCAACTCCAAGGTCCAAAAATTTTTTAAAACAGGACTTTGTGTCGTTTCAGGTTCTTTTCTCAATAAATATATGAGTTAGAAACTTCATATTTGCTGTGGAACTGACCTATATGATGCTGTTGTGTCTTTTAGAGAATTCAACTCTAAGGTTCAAATAATTTGTGTAGTCTTAACCAAAAACGGTATGTTGTTTTAACTTTGTGTCTTTTTCGAGGCACAACTAAAAAACTATATAACTTAGAAACTTCAAATTATTTGGATGTTATGTACAGTAGGTTGTATTGTGCCTTTCATTGGTTTAAACTCCACGATTCTAATAATTTAAAACATATTTTTTATTAAAAACTATCATTGTTATTCATGATTCACCAAAGTATGTTTTCCAATTTATTGATACTGTATGAAGGCGGTCAAACTACAGACGTTTGCCTTGTGTTTCCCGGTCAGAACTCAAAAGATGTAAGGCAAAGCTCAATGAAACTTTGTATGTGGAATGTTTATAATGTAAGTGATGAAGGGTTTAATATATTAAAGTATAAATCTCCATATCGTTCAATATAATTCTATTTTTACCACTTGACTGGGGATACAGCCGACTCAGTCAACAACACTTTTACAAAAATATCAGTCAGCAATCAGTGAAAATCGAACCATCAGGCAGATTTTGCGTAGAAATCGTATCTTTGGCTTATACCACAACACTTAGTTCCTAACATTCGACGTTAATGGCACATAACTCATATCTTTGAACCATTCTCTCTATCAATAGTTTGCCAAGCCGTTTTCTGTGCAAACTCGTATCTTCGGCATATAATACAACCCTATGTTCCCCAATCCCCGACGTCAATTGTATATACATCAATATTTTGCCTTTACCTGAGAGATTTTGTGTAGAAGTCGTATTATCAGTCTATACCACAACACTATGTTCCAAATCCCCGACGTTAATGGTACAGACATCATTCTTTGGACCATACCATCAATATTTTGCCCCTCTCTATGGTTTCTGTGCAAAAATAGTATATTTGGTCTATACCACAACCCTATTTTCCCTATCCCCGACGTCAATGGTATAAACATCTTATCTTTGGACCATGCCATCAATATTTTGCCACTCTCTATGGTTTCTGTGCAAAAATAGTATATTTAGCCTATACTACAACCCTATTTTCCCCATTCCCGGTGGGAATGGTATAAATATAATATCTTTGGACCATACCATCAATAGTTTGCCACTCCCTATGGTTTCTGTGCAAATATCGTATGTTTGGCATATATTACAGCCCTATTTTGCCAATCCCCGACGTCAATGGTATAAATATAATATCTTTGGACCATACCATCAATATTTTGCAACTGCCTGTGGTTTCTGTGCAAAAATCGTATATTTGGCATATATTACAGCCCTATTTTGCCAATCCCCGACGTCAGTGGTATAAATATAATATCTTTGGACCATACCATCAATATTTTGCAACTGCCTGTGGTTTCTGTGCAAAAATCGTAAATTTGGCATATATTACAGCCCTATTTTGCCAATCCCCGACGTCAGTGGTATAAATATAATATCTTTGGACCTTACCATCAATATTTTGCCACTCTCTATGGTTTCTGTGCAAATATCGTATGTTTGGCATATATTACAGCCCTATTTCGCCAATCCCCGACGTCAATGGTATAAATATAATATCTTTGGACCATACCATCAATATTTTGCCACTCCCTATGGTTTCTGTGCAAATATCGTATGTTTGGCATATATTACAGCCCTATTTTGCCAATCCCCGACGTCAATGGTATAAATATAATATCTTTGGACCATACCATCAATATTTTGCCACTCCCTATGATTTCTGTGCAAAATAGTATATTTGGCCGATACTACAACCCTATTTTCCTAATCCCCGACATCAATGGTATAAACATCTTATCTTTTGACCATACCATCAATATTTTGCCACTCCCTATGGTTTCTGTGCAAAAAACGTATGTTTGGCATATATTACAACCCTATTTTGCCAATCCCCGACGTCAGTGATATAAATATAATATCTTTGGACCATACCATCAATATGTTGTAACTTCCTATGGTTTCTGTGCAAATATCGTATGTTTGGCATATATTACAGCCCTATTTTGCCAATCCCCGATGTCAGTGGTATAAATATAATATCTTTGGACCATACCATCAATATTTTGCCACTCCCTATGGTTTCTGTGCAAATATCGTATGTTTGGCATATATCACAGCCCTATTTTGCCAATCCCCGACGTCAGTGGTATAAATATAATATCTTTGGACCATACCATCAATATTTTGCCGCTCCCTATGGTTTCTGTGCAAATATCGTATGTTTGGCATATATTACAGCCCTATTTTGCCAATCCCCGACGTCAGTGGTATAAATATAATATCTTTGGACCATACCATCAATATTTTGCCACTCCCTATGGTTTCTGTGCAAATATCGTATGTTTGGCATATATTACAGCCCTATTTTGCCAATCCCCGACGTCAGTGGGAGAAATATAATATCTTTGGACCATACCATCAATATTTTGCAACTGCCTGTGGTTTCTGTGCAAAAATCGTATATTTTGCATATATTACAGCCCTATATTGCCAATCCCCGACGTCAGTGGTATAAATATAATATCTTTGGACCATACCATCAATATTTTGCCACTCCCTATTGTTTCTGTGCAAATATCGTATGTTTGGCATATATTACAGCCCTATTTCGCCAATCCCCGACGTCAATGGTATAAATATAATATCTTTTGACCATACCATCAATATTTTGCAACTGCCTGTGGTTTCTGTGCAAATATCGTATGTTTGGCATATATTACAGCCCTATTTTGCCAATCCCCGACGTCAGTGGTATAAATATAATATCTTTGGACCATACCATCAATATTTTGCCACTCCCTATGGTTTCTGTGCAAATATCGTATGTTTGGCATATATTACAGCCCTATTTTGCCAATCCCCGACGTCAGTGGGAGAAATATAATATCTTTGGACCATACCATCAATATTTTGCAACTGCCTGTGGTTTCTGTGCAAAAATCGTATATTTTGCATATATTACAGCCCTATATTGCCAATCCCCGACGTCAGTGGTATAAATATAATATCTTTGGACCATACCATCAATATTTTGCCACTCCCTATTGTTTCTGTGCAAATATCGTATGTTTGGCATATATTACAGCCCTATTTCGCCAATCCCCGACGTCAATGGTATAAATATAATATCTTTTGACCATACCATCAATATTTTGCAACTGCCTGTGGTTTCTGTGCAAATATCGTATGTTTGGCATATATTACAGCCCTATTTCGCCAATCCCCGACGTCAATGGTATAAATATAATATCTTTGGACCATACCATCAATATTTTGCCACTCCCTATGGTTTCTGTGCAAATATCGTATGTTTGGCATATATTACAGCCCTATTTTGCCAATCCCCGACGTCAATGGTATAAATATAATATCTTTTGACCATACCATCAATATTTTGCCACTCCCTATGGTTTCTGTGCAAATATCGTATGTTTGGCATATATCACAGCCCTATTTTGCCAATCCCCGACGTCAGTGGTATAAATATAATATCTTTGGACCATACCATCAATATTTTGCCACTCCCTATGGTTTCTGTGCAAATATCGTATGTTTGGCATATATCACAGCCCTATTTTGCCAATCCCCGACGTCAGTGGTATAAATATAATATCTTTGGACCATACCATCAATATTTTGCCACTCCCTATGGTTTCTGTGCAAATATCGTATGTTTGGCATATATTACAGCCCTATTTTGCCAATCCCCGACGTCAGTGGTATAAATATAATATCTTTGGACCATACCATCAATATGTTGTAACTTCCTATGGTTTCTGTGCAAATATCGTATGTTTGGCATATATCACAGCCCTATTTTGCCAATCCCCGACGTCAGTGGTATAAATATAATATCTTTGGACCATACCATCAATATTTTGCCACTCCCTATGGTTTCTGTGCAAATATCGTATGTTTGGCATATATTACAGCCCTATTTCGCCAATCCCCGACGTCAGTGGGAGAAATATAATATCTTTGGACCATACCATCAATATTTTGCAACTGCCTGTGGTTTCTGTGCAAAAATCGTATATTTTGCATATATTACAGCCCTATATTGCCAATCCCCGACGTCAGTGGTATAAATATAATATCTTTGGACCATACCATCAATATTTTGCCACTCCCTATTGTTTCTATGCAAATATCGTATGTTTGGCATATATTACAGCCCTATTTCGCCAATCCCCGACGTCAATGGTATAAATATAATATCTTTTGACCATACCATCAATATTTTGCAACTGCCTGTGGTTTCTGTGCAAATATCGTATGTTTGGCATATATTACAGCCCTATTTCGCCAATCCCCGACGTCAATGGTATAAATATAATATCTTTGGACCATACCATCAATATTTTGCCACTCCCTATGGTTTCTGTGCAAATATCGTATGTTTGGCATATATTACAGCCCTATTTTGCCAATCCCCGACGTCAGTGGTATAAATATAATATCTTTGGACCATTCCATCAATGTTTTGCCACTCCCTATGGTTTCTGTGCAAATATCGTATGTTTGGCATATATTACAGCCCTATTTTGCCAATCCCCGACGTCAGTGGTATAAATATAATATCTTTGGACCATACCATCAATATGTTGTAACTTCCTATGGTTTCTGTGCAAATATCGTATGTTTGGCATATATTACAGCCCTATTTTGCCAATCCCCGACGTCAGTGGTATAAATATAATATCTTTGGACCATACCATCAATATTTTGCCACTCCCTATGGTTTCTGTGCAAATATCGTATGTTTGGCATATATTACAGCCCTATTTCGCCAATCCCCGACGTCAGTGGTATAAATATAATATCTTTGGACCATACCATCAATATTTTGCAACTGCCTGTGGTTTCTGTGCAAAAATCGTATGTTTGGCATATATTACAGCCCTATTTTGCCAATCCCCGACGTCAGTGGTATAAATATAATATCTTTGGACCATACCATCAATATTTTGCCACTCCCTATGGTTTCTGTGCAAATATCGTATGTTTTTCATATGCTACTTCCCATTTCCCGAATCCCCGACGTCGATGTATAAACATCATAATTTATACCATTTTTGTGCAAAAATCAATGGTATATTGAAATACGCATTTATCATAATTTGATGATTTGGTGTGAATATATATATGTAGAGTTGAATTATTTGAACTTAAATCAGCAACCCTTTGTATATACAGTGGCAAGGGTTAAAACCACAAATTCATAGTTGAAGATACATTGTGAGTTTGTACTTTTATATTGAGATGTATACATGTACATGTATTGCTAATTTTCTTAGCAGAAATAAACTCCATCAATTTTACAACATTGGTGTATATTGGGTTGAAGTTCAAAGATCACGCCCATAATTGAAGGGGTGGCCTAATTAAATATTGTTGATCCCCTAGGTGCCAAATACCTCCCCACAAAATTTATGCTTTTAGGGTGTAGCAGTTCTGTAGAAGTCGAAAATGTGAAAAATTATGTTGCAACAGATGATGACAAATCTGGCCTTTCAGGCCTGATGAGCTAAAAGTAATGTCATGGTAACAAAATATGACTGGGCCCTCCATCTTCCCTAGAAGCAGTTTTATGGAAGGATATGAAGAGAATCCAGTGAATGGTTCTAGAGATATCCTGCTTATTATCTTAAGTTGACATGCTAAAAAATTCTGCTACCCTAATCAGCCTTTTTTCCGCTAGAAAACGCTAAGTGTAAGATATGAAAAAAATCCAGCGAATGGTTTTAGAGATGGGTAAAATGGTACAGCTGCATGATGTATTTTAGTGCAAATATCATTTAATTTGCCATGTCTTTGAAACATTACATCAATGCGAAAACTAGATCTATCATTTTGCATTTCGCATTATAAAAAGGCAGTTGAGTGTTCCATATTAACATAATCTGATTTGATATTTCAAAGTAAACAGTTACAATTTTGACAGCTCTTTGAAGTGACCAGGGGTCAATCTTTTCAAAACTACAGTTTTTATTTTCTTCTGTGAAATATTCAGTAAGTGATCAACTTGATCTTACATACATCATATACTTCCTATTGTACTTGTTCAATGTATGTGTGATGAATTTGTTCTCATTTAGTCATTCTGAAAACTTTTATTCGAAAATTAATAAAATTGGAATTTTAAAAATTTGACCCCTTCTGTCTTTTTCATTATGCCAAATTTCATAAACATATACCACTGCCATGGCGATTACAGAATAGTGTAATAATGATTGTCTTACTCATGGATTTATGACAATTCATTGTCATTGTATGCGCTGTAATTTTATTGATGTTACAATGAACGTCAATTTACATAATATTTGCACTAAGATTCACGGGTAGATGAACAAACTTTTGGTACGCAGCTGTAAAGTCTGGTTGTGACCATGAAATTGAGTTGAATAGGTGAATAGGTTTTCCTTTTCCATGCTGTCGAATACTGTAATGTATACCCCGAAATATGTATGCACAAGGAATAGAGCCATGAGCTCATCAGTAATTGTATGATAAAACATTGATTACATTGACAGATGAAAGCCTTATCAAGATATCATACAATCCCATCAGGACTTTCAGTCCTGAGGGGCTTCAAATAAAACACCACAACCTATTTTTGTCAACTTTATACAAAATTGTTATTACACACAAAGAGTCACAGATATATTTAGGCAGGATCCTGACAAATTTCTTGTTCTCAGCTGGGACATAAATCTGAAAGCAAAAAAAAATACATAGAGTGACTGCAAGATCAGATTCTTGACAACATATATATATATTATAAGTTGTTAACTCCTTACTCAATGCCAGAAAAATAAACTGAAGCCAAGCAGAAGATATCCCCTGGTAAAATCCAATCTGACCATATGTTGTCCTGGTGGGTGAAAAATAAGACCTTTGTGGTCTTTGTGCTACAGTCACAAACGGACGGACGGAAGGACGGATGCCGGACACCATGCAATACCATAAGCCCATCGGGCCTTCAGGCAGAGACAACAGAGCACTCAAGTGTTTTCTGATATCAAATACATGAGCACTAGTTGATAAAAGTTACAAATATCCGAGGTTTACTTTTATCAACTTGTGTTGATTCTATTTATCGTCTAAAATCCTTCTTATTACGTTTCAGTGAAAGGTGTACATCTCTGAGCACAGCACTGCCACTTGACTTTCAAGCATTGTGACGTCATCATGTTTATGATGTCATAGAATTGTGTTGTCATTACGCAATGATGTAAAAGCATTGTAGTGTCATGTGGTTGACAGTGACAGGGAATTTTGCAAAATCTACCGTCGAAACTGTTTCTCCTGGGAGAAATCACTTGATCTCCTGTGGAACACTGTTTTGGATGATAAAACATAATAACCTCAATAAAGTCTTCAGTAAAGTAAAATAAGACATCATATTTACATTTTTGGTTCATTCTTCTGTTTGATGCTCTTCCACCTCTCTCTTGTTTTTTCAAGTGAAGTCTGCCTTGAATGGACTTCTAAAAAGGTAAAATTTATTATTTGTTGTAAAGTTGAAAAAGAAAATCAAGACTTTGTTGAAGTTATTCAATTTCAAATAAATACAATTTTCAAATAGTTCATATATTTAAACTTGTATTGATTAAAATTTAACAAAATTTCAATGTGGTTGACAAAATCTGTAAATCATCCCAACAGCAGTTACTCAACTCATTTTTTCTCATGAAGCCCCTGTTACAAGTGGAGAATATATCATGATTCTCACAAACGCCCCAAACATTGAAAGTTTTCAACATGGCTAGTGTCCTTATTTCTATCTAATCAAACATTGTTTCACATTTTGAAAGCGCTGAAACCTAATTAAACCTCTCTCTCACTCAAGGGACCAGTCATACAAGAGCACAATAGCTTGAAATATGATACTCACATAACCAAAATCTGTGAGGTCCCATGGTGGACCCTTATGACCCTACTCTCCAGTCAACAACAAATGTGAATTAAGCTCTTACAAAATATTGTTAAATATATTTGTTTTCTATAATTTGCTACAAACATAGAGCCATGGGCTCTGTAGCTCATCAGGATTTCATTGATTTACTATCTAAATTTGAATATTTAAGTTATTTAAGTTATTGTTTACAAGCAAAAGATAGGTTCTTAGATCATGACCACTGTGTCATACAGGGTCACGAAATCTACAATTTAGAATCTCCATTGGCCAAGGAGTTTGCACACAACTTTTCAGCTCTCTAGACCTTTTGAAACTGGAGAAGAAGATGAAAATAGGTTTTTAAGGATGTGACCCCTGTGACCCCATTTGGGGTCATGGGGTCACGAAATCTACAATTTAGAATCCCCATTGGCCAAGGAGTCTGCACACAACTTTTCAGCTTTCTAGACCTTTTGGAACTGGAGAAGAAGATGAAAATAGGTTTTCAGGTCATGACCCCTGTGACCCATATTTGGGATCACAGGGTCACAAAATCTACAATTTAGAATCCCCATTGGCCAGTCTGTACAAAACTTTTCAGCTCTCTAGACTTTTGGAACTGGAGAAGAAGATGAAAATAGGTTTTCAGGTCATGACCCCTGTGACCCATATTTGGGATCACAGGGTCACAAAATCTACAATTTAGAATCCCCATTGGCCAGTCTGTACAAAACTTTTCAGCTCTCTAGACTTTTGGAACTGGAGAAGAAGATGAAAATAGGTTTTCAGGTCATGACCCCTGTGACCCATATTTGGGATCACAAGGTCACAAAATCTACAATTTAGAATCCCCATTGGCCAGTCTGTACAACACTTTTCAGCTCTCTAGACCTTTTGGAACTGGAGAAGAAGATGAAAATAGGTTTTCAGGTCATGACCCCTGTGACCCCATATGGGGTCACGGGGTCACATAATCTACAATTTAGAATCCCCATTGGCCAAGGAGTCTGCACACAACTTTTCAGCTTTCTAGACCTTTTGGAACTGGAGAAGAAGATGAAAATAGGTTTTCAGGTCATGACCCCTGTGACCCATATTTGGGATCACAGGGTCACAAAATCTACAATTTAGAATCCCCATTGGCCAGTCTGTACAAAACTTTTCAGCTCTCTAGACTTTTGGAACTGGAGAAGAAGATGAAAATAGGTTTTCAGGTCATGACCCCTGTGACCCATATTTGGGATCACAGGGTCACAAAATCTACAATTTAGAATCCCCATTGGCCAGTCTGTACAAAACTTTTCAGCTCTCTAGACTTTTGGAACTGGAGAAGAAGATGAAAATAGGTTTTCAGGTCATGACCCCTGTGACCCATATTTGGGATCACAAGGTCACAAAATCTACAATTTAGAATCCCCATTGGCCAGTCTGTACAACACTTTTCAGCTCTCTAGACCTTTTGGAACTGGAGAAGAAGATGAAAATAGGTTTTCAGGTCATGACCCCTGTGACCCATATTTGGGATCACAGGGTCACAAAATCTACAATTTAGAATCCCCATTGGCCAGTCTGTACAAAACTTTTCAGCTTTCTAGACCTTTTGGAACTGGAGAAGAAGATGAAAATAGGTTTTCAGGTCATGACCCCTGTGACCCCTATATTTGGGATCACAGGGTCACAAAATCTACAATTTAGAATCCCCAATTGCCAGGGAGTCTGTACACATTTTTTCAGCTTTCTAGACCTTTTGGAACTGGAGAAGAAGATGAAAATAGGTTTTCAGGTCATGACCCCTGTGACCCATATTTGGGATCACAGGGTCACAAAATCTACAATTAAGAATCCCCATTGGCCAGTCTGTACAAAACTTTTCAGCTCTCTAGACCTTTTGGAACTGGAGAAGGAGTTGAAAATAGGTTTTTAAGGTTGTGACTCTATTTGGGGTCATGCGGTCACGAAATCTACAATTTAGAATCTCCATTGGCCAAGGAGTCTGCACACAACTTTTCAGCTCTCTAGACCTTTTGGAACTGGAGAAGAAGATGAAAAAAGGTTTTTAAGGATGTGACCCCTGTGACCCCATTTGGGGTCATGGGGTCATGGGGTCACGGGGTCACGAAATCTACAATTTAGAATCCCCATTGGCCAAGGAGTCTGCACACAACTTTTCAGCTTTCTAGACCTTTTTGAACTGGAGAAGAAGATGAAAATAGGTTTTCAGGTCATGACCCCTGTGACCCATATTTGGGATCACAGGGTCACAAAATCTACAATTTAGAATCCCCATTGGCCAGTCTGTACAAAACTTTTCAGCTCTCTAGACCTTTTGGAACTGGAGAAGAAGATGAAAATAGGTTTTCAGGTCATGACCCCTGTGACCCATATTTGGGATCACAGGGTCACAAAATCTACAATTTAGAATCCCCATTGGCCAGTCTGTACAAAACTTTTCAGCTTTCTAGACCTTTTGGAACTGGAGAAGAAGATGAAAATAGGTTTTCAGGTCATGACCCCTGTGACCCCTATATTTGGGATCACAGGGTCACAAAATCTACAATTTAGAATCCCCAATTGCCAGGGAGTCTGTACACATTTTTTCAGCTTTCTAGACCTTTTGGAACTGGAGAAGAAGATGAAAATAGGTTTTCAGGTCATGACCCCTGTGACCCATATTTGGGATCACAGGGTCACAAAATCTACAATTAAGAATCCCCATTGGCCAGTCTGTACAAAACTTTTCAGCTCTCTAGACCTTTTGGAACTGGAGAAGGAGTTGAAAATAGGTTTTTAAGGTTGTGACTCTATTTGGGGTCATGCGGTCACGAAATCTACAATTTAGAATCTCCATTGGCCAAGGAGTCTGCACACAACTTTTCAGCTCTCTAGACCTTTTGGAACTGGAGAAGAAGATGAAAAAAGGTTTTTAAGGATGTGACCCCTGTGACCCCATTTGGGGTCATGGGGTCATGGGGTCACGGGGTCACGAAATCTACAATTTAGAATCCCCATTGGCCAAGGAGTCTGCACACAACTTTTCAGCTTTCTAGACCTTTTTGAACTGGAGAAGAAGATGAAAATAGGTTTTCAGGTCATGACCCCTGTGACCCATATTTGGGATCACAGGGTCACAAAATCTACAATTTAGAATCCCCATTGGCCAGTCTGTACAAAACTTTTCAGCTCTCTAGACCTTTTGGAACTGGAGAAGAAGATGAAAATAGGTTTTCAGGTCATGACCCCTGTGACCCATATTTGGGATCACAGGGTCACAAAATCTACAATTTAGAATCCCCATTGGCCAGTCTGCACACAACTTTTCAGCTTTCTAGACCTTATGGAACTGGAGAAGAAGATGAAAATAGGTTTTCAGGTCATGACCCCTGTGACCCATATATTTGGGATCACAGGGTCACAAAATCTACAATTTAGAATCCCCAATTGCCAGGGAGTCTGTACACATCTTTTCAGCTCTCTAGACCTTTTGGAACTGGAGAAGAAGATGAAAATAGGTTTTCAGGTCATGACCCCTGTGACCCATATTTGGGATCACAGGGTCACAAAATCTACAATTAAGAATCTCCATTGGCCAGTCTGTACAAAACTTTTCAGCTCTCTAGACCTTTTGGAACTGGAGAAAGAAGATGAAAATAGGTTTTTAAGGTTGTGACTCTATTTGGGGTTATGCGGTCACGAAATCTACAATTTAGAATCTCCATTGGCCAAGGAGTCTGCACACAACTTTTCAGCTCTCTAGACCTTTTGGAACTGGAGAAGAAGATGAAAAAAGGTTTTCAGGTCATGACCCCTGTGACCCATATTTGGGATCACAGGGTCATGAAATCTACAATTTAGAATCCCCATTGGCCAAGGAGTCTGCACACAACTTTTCAGCTTTCTAGACCTTTTGGAACTGGAGAAGAAGATGAAAATAGGTTTTCAGGTCATGACCCCTGTGACCCATATTTGGGATCACAGGGTCACAAAATCTACAATTTGGAATCCCCATTGGCCAGGGAGTCTGTACACAACTTTTCAGCTTTCTAGACCTTTTGGAACTAGAGAAGAAGATGAAAATAGGTTTTCAGGTCATGACCCCTGTGACCTATATATTTGGGGTTACAGGGTCACGAAATCTACAGAAAGGCCCGATGAGCTAACAAGTGAGCATGGCACACATACCCCCGCCATCCGCTATCCGTCCATTGAGAATTATAGATGTGAAGGTTACTATGTTTAAAAAACAGCTTCAAGCATCATAATATTGTCCAAAATAATTTTAGGAACTGGCTGTTATTACAAAATTTCATTGACCCAGATGTAATATTTTTCAGGTAACTTAATTTTTCCCATTAGGGAATCACACCGGTAATTTGTACCAAGTTCAATTACAGATTCAAGGGCTTCATAACTCTGTAAAAAATAATTTTTCGGAACTGGACTGTGAACTCGATGAAGAGTATCATCTGGACTACCTACATGTAAAATTTCATTCACCTAGATGTAATAGTTTCCGAGAAAACTTGTCCCAATTGGAGCATCACAGCTCTTTTGGTACTAAGTTCAATTTCGGATACAAGGGCCATAACTCCGTAAAAAATAATATTTTGAACTGGTTTTCGAACTCGATAAAGAGTATGGTCATGAGTACTCACAACCAAAATTTCATTCACCTAGGTTGAACAGTATCCGAGAAAACTTGTCCCCATTGAACACAATAAAACTAAGTCCAAAAAGTGACGTTTCCATGGAAACGACAAAAAATATCAATCTCAGAAAATTGAAAATTGTCTTTGCGCGATCCGAAGAACATGGTTAACATCTGTGCAAAGTTTGGTTGATGTACCTTTGACGTTTTTTGAGAAAGTTGACCGGACGGACAGACGGATGGAATGACCGCTATATACCCCTGCTTACTTCGTAGCGGGGGTATAAAAATAGGGAACAATGATTATGGCACTACACAAGAATATATATTTTACCTGGACGAACAAAGGTCATTTCTATATCTCCTGAAAACTTTGTTATGTCGAGGGATAATAATCAGCCTAGCCCCATATGGTTCACATATTGTCATATATCGAGTTGTGCTTTCGGCTGCCCCAACTGTCAATTAATTAATATTACATAAATAGCAAGTTCTATATATCAAAACTTATTGAAATTCATATTGAACTCTGCCCACTCATATCCTAAAGGAAGACTGATACATACCTATATTGAACAGAGTTTAGTCCCTGGTCTCACTGATTCACATTTGGACAGCTTCTCTCTTCAACAGTGTGTGCCTGAAACAATGACATAAATAATGTATATGTGAAGGCAAGAAAAGGACCCAACAAAATAGAAAGACTATAACCCCAATATGCTATAAAGCAATTGCTAAAGTAGCGTATCACAAACACAAAATAAGAAAATAGAGCCGTTGGCTCTGTAGCTCTTCAGGCTTAAAATGATAAACTAAATAAATTTAAACATATAATTTTTTAAAAAGTATTTATCAGAGATATAACAAATTTGAACTATTTTATGTTATGGAGAGGAAGATGAAAAAAGCTTTTTTGGTCATGACCAAAGAGCTATATTTTGAGTCAAAGAATCACAAAAAAAACAATTTCAGAATCCCCATTTTCTAAGGAGCCTGTACACAACATTTCAGCTTTCAAGAGCTTTTTATATTGAAGAAGAAGATGAAAATAGGTTTTTAGGTCATGACCAATATGACCCATTTTTGGGGTCACAAGGTCACAAAAGCTTCAATTCAGAATCCCATTTTCAGAGAAGTCTGTACACAACATTTCAGCTTTCTAGAGCTTTTTATATTGAAGAAAATAGGTTTTTAGGCCATGACCGATGTGACCCATATTTGGGGGTCACAGGGTCACCAAATCTACAATTTACATTGGCCAAGGAGTCTGCACACCATATTTCAGCTTTCTTGAACTTAATTTTAGTCCTGGACAAGATGAAAAAGGATTTTAGGTCATGACCCTTGTGACCCGCATTAGGGGTCACAGGGTCACCAAATCTACAATTTAGATTATCCATTGGCAAAGGAGTCTGTTGTCTCTTTGTACACAACATTTCAGTTTTCAAGAACTTTTCATACTGGAGAACAAGATAAAAATAGTTTTTTTTGGTACTGACCCATGTGACCCACATTTGGGGTCACAGGGTTGTCAAATCTACAATTTAGAAACTTTATTGGCCAAGGAGTCTGTTTATAAAATCTCAGCTCTCTACAGTCATTGGTTCTGGAGAAGAAGTTGAAGAAGTGAAAAGTTTACGGAGGGACCGACGGACGCTGGACACCATGCCATGCCCATAAGCCCAGTGGGCCAAGAGCTCTGTATCTCATTAGGGTTTGTACTCTGACGTTGAAGACTGAAATAAATTGTTCTCAATATAATGCAGGGAGGGAAGGAGTTGCAGACAGAGGCAGACTAACTAACCTCGCTTTGGCTAAACATCACCCCTCTGCAGACTAGTACTCTCAACAGGACCAGGACTGTCACCCTCTATTACACCTAATTATGTAATACCCTCTTCCAAGCACTCATCACTGCATTAGTCTCAGCACTGACTTAATTAGGCTTACAGAAAATATGCAATATTATGCGAGTTTCAGAATCAAACTATTATCGGTGCAATTATGTCATTTTAATGCTAGAGACTTGAATTATTTGACATTTATTATACAAAGATGCTATGCTCAAAATTTGAGCGCTCTAGCATTGCTGGTTCTTGAGGTGAACAACAACTTTAAATTGCACCCCTGCCACACCTTTATATAAATAGGAATCTTCTTGGCCCACTGGGCTTATGGGCATGGCATGGTGTCCAGCGTCCGTCGGTCCCTCCGTAACTTTGGGGTATAAACTTTTCACTTCTTCAACTTCTTCTCCAGAACCAAAGTAAAGAAATAAAATTTACAAATCTGAATCTCCATCTACACAAAGATCATATCTCCAAAATAAGAGCTTTTGCAGCATTACTGGTTCTTGAACAGAAGTAGTTTAAAGATTTGAACCCACTGCCATGGCCAAATTTGATAGGGGTAAGGACCAAATGAACAAATCATATTCTCTAGGTAATACAGCTGAAAATTCCAGCTTCCTATGTCAACTGGTTTTGGAGAAGAAGAAGTCTTTAAGTTTTCGCTAATATTGCCTGCAATTAATGTCCATATTTGACAGGGGATGAGGTCCAAATGTACAAACTTAGATACCCCAGGTGCAAGGTATACGTACCTCCTCATACAATTTCAGCTTGGGGTGCAGTGGTTATAGAGGAGTATAAAATGTGAAAAGTTGACAGATGACAACCAATGCCATAAGCCCATCTGGCCTTTCAGTGAGATTCGGAGGTTTAGTTACAACCAAGCCAAATTTTCATGTGCATGTTTAGCAAAATAATAAAGTATATCTATTGGAATTGTTAAATATCACTAGCGAATTACATTAATTTAGTAGTTAATTTGAGCCCTGGACTGTCAACAAACCGACACTTCCTTCTTTTGTCTACGTCTTCGAACCGTTCGGTCAACTGAACTGCCACTGGCAGTGGCACTGGAAAAACTGGTTGATGTGCTTCCCTTGTTCTTCGGTGGTACGTTGATTGTATCTTATGTGACATCGATTCCTATTTATATAAAACGTAAAAACAGAGGTCAAAGGCATAAACAAACTTTTATTCAACCGTTTGAATATAGACTTAATTTAGTGATATAATACTAATTAATACGTACTGCACTTAAGCTGCTTCTTCGTCTGTCAAAGGGACATAACTCTACGTTTTATGACAGACAACTGCAAATGCATACCGCAATTATTTTTTAGAAAAAGCCATGCATTACCATTTGTTACACTCGAAGTTATCTGATAGTTGTTATCTGAATAAATACTCAATTAGTTTCAAAGCTTCCAGTCAAGAACCATCGATTACACCATTTGTAGGCCAGACGAACATGTGTACTGTAGTAAAATAGGCTACACGTGGTACACACACGTACGTTTATAATATATCTAAATCGTAATATTAACTGGCCTCAGTCAAGTAGGCCTACTGCCCTGTGACAATTTAATTGAACTAGAAACTGAATATAAAGTATTCACAATTGTTGTAAGAAAATAAACCATTGAAGTATCAAACAAATAAATATAACTCTAACCTGACACGTCGCCTGTGCGCAGTGACGATTCTCGTCGTCTTCCGAGTACGTAGTTCGATTCGACTCGAATCAGCCTTTTGGAACTTCCTCCTGTGATATTTTAACGTAGGCCTACTATCACACTTCAAATGTGAAGTAAAATAGACGAGCCCACGATACTGTCCGTTGATTCTTTCTGGATCATCTTTCCAAAAGTTGATTTTACCGGTATTAAATCAAATTAATATTCAGAAAAAGAAAAAAACGAAATAAAAGGAGGACTATTATTTGCAATATTTGGCTTTATATTTCAATATTCAGTTTAATTCTGTATTTGATATAGAGACTGCAAAACATACATTGTTACAATACTCTTTTAATCTCTCTCAAAATGATAACAATTGATTTCTTTAATTTAAGAGCCTAAACTATCCGTATCCTCAAAATGTGTCTTCAGTAATTTAACATTACCCCCTATCGATGCTATCTAACACATTATAAGCGTGAGTTACAGCTTTAGTACAACTTAACTTGGTATCCCAGTATATGAGAATACATTCTGGTGACGGTTGAAGCGCGTAACTTGAACGTATCCCATGCTTCTTAAAGGCCGTAACGTTGCGCGGACGGGCTGGACGTCTGTATG